>OU612094.1:144462622-146862622 GCA_914767995.1 Thecocarcelia acutangulata | reverse complement strand
CTCTTTCACTTTCTCACTCACAGCTTAAAAACTTGTTTAAAGAACGATACATTCCATAAATTTTGCCACTTTGTATATAAAAAAAAAATCAAAAAGACGAAAAAAACCTCTTAAAATTATAATAGCAATTTTATTTTCTTTAACAACTATTTGTTTCCCTACAAAAAATACTTTTTTTGGTTTTTTTTTTTTTTTTCTAAAAAAAATAAAAAATATTTTGCTGTGTTTTTTAAGGATGTATGCAACCGGTATGTAAAAACGAGGGAGGTTATTTGGCAAAACGCCTTTACTTCAGGTTGTTGAAATATTTTTTTTTTTTTTATTATATTCTCTGGTTTTTTGCTGACGTTGCGGTTGTGTGTGTAGATGTGTTTCTTGCGGTTGTGGTTATTTTAAGTGGTAGCCATTCGTAAAGGATTTTTATAATAAATTACACTGCACTCGAAACTCAAATATTTCATTTTCAATCAGTAACACGGTAAAGGTGGGCAAGCAAAACTGCAAACAATAGCAACATTCGCAGGACATAAGTTTCATTTGTATGTGTAGTTAGTGAGTATAATAAAAGGAACTAGTGCTTACATATGTATGTGTTTTAAAATGAATTTATAAAATGCCTTTAGCCAACTAAAGGTAGAATTCACAGCAATAGCAATAACCTTAACAACTGCTAACTATCAGTTTATAGTTAAAGGAAACGGAAATAAATGCATGTTGCTTATATGGCTGCAATAATTTTTTGTTTTCTTTGTATGTACTTACAAATATATTTTATTTGAAATTTCTCTGTATAGAGATCAAGAAACTCTCCCTAATTTTACCCAAAATGTTTTAATTTTGTTTCACATGCTCTTGCTTGAATTATTAATATTTAATTTAGAAGAAACATTAACAGAAATTTCATTACGTTTACAGTTAAAGTACAGAAATAAATAAACTAAGTGTCAAAGTAAAGGTGAACATCAAACAAGATCCAAGCTTAGTATTACTTAGCTACAGGGTGCCTAAGGTATACCTCCGGTTTTCTTCCAGTAGCATACATCAATAAGAGCTAAGTCAGACATGCCTGATAAATGCCTTACGTAAGACGTACTTGTTTTTTACTTTAAATTATAGGAGTTTTCTTTTATTTTATACATTGATCTGATTTGTGACCAATTTGTTGTAGTTGTTTAGTACTTGGTTGCATTTCATGAACAATTTTCTGTCACAATTAGTTTAAAGATCAATTGAAATAATCAAATGTCGTTAGTTGTATGTAATGAACCTTAATTAACTGCACTTATTTTCATTCGTAGCATTGCTAATTGATTTATGGTCAAAATCATACCCCTCCAAGAGTATAAAGACAATTTGAATCAAATTTAGAAGAAATTTATTGTCATTTTCTTATAAAAAGAATGCGGGTATTGGGAAAAAAGAAAAATAGTTGAGACTAGGAAAAAGTATACACTAATATTTCTTGTATAATTACGATTATAAACTAGGGCGGATTGATATTGAAGCAGCAGATGTGTAATTCACGTCATCACGGTCATTACTGTCTAACCTGACTGTGGACCAATCCAGGGGCGGAAGTAGTTTTCGGTTCGTCAGTACCGCCATTTTGGGGTGTCAAACTGATTACAAATTCTTTTCAAATGTTTGTAGCTCAATATTGCAAAAATGGCTGAAGCTTTGGAAAATCAGGGTTAATGAGCAAAAATGTGCTCATATCACATTCACACTGTGTAAACAAACAAGTGCGCCTATACAAATTAACAACTCTCGTAATCCGCAGCCAAATGAAGTACCTTGGTTTTCACTTGGAGCGTAGGCTAACGTGGAAGTCTCACATTGAAGCAAAAGTCACTCAGTTGAAACTAAAAGCAGCGCAACTAAATTGGCTTATGGGTAGAAATTCGGAATTGAAGTTGGATTGCAAACTTTTGTTATACAATGCAATTCTAAAGCCTGTATGTTGCTACGGGGCTCAGCGGCAAACATTGAAAAAATTCAAAGGCGACAAAACCAAATTCTTCGAACAATTACTGCAGCTCCATGGTACGTAAAAAATTAACGAATTCATAGAGATCTGAGTGTTCCACTGGTAAAAAGAAATTTTCTAAGTTACGCGACAAGGTAAACTGGAACTTCACCAAAACCCTCTTGCGCGTAATATACTTAATTTTGGTGGCCACACTCGGTTGAGAAGGAGGAGTGCCGTTGCCACCATCAGAACGTTCAGAAGATTTTACCGATATTGCTCCCGCATAATAAAACTTTTTGTCTGGTATTGGTTGGACTTAAGTAAAAAACACATTTTAATTTTTTTTATTTCTTTATTTTTCTATCTAGTTTGAATACTTATTGATAGTTCACTTTGAAGATGCAATAAATAAAAACCTTTTAAAAAAACAAAATGTTTCTAGCCATATGAACAAGTAAATTGCTAAAAAGTTCATGCCTTCTAACTCCTCCCGTATGTAATTCCAGTGAGAGAAAAGCAGCGCTAATTTCATAAAGAATATTAACTGAACTCATTCGTCTATCCGAAACTTCCAGTAGTTTTTATCTATATATATTTATTTATAGTTTTTATTGTTTTTATTTATTGTTTATAAATTTTTCTGATGAGCAATTCGATTGTCGCTCCAGTCAGTACAAAATTATGTCTACTTATATATTACTTATGAGGAGTTCTAGAAGACTTATTATCTAACATTAAAGTTAATGTTTGGGAAACCAATTTGGTAATGACAAAACGAGTGCATTTATGTCCTGATAACAGGTATCTGTTGCAAGTCAAGCTACAGTTGGTTCCCTAATAATTGGTTATATATCATAATTATCAAGGAATATTAGTTGCACCTACCAGAAACTTTAGGTTCAGACCATAACCAGAATGCTTTAGTCAAGGTGTAAGCCCCACGTCAATGATCAGCAGTAGGATGATCACAAGTTCATCAATCCCAACTCTCTTAAAGAATGACTAAGCATTCATTTACCCGGTTGACAAAGCTAACCTGTTGGCTGAAATTTTTGCAAGCTCGAAAGAGAATCTGTAACTATGCCAAAGGTATTCTTCCGGGAGCCAGCAGTTAAAAGGGTTTTGGCAGACCTCGACATAAACAAGACTCCTGGACCGGATGGCATTCCAGCACTGGTCTTGAAGCAGTTCTGAAATGGACGTTATGAGCGCCTCTTCAGCATATTATACCATTTTGGTGAGTTTCCATCATGCTGTAAGGTTGCTAATGTAACACCAATACCCAAAAAGGGTGAAGCAAATACCCCTGAAAATAACCACCAAATTGCAATTTGCTCTGCACTCTCCAAAGTAATGGAAAGCATGGTTAACCATCACCTTACGAGGTATCTAGAGTCGCTTTGTGATCATCCATATGGATTTCGTAAGGGTCATTCTACTGGCGATTTTATGGCATATCTCTCAGAGAAATGGTGCCACTCAATCCATCATTTCGGTGAAAGTATCCAGGTGGCGATAAAATATCCAGGTGGCCCTGAATATCTTAAAAGCGTTTGACAAAGTGCGGAATGCTGCACTACTGGCAAAACTGGATGCTCTTGATGTTCTTGAAATGAAGATACAGTGTGATGTTCACTGGACTGAACACATTTTTTATGTCTCTAAAGAAGCATTCAAGTGCCTCGGTTTTTTTGGAATGGTGTAAGATATACTTCACTCCATCCGATCTCCTCTTTATACCACCTACATCCGACCGAAAATGGAATACAAGTCTCATATTTGGACCGGTGTCTCAAAGTCTATTTTGGGGTTACTTGACCGTGTGCAGGAGTGGGCGAAAAAGCTTATCGGTCCAACTCTATTGACAAACTAGAGCATCGACGCAGTGAAGGGTGCGTTACTCTGTTCTATCGTTACTACAATGGATTTTGCTCTGACGAGATTAGGAATCTTGTTCCCGAAACGCACTTTTTTACGTAGCACGCGTTCATCGTCCAGGGCTCATCCATTTGTGCATTACAGAGAGAATTCGTTTTTCAGCCGTACGCTTCGTCTGTAGAACAAGTTGCCTGCAGACGTGTTTCCTGTCTGTTATAACGTTGAAAAGTTCCAGTCAAATGTTCACAAATACTAGTCCCTCTTTCCCCCTCCTCACAATCTATTTTCCTAGTTCTGGTACAATGCACTGCATATGTAGGGGTCATCCACTAAGTGCTGGACCTATAAAAAAGTGTACTGATCTGCATCCTGTCATTTAACCCTTGGTAAGGATTTCGGAAATTCTAGTACACTCTTAGGCGTATTGGGTCTTCGCAGAGTTTTATTTGCAATAGCAAATAAGGACTTTTTAGGCGTACAGCAAGGTAAAACTATCAACTAAGAGATATGAAATAGGAAAAAGATACACTTATACCCATCTGAAACCAGTCAACGGATTGTAGTGGAAAGAAAATGATAAATAGCACAAGAGTCATGGTTTATATAATGCGTTTTTTTAGTAATATTTTTAGACTTTAATAACATAACTTTTTTAATTCTACATTATCACCTATTGCATGCATTAGTCGATAAACGAAATTACTCAAACAAATTAAGCCAACAATCACGCAAAAATTTTACTTGTACTATGCCCACATATGTCTGTCAGACCGAAAGTATTAAGTACCTATTTATCGCGGCAGTAATAGAATTACATCTACTTTTGTAAGCCAGAACAAGAAGCTGACTTTTGTTTCACCGCGCAATAGTGTATCTGTTGTTTCCACTCTTGTTAACTAAACAAGCACTGCACCCATCTTTAAATACGAGTATATCTCACAGCTTTTACTCGCATAAATGATTATTAAAACAGTAGAAATTTTTTAGGTTTTAAATAGAAATAATTTCATGACATATTTCTGCTAAAAGCAAACGTTTGTTTTATAAAGAAGCTGAAAGCTTTAAACATGATTTATCTATTTATTCCCCTTCTAAATTTAAGGAAAAATGAAAAAATAAAAACTTTTTGAATTCATATAATCCCTATTTTATAATTTTCAATTAAAGACAATAGAGAGAAAAAAGAAAAAAATTACAAAAAAGAATAACACTTAAATGAATATGAACAAAAAGAAGGCGAACTTATAAAATAAGATTCTAAATCTGCCTTTTGTAAACTTAAATATGCTCAACAATCTTTAAATCTCTCAAAATTGTTGCTTTCATTTCATAAGAAACAATTTTAACCTTATTTCAACAAACGAAACACTTAAGCGTATAATACTCACATTTCCGAAGAAAAAAAGGTAAGACAAGTTGAAATACGTCGTAAACTCAGGAGGCTAGAAAGAGATTTTGCCTTAATGGAACTTTTTTCTTCCTTTTTATTAAGATAAACCAACCGAAAATAAAGTAAGTAATGGCCTCGGCTGAGAATAATTTTTTTTTCTTTTAGGTTTTTTTATTTTTTTATTAAGAATTAGAGCACATAAATGTGTAAATTAAAAGCCAAAGCAAAAGGAAGGCAAACAACAACAATAAGCAAAAATGTCCTCTAAGTATGCTAAAAATTAAAACATTAAAACATAACATCAACAGTTTTAAACATTAACATTTATAAACACCTACAACCATAAATATATAAGCATTTTGTGTACTTATTTAGGAAAAAAAAAACAATATTATGCAGCAAACGTGCATTCACACAGTGACGAACACTTATGGCTACATGTTTTACGAATCAAATGAAACGTACAAATTTGTTAAAATAAGTATGGTAATCAATACTATAATAAAAAGTTAAAGTTAAGTTTTAAACAAATTTATTAAAGATGGCAATATATCCACTTTTGCACGTTATCAAAAAAATATAAGTTTTTATTAAATTTTATTTTGTCCAAAAGAATTTTGTCTTGATTGCGCGGTTTATTCGCCTTGGTATACTTTCGACCAATGTCTCTACCATGAGGAATATTGGCTCACTCCGTCTGGACCCTAGAGCACAGGTCGTCTAAGTTTGGCGGCGGGGTGTCAGATTACGCAAGCCGTTTTTTTTAATAAAGCCCACAAATTTTCAATGGTAGTGAGATTCCTTTACTATCTTCGTGATATGTTCCGAATTTCCATCCCGTTGAAATATCACTTCTTCTTCTACTGGGTAAACACTTTTGACAACGAGTCAGGAATATTGTCGTCTAATGTAATTAGGAAAACTTCTTTTCGCATTGTACCTTTGTTTTACTTGGTGGCTCAATATGACCCTAAGTAAAATATGCCCACAGCATCAAACTTCTACCACCCTGCTTCATTGTTTCTATCACTTTGTGTTTCTTAAGCATTCAAAAGGGTGATGCCAGTAATATTGCAAGCCTCCAGACTGAAAACGACTTTCAGTCTTTACAAAATTTGAATCGAGTCTTAACAGCTACAGCAGCGATAGTTTTCTGCGTCCGAGCTGAGAGTTCTCCATGATAAGCCTTTCTTGTCACGATTGGCAAAATTTTACACGAGCCTCATTATAGTCCATCTGCTAGGAGGAGTGCCGCCAAACGTGTGCCTATATTCTCTTTGGATGGAAACAACGGACTCTAAAGCGTGAAAGCGTTGTACTATCCCAATTCTTCTTTCATTGTCAGTTTAGTCAAACTTAAAGATTAATCTATAATATACAACAGATATTACACAGAACATAGGCGTTTTTTTTTTTTTTTTTTTTTTTTTTTTTGATAGCAACTTTCATTGGGCACTCTGTATTTTTTTAATTCCGTAGGTTTTATTTGATTTGTAAATCATATGTGTAAAATATGTATACACATATATTCGTATGCTCGCCACTGTACATACTTGTGCTGGTGTACATTCAAGTTTATGTGGAAAGAAATTCTCCATTTTCTTACGAGTATAACATTTTTTAACACGGTTCTTTGCGCAGTTTTTATTTTCTTGAACTCCTGATTGAAAATGTTTATGTCACAAAAAGTGTTTATTCCTCGACCTTGTATTTTTTCTGCTCTCTTCCACTGTTTTTTTTTTATATTTTATTTATTTTTATAGTAAAAGTTTGGGTTAGTGTTGGTAGATTATTTTTTTAAAAACTCTTGACTTTTAATATTTTTATTAGTAAACATATACGTAAAGATCCTGATAGAAGCCTACTTTTTATTTTATAAAAAAAAAGAAGTTAAGATGGGATTTAAAATTTTTTTCTTAAGTTAATTTGCGACTTAGTACAGGTGTTTAGAAAAATGTCATGTTTCAAGGTGATGGGATACAAGCACATTTCAATACAACAGCATTCCCTTTCGTTAACTATGTTGCATAAGTACATACTGTAAGCTGCTTTAAGCATATTCCTACCCTAGTATAGTTCCTATATTTGTTGCCGTTTGGCGCCAAAATGTTGCTTTTCTATTTAATTCTTTAACCTTCTTGGGCCTTCAAATGTTACTGGTCTTTGGGTCAAATTTGACCTAGTTAGAAAATTCAATATGAAAACTATTATTTTCTTCAGTTTGTTTTAAAGGATAATAATTTATTTGTTTTTAGCTTTGAATATTAAAGCTGTATATTCTATTTATATATATCGAATGCTTACATATGTATATATAGAATAAACTTCAGTTTTAAAGAAATTTCTACAATACAGATGTCTTATTGTTCAAATTTGGTTATTAATTATTACATTGGTTACTTAAACTATTTGTTTCAGAAAGCTGATTACATACAAACCTTTAAAAGTGCAACATATTTATGGCGTTTTATCGTTGGTTTTGGGACATAATTGGCAACGACTTCTCTGTACTGTGCATTTGGCTAGTTCACATATTTTTTCTTTACATTCGGATGATAACTACTGTGTCTGTTCCTGCCCGAACGTGGAATATTATAGACCTACAAGTTTACTGTGTAACATATCAGAATTATCGGAAAAACTACCTCTAACAAAGCGTTGTCCCATTTTGAATGCTACTGGATGCATTTCAAATGATCAATTTGGTTTTAGAAGGCAACTAAAAATACTTGGATTAGGAAAATTTTTGAAGAACATAAGTATTATTCTTGTGTATTGTCGCGATATGTCATAAAAAGATAAGATATGTCATAAAAATCTAGTTAAAGCTCTCTTGTATTTGATAAAAGGCATGCCAAAATTACTGCCCGATTTTTATTGCTCACCCTTTATGCAGTAAGGTGCTGGCAGTACTAAAACACATACGGTAGTTAATCGTTTAAGGTTAGTATAAATGGAGGATCACGCTACAGAGCAACGTGTCTGTACTAATGAAAGTGTCTTCATTAGTCACGGGGTCTTCATTATTGGATACCCCGAGGAACAAGTTTTGCCTTGGCTTACGCTTAACGTACCCTCTGCTTTCTGTTGCATTGTGGGGTAAAAGTTTTTTGTTTGTTGTAGCAAATAAAAGTCTAGCAAGACACACATGTTAGACTTTAAAAGCCCTGACCTAGGTTTAATGGGCAGAAAGGAGATGGCCAACGCCTCGGTGGCTTGCAAACCATCCCGGCGCTGATGATGGTTGAGGTGCCTACAGCTTTAATGTAATGTACTGGCTGTTGTTTAAACCGAGATCATAGGGAAGGTAATAGTTTTCTCTAATAAACCGGTTGCTGTTGTCTTGCAACAGATGCCTGTAAAGTGAGAAACAAGTTATACGTGTGAGTTGGTTGAAGACTCTCGTGCTTAACCTTAGGATACTAAACTTTTTTTTCTTAACGCCCGCTGTCAAGCTATTTTTTTTTTTTTTATTTATTTTTTTTTTTTTTAATACAATTTTTCTTAGTTTTTTACAAAGATTATTTTTTTATTGAAAACGGCTCGCATATATAAATTGGAGCATGTAGCTAGAAAACAAAAAATATTTCATTAAAAGGATTTGGATATTTTTTTTTTTTTGCAAGGAGATCATTGAAGGAAAAATTCAATATATTTTTTAAATTTAAAATAAAAAATAAATACACATTTTTCTTAAACTATTTATACAAGATTTTATAAAAATTAACGGCCTTATGTATAATAAAAAACCTTGTGCTAAATAAAAAGCTAGTTAGTTAGCATAAGGATTTTGATTTTACATAAGGCCGTAGGCATTTTCTGTCTATCATTAATATTCTGCTTTGTGCATAAGCATAATATTAAATATAGACCTTTTTAACCATGTCACTCATACGCTTCTTGCGTGATGGACAGTAAAACGTTACGGCACACACTTACATATGTCGTTACGTCATTTCATTACGTCAAATATATTTAACTCAGTATATTTATCTTCACAAACATATCTGCTGCAATAAAACAAAAAGATTTATTAAGAATTCCGTCTTTGATAGTAATTTTAAGAGTCATACTCGCATGCAACCATATTAATATGGTTACATGTATTGTTACATATGTTTATATCTTCATATTAAAAAGACTCACCTTTATATTTTCCCATATATTCAATATGCTTAATATTTCTTAATTTCGACCCTCTTCTTTTCTTTTTAATATTATACAATTTTTTGAGCTCCGTTATTCTGTTATCTGGCAATATTTCGCTCTCCTTCAGATAGGTACTTCAGGCCAAATTTAATATGTATTTTTTCCTTTTTATATAATGCTGATTTTTAAATTATAAGCACACAAAATTTCTTTTTATTTCCAAAGAGAAAGTCGAACTAAAAAAAAAGTTATATATCAGTGACTAGAAGGAAAATATAATTAATGACAACAATAGTAAATTTATTTGTCAAACTTTTTTGTTGCATATGAATTAGCATAGCATACATATTAAAAAAAAACAAATATTTTTATACTGGATGTGGTAAAAGCTATTGTTGGTTTTTAAAACACTTTCACAATTGCTACTATTGTATTCAATCATATGTTGAAATTTATAGATGTTAACAATAAAATTACAGAAATCTAAACAGTAACATATTTATAGAGGAACAAACTATAATTAAACCGATAATATGCTGTGTTTAACAGTAATACACAAGGTTATGGAATATATATTAATGTTGTTGCAACCATATATCAAACTACAAGACAAAGTATATTGGCTGGGAAGATAGATGTCAACAACCGAAAGGTAAATAAATTCAGATCAGCTACAAATAATTTTGCTACTTCCAATATAAAAATAAAGTAGACGTGCGACCGCTGACAACAATTAATAACCTTGTAACGAAGCATACATTTTTATTTCAGTCAGCCGAGGCTTTGGCTGACTGTTCCCCCAGCGGCCTTTGGGCTAGACTGTTCCCGCAGCAGCTTCGGTTGCCTGTATACCCAGCATCTTCGGCTGACTGTTCCCCCAGCGGCTTTCGGGCTAGACTGTTCGCACAACAATTGCTCTTTTCTTCATTTCGTAGGTACCCAGATTGTGGCGGGATACACACAACCGGCCCTAAGAGGAAATTATAACCAGCGGCCGCTGTTATCCTAACCCGAGAGAGTCCCTACCGAACCCGATTCCAGTGTACGTGAAGTACGACTGCTATACCGAAACTGAAGCCAGCCCGTACGAAGATACACCCTACCCGTCCTACGAGGAATTCTCACTATTCACCCGTTGTTATACCGAACCCGAGAGATTTCCTACCATACCCGATTCCAGTGTATGCCAAGTACGGCTGCGATACCGAAGCCTGTCCGTACGAAGATACATCCGACCAAAGAGGAACTCTCACCAGCAGCCGTTGTTGTACCGAACCCGACGTGTATCAACACGAAGGTATCCAACAAGGCCACAAGCAATCATCACCGCAGATTAAACCCGCACGAAGGACAGACGAAATAAAAGCAGAACCGCAAGCATCCTGACCCTAAACCTATCATTTTTATTATTATTGTAAATACTGAATAAATAGAAATTGGATTAGTGTAAGCCTCAAAGAGGAAAATCCTGTCTTGTTAATTACTTAAGGTTCGTGGATCCGTAAGTAAACACTGGACGTCGCTTTGCTACCTCAGCCGACAACAAAACCACGTTACAATATTTCAAGCCATCTTTAGGTTGTTTTTATTCTCACACACTATATTCGGTGTACGCTCAAAAAATGTAAATTAAAATGACGAGCGACTTGAACTTCTTTGTTTGAAAACGATAATATTGTCGTTCCACAAAATTTTATCTTTTATCTCGCTCGGACTTTTTTGTTGGGCTTCACAAGGATTTCACCGAAAAACACAAATATACCGTTATATAAAAAACCCATAATTAGAAAAAAATTACAGGGTTTTTTGTGTTCAAGAGGTCTCAATTAACTTATCTATTCTATTGTAGTTTGTAGATTGTTTTGGATTATCTTATTACATGCAATTTTAAATCATTTGCAATTTTATAAAAAAGTCACCATAAAATAATATCTATCAAAAAAGTTTTGTTTTTTATTAAATTTCAAAAATCTTGTAAGCAAATTAGAAAATAAAAACTATTCCTTAAAAGAGTTTGGTTTTTGTTTTGTTTTTAACTAAATTATGTATATTTGCTGAACTTTAGTTGGCAACAAAATGTTCAGCTAATCTCTTGTGAAATTGAAAAACAAAATATGAATAAAAAATTACTACAATAAATTTTAAAAACCAAAACTTTATTATCCCTGCTGTAAAACTATCCAATCTCACCAATTTCAAATTTTTTGTTTGCAGAAAACTTTTTCATTACTTTTTTTTTTGGGTCAAAATTTCTTTTTCATTGTTTTTAATCTGAAATTAAACAACAATTATAAATGTTGTTTTTGTGTAAAATATATTTATGAAACTAATTAGTTTAAAAGCTTTTCTTTTATACGGTAACTGCTTCAATGCTGCACTATTTTGTTTTTTCTTCTTCTTTTTTTTGTGTACGTTTTAACTTTTCTACTTCAGCTTGTTACACTTTGCTCAGAATAACATTTCGATTGTTGCATAGTTTTATTCATAAATAATATTTATTTTTTCTTGGTTAGTGTTTCTGAAAAGTTTCAACAAACTTTTTCGTTCTTATTATTTAACTGATTTTATTTTTTTTCTATGAGGTAAATATATGCAAATTACTTAAAAAATAGTAATTAAATCGAAATGATTTATAAAGAACTGCATTTCGCACACATAGTGCCATTACACTACTAGTTTCAAATGCTAAATGGACTACCACTGTTTCACAATGGGGTAAAAGGTATAAAATTCTACAGCCAAAACAAAACATTTAAAAAGGGGTTTTAAAATCGACTTATAATTTTAGCATCAATTAAAAATTCTATGTAAAATGTTGCACACCAAAACAATTTGAATATTCACGATTGCCATTTGTTTAAGTGCAGGCAAACTCTATAATCTAGAACCTTATTATAAGTTTTACAGTACAACTTTTAAAAAAATTATAAACAGCTTGTTTTCTATGTTTCCCAGCTATCTATATGTCGACATTTCATAGGAGCTACCCTAATCATCAGTAGACTTTGGAAGTTTTTGAAAGATATTCTCAAACATTCAACTTTATATCCCAACAATCTAAATAAATTATTGAGAATTTAAAAAGAAAAATGCTCTAATAATACCTGTCAAAACACAAAAAACAAGGTTTTTCATTTATACACGTCTCTAACATTTCTTTACACCTTTCAAACAAATAAACAACCGTTGGTTGCTACGATTTGATTTTTGAAAGTATCGAAAAGCAGAGAACAAAAATTCAAACAATTGAGTTTTTTTTCGATACTTTCAAAAAGCAAATCGTAGCAGCTTACTGATATACCTTGTAGCGTACTCGTGCCTGCGAAACACACAGATCATTATGAATTCGTGAGTTTCTTACGTACCATTGAGCTGCAGTAATCGTTCGAAGAATTTGGTTTTGTCGTCTTTGAATTTTTTCAATGTTAAAACTTGAGGCGATGTCCCATAATTGAATTCCGTGTCACCATATAGACTTTAAAATGGCGTTGTATAACAAAAGTTTGCTGTCGTACTTCAATACTGAATTTTTGCCCATAAGACAATTCAGTTGCGCTGCTTTTAACTTTAACTGAGCAACAATGTTAGGCTTCCACGTTAGCCTACGGTCGAGGTGTCTACTAAAGTACTTGACTTCATTATGCTCCGGAATAGGTTTAGCACATGTAACATGCGCACATTTTTCTTCATTAACTTTGATTTTTAAACGTTTTAACAATTTCTTTAATATTGAAATATACTGCTGCAAATTTCGTGAAGCTAATTGATGATTTTCATGTACGCTGCAGAATGCTGTGTTATCTGTAAAATTAAGGTATGGATACCGGATCTGGTTGGCATGTCAGAGGCGTAAATCAGGTATAAAGTGGATCCACATATCGATGTTTGTGCGTGAGTTTTTGGCGAAAAACAAAATCGTTATCATGCCTCAAGCCTCATATTCAACGGACTTGGTTCTCGCTGACTTTTTCCTTTTCACAAAACTGAAGACACCGATGAAAAGAAAGCGTTTTGTTACGATTGAGGAGATAAAAGAAAAATCTAAACAGGAGCTGTGGGCGATACCAAAAAGCGCGTTTCAGAAGTGTTTTGAGGATTCGAAAAAACGCTGGCATAAGTGTATTATATCAGAGGGGATAACTTTAAAAGCGACAAGAAATTGATGAATAAATAAATACTTTTTGAAAAAAATTTAAAATAACGGTTATTTTTTATCAGCCCTCGTATATCAAATTCTAAAAGTCAGAACATAGCCTTAACATAACAATTTATGAGATTACCAAAACGTACTTGTATTTCACGCAATTTTTGTTCGTTGCGTCGTCCCTCAAGCCGATTTAAGGCTAAGTAAACAATTCATTTTTATTTCAAAAATCATCCTACTTATAAACAAAAATAACAGGCTTATTAAAATCTATTTACTTAATAATTAGTTATTTTGTATTTCCAAAAATTTATTTAAGCATTTTTTTATTTATTTATTGAATCTTCAAAATGAACTAACAATAAGTATTAAAATCTTAATATTAAATATCAAAATAAAAAAATTAAAAGAATGTGCTTTGTATTTCCAAATAAACAAAGTATTCCAGGTAAACAAATCAAAGTAAAAAGATATTAATAAATTATAGCGGCTACAAAACATAATTAACAGGTAGTGGTCGAATATTAGAAGTACCCTACGTACTCTCTCAAATATAATAATTGAGCATAGCATCACAATTATAATAAAAATGCTAAAAAAAATCGCATTTTATTTATATGTGTATATAATTAATACTCTCAAATATAGACCGCTCTTATACATCAACTCCTTTCTTATGAGGACATATAATATTATGCACGGTTTTATCAAACACCTTTACCGAGTAAATTGAAAGTTTTGCTTTTGATTCTTCCATCATTGTTTCTAAAAAAAATCCATAAATGTTGCAATTTCATATTTTTACTGTGGACTACAAACATTTCATTAGATATACTATGCACGAGTACACTTTGTACAAAATGAAAGCAAATGACATCTGCACATGCAGATACATACGTATGTTTTTGTCTTAAGTAACGTCTCTATAACATATATGTATTTAAACTTTTTGCTTTTAGCAAAATAAAGCCATAAATAACAATAACAGTAAAAACAGTAATTTTATTAAACTATAATAATTTGATAGCAAGAACTGCATACAACTGCAGTCATTCGAATAATTGTTCTTTTCAAAATATGTTTTTTTTTATTGATTTTTTTTATGCTGTTATTGTTAGTAAAAATAAAAATTAAAAAAATGTATGTAGAAATGTTTTTGCATATGCACTTGTTTGTTGTTTAAAACGAGTAAATAATATAGTATTATATTTTTCATATATGTATGTATGCGCGTTTTGTTTTCATTTTCTTTTAATCCAACTCTCTAGCGGAGTCTAAAAGCTACTCGTTTTAAAATATTGATTAGAGTGGCTGTTTTTATTTGAAGCTTAATTTTATCTAAAATTATCTGTAATTAAAAAAATACTAATCCATCAAATATGTAAATAAATGAAATGTATTTGCTATAGTTTTGAAGTAAATTATTAACAAGAAAATTTTCTTTATAATACGATGATTGAGGTTTAGGTTAGTAGCATAAATAATAAATAAGATTAAGGTTATCACTTATACGTCATGACCTCAGTTCAAATCCGTAAACGGGTGCTGATGAGTAGTGTAGCGCCTACGAAACAGCTAGTTATTCCCCAGATAAAGTTTTGATCGCTATTTTTCCTGTCTTCTTCAATCGATCACAGCAAATTTTTAATGGGAAAAAATTCCTCTTAAGAAAACTTAAGAAAGGAAAAATTGAACTAAAACCCGATGCACAAAAATTAAATTTAATTTAAAAATTATAAGGTTGAACAAAACGTCAATAAATAATATTATTCGACAACAAAACCATTAAGGTATTCGGATTTATCTGCAGGAATATATTCTACTGAAATATTATTTATATTAAAAATTCTATATACATAGGTTTATAATTTTGCTTCCGCCTTTGTTCCCGATATTCGAGGCTTTATTGTAAAAAGCTGGTTATACATTTATCACTCAGAAGATTGTGCATCGCTGGCCACTACTTTCTCCCATCACGTTCAAGGAACTGATGATCCTTGAAGCAATAGACGAATCGGTAAAAGCTTTTATTTCTTCATAAGACCGGAAGTGCTGATAGTCCGAGAGAGCAACACCTGTAGAATACGGCAGGTGGGTTAGGACTTCCTACTTCATCATTTTCAAGCATATCTGGACCAATTTTGCAACATGGAGTCAAATACTATCATTCAGTGAAATTACTTCATCATATTGTATTGCATGGGCAAAAATTCCACACTGAAGTTAGATTGCAAACTTTTGCTATACAGTACAATTCTTAAGCCTATATGGTGCTACGGAATTCAATAATGTTATGAGTTCGAGTCCAACTTCAGTCAATTACTATCAGGTTGTTTGATATAAATATGGTTAGCTACGAAATATATTCCGTAAATATGTATATTTTGTAAGTGTTGTTGTGATTTGTACTTTTTTTTATTATGTGTATGTTCTTATGTACATTATGATGATTAGTTGAAGTTTGTGATAAATATTTCATAAATATTATGTAGGCAGCGACATAAAAATGTAAGTTTCCTCAAAATATTTATTTACTTTAAATCAACTGATATATATTATCTTTAATAGTTTACTTAAGAAATAACTTTTAAGGAGACCTAATTTTGTTATCTAGTTCAATTTCTATTATATTTTTGCTAAGCCAACTTTGCTCCCTTTAACATTATTCTTTTAAACTTTGTCGGCTGAAAAAAATGCATATTCTGTTGTCAACTTACAAGGCACAAACCAAAACTTAAAAAAAAGCTAACGTTATCTACTTAGTCTTCACACGAAAACATACAAACGTAACTCCAACTTTGTTGACATTATACAAAACGCACACAGATATGCATATAAAGCATATGTATTTGCATACGTAGAAACAGCGGCTTAAAAGGAAAGAAAGGCAGAAAAAGAACTAATAACAACACGAACTACATAAATAGTTAGTTGATGTTGTTTTGTCGCTATTTTCGTTTTAATTTCCTTATAAACCATGTTAACCCAGATAAAAAAATTACAAATACATGTACACACACACATTTACTCTGAAAGGATATCAGTAAATGAAAACGGCAAATAAAAACAAGCGCAAAATAAATAGAAAATTCAAACGAAAATGAAAAACAAACTTGAAAACTTTTTTTTCATTTAATCTTGCCCCAGGTTTTGATACGTAGAACATGTATGTTACTATTAGTAGAATGTGTTTACAGCAGGATTAACAGTCACACATACAAACACATCAATCCTAAAACAAACACACACACATTCATTTCCGTTGTACACATGCATTTATTTAAAACACGTGAAAGAAAGCAGAACTCTTTTGATGGCCTATGTTTAGGCTAACTTTGCGGTTAAATCAAAATGTTACAAAACTGCCCATTAAAATGTTAGTTTTTCTCTCTCCTTTCCTACCAAAAAAAAAAAACATTACTTTTTCTTTAATGCTTCTTTTTACTCGTTCATTCTGTGACATTCTTTACGTTTTGGGTTTGCTTCCTTGGAATACCAGAACAATGCAAAGCAAAAAGCACGCCAGTTATATTATAAAATAAATGGATTTTCCTACGGCCACTTTAATGAATGCTTCTTCGCAAATACTATTTACAGCAAAATATTTGACGAGTGAAAAACAAACAAGAAAAAACAAATACATTTTGCATAATTCTGTACTATTTCCAAATCAATGGTATAATATGAATACAAAGGCAAGGAAAAAAATATGAAACTAAATACGACAAAATATCTAATTTATTGGCTAGAAAATTTTATCTATCATTTCAGACAATTGAATTGGAATGGAAGGCATATAGCGTAAGTTTAATTTGAGTTGTTATTTAATTGTTTTACGTATCGGACAATTAAACAATGTCAACAGAGTTGAACCATGCTCAGTTAGCTTGATATAACAAATTAAATATTTATATAATTTGCTACGAAAATAAAATAAATTAGAGAAAGTTTTCTAGACATTCCAACAGTTAGATCATTGTAAAAGAGAATTCAGAAAACAAACAACAGTTATATTTTTATTTATGGACGACAAAATAGTTCGTTTCTGTACAGTAAACCAGCTACGTGTTTTTCTTTAACTGTGTCAAAAGTGTTTGAGTTTACTCCTGTAACACATCGCTCCTTTATTGCTTTTCGAGTTAACAATGCAGAATTATTAACAGCACTATCATTTATATTGCTTTTAAACTGTTTCCTTTAGGAGATATTTTCTAAAAAATTTTGGTAAGATTTGTATGGAAACTAAAAATTTTATATGCGTTTTTCTCGAAACGAGCTTTTTTGAGATATGACTATGTTGCAATAAAGGAGCGACATATTAATTTAGGTTGTTTGGGGATATTCAATTGCACGCAACAGTTTCTGAGAACCTTGTTTGACATCTCGGAAAAACTTAGTAAAAAGTTTCCTCTTTTTACAGATAAAGTTTAAAGTATTTCAAAACAGAATTACAGGGACGGATTGTTGTTGAGGCTACCTAAGTAGGAAAAAAACATATTTTCTTCAAAACCCCTTTGTTTCTCAACATAGTCTCCGTCTAGCTCAACACACTTAGTAAGACGATATTCCAACTTTTTTATAGCATCTGAATATTATGATTTTGGGGAACCCGTCAAGATAAAATCTGATACGATAATGTTATAATATTCTACACCTTAGTGTAGAAGTTGTTTCAGCCACACTTACTTGAGAAACTCTATCTGTCAGAAAGCTTTTTATAATTTTTTTAAGATAAATCGGGTAATTGAGTATGCTAAGTTTGAATATTAACCCATAATGTCAGATGGAATCGAAAGCATTATCGATATCTAAGAAAATTATTCTTCTGCTTCTTCTAAATTATGATGCAGATACTACTGTTTATAGGACGACTGGTAAGCATCCTAGTGTTATGTTGTTTGAAATGGGACCGAGGGGTCTCGTAGTAGACTCACTGAAAGAGTGTGTACTCGACCAGATTGCACCCAAGAGATAGGTTGGCCACTTGAACTTGAGAAAAGAGGCTTCAGAAAGACAGTACTACAAGAAGTATTATTTTGCTTGGCGTAGGAAAGCGAGTACGGAATATTCGGTGGGTGATTACGTAATGATTAGGAATTTTGACTCACACGGCGGGTAGGCAAAGAAACTTATCTCTCGTTTTAGCAGACCATATAGGGTGGTAAAGGTTTTGAGGAACGATATATATCTTTTGGAGGACGTCCAGGGCTTTCAATAATCTCGAAACTCCTACAAAGAGGTATGTGCCGTTGGTAGCATGCGCTCATGGTTTAGGGGCCGGGACACTGCGGACGTGATACGAGATCAGGTGATCTCGTTTGTAAGGATGGCCGAATTGTAGGCTATATGTTGTATAATTCGCTGCTTTGGCATGCTTCCCCTTGTCAAACAGACGTACACACATGTCTAACGTTAGCTTAAGCCTTTAATTGTACATACATACTTTCTGTTTATTGTTACACTGTTAAGCATTTAATTGTACATACATACATATATATAGCGTCCGCATTTTAAACATATTTATTTCGAATAGCCTCTAGAACGTACATTCTTTTAAATATACACATACACATGTTTTCTTGGTATGCTGTTCGGTTTTTATGTGTACACGCGCATTCACATTTTTTTCTTTTTCTCATATTGTACAAGTATTAGTTAGGTGTTTTTCATTATCTCCTCGGTGGTGGTTATTAGCTTTATGCGTGATGTAATAAAAATGAACCTCTCAATTGAGTCCCGAACGCAAACCGATTAATTTGCATTTTAAATTCATATCTCACAAAGTCGACTAATATTTCGATGGCGTTATGTTTACAAATACTTTAGCTTATTGTGTGATATCAACGATCTATTTTTTTGCGCTACAGAAACAAGACAACGGAAATAAAATTGAAAAAAAAAAGTTATAAAAACAATGAACCACGTTTTCTTTATGATAATTTCTGGTTGCTTCTCTGTGATCTTTAATCGTATTGTGTTTAAATTTCAAGGACTAAAAATTAAATCAAGCCTTCCAGTTTTCACATTTCGCAATAGATAAACTCACTGTTCATAGCAAATGGTCTTGCAAAAGCCAAGTGCAAAAGAGCACAGGCTGTTGCTATATAATCAGTCTAATATTGTTTTGTATTTACCTTTTACCAATACTTATCAAAAATTGAACTGTACTATTGAATTAATGTTCCAAACATATTTTGCTGCTGAAACACAAAAAAATGAAATAAAACGAACATTTTACTCCTCAAGTTTATTTTAGCATTTCCATATTTTATTTACTATTGCCACAAGTATGTGGCAAAGTGAAAAGTAACTCAAGGTAGAAAAAATTTATTTTACTGTAATTTCCAACTACAAAGATATATGTGTATGTATTTATTCTGAAGCATTCAATATGAAATATGCATGCCACATACCGCTACAAAACGCCTGCGTTACTAAAAACTAGAAAAAAAAGCAAAACTGACGAAATGAACAAAATTTACTGTCAGGTGGCAGATATTTTAGTATTTTACTATTGATTTTCTTTTTTTTTTTTTTTGCTTCAAAAGAAACCAAGGCGTGCTTGTTTAGTTTGTATAACATGCTGTTGAAAACATGCAAGCATGAAATCGAAAAAGTAAAAAAAAAGAGAAAAAGAACGGAATTTTCCAACAAACGCAGCACGCGTGTTCCAACTCATATAATTTGTTTGCTCCTTTTTTTATGAATTTTTGCAGTATTTTTCAATTAAGTTTTGACGCCAAGGCTATAAGTCAATGTTGTAGACGGAAGTTGACTTAAGCATACAGCAACAAACTATAATAACGAATTACATATAAACAAGAAAATAAGTATGATGACAAATAAACAAAATTTTGTAATTTGAGGCATACATGTATGTAGATGTAATTTGGCAAAATTTTGAGTTTTTTGGCTGGCGGCAAATAAGTAAACGAGTGGAATTGAAAAAAATATACTATAATATGCAATAACTTGTATTTATTAATGACTAACCAAGTAATAAATAATCGTACAATTTAAGTGCTGCAAAGAAAAATTGATTATCGTGAAATTTTAAATTAAAATACCAACTAGTTTTGTGCGGCTTGAAAGATGTAAAAACCGGCTACAGCGACAGATTTTAGGTACTGTACAAAGCGGATGGTATATATGTACTCAGTTTGCCTGTCGAAAATCGAGGCTATCATGGACCAGATTTGATAAGAGAGTGGTGTTTTTTCTGACAAACGAGTAGGTTAAATAGTCTGTATGGTGTAGAAGAAACTCACTTCCTCTGCCAGGTCCTTTTTTAGGGTGTATTTACATCACTTAGCGTAGATATTGAAATGCATTACAGGCCGATTATATTTTTTTCTTAAGCTCTTCAGGTTGATTCAGATTTGCATTGGTGGGTGATATGTGGATACACTCATCTGCATCCTATCATCCAGCAACGCAGTAGGACCAACTTTGACGCAAACGTACTAGCTTTTTCAATAGTTGGCAACATGTTCAACCTAACCTAATTCAACCCTTATTTTATGGGTGCCATGAAATACCACCCCAAGGAAATAACTACACAAAAAAATCAAATAACTCAAAACACATTTTTGGTTATTTCATAATTTTTCATTGGGAGTTATTTCATTTCGCTGTATGATATAGAAGTTATTTCATTTTATTAATTATTATTAGGAGTCACCTAATGGAAACAATTTAATTTGGACTTATTCCATTATTCTAGCTACAGAGAACACTTTTAGTCAGCGAAGACGGTGTTTGTTATACCATAGAAAATAAAATTCTTCCGCCCGGCCGTGGACCGGCTATGAACGAAACTTTTGGTGAGCGAAGCCGGAGTTTGTTACACTATAGAGTTCAAACCCTTCCATCCGACCGAAGGCCGGCTGTACAAGCCGGGATGGCTCAATGATCTCTCTATAGTATGTGGAACACCTGCTTCGCTAACAAAATATTGTCTATATAGCCGGCCTTTGGTCATATGTCTACAATATATTGCATGATATGAAGGTGTTTTACTTCCCGTCTACTGACTTAGAGTTGACGACCATTAGAGTTAATTGGCTAAAATATAAAAAATATTTGAGTACTCATTGTACGGAGAATATTGCTTTGAGAATGCCTAAAGATATTGACGTGCCCATTAATAGTTTTTCCAAAAGCCTTAAACTGGCCGTGCAACATGCTAGCACTAACTATATAAGATACAGAAACAACAACAATAGATCTTAGTCGTCGAAAATTGAGCAACTTTTGTCAGAAAAAAGAAGAGTTAGAAGGGAGTGGCAACTCTGCAGGTCTCCCCAGCTTAAAATTAGACTACGAGAATGTGTAACCAAATTGAGAAATCTGCTTGAAATAGAAAGAATGGCTTCCCTTAAATCATACTTGGAAAGCCTTGATGGCACTCCTCAATCAGACTATTCTTTGTGGAAAGCGGCAAAAGGTTTAAAAAGACCCGTTAGAGGTAAGCCACCTTTGCGGACTCCAACTGGCGACTGGGCAAGAACCGATTCCGAAAAGGGGATGTTGTATGTAAATCACTTGAGAAATGTTTTTACAGATGATGCAGCAAACAACATAGCAGTATTTCCGCCATTTGCCGTAAGACCGCCTGTGTCCTTGAGATTTAGTTTTCCAGATGTGGAAAACGTTATCAATAAAATAAACTCTAAGAAAGCTCCAGGTATGGATAAAATTACTGGTACAATGCTTGTACAACTACCTCGTGTGGCTAGAAGAATTCTTCTTTTTATTTTCAACGCTATCTTACGCCTTGAGTATTATCCGGTCGAGTGGAAAGTGTCTATGATAACGATGATACCTAAGCCGGGGAAGGATCATACTAAAGTAGAATCGTACAGACCAATAAGTCTACTGCCAACAATTTCAAAACTATTTGAGAAATTGCTTTCCTGTGAACACCTACAAACTTTTTGAAAGTTATTTGTATGGACGTAAATTTATCGTTAAGGAAGGTGACTTTTATAGCCCTATTCAACCAATCGACGCAGGCGTCCCACAAGGCAGCATACTAGGCCCTACCTTATACTTGATTTATGCTTCTGGCATGCCAACAAGCGATAAAATTCATACATCCACGTTTGCAAACGATACGGCTTTTTTCAGTGTACATGAAAACCACCAAACAGCATCACAAAATTTGCAGGAACATGTTTACAATTTAGAGAAATGGTTAAAACTCTGGAATATCAAAAATTTGTCCATATCACGTTCACACTGCGTAAAAATACATGCCCGTCAATAAAAATTAATAATCAAATAATTTCACAACACAGTGACGTCAAATATCTCGGTATTCACCTCGACCGTCGACTAACTTGGAAGAAACACATTGACGCAAAAACAACCCAGATGAAATTAAAAGCCGCGCAATTGAATTGGCTCATCGGCAGAAATTCCACCCTGAGCTTAGATTGCAAACTTTTGCTGTATAACGCGATCCTAAAGCCAATATGGTGCTATGGAATTCAACTATGGGGCACCGCCTCCGCATCGAATATTAGAAAAATTCAAAGGCGTCAAAACAGCGTTCTACGTACGATTACAGCAGCCCCATGGTATGTAAAAAATTCTCGAATTCACAAGGACCTAAACGTACCTTTAGTAAAAGATGAATTTGCCAAATATGCTGGAAGGTATATAACCAAACTTGAAATCCACCCAAATCCACTTGCTCGAGACATCCTTACCTTTGGTGGTCATACACGATTAAAAAGAAGGGACACCCTGGCTTCCATTCGGGAGCATAACAGATGATGTCCTGTGGCACGGTATTCTGATACATTCGCTGAATCATAATTTTTTGTCTAGCATTGGCTGGACTTAACGAAAATTTTTTAGTTAGTTTAGTTAAGATTTGAATAATTGTTGTTAGTTCTTCTTGAAGATTCAACAAATAAATAAAAATTGATAAAAAAAAAAAAAAAATGAAAGTTATACCATAGAGTTAAAACAGTCCGGGTGCAAATATAATTTGTATTGGGAGTTATTTCATTTTTATGGGGACTTATTTCATTTAAGAGTTATTTAATTTTTATGGCCTTCACAAATATGTGAAGAGTAAATATAAGTTTGTGATTCCGTTTGTAATTTCTACAAATTTCATTTGTGACTCTATAAAGTATATATTGCTCCCTTATTGCAACATAGTCATATCTCAAAAAAGCTCGTGAGACAATATCTCCTAAAGGAAACAGTTTAAAAAAATTTGAATAAATTTTTGGCGCAATGTAAATGGTAGTACTGTTAAAAATTCTGCATTGTTATCTCGAAAAGCTCGTTTGTTGAGATATGACTATGTTGCAATAAAGGAGCGATATATTCTGAATCAGAATTAATAGAAAAGTCGATTAAGCGATGACCGTCTGTCGGTCGTTATAATACCGTTTCTTAGAAAACCATTCGACTTAAAAATTTTTTGCTTCCACCATTCTATTATTCCATCGATTCATGGTTTTGCTATTGAAATTCAGTAGAATCGGTTCACATACAGCTGAAATATATCCAAAATTCCGAAAAACGCCATTATTTTTTGCAATTTTGTATGCGAATTAAAAAAAAAAGTTTTTTTTGCTTCAAACTTCACACACTTATTAAGCATGACAATTACAAGGCAAAAAAAATTTTTCCCGATATCGGTCCATATAGGAGTATATCCGGTCCATATAGGAGTATAGCCTAAACCAATTTTTCCCTGAGAATGTCGCGTAAGCGAACTTAAGAATTTTTTTTTTTTTTGCTTAAAATCAGTTCTGGCAATAGAAAGAGGAGAAAATACAAATTTCCGATATCGGTCCATATATACCCGAGATATAGCCTAGACCGGGGTTTTCATGAAAATGTCGGGTAAGCGAACTTAAACATTTTTTTTTTTTTTGCTTTAAACAAGTTCTAATAATATAAGTTCTAACCATATAGAGAAAATTAAAATTTCCGATATCGGTCTATATATACCCGAAATATAGTCTAGACCGATTTTTCCATGAAAAAATGTTTTTGCTTAACATCAGTTGTGATCATAAAACGAGGTAATTAAAATAAAAATAATGAAAATTTCCAATATCGATACATAATTATATACTCGAGAAATAGGACAAACCGATTTCGTCCATGAAATTTTTTTTTTTTGCTTAAAATCAGTAATCTTTGTACAAGAAGGCTAGAATATGGAAAATAACCTAGATATAGTCTAAACCGATTATTTCATGAAAATGTCTATGAAAGATTTCCTTTTTGGAATGGTGATTGAATATTTTTCTCCTTTGTCTGTTCATATATATCCGAGTATATTTAGCACAAATTTGTAATATACTATATATATACGTGACTATCGTGAAGGGTACTTTAGATTCGGCCCAGCCGAATATATTACACTCTTACTTGATTTTTGTAAAAATATTTTTATATTAAATTAACGGTTAAGTTTTTGAATCTTTTTTTTTTGTGTTGGAAGTTATTTAATTTGCTGGAACTTATTTCGTTAGGAAATATTTCAGTGGGAGTTATTTCATTTAGGAGTTATATTACGGTGTCAAATTTAAGCGTTTCTCTATTTTTTTAAACTTGATTTTGAATGATTTCTTTTAATTTTAACATAAATAATAATTGCATTACAAATGGAGTGCGGCATATACAATTGCAAAATGCTTCTTTTCTTTTTGAAAGTGGTCACTTTTTTGAATACTTATTTAATCGATATTGTCAACTTTTTTACCAGTTATTTAATTTACTAACTTTTTGTGATTTGAAATTTTTTCGTCGAGTTCATTTAACGAATAGTTCTGCTAAGTTTATATGATATGGTGACAGAACTTAACAAATGAGGCGATGATCAAGATTGAGGATCCTGTAACTTGGCTGTGCTTTATATATAAACCACAATTACTATTAGGAAATTACAGTCGTAAAGCAGCTCTGGATTGGAACAGCTCTCGCGTCACCCTTATTATTTCTTAAGTACCTTCAAGCCGTCGTTGTTATTTGGCCTTCGAGAGTTTTGCATCTCACTCTCCTTGGTTAGCTGTCTATCTTAACTAACTGTATTAGTCTACAGTTTTTTGAGGTATTTCGTTGCCAACTACGCGACAACTCCTCATGCGAAGGCATAAGTTATTCAACAGTTTTCACAGTGCCGCAACAAATTGCAGTTAATGCTATCATGGGCACTGAGTCTTCGTTACTACCCCCATTCTGTGCATCCTATACTTTGCAAATGTACTGTATAACTGTATAGTTACATATACAAGGTTTGACAGGCTGCCAGCTGTAGTATTGGACTTGGGTTCAGTCAGGTCCCGTTGTGTTGTGTTACATAAGTATATAAATAAATAAATAAAATATTAGACAATTAGTCTTCCCTGATGTTGCACGCTGGTTTTCTGGGAGGTAATTACTTCACGTAGTGTACAGATACCTGTAATATAGGAAACAATAATAATGGCTAAGGAGGGTGTGTTGGTTTAAGGGCTGATGCTCTTTGGGCTTCAGACTACCAAACCACTGAACTTAGCCTTTTTTTTACTGTGTGTGGAATACAAGCTTTGCAAACAACACGGAGTTGGCTTATCGCCAGACAAGGCCGTCAAGACAGGTGCTGATATAAATCAATGGCACATTCTCTGCACATCGTTGCCCGAGGACAAGGTTTTGCCTTGCCATTTATTTTAAGAAATTGTCCCTCTGCTTTCTGGGAGATAGAGGGTCCCTAGATTGTACTCGTTAGTCAAAACTATAGATAAGAAATGCTTGAATTAGGTTGCACAGAAGATCTACCAAATCTTCATCATATTTTAATTTGCACGCCTCCTAGGCTATTCATCCTAGTGCTGATCATAGGTTGAAATTCCTGTACTGCAAGGATCTATCCTTAAAATAAATTTGAAGAAAATATTTTTCAAAGAAGCTACTGATTATACTAATCGGCTTAAAGTGGTGTTTTAATCCTTATTAAAGTTGAGTTTTTTATGCTAAATAGTCTTATAGTACAACAGCCATTGAACTAAATAACAAAGTATTGTGTCTAGCCGTTAAAGCCTGGAGCCTTAATAGGACTCGTGTTTATCAACTTTAAAGCTCTGGCTTTTGTGCTATCGAAGATAATATTGTATTGCAAGCGACTGGACAGACAGACTAAAGGAGATTTTTACGTGACTATATCAGGAAGCCACTTAGGTGGAGCAGTAATCCCATTATAAATCACAGCGTAGTTTTACTCACTACCAAATAAGGCACACAATGCAGAAAATATTGCCAAACAAATATCATTTATGTACTTTTAAATCTCTCAGAAACGTAAAAAAAATGTTCAAATGAAACTTCAAAATAACTTAGTTCAACTGGTCTATAAGAAAATTATATCCATTTGACCTAATGGAAATACACATCAGAATTTCATATTAGAGTAATATTATAAAAATTATGGAAGTTTTAGTATACGTCCTAAATTTTTGGGAATATCTTACACAATAACTTTTTAGTGTGTTGCTTTTCATACGTAATTTTTTATAGGGTAGATCTATACATTTGCATATCGGTCACAGATATTTTATGCAGAGTTAAAAGAACACACAGGCATAAATAAATTTATTAACACGCATTAACCTGCAACTTCAATAAAATTTATGACCATTAGCAAAAAGCAAACAGAAAATATATAAACAGGAAAAAACAGAAAAGCACGTTAATACTTTAAACATAAAAACAACATTATCATTTTTGTAAAATCTAGGTGCAATTGTTCGAAGTGTAGTTCATTTGGAGTGAGTGAGTGTTTTGGTTGATATGAAATATATACATATATTTTTTTCGTCGGCACCGTTTTTCCACTTACAGGCCATGGCGCTGTTTTTTCATTAATATAAACGGAAATTTGTTTTTAACTACATGTTTGTTGAAGTAACATGAAAATATATTTATATGTATATAAGGCTTTTAATTAGTGACAGCATATCAGTGATACCGTCAGGACTGGTAGGGTGCGTTAAATGGCAAAGCATGAAAAACATTTAACAGCAAGTTAAGGGCAAATGATTGTTGAGTTTTGTTTATGATTTTTAATATTTATTAGTATTAGAAAATTAATGTTATTAAAAATTATGACAGACATGCGATTCAATCATGCTTTTTCCTATTTATAACAACCCAATAGATTACATTTATTAAAATTGAAAACTAGACAATTCTATGAACAAAGACTTAGCGTTATAGCTTTGTTAGTTTTTTCGTTTGATTTTCTATTAAGGCACTCTTTGGCAAACAAATAAAATCTATAAACGAAAACAAGGAGATATTTCTGAGTAGTTCTTAATTATGTTAATGAGGAGTAATATTTTAGCGCCAGTATTAAGAAAATAGTTTTATACTTAAGCACAAACAAGAAAGGTCATTAATATACAATCAAACCTACAACAACAATTCTTTAATGATAGTATTGACTTCAAACTTTTTTTAACAGGGATAGGGCAGGCAACCTGTAAATTAAAGCTGAGTACGACAAATCAATTTAACTACATAAAAAATTGATTTGATCAATGAGTATGTCGTGGTAGAAATAAAAAACTCAAAGTAAAATTGGATGTATATGCCAACAAAACTTTAAGTAATTATAATTTTGTAACTTTTTTTGCCTCTATCGATAATCGTAACACATGTGCCTGATTTTGACATTTGCTATTGGGGCGGAAATTTATATGCTGGTGATTACGTTATGGCTCGCATTCATTGTCGATCGACTTATCTTGCTAAAAACCTTAGGCGGGGCGAAAATCATCCATTTTTCATTGAAAATTCCTGACGTGGGCCAGGCTGATAATTTCACTCTGTGTATGGCTTTATGTTGCACGACATTTTTGTTTTATTATTTGATGCGTTAAGATATAATTCTGGTGGTACTCCGATACCGAAAACATATGACGTACAATTGACCATGGGAAAACATGGATATTGAAAGAAAATTTTGCAAACATAGAATGACTGTCCTGGAGATTTATTTACTTGCCATTACGAAATGAAATGAATTCTTGATAGTAAAATATCTTTTCATTTGTAATTTTCTTTAAGTATTGTTGGTATGCTGACGTTGCTTATCAGTTTAGCACCACTAATCGATTGTGATTACACAGGCGTGATTTGTACTTTTTGTCATTATGATTACCCATCATCAATGTTCATTAAAGTTTTTCATGTAGCCATGATTTTTGTAATTAAATTGGCTTTATCCGATATTCTCAGACCCTCGTATCACTGCTTTTTCTAGAGCATAAGCCTGACTAGATAATTCTAACACAATCTTGTTATCTTCCATCTTTACTTTTCATGATCGTACGAAGAGCTCTTTTTACACCTGCGAATTAATTTGTCACGCTAAACTATATTTTCTCTCCACTTAGCTCCACCGCATGCTTTATATATTTTCAATCCAGAAAATTAACCAAACATCCCCAATCTTCATCCCCACTTCCATACCATGAACCCTTTTCGAAATATCGACAAGAAATTTGCAGTCTTTCTACGGGCTACCTTCGTATTAGTTTAAAGTGCGAAGCTTTATATATCTCAGCTACTCAGTGCTCCGTGAGTCTAAAATACGAGGGCGAATTGATACTGAAGCCACCTAGCACTAGATGGCACAACATTTTTTTATAACGTTGGAAGGTTCAAGTAAAATGTTCACAAACACTACTCCCTCTTTCCCCCTCCTCACAACCTATTTTGCTAGTTCTGGTACTATGCACTGCATATGTAGGGGTCATCCCCTGAGTACTGGTCCAAGATAAAAAAAAAAAAAAATAAAAAAAAAACATTTTGTACCATAACTAAAAAAGAGGAAGGGGAAAGAGTGAGTAGTGTTTGTGAACATTTGAATTGAACTTTCCAACGTTATAACAGACAGGAAACACGTCTCCAGGTAGCTTTTTCCAGAGGCAAAGCGAGTTCTGTCTGTAATACGTTGTACGATTACCCGGGCAATCGACCACAAATCTCGACGATGAATGCGTGCTACGTAAAAATGTGCGAGTTTCGGTAACAGCATCCCTAGTCTCCACTGAGCAAAATCCATTTTAGTAACGATAGAATATAGTAACGTCAATAGAGTTGGATACCCCACTGTCACCGATAAGGTAGATCGTCCTATCTTGCAGACGGTCGAGTAATCCCAAAATAGACTTTGAGGTACCGGCTCAGACATGAGAGTTGTATTCCATTCGCGGTCGGATATAGGTGGTATAAATAGTACGGAGGTCGGATGGAGTGAAGTACATCTTACACCGTTTCAAAAAACCAAGGCACCTGAATGCTTCTTTAGAGACATTAAAAATTTGCTCAGTCCAGCGAACATCTCATTGTATCTTCATTCCAAGAACATCAATCTTGATCTCGTTTGATGAGACCCCAACTGTAACAACTTGTATAGTGCGGTCTCTGAGAATCCTCGATATAAACCGAGAAAAATCATCACCGACACCAAAAGCAGTAAGATTTGCCAGTAGTGCATCATGCCACAGTCTGTCCAACGCTTTGGAGATATCCAGAGCAACCACTTTACGTTCATCAAAATGATGGATTGATTAGCACCATTTCTCAGCGATATATGTCAAAATATCTCCAGTGAAATCACAAGGAAAGCGTAGAGCAAATTGCAATTGGGCGGTAATTTTTAGGGTTATTTGCTTTACCATTTTCGGGAATTGGCGTTACATTAGCAACTTTCCAGCATGACGGGAACTCGCTTGCATGGTAATTTATGCTGAAGAGGTGTGCTAATGGACGCTTAAGCGCAGAATAATACTGATTCAAGACCAGTGCTGACATGCCATCCGGTCCAGGAGTCGTATTTGCTATATGTAACATGAAAGGGAAACGGTGTAAGAGATAAAAGAAAAGCTCGATAAACATTACGGTGAGTTTTCCCCGTCAGATTACATAGTAAAATATTGGATTGCTGAATTCAAACGCGGCCGAACAAGCACTGCAACAAAACCAGGAAGACCATAAAAGGTTTTTTCTGAAAAAAATATCAAGAAAATCCTGGATATCGCCGAACCAAATGGTAAACTTATCATATGAATGTGTGTTCAACATTTTGCATGAACATTTGTAAACGAAAAAGCTATTGGCAAGATGGGTGACGTGTTTGCTCAGTGTCGGAAAAAAACGAGTTCGACAGACCAATTCATACACAGAAAAAATTTTTTTCGTGTTCAATAATCATGATTGAACATGATAAAGCGTAATTCTGTTATTTTTGGCATCGATTAATAACTGTTGATGAAACGTGGGTCCACCAGTACATAACTGAAACCAAAAATCAATCGAAAAAATGGGTGGAAGCAGGTGGAAGGACTCCAAAGAAGGCTAAGGCAGTGAAATCAGCTGCCAAGGTTAAGGCCACTGCATTTTGGGATGTACACGGAATATTGCTCATCGGTCATCCCATCTTCAAAAAGGACCCACAATCACAGGAAAGTAGTATGGTGCATTATTGGATCAGTTGTTTAGTGCGTTCAAGAAAAAACTACCACATTTAAAGAAAAAATAAGTGTTTGTTCTTCAAGACAATGCACCTGTTCACACAAGATTAGATACGATGCTAAAATTACCTGTAATATACTTCGAATTGATTGAACACCTTATTCACCTTATAATCCAGATATAGCTCCTAACGTTCCCAAAATCGTATTATCCGGATGGTATAAAAAAGTTGGAATGTCGTCTTACTAAGTGTATTGAGCTAAAATGAAACTATGTTGAGAAGTAAATGGTTTTTGAAAAAACAAGCTTCAATATCAATTCGCCCTTGTATAAGAAAGGATGTTTTTTTTTTTTTTTTAATTTGTATTCTATTCGAACTTTGCATGGCCAAACTTGCTTAGAGGAGTACTGGCAGTGATGCCAGAGTATCATTGACTGTACAATTATGACCTAATCTAACATGTTCCAAAGTTTTTTTTTCCCTTCTTTACTGGCTATAGCTTATCACAAATGGGCGAAAAATTATTTAATTATGACACAATAAACAATAATTTATTATACAATAATATTGTTCCGCAAGACCATAACATGGCTGCTGAGTATATGTTCTTCAATATCAGAGAACTAATGTAGTTTAAGAGGAACGTAAAAAAATGTTTATAGATGATAGATAGAAGAAATGTTTATAGTCCCAAGCTAGCGCTAATGTTAGAGAAAAGTAAGCTTGAATCAGAAGAAAACTAGGATACAATTATTACGAAAATTTACTTATGTAAATCAAAGGAATATAATCTCTAATAAACTAACGTTAACATTCAAAGAGAAAAGATTACATAAATCTAGCTTAAATTCTTAAAAATTTTAATATTGCCTTATATAAGTTAAAATAAAAGTCACCAATTTTACCCACGTAAACAAATAAATTTAATAAAATATCAAATTAGCTTTTAATATACATACAATAATATTATCTCAATATCTAAATCAAGTTATTTATTACCTTGACTTACTAAGCATCAACTCATAAAAATTACATTCAGGTGCATTCTTCTGAACACGAATTGACATATTTTTTGTTTCGATAATTCTACTTCTCTATCATCAATACAAGAAGTGTACACATGTGTATATATATACACATATGTATGTCTATATGTATATATATTTATTAACTATTGTAATACAAATTTGCTAAATGTATTTGTGTCACTAAGTTTTCAAGGCAACTCTACAGTATATGGGTACTTGCAAATAATTATATTATAAATGAAGCGTAGTAAACTAAATACTTCAAAAGAAATAGAATTGAAATTTATTTCGAGATTTATTTATAATACAAAGATTTAATATATGTATGTATGGAAGTTTGTAAATTTAATCAAATATACAAATTACAAGAGCCACTTCTTTTATGAAGTGTAAAGATAATAAAAACATTAGATAAATTATAAATTAGAGCTGCTGATTGACAGTAAATATCCTGTGTTGATGGTTGGATATACTTGTATTAAATATTATAAAGAGCAGTTGGATTACTTTGATCAATATAAACATTAAAATTAGTTTTTTAAGAGAAATGTTGATAAATTGCATATACACATTCACATGGTATATATGATGAGTAGTAGCAATATACATTAATGACACTTATGTATTTATAAAGGGTGTTTTTTTTAAGCTAGATAGAACTTTAAATTGTAAAAAGTAACACAAAAAATTTAATTTTGATGAAACATTTTTTTTATTTGTTTCAGTATACTCTGACAAATCATTGAATTGAAGCCACGAGACCATTGTATGCGTCGTTCTTTCGCCGATTGGGCTCTAGAGCAGTTGGCAACTGACCCGTTGTTTTATCGCAAAATTGTGTTCAGCGATGAGGCGCATTTTTGACTTAACGGGTTTGTTAATAAGCAAAATTGCCGCATATGGAGTGAGACCAATCCACAAGAGACCCTACAGACTCCATTACATCCAGAAAAATGCACTGTTTGGTGCGGTTTTCATGCTGGTGGCATCATCGGACCTTATTTCTTCAAAAATGAGGCCGGAGCTCGCGTTACGGTCAATGGAGATCGTTACCGCACCATGATCAATGATTTTTTGTTTGAAAATATGGATGACATTGATCCGGAGGAGATGTGGTTTCAACAGGATGGCGCTACGTGCCATACGGCGAACGCAACCATCGACTTACTGAAATCAAAATTTGGCGATAAGTTGATTTCGAGAAATGGACCTGTCAATTGGCCTCCAAGGTCGTGCGATTTGACACCTCTCGATTATTTCCTGTGGGGCTACGTGAAGTCACTGGTTTATGCTGATAAACCAGCAACAATTGACGCCTTGGAGGCCAGCATTGTTCGTGTTGTTCGTGACATACGGCCAGCAGTGCTCGAAAAATTGGCCCAAAATTGGACGTCCAGAATGCGCTTCGTCAAGAACAGCCGCGGTGCCCATATGCCCGAAATCATTTTCAAATGTTAATGTCACATATTGATCTTTGGAATAAAAAAAAATTTTGATTACAATTTAATTTTTTGTGTTATTTTTTACAATTTCAAGTTCTATCGGGCTTAAAAAAACACCCTATATACAAATTAAAGTGTAAAATTACAATTTTTTTAATAAGTAAACTTAAAATTATCTTAAGCAATAAATATGAAACTTATTATCTACTATATATATGATATAGCAGCCATTGTAATAAAAGTGATAAACGTGGAAGAAGTTAGTCTGGTTAGTATCGAATATATAGGGTGGTTAAATTTTAAGGGCCGATGTTGATTGGAAATACAACACCAAATATTTAAGTACTATTGTCATTTCTTTTTATTATGATAATACTGGTATGGTTCAATTAAGCATGGAACAAAATATCGGCCAAATAGCTATGCCGATCTCGGCAGCACACCTCCATCCGATGGTCTAAATTTTCGATGACTCTGACGCATAATTGAGGTTCTATGCCGTAAATGTGCCGCACTAATTCACCATTTACCTTTTCAATGGTTACTTGCTTATCGACGTACGGCCTTTCTTTTAAATAACGCTAATTAAAAATTGTAATTGTGTCAAATCACATGATCTTGGTGGCCAATTGAAATCATCAGCACGTGAGAAAATACGGCCATTGAATTTTTCTCGCAATAGAGCCATTGTTTCATTAGATATGGGACAAGTAGACCTGTTCTGTTGCAACCACATATTGTCCACATGCATATCTTCTAACTCAAGCCATAAAAAGTTCGTTATCATCTCAGAAAAACGAACAGCTAACTACCTGACCTGCCTCATTTTGGAAAAAAAAAACTCTCTCTGTTTGTGTGTGCAGTGGTTTTTCGACAATCACTTTTGGATTATAATTCGCCCATATGCGATAATTCAGCTTTTTAACGAATCCACTGAGGTCAAAGTGTACCCCATTAGGTTAGGTTAGGTAGGCAGGCCACTGGAATAATCTAGGTTGTCCAGCTCACTTGGGTCCTGTAGTCGTTCCCTTTGTGATTGCTTGAAAAATAAAATAGTGAAGTGAAGAAAAGAAGTTATAGGAAAATATTAGTGAGTGGAAAGGATGGTAAGGAAATGCGGGAACCTTTTAGTGTAGCGTTACATGCTGCTGTACTAGCCATCCGCTGCTTCTTATGAAAGAGGCTAGCGCGGTCAGTTTGATCGAGGCCAGACAAGATAGGCTATTGAAGCTCCGCTCGCCTAAGTGTCTTAGCCGATGATGCTCCAATGCCACACATGTGCCGAGGAGGTGAAGAATCGTCCCCTCCTCCTCCTCCACGTCTTGGCAGCTTCTACAGAAGTCGTTATGGGGTAGTACTAGTCTCCTGGCATGGTTCCCAAATGGGCAGTGGCCAGTGATGACTGCTACAGTCACTCTTAGTTGAGATCTGGGCAGTTTTAATAGCTCCCACGTTCTCTTAGAGTTAATATGCGGCCACAGGTTCCTTGATATAATGCATGTGGGTTCTGTGAGCCACTTTTCTTGTGCCTCATTACTGAAGATGATTTTCTTCGAAAATTTATCATCTACCGTAGTCAATTTTTTGCCACCATTTTAACCATTGACGACCTTGTAAGCGTGTAAATTCAAGTCTTTATGTATAATGTTTAACAACGGCGAGCGTGAGTTGTGCAACTGTTGGGCACGACTATGAGTTGAGGTGGATGGCTCTTCAGCCACACTATCGCAAACAGCAAGAATATTTTCAGCAGAAGGAGCTGTACGAGCACGCACTGGTATTGCCACGTTTGCTGCAGATTTTTCGATTGTACGCACATTTGGACGTTGAATTGACAGAAAAAATCACGAATGCTCATGTTTATACTAAGACTGAATAACTTTAACGCGTGGCTCTATTGTGTATCTTTCCATGGCTCAAAATGAATTAGTCTTGAGAAATATCAAATGAAATGCAAAAAAATGACGTTTAAACCACCCTAAACCACAAATATTTGTTTTAGTCTTTCCTTATTATTATTGAAAAGTTCAAATCAAATATCCACAAAACTACTCCCTCTTTCCTCTCACTCATAATGTATTTTCCTAATTTCAATACAAAAAACATGATAAGGATCAAAAACGTGCCGAAACGGAAATTATTATTTTAACATGAAAATTTATCCTCGTTGAGATTGATTTGCATTTCGAGAATTTGGTTATATCTACGAAGAAATCCAGAATAAGACTGGACTCAAAGTTGGTATAAACCAAATTCAGTACGGCACAACGGAAACGGCAAAGAAAACATCGCACTACAGTTAGGTTATGGTAAATGTTACAGATCCTCTAGGGGAAATAGGTGAACCCTACTAATGGAAGCTAGGGGCAGCTACTTCTCAATGGAAGTGAAATATGGGCGCTAGATTGCTGATCTCACCAAAAAGAGTAATTTACATTGTTGTCGTGGATATTCGTCTTCGGCGTTGATTTGGCAGGTTGGCTGAGATTTACATATAACATTTTGCGTTTGGAGTTATCATAGTGTATTCATTTTCCAGTACCAGTAATAATTCGATGCAAGAATTAGTTATTTTTTAAGATTTCAAACATAATTTCCGACATGCAAATTCGTCTTTTAATGTTTCTCAGCTTCAATTCATATGCCATCTGAATTTGTTGCTATAGTCTTGAATAAGTCCCAATGCTTTTAAACGTAGACAACTATCCTCGTCGAGTAATGCTTCCAATTTATCTTCAAACTTTTTCGCCTGACCAGGCGTGTATTGAAATCACCACCTTTGACTCACTTAGGTTACGCAGTGTAGGTTGCATTACTATGTTCTATCGTTACCATAATGGATTTTGCTCTAACCAGATTGGGGATATAGTTTCCGAAACTTGCACGTTTCTACGTAGCACGCGTTCATCGTCCGCAGCTCAGCCATTAGTGGTCGACTGCCCGAGAAATCGTACAGCAAATTACAGAGAGAACTCGTTTTTCAGTCGTTCGGTTTGTTATATTCATGGAAAGTTCAAGGCAAAGTTGTATAAGATAATCAATACTCGTAAGATACAAAATTCTATGAACACTAATATTCATTTTGGTAGTGTAGTTTCCCATAGTTAATTATAACTAAAAAAAAAATGCTACAAGGAAAGAAAAAAATAACACCTTTTGAGTCTGAAAGAAAAATGTATAACAAATTTTTATAGGATTCTTTATGATGAAGGAACTGTTTTTCTGAAATATGATTAGCAATAAGTTTTTTCTCCATTTCTTATTTCGTTATATTAAGTCTGCATTAATATTTCCTTTAAATATACTCATGTCTATAAATTATCAAAATTGTAAATTTTAACTTAACATGATTAAGTTTTGAAAGCTGTCCAATTTAATTATGAAAAATTTGGCTCTTCATGCCTTATTGTCTATCCATCATCAATTTTACTTAAAACATATTTATGAGTCTGAATAAATTCTTTAAAGTGTGTTTAGTAAATTGATACTTTAATAATAATAAAAAGTTACCTTTTGTGGTTATAAAAACGTACAAAACAAAAAATTAATCACATAAAATATACAAAAAATTTTATTTTTATTCGCCAAACAACTAAAAAAGTTTGTTTTATTTAAACAAAGACTTCTTTATGGAATATTAAAATTCAAAATAACTTAATAATTTGAAATCATATGTTAACAAATTATATGTCTAGTTAATCCAAACGAAATAAGTAAGACGTTTTTTTATTGGAATTTAAAACTTGAGTGGATATTATGAGAATTGATTCGAGTTAATTTTATAATTTAATTAAGTTTAACCCACTTAACATTTGTTTGACAACTCATCAAAATGTCTTATTAAATAAAACCAATTTCATCAGCTATTTTTATTAGAGTGTTTCAATTCTCTATGATAAATATTCAAGTGGGCGTTCTGAAGCAGAGGTTATTAAATTTCTGTTTATCGGTTTTTAATTGAGCATGTTGAGAAATTGGCATATAAAATATTTAATTACCTGATTTATTAAAAAAAATTTTTTTAATTTCAAAGCAAAATATATTGTCTCACAAAAAAATGGTAACAACATATTTAAAAGTAGACCGGAAATTTCAAATCTGAGAAACCATTTTTCTTATTTTTTCGACCTTCTAAAACTATTATATAGTTTGCTTTTATTAATCTTGGCTCTAGGTCTTGGGCTCGAAAATTGGCTGTGGCGAAGTTACACAATAAACCACGACTGTCAAGTAAATATATTGATGATATTTTTTGTATAATTAAAAGAAAGAATATGGAAAACGCACTAGAGGCTTTAAATAATTTTCACAGACAGTTTACCAAAGAAATTGAGGTTAATACAATATTCAGAGATAAAAATTCGGTAACTAATGATTGGTATCAAAAACCGTCGGCTTCGGGACGTCTAATTAACTTCAATTCAAAACACATTAAAATAATTATTGCTTTGAATTTCGCGTACTTAAAATTAGTGATAAAAATCTTTATGCAACAAATATATGGAAATAAAAAAAAATATTACACAAAAACAGTTTTCCTTTCTCTGTTTCAAAGAGTAATATAAGAAATGCACAAACAAACTTCGATAAAACACCAGCCAAAAATTCTGAGGAGAGTATTTTCAGATTCAGTTCTATGTCATTAATGTGCCAAATTGTCTCATCCTTGAGCTCTTGAATTGTTGTTGGCTTATCGACGTATACCTTTTCTTGCGAATAACTCTAAAAAAAAGAAGTCCAACGGTGTTAAATCACATGATTTTGGCGGCCAATTGATATCGCCACCACGTGAGATAACACGACCATTGTTTCGCTACATGTGCGTCAAGTGGTACCGTCCTGTTGAAAGCACATATCGTCCTCATCGATATAATCCAATTCGGGCCATAAGAAGTTCGTTATCATTACCATTCACAGTAACTGCCCAACCGGCCTCGTTTTGGAAAAAATACGGTCCGATGATGCCCCCAGCCCATAAACCGCACCAAACAATCACTATTCGTGGGTGCATTGGTTTTTCAGCAATCATTCTTGAATTATCATTCGTCTAAATGCAGCAATTCTGCTTATTAACGAATCTCCTGAGGTGAAAGTGTGCCTCATCAATGAAGATGATTTTCTTCGAAAATTTATCATCTACTGTTGCCATTTCTTGCTACCATCCTGACAATGGACGACGTTTGGAAAGGTCAAGGGGTTTTAGTGCTTTAGTCAACTGCACCCTATAAGGGTGTAAATGCAAGACTTTATGCATAATGTTCATCAACGGCGAGCGTGAGAAGTTCAGCTGTTGAGCACGACGAGGAGTTGTGGCTCTTCAGCAACTCTATCGCGAACACTAAGAATATTTTCTGCATTAGGAGCTGCACGAGCTGTACACTGGTGTTTTCTCATATTCAACAGACCCGGTTTACTGAAATTTTTGTACGATTTTTCCCACTGTACGCACATTTACACTTACATTTTTTTTTTATTTATTTGGTATAAAATTTATGTATGGTATATAGTAGTATAAATAATACTATTAAAAAAACATTACCTAAATATTTTGACTAATTAATTATTTTTTATATGATTTATAAATTTTCTTTTAAAAGTATTTATATTCTCTACTGAGGTTAAACGGCTGAATTTCCTCGAAATAAGCTAGTTTTTGTGTTAAATATTCTGGAGCCTTTCATGTCTTCATTTTGTGAATAACTATACATGTATTCAGTTGTAGTCTCTGTCGTATCCTAAGACATTACAACATATTAAACATAAATTGAATTGCGGTATATCTGTTGCATTTAATTATTGACTTCAAAGCTTTATTCTGCAGTTTTTGTAATCTTTATATCTGAACGTTACAGCATGTTTATAATATTGTTGAACCGAATTCAAAATGTGGTTGGACAATCGAGTTTAGTGCGGTTAACATTGAAATTTTATTTTCTATCCGTTTAAAAATTACAATTTTTTTACTAATATAATCTAATTTATTAATATAATCCACGTGGTCTCTAAAATTGATATTTTTGTCTATTATGAAATTGAGGTATTTAATTTTTTCCACTTTTTCAATTATTTTATCATTAGTTTTAAAATCTGTGTTGTTGATCATATTTATTTCCATAATTTTAGTTTTATCTTCGTTAAGTTTATTCATGTTTTTTATTTAAATTTACTGTATCATGATTTAATTTAATCTTGCATTCTTCATCAGTTTCTGATTATATGTGAAAGCATCATCTGAATATAATACTATCTCACATATTTGAAGAACATTAGGCATATTATTAATATATATTATGAACAGCAGAGCGCCAAGGATCAACCCTTTTCGTTGTTTATTGCGCAGGTATGATCTAAACCAGTTTAATTCATTATCTCTTATACCATAATTATATAACTTTTGTATCAGAACTCCTCTATCTATCGTTTGAAATACCCTTTTTAAAACTTAAAATTTTAACATTATTTTTTCGTTTCTGTTGATATTTTTCCATCTATTTATAACGTAATTTACAGCGGTTTCACAAGAATATATTTTTCTAAACCTTGATTGATATTTTAGAGAATATTGTTTATTTGTAGATACGGTTCAAGTTGATTTTTACCACTTTTTCACATAATTTTAATGACTTTATAAGTTATCAAACAAAACATAGTTCATGTTATAATTTATGATGAGAAACTTTAGATTTTGCTTAACTTGCACATAAGATAATCAGTCTTAAGAAATACTGATGTGCACGTACAAAAAAAATATGGTTGTTATGACAATATTCTAAGGGCAACATACTATTGTTGAATTATATGGTTGGCAGGAAAAATATTTTATTGTTATATTTGAACTTTAGTAAATTCTGGTTCAATATTGTTATAATTGAAAGCCACCATAGTATTAATAAAAGTTACCATGATAATGTCATACTAAACCATATTATTATACCAAATAATCCCCACAGTGAAGGCGTTTCTAAACTATTGAATTCTGTTTCTTAGCAAAATTCGAAATAAAACATCACAATGAAGCACATAAACGATGAGTCACAGCAAGCACATTGGCATTTAAGCATACTGCGTCTTAAATATTTGTGCTTAATATAAAGACAAAAACCATGTACAACAACAACACACTAATACAAAGACAAAAACCGTAAACAACAACAACAAATTTTATAAACAAAACTGAAGTAAAACATCTCTTCAATGCTTGAAGTTCAACTTCAATTTTGTTCTATTTCATTTTGTGTTTGGTTCTGTTTGATCTAAATGCTTACAAGACAGTAAACGTTTCGGCACTGAAGTGTTTGTTTTGAAATTTGAAAGAAGGCGATGGATAGTACTTGATAATACTACGATGTTTTGTACGACATTTTTATTGTGCTTGAGCAGCTGAAACAAAAAGAAGTTATTATGTATTTCGTCGATAATTGCATATATAAAAATCATATATGTAACCATATTAATATAGTTGCATGTAACATTGTATGTTTGTTCATAACAATAATATAGTTCGCCATTAAAATCATCATGATTGGGACAATAGTATGGTTAGGTACAACCATGATATGGTTGACACACAATATGACTAACTTTGCCATAGTATTGCTGATTACGACACACATACATATATCAACATCTTAATATTCTGGCGTACCTTTCGATTTGTGCAAACATTCTGTTCTCAAATTATTTTATAAAACAAAAATAAAACTAAAAGAAAATTATATGTCAACGACTAATATAAAAAATCATCAGTGCTACCAATAGTAAGTTTATTTTGTAAACTAATATTTGTTACATGTAAATAACTGTATCATACATATGATAAAACGAAATATTTCAGTATTGGGTGGGATAGAAACTATTGTGGTTTTTAAAAAATTACGTACAATACTAGCATTGCATGGAACCATATTCGGAAACTAATAGGTAGTAATAATAGATTTGCAGAAATGCACACGAAAATATATTTATGGGGAAACAAACTGTAATTAAATCGATAATCGGTTGTTTTTAACAATCTTACGGCGTATATACTAATGTTGCTGCAACCATATTTCAAAGTGCCTTTTTTGTGTGTGGTTTACTTGCAGGCACTTTTCCGTTTCTTCTGACCCGAGTGGTTACATCAACCGATCTAAGCACAATTACATGCGCATGTGTACGCAATAAGAAGCTACAGAGGACGAGAGAATAGATGTTTGAAAAACAGCGGTGTGGTTATCTACGTCAGTCGTAGAGTGTTAAGAGTGAAAAAATGGGTGACGAAAATTAGAATATTTTGAAACTAGTTTAAGTTAACCGATATTTGAATACCAAACGAACACCACAAAAATCAAATGAATGCTTGATGAGTCATCCAGCATGGAATTGAAAAGCATCAATTACACGTAAATGGAATTGACAGCCAGCATTTTGAGCATCTCTATGCTGCTTTGGGTTATATTCATAAAAAATTTATATGTTTTTGGAATGAGTTTTAATAACATTTTGTCGGGAATTTTTGATTGAAAACTTATTTCAAATTCTTCTTAATTCGTATGACTAAGCCCATTATTTGAAAAATTTTTAAACAAAATTTGCCAAATAGGGGCTTAATAAACAAAAGGTCGTAAAAAATAATATTTTAACTTTACCTTTTTATTTGAAATTTTCGACCATTTTTCGTTAGGACTATTTAATATCTTGATAACTAAGAAACTATAGAAATGTAATACATAAGTACAAATTCAAAAGCAATAAAATATAAATTATGTTATTATATAAAACCAATATTATTCCAAATTTGCTACTTTTCTTTATGCCATTGTGTTCTCAAAATACCATCATAAATTGTGGGGCAAACGTTTAATAAACAGGGAAAATTAAATCTCTCAAATACCGTAATTTTTTACATTCTAAAGCTATTATAAATTTCAAAATTAGCATTTTGTCATAAAATATGCCACAAATATTCAATAAAAATTTAGCAACAAAAGCTTCTAAGCTCTTACCGCTTTTGTTGTTGCTGCCATTAGCAATTTTTGTTGATGTTGCCTGCCATGCTCCACTAGTTGTTCATCTTAACGACAAAACGTAAAAAAAAAAACGAAAACAAATATTTGCAATTCAAATTTTAAACAAGAGAAAAGGAAAAAAATAGCACAAAAAATAACCAACGAAAAATTAAACAAATAATACTTCTATTTTGCGGCAGGAAATGGAAATATTCTTCGTGATTGTATATATTTGTGTGTGTTTCTACATGACAATAGTAAGTCTCTATTTTATGGCCTCCATGAAATATTCGTTTCTATCGTGCTTTCTGCTGTTGTTCTCTTTTTTATGATTTATTTTTGAAAAAAACTTGGTTTTATCCCATTTACAAAGATTTACCAAATTAATGCTGTAACAAAACAATATATTTATGAATATATTGTTTTGGGTTTTATAACAAAAAAAAAAAACAAAGCGTCTTATTAAATTTAAATCGTTATTAAATGTTAAAAATATTAAAATACCTAATCAGATATTAAAACATTTATTTATATTTGCTACTTGTGTAGCTTCTCTGCAGTTTTTCTATTAAAAATTATGAAAAGTTATTAGCAATTTAGCCATCAACAAATTCATTACTCTGTTAAATCGCTGCCAAAAGCCACACTGCATATGACAGGGTGGAAAATTACGATATGTCGACATTTCACAGGAGCTACCAAAATCATCAGTAGACTTTGGAAATTTTTGAAAGATGTTCTCAATCATTCAACTTTATGTTGCAACAATCTAAACAAACTACTGAGAATTTAAAAAGAAAATGCTTAAATACCTGTCAAAACACAAAAACAAGCAATTTCATTTTTACATGTCTCTACATTCCTTTTTTGTGTTTTGGCAGATATTATTAAAGCATTTTTCTTTTTAAACTCTCATTAGTTTGTTTAGATTGTTGGGAATATCTTTAAAAAATTTCACAAAGTCTAAGGATGATTAGGGTAGCTCTTATGAAATGTCGACATACAGGCAGCTGGACAGCTGGGATTGGTATCAATGTCAACTGCTAGTATAGTGAATAAAACTCAACTGTTTTTATTAAAAAGAGTCATATACAAGTACATACATAAAAATAATACTAACAAATAGATATCAATTTTAATTTAAATAATTTAGCAATTTTAAATGTTAGATAAAGCAAAAGAAAAATATAGAATTTTTGTACTCAGAAAAAAATTAAATATTTATGTGTTTGTATTAATGCTAAATAGTCGAACTTATTCTTAATATTTCTAACATTATATATGATGGTATCATTCGTCTGGCTTAAGTTCAATACTGGCTTTAGCCAAGAAATAATTTTATTTTTAAATATAACAATAATTGCAGCGATCAATTAAATAAAGAAATATATACATTTATAGACATATAAACAGGGTTTATTTATTTATGAAATGAAAGTGTTAGTAAATATATCAGAAATTATTCAAATACAGGTTTATTAAAACTTAATTTAAAATTAAAGCTAGACAAAGTGAACTGTACATTTATGCAAAAATTCGTATAACTCTTTTTTAAACACGTCTACATTGTCGAGGGTTTGAATATTGTTCGGTAAAGAATTCCAGAGACGAATGGCATGAATAAGAAACTACCTTATTCAAAAACTTTCATTGACGATGTCTAAAAAATCATAAATTAATGGATTTGTTTGGATACGGGTTTTTTCCTTTTATATTAACAAAATATTCTACTGATCGTAGCATCATGTAGCCGAAAAAGTTATTGATTTTTTGTTGGCCTTATTGCTAGTGAGAATATTTAAATTGATCTAATAATGGATCAGTCGTATTAAAAAACTGGAAAACGTGAACGGTTTAGAATTACAGTTCATGTTTTTTTTTTTTTTATTTAAAACGAAATATATTGACAGAGTGAAAATGATTTAAAACTTAATATTTATAGTGATAATTTCACCTAGAGCTTCATGTTAAAAATTTACAAAACTTTCCGTAAATATTAAATTCAATATGGAACAATAATGATTTCTGCAACCAATTATATTTAAAAAAAGCATCGGGCAAACAAAAATTTGAGACCATCTTCTGCACAATTGCAGTTTTTTGTAAACTAAAAACGTAATCAAGAAGACAGGCAAAAATAATTGATTGCACTTAAGCTGGGCGACAACTAGCTGTTTCGCAGTAGCTACACTACTCATCAGCATCCACTAGGATTCGAATCAGTACATGATGTATTTTCAATACGTCCGCTTAACCAACTCGGTGACTGAGCCCTTATTTATTTGTTCGTCTATATTTGTCTCATATTGATCACATATCCAATTTGTTATAATCCCAGTTGTTTCCACTGCAGTTTGCTGTCACTCAATTAGTTATCAACGTACGTATTAAATTTGAGCACCGAAAGTTGATAGTGAAGAGGGCAAAGCAAAATGTGATTAGTAAATACCTGTGAATTTCTTTAGCAACTTTTATTTTAAGAGATGGTGACAAATTGCGGTGAATATACCTTGAATTTCTATATCATGATGGTCGTTCCAATGGCCACTCGACGAGTCGTAACGATAGTTTTTTTTATTTTTATAACTATGAATCTAAAATGACTATAACTATGAATCTAAATTGATGATGATTCGTCTAGCTCGAGTTCAATCCTGGCACTATCCTAAAGACCAGTTTTTTGTAACATTTTTTAATATACTTTTTCTAAACATGAAAAATAAAATATTAGCTTTAACTTTATACTAACCATTATTGTTTTATTTTAAAAAGAATTTATAGAAGTCAAATAGATAAAAATTGTAAGTCCATTACATAAATAGATTAGATACCATTCAACATTAAAAGAAACTGTAAACGTGGGCGCTAACCTGATGCCGCACAGTGTAAAAATTTGTAATGAAAAATATATAAAAAAATAATAAAGCAATATCAAAAAGCCAATCATTTAGCTGACTGATTTAAAATCGTAAGATTTCAATATTTTTTGTGCGTAGAATGATTTTATCACTTTTAGAAAAACTGAGTATTTGAAAGCAACTAGACGCTTTCAATTAGGAAAAATTTTGGCAGTACATGCAAAAGCCCAAGTGACTAACATTGTTTGCAAGTTACTTTCGCCAAAAATATTTATTTTTTTGCAAAATATAAACAACTGAAATAAAAATTAACACTGCAACCTAAATTGGGGCGTAAAGCACAACGTAATTTAACGCTTTGATTTTTGGCTGTTACGTTAACGTTGTGCTTAATAAAATTCACTACACAGAAATTATAAAAAGTGATAAAGTCGCTAAATTAATCTGAAAGCACCTACATTGTGATTACTAATGTCCGCAAAAAATTATTAACATTTATTTTGAAGCGAACTTTACTTAAGGCTCAATCAGACTATTATACTTTCATTAGATTTTGTGAGATAAAAGTCTAACCACATTTCTTGCGACTGTCAAAAAGTCTAACGTAAATTAGATTTCGCACTCACAACATCACACTTGATATAAACCAACATAGATGTGCCATCATAAAAGTTTTCACGGCGGCAGGTGCGCTATTCATCGTAGGCGATAGACGTGCCGGCGTGTGAAATTCTTCAACAGTTAAAATAATAATTATAACACATCTGAATTCAATAGCACAAATATATTTTATGTTCTAAATATAGCATGAGCAAAATACATTTATAAATGACAGCTAAATTCCAAATTTCGAGCTTTTTTATAACGACAAAAAATACTATCAGTGACGGCACCCCATCGGCTACGAAATAGCTGACTACTCAATTTTTAATTAGGTGGTTTGCTAAAAAACATAACCCTGATCCAACGTAAAGTATTATCGTTTTGAAAAGTTTCAAAAAACAACAAAGTCGTATGGGATGTCAAATTTTTATCGTATTATCTTTCGTATGTATGACGGATTACATTCAGACTATCAGACTTGCACGTATTATTTGAATTTTTGACAAGTATTAATACAAAGTATAATAGTCTGAACTGGGCTTTAGAAGCATTAAGGCTTTCTCTTTTATCCTCTGTCATAATTGGTTTATCCAATTACAAAGCGTTGACACCGCGCTGTTTGTGATGGTCTCATACATTTTGTATGTGCATGAGGATTTTTGACAGATAAATTACGCTTGACGCGCTAGTTTAGGCTGCACAGTAAGAAAAAACGCAATCTACAGTTATATTTTATATTTTTAAATATATCCAAATGGATTGTATCTAAAACAGCGAAGGTCAAAAACGAAACTTTTTAAGTTCACGAGTAACAAACACAATCTGGGATGAGCTCAAGAAAACACAGTAAAAAGTTTTCTGACAACCACGAAGACATACACTCGGTGGATGCTTTGTTTATATTGTATAGTTAAGCAAGAGCTTTTTGTTTGCTACTACAATTGATGTATCAATTGAGGAGATAAGGTAAGGAATATCATAGGTCTGGCCGTAACAATGAAACTTTTAATGACATAATATGTATGTAAATTACGTTGCTATACAAAAACGAAACCATTATTTAAAAAATATATTTTTAAGTATTCGTAATGCAAATATTCAAATTGCTGATCAAATGAGAATCTTAGGGTTAATTTTTACCAAGAATCTACTGTGGAATGCACATGTTAAACATGTTACTACCAAACTTAGCAAAATCAATAACCTGCTGAAACTCATCTGTGCTAGAAGCAAGGGGCCCCACATTGAAGTGGCTTTGAACATCTGCCGCGCTCTTACGACTGGAGCCATTTTACATTGCCTAACTATTTATGGTTGGACAGCAAACAAAAATATAAAGAAAATCAATACCTCTTTAAATAACTGCTTCAGAACAGCTTCAGGCTTACTTCGCTCAACACCAGTTCACATACTTAGATCAGAAGCTAAATATTTTGACTTTGTTACAGTTTTTGAAAAAATATCTGTATCTCTCGCGGCCAAAGCTTTCACAATATCAGCAGATGGTTTACACAAAGTTTTTTGGGATCGCTTTATGGATCAGTCGAATAATATACCAACTGCTATTAGCAAAATCATCTCTTTGTTACAAAGAAATAATATTCCCATTCCTCAGAAGCCCACGAAAATCACGGGAAACACTTTTATCCAGATTGATGACAGTCTTAAAAATTTCAATAAAAACTCAATAAATCCTGAATGCTTCAAATTTATGATGACTGAGAAAATTAATGCCATTAAACCAAATTTAAAACTTTTCACCGACGGGTCTTTTCAGAATGGTATTACTTCTTTTGCTGTTGTTAAACAAATCAATTCTGTCGATTATGAGATAGTAAAAAAATCCCGTTTGCCTGATAACACAGGTATCTTCATAGCAGAAATGTCCGCAATCAGAGAAGCTATATTATTTGCTGTTGTAAACAACGAACCTACCTTAATTTGCACCGATAGTTTAAGTGCCGCCATGGCTTTAAAAAAAAATAAACAGGGAGTTTATGATAACATTTTAGTCCAGCAAGTAACCTTTCCAATCACTATTTTATGGATTCCTTCTCACATTGGTATCCTAGGGAATGAAAGGGCGGATGCCGTTGCTAAAGAAGCGCAGCATTTATCACAAACAAACCAAGTTGCTTGCTTCCCTAAAGCCATCACAAATCTTTTTAAGTATATTCAGCAGCAACAGAACCCTGTGATTAAAAGCCCATCATATGGCATTGCTCTAACAAGGCAACAGTGTGTTACGTTGGCACGACTAAGGGTGGGTAAAACCATATTTAACACCAAACATTATTATGAGAAAACTGACCCACTAAGATGTTCATTTTGCGGTATTACTCTAACAATAACTCATCTGTTTACTGAATGTCCCACATCTAAGCTGGATGATCCACTTGAAAATATTCTTGGATGTTCCGATGCAACTTTTTTGCCTCTCACACAAGACTGCCTAAGGAAGCACAACATCAACAAAGTTTGAGATATTTCAATTTATAATTGTTTTTTAAAATTTATTTCTTTTTTTGTAAGAATTTTACATTTATCAATTAAACAAAATGTTGCTAATCTATTCCAAGCGCAAATGGTCTAGTTACCCGGCGCTTTTAATATGTATATTTTATAAATTTATTTATAAAATATAATTGAAATAAATAAATAAATATTCAGACATACCTTTTTAACTCTTAAGTTCTAACATTTTTTTGAGATCGTACCTAAAATAGAAAAAAAAATCAAAATATTAGATACAAATAAAAATATTTACAACAAGAAAATTATTGTATTTATATATTTCAAGTCACATTGCTTAGAATTGTAAACAAAAAGTACAATAAAGGGCCTAATTGATGCATCGCCTGCGTTTGTGTTTCTTCAATATATAATATATAACATATAGAACACAATGAAAATAACAAAATACATTTGTTATATTAATAACAAAATAAATTTATTACATTAGGATATAAAAATGCGTCTTTTAAAGATATTTCTTACTTTTAGTTGACAACACTGCTTTCTGCGACAAGCCATTTAACATACCAGGTGTTAAATGGCTTGTTTTCTTTTTTTTAACGTTGTTTGGAATTTCATTACGGATACACATACACCAGAGATATTTAATAATTATATTTTACTAATATAATAGTTTCGTTTGCCAACTGATACTAAGGGCCTGTTCTATGATGTCGAACGTTAACATTCTCTAGCATTTTGAGGGATGAAAGCCACTATTCGAAAGAAAAGCAGAAGAAATACCAAATCAACATAAAAGACTTTAATTTTGGATTAATAATAGATTTCTTTGGCGTTTCAAAATTTTGTGAGATTTAATATTCCAGGTAATAGAACAAGCCGTAATATTGAATTTCTCTTCAAAATTTTGTAGACCAATCAAGCGCATTTTTGTGGAGACATTTTTTAATAGTAATAATTTTCACGTAATTGCTCCCCGACAATGTCGTTCAAAGTTTGGTATTCGGCGTATACATGATAGACCAAGTGTAAATTTAAATCGCTCATGGGTGCAGATATGCCGCACAATCGCTTCGGCTTTGAATGTCCCAAGGCCAGGGCACAGACGATCTTCAAGGACACCCGACAAAGTAAATAAATTTCACAATCTATCATAAAATTTTCTCTTTAACTCTGCTATTTTTCTTTCTGATTAAAAACATACATATGTTTCTAATATATTTTGTTTCAATTAAAAAAAACTTTCTCTCCCTACACATAGGCTTTAGCTCATTAATCAGTACGCAATGCTCTCAAAGGTAATCGGGCTTATACATTTACATACTTTTTGGGGACACCACTGCTTGAGATTAATATAATCTTACTAATGTATTTCATAAATAAAATAAAGAGTTATGTCTAAAAAATTTAAATAACAGAAAAAAAATTCACAGTTGTAAAGAAATACATCATATATGACTTTTCTTTTGTTGTGTCTTTTTATGAATTTAAATAAAAGTATTTAATCAGTCAATTGAAGTCTGTAACGCTTTTATTCAATTGAATTCTTTTATGTTACTTTTTTTTGCATATAAAATGGCAATGTTACATTTTTTGTTACGCGAATCTTTAGAATTTCTTTCCCTTTTTCCAATCTATTGAGCAATAATGAATAAACTTAAAATGGCTGTAAATAAATATCATATTCATAAATATAAAATGTTATTAATATTCAAATAGCAAGACTTGAATGAAAGACTTTGCTCTATTAATTATGTATGTTTATATTATATATTTATGAAAGAAAGAAATTTGAACAAAGAATATATAATAATTCCATTGTTATGCTCTGTAACTTACAGTATAACAAGGTCCTTTTAATTTTACAAAATATGTGTACATGCATATCGCATACTCAACTGTCATAACTCAAAATTTAACTAAATTGCTGAGAAATTACATACAGGAGGGATTAAAAGACCCGAACTCCTCAACAGGAAGTTGCTTATAAGGCCGTAAAGGCTGATGTAAATCTTTTTCGCTCTCTATAGGTGGCGGCTGAGCAAAAAACATACGTTACTTTCGGCTAGAAATTGCTTATATATATTTTTTTTTCGCAAATCCATGGTAACATGCTAATTTATTAATATACATGGTCACATTAAAAAAATAACCATTGCTTTCAAATTTCGCGAGTTACGTTTGTAATTTTTTTGTCTTTTGTAAAAAATAATACAAAAGTGTGCGTGTATGTTGGTAAAATATTGACAATTCTCACCATCAACAAAAAAAAAAGTCAGCGAGTACGAGTCGTATTGTACCATGCCTTCAAGATTGTCATAAAGATTTGTATAGTTTACATATGAAGGCATCGCCTCATATGTGAATTTTGTTATATATATCGAATGATTTGGATTTTGGACATCGCAGCTACAACTTTACACTCGGCTTGTAAATTCAGCCAATATTGTTTGAGTTAAAAATTTTTTGAGTTAAAAGTTAATTTAGTCTTGAGTTATGACAGTTTAGCGCTCAGTGTGCGATATATAGGCCATGTAGATTTATTATTAATGCAAGTGCAGGCACATAAACTGAAACAAACTCTTCTCTTTCTCTTTCTCTTTCTCTTTCTCTTTCTCTTTCTCTTTCTCTTTCTCTTTCTCTTTCTCTTTCTCTTTCTCTCTCATCAAACATGTTTTTATTTCAATAAATATTCTTTTTTTCCCATATATTAATTTACATATTTTTTTTTTTTTGCTCTATTATTCATATACTTTTCTACATATTAGTAAAGTAATTTAAAAAAAACAAAATGTTATCATTGATGTGACTGAATTGCAACGCTGAAAAACGCTCTATAAAGAAAAAAATAATAAGATGATGAATATGTATTTAAATAAGAATTAAACAGTCAAGCACGAATTTCTTACATTTTCCGGAATATATAATTCCCCACTTGATTTTCTTTTCGCAATTAAAGTACAAAAAGGTTTTATTTAAAATGAGAAAAGAGCATAAGCTTTCATATACAATTGGAATTGAATACGTTTTCTGTGAGTAACAAAGGAGCTTAATATCTGCTTATTTGTAGAGTATTTTTTTTAATTAGAAATTTTAAGTTTCGCATATTTTTCGCTTTTCTTATACACTTTCTTCCTAAAAAGTATCAATAAATCATTATAATAAAAGATTTTATATTATATACGAGAATCTATTATAACTTTATATAAATAGTTAAGAAACTTGTATGCTAACGGCCGTATTCATAAAAACTATTGTATGTTTTAAACTCTTATTTGACATATTTCTACACAAAATTTATCAAATAAGTGTTTAATAAACATAAAATATTTTTTAGTTGCTTTATATAAAATTTATTTGTGGAGTAAAATTATATATTGGCTATGATAATGCCATCCCAAAATTGAATTCAATCACGTTTTTCGAAATCGATTTCGGTAGTAAGCTCTTTATTTGTGATTCACACATTTTATGCTTTTTTTTTTTTTTTTGTTTGTTAAGAAAGCAAGAAAACTAAATTGTAAACTCTTTTAGCTGGTGAACATTTAAAGCTGTAATCGTTGCTGAACTTCTTGTCAGCCTCCTTCGTATAGAAAGAAAAACAAATTGAAATATTGCTACAGTAACATTATCATACCAGGTGGCGTAAAATTAATCATCAGTTTGTTTCTGAATAGTTTTACTAAATAGAAAAAAATTATTTCTAATATTGAAAATCTTTATTTAGACCTGTAGAGTTTTTTGCTCTTAATTGGATAATATTATATCAGCCAAATGGCTGCCCCCAATGTTAATATATATTTGTGTCACATTTTCCACAACTTTCGGAAATATTTCTGGTGATAATTGTTGGCATTCCTGTCGACTATTTACCTAAAGATCTGCGATTGCCCGGGGTTTGTTAGCGTAAGCTCACGTCTTTAAGTATCCCCAAAGAATGATATCTGGGATGATTAAATCGGGCGATATTGCTGACCAGGCTAAGTCGCAAAACGGGAGATTCCGCGAACAAGAAATGCTTCTGTTGTGCGGACGGTTGCATCATCTTGTTAAAACCAAACCCCGCTCACTCAATTTCCGTAGCAAGAAGTCACTTTTCATGACCCTGTAGCCTTTGTCAATAACAGTAACTGTATGGCCGGAAGGTCTTCAAAAATATACGGTCACTCCTCCTGTATGAATACCGCTCCACACACTAGTAGCCTGGACTCGATGCAATGGTATTTCATGCATTAGACGCAGAAATTAAAATTTTGTCCAATGCAGTAACCGTTTAGATGAAAATGAAACCGTTTGCTAGCGATGATTTTCCAATCAAGATCGTGGTTAAAAAAATCGACATAATTATTTCTGCTTGTGTTCTGTACATCGTAAGATAGAGTGACTAGTTTTGCGCTACCCTATATATTATATATCCTCGTGTATTTTTGCTGTAAACAAGACATGATTGTTTAATAAAATGATGTTGCATACAATAATATTTATGAACAAATTTAATAAAAACCTAAGCCCCTAATCAAACCAAGTTACAATCGTTAGCTAAAATAAAAGAACGAGTAACTAAATGCACTAAATACAATTTACAATGGTTCAGTAAATAAGTTAGTTAAGAAATCAGATTTTTGTGCTTTTGGAAAAATTATTATATTGTAAATAAATGCAAGGCGACTTAATTTTATATTATGGCATCCGACTGACAGCTGTTAATGTTTGCTACATATGTGTGGTCAACACTGAAGCAAAAATGTACCTAAATAATGCAAAATGGGATGTAAACTTGAATAAATTTTATTCAAATTATCTCGAATTATCAACTATTGTAATTTATTTAACTAAAATAAAATAAAAAATGTCCTCATTTCTACAGACATTTAATAAAAAATAATATTCGGGTTTAATAAAATAAATGAGTTAAATATAGGAAAATTTTATTTAAATCTACAGGTGAATTTTGTTAACAAAATTTAGTCAAATAAACGAATGTTTTATCTAAACTAACATTCTTTCAGGATGTAAATTTGAATATTTATGTGTGCTTTTGCCTTACTGTAACAAAATTTTTACTGACGAAAATTTTGCCTACATTTTTAATTTTTGAGAGAGCTTACTAAAATTTTTTAATTACTAATACCAACAAAATTTGGTTCAGTGTAGTCATAGTAACTTTACTAGCTAACTCCTGGTATACTGTGGCGCAGCGATCTTTTTTATGTACCTGAAACAATCAAATGTTTGTTTGAAATTTATATGTCTCTAGTAAAACATTGTATATACTGTTACGTTTAAAAACGCTTTTGCGGATTCTTCAATTGTAAATGAAATTATGACACTTATTTATTAGATAATAATTAAATACTTCACAACTTTATTTATACTTAAAATTAGTGTCTTAAGGCACTAGACTAGCTTACTATTCAGACTTATGACCGTCTCACACAACGTTTAAAATTAAACTGCCTGTTATTTATAATTTTTAATACCTTTCTACATTTTTCGTGCGTTTTCTTGTTATTGATTATTCTAGACTCAAATGTACAAACATAATTGTCATACATGTATACATACATACATATGCTTGGGTCAATAAGAACGCATTAACAACAAGTAATAAGAACGCATTAACAACAAGCAATGAAAACGCAACAACATCAACAATAAAACCATTGGTGATTAAATTACTTGCAATTTTGCCTTTTCTAAATCATGTATGTTTGTTTACGTATTAGATTATAGCTTTACTTTGTTTGTGTCGATATGTGTGTTTATTTTTAACAAACAGATCAACTGGTACACAATAACTTACAAGTAACACTAATTTGTGAAAAAGCTTTGTTCCTTTTGTAAACAAAAGATAGCGGATGTTTTCACATTACTCTGTATCGTTCTTCAAACAATACATTTGATAATTTTTAGTATTGTATTTATTGTACAACCGCTAATACATATTAAAGCTGCCTTAGATCCAGCTATCGGCATTTTGAAAATCAGATGACTGAAAAATTCACCGGAGCAAACTGAGTTCGTCATTCGCCGGGGTTAAAATAGACTCCAATATGTTTTTCATTGAATTTTTAGCAAAAAATTCCAAAAATTCATTAAACGTTTTTAAATAAAGTTTCAATTAGATCTAATTTTTCAATTTGTTAATATTGTTAAGAAGTTTTCTATGTTTATGGATATGTAAGAATTTTTGTTAACATTTTTTCAAATTTTTTATAACATTATAATTTTCCTGAGGATGATAACAAACTGTTATCGAAATATCGAAAATAAATATTGTTAAACCATTTTTATAAAAAACAACAAAAATAGCTGGAAGAATTTAAAAGAAATTACTAACCTTTTCAACTAACTTTTTAAAAATGGGATTAGGCGGCATTAGAGATACTACTTCAATTTAACACTGCTGCCTATGATATTAATATGAATAAAGACATAAACTATTTTCCAACCTTGGCGCGGAATTATACTGCGCTTCATCTGGATGAAACCATACACATGCTTACTGCAATTATACTACATATGTACATAAATATTATGTTTCAGTAGGTTAGGTTAGGTTGTACAGGCCGCCAGTTTCATGAAACCAGCCCACTTGGATCCTTTTGGTTTGTTTCAGTAGCTTTTATTACAAAATAAACAATAAAGACATTGTAGTATATATGTAAATAAGGAAATAAATATAGGTATTTCCACAGAAATGTCGACAATAGCTAAAAAAAAATTTTGTCTATAAAAGTATGTCGTTTAAAAGATTTCTTTTAAGAGAATGTATCAAATTTAATTAATGTTAAAAAATTTTACATGTCGGGAATTCATTTTTAAATACTTGAATTTAAATTGGAATAATTGCAAAAGTTCTGCTTTTGTTGGAACATACATTAGATGAGTTATTGAAAAAATTTGTTAAGTTTATAATTTCTGCTTTGATAATAAAGTATATACATATATTAAAAATCATGTTTCTAAAAACGTTTCACATTTCTTAATATATAAAAAGTAAAATAATAAACATAAAAAGCATAATTGAACCAAAGATCGCTTGCGACATGTCGCCTGTAATAGCTAAAAAAAGTTAAATAAAAAATATGCTTCTTAATATTTTTGAATCAAATAAAAAACATTAATAAGATATATTAGAGCGTTATATTAATAATACGTTGCTTTAAAATAATGCGTCAAGTTTCGCTGAATTCAGTGTTTGACTTGTTTGCTTGCTTTGCAAGCGACTTTTATATTTTTTCGCATTATAATATCCTTGTCTTTTACAATTATCGTCTGTGGAATAAGTTTCCTGCAGACGTGTTTCCTGTCTGTTATAACGTTGGAAAGTTCAAGTCAAATGTTCCCTCTTTCCTCTTGATCATAACCTATTTTCCTAGTTCCAGTACAATGCACTGGATATGTAAGGGTCATCCCTTGAGTATTGGTCCGAGGTAAAAAAAAGGTTGCTCATTTGACTACAAACATATGGCAAGAATGGCTACCTGTGTGTGCCTGTTAAAGCACACGGGGGCGCTGGTGAATCGTGAATAATTCACTCCGTCGAATTGGTCCATCACCAGATAAGGCCGTAAAGACAGTTGCTGATGTAAATCTTTCCACTCATGTATTCCACACATAGTTGACGACATTAAATAAAACATATAGCAATAGACGATTGATTCTATTTCATTTAATAAAACCTTTCCGGCAGGCACCATGTTCTTATGTATATGAGCTCACCAAAGATATTATTCGGAATAGTTTTGTTTACGAATATTCATTTTGACAAATTTCAATTTTCTGATTTTTAAATAAAGTGTGGTAATATTGTTCATTAAATCTAGTATTAGTTGTAGCCTCTTAGTTACCTTAAGAACCACTAGGCTAAATTATATAATTTTTCGCCGCATTCTTGCACTTTTTTCAATTCGAGTTTTGTTAAACTTTTGCTATTAAAAAAAAATAAACTTATTTTTACTATTATTTAATACTTATAAGTAAAAGTACAGCAGCACTGAACTGCAAAATCAATTTTAAACTGATATAAACTGGTTCTAACCCAATGAACCGCAGTGTACATAAAAGGCATACGTGTCTAGTTTATATTTTGTAAAACCACTTGTATGGGAATGTTTATTAATCATGCAACTTGCCAGCTATCAAACGCACCAATAACCGACGGAACCATTCTGTATTAATGGCTGTTTGATATCAAGATAATTGGCAACAATAAACAAAGGCGCGCTTTTAAATATTAATCCGTTTGCTGTAAATACACATGTTTACACACATACATATGCATGCACATATATTTGTTTAATATACTCGTACCAAGCAAGTTTTACTGAATACGAGTAGTTTAAGCAGGCTCTGTGTTAATGTGTGAAATTTTGTTTTCCAGCGTAACTATTCTTAGGCTTATGTTTTATTTCTGTTAATGCACGAACACTAAATTCATTAACGCACCCTTTTGTATTGAAATTGAAAAAATATTAATAATGAAATATGAGAAATTATTAAAGGATTAAACTGTGTGTTCTGTTATCATTTTAATTAAGATAATGTTATAAAAATTATTTCTATTCAAAATTGAGCACCAAAGTGGTTTAAGAAGTGAATGAAAATAAATCAATAGTCGTCTATAATGTGAGGTCAAGGATTTTAATAATGTTGCTTATCATAATGACTTGGTGAGTATATAAAGAAAGAAATGTGTGGCTTTCATAAACAGCAGTGCATGATAAAAATCAAATTATTGAGAAGAGCGAGAAGCAGATATTTTTCATTTTTTTTTTTTTTGCACAGTTTTAAAGATAGACATAGCATAAGCCAATACCCAAATTCGTAATCATTATTTATATAGGCTGGTTTTTATAACACAAGGAAGTACATTTATAATATCAATGATACGGGCTTTTTTGGATAGAAAATTTAATAACATTAAATATGATTGCTGTCTTGTGGCTGTAACGGCTGGCACGTGCAAGGCGCAATCTGGAGCACAAATTTGCATAAGCAGCTCGTAATACTTATGGCCGAATTTCTCCAATAAAAACTTTCATTTACAGTTGCGCAATTGTACCTCCTTACCCCAAGGAACAGGTTTCGCCAAGACCAAATTAGGGCACTCTATGTTCCGGGCAGAGGGGAAGGAGTCCCTCGCTTGTTGTCTCAAGCAAAACTCTAGGAAGCCGCATAACTTATGTTGTGTTGGACTTCCGAAACCTGTACCAAGGGTTGAAAGTGCCAAAACGAGAATCAGCAAGGATCCTGAGAGATCTCTTACGGTTGAGGTGTCTGCCTCAGCTGAAATGTTCTGTCTGTGGTTTAAACCTAAAAGCGCAGGAAGGGGAATTAGTTTCCCTTATGACTATGGTGCATGCCGGTTTTCGGGGACTAACAGCCCCCCGAGGTGCTATTGTCTTGCAATAGTTACCTGTACTGTAAGGAAGCAGGAGTTTTGGTTGGACGGGTGAGTTGATTAAGGTCTGATGTTCTTAAAGGGGTTTGCCCTACTTACTCATTAAGCTTTGATTTCTATTGGGAAATTTCGTACCAGAGAGGAAAGGCGCTGATAAGTCGTGAATAATTTACCCCATGGAGTTGGCTTATCACCAAATTAGGCCACAAAGGCCTCCCTTTCTGGGAGTTTAGCTCTGTTTTGGCGTACGCCATATCAGGACACTCTGCTTTCTGGGTACGAACCCCTCGTATAGCAAATAAAATTCTGGGCATAATTTTTGTTTGGTTGGACTTCTGCAATCCTTATTTAGAGTGAAGTAATAGAACGGGGAATGGCAAACCTCCCGGAGGTTCTGCTTATACGTAATCCTAGCGCATATGATGGTTCGGGTTCTCACATTTTGTCTGCAACATTCTGGCTATAGTTTACACCTATTGCAAGAAATGGAATTAGTTTTACTGATAACTTTGATGTATGCTGATTTTCGGTGGCTGAACATCCCCCGAGGTGCTGCTGTCTTGCTCGACAGCGAGAAATGGTGCCAATCAATCCATCATTTTGGCGAGAGTAAAGTGGTAGCTCTGGATATCTCCAAAGCGTTTGACAGAGTGTGGCATGCTGCACTACTGGCAAAACTTACTGCTTTGGGTGTCGGTGATGACTTTTCTCGGTTTATATTGATCTTTCTCAGAGACCGCACTATACGAGTTGTTATAGATGGGGTCTCATCAAACGAGTTCAAGATTAATTCAGAGGTACCACAAGGCTCCGTTCTCTCTCCTACTCTATTTCTTATTTTCCTGAATGACCTTCTCTATCAAACTTCCAACTCTATCCACTCTTTCGCGGATGACAGCAGCATTTGCCACTCGTACTTTTTTAGTTATAGACCCAGCCTATCAGAGGTCGCTGCTAGGAGGCTAAATATTAATGATTGGCTGAATAGTGATCTTCTATTAATCTCCGAGTGGGGTCATAAAAATAGGGTCGCCTTTAACGCTCGTAAGACCCAATGTTGCTTATTAACACACAAACAAACGACCGCAAATGCTGTTTCATCCGTACACATGGATGGTATAAATATTGATGTTCTTGGTATGAAGATACAGTGTGATGTTCGCTGGACTGAACACATTTTTCATATCTCTAAAGAAGCATTCAAGTGCCTCGGTTTTTTGGAACGGTGTAAGATGTACTTCACTCCATCTGATCTCCTTACTATTTATACCACCTACATCCGACCGTTAATGGAGTAAAAATCTCATCTTTGGGCCGATGCCTCAAAGTCTATTTTGGGGTTACTCGACCGTGTACAGGAGAGGGCGAAGAAGCTCATCGGTGACAGTAAGGTATCCAACTCTATTGACTCACTGGAGCATCGACGGATTTTGCTCTGACGGGATTAGGGATCTTGTTCCAGAAACGCGCACATTTTTACGTAGCACGCGTTCATCGTCCAGAGCTCATCCATTTGTGGTTGATTGCCCGCATTACAGAGAGAATTCGTTTTTCAGCCGTACGCTTCGCCTGTGGTACAAGTTGACTGTCTGTTATAACGTTGGAAGGTTCAAGTCAAATGTTCACAAACACTACTCCCTCTTTCCCCCTCCTCACAACCTATTTTCCTAGTTCTTGTACAATGCAGCGCATATGAGAAAAAAGAACGAGGGGTAATGTTTAGACGGGTGATTTGGTTAGGAGCTGATGTTCTTAACGGACTTCGGCCTACCAATACATTAAGCCTTGCCTTCCACTGACCGTTTGCATACAAAAGAGATTTGGAGCCACAGAGTCTTCAGCAAGCAACAAATTTATGCCAAAATTTGCGAACTGTCGAAACCTTGCGAGCCACGCGTAAGCGCTAAAAAGTTTTGAATAATTTGTGCCATAGAACTTTCATCAAAGAAGGTACTGATATAACTCAATGATTGTATCCGCCTTATTGATGTGTGATTTTACTCAACCTCAAGGAAACTAACACGATGAAGTTAAGTCGCTCGGTTTTATTTTCTTAGAATAAATTTGGATGAATCTATTATAGCACGCTATGGGGCATGAGGATATACCTATGTGCAACCACATTTCAGCAAGATTAATGGCAAGTGGTTGAGCATTATATCGTTCACAATCTATAGCAATGTTCTAACCATCATCGTATTTGAAGACATATCGATCACTGACTACGGTAGGCCATAAAGTTCACCTAATAATAGTGGTCTGTAGATGGAATATTGTTTTAAGAAAATTTTGTATATTATCTCATACTAAATGTGTCTATTCTGCTCAAAAGTTGAAAGAGAAATTTAACAGCAACATGTCTTTCAGACCGTTCGCTGATTGACAGCGATGTAGGTCTACCCATAATGAAATATCTAACAAATTTAAACAAAAAGCAACTATCAACTTTTAAATAGTCTGTTAAATAGTTTGGTGTTACCTACTCAAATTAAGAAAGCTGCAAAACTTGTTAACGATTTAAAATTGTTTTTCGGTGAGTTTCCTCTGATTATAGATTTACTTTTATTGAAAAATATAACATTTTATAGTGATAAACATAAAATGTTTGTTTATTTTTTCTTTTGTTATGCCACAAATTTACAATACAGCCATCTAAAGGATAAAATATATATGCACGTTTGTCACTTTATAGGTCAAGACTTTGAATAAAAACGAAATCCTTTAAAGTTTTAAATAAAACTTTGTTTTTTTTTTAACGCTTTAAAGATGCATTGATGTACTCGTACATGTTCGCATTTGTACACAAAAAAGGCAAATTTTTACAAACACTTCTGCTATAGACTTTTTGCTTAAAATTATGCAAATGCTACACTTAAAATTTTAATGAAAAGATTAAATACGAAATGAAAAACAGAAATAAAATCCAAAGTTTAGCACTTTGAGTTTCTTCAAATAAAAATAAAAAAATTTATTATGCATGAAAATTAAATTATAATTGTGACTTTATTTCTTATTTGGCATTTAAAAAATATGTCTGTTAGAAAAAAAGAGAAAAGAAAAAACGACAGATGGTTGAGTGCTTTATACAGCAAAATAATATAAAGTAAGTTTAACAATCCAAAGACTTGTGATCCCGCCATCTTGTTTCTGAAGCTTAGAAAAAATTTCAAGCACCCGTCACAACTTTAATATTTACTCAATACTTGTTGCGAATTAGAATAGTTATTGCCTTCAAAGTATTCAAAGAAAGGAATTTCTCACCAATTTTACCTTAAAGTTTGCCCTGATGCTATTTTTAGACCGATTTCTGTAATTCGTAATATATATTTATTTTGCATTTACTTTATTTTTTACAGCAACGAACATTTTTTTTTCAAAAAAACGAAATTCAGTTAGACTATAGTCCTTCAAAAAAAATTAAATGATTTCTTTCGCTTGAGCGGAACGATTCTGTAGGAAAAAAAAAAAATATTTACAGACGTATGTTCTGAAATAAATTTCTATATTCGAATAGTGACCCAAAAGGCGAATTATAATAAATGGTTGTGACAAAAATAACTGAAAGGGTAGTCTTCTTGTATGATTCTCAACTGTGGAGTATATCCAACAAAAACAAAATCTAATGTTTTATTAAATTCAGTGTAATTAACATCTAAAGTAGTCGAGATAAAAAGTATAGTCTCAATCCCACAAAATATACAATTAAGGCTGCAAGTTTGAACTTGATTTTTGAAAATGTTTATATTGAACTGCCTCATATTGAAATTATTTTACTTCAAGTCGAAAATTTAGCAAAAAATTTTTGAAAAAATGTGTTTTCTCATGTTTTTTTATACCAACATACGAGAGATGATAAAAAATAACCATTATTTTAAAATTTTTTAAAAAGGTATTTATTTATTCATAAATAAATATCTTTTCACTTATGCCAGCGTTTTTTTCCAATCCTCAAAATACTTCTGAAACGCACTTTTTAGTATAAAGGTTTTGTTTTTGGTTAAAAACTCACACAAAAGCATCGATGTATGAACTGGTATGTCACCAACACACCGAAACACAACTAACCGTTTTATCTGTCAAAAACAAACTGACAATCCGAAATGGCTGATATTGCCAACATATATAACAGAGATGTGTACCAACATAACAGATAAAGAAAATGCGAAAATCGAACATACGTAAATCATGAAAGTTTAAAATAACTGTTACGTTTTGATCAGAGATGTATATTGATGTTTTATTGTTTATGAATTATATTTGTTATATAGTAGCGTCGATTTTTCTTGAAAAGTGCATATATTATAATGGCAAAATATGCTGATACATTAAAAGTATTATTCCTTATCAGCCACTACTTCTTCCCATCCTTTGGGTAGCATGTGGATTGGGCGCTAAAATAAATGATTAGGCTTTGAAGTAAATAATGATCCTAGCTAATTTTTGATACTCTGTTGTAAAGTAAAGCGTACTCCAGTAATGGCTTTCTGAATCGATGGAGACAAATGGTAGTCAGAGGCGGCGGCGTCATAGGCAGGAGAGCATCTACTGTTTTCCAAATAGGTTTTGATCGAATAGTTTTTCTAATATTCCGGTTTACGTTCATTTTGCTCTTCAAATGATTCAATTAAATTCGGTACAGGTCCCGTGTAGTCGTGAGAACCGATTTTACTAGCTCAGAATACGAAACACCTTTCTGATTCCACAAAAACAGAGCATTGTCTTGCCATCATGGCATTTGCGGGTTGCCTGGGCTTTAAATATGACTTCCTGCATCTATGTGATTTTGATGTATTCATTTTCTATCACTAGAGGCAATACAATACCAAAATGACTGACCGACATACAAAATCATCTTTCAACATCTCTAGGTTTCAAATCATATTGAACCCAATTCCCTTGATTTTTAATGAAACCCATTGTTTTTGAGCATCGGGGCATTGGGCTGTTGTGTAACTCGCAATGATAATGCAAGCTCGTCTTGCATTTGAGAACAATCTTCGACGAGTAATCAAATTCATCATTGTTAAGCTTTTTCGACTGACCAGTCCTCTCCATGTCACCAATTTCAATATTATCACTTTTAGAATCGCGCAAGCCATCGTTCACAACTTTTTTGAGTTGATGTATGTTAGCCGTAAGCTTTTACCAACAATCAGCAACTTTCAGCAGCGGTTTTGTTCAAATGCAAGAAGGTCATCAGACTTTACCGCGAAACAAATTTTTTTTTGGCACGAAATTCAACATTATTATAGCGATTGAAAAACTGTGTGTTTCCAATTTAGCATCTGACGAGTACTGAATTATAATGACAGATGCTTACCTTCCAAGAAAATATATTTGTATACAATTGACAGAAATCAAATTTAAGAGTCATGCCATATGTTATGCAAATTACTAACTTGTATGCCCAATAATATATGTGAATAGCCAGCGGTTAAAATATCGAAGAAGTGGTGAACCGATACATACTTGTAAGACAGTAATGCACACCATCCCACTTAGGAAACTAGTGTAATTTTTTAAACCTATTGCCACATTTGCAGAGACAAAGCCTTTCACTCCAACACAAACTTAACAAGAGAGTGAAGTGTTCAGTCAACGAATACAAAGGTCCCCATTTCCCAAAATACAGGTTGTCCCAGAGCTCAACGTCAGGAAGAAATAGGGTGACAAGGTAGAAAAAATATCTGAAACGAAAAAAGAAATACAAGAAACAGAGTACAATGTTTTTCTTTTAATTTTTTTCTGATATCTCCCAGGATGGTTACAATTAATCTTGTCACCTTATTGAATTAAATTATATAAAAAATAATAATACATTTGTCTATAGTAGACATTAACAAATAATGTTCTTTTTATATTTAATAAGAATTAAGCAGTGGATGTTGAATTTTCTGTAACTTAAAAACGACCTTTAACTGTAGATAAATTAAAATTAGTATCAATGAATTTTTGAAACGGAAATTTTAACATGAATATTAACATTAAAAACAAAATATAACAAAAAAAAAGAATCTATGTATATAACTGTACACAAGGACTCTTGTGCATGCTTGTGTGCATCCAATTGTAGACTTTTAAAGCAAAACAATAAAATAAAATTAATTCTTGCATGATTTTTAATAGAAATACTAAAATATAATATAATGTAGCACATTACATAAGCACACACACATTGCAGTAAAATTATGCTATAAAAACATATCCCCATGGTAAAGCAATGTGGATGTATTTTTTATCCAGTTTAAAGGATTGCAGCAAAATAATTTTATTTCGCATCCTTGTACTGACTTTCTTGCAGTTAATAGCTTTTCTATGCCTTTTTAATTTCAATGAATTTTTTTTCCTATGGTATCGACATTTAAATTTTAATACTATTTTTAAAACATTGTACTGTTTTCCCTCCCTAAAGTCTAAAAAGAATATATTCCGGTTTCCCACTTAAAAAAAATGTTCATAAAAAATTATTTCACTTAAAAATCCTAATGATTGATTCCAAAAAATATTTAATTAAGCAGCAATGTCTAAAGAATAACTAAGTTGCAGATTTTTGTGAAGATTTGTACATTTGTGGTTCTACACGCAGTTTTTTAGAGTATATATGAAAGCGCCATAGCAGCTCAAGTTTGTATCGTACACGAGTATAGGTACTGTTGAGCGAATAAATAGTAACTATAATAAAGTATTGCAGTACTATCAATGTCAATGTGCTAGAACACACGAAAACAATTTTTAGCTCAAACAATTTTTGTTCTTTTCACCACACACGAGACTAATTTGTTTGCAACATAACATACATGTTACTAGCATGTATGTACTGCTGTGTATTAATATACAGCATTGTCTGTGTATTAGTGTTTTTGTATTCATTTCATTGCTTGGCTTGTGTTTGAATTGGTTTAATGCTGTTTGTGCATGTATAAAGCTTGCTATTAAACATTTTCTACGACATTGACATATAATTTAGTGGCCCGTCATAACGTGACTAAGTTCTATTCTAAGAATAATTTGAGCGATGACCATTCTTAAGTCCTAATCAATCAGCGATTTTTTCAAGCTACTTTTAATGTTTTTCATCTCGTATGTATTATTATCATTGCAATTTTATTTTTTGATGTACACGTTCACCTTTAAGCTATAGTGATCGAAAAATGTATAAAGTTCAAGTAACCTGAACATAACATGTTGAAAAAAATTCTTTTATCGTGTCCTGGATTATATATCTACGTTGCTTTGAAAAACAGACTGTTGAAATCACATGTATTTAGTGCCATCATCATCCGCTTAAGAACGAAAATGTTGGAAGCTACCAACATTTTCGTTCCATTGTCTTCACATCAAACAGTGGCTCCTTCGTGATTGATTAGTCATTCTAGGCTAAATGTGCCAGAATTTTGCAGAGCGTGGCACAATCTCAAGTAGGCCTTATCATCGAGATCTCTCACTTCGGATGCAGGAAACTATCGCTGCTGTAGCTTCTGCCATACAGTCCATTCGTAGAATTTTGACAAGGAGCTTATCTGGTCAAATGGGTGTAAGCAGACGGTCACTGCATACAATTTTGCACCAAACTCAATTAACAAATAAACTGAACCCTAGAGACTTCCCAATTCACTTGGAATTCTGTGAAAAGATCATTCAAATCGTGTCAGAGGATGATAACCTCTTGAACTGCATTTTTATGTCAATCCATCATTTGGATGAGTGTAAGGTGGTGGCTTTGGATATTTTCAAAGCGTTTGACAGAGTGTGGCATGCTGCAGTATTGGCAAAACTCAACGACCTCCTGTATCAAACTTCCAACCGTATCCACTTTATCGCGGATGACAGCAACATTTGCCACTCGTACTATTTCAGTTATAGGCCCAGCCTATCAGAGATCGCTGCTAAGAGGCTAAATATGAATGATTCACTGAATAGTGATCTTTTATTAGTCTCCGAATGGGATCATAAAAACAGGGTCACCTTTAACACTCGTAAGACCCAATGATGTTTATTAACATACAAGCAAACGACTGCTAATGCTGCTTTATCTGTATTCATGCATGGTATAAATATTGAGGAATCGGATGCTTTTGATGTACTGGGAATGAATATACAGTGTAATGTTCGCTAGAATGATCACATTTTGCGTGTTTCTAAAGAAATATTCAAGTGCCTCGGGTTTTTGATGCGGTGTAAAATATATTTCTCTTTACCATTTATACCTCCTATTCAACCGGAAATGGAATACAACTCTCATGTTTAGCCGATGCCTCAAAGTTTTTTTGGGGTTACTCGACCGTGTGCAGGAGAGGGCGAAGAAGTTTATCGGTGTTAATAGGATATACAACTGTATTGACTCACTGGAGCACCGACGCAGTGTGGGGTGCGTTACTCTGTTCCATCGTTACTACAATGGATTTTGCCATGACGATATTAGGGATCTTATTCCCGAAACTCATACATTTAAGCTGTATTATCCCATTGTTTTCGAACAATATTTTTGTCCGGACAACATTTTTTTTATATGTAGTTTGACGTCTCTCTTCTTGAGAGAGAGAAAATATTTTTACGAACAACTCCCAACTGAATTGGTTTAATTTTATATTTTGTCCGGACAAAATTGAACTGAGATGCCAATAGAATAAATTTTTTCATACAAAATTGTATTGAGTTGGCCCATCGAATAAAAAATTTACATAGCAATTTTATTCTGATGAACTTTCAATTCTGGCTGCGATTTGATATATGTACATAGTTTAATAGTTATTAAAAAATAAGTAATAATTTTAATATGGAAATAAAACAATGATTGCCCAAAAACTTATTGAAGAAATGAAAAAAAGGCAGTGAGAGGGTGTATATTCGATATAATGTGTAAAAATAATCCATTGCTCTTCTTTGCTTTAAAAGTCTTTTCACTACAACTCTTTTTTTAATTTTTTTTTGTGTACGGGGCTAATAATAATGCTATGTGTTTCAATGGCCATAAGCAAAAGCAGTTTTCTTTTTTTTCATTATTATCACACAATATTTACTAATAATTGAGAATATGTAAAATATGTCAGGAAATTAAACAAAAATATTAACAAGCAGTACTACCACCTTGTAAAACTAATAAATTTTGTTTACATATAGCAGCTCTAATTTTCCGGAACATTTTTTTGCAATGGGCAAATCGTGCTACAGAAAACTCTCTACCTTGTAAAAATAATAAACCACCTTGTAAATTTAATAAATTTTGTTTACATATAGCAGCTCTAATTTTCCAGAACATTTTTTTGCAATGCTGCAGAACACTCTCAGTAAAAAATTTTTGTCCGGACAAAAATTTTGTCCAGAAACAATGGGTGAATCCAGCTTTATACGTAACCCACGTATTGTTCAGAGCTCATCCATTTGTGGTGGATTGACGAGGGAGTAGTTATACAAAATGCAGAGAGAAGTCGTTTTTAACCGTACGCTTTGCCTGTGTCTGTTATAACGTTGGAAAATTCAATTCAAATGTTTACAAAAACTACTCCCTCTTTACCCCTCCACATAACCTATTTTCATAGTTCCGGTACAATGCACTGCATATGTCATCCCCAAGGTAAAAAAAGGAGGCGCTCTAGGCACTAATATGTATTGGTCTTCAATCAAGGTCGACAGTTTTATATATATATCGGTTGGTTTATTATATATTTCAGATGTCTCGCAGCCCCTGATGTTTCCAGTTCTGCAGACATAGAAATGGATCCCGTTGCTACTGACGACTTGATGAAAATTTGATACACAAATTCCGCATTGTTGAGTAGTTTTGCGATTTGAAGAGTATTTCGTGTCTCTTTATTTCGGAAATGTTCAAGCAAAACTGTTATTAACTATTATATGTTAAGTTTTCAAAATCTTCTGATGGAGCGATTCCTTTTCACCACCTTGTGTGTTCGTAAACAACCATGACATTGTGTAAATGTTTAAAACTTCTCTTAACAAATGAATAAGTTAAAGCAGCATTTGAACAAATATAAGTGAAATCCTTTAATGTATGCAAATCTGAAAATGCTGTTAAATGGTTCATGGTACAGATGTTGAAGTCAGTTATTGTTGTTGTTATTGTATTTAAGTGTCCTGCCTTCCTCCCTTGGAAGCAAATGCATTATATTATTTTGTGTACATTTCTAATTAACATATTTACATATAAACACTTGTGTGTATATTTAACTTTTGTGCAAACTTAAATTTACGGTTTAAAGTGATCAAAGACATTAAATAGTTTATGCGCATGGTCATACAGTAGTCAAATATATTTTTCAAAAGCAAAGAAAAAATGTTCGCTGCTTTTTGTGAGTAAACGTATATCTAAAATACAAAAGTTATTGTCATGTTATATTTTTTTTTTTTTTTTATATACAAACATCAAAGTTTTCTTTATGTTTTGGCGAAAGTATGAGCAAAAATTTGCCGATCTGGTCATACGTTTTGAGCTCTATTTTTGGCAATTACTCATATACCAACATAAAAGTTTACATATCTTGAAGTGTTCTACTCGTAGACTATTAGGTTTCTTTATGTATTGGTGAAAATATGAAAATAAAATTGACGGCTTATCGAGCCGTTCTCGAGTTTTGCGATTAGCTACTTCGGAAATACTTGTGTAAAAATTCTAGTTTTAATATAAAACTTAACAAAAACAATAATAAAAAATATCCATATTAAAACTAATATTTTGTACTATACACGCAAAGAAAAGGCATTTTAAAATATGATTATAACAACATTAGTATATATGCTATATCACTGTGTTTTATTGTTAAGAATAGAGTATTATCAATTTTATTACAGTTTATTGCTCTAAAGCCATTTTATTGTGTGCATTTCTGTAATGCTATTGTCTATAAATTTTGATATATGGTTGCACACAATAATAGCATTTATTAAAATTATGTTTAAAACAACAATAGTTTTATAAAAAAATTTTGTTTTATTATATGTATGATACGCTAACTCACATACAACATTATTAAGCTTACATAATAAACTTACTATTGGCGTCATTAATGACATTTTCGTTCTCGCCTCTAACACATAATATTCTTACAGTTTTATTTTTTCTTTTAAATTAAAAACATGTGTTGTGTGTCGTTTTATTTAAAGAAAAATATCTCTATGAATGTATATATGTTAACGTAAACAAAAAAGATGAAAATTGTGCAAAAACCCCGTTTTAAGTGATATTATATATGAAAAGGTTAGTTAGTAGACAACCATACTTCCGGCTAGCCATGTTATGGTTGTTCCCAACCATGCTATTGTTACAGTCATTAAAATGTCTATGGTCAACCATACTATTGTTGTGATCAACCATACTATGTAACATCCAACCATATTAGTATGGTTATTTATTACTCTTAACATTGCAATTTCAACGAAGTACTTAGTAACTATTTTTGGTTTATTACAGCTAATGGATAATTCAACATTTAAGATCACATTTGTGTTTTCATCCCATCAGGAAACAACCCAGATAATTGTTCCGAATTATTTCTAATTATTTTATATTATGAAAATATAAATTTATATTTTAGCTTTAATTTATTATCATATGTATATTAAGTTATGCCAAGAACATGGTTCTATTAAAATAAAAATATTTGCATTAGTTCTTTAATGAAAGTAAAGTGTGTGAAAGTATATGACAAAAAATGGTTTCTTAGTATCATAATATGTTTGAGTATGACACTAATATGGTAACTCCAATTAATACTATATTTGCTTACTATTATAACAATATTGAACCAAAATATATGTTATATAATGGCAATTTTAAATTAACAATACAGCGTTATGAGGTGCAACTATATAATTCAATAATACTATGTTATCCCTAGAATATTGTCATATCATCCATATATTTTTTCCTCCGTAAATTCAAGATGATAAATAAGAAAATATTTATAGGTGAATGGTTTCACGTCACATTTTTGTGATTTAAAATCACAAAAAGTAATTTGCAGAATATGACGGACAATTTTGACAAGTGAATTATAAAAATTGTACATCATCTGTCTGTATAAATTACTTATCTTCTTAAGAAAAAATTAAGCTTTCAGGAGCAAGAGAGATGTGGGTAAACATAATGAATCAAACCAACGAAAAAATATTCAACGAAAATTCATTACTACATTTTAGCAAAAATAGAAAACATATGTACAGACATACATACATATACATATAGTTATAAACGTAAGTAACTGTACGCATAATTTATCTTCTGAATTTTTCAATTTTGTGATGCTTTTAAAGAGTATTATTTTCCAAAAATTTAATTAATTTCTAAAAAAAGGTCTTTCTTCTGGTATGCGTATCCTCATACCCATCGACTTGTGAAGTACGAGTACTTTTCTATTCACAAACTCACACTTACACCTACCATCTATGTGCTTACACTAACATGACTGTTTTTGTTTGCTTGTATACCTTTTTTTCCTATGTAGGCTTTTTCATGAAATATATGTATGTATAAATAATGTTGTTTGCATTTCATTTTCTTTATGTGATCCTAATTAAATTTAGCTTGTATTTGGCGGGTATGTCAAGTAAGGCCTCCTTTTGACATACATAATTCATTTTCATTTTCTTTATGTACTTTTTCAAAAAGGTTAGTTCAAAACTCATTAAAATTAAGATATACTCGTACATATATTTTAATATTCAAGGCATTATAAAGAAATTTCTGGTTTATTTATTATAATATAAATTTCAATTAACTACACTCACATGCTAAAGAAAGTTATTATAAAGCAAAGAGAAATCAGGTAAATAAATAAATTTTACTCCAAAAATTAGTCAACTGCTCAAATATATTTTGCGATAACTTTTTTAAATATATTTTAGCGAATCATCAAGTAGTACATATAAGCCCAACTCAGCCAATCGAAGCAGGTGTTCCCCAAGGCAGCATACTGGGGCCTACTTTATACTTGATTTACGCCTCTGACATGCCAACGACATCCGGAATCCATACTTCAACCTTTGCAGATGACACAGCGTTTTTGAGTGTTCATGAAAACCACCAATTAGCTTCACGAAATTTACAGGAATACATTTCAATATTAGAGAAATGGCTAAAACTTTGGAAAATCAAAGTTAATGAACAAAAATATACTCATGTCACATTCACTCTGTGTAAGCAAACATGTGGGCCTATCCAAATAAACAACTCACCTATTCCGCAACACAGTGAAGTCAAGTACCTTGGTATACACCTCGACCGTAGGCTAACGTGGAAGTCTCACATTGAAGCAAAAGTCACTCAGATGAAACTAAAAGCAGCGCAACTAAATTGGCTTATGAGCAGAAACTCGACATTGAAGTTGGATTGCAAACTTCTGTTATACAATGCAATTCTAAAACCTATATGGTGCTACGGAATTCAATTATGGGGCACCGCCTCAGCGTCAAATATTGAAAAAATTCAAAGGCGACAAAACCAAATTCTTCGAACGATTACTGCAGCTCCATGGTACGTCAAAAATTCACGAATTCATAACGATCTGAGTGTTCCGCTGGTAAAAGAGGAATTTTCCAAGTACGCGACAAGGTATGTCAGTAAACTGGAACTTCATCCAAACCCTCTTGCGCGTAATATACTTAATTTTGGCGGCCACACTCGGCTTAAAAGAAGGGATACCGCTGCCACCATCAGATTGCTCAATAGGTGATTTTACCGAAATAGCTCCCGCATAATAAAACTTTTTGTCTAGCATTGGCCGGACTTAAGAATCCCATTTTTTAAATTTAGTGTTAAGATTTGAATACTTATTGTTAGTTCATTTGGAAGATTCAATAAATAAAAAATGCTACAAAAAAAAAAAAAAAAAAATCAAGTAGTACATCAAAAAACACATTACAAATTTTTGCACAAATCAATTTAAAACGTTTTTTTCTTCATCACAAATTTTTACAGAAATCAATTTAAAACATTTTTTTCTATTTTGTAATTATTCTTTTACTGTTTTGTAATTATTCAGAAATTAATGACAAAGTTTTTGCAAATTTGTCAAGTTTTTTTATTTTCAAAATGTCATAAAAATAAAAAATAAAGTGATTTTAGGTTAAGTTAGAAAAGGTTTTCTCGCTTGGATGCAATGTGCTTTGTGTTGCCTTAAAATAAGATCTAAAATTCTAACTATCCAGAATGTCTGGGAGAATCCAAAGCACTTATACGCTTTACCTTAATTGTGCCGACTTGCTCAGTACCGTACCAGCTCTGGAGCTGGAAAAATTCTGAGAAAGTAATTAACACTCTCTTCTCAGAGAAAAAATACACGTAACGGCAGAGCCTGCACAAGGATCCATTCTTTGACCTGACCTTAGGAACATCACTAACGATTGAAATCTCGTTTTTATCGGCCTATGTGGATGACGTCGCTGCAGTAATTTAAAGGTGCACAGTCCTGTTGACGACTCTACACTACTCACTAAAAGTGCGAGAAGACAGAGTGTGGACAAGAGAGACAGCGCACGCTTCGCTAGCGACCCGGAGGACTGCCGTATTGCGATGAACCTTGCCATACCGCACGGTATAATAGCTGCAGGTGAGTGTTAGTAATTCCACATATGATTGCATTGATTTGATCATATTAGAGAGAAGAAAAGTGTAGGTGTTGAGACAGACGAATAGGACTGATTGCGTGGCAATGGAATTTCTTAAGCACGACACTCTACTACTCTATGAACGGCAAAGCTCATCCAAGATATTGGGGAATGGATAAGCAGTAGATTGGTTAATTACTAGCTCACCCAAATATAACACGGAGTCCAAAACACCACAGTGGTGAATTCCTCTGGTCGTAGTGCATTTCTGTCCCTTTAACAAACTGACAATCCAAAATGGCTGATATTGCCAACATATATAACAGACATGTGTACCAACATAACAGAAAAAATGCGAAAATTGAACACACATAACTCACGAAATTTTAAAATAACAGTTAATTTTTGATCAGATGTATATTAACACCTCGTGTCTGGTCATATATTCCGGCAATTGTTCTTTAATTGCTCTGTTCAATCGAATCAATTGTTTTCGGTACAGGTCACCTGTGATCGTCTGACTCGGTTTCTACAGCTCATAATACGAAATACCCTTCTGATCACAACAAAATCACTTTGCATTTTTGCGCTTGGGATTAACCTAATTTATAAATTATTCCGAATTTCAATGAATCCCGACTTCAGTTCACATGGAACCCAATCTAATTATATTTGAATGAATCTCAATGCCATTAAATGCAACAAACTTGCATGTTATGTGACTCCCAATGATAATGCAATAATGATTTTTCTCGCGTTTAATTACAACCTTCGTTGGAAATAACCAATTTTGAATCACGCAAACCATCACACAGTAGTTCAGTATTTAAAAATTCGTTGCAAAAATAAAAAAATGACGAATAACTTCGAACATCGAAGTTTTGGAAACACTTGAATATTGAACGAAAATTGTGAACTACATGGTCCCTCAAGGTATGCTCTATTTTAGCATTAAGGAAAAAGTAAAATAATGAAAAAAATTATGGAACTTTGAGTCTAATTGCAGAACATCTGCTTCAGATTATTACTATCTTTGAGTAACTTCATTTTTAAGCCAAATAAAAATTAACTTCTTCCCTAGGACGTTTTCTCTCCAACGATTATTATTTTTCTTGTCTTCTTCATTCAAAAATTATTGATCACAGCAAATTTGTATTGTAAAAAATCGTTCTTAAGAAAAAACTTAAGAAAGGAAAACATTTGAACTATAACCCGTTGTACAAATGTACAAACCAAAAAAATTTTATTTAAAAATAGATTTTTGTTATGAAATACACTTAAAATTTATATTAGAAAAATTTTCCGACTTTGACTGTTTAACCCCAGCAGTACTCATATACATCATTTAAAAGTCTAAATTTTCTTTTTTCCACATCTTTTTATTTTGTATTTTTTTTAAATATATTTACTACTTCAGAAGATATAATTTTCGCAACGAAAAAAGTCAAACCACGCCAGTGTGCATCTTTCACAAATTTCAAGAGTTGGTGCATTTTGACCGCAAGCTTTTGCTTGCGAAATTTTAAATTATTATAATAGCGTTTAAAAACTTGTGCGGCTATCCAATACGGCTATCCGCCAAAATGTATTTCTTAATATTGACAAAAACCATATGTGGTAGTTATGCGAGATGCTATCATAATCGACATTTTTGATTTAAGAACATAAGTGCTGTATCTAGAATTCAAACGTTGACATTTGACTATATACTGACGAAGAAAAAACTGATTATTGATTAATAATCAGGCTTTCTTTTGACAAAACATTATCTCATTCGAGTGGCTTTCAGACAGCTTCGCGCATTTGACCTAATAAGTTGGCCAAAAACCAATTCGATTGGCTGTAACGATGTACGTTCGTGGTCGCTGAATGCATATATCCATACAAGTTTCAAACATATATAAATATTGATTTCCATAATTCAAAAAGTAAAGGTAGGTACATTGTCGGTCTTATCGATAACAAACTATTTGTTTATTGAAAGCTTATTTGACAAATTTTGCTATAACTTTTGCCTTTAATAACTAAACATAAAATATATATTATGAGTACGAGTAAGTTCATATGTTTATTTTTTTTTTTTTTCTTCATTTTTAATTAATTTAATAGAATAGGCAAATATTTATTCATGTTTGTTATAAAGTTATTAAAATACATAAAATTTGTCTGTTGTTTTCATTTTAAGAACCCTTACATGTATATATTTTGCATTTAACAAATTAAAGTGAAGCAGTAATGAAACACAAATAATAAATTTAGAACATTGACAGCAAACAAACGAGAAAAACGTACTGTGCCATAAGTGAAGCATACAATTTAAATGAAGTGCAAATTACATGCCATAAAATAACTAAAAATAAAATACATGATGAGCAAATAAAGAATTTTTCTGAAAAGAAGTGGTAGTATTTGAAACAAGATTGTAACCAAATTACATTTTAACTTCAAACATTTTTATCTGTATGCCTTGTGTTAGGTTTAAAGAAAAAAAAAAAGAAATCTCCTTTAAAGATCTTAATCTGTACTTAGAATGGATTGCTATGTGCATACAAACACACATACGAGTACATACACATACTTACATACATATTTTATAAAAAAATCTTGTATACAACCACAACAAGAAATAAATTTGTATAAAAGATTTATTCGATTGATTGACAAAGTATGTGTTTATGTTCGTAGACTTATATATGTGCCAGTATTTCACAATATGTTGTTAGTGAGCGTGAGCTTTAAAGATGATATCAAGATGTTTATTTGGAGTGATTCATCATGATGTTTGCAAACTGTAGTTAACTTTGAAGGTATTATTTCTTCATAATGACATCTGAATACAGATAGTATCGATAATTTGTCTTTACTGTTGGGTCTCACAAAATATTATAGTTGCTGGCGACTATCTTGCTAAACCTGTCGAATTTGATACCATTTATTTAAGCTTTAATGAAAGGATATAAATAATATTATTTGTCTATGGTAATATTTGTCTATAACACTAGATGTTTGGACAAAATAACCATCCCAACGCAAGCTTAGTTTGCAGTGGAATAAGATTGTGACTTCACGTGAATATGAGTAAGAGAGTCCGAGCATTTCAAAGTTTTTACATTGGAAAACTTTAAGTTGCGCTGTGTAACAAATACTGCATTTGAAGCGGAAACTAAAATTTCTCTGCTGCAAAAATTGCTTTAACAAAGCATAAAGTTTATTCGAAATGTTCCACTTAGGACCTCTTTTTTGTAAAATGTTGATACATTTTGCTATATTCATTTTGTTGCCAATCCAGATTTTATTGTCTACCTCTTGAAGACAAGCTGATTGTGGGAAACTTAATTTATCAGTGGTTAAACAGCTTCATTCTGTTGTCCCCATACTTGCGGTTGGTATTTCATTGCTGGCCTTAAATAATTTCCATCATTGTTTGATGTCATGGAAATTGTTCATCAATTATTCATCCCAACGAAACACCACATATTTAATTTTGATACCTTTGAACTTTTCCAATATTTGATGCCGATACTATACCCCATAATTGATGGTTTTATATACAATTTCTTCAGAAAAAATTACTTTTCACTAATATGGTTTTTGCTTTGAAAAATTGTATTACAAATTGTGCAATTACGCGACTAAACTAAATTTGGGGTTAAAACACTTCACAGCAAAAAAAACATCTTAAACAAAAATCAATTAAAAACAAAGTATTTCGTTTAGGTAAAACTTCATCACAGGTTACTTTATTACTGCTAAAAACGCCTTGCGAACTCTACAATTGTAAATAAAATAATGACACAGTGCTTAAACACTTCACAACTCATTAGACTTGTTTACTTTTCTGGCTTTTGACTCTCTTTCGTTTATCATTTGCTACTTCTCTGGAATAAATGTCTGTTATTTATACTTCAGGGTCGATGAGAACCACCCCAACGATAGCCATGGAAGCTCTTTTGAACCTAAAACCGCTTAACGTAGCTGTACAAAAAGAGGCGGCCGTTCAGGCCATCTCAATTTACAAAAGGGAAAAACTTAAGGCAGGAAGTCTTATTGGACATCTTGCAATCCTAAAGGATTTCGGAGACATAATCGATGTCTCAACCAAGTGATCTTATAGATCCGTCTAACTCCTTTGCCAGGAAGTTTAAGATCATCTTCCCAACAAGGGAGGAATGGAGCATGAATCCAAGAAGATTGCGGGATTGTTCACAAAAGTGGTACACGGATGGACCCAAAACGCTCTCGTTGGAGCGGGCCTAGAGCACGCAAATATATAACTGTTAGCAAAGACACCACAATCTTCCAAGCGGAACTATACGCAATAAGGGAAACGGTTGAAATAGTCTCCGACAGGGGACACAAGGGAATGCTGATTAAAATACTCTCTGATAGCCAATCAGTGCTGAAGGCCCTGAGAAGTTGTGTCTTTAGGTCCAAGCTAATACTGGAATGTCACAACAGACTAAAAGAACTGGCAAGTCAGACCTAGGTCACCCTGAACTGGGTGCCAGGACATGAAGGGCATCACGGCATTGAAATGGCTAACATTTAAGCCAAGAAAGGAGCAGAGGGGACTTTTATTGTACCGACTCCAACTTTTGGCATCAATAAGGGGTCCTGAATGAGGAGATAAAGAAATGGACGAAGTCCATCGTTGAACAACATTGGAACGAGACAGCTGGTCTTGAACACTCCAGGAAATTTCTAAACTTTGATAAAAACACGGCCGAACGTGCTCTAAAACTGGACAGGAAAAGTCTCAGAACATTGACAGGTGCACTTACAGGTCATTATAACTGCTACAAGCACCTGCACAGGATGGGCGTTTCCAACACAGACATTTGCAGATTCTGTGGTGATGAAGAGGAGTCAATGGAGCCCTTAATCACCCACTGTGGAGCACTGGGACACAGAAGATATAGGCTACTACAAGCATATATGTTAAGTTAATGCGACTTAATATCACTGCCAATGAAGGAGCTTGTCCGTTTTCTTGACATACTCAACCCATAATGGGGCAAGGGAACGCACAATAGATCAACATTAGTCGCAGTGCAAATGGTCGATGAGGGCCATATCCCATCCAATAATAATAATATAATTCGTTATTATCATCTGAAATAGCCATGAGATTTTTAGTGGTTCCCTATTGAAAATTCCAAGCTCAAAAACGAATAAACACAGATCATGCACAGTTGCTTTCGAAACAATAAATTCAACAACAAATACACTGGTTGTGTATTTGCTTGGAATTTTTCGTTCATCATGTACGTTGTTTGTTTGTGTATTATGTTTTTAGTTTTATGTTGTATGTGTTTATGTGTGTGCACATTAACAACGGGCAGAGCAATGACTTTATACAGTCATTGGTCAATCTTATCCCTCCCCGGCCTGTTTTTACTAACGTCTCCAAAACCTTTTAAAGCTTGTGAAAAAAAGCAGTCAATTCAATTTTTTGAATAGAACCAGGAGAGCAACAAGTAACGAGAAATTTCTTGTTTTTTTTTTTTTTTTTTTGCGAAAAACTTATAAACTGTATTTCTGAACGAATAAACAAAATTTTATTATAAAGATTTATAAAGAACAAAAGCGAAGCACACTTGTCAGATATCATTTCACGAAAAATTGAGCAACCAAAATTTGCATCAAACTGGCCATGAACATCTTCGTTTTTTCCAATGTAAAGAAAAATTTTATGTATAAATCATGCTACTATATAAATAAAACAAGAATAAACATACCGATGTACTACAATATATAATATATCTTCAGATGAAGACATCAATTTCAGTTTTAAATGGGTTGTTGTGATGGATTAGCACCCCATACTTTGGGGTGCTAATTTTAGTTTGTGCTTGAAACAATGGGCCAGATAATTGAAGTTCACTTTCTCTTTAAAAATGACTTATCATTTAAATTCAATCACTAAACAAATAGCGTGTGTATGCATACGTTCTCATATCCAAATGAAAAGGGGAATCCCACAACTTTATACAAGTCAGCCAAGCAAATTAACTTTATAAGGTGGCTGCGCAACAGCAGTAAGATTACGTCATGCGCATAATTTCCCGTTAGATGACGTAGTTTAACTCATGCAAGGCCTATTCTATATATTCAAAACATCCAGGGCTGTTGGTATTGAAAGGCTTTATTTGTGTTTAATATTGATGATCCAAAATTAGTATATTTTACTTTTGAAAGATGAGTAAGAATGTCATAATCTGTTTTTTTTTTAATTTGATGAAACTATATACATATATACAGATAATGGATAAAAAAAATTTTAAACCTCAGATTTATTTTTTAATTAGACATAAAATTGATCATTTGTTTATGAATATTTATTCTATCATTCTTGAGTGGAATTACACAAACAAGCTGGACCACATGGCCTCTTAACACAGGGTTCAAGTATTTTTATACATATATGTTTATATTATGATTAAGATATATTTTCAAGCAAAAAAAAAAAACAATAAGAGCTCTCTCCCGCTGTGTAGGTATAAAAATACAAGTATGATTAATTCAAACAGAAACTTATATTAATTTATTGATTTTTTTTTAATTTTTTAAATTAGGTTTTTGTACATTCTAAAAATTACTATTTGTACTATTACTGTTATTGCAAGAAAACATTTTCTTGATTGAATTTGGGTACTTTTCTTCCAACACCTTACTCTGCAAAAATTTCATTGAAATGACAAAATTTAAACTAAAAGGCTGCACAGAATGTTCTAAAGAACATTGCTCACTCACTATTGTGCAGTAGTTCCAAGCATTGTATTTCAAAACAACTCCTTAAAACAAAACAAACAAGCTATAGAACATTTAGAAACAGAACAAACACTTCATAGTTTTGAAACGCCTTCACGACTGTGCTTTACTGTAATTAAATTCTGTTTCACAGCAAAATCCAAAGCAAAACATCACATTAAAGCAAATAATACAAAAACAAAAGCTTAATACAAAGACAAAAACCATGAACAATAACAACAACAAATTTTCTAAACAAAACTGAAGTAGAACATTACTTCAATGCTCGAAGTTCTACTTCAATTTTGTTCTATTTCATTTGGTTCTACTTGTGTTTGGTTCTGTTGGTTCTAAATGCTTATAAGACAGTATTCGTCAGTATTCGGCATTGAAGTGTTTGTTTTGAAATGTGAAAGAAGACGATGAATAGTACTTGAAAATACTACGATGTTTTGTTAAACATTTTTATTGTGCTTAAACAGCCCTCTAATTTACACACACATTCTTAGAATCAAAAAATTTTGAGTTTTCTGCAAACATGCTTCAAATATTTTTACAAAAAAACAAAAATGATTGTACGAACCTAAAATTTTAACATATTTGGCAACCAGTTTGTATAGTTTATTTGCCTCTTAAGAGTTTTAACTCCTTTCAATTTCTGGGTGTTGTTGCTTAGAGTACGAATGTGGCATCATCTTGTTGTTTTCTAACAAGTATTCGATAAATACTTCGTGTCTTTGGTGTTGTTGTATTTTCATACTTTATTTCTTTTTCTGTTTTTATGCATTTGCTTTTTGGATCATGAATTTAGCGTAACATATGGATTCAAGTGACAAATTGGCAGCGACAAGTGATGTTTATGTTGTTGTCATTTGTCACAGCAACAACTGTTGTTGACATTTAAGAGAATTTGTATACGTGTGTTATTTTTGTTTTTTATTTATAGTATACTTTTACATATATAGGTATATATCTATTTGTTATTTGTAATAAATATCTTTATTTTAATACCTACTTTATGAAATTCATGCATTTTAACTCAACTTATCAGGCACGAAAATAAACAATTACCATCATTTTAACTGGTTTGTAAATCAATCTTGTTATAAAATATATATGTACATACAAACTTATATATATATACAAGCATATGAAAATAGGTTCTTTTAAAAAATGTTTCTTTAAACAAATTGGGATAGAGATGATTTCTTTTTAGCATTTAACGGTTTTTGACTCAAGTACTATCAATCAAAAGCAAAAAAAAAAAAAAAATACAGGAAATGCTTTCTGGCAAAAAGGATATACTCGTATGTATGTATATTATACGCATTTGATTTTTTACAGAAATTTTATCTCTTTCGGTGTTGGTATTATGTAACACTGTGAGTGAGTTTGCATCTGTGTGCGTGTATGTGCACAACTCCTTATATGTGTACACTGGCGATGATAAATGTTTATTGACGTGTGTAAATATTTCATGAGATAATTTCGTTTGATGAGATTTTATGGTTAATGTAATATTTTTATTGACTTATAACTCTTTTCGCTATTTTTTCTTTTCATTAATTTATTCATTGGTTTATGAGTTTGATATTAAGCTTAATGGGCTTAATGCAAGAACATATGTTTATTTTTATGTATAATAAATAAATATAGGCATGTACAAATCTCAATACATATTATAATACTTACACGTACATAAACACAAAAATTGAATGGTGTTGGGAAAGAACAAAATAATATTTATAAGAAGAGAATATTCAAAGTCACGTTTTGTGATGTACTATTTTATAAACATATATCGTGATTGTAAACATAATCGTATACAATAATGTTTATATCAGAGATCTGCAACCACCTTTTTTAATGATCTAAGTACACCCGTCTTAAATCGCGTTGCAGTGTGAATGGCCACCGCATATTATTCTCACAAGTATGTTTTCTACTCGTTAGAGCTTGCGTCTGTCAACTAGAGTATATAACATACTCAAGTTTGTACGCGGTGGCTGCTTGAGTTGGTTTCTCAATTATATTTTCCACATTCGGCATTCGTACTCATCCTTTAACAATGAAAATAGTGATGAGAGTGTGTGTATAGTTTTATGTATTTAATCTCTCACACGCGGTAAACGTATTTTTACTAAGCGCGGCGTTGTCAGAAAGCTTTTAAACGTAATGTTTTGGCCATCGTGTTTTAAAGAAAATATATACACATATTTTATTTGAACATATTTAGTACAAAACCGGCAAAAATAATAACTTTTACTTAAAAAAATCGATTTTTTTATGAAGCACATTTTCATCAAATTTCTTTCATTTTATGTCCCTTCATTTATAATAATTTTTATTTCTTGGTTTTAATCCATAACCACAATAAATGCACATAGTTATATACCTAATTATGGAAAAAAATTTAAGATTGTTTCGAGCAAAAACAATCTTATAATCATAATTCAGTATGCTACTTTCAAAATCGTTAACATGGTTGTGAATTATTAAGTCAGGCTGCCGCGACTTCAGTTAATGTTTTATAATAGATGACGCATATACACAACAAAAGACAAGTTGATTTTGTGACGACGTATGTGTTATAAAGAAAACGATAGGAAACGAAAATAGAAAATACTCAAAATTTTTTCTTACTAAGTGTTAGTAACAACAACACTCTTTATTGTGATCGTTTCTTTTACTCCTAAAAAAATACATAAGATACGAAAGTGATTGCATACATTTTTGATGTAGCAAGATATCGCAAACGAACGACAGTATAAATACCACCGCATAAATTTTTAAGAGTGTTTAAAATACTCGAAAGTAAAAATGATTGCATAAACAACCGGTGTACTTATGGTTGCGGTGCACCGGTGCAGATCTCTGGTTCATACAGGGTGAGCCAAACGCATAGCAAAGGTTCGAATGGCCTGTATATTCTTTATATAAGAGTAAAATCTTCTTTATATAAGAGTAAAATCTAATTTAATTTATTGTACTTCATTTACAAATGGCGAATTTATTTATTTAGATTTAGAAAAATAAGCTCTCTCAAGTGCAGTGGCTGGCGCCTTTTGAAATACTGAACTCACAAAAAATGCGTTATTAAATACAATGTTAGGTAAACTCTTTTTATTCTTTGAATTATTATATATAGATATAGGCAGATCGCGCATAGCTCTCTGAATTTAAAATTCGTTGATGTGCTTGTTACGTGAAAACAATTAATCACCAATTTTCAAAATAAAATTATTGTGCTGTTCACAGAACACAGACGAGCACTCGTCTAAAAAATTTTGTATGGAAATCACTCAAAAAATGAGTAACATTCATACAAATTTCTAGACGTGTTGCTCGTCTGTGCTCTATGAACAGCAGGTATGTCTTATTTTTATTCATTGTTAAAAGTGAAAGCCTTTTTGATTTCCAAGTCTGTTTTATAACAATCCTAAGCAATAACAAAAAGCGCATTAAAATTATGATGTAGAATTTAACTTCAACAGTTTTTTTATGCTACTCTGTACATATTGGAAATTTCAAGCGGTCCGATTTTAAGGGCCGATGTTAAAGTACACTACTACTAAGATTTCCCAATTTCAAATTAGTTCAATTTGAACCTTGGAAAGGAAAATAATGGAGCAAAGCGCTGAAGCCATTCACGTTTATTATGAAAATGGGCGTTCAAATCAAAATGCATATTGTGTACTTCGTGATTTTTTCGGCCAATTTAATCGTCCAAATGTGGGTATAATCGAAAAATCATGCAAAAATGTGACCAAACTGGATCTGTAGGAAAACAGTGTATGCACGTACAGATCGTTCTGCAGCAAATATTACTGCTGTTCGCGATAGTGTGGCTGAAGAGCCGTACATCTCAATTCGTCGTCGTGCCCAACAATAGCGTCTCTGACTCTCGTCGTTGATGAACATTAAGCATAAAGACTTATATTTACACGCTTAAAAGGTGCAATTGGCTTAAGAACTGAAGCCTCTTCACCATTCCAAGCGAAGTCATGGGTCAGAACAATAGATGATCAATGGTAATGAAACACATTTTCACTTCAGTGATTGTCAAAAAACCAATGCACCCACAAATAGTGACTGTTTGGTGCGGTTTATGGGCTAGCGGCATCATCGGTCCGCATTTTTTCTAAAATGAATCCGTTCAGGCGTAACTGTGAATGGTCTTCGCCATGGTGAGAGTTTATATTTTTATTTATTTTTGCCTATGGAGAATAACTCCAGATACTATATATGTGTTCGCATATGAGAAAAATATTACAAAAATTAATAAAAAATAGCTAATTACTGGAACTACAAAAATTTATAAGCAATAGAAAAAATTGATAAGGAACTTATTATGGCCCGAATTGAAAGATATGAATGTGGACGATAGGTGGCTTAAACAGGACAGTGCCACTTGCCACACAGCTAACGAAACAATGGCTCTTTTTCGCAACAAATTCAAAGGCCGTGCTATCTCCGGATAATTACCTGTATATTACCCGTATAACGGATACAAAATTACCATTAAAGTTCATATATTCGAATCACAATAATCACTCTCATCGAATATGGAAAACCGGTTAGCGAATTGGTTTCGAGTTTTTAGAGAAATCCCCAAATAAAGTTCAGAAATGGCCACAATCCCCCCACTTACGACAACTGCAATGTGTACACCGTATAGCAAGGGTTGCGAAATTTAAAAACATACAAACAAACATACAAGTGAAGTTAATATAAGCGTTTTAAAAATTTCTTCGATTTGACATGACATATAATTTATAATTCACCATGCGTATATACTCGTATACGATATACAATCATTTTAGTTTTAAATATATTCATGGTAACTTTAAATTTAAATTGGATATGCTAAAATGAATAAATAAATAGTTAAGTCTAATGACTCGAATTAACTGCACAGTTATTAAAACCCAAGAAAATTTATAATAAAATTTAATCATTCAGCTGAATAGCTTAAAAGCCTTAAAGCATTCAATTAAAGCTGAACTCTACAACCATCAAAAAGCAATAAAATAGTAAAATCAAACTACAAGCTTAAGAAAATATGATGAGGATTAATTGTAAGACAACTTTATACAGATAATGATTGACTTGACAGACATAAACGTCAGTTGGTCGGTGTCTTAAATAAAACTAGCGACAAAAACCAAACATAGAGATAAATAAACAAAAGAAAAAAAAGCCAAGCGGCAAATTACTTTTGTAAAAGTATTATCTTGACTTGCCGTCTCAATTCCATACACTTTTAATCCAAATTTTTTGTTCAACTTTTCGTTATATAATATGTTTCATTTTTTCCTGACATTATCCAAACGAGAAGAGAACGGGTATGTTGTAGCCTAAAGCTTGTCAGCAACACTTATTTTTTTCTTCATTTTAAATAAACCATAAAAACCACTTTTCTCTGCTTTGAGTTGAGTTGGCTGGAAGTGAGTGTGTGTGTTTGAGTGCCCGTATTAACGATTATGAAAGTCCCAAATGTAAGCAAACCGTCTTAACCAATCAAACAAGCAGCAAATTTACTTCAACTCTTTTATACTTAAATTTTACATATTATATAAAATGCATAAAGTCTGTCTGATGACTTAAAACTGAGTCTGGCTGGTTGTATGGTTGGTTCTTGTTTCTTAATGGGTGCGTTAATAAAACGTGCGGTTTGGCGTCTGCTAGCTCCTTAACTGTGTAGCACTTACATACAACGCGGGCAACAATGTTTGATAAGTGCCGCTGTTTTTATTAAAAACACTGTTCGCCTTTGAGTAACTTCGCTACTTTTTTCGTTGTTAGTTTATCTTTAGTTTTGTATTTTGTATTTTTCGCTTTTCTTTAAACCATTCATATTTATAGACTATTTGATAAAGTTGTATGCTTTTGCAGCTATAGGACACTTTAAGTTTCCTTCAATTAAGATTTTAACCAAAATTTCAACCGCGAAAATTATGTTAGTCCATAAACATTAATTAGTGGTAACAGTTGGGCTTCGCAATTCGTTAGTGGGCAGTGAGGGAAAGAAATATTTTACGTAAATTCAAACAAAAATGTATTTAAATTGCAGCAACTTTTTAAATGATTTAAAGTGTTTTTATGTTTATAAAAAACATTTTTTGGGAAATAAATTTTTCTAAAAATAACTTTAAAGGCGCTACTCGATAGAAGTGAGGCATATAAAATACCAGGATTGTAATGTCGAACACTCGCATTCACGAGTGTTTGACACCGATTAAAAACAAAGTGTTAGATTTACAGACCAATTAAGAACAAAGTGACAGATTTACATACTATTTATAAGAAAGGGCTCGTAAAAAAAGCGCTTACAATAAAATTGTTTTATTTTCATAGGACGCGAGTGTTGGCCAGATTTGTTACAAGACGAAAAGCAGCATAGCCACGCATCAAAACGTTTCTTCAAACTAGGCTTTTTTTTTATTGTGTTAGAGAGAATAAACTTACACGTATGATTTGACATGAGCTTGAAGAAAATCAAAATAATATAGATTTTTACTGTGCCACAGCAGAACGTTGAAGCTAATTTGATATGTGTGTGCGTAATTAGTTAAAATTATATTTTTTTGTGGTCTTGACAGTGACAAAATCAACGTTTTTGTTGAGCAATATTTTTGTACGCGCATAGAAAAAATCATCTTCATATTCATGGTGGCGGGTCATCAGAATTGTGACATCAATATTATGTAAATAGTCATCAATAATATGAAAGCTGACATCAGTCTCAAAGACAAAAGCCACCAGAGAACTTTGTTATATATTGAGTATCATCAATGTTACAACCAGTGGTGCCAGAAATATTTGTTGAAAAATATTCAGTTTGCATCTTAATTTATAAAATCTTAATTTAAAAACCAATCTTAAAATGTTTTTTTATGTCTAAATGCAAAAATCGTGTTTGCTAATTATAACAAAAGGATGGTTAATCTGACAGAAGAAAAAATTAAGCAAAAATTAAAAAATAAAATTTACTTCCTTAAAATTAAATGGACAAATAAAGTGCTTTGTAGACATGGCAAAATTTTACATTTGAACAGACAATCTTCATTACGTATGGAAGTATTTACCCGATTGTACAAATATTTGAAGAATGTTTGATTCCATTTTTGTGCAAAGAAGTTAATGTTTGTCAAACTGTTTGTGCTGTCTAGCGCAAAATTTTATCGTTTCACTGAAAAGAAGAGTGGGATGGTAGAGGAAGAAGCTAATAAAATAGATCAAAAAAATTGTCTTGTTAGAATTTATAAAATTATATACAAGTCTGCATTCTTTGTGGAATAATTAAAAAGATAGTCTATATATTGAGGTCAAAAAAGAGTCTCCTTTGACGAACCAACACATTTGCCGTCTACTCTCATTGAAAAAAAAACAAGTGATTAATATCTGTTTGTGTGTATTACATTTGTATTGTTTGAGTACAAACGAAAAGTCTGTGTTTGTCAAATGGTTTGCGTGGTTTATTTGGGCCTCAACTATGTACTATGAACATATGAAAGTGTACAAGAGATTTGAAATTTAGAGCTAAAATTTATTTCAATTTTATTAGAATACTAAGCCGCAAAAATCTTAATTTTGAGAAAACAAATCTTCAAAACTTATTTTATTTGAAAAATCTTAAAAAATATGTTAAATATTCTAGAAACGCAGGCTACAACTGTGGAGACATGAATTAAATGATCATTTTGTTTATAGTTATGATAAAATTAGATGTAAAATAACTATAGAGGTTGATTTTAAAAAAACAATAATCGTGTTATAATATGTTGTTGATAATTAATTTTGTTGTTAAAATTATTACTTTTGAATTTAAATAAATTTTGAAGAAGTAGAAAAAAATGCATCATATATATTAAAATTTATAATCAAAGCAAGTATTGTTTAAGCAAAGGCAAATAGGAAAATATATATATGAACGATGATAGTATTACATATCATACTGAAAGTCATAATATGCCGCGTTGGTTAAATATTTATAAGAGAGTAAAATAAAAAAAGAACTTCAAGGCAGAGAAAGATATTATTTTCTCGTAGACAGCATACGCACAACTAAAATATGATAATGCAATACACACATACATATATATTGATGACAGTAAAGGCATCTTTACATGGTAATACATGTATTAAGATCTGTCAAAAAACTTTGTAAAAAGGAGAAAATCTTATCGTGTAAAAGTAAAATGTATTCAGTAGGAGAGAAATACGGATACAAAATTTGACAAGCGGTCGGTAATCATTTATTTTCTAAACCATTTTCGAAAAATATGTATTCTCTTCACACCAGAGCTGCACTATAAAGTAAATAGTGGCAGCCCGAATAGTATTTATTTAAGGTAGTTACATTTTTATACAATAATTGCAAACCAACTCAGGAGACTTTCATGTTGTTTTTGTATATGCGACAACAAAAAAAAGTTAAGATTTCGTGGCGCAAAGTGCAAAATAAGGAAGAAAAATTATAGAAAACCCAGTTTTTGCATATGAATTTATTAAATTGACGATGGATTATTTCAAAGTTGATGCATTAACAACTCCTAATGTAAATTTAATAAACAAAATATACATTGCATATATCCATACAGACGAACATAAAATTATTATTATGTTTTGATTCGACTTAATCTAACCGTATGAACATCAAAAAACTTTTGTTCTTTTTTTCTTAAATACGGAGAAATTTTCATATGTATTACCATGTAAACGTGCCTTAAGGCATTAAAAGTATTATTAGAATATTTTTAATTCTCTTTCAAATCTTACAAATGGTAGAATGAATATAAAGTTACATGTTTGAAGATATTCGAGAAGTCATTATTTTGAATTGGAGTTTAGTTTTTTTGATGATATTTTGTCATAATATTTACCTTACTTAGTAATTTGTCTGATATTAATTGAGCCATGATGATATTTTGTCATTGCATTAATTTCATTTAGTAATTTCTTCGGCATTGGAGTTTAATTGCATTTATTACATGTTCGCATCAAACGTATTGTAACAGATCATTTCCATGACGTCAGTATGACATTTCATTGATGAAATAATTGTCATAATTTCCGCTATTGATAATTAGAGCAAGTGATGTAATGGCTGAGATCACAGCGATGATGTTAAAAAGGAAGACATTTGGCTTCATTTTAAAATACATCACATTTATGACAGGTTTTCTATGAGTACAAACGACTTGAATATGAAAAATTGAATTTAATATTGTGAATTTCGTGCAGACATATAGAAGCTTAAAATAAACATTTTTCCCAAACAAAATATAATTTGCTAAATAATGAAACTTTTTCCAACCGAGAAAGTACATACATGTTGTTTCCTTTTCAAACCAATTTTAAAATGAAGTTTGACCGAAAAAATTTTACTTGTTAGTGTGCTCAGGCAAACCAGATTTTACTAACATATACTCAAATTTGATCAAATAGTCGTGTGGCCGTGACGCTTAACAACTGGCAATTCATTTTTATTTATATAACGACGACTGTAAAAATTGGGCAAATGAAAAAACTTACTCGCCAGAATAAAATCTGTACAAAACAGTGTTTTGTTAATAAATAATCAGAAATGTATAAAATTGGAACGGAAATTTTAACAGGGTATTTGCAGAATCGTGTGACATCACTGCAAGTCGATTTTTATATATAAAAAAACCGCTACTCTGAGCCGAAAGGAAAGGAAAAGTAGAAGAGAAATTCTTGCAACTTGTAATTCACAATATAATTTTATTATTTCTCCACTTAACTTTATTTGCACGAACAAAATTTGCTTTTACAAAAAATGAGTATATAAAAAAAGCGCGGATTTTAAATGTTGGATTTTAAATTTTATATTACAACAAAATTTCTTATACATATAAAAAGTAGTAAGTGTCAAAATCGATTACAGGGCCACCTAGGAGTCAGATTCGAAAAATAATGAATTGGGCATCACAGTTTCAAGTTGATCAGACATAACAAGCAATTTGTCTTAAACATTAAAGAGTACATACAAATACACTACTTTATAAAGATCGGATGCAGTGTTTCAAAGAACCGAGACACTTGAATTCTTCTGTAGAGACATGAAAAATGTGTTCAGTCCAGCCAACATAACACTATATTTTAATTCTAAGACAGCAAAAGCATCTTAGTCTTCAATATGTATGCCATCCAAGTTACCTTCAAACAAAAAAGGATTGGCGATTCAAGTTATGAGACAACTTACGTGTATCAGATATTAAAACAACTTTAAACAATTTAAATTTCGTTTTTAATATAAATTCAAGAATTTAAACGTCTTCGGAAAAACAGTTTCATTTGAATTTTTTTTTTTTTTTTTTTAGAGAACTTACAAAACGTGACTTATCAGTCATTTTCAGCCGGATGATGCCTTTTGGATTATTTTATGTACCATTTAATTTTTAATGTAACTTAGAAGTGCTGAGTTTCATTTTTGGTAGCACACTATGCTTTAATTATTTCATCTAGTAAAAATTTTACATCCCAATGACAAAAAAGTTTCTGTTTTATTTACTACTGTCTATCGTTAGTGTGGTTAATATTTTTTATTTTTTGTTATATTATACTTGTGTTTACGGCTTATTTTCCTATTTATCAAACAAGTTACTAATACGTTTGATGCAACCTCTACATTTATTTTTCCAAACTAAAGACATAATATACAGCGATACAAAACAGCCTACGGCTGGTGGCTGCGAACATAAATAAAATATTTGAATTGTATCAAAGTCATACACAAAACACAGGCGAAAAAAACCACAAATATGATGGGAAAAGTGTTTCAAATCCACTCCAAATACGTGAATGAATAAATAGAGACAAACTTCACAAAGTAGAATTATATCAGCTTGTGTACACTCTACACGTTAACATGCTTATGTATGTATGTGTGTGTGTGTGCGCAGTTACGCTCAAACGTATGTTCATATGTGTGTGTTAGTGTGTTTTGTAGTTACATTGTGGGTTTCATTTTACATGATGTAGCAATATTTTTGGGTATTAATGTCATCTCATACATTTAAAGCGTACAAAAATATTCTCATTAAATAAAAACAAAAACGTTTTTATTTTTTAAAGACTTCCATTTAATTTGGAGATTATTAAAAAATATAAACATTAATGTTAACATATCAATATGTAAAAAAGTCAAACGGTACAATATATTTATCGATTTTCAAAGTCAGGTAAAACTCTAAGTTAATCAAGTCATTTTGGCTTAAAACTTAAGATTTATATCTTAATTTTTTTTAAATAAATCAAATTTTAATATTTTCCTTTTCTTTATATGTATGTATCATAGACTGACAATAATATAAATTTAAATACTTATTGGGTATTTGTAGGAAAACGTGTATGAATATGTACAAATAACAAAGCAAACGACACAGATACACAATATATTCATGTCAACTTGAGTATGGGTATGTATGGGTAGCAGAATACTATGGGTATTGAAATATTGTATGAGTATTGAAGTATTGTATGAATATGAGTACACTCATTTTTATCAAATTCTTACGTTAGTAAGTAAAATTCGTAATGGATACCTGCAATATATATATATTTCTATTATATTTACATAAGTATACTTACGTATATACTCGAATATTATAATAATAATAAAATACTCGAATTTTTGCTCACGCGTATCCTGACAGGGATAACAAGATCAATTTTAAAAATTTTCTTTAGGCTTAGTTTCTATATCAAGTTAAAGCAGTTTTAAAAATGAATTAGTTGCAAACATTTTTGTCTTCTGTAAACAATTTTCAAAATTGTTTTTATGTGCGCATTTATAAAAATTATATTAGCCAGGAATTTGTTCTTATATTATTTATTGATTGGAATTATTTCACATGTATTTCCAAAAATTCTTTCATGTGCGACACATACTTCAAGTCCCCATATTTTATTGATTGGCTTAGTGGTTTTAGCAATAAGAAAATAATTTCTGATCTTCGTGTATTTGAAGAACTGGCTTCATTCATTTATTTTGAGAGGCATTACAGATGCAAAAATTCGCATCAATTGGTTGTTTCAAAGATTATTACATATTTACTATATAAGATTCAAATATTAACTATATAAGATTCAAATGAGTACATACAAACACGCATTCAGTATACATATATGCAATCGAATAATAAAGTAAATTTTATTTAATTGAGGACCCAAAAATGCTATTAAACGAGAAATCATTTATTGTTCATTGATCCATTGACACAATTAAAAAAACAGCATACATATAACAACGTATATATATATATATATATATATATATATATATATATATATATATATATATATATATATATATATATATATATATATATATATATATATATATATATATATATATATATATATATATATATATATATATATATATATATATATATATATATATATATATATATATATATATATATATATATATATATCAATGTTTGTGATTTTTTCATACGTATGTATATGCATACATACATAAATGGCGTTTTTATAAAGAAAAATAAGATCATGTTATATTAAAATATTTCATGAGAAAAAGTTCAACTATTTATCAGTAATACTTATACAAACATTTTAACATCAGTTTTGATTTCTGCAAACGCTCTATAATTGCACAATTTTAATCTCAAATCTATTTTCTACTGTTTTAGATTAACAAAAAATTTTTTCAATTTAATACAAAACACAAACATATTTTTCCGAAAAAAAAAAAAAAAAACTATTGGACCATTTACACATGAGCCAAATCTAGTACATCCAGTATCTCGAGTCATATCTAATTGATTTTGATGAGATTTTGCATAAAAAATAAAATCTACTTTGCGACTAAATATTGCCGAAATCTAGCAGATTTTTGTGAGTACTCTATTACTCAACTGTGATTTTGTTCACAGTAGTACAAAATCACAGCTGCAATAACAAATCTGCCATATATAATGATAATCCTCAAATGTATATTGAGATACCGCTACATCCAGAAAAACTGACTCTTTGGTGTGCTTTGTAGGCTGATGGAATCATTGATCCTTACATCTTTAAATACTAAGATAGTCAGAACGTTAAAGTAAATGGTAACCACCCTAGAGCTATGATTACCAACGTTTTCGTTCATCAATTGAAGGTGTTACACTATTCGTGCCACAGTTTATTGCAGAAACTTTTGGTAAGCGAATTGTTGCATATTTCGAACGATCATGCGTTTTAACGCATAACTATTATCTCTGGGAATATGTTAATTCTCTAGTCTACGCCGATAAGACCGAAATGATTGACCACTTGGTGTACACCATTTACTGTGTTATTGCGGATACACGACCACAAATGTCGGGAAAAGTCATCGAAAATTGGGCATCCAGATTAGCCTATCTATGTCAGTTGTGGTAGTCATATGACAGAATTTGAATTTAATGCCGCAAGAATACATACCGCTTGAATAAAGCAAAGCAATTTACAAAACTTATCTTGGGTTTAAGCCATTTCAAATTTGTACACCTCTATAAAAGACACCCTCGAACATGTTTTTTTTGGTATGTCATAGTGGAATTTATTTTTCTTTATTTTCTTTACGCTATAGAAAAATTTCATAGCGGAATATCGATTGCTAAATCGACCCGCCCTAATGTACATGCATGGTCACATTTAAAAAAGTTAATTATTTATATTATATGTATGTAATAACATGTGTCAATATGTATGTATACGCATTGCCACAGTTGAGAGAAACTCCAAGAAAAAGTGAAATTGTATAAATTTTAAAACTTTTTTAAGCTTCAGCATTTAATATGAAAGAGAAGAAATGTGTAAAGATTGAAGGAATATTTATTGTCGATTCATATCTTTTTCTGACATTATTAAAAAATTCTTTAAATTATTCATTATTTCAATGGCATTAAACATAATATGATTTTTTAAAGATACTAATGAAGTTATCATATTAATAATAATATACGTGACAGAGAACCTCAAAATCATGGTTTTTCTTGATTTTATACAGTACAAAAATTTTTTTTCATTTTAATAACAAAAAATTCAATGATGATTAAAAATCATATTCATTCCGCGGCACACATCAAATTCTGATTAGAAGTAAAATTAACAAAACAGTTTAAGAACAAGTTGGCAGAGGCAAGACATGCGTTTGCAGTAAATTCAAAAAGCGCTTATTCTCATTAACTCATACAACGTATTTGTACCGAATGTCTGATAGCTTGAGCAATATGGAAAAGTTTGATTATAAGCAAAAAATTGTTTTTTTTTGACCTTTTTTTTTTGTTAAGCATGTGTGTCCCCCCGGGGAACAATTTTTGCCTTGGCGCATTCCTAACTAGGGCACTCTGTGTTTCGGGTAAAGAGGGGAAGGGGTCCCTCGTTTGTTGCAGCAAATAAAACTCTAGGAGGCCGCATGACTTATGTTGTGTTGGCTTCCGAAACCCTTGCCATAGGCTTAAATTGGCAGAACGGGGATCAGCATGGCCCCCGGGTGGTTCTGCTTGCAGTTCAACTCGTGAAGATCATGGTTGACATGCCTACCTTGGCTGAAACGTTCTGGCTGTGGTTGAAACCTAAAACGCAGGAAGTAGCCTTGACAGTTTTTTGGTGTATGACTTTTTTCGGGGACTAACAACCTCCCGAGGATCTGTTGCCAATACAGCAGAAACCTATACTGTAAGGAACCAGTGGTTCCTTACAGTTTACAGTTGGTTTAAGGGCTGGTGCTCTTAGTCGGTTTCGGCCTACCAACTCATTAATCTTTAACTTCCATTGATTGCTGGGAAATTGCATACTGCAGGGGTTAGAAGGCCTGCACTCCTCAACAAGTAGTTGCTCATATGGCTGCAAACAAAAATTGCTACCTGTGTGAGCCTAGCAAGCCACACGGGGGCGTTGGTGAATCGCGGAAAATTCACTCCGTGGAACTGGTTCATCATCAGATAAGGGCGTGAAGGCAGCTGGTGATATTAATCTTTTTCACAACTGTTAAACATGTGTTCGATTAATTGATCATATTTAGTTGAATTACATACACCGCAGACAATGAAAGGCAGAACAAATAAAAATCAAAACAAAATATTATTGGCAATAGCAAAGTGCAAATAAAATTAATATATTCTAACAAAAATGTGCTATTTTGCTATAGACAACACGAATAGACATCAAAACCAAATGAAAATTAATATAAAAAAAATAGCTTGCCTTTGTTGATAGGAATGAACAAGTTTATACTCAATGATTTCTTGCTTTTTATACCTCAATGTCTATCAAAACTTTGCGTGTTGATTTGACGAGTGCACAAGTTGGCAAGTTTGGCTAGATCTACGATAAAAATAAGCAAGTGTTCAACTTGCATGTGGTTCGATTCCCTTAAAATAAACAACAAATAAAAAAGGTTGAGCAAGTTAGTTTTTTTTTATGCATTCCCACTTTAAAGATGATTATTTTGATCAGTCAGCTGATGCGTAAGCCATCAGAACCAACAATCATTTATATGTTCGGTTACTTTAAAATGAACAACAAAAGAGGGTGCGTGGGCAAGTTTAATCATTTGCAAATTAAGGACAAGTTTTAGTGCCTTTATTATTGTTGAATGATTTTTTAATGTACAAGTGAAGTTCTCTGATACGTAGTCATATGTAGGTATGTAGGCAGTATATACTCATAAATCGTTTGTATGTATTTATTTCCCAGAAAAAAACTACAGTTAATATTGTATACTATTGATATTGTAAGCAATAAATTTTATTCAGGCTTTAATTTCATTTGCTTAAGAAAATTAAACAAAAATTAATTGTAAAAAAACATACATACATATAAAAAACATGTTAGTGTAAAAAAGAGGTGGAATAATCTCTAGCCCAACTTAGATATTGGGACAGCAGGGTAAAAGCCCTGTAAAACATGGTTATATAAAATTTGTTTGTATTTCGTTCGCCTGTTTAAGAAATAGAAATAACTCTCTTATAAAATTCGCAGCTTATAACGAATTTCGCCTTGTACCATAATTCTGTGTATTTTTAAATATGCAAATTTGTTTAATTTTTAGCGAAAAAATTCCGTCATTCGTCTCAATTGTGTTCCTAGCATAACTGTATAGATAACGTTTAAGCACAAACGAATGATTTGTTTGTGCTTAAACGATATCGTGAGGAAATACACAAGTGGTCCCGAAAACGCTTCCACTTTCCACTTTGAAATTTTTTGTTGTTTTGAAATATTTAAAACCAAAAAAGTTAAAAAAGTTTAAATTAAAAAAAAGGGCAAACTTAGACATGATTAAAAGATAATCATTAGTTGTAGTAATAAGATTGACGAATAAAAACGCAACAATAAAAAAGTATAGCTGTAAGGGGTGTTTTTAATAGAGCTAAAATGCTTTAAGTTGCTCTTTTTTAACTGCTTGCCTTTTTATCTGACGTTAAGTGATTTATGTTTAGTTTGGTTTGGCATTTTAACATGAATATACTGACTCCTGAACAACACCTCCAAATTGTGGAAATTTAGTTAAAAAGTCATGGCTTTAGGTGAAGCTTACCTATGCTTAAATGGGTACGTCAATAAAAAAAACTGTCGTATTTTTGTGATTATAATCTTCAAACGTAAGTTGAGACACCATGACATACCGAAAAGCTAACTGTTTGGTGTGCTCTACGGGGTGGTGGCATGCTTCAAAGTCGGTGGCTCAGAACGTTACATTCAATGCTAACCCCTATAGAGTCTCTGATTACTGACTTTTTCGTTTATCAATTAAACAAAAATGATGTACAACAGCTGTAGATGTACAACAGATCACGTCACAATTGATTTGTTAAAGTAAATGTTTGGTAACCACATAGATTCGCATTTCGAACCCGTGAACTGACCACTAACATCGTGCTATATAGTGCTGCTATATTATGTTTTATGGGGATTGACGAAGGCGGACTGATACATATTTCTTTTTTTTAAATTGCGGTCTGCCAAACATCAGCAGTTAAACGTTCACCCAAATTCATTGAATAGTTTACTTACTACAGCAAGTTTGTTTTGTGTTTCTTTATTAAACATTATTATAGTTTTGTGTTTCTTTATTAAACATTATTATTTAAAAGGGAAAACGACGAAAGATACAAAAGAAAAGATCGATAAATATTACGGTGAGTCTGCTCTATAAGATTACATGGCACTGCAACAATACCATCAACAGGAAGGCCAAAAGAGCTGGTTACTGAAGAAAATATGAAGAAAATCCTCGATATCATTATGGATGATCGCAGAGTCAAGTTACATGAGATTGTTGAAATGGTAAACATACCATGTGAACGCGTGTTTAACATTTTGCAAGAACATTTGCATATGCAAAACCTATCGGCAAGATGCGTTTGCTCAATGTCGAACCAAAGCGGTTCAACAGACGACTTCACAGTAGTGTTTGAACATGATAAAACGTAATCCTGTTGATTTTTGGCATCGATTAATAACTGTTGATGAAACGTGGGTCCACCACTACATACCTGAAACCAAAAATCAATAGAAACAATGGATGGAAGTGCTCTGAAATAGGCGAAGTGAAATCGACTGACAAGATGTATTTTGCGATGCACACGGAATATTGCTGAACGATAATCTTGGAAAAGGATCCACAATCACAAGAAAGTAGTATCGTTCATTATTGGATCAATTGATTGATGCAAGTAAGAAAAAACCGACCACATTTAACCAAGAAAAAAGTCCTTCATACAGATCGCAGTTTTTGCCGTAACTTTGTAGTCATATGGCCAAACCACTTGCTGGAAAACTTAGGCCTTATAATCCCTCCTGTGTTCGATTTCCTAGACAGTAAATGAAACACAAAACTTAATAAGTTGGTAGGCCGAAGTACATCAAGAGCATCAGCCCTTAACAGGCTTCTTACAGTACAGGTATCTCTTGTGTTCAAACAGCATTAGATGCAATGCTAAAAGTACGTGAAATACACTTCGAATTGGTTGATGATCCACCTTAGCTCTTCCACATATAGCTCTTAGTTCCAAATTTGCCTCATTGTGGTCTAAGGGACTATGAACTATTGTTGTTTGAAAGTTATTTTAAAGGCAGGAAACAATGTGTTGTGTAAACAATGCAAGAAGGATAGTGAATTGGGGTCACTTTTATGATCAATTTATATAAAAGCTATAAAGAACCTTGATTTAAGTGGTCAGCTGTCTATGTTTGCGGATGACGTGTGAGCTGTACCTATATAATCATAATTTGGTGCGTACAACTCAAGTTGAGAAGGATACTTCTCAGATTTTTGAATTTGCGAGGTTAAATCGATTATTGCTCATTCCTGAAAAAAACCCACCTAATTCGCTTCAGACCATATTGTTTTAGTATCACCAACAACTTTTATGTTTATGTAGATGGAAATACATATTGTGCATGAAACCCATTTAAGAATAACTTTGCTAAACAATTTATCTTGGAACTTACATATAGCTGAGCTAAAAAAGAAAACATCTCCAGCACTTTTTATAGCATATAAATTAATAAACAAATTGGAGTAAAGAACAAAATTTATGATTTATCCATCCTTAATTCAATCTCATTAGAATTATTAGCTATTATGTGTGCTTGCAATAAAAATAGTACTAATACAGCTAAATATTTACGGCCTTATTTATAAATTTTTTTTCATGTTTATTAAGCTCTTATTATACAAATTTTCTATAGAAATCAGTGCAATAACAGCTTAATAAACATGAAAAAATTTTTATAAATAAAACAGTTAATATATAGAATATTAACAATAAGTCATCGCAGATTCCATAGAAAGAATAAAAGCGTAATTGAAAGTATATTAATTGATCATAGTTTTCCTGATGAACATAACATAAGGAGAAGATCTGGTGATGATTCTGAACTAATAATAACCAATATAAATCGCTAACTTATATACTTGGGATGTCAGAAATATTGGAGAGTTCTAGTATATACGATAATACCAAATATAGGATTGCAAAACAAAAAATAGATCGGATAAGTCATTGTATAAAACACCATATAGTGGTAACAACAATGAAAATTGTGATAAACATATATAGCTACAACAACTTGAAACTAGATTAGCGGGTCATAAATCTGACCAGAAGTATAGCAACTACGAGTATAACTTTTCGAAGAAAACTGCATTATCTATTCATTGCCAGGATTTTACCCATTTTCCAGATTTTGAAAGAACATCTATTTTAAATAAGGAAAATTATTATAAACGTAGATACATGCTGGAAATGCGCCAGATAACTAATGCCCTGTAGATGAAAGTATAAATTTTAGAAAAGATGTATATGAATAAGTCCAAAATTATGGGCATTTAATACAGCTAAAATAGGAATAAATGTTTAATTTCTTTTCAAAATAATTTTAATATGTTTAATGTTATAAAGGTTTAAAAATTGTAAATGTTAATTCAATTTGTGTTTTCAAATTTATAATATTTTGTATATATAATTTTGAAAAAAAAAATTTCCTGAATACACAACGGAGTGTCGAAATATTGAAACAAATAAACAAGGATAATTTATATAAGTGCCCTCTAGCTCAACAAATAAACAAAAATTTAAAAACCAATACTTTTGTAATAGATATTGTAATAATTTTTTTATATTATGTATATTTGTTTTTATCTCAAAAACGCCGTTTTTGGCGCTGAGGCTAAATTTAATAAAACTGATCAAATAGCAGCTATATTGTGTGTAATTGCAAAAAAAAACTACTATGACCACATTGAAATAACTATTTGACATTATAATATATTTCTTTCAAATAGTAAGTTAATCTGAAGTTATATTTCTATATAAAAACACTCTTTTTTGAATTATATCCCTTGAATTTTTTTCGAAAAAATTTTATAAAATTATTAATCTACTTGTAAGTAATCTTAAGCCGTCGTGCTTGTTGATTATTTCGAGATCATGCTTGCGCATCAGACATTAAATGTTTTATAGTAACAAATATGAAATGTTAATTAGTTTCAGATGTAGATACTGCATTCCCATGAAAAATTTAAATTTATCATATCTCTATTTATGTAGTTATGACGCTGCCAACCGTAGATATAGTTTTTATATTAAAAAAAAAACGAACAGCTTTAATTAAAGCTCAATTTAAAAATTAGTAATGCAATTTAGTATTGATGTTCTAAAATTACAAGTACACAACACGATTTAAATAATAGAACATTCTCCTTTTATTCAGAAAAAAAAAGAGTACTAATTAAACTTGCAACATTTTACGGCATTGGGTGTGACTCTTGTTGATTGTAAAAATTTGTGCAGAGGTTTTGTTTCGTACCAAACTTGTTGCTCTAGATTTGATTTTTTCTTAAGTTTCTTTCTATGCACCACAAAGTGCATGATAAAATAAAAAAGTTATAAATGAGTGGGTTTTGGAAATTATTATTAGCCCGTAATTAATTAAGCAGTGGTTTTTATGTTTAACCAAGTGGTTTTTAGTTGAAATACTAAAAATAAAAAACCAATGGTCTGCAATTTCGGTTTGTTACTATTACAGTAAAATGAAAACGTGTAATATTGAAATAAAAGTTGGCATCCTAAAGATTCTGCAAAAATTTACTATCTCTAGAATTGTCTTTGAAGTACGAGTAGTTGGGTGCATTTTAATATAGTGTGAATTAAAGAGATATCCTTTAGAATCCATCTTAAGGAATTCATTTTGTGAAATAAGTAGAGATTTGCGTTTTTTTTCTTCAAAACATAAAGAAGAAACAAAATTATTATTGATTTCAGTTGATTCACAGCTAATTGCAAAACATCGTTATATTATATATCACCAAATTAAGCTTTAGGTTTAGCATATCATGTGAAAATTATTATACAAGAGCTTTTATTTCTATTTGATCATCCTAAAACAAGTTTAGAACAACAGATTTTATATTGCTTATTTCATCAACTATTTTCAAAAGTTATCTTGTCGCTTTCAAGCTTGTTGCACATTATCTTGACAATATATAATACAACTGGCACATCCAGCGGCACGTTGCAATGGCTAAGTTTAAGGTTACATCATATTGTTTTCAACCATTCAATACACTAATGTCTTTATTTACCAAAAAAAAGATGGCAACATTATATACAGATGAAAACTTTGAGCCGTAATTTTGAAAGGATTGATAAAAAATCGCGGAATTTAATACTTTAGCTTTAGAAATACCTGACCTAGTGCTATCACCAAAATTTGAAAAGTCACAAACGTTTTTGCTGTAGATCATTTATTATTACAATATAAATTTAGTTTATGCTTTGGAATCAGTAATATGATTATAGTAGCTTTTGTACTTTTAACTCTTACTTAATCCACTCTAATAATTATTTACTACAGATATAATTATGGCTGTAATAAACAAATAGTTCGCAATAAAATAATATTACGACTGATATGACCAATCTGGTCTTTCAAGCTAGATACAACTGCATACAGTGTACAAGACAGACATCGTGACACGTAATTTACATATATTGTTACGAATTTTTATCACTTTTAACCCACTGTGCGAGCCGTTGATCTGCTGTTATATATATATGCAGACACAAAAATCTTAAAACATAATACATAAACAAATAAGCATACATGACTTAAAGTTCACAAAATTGCAATTAAATCGACCACCAATCACTTAATTTTTGTTGTTGCGTTCTTATTGCTTCACAAGCATGTGTGCGTATATACGTAGCAATTAATTTATAAATTTGAGTCTGGATTTATCATAAACTAGCTGAATAGACTAGTAGGTGGTAAAAAATTATAAATAGGAGGCAGATGTTCGACACTTAAAACGTTATGCAAAAGAGTAATAAGTCAGAAAGGTAAGCAAGCCTAGTGTGTTAATACACTGTGGTATTAGGTGTAAATAAAGCTCTAAAGTATTTAATTATTGTGTAACGAACAAGTGCCAGTGTTCTTATTTCATTTGCAATTAAAAAATCCACGAAAGCGTTTTTAAATGTAAAAACATAACAATATTAAGATAGAGAATAAAGTTAGCTAGATATACTTTTTTCTCAATTCTCAGTCTCTCGAAACACTTCTGGGAAGCATTTTCCAAGTACTTAAAAAAGTAGTCAAAATTCTAGCGCCATAGCTTAGACTTGAAAATTTTGCAGACAATTACATAGTTCTGTTTTATATAAACAAACCCTTGCATCTTTTTTATACTTATATCAGATATAAACAATATGCAAGTGGCTTCTGACGGACCTGATTTACAAATGACAAATTTAATTTCTTCGCAGAGAAAAAATTCTACGGCATGTCTAATCATGTCGATCGAAAAAATTAGCTAATATGGAGGCTGTTTGATAGATCCGTGACTTTATCAACTTCCAGTTACCTTAAGTGCAACAACTTGTGCAAGTTAATTAGCCTAATCACGATATGATGAGTCCTAACATCACTATGAGCGATGGATAGAATACGAAAAAAAAGTTTATAAATAGTTTCCTAATCAGTTTTTGGCCGTCAGAATGCTGAAAAATTCTAACATTTAATATAGTGAGAGAAACAATTATAGTTACATCCGACTTATGCTTACTTTTGTATTTTCTTTTTTCGTGCCACCACAGAGCAGATTTTGCCTTGGTGTACACTAATTCAGGACACTGTGCCTTCTGGGGCATAGAGGGATAGGAGTTCCTCGTTTGCTGTTGGAAATAAAACTCTAGGAAGCTGAATGACTTATGTTGTGTTGGATTTCTAAAGCTCGCACCAAGGATTAAGTGGCAGAACAGGGTTCAGCAAAGCCGCTGCTAAGTGCCTACCTTGGCTGAAACGTTCTGTTTTTCTGATAACTGTGGTGGACTGTGGAGTAGGTTATCCCATAAGACCAACAGGTGCTGATGTAAATCAATTTCCACAATCTGTATTCATGCTTTAATTTTCCTATTTTATATTAATATTTTTTTTTTTTTTTTTTGCAAGGACAAAGTTTTGACACCAAATTTAAATTATGCCAAATATCATATTTAGGAAGTAAGACAAAGATATTAGCTGAATAATCAGCGCTGTTGAAAATGAGGCCTGGTAACTTCACCTTCATAAGTGTTCATGTAAGTGCTCTGAATTTACTTCTTTTCTTACGCAGATACATTTGATACATATAAGACAACACGATACATGGCTGCAAATGATGATCCAACATTTGTCATGTAGCAAACTATTTATGTTGAAGGCAACAGTGGCATGGCTCGTCGACAAATACTTAATTTTTTTCTCAATAAATATAGAAAATAAGTATATTACACTTTAATAAAAACAACATAAAATAAAATACAACCAAAAATTAAAATCAAGTCGTATTTTAGATACTTTTTATATTGACAATCCTATCCTGCTTTTTGTTGCTACAAATGTAGCTGTCTAGTCATGTGACTACATTGCCAGCAGTGTATGCAAGCATATGTATTTTATTTTTAACAGTACCGTATTAAACATTTAAGACTGCAGTCTTAAATATTTAATACGCTACTTTTCAGTGTCCGAAAAAGCAAAAATCATAAAACGTTACATCAGCCTAAAGTTGATTTCAGAGTTGCTGACGAAGGAAAGCGAAGATAGGAGCGATAATTAATTACGCTGTAACGATACAAACAGTGCGGGTTTTCTTGCTATATTCATTTTTGAATATTTTATTTAAAACACAAGATCGTTTAGTTTTGTTACTTTTTTTTATTCATTTTAACACAAAAAAGTTATTAAATCGTTCACAAAGAAAAGTAATCTTACAGTATATTTTTTTAAAATTAAAGCAAAAAGTCACGACAGAATAACGAAAACAAAAGAGAAGAAAATACATCATACTAGAAACCAATAAACAACATATTCTGCATCATAAACTAGCATTTAGTTCCGCTTTCAAGAGTAATTTATCTGTCAAAAATCCTCTTGTACATTCAAAATCTATAAGACCAAGCCAAATTGGCGGCGCCAACTTTTTGTAATTGAAAAATCCAATTTTGGCAGGGCGTAAAAGAGAAGCTTTACTGTCGCTCAGTAAAGGTCGCTTCAAAGTAAATATTGCTCATTTTTGTAGCAATTAGTAATCACACTTTAACTGCTTTCACAAAAATTTAGCGACGGTATCACTTTTTATATTTAGTAATTTTTATTAAAAAAGGTTAATGAGAAATGCTGTTCAATGCATATTCAAGCTACTTTCTTAAGCAGTAAAATAAAAGCATTAAATTCAGCTGCGCTTTACACCGTAATCAAGGTTGCACTATAAGGGTGTCACAGAAAACTAATTTTTTTTTTCATCGTCAATAACAAAAGTTCAGTAAAAATTTTTCTTTATCCTAATTTTTCGACGTTTTTCTTAAATTAAGATGTAATGATCGTTAAGCTTGAGGTATTTAAAAAAAAAAAAAAAATTTTATAAAAAAGACCTCAAGCTTGACGATCATTACATCTTAAGTTCAGTAAAAATATTAATTTAAAGAAAGCAACTATCTTCTTCTATAAGCAAACTATTTTTTTTTTTTTTGGTATACATGCATATACATTAGAGCTGTGCCGGATTGTTCATTTCAGTGGCCGGTCACTTTCGTTCAATTACAAAAGACTGATCCGTTCGTTCATATCGTTCAATGGGTCATTTTGAATGAATGTCAAGGTGCCAACACTACAAATTTTCGGTTATTTTTCAACACAGCTCTGCAAAAAAAAACAAAATAAAAAGTGATAAAAATTTATTGTTTTAAAAAGACATAATAATTTAATATAAAAACCATTAAGCTAAGATCAATTTTGTTTAATTTCATATTTTATTTTTAAATGATATAATACAAAAAAAACCAACCCCACTATTGTTAAACGAAACAACAAAAAAACATTACATAAAAAGAATGAAAGTTATAGAACGAAAGCTTATCCAAATTTAACGGCTAACTTCGTTCAATGAGATGATCCGTTCAATTTAATCATTAACGACACAGCTCTAATATACATATGAGTACGGTACGGTTTTAGTTTTACAATAATTATTTCTGTGTTTCTAGTATTATGTAGCTCCCTTCATATTATGGCTTTTAATATCTACTTTGATATTATCCTTGTTGGGCAATAATTTTTCTGTAGTGGGCTTTCAAGTCACAATGCAACTTCGAAGAAAAAGTCAGCCAACACTATTTCCGCAATCCTAATTTGATGGTTGTATTTTGAACCCATGACTTCTTTCAAGTAAACGAAATTAAAAGTATTTAGCGTGAATAAGGCTTAGATTAATTTATTTAACAATTTAAAAAAAAAAAAAAAAATTAAACCAAAATTTACACCCAAGTGTAAACTTCATGCTTAAATAATTTCAATTTAAAGCTTTGCTATGTTTCAAAGCTTTTAAAAACATGCATTAACTAGTTGTCTTATCCACTTCATTTATCTCGAGCTTGACTATTAAAATAAGAACAATAAAATTTTAATAAAGTAAATAAATTATAATTTTAATTCTTGTTTGTAAGTTTAATAATTTTGCTTATGTCTCATAAATATTTGATATTAATTATGGGATGTCAATATTTTTCTTTTTAGTGTAAACAGAAAAGACTAAAATATTTTAGATTTTGTTTTTGCTCCTCGTAGCAAAAGAAACCGGTCAGAAAGAAACTTTAAAGCAGCATTATAAGACAGAGTTGACCACTATACAATTTAACTTTTTGAATGTATAGCAGAATGTCAGGTATTAAAGTTGTTCTTAAAAAATGATAAGAAAAGTCAATTATTGTTGTAAATTTTCTATTAGAATGCCGAGAAGTTTTAAGTTGTTATCACCACAAATGTGTGCCCATTAAAATTGAAATATTGAAAATAAATTTTTCAATATACCAATTAAGATCATATTGTCAAACTTAGTACAACAACTTGATTATTTACGCAGATAAAATCATGGTATTGAACACAATATTATCGTTCAACCAATCAAAATATTATATTATTGATTGAAAATAATCATATACAATTTTTAGTACCTAATCATATAATATAGCTTTAAAATATAACATAACGCATGATAGCACCTTAACGTTGAGTTTTTTGCCCAAATTTACCTGACATTTCTTGGCAAGTTCAATCCTGCAAAAATACACAATTAACGCGGCAAGATTGTTGAAGACTTTTATAAAAATGGGCGTTCAAATCATAATGCATTGTATGAACTTGGTTCGCGATATTTTTGGTCTGAATAATGGACTATATGTTTCCACAACTGATGCATTTATGCAAATAATTATCCAGGAATAATTGCTTAAAATTTCAATTTTTCAAAATTTGTCATTTTTAAAATTAGCCCTTTTGTAACAATAAATCTTTAATTGAACGGTTATATATTTTTTAATTAAATACATAAATATTTTCTACATATCAACATGTTCACAAATGATTAAATTTAGTAAAATTAATAACGCAGAATTCAAATAAGCTACACAAAATACCATAAATTTGAAAAACAAAATTAAAAAACGAGTTACGAAAACGAGTTAAACATATTTCTTTTGTCCGCTTAATCCATAAAATCACTTTTTCTTGTCCGAAACAATAGAAATCACCATAAATTAACTATACAAATTTACCTTACTAAAGCAACTAGAAAGATTGGATTTGTCATACATCACATTAGACCAGTAATGTCCAGATACATACAGTCTTACTTCATGGTTATCATGAAGCTTTTTGTAGTTGACATAGGGCGGCGTCGCAGCAGTTAAGTTTTGTGCCACTCCTCTACTCCCGAGAATAAGTAATTGAGATTTTGGCCATCGCGGCTTTAGACTTATTTAAATTTCACTTCGTTGATCATCACCAAAGCATTAGTTTTAAACACATTTTATTAAGAACCTAAAATATTTATCACAAAAACTGTATATTGGGATAAAACTAGCACTTGTTCCCCCTTTTACATTTGTATATACGGCATTGCTCTTTTAATGTTTGCTCTATGTTTCATGTAAACAAAAATACGGATACATGATATTGTACCTTAAGCTACTGAAAATCGATAGGTTTTAAAATATTGTATATAAAATAGGCGATTATATGTCCCACAATGGAGCTGCCAGCCAGTTTTTATTTTACAACGTTGTCATGGATATTCCATTGTCAGATAAATATGTTGTCACACATCTGACATTCTTGAGAACACTTCATTGCAGTTGTCATAACACAACAGTTAGCTCGAAGTTCTTAGCTCCCTTTTTTTACTGGCGAAGCTCGTACACGAACTAATTCTCCTTGGCAAGAAAATATTGCTATTGGTTTTTATATAGGTATTTGTTAAATTTTTTTACTTCAACTTCCTTCTTTCTTGGCTATTAGTTTTATTAATTTGCTATGTATTTGTATTATTTTTGTTTTGTGTAGCGTAATACTGAAAAAATATGAAATATATTAACCTGCAGCTAACTTCGTGTATAAAATTTTAACAAGTTTCCCAATATCAGTAACTTCATTCCGCTTACCACTCTCTTTCAAACTATAACGTTGATCATTATATAAACCGAGGTTTACACTATTGTAAGATCTAGTCTAATAGTCAGTATTGCCAGAAAGTTTCGTAGAAAAATCTTCAGTTTCCAAAAAGAAAATGCTTATTTTAATAAAATACTCTTAAAACGGCTTTCTTTAATTTATAAAAATAATATCTTTTAATTAGTACAAATGAGTTAACATAACAACACTAAAAGAAAAACGCAATGTTATGGCAATGTAACTATTTTTTTTCACCATATTTTCCCTAATGCCATGAAAAGTTTCATTTCAGCTTTGAAAGCTTCATTAATGGGATGAAAATTTTACCTAGCATCGCTCTAGTATTTTTTATAGCTTCACTAATGTTACGAAAATTGTTTCATGTTTTGCAAGAAAAGTTAAGAATTTCGTTGTAGTTACGAAACAGTGTAGTAAATATAATGAAAATATTTCACTGTATTAATGTAAACCTTTCGAAGCAGGTACAAAACAATATGGTTAAAATAATAGTCACAGTTCTATATATAAATAGAGAACTTTTATTGTGTACTTGAGGTCACAGGTTCAATTCCTGACACACACTCTTTTCATAAACAAACACATTTCATTGTTTTTACGATTATTATTCCTTTAATAAAATAATATTCATAGTCCCAAAAAATGTAAAGACGTTGGCCCTAAAACAACGGGAAATTCCTAAAATTTTGCACAAAATCTGTGATGAAGATGAAACTAAAATGTTAAGCAAACATTCTGTTCATTCGAATTTCTTTTCAAAATTAGAGTAAAAGAGATTTGAAACCAAGAAGTAAAAAAATATTTAAAAATAGAATTTAAATTTCTTTGCATAATCTTAGAATACTAAATCTAAAAAACCATAATTTGGAGAGAAATATCTGTAAATCTTATTTAGCTTGTAAATAATATCTTAAAAATTAAGGTAAAATCTTCATCCTGGTAACGCAGCTAATTATAGTTCACACTTTATTGTACGCTTATCTTGTTAAACATAATATAACATTAGAGTTTATTTGAATTACTGAAAAGATATGTCTATGTGATACGAGTATATACTTATTTCATATACAATTAAAGAAAAACCTATCTCAAAGGTGTAAAATATGATAAATTATCTTATTTATATGATTATTTTCTCAAAGTTGTTAAAAATTATTTATATAACTACTATAAAGGGATTTTGAAACTACCTACTATAGAGTTAATATATTGTTCTTTTACTATATTACATTAATTTCTCTTCGCTTCAACCATTGGTTGAACAAACTTCACTCTCAATTGTGTATAGAGTAATACAAACTGGATTGTTGTCTATTGCTGAATGATAAGTTTCGAAGCCTTCGCTCAAACCCGTCGAGTTGTTTGGCAACACTTAATTAACAATTAATTATCAAACCCTACTTAAAGCTACAGAAGCACTTAGCAATCAGTTTGTATTGTTGTTTATTAGAGATTATATTATAATAAAAATTTGTTTAAAAAAAATTATATTTTCTACTAGTCTTTTTTCTCTTATGTCTCTTAAGCACTTTTAGTTGGCTTTTTTATCACTATATTGCTTTTCTTTTTAAAATTTGTTATTATGCTTATTAAAAAACGTTATTAACATAGAAAGAGTTTTGGAATAAAACACGTCTTGCTCAAAAAAAAAATAAATAAAAAAAAAAATTTTGGAACTGACAAATTATGGATATAAAGTTATTGAAATTTCGTTTGGGTTAAAATTAAAATATAATTAAAAAAAATACAAGAAAACGTTCCATCAAAACAACGATAAAAAGCAACTGAAGTAAAACTTGTAAAAGTTATAATTAACAAAATATTATGAAAAAATTTCCAATTTATGTGAAAGAACCGTTAATTGTAATTTTTCATTTTATGTTTAGCAAAAAATGTTGAAAGCTTTTTTGTTGCATTTGAACAAACTTGTAGCATTTGACCTCAAACACAGGAAAGTAAGAGCGAGTAGAAAAAAGTAAACAAAATAATGGAAAAATTGAGCGAAATATATTTCTAGTGGGAAGGGCGAAAAAAGAAACAGTGCAGAAATGTTAGGGATTTTCATCAAAGCTCTTTGATTTCAATCCTTTTGATACAAAGAACTTACAAAAATAGTAACAAAAGAGGTTGCTTAGAAAGTTTCAATTAAATGGGGCATACCATAACGTCTTAGCCATTTTTTTTTTAATTCATCTTTACTAAACTCGATTTTTTGATTTACATATTTACATTTTTCCAGATTTTATATATACGAGATATTACAACAAGCTATAATTCTAATCACAGATATTGAGTCACTTTTTTGTAACATTTTTTAAAGGGAAAAAGGAAAGCCTTTATATGATAAAAGAACTATATTCAAATATAACTAGAAAATATACAAACATATGTATATGCATGATCTGATCAAGAAATAACCGTTATTTTCAAATAATAATTTTTTTTATTATTTTGAATTGTGACGGAATAACTTGGGTTGGCAAATAATTGGTGAAAACATGATACAGAAACAAGGTAGCCGCTTCGCTACAACAATAAAAAAACAACAGGTATTTTGTTTGTGTAATAAGCGAATTCACACTTCAGCCGTCAAAAGTAGTTCATAAAGAACATGTGCATTTTTAGTATTTTTTTAACCTTGGTGGAGGTCTGCAGAAAAGATTCAAATTGTATTTGGTGAAAAAGGCAGTAAGTATTGCATCAAATGAGTTTAATATGTAAAGAAAATATAATATTTACTACTTTACAGTTCATTCAGCAATAATTTTCAATTTGACTATATTCTCCTGTCCCTTTGATCCAAGATAATTTGGTTTTAAAAGCTAATGTGTTGTTTTTTTAACATTTAGCAATGGCCAAGAAAGACGACCAACTTTTCACTCTGAATCAATATACATATATGTTTGCTAATCATTTGTCGTTGCTTCGGGAAATAGTCGTTGGCCGAAAACGGTGACTTACTTCCCATTAAAACTTTATAGGACTTGAAGGCCCGCCAAGATACTGAAATAACTACCCTAGATTCGGTATAGGTTGTATGTTGGTAGTAGATTTTTTTCAGAATCACATAATGCTGTTAAGTCTGTTAATTCCAAAAACAATTTTATTATTCACACAATGATTAGACACAAAAGTTCTCACAAATTCCCCAAAAATTGTAAGCCTAGAAACAACCTTGTCTCGGCAAACTTTTGTGGAAAGTATTGGAATCGGAACAAATATTACCCATATTATATAAGTCAGAAACGCACAGAATTGTGGAAAAAACAAAATTGTGGAAAAAACAATGGATTTTGTACCATGATAACGCACCAGCTCACACATTGAGCTTGTGCGTAGTTTTTTTGGCCAAAAACAACACCGTTATCATGCCTTAATCACCGTATGCACCGGACTTTTCCTCTTCTCAATATTGACGACTCCGATGAAAGGACAGCGTTTTTCTACGATTGAAGAGATGAAATCAAAATCGAAACCGCAGTTGTTGTTGATACCAAAAAGCGCGTTTCAGAAGTGTTTCGAGGATTGGAAAATACGCTGGCATAAGTGTATTATATCTGAGTGGGATTACTTTGAAGGGGAAAAGATAGTTATTGAAAAAGTTGAAAATAACGGTTATTTTTTGATCAGCCCTCGTAAAATAATATTATAGAGATAAAAATAAAATTTTATACACCAATTATAAAGCGTGCCACGCTGTTCGGATTGGTCTCATATATTTTGTATGCGCATGAGGCTTTTTGACAGCTAGATTAATTAGTTTGCGCTAACAGTCGGAGATACACAAGGCACCAGGAGCCTGTAGCCAGGTATACCAAGGGATGAACTTGTAGAGAAATGAAGAATGATTTGTCCTTTTGCATTTATTTAGCTTGAAAAAAATTATACAAATAAACCTGAAAATCGGCAATTAAATTATCTTACTTAATTAGCTCAGAAGCTTTGAAGAAACTTTTGTCAAAAGATTTTATTTTCTAATTTTTCCTCCTCAACAGTTGAAAGCTTGAATTTGGAAAGTAGTGTAAACTGAAAATAAAAGCTGTACAGATGTTTACGCTGAAAAATAATATAGCTAAATGTCATGCTTTCTAAACGTAAACTTACCTTTTTAATCATTTGCTGGTTGTCTATCGCTTCTTAAAACCCCTGGGGTGGAATTAAGGACGACCATTAAAACAACTGTCGCTTTAAATAAACATACATAAGTAAACGCTAGCGGAATAATTGTGCAAATTGACAAATCCTCACTTCTTTTATCATGCCAACAGGAAAACCGAAAAAGCTAAGTAATTACGTTACCTTCTCTCTTTTTTTTTTTTAATTTATAACTAACAAATTTAAATATTTTTTTTTTCGTTTCTTAGAACATTACTAAAAACCATTTGCATTTACATATTTCAAAGACATAAAACGTTGTATAAGTATTTGTATCTGTGCATCTACAAGTTTTAACAGTAGATGACATTGATGGAAAAAAGACAAATATTTTGAATTTTCTTTCCGGACTTTAGCAGCTCAACCTAAACAAACTTTAAAATGATGAGTATATTGTTAGAGAAAGATGCGGTAGTACATTAAAAGCTTTTATGTAATCATCATCATCATTATTGCGTTCATTACATTCATTATGGCATTTCATTTGTACGGTCTATCGTTTTGATCAAAAACACACAGTTTAATCTCATTTACATTTGAGAACAATTTGTAACTGGCTTACAAACAAATAGAAGCGATTTTTAATGGAACACACGCGCACTTAAATGAAAATGTATATAAATAAAATTTATATCATGGGGCTAGAAAATTTATTGTATTTTATTTTTACTGAAAAGCGAAGGGTATACAACAACCATTTACACAGTCTGCTAAAGATTTTACTTTTCGAGTGAATTCTCGGCTGGCTAGTGGCAATAGTCAGGCATTTATTTTGCTCTATTAGGGCAAATCTTTAATTTTTGCCATTTTGTATATTTTTTTTAATTTATTAATTAATTGGCAGTAGAAATGAAATTCTAATGTTTTCTGTTGCTTTCTAATATTTCTGTTCGGTTTTCAGTTTAATTTATTTGCATAATCTGTTGAGTGGAGCATTATTATTTTTTTTTTTTTGTTCTGTAACTAAAAATCTTGTTTTTTGTATTTTGCTTTTAACGTATTTTTAAGCTATTTAAAGGATATTTCTTTTTAATTTTTAAATATCATATACACTTTATGCTTAAACACTTTTTTCTTGGCAAAACAAAAAAGAATTAATTTATTTTTTCTGAACTTGCGTCCAGTACATTTGATATATTTTTATTTACTTTTGTAAATGCAATAAATGCGTTTTTTGTTTCAAATAAATTATTTTTATAATGTTTTTGATGATGTTTAAGTAGATTTGATATGCGTTTTTTAATTGTTATTATTTGGATTGTTTTTATTGGTCGACTTTGCAGACTTAATTAATTTTATTGTAATTTTTTGCTGTGTTTTAAAATTCTTTTAAGTTTTGTTTTCATTAATATATGTATATATGTATATTTTTTTGCACTGATATGTTTGCTTATTACTTTTTTTTTTTTTTGTTTTATTTTCTTTTTTTTTTTTTTGCTGAGTTTAAACTTTTATTAAATTAAGTAGTTTTTCGCCGTATTTGCACGTAAAATATTCGTCTGAAACAAAACAAAAAAAAAATTAATTAAATTATCAAATGCTTTTAATAGTGATTTAATTTTTTCTGTGTTTATATAAACAATGCTGTACATAAAAAATATTAATATGATGTTTTTTTATATTAAAAAACCCTATATTTTTTGCGAAAATATTTTATTTATATAGTGTAAATTAAAAACGAGTTTTAAGCAATTATGTTTAATAAAATAAATATTGTTAAAATAATAAACTTTCATAAAGCACAAGCTGTTAACGGAACAGATTTTTAATATTGAAATTAAAAAATAAAAAACTAAAATCATCAAAAAAAAAAAAAATCAAGCTGAACTATGGGAGAAAAGAATATACTCATACTCATTGTCAGTCTAGTCGATGATGTATAACAAAATTTAGTGACAGCAATTTTATTCGGACATTTTAAAATTATTTGCCAACACGTACAATTATGTGCATAAAATATACTTTTATTAAAGATACTTATATTTGACAAAATTTGCACAGAAATTTATGAAACAAGCTTGTAATAAATATAAAATAGATAACGATGTAGAAATTAATTCCCAAATGTGTGCAATCGCATAATTGAGAACGGCTGGAACGATTTAACTATTTTTTTTTTTTTTTGTAGGGTTTGAAATTTTTTTAGGCGATGGTTTGTAAAAAAAAATTTTACGGTATTTATTTTAATTATAATTACATGTCTGAACACGCTATTACCCTCTAAGTCAACGCGCTTCCGAATATTTTTGTCCTGTAAAATATACACCAAAATATAATTCTGCTCATTAACAAACTATATTTTTGTATATAATTTACTTTACTTAAGATATCTAAGTTTACATAATACTTTTATTTAATAGTTAAAGGTTTTTTTTTTAACTTAAGAATATAATAATAATATGTTATAAATAATGAAATATAGATTATCTTTTTCTTCCATTATTTTAAATAGTATATGATGATAACCACACATATTAAAAACATTAGTCCTTATGATGGGCGTTTGTTTATTAATATTGCTTTACTATAGACTTAGAACACGTATTTTTACTACTGCCAAAAGCTATAGCTAGCTATATGTGACAGAGCGCCATATCTGATGATGAACCAACGAGATAAATTTTTAGCGATTCACCAGCGCCCTCATGTCTCACTTAGGCTGGAACTTTTGTGATAAGTTTGTAGTCTTATGCATAAACTCCTGGCTGAAGGTCTCGGGCCTTCTAATGCTTCCAGTATGCAATAGGCTGAAGTCCAGTAAGAATATAACTCATTAAACAACTCAACCGTCTAACCATCAATTACGGTCTCGTAAATTGAAGGTATTTGTTGCATGACAACAGCACCTCGGAGATTATTTGCATGCGAAAGACTTTTCAGCCGATGTGGCAGAAGGATTCTGGAAGTCCAACACAACATAAATCATGCGGCTCGCTAGAGTTTTATTTGCTATAACAAAATATGAACACCTACGACACTATGCCCCAGAAAGCAGAGCACCTTAGTTTGGAGTGCATTTAAGCAAAACCTGCTCCCCTGGGAGAACTTATGGGGCAAACGTTTAGTTTCCAACTTTATTTTTGCAGTGGCAACGAAATAATTGCTGAGTTTCAAAACGTGAACTGATTTATACTCAAAGAAATAAAATGTGTTTTATACGATCCATTATGCGACTATTCGTCGCATATAATATTCGTTGTTAATAATAATACATTGAGTGGAATGCTCGAAATTACAGTGTGGATTATTCACAAACTTCCGTCGAGTATCAGTATATACACAGAGCATTCCTGTTTGCGGGCTCAACGCATCATTGCTCCATATGCTTTCAAAAACAATGAATGTTATTATCAACGATGAACGATACAAGGACGTGACTAAATAATTGTAGTACCTCACTAGCACTAATATTGAAAAAATTTGCAGTTTTCTGTGTTTTAAAAATTTTTAAATAGTAGAACATAGAGTTAAATGGTTCTCAACGATTTCCAAGTCCATTAATAACTAGGTTAACACCTATGAAATGTAGCCATGTATGATTGCTGTAAATTTATGTAACTATGCATTGAAAATACTTCGATTTATCTATTTTTTTTATACAAAATCATGAACAACATTTGAAACATGCCAGTACTGATTTCTGTTTTTGGGCTACATTGTTACATACCTGCCAAGGATAGAAAACAAACGCAAACAGCATATGTTAACTAAAATATATAACTAGCATTTTTTAGCGTCTATTGCTGCAAGGGAGGGGTTACATGTTTAAAATATTATGGAAGCATATAAAAGCCGATACATCATACAAAACTGAAAAAGTATTGATTAAGATTGAACTTCTTCGAGATTTCACTCATACGTGTTTACATGCTTTTATTTTCTGACTTTGATGGATTTGTTAATGTTAGTCAAATAATGAAACTCTATAATGAAAATCTATAAAAAGAATGTTTTAAGCTACCAAAAAGTTCTCCCTCAACACAACCTACCTTTATTGATAAAACATTTAAAGTCTTAAAAATAACCTTGGACTTGATACGCTACCAATCACATGTATCTTATTCCTTTAGTGTATTTATTTATATACATCAAAGTAAATTTTTAGAGGGATAAAAGAAAAAGTATAAAGCTAAAATTCCAAGCAAAAAGACCAAAGAACCTTATGAGATTGTATCATTACAGCTTAACTCGAAATAACAAAAAAAATTAAATACGCTATTCAGATTAAGATTAACTCAAAATCTAGTAGATTTGAATTAAAATCTACAAGGAAATCTATATCGTTTATACCACTGTTTTTTTGATTTCATTTTCACAAAAATAATTTATGCATGGGAGTTTGATAAAACAATTTTATCAGAGACTGAATACAGGACATTAAAGTGTATATTTTTGTTGTAGCGTAGTATTTTTAGATACTCTTTGAACAAAATCACACTTGCATTGCTTCGTACTGAATAGATTTCAGTAGATTTTGTCAAAATCTACTCATAAAGTAGATTTAATTTTTTATGGGAAATCTTATCAAAATCTACTAGATTGGCTTGAAATCTCGAATGATAATGACAGACCATAACAAAAATTTCAATGAAAAACTTTACTTAAGAATAAATGAAAATAAAATTACACGAAAATTTCATCAAATACGAGTATACGAAATGATATCTTTTTTTTTTTTTTTTTTTTTTTATCTTGGACCAGTACTCAGGGGATGACCCCTACATATGCAGTGCATTGTACTGGAACTAGGAAAATAGATTGATGATGAGAAAAGAGGGAGTAGTGTTTGTAGAGGTTAAACTTTAACAATAACAACATGAAAGACTAAAAGAAACTCTATTACAGCATTTAAAATGTTGGAGTTAAGTTAGTTAAAACTGATCAGTGCCCAGTGTATATACTTTCGACAGTGCTCAGATTAGCAAAATTTAGTCCAACATCTTCCACACTACAAGGTAATGAAATGCGTTGAAAAGAAATTAATAATGGACATATGTACATATACAGAAAAGAAAAAAACACGTGCACACATGTTGCTACCTATTCCGATGCATTTTGGTTTCATACGAAATTAATAGTGAACATATATATAGATAATACGGACAACGGTAAAGAAAGAGAAAAAAAACCAACAAACGAAATAGGTAGCAAGCTGTGTATATGGCCTGCTACCTATTCCGGTGCAATTTAGTTGCCTACGAATTTAATTAATGAACAAACATACATAACAACAAAAGACGTGTGTACAGAATGAGAGACAAAACACTATTTGCAAACCAAGTGGTATTTTAAAGGCTGTTTTCTAGAGTGGAATTAACTTTTAAGTTGGCAACACTTTTTTAACACACCGTCATTTTGTCAGCTTTTAAGTGGTTTATGTTTAGTTTGGTTTGGCATTTCAAATATATATCGCGCACTACGTATATGAATATGAAGATAGTTTTTGTTTGAATAGATATGTCGATAAAGAAAACAGCCACATCTGGAGTGAGGATAATCCTCAAGTGCATGTTGAGGCACTGCTACATCGAAAAACCGGCTCTATGGTGGGGAAAAAGTCATCGAGAGTTGAACCTTCATATTAGGCAACGTCTGAGCCAGCCATGGCAAACACATGCTAAGAGCTAGAAGCCATATTTACATTATAATGCCAGAAGCTTATCTTTAGAATAAAGTAAATTTCATGTCAATTTAGAAAATAGCTTTTATTTTCTTCTATTTCAAAATTCTATACCTCTATAAAAAACAACCTATATATTCAATTAATCATATTAGAGATACTTTTTTAAATTTTTAAATTCTAATTTAAGCTGCCATGATAAAACGCCACTGGGATCTATTGTAAGTGCAAATACTGTGTATCCAATTGCTGTTGTCAAGATGAATTTTATTTTTCTTTTTATCTCTTTCATCCACAAAGTTTCCTAGATTTGTAGAAAAGAAAAACTCGCGGTAAAAATCGCTAAAGACTTTAATGCCTTATAATAACTTTCAAAGCTTTTTATTACAAATTCATTTCAGGATCCAATTAAACGATGTTTTGCAAATGATACGCATACGAGGGCTGATCAAAAATAACCGTTATCTTAATTTTTTTCAAAAGTATTTATTTATTCATCAATAATTATCTTCTCCCCTTTAAAGTAATCTCCCTCAGATATTATACACTTATTTCCCAATCCTCAAAACACTTCTGAAACGCGCTTTTTGGTATCGTCAACTCCTGTTTTGATTTTTCATTTACCTCCTCAATCGTAGCAAATCGCTTTCTTTTCATTGGAGTCTTCAGTTTTGGGAAGAGGAAAAAGTTAGCAGAGGCCAAGTCCAAAAACTGACGCACAAGCATCTGTGTGTGGGCTGGTGAGTTATCACGGTGCAAAATCCATGATTGTTTTTTCCACGATTCTGTGCGTTTATAATGAATTGCTTAGCGGAAATGGCACATAGCTTCAAGGTAGTATTCCGTATTGACGGTACGACCTTGTGGCAGGAACTCATGATGCACCGAACTTGACGTACTTTTTTTGGTCTTGGCTCTTCTGGACGCTTTCATTGGGATGATTGGGCTTTGCTTTCAATGCCATAGCCATATACTCGTCACTTGTTATGATCTTTTTGAGGAAATTTGGATCGCCGTTGACGATGTTCAACAGCTACTGAGCAATGTCCAAGCGACATTTATTTCAAATCAAAATTTACTAAGTTTAGTAAAAAGTCGAAGAGGACACGACTAATCTTTTTATCTGTCAAAAAACAAACTGATAATCCGAAATTGCTGATATTGCCAACATATATAACACACACGTGTACCAATATAACAGAGAAAAAAATGCGAAAATCAAACATACGCAACGCACGAAATTTGAAAATAACGGTTATTTTTTTTATCAGACCATATACATACAATACTTATAAACATAAAACATATTCTTAAAATTTAAACAAACTTGAAAATGTCCTACCATATTCCATATTCGTGAAACATATTTCTTAGTAAATAAATTTAAACATTTTTCCAACTGAACACCAAATTTAATGAAACACATAATTACACAAAAAAAAGGATTATTTTAAGGATAAATGACAAATTCCTATATTTGTGTGAGTACTTTAAATTTTTCTAACACAGATAACATTTCTTTTCTGTTTTTTTTTTTTTAATTTCGAAAAATACACCTTTAAAGCTTTTTTATTACTTTGTCAATCCCTACCAGAGGTGTACCTGATCATACATGTATACTCGTACGTAAGAGTTGTACAAGCAGGGCATGGAGGGTGGCTGGGTGATGTCAAGTAATTTTAATGCCCATTGAAGGAATATCCCCAAACCCACTTAAATTTCAAGCCAACCGTTAAGCCATCCAGCCAAACATCGTACCAACCAAAAAATTAACATGCATAACTGAACCAAGTCACATTCAACATACAACAACCATAACAACAACAGCAGCAACAGCAACAAAACAAAACAATAAACAAAAAAGAACATTTTTATTTTATTTTCTACTCGCTGTACTTTTTTCAAATGTATATTGTGTGGTTAAAATTGCTCGTTCGTTTGGATGATACTTTATGAGAAAAAAGCCACACAAAATATATTTTAACATGTAGAATTATTTTGTATTTGGTAAGAGTAGAGCCAGATAAAAAGCCAGACATAATAACGGGGCGCAAAGAGCTCTAGTAAGCTTGTGGGTTATATACTGTTTTAGAAATTGGATTAGCAGAAAGGATGCACAGTCAAACTGAAGGCAATTATACTACATGCTATGGGTGTGTGTGAGTTTGTGTAAAAGTGGATGAAGTAAATTCCTCTATGTACTTGTTTAAGGTTTTAAGCACACACGTGAAGGACATTTTGTTGATGATTAGTTTAGTAAGGTTTTCAAAAATGTCACAACTATGACTAGCACGACCTTTTATGACTACGATAGCTGCGCTACTTTATTTTTGTTCGAAAATAGCAGAGGTTCGGTATGGCAAACGTAGAAAAAATAAATTTTAATTGATGTATCAACAATTTCGCTAAAAGGAAGAAAATCATTAACATTTTCCTTTTATTATTATTCAAAGTTATAATTTAAACCTCTTACAAACATTCATACGGATTTAAACAGTCGAAGACTAGTTCTTCAACACGTAAATGGAATATTATCTCTTCAATCTCTTTCAAAACTAAGTAATTTATATTAAAACGAATGTGTTTGGATATTACGTTTTACTTACTTACTCGTAAGCGTTGTAATAAAAAAATTAAGAATTTATTTGCTCTTAAGAAATGGTTACTAAGATTAGTAAAGCTAAGAAATACTAGCATACCAATCAAGAAATATGTGAAACAATTTTTGATGTTTTGTAGCTATCTACATTGAAAGAAAAATGCTTCGTTATGGAAATAAAATCATTTCGTTCACCATTCTTTCATTAATACCATGAAAAGTTTAATTTCGGTTATGAAAGCATCATTAATGAGATAAAAATTTTGGGCAGCACCACTCTATTATATATTACAACTTCATTAATATTACGATAAAGCTTTGCATGAAAATTTAAGAACTTCGTTATAACTATTGAGCATTGTAGTAAATATAATGAAAATGTTGCATTGTATTGATGTAAGACTTTCATAATATCCACAACACAGCGTGGTTAAAATAATCAGCATATTTCATTATATATTGTAAATGTAAGACTTTTATTATATAGTCGATGGTTGATTTGGTACAGGGCTCGATTAACAGTCTTAAGGCCGCAGGTTCAATTCCTACCACAGACTTTTTTTATAAAAAAACAAATTTTATTCTATTTACCATTGTTATTTCCCTACCAAAATAATGTTCGAAACCCAAACGAAACTTTACGTTGGCCCAATTACAACCACAAAACATTAGCATTATTGCAAAAAATCGTTATATCTACGAAGGTTTTTCTATCAGTGTATATGGCGACATATCAGATGTATTACCCTAAAGTGCAGTTCACATCTGGCATGAGAATATTAACAGAAATGCAAATGTTACTGTTTTCTTGCCGGCTTGACACGGCTATTAAGACGTCGGTCTCAAAAATTTTATTTAAAAAATTATAAAAAAGTTCATCAAAAATTCAATAAATTTATATTTACATCTCTGGGTACGGAGAATATTAAAATACAAAAATATGTATGTTAATAACTAAAAATAAATACCGCTAGTTCTGAGACAGCAAACGCTGTACAAACAATGTGGGCAATTAACAAAATGCATATGTGATTCAATATGAGATGAATATAGATAGAAAATAATTAAATGCTCGGTGGCTTAGTGATTAAAGCAGTAGATCATGATACGTCATGTCCCGAGTTCAAATCCCAGTGGGTGCTGATGAGTAGTGTAGCGACTATGAAACAGCTAGTTGTCCCCCAGCTAAAGGTTTGATTATTATTTTTCTTGTCTTCTTTAATCAAAATTATTGATCAGAGCAGATTTGTATTGTAAAAAATCCTTCTTAAGAAAAAAAACTTAAGAAAGAAAAAACCTGAACTATAACCCGTTGTACAAATGTACAAACCAAAAATATATATTTTTTTTCATAAAGTATAAAAAAGGCATGAAAAGTCAGGATGTGCTTTTATTGATGGAGTTAAAATAATGAAAAATCCATGCATACGGACCGGCAAAGGTATGTTTTAACAATATGTCATAACAGATTTTTATGTCTAATGTAGACGGGCAGTAGTCATAGGTAGACATGGAAATCTTCGAAAAATATTTTCAAACATTTAACTCTGTTAATCGTTTATTCGACTTTTTTCTAAAGCCGGTTTTCGAATAACTCGCATAGTGGTAATTTTAAAAATTCCGGCTTTCAGTAAAATATTTAAAACCCCCGATTAACCGGTTTTTAATCAAGTAATTAGAAACAAATTTTTTAATAATATAACATTTGATTTTGATAGTTAAAGTAACAGTTGAACAAAAGCAAAGTAATTCTCAGAAAGAACAAAATAAAGAGACTTAAAAACTCTTTAATAAAGTAAATGTAGATCCGTGGTCCATCCTTACATAGGGAACAGTCAGTATATAAATGTAGAAGCGCAAATGCCCTTGATGGCATTACATGGTGATTACTGAATTTTGATATATAGTCGCAAAACGTACTTAATAGAACTCAAGTGAAGAATATAATACTCGTACATAAGTATTATTAACTTCACCTCTAAAAGCAAATGTTTTGTCATGTCGCATTACTTTGATTTAGAACGTTCACCGATATAGCTCCCGTATAATAAAACTTTTTGTCTAGAATTGGCCGGACTTAAGTAAAAAGCACATTTTTATTATTAAGATTTAAATACTTTTTGTTAGTTTATTTTGAAGACTCAATAAATTAAAAACGCTTAAAAAATAACTTTGCTTCTTATATGCACCAAATTATGTGGTTGTCTTCAGCAATAGTAAATTATTCTTTTAATATTGTGTTAGATTTTGTAAGCCTTTTTACAGAAATGAATATCACAAGTTAATTGAAAAATAAAACGAGCTTTTATTTCTCTTGCAAACGAATTTGCTTTATTAAGAGCTTGAGTCGAATGAAAAAAAAAGAAATCAAACTTTTATTATAAAGTCTAAAGCGACTAAATTAACTTTATCATCAAGATTGTGAACTTCATTATAGATTACAGTTACAATTCTTAATATTCAATATATTTGTAAGGAATTTTATTTTTGTCAACAAATATGCAGAGCTGAAATGGTTTAAAAATGTACACACAGCTACAAACTAGAATTCATGTAATTACAATAAGACAAAAAGTAAATGTAGATCAATATAAAATGCAGGGACGGACCTGTGGTGAGCAATTGCAAAACCTACGGAATATTGGCGTGCCGAAAAATCAAAACCCACTATTTTTTTATATAACTAAGTTTAACCTCAGATTAATTATTTAGCCATCAGCTGCGGCTGACCGTTCCCCCAACTACCTTCGGACTGGTGCTTTGGCCGACTGTTCACCCAGAAATTTCGCTTGACTATTTGACTGAACTTTTTTTATTGTACTAGAAAAGCTATTGGATCATATATAAAACAATAATTTTCCTTAATTTTTGTACCGATTTCTTTTTGCCAAGTAGATATTAAATAATTTTGGATATTTTATTTAGTATATTTAAAATCCAAATTTCAACTCGCATTAAAAACAATTATGAAATCTTAAGAAATATTAATTTTTTGCCAAGAAAATACTTAAATTATTTTGCCAGTAAAACAACTAAAAGAAATCAACATGGTGAAAAACATTAAATGACTGTTTTGAAGGCAAACTCATAAAAGTATTGCCATTCTTTGTCAGCCATTAAGACATTTTGACTAGCTGCTAGATGAAAACAACATCTACTACTCCAAAAGAATTAAAAATATTTGTGGCCAAAATCGTTAAAATACTTTCTTCTGCAGACAAAAAACGTCCTTATGTTTTCGTTGTCTATGTTTATAAAATACATTAAAAAGGGTAATTTCTGGTTGAATTGGGGTAAAATGTCTTTTCTAATACAAACGTGTTCTTAGAAAAATAAATTTTGTTGAAAGCAGTTAAGTGAAACAAAGTTGGAAGAAAATTAATTAGAGCACTTAAGGCGCAAATCCATAAGGCAAAAGAACTAAATATTTAATAATGGCTTTTAGATTGTTAACAGAAAATCAATATTTAAATTAGATCTCATATTTTCATATTTAGCTAAACTAACCCAAAAAATAATCAAAATCTTTAAAGTTTTTAGAAATTAAAATTTTGCTTATTTATATTTATGTATGTGAAAAAAAACAGTTTGATACTTTTGACTGCCAATAGCATTTTTTCATAATTAAAACAAACTGGCATGAAACTTAAACTTAAAACCGGCCTAATTATGCGATGGGCAATTCGTGAGTAAAGAGTGATTTTTATAGAGGTCTAGAGCTTTTCAATGGAATAAAACAAAGATAAATTTTTTAAATTGGCATGAAATTTAATTTATTCGAGATATAATATTTTGGCATTATAATTTAAGTATGGCTTCCAGAAAATTACTAACACAGCTGGCTAAGACGTAAAATAATTTATTCGTTAAATTTTCGATAACTTTTTCCCACAACTGACCATATATTGACAATAATGCGATAAATCCAAGCGGTCATTCATTTCCGACTTATAGGCTTAAACAAGCGATTTTACTTATACCCACTTAAACTAGCCTAGCGGCATTAAATTGCACGTCCTTGGATGCCAGTTCAGAGGTTCAAAACGTGAAACTATGCTGTTACCAAACTTTTCCTTCAATATATTAAATGCAACACGAGCTGTATTACAAGTTGTACCGTCTTGTTGAAACCACAGCTGTTGCACATCATTATACCCTTTACAAAAATCTTAATGGTGTATATAAGTTGTGATTCCATTTGTAATTTCTAAACGACCCTATAAAGTATATATATTCTGAATCAGCATTGATAGAAAATTTGTTTAAGCCATGTCCGTCCTTTTCTGAGAAAACCATTAGACCTAGAAACTTTTTCTTTCACCATTCTATTACCATATCGGTTCATGGGTTTGTTATTGAAATTTAGTAATATCGGTTCGCATATAGCTGAGATATATCTGAAATTCCGAAAAAATCCATTATTTTTTGCAATATGAAAACTTTTGAAACAAAATTTCTTGTTTTGCTTCAAACTGCACACAATTATTTGGTACGGCGAATAAAAGGCAAAAACAAATTTTCCTGATATTGATCTATTAATACCAGAGATATAGCCTAAACCGACTTTTTCATAAAAAAAATCGCGTAAGCGAACTTAAACAACTTTTTTTGCTTAAAAGCAGTTGCGGTGAGAAAATTAGGCTAGAAAATGAAAATTTCCGATACTGGTCCACACATACAATTTTTTAATGAAAATGACGCATAGGCAAACTTAAATAACTTTTTTGCTTAAAAGCAGTTCTGGTAATAAAAAGATGTTACTAAAATACAGAAAATTAAAATTTCCGATAACTGTTTTTTTTTTTTTTTTTGTTTACTTAAAAGCAATTGTGATAATAAAATTAGGTTTCTAAAATACGGAAAATGAAAACTTCCCATATCGGTCCATTCATAACCGAGATTAGCCTAAAAAAGTTTTTCAAGGAAATTTAACTTTTCGGCATGTCGATTACAAGGCAAAAATATTTTTCCCCGATGTTGGCACATTATATATCCGAGCAGATTTAGTATATACTATATACTATGTATGAATATATATATATGTATATATATACGAATACACTACACTTTTACTTGTTTTAGTTCAATTGACTCTATAGCGGTCACCATTAATGCAATATTCTGGCCCTAACCATTTTTAGAGAAGAACGGACTAGTGATTCTACGAGCCCCTAAAGCACACCAAACAGTCAGTTGTCCTGCATGTATCGACGTCTCCAAATACACTTGAGGATTATAATTACCCCAAATACTTTTGTTTTCATCTTTGTATATGTCAACCATATTTCAAAGAGCACCATGATTTTGCAAATCTGAAAGCATTCTAAAGGCGTCATTCTATTTGTGTTCAAATTTGTGTACTTGTAAAAAAAACACCTTTTAGAAAATAACTGGCAAGTCAAAGCGAACCAAGAAAAACAACTCTTCTAAACCGAAACCTAAAACAAACCTAAACGTGCGCATGCGTTCTGATTGATAATACAAATTCTATTCATAGTAAAATACTAATATTTCTTATAACAAAACTTTTATATCTTCATTCAATTTAGCACGTCTTAGCTCAAAAGTGGGTCATAAATAATACTTTTTATTATGTATTCGTGCAAACTTTGACGACTGAGATCGTAAACGAATTTGTAGACATGTGTATATTTATTTATTTCTATTGTCTAAACACAAAATAAAAAATTAATCTAAATAATTTTATGCGCACTTTGCAATATTAATGAATATTGGACATGCTCGTATAACATTTGCGGTTGCGACTGGAGCTCGCAAAACGGGTGTTCTGTACATCGTAAATGCTAGTTTTCCTTTAATACTATAAACATATAAAGGATAGCATTTTTCAGTATCATTCGTCTACTCTTACTATATAAATATACATTTTACAGCCATATAAAGGTATAAAATGTATTAAGTATACTCAACATCGAAAATAATTTTCCACAAACTGAGTATATTTGAAGTGATTTCATAAAACTGATAAAAGATTCTTCTCTGATTCAACGACCACTATATTTTGATCTCTTAGTAAGAGCGATACATCTACGACTATGTTCTGATTTATTTGGGCATTAGCCGTCTTTATTGGACACAGATTGAGCCTATTTGCTGACGGTTATGTATATATATTATGTTTACGTCCATACGTCATACATGTACATATCAAGTGTATTTTTTAACTACTAATTTGTTTTTTATCAATACTCAAGTGGTGACACTTACATACTTGTATAAAGTGCATTGTAGCAGAAGTAGGAAAATTGGTTATGTGGGGGGGAAGTATTTGTGTTTGTGGATGTTTGATCTGAAGGTTCCCACGTTATATATGACAGTAAACACGTCCGCCGGTAACTTGTTCCACAGACGAATCATACGTCTTTAGAAAAATGCTTTCTGTATACGATGCTCTGAGCAATCGACCACAAAAAATATGTGGGTTTCGTAAACAAGATCCCTAAACTCGTCAGAGCAAAATCCACGAGTCAGTATAGTTGGATACCCTACTACCACCGATAAGCCAACGCAAAATAGACTTTGGCAACCGCCCAAACATGAGAGTTGTATTCCATTACCGTTTGGATATACATAGATGGTATAAATATTAAAGTATTAAAGATATCGGATGGGGTGAAGTATGTCTTACACCGTTTCAATAAGCCCAGACACTTGAATGCTGCTTTGGAAATATGAAAAATGTGTTCACATTTTTTTTACATTTTGATTATACTATAAAAAAGCTGATTTAGCAACGATGTAAATACTAGTTGTTCAAGAATAGAACCCGATGTTTTAATTAAATTTAACAAGATGTAGAGCCATCGATCGAAGAACAGTTGGTAGTTTCATAAATTAAGGTCCTCATTTAACCAGAGTCCTATTTTTTCCACTAATAGGAAAATATAAAATGGGAAAAATAAATTCTAGCTAAATTTTAATTAGAGTGGAGCTTAGCTTAATCAGTTGTCAGATTTAAAAGCAACTATTATTGATGACTTAACTAAAACCTACCGTTTGTTACAACTTATATCACCAAACCCCAAAAAATTTCTTTTGACGCTTATTTGCATATAAATATTAATACAGTGGCTTCAAGCATAATTTAACCGCAAACAGATTTAAAAACTAAAACAACTGGAATTTTTGTGCAGACCCAGATTAGAGGCTGTTGAAGAAAAAAATCGCAAAAGCATTCAAACTCCGGAATATTTCAACATTTGAAAAAGAGGTTAAAAATACAACTACATATAAAATCTATGCTGATGTTATATCACAGTCTATCTGATTCAATAGAAATTATAGAGACAACTGTCCAGGTATATCCAGCCGAAAAAAACGTTTAAATATATGTTGAAACGTATCAAAATCGCGATCTCTCTTTCTCTCTTTTATACCAATTGTATTATATTTGTATATTTTATTGAAACATATCGTCATCTTAAATGCAATCAAATTTGGTCATGCAAATTTGGACTCCTGCAATCAAAAGTGTTAAAAATTCTAAGTGTAATTACATTAATTTACATTTAACATGGCGGCATGCTTCTTTCTGGAAACCTTCTTTATTTGTTAATGAATTTTTTTAATTCTGCATGCAATTTTTTTCCCTGTAATTGTAAGATCAGAAAGGGCGCTTTAATTACACAACTTTTTCACAACTTTATATCGATCTTGTTTATACACTTTACGTAGTAAATGTACATACACATAGGTACATAAGAGAAAAGTATGCAATTGCTGAGTACCGACAACTATTTTTCCCTTCTTAATCCCCACTTGAAAACCTGTAACGTCTCGAATTGCGCAACTAAAATTGTCCACTTACCGAGCACTTAAACTGTATTAGTAATCCCACTCCACAGCGCGATTTTCAGGGGAAACAGAATTATCGCTGTAGTACAACGCAACGAATAGCGCTTCCAGCTGTCAAAAGTTAAATGTGGGCGTTTTGAAGGAAAGGAGTTAAAGCGCAATTTTAAAGTATTAAATTTTATAGCGCGACAGAAATTTGTATTGAATTATTAAAACAAATATATATATTTAGTATTTCTATATTGTGTACGCATTTTTTCTTGCTACGTTACTAGCTACGTCTTGAGCTTCAGCTACTATAAAACCGTCTTTATTTTCTTCCAGCTTTTCTCAAACGTTGCTGTTCGTCTCAGTTTTCATACCTTGTTATTCAAAATGGGTACCCATTGACATCTGTATAACGTTTGACTTTATATTTTACTAAAAAAAACTTTTTCCTATAGTATACCGGAGTCCTTCTCAAAAACTTATGGCCTTTGTGCTTTAGTGTTAAAGTAGGGAATTCGACCAGTACTAATGATTATTGTACTAAAGAACTACTAACTACAAAATATTTCGGTCGCCGGCAGGGCTATACAGTGAAACTTTGATAAAACAAACATTTTTGTCACAACGAATGTTCCCTGAAAGAACCTTTTTATTATAGGGAAGGAATTCTTAGCACTAAAGCTTCTGTGTATTAAATTATTTATCCAAGAGCTTCTATAAAGGAAACCAGACCAAAAAAAATGCTACCGTTTTCGTAAAACAAAGTTTAAACGCCTCTATATACATAGTAAAGTACTCATTCAAAATCCGCTATACTAGTGGTATCCACAAAGAGAATACTTAGTATGTCAATATATAACTGCGATTATTCTTGAAGGCATTGCAAGTCTGAATAAGATTTAAAGCAAGGTGACAAGATACTGCAATGAAAGGAGTGCATTATTAATGTGTGTTTTTTAGGCTTTTATATATTTATGGCATCTTTATAAAGTGAACTAACAATAAGTATTCAAATCTTAATACTAAACATAAATAGTTAAGTCCAGCCAATGCTAGACGAAAAGTTTTATTTTTCGCGAACTATATCGGTAAAATCCTATTTAATGCTATGATGGTGGCAAGGGTATCCCTTCTTGTCAACCGAGTATATCCGCTAAATTTCGGTATGTTGAGTGCTAGAGTATTTGGTTTCCAGATTACTGATATACCTTGCCGCATAGTTTAAAAATTCGTCTTTTACTAACGGAATACACAGACCCTTGTGAACTTGTAATTTTTTTACGTACCTTGGGGATACAGTAATCATTCGAATAATTATTTTTTTTTCGTCTTTGAATTTTTTCAATGTTTGACGTTGAGGCGGCACTTCATAATCTATAGCACCATGTGTGTGTGCAATTATAATTTGTTAAAAATATATTTGTTAAATATATTGCTTTTGCTCTTTTAAAATAAATGCATTTTTAATTTATCCTTTGAAAAGTGAAGTATTAGTCTTACACTCTAGTAAAGCAGAATTTGGAAAAAACAGTAGCCATAGCGATTTTTTATATATCCTCAAATGTTGTTATACCATGGCTTCACTGTATCAACGAAAATATGGCTACAATGGATTATTTCCGGTTCCCTCACTAGATCCCAAGTTTAACTGTACTAAACATACGACTCTTATACTCAAAAGACCAGTCAAGAAGATAATTAAATCAGTTTCGTTTAGACTGTATTATTTTTTATCTTAGCTATATACAGGTAATGTTTTTTTTTAATTTTTCATTACAAAAAAAAAATTTTTGTTGAACGCCAATGAGCGATCTAAATATAGTTTGATTCAAAAAATATATAAATTAATTTTTATAACAATAATACTCGAGAGCCCGTGCCTGGGACAATGTATTTATGTAAACATGTAAATATCCATACTATGGTTTATTGTAGTGCATAAGTATAGCATAAGTTAAAAGTAAATAAACGGACTTAAAAAAAAAAAAAAAAAATCAGTTTCGAACACAACAAAAAATATGTTAAAATATTCTGCATTTTTAGCTTAGAAATTGGTATTTAAATACGAGAATACGCTTTAAATGAAGGTCTATAAAAATCACAGTCTCAGAAGAAATTAAGCAGCTTAAATTTAATACAAAATTTAATTTTTAAAGAATATCCGATTTCAATCGGAATTAGTCTTTTTAAAATTGTACTAAGCTTTATAAATCACTAATTAGGTTATAAAAGTTTTCGTAACAGCAACTAACTGTTAAGGTCTGTTTGACAAATTTTGTGTAGAAATTTGTCAAATAAACCTGTAATAAACAAAAAAATATGTATTAAGATGTGACAAATAAGTCAAGATGCGTTTGTTATATTGTTACATTATATACTGAAGTAAGAAGTGTTTGTTTCATGTTTTAATCAGCTGCTCAAAAATCACACATTTCGACGCTTTCTATGTTTTATATACTTGGCTTTGAGGTTCACTGTAGTCACGTGAGGTACTCGATTTCAAATTTAAAAAAGAAACTGTATACATCTTGGAGTAATATCTCTTTGGACAGCACCACGAACAAATTGCGGCTTTTGCAGTTAGAATATATCCAAAGTCATGACAAACTCTACACAGAAACTTGTTAAATAAATTTTTAGCAAAAATAATATATTTTTATAAACATAGCTGCCAGTCTTTAAAAACTTAAATTTCCAAATAAATTTGAATAATCGCGCTGGTCAAAATTCATGTCTTAAAATAATAGCATGAAAAAAAATATGACTCCTGTGAACATGCTGTCAGAATTTTGCGTGATATTTTAAATTTGAGTCAGCGGAGATGTTTACGGTTTAGTTATTATAGATCAAAAAACACAGTTAAAAAAAGTCCTATTTCTTTATGACTTTTTTGTTCGAAGCACAACAACAAGATTTTTATGCTGCCATAAAATATTAGAACATTATTCGTGATACGACACCAATTGTGCTATAAAAATTTAGTTCACTCCAAAATTTTATAAAAACAGTATTTCATGTAAAAAAAAATATTCAAAACCGAATACACCAGCGTAGTTTGCAGACAACTGATAAGTTTGGATAATAAACACAAAAGCTATTTTGTTGTTGTTTGTATCAGTGTAATCACCTTCTTCCTGGTAGCCAACACTATTATTCTGCTTGATGTAAACAAATGCTACTCGTATTCGTTTGTTTATTTACACATTTTCCTTTTTTAATTAGTGCAGCTGCATATACTTTAATATTTCCATTTTTTTTTCTTTTTTGCCACTTAAAACCACAAAAAATTAAGCATTTCAATAACTTCCTTTTCAATTTTCAATTACATATGATTTTATTTAATACATATCTTAGAGACTGTGTGTGTATGTATGCACTCTGAATATTTAAATCTTTAAACAACTTAACATTTTGACTCTTTATCTTTTGTTAGAGCTATTTTCGTTTAAGATATTTTCTTTTCTTCAAACATTAATCGTTTTATCAATCGTATATTGATTTAAAAACCGTTAACGATACGATTGGTCGTAACACGTTTTAAGCACATTGAGTTCTTTCTCCATATGTATGTACATATGTATTTTGTAAAACACAAATTTGTCAACCGTAATTACCGCTGTTTGTTGTACACTTCGTTCAAAATTTTATTATCGTTTGAAATTTACACAATTTTTTTGTTTTTTCCCATTTACACGACTACACTTGCATCCAATATGTAACGAAAAAATAAAAAGCGAAAAACACACGTACTTTCCGTATCCAACGTGTTTACCGTAATAAGTTCGCGTATCTACTAAAATGCCGAAATTCTTTAAAATCACTTCGTTCGTTTATTATGTTGGGGCAACTCTCTGCGTGGTTGTTTTCATTTGTGTGATGTTTTGTTGCTACTTTTTGTGATGTTGATGTATATTCTGCTTTACAAAATTTCTTCTTCGTTTAGCTTTAATGCATTGGTATTTTGTTGTTTATTAAAGAGTTTCTTATAAGAAACTCCATTGCAAGAGGTGCGCAGGCTTTTACTCAGCGCATCTCTATTAAGGATTTAATCGTGCTCTTTCTAGAGACTCTAATAAGAGACTAACAGTAAACTTGGTATTTAAAACTTATTTTGAATGTATTTAAAACAAAGTGTTAAATTTGAGAACTGACTGTTAAAATAGTACCGACAGCACAGAACACTGTTAATTTTTGTAGCATTTAAAACTTTAATGTTACAATTGAGATTTATTTACTGTATTAGCCTCTAATATTGATAACAATAAAAAAATTGTAAACAGCATGTTTTATATGTTTCCCAGCTGTCTAAATGTCGTCAGTTCATAGGAGCTAGCTACATAGAAAATATTCTCAAACATTCAACCTTATATCCTAACAATCCAAATAAATTATTGAGAATTTAAAAATAAAAATATTTGAGAATATCATATAAAAAATTTCCAAAGGCCACTTATGATTAGGGTAGCGCCTATGGAATATCGATATCTAGATGAATGGAAAACATAAAAAATAAGCGGTTTATAACCATTTTAATGTTACAGTAAAATTGATGAGATTTTGGAATTTATATTAGGTGTACAAATTTGCTTCCGCCGGTTTGCAATATATGAATACAGTGGTAAATGGTAGTCGTAGTAAATATAGGGTGTTTTTTTAAGCTAGATAGAACTTTAAATTGTAAAAAGTAACACAAAAAATTAAATTTTGATGAAACATTTTTTTTATTTGTTTCAGTATACTCTGACAAATCATCATGAATAGACTCACGCTTGAACAACGCTACGAAATTCTTTCGCCGATTGGGCTCTAGAGCAGTTGGCAACTGACCCGTTGTTTTATCGCAAAATTGTGTTCAGCGATGAGGCGCATTTTTGGCTTAACGGGTTTGTTAATAAGCAAAATTGCCGCATATGGAGTGACACCAATCCACAAGAGACCCTACAGACTCCATTACATCCAGAAAAATGCACTGTTTGGTGCGGTTTTCATGCTGGTGGCATCATCGGACCTTATTTCTTCAAAAATGAGGCCGGAGCTCGCGTTACGGTCAATGGAGATCGTTACCGCACCATGATCAATGATTTTTTGTTTGAAAATATGGATGACATTGATCCGGAGGAGATGTGGTTTCAACAATATGGCGCTACGTGCCATACGGCGAACGCAACCATCGACTTACTGAAATCAAAATTTGGCGATAAGTTGATTTCGAGAAATGGACCTGTCAATTGGCCTCCAAGGTCGTGCGATTTGACACCTCTCGATTATTTCCTGTGGGGCTACGTGAAGTCACTGGTTTATGCTGATAAACCAGCAACAATTGACGCCTTGGAGGCCAGCATTGTTCGTGTTGTTCGTGACATACGGCCAGCAGTGCTCGAAAAAGTGGCCCAAAATTGGACGTCCAGAATGCGCTTCGTCAAGAACAGCCGCGGTGCCCATATGCCCGAAATCATTTTCAAATGTTAATGTCACGTATTGATCTTTCGAATAAAAAAAAATTTTGATTACAATTTAATTTTTTGTGTTATTTTTTACAATTTCAAGTTCTATCGGGCTTAAAAAAACACCCTATACATCAGTAGTGCAATTCACTAACCTGTTTTAACGCTAATAAAATTCGTTTAGAGAAATTAACACTAGCGTTGGTGTTTTTGCGATTCTATAACAGTTTTTAACACTATTTTTCTTTGTTTTAAATCAGCTGTTTTTATAGCCTGACTGATTAGCGTTAACTAAACACCATTTAGTTTTGTGGTGTTTATCTTAACAAAAATGTCGTTAAAATTTCTACTAGAAAAACTTCACAGTATTTGGCATACGACTTGCGGAAGACTCCAACAGTCGTTCGGCGTGTTCTCCGTGAGAAGAAATTATCTTACTTATCAAAAAATATTTTAAATAGTAAACATATAAATAGTTTTACTTACCCTAAACATGGAATTATTTGCAAATTTGTTTGTCTTTTTTTTGTTCCTCTTTGTGGTTTTCGTTATTTTTAACAAAGCTGCCACATTATTTCAAATTTTTTTAACATACAACCAGAGGTGTTAAGAATAAGTTAGTGACTCACATAAGCGTTAGTGCAAACCACAATAGCACGCGTTAAGTTATGCTCTTTTAAAATTGTTAAAAGTTAGTGAATTGCACTACAGAGATATCATACAATAAGCTTTGTATTTGTAAACATAGCGCCAAAGAAGTGTTAGCCGATTTGTGTATGATACATATCAGCTTGCTTGCAAAATTCACGTCATTTGCGGCCACTAGTGAAAGAACCTGCCGAGAATGACGCTTCAAGAACCGTTATTTTGACGTAGAAGACCACCATGTTGGTGGAAGAGAGACAGTTTGCGAAGATGCAGAATTGGAGGCATTAATTGATCAAGACTCGTGTCAAACGCAGCAAGAATTGAAGGATCATTTGGAGTAACGGAACAAGCGGTTTAAAAACGGCTGAAAGTCAGGAAAATGGTTAAGGAGCCAGGAATTGGGTGCCGTACGAGCCGAGAAATGTTAAACGTTGAAATAGTGCTTCTAAAGAGTTGCTTGCAAGGCAAGACAATTTAAAAGATTTCTGTATCGCATTGAGACTGGGGACAAAAAGTTGGTTCATTGCGATAATCTCAAGCTCATAAAATCATGTCAACTTGTATTGTTAGCAACAATATACATTAAAAATTTTTTATGCAACAAAGAAAATATTTGCATGTTTTAGAACATGAATTTCCCAAAGGCACCCATGTTACAGTCGTATATAAATAATTTTCAAATATTAAGCAAGATTTTGCAAAAACATGAATCATGCAAAGATTCGCTTATTAGCCACTATTTTTCATAATGTGCAGTTTAACTGTTGCTTACATGAGTTAGATTAACATCTACATTATTTCGAACACTGTTCTTTATTTACGATTAAATGGTTTTAACATTCTAAAAATTTCACGTAAAATGTTAAACATCAATAACATAATATGTTAAATAACAGTAACATGAACAGTTAAAACATAATATATCAAACCGGCTTTCGAAAATTTAAGTAGCAGTTATTAAGTCTGTTATAAGTATTGCTATCGAATGTTGGCAAGGAAATAATTTAAAGTACGAGGTAATCGATAGGAAAAAGACAAATGTTAAAAAATCGTCAAGGTTTGGAGGATGAAATTGTCAAAATACACTGAAAAAATTATGCGTCATATATTGAATGAAACTGTTTCATTAAATTTTTTTCATTAATTCAATGAAAACTTTTCAGAATATGCATGAAATTTCATATATATTATGAAACAGTTCCATTAGAATTGTTTCATTAAGTTTCATAGTTTTATTAAAAAAATCATTGGATATATGACTACAATAAAATTTATTTTTTTTTTAAATTCTTTGAATTTTGATAAAATATATTAATGCGCATTTATTAATCTTAAGCTACAGTTTGAAAAATATCAAGTTTTTTTATTGAAAAGTAAGTTTTATGCGTTTCATAATTCCAATGAAATAGAATTCATTAGATCAATGACAAATAAATTTCTGGCTACCGAACTTGGGTATGTGTATGTACTCAAATTAGCATAATATTAGTTTAAAAAATTTTTCAATACAATTAAATAAATTTCAAGTTATGAAACAAACAAAAATTTTAATTTACCCAGTAAAAAATTTTAATGACAAAATTATTTCTTCTTCATATCCACCGTTATTTGTTTCGTTGGTTGTCAACCAAAAACAAACACAGTAAGCTTTAACTATGTCTACGTGGCATAAACATGTGTTATATAAAAAATATTTGGCCTGGCTTTATTTATTTATTGCTAAGAATACGGCGCATGTGTAGATTCAGTTTGAAGCGAGAAAGCAAAAGAAGTATATCAAGCGAAATATCGAAGCTTAAGCGAGATATTGGTTGCAGATTCTAGCAAAGGTAAGACGATATTGTATTGTTCATATCAGTTCTTTTTTTATACTTTAAAACACAAAACATATTACAAAACTAATTATGTAAATGTCTTCTGTTCCAGAAACAGATATATTTTCAGCAAAAATTATGTGGATTCTTCACTAATTTCTTATCCCAAGAGGAAAATATGCTAGAAAAACAAATGAAGGGAAAAAATAAATATGTAGTTTTTAATATGAATATGTATTTCTATGCTTATGTGTTTAATTTAAATACCAGTGTATTAAAGTCACTTAATAAAATCTGATTTGTTTAGGGAATACTTGTTCAACATTTGCTTTTATCAAAATTAGGTACAATATTTCATTGATTTAATGTAAATGTATTTCGTTTGGTTTGTACATATGTACAACAGGTTTTTAGTTCAAGTTTTTCCTTTCTTAATTTTTTTCTTAAGAAGGATTTTTTACAATACAAATTTGCTGTGATCAATAATTTTGATTGAAGAAGACAAGAAAAATAATAATCAAATCTTTAGCTGGGGGACAACTAGCTGTTTCGTAGTCGCTACACTACTCAGCAGCACCCACTGGGATTTGAACTCGGGACATGACGTATCATGATCTACTGCTTTAACCACTAAGCCACCGAGCATTTAATTATTTTCTATCTATATTCATCTCATATTGAATCACATATGCATTTTGTTAATTGCCCACATTGTTTGTACAGCGTTTGCTGTCTCAGAACTAGCGGTATTTATTTTATTTATTAACATACATATTTTTTGTATTTTAATATTCTCCGGACCCAGAGATGTAAATATTAATTTGTTAAATTTTTGTTGAACTTTTATAAAAACAATTTTTAATTTAAAAAAATTATAAAAGTTCAACAAAAATTTAACAAATTAATATTTACATCTCTGGGTCCGGAGAATATTAAAATACAAAAAATATGTATGTTAATAAATAAAATAAATACCGCTAGTTCTGAGACAGCAAACGCTGTACAAACAATGTGGGCAATTAACAAAATGCATATGTGATTCAATGTGAGATGAATATAGATAGAAAATAATTAAATGCTCGGTGGCTTAGTGGTTAAAGCAGTAGATCATGATACGTCATGTCCCGAGTTCAAATCCCAGTGGGTGCTGATGAGTAGTGTAGCGACTACGAAACAGCTAGTTGTCCCCCAGCTAAAGATTTGATTATTATTTTTCTTGTCTTCTTCAATCAAAATTATTGATCACAGCAAATTTGTATTGTAAAAAATCCTTCTTAAGAAAAAAATTAAGAAAGGAAAAACTTGAACTAAAAACCTGTTGTACATATGTACAAACCAAACAATTTTTAATTTAAAAAAATTATAAAAGTTCAACAAAAATTTAACAAAGTAAATGTATTTCATTGATTTAATGTAAATGTATTTCATTGATTTAATGTAAATTTTTCAGGTGTTCAATGAATATCTTTAGATAAATGAAATAACTTCATTGAACTTATGAAGCAGTTTCATATTTCTAATGAAGTTATTCCATACATCTATGAATATATTACATTAATACAAAGAAGTTATTTCATTAAATAAATGTTACTTTTTTACTAATTTAATGTACAGTTTTCATGTGCTTTATGAAATTTATTATTTGATTTAGAGAATTTATTTCATTAATCGTATGATTTCTCTTTCAAACTTTTAATGAAAATAATTCATGTTTTTTATTAAAATGTTTCATTACTTTTATGAAGGTTTTCATTAAAATAATGTAATGAAATTTGTTTCTTTACTTCTATGAAAAGCTACAATGGTTGAAAAATAATGAAACAATTCATAAAAGTAATGTCAAAATTCGCAGAATTTCTGAACAAAATTCTTTCAGTGTAGAAATCACAAACCATAATCAAATCGTTAGGAAGTAAAATTACTTTTTTGAAAAAAAAAAATTAATTTAAAAAAAAATTGGTTAGGGTATAAAACAATTGGTGGCCATTTTGTCAGCTATTATATGATTTATGTTTAGTTCGATATGTAAACATGAACAGACTGCCCCTGAACAATACTTCCAAATGGGCCGTGCTTACTGTTTTTCATACGCGAATTTTGTTTAGTGATGAAGCCCACTTTTGCTTGAATGAAGATAAACCTCAAGTGTATGTTGACACATCGTTGCATCCAGAAAATTGGCTACACCCAAACCAGACTTAAATCGTACATCGCCAACATTTAGTATTCAACACCATCATATAAATGACGATAATTCATAAAATATGGTAACATACTTCGACATATATAGCTTTTTTCCTTTCATAAATACGTGGGAACCTGAGATTTAAAAAATACAAGAATAACAAAATTTCAAAAAAAAAAAAATTTTTTTTTTTTATTATAAAAACCAAAAACATTTTTTTTTGCACTAAAAAAACTAGAGTAGCATTAAAATTCAAAACAGTATACAGATAAGCTTGTGTGGCGGACGAGAAAGCTCCGAATTCGTAATAGAATAATTAAATAAATATATTTTGAAAAACTACAAAACACGCTTCGATATCAAACATAACCAAATAGTTATCTGTATAAGTTCCGAATTTTTTTTTTTTTTGAATTTCCAAATTCGCCTTCAGGAATTGCCAAAATGCCCCTCTTTCCTGGCAAGTTTAACCTTCGCATTTTATCGAATGACTGTTAATAGTTCCACGGCCAAAACGAGCACTGAATATGAAAACCGGGAAGCAGTTCATAGTTTTTGGTAATTCCCAAAGTTGGCTTCAGGAAACATCAAAAACGCCCACTTCCTCAGAAGTATTGCTGCAACTTCAATTTTCCCACTCAAACAAAACTTTTAAGTACACTTATAGTTCAGAAGCATGTTCCACGGCAAAAAGGTTGACCGAATATGAAAAATCAATTCCAAACCATTTATCGTAGTGGTTCCGAATTTTTTGGGAGTTCCCAATATCGGTCTGGTGAATCCCCAAAATCCCCCCACTTGCCCGGAAGTAATACAGGAACTCCTATTTTCGCACTAATGCAGCAACACTGTATGTACAGTTTTATATAATTATAGGTGCAATAAACACTCATATGCCATAGGTTTCGAGTGTTGCAAACATACAAACAAACATGCAAATGAAACTAATATAACGGTTAAAATAGGACTCTTAAAAATCTAAACGAAGAACAAAATAAACACAGAAACGCAAAAATAGTAAAAAAGTTATAAAAGAGAAATTAACAAGCTTTTGCCGATATCCAAGGAAAATGTCACTCACATTCAATTTGGGTTCGCATGTACTTATGTACTTTAATGGAATTTTGACACATCGTTCGCGCAGAATAAAGTTAGACAACCCCAAATCAATTTTCTTTGGGTTGGCCTAGAATGCGAATGGCTGTAATTCTGATACCAGAACTAATATCTTTTTTACTAATTACTCAAAACTAATTAAGCCTGTAAACTTTTTTGATTATTTTGATTATTATATTATTATGGGTGGGTGGGCTGGAGTATCCGGGTACTTTCTGGAGAATCCAGCGGCCTGCCTACCTATGGGTGCAAAAGATGCCGAAATTTTTTCTTGGAGTTCCATATTTTGTAAATATAAATAATTTAATATCATATATACAATATATTAATTTAAATCCTTCCGGCTTCATACAGAAAAAGTAAAACTTAAGCCCCATAAGGGATAAAATCGATTAAATTTTAGTTTTTTTTTTTTTTGTGATATTACATAAATATGTATATGCTACGTTATATATGTTTGAGATGTACAGAATTTCTCTTTCGCAGAGCTAATTTTCTTAATGTGGTCTAATATTTCAATATACTCCTACACCAGATCTATAAAAAAAAAAACTTAAAAAGCTTTTTTTAAACGATCAGTATAACAGTTCGATCTGTGTAATGCTATATAAAATAACTACATATACGCCTGGTACAGTGTCAAAAATATATGTATTACTCACTTGTATAATCTTTCATGTCTTCGCATGGCTGCCTCTATCCCAATAACAAAAAAAAATGTTTATTCCAAAAAATTGGAGGAATTGTAACGCTTGATATATCGACTTTTAGAATTTGCGCCTAAATTTATATATGTTTCAAAACTGGAATCCAGCTTTCACCAAAAGCACACGTATTAAAGAGGCCTGACAGTGAAAAATTATATCATCACAATACCCACTTTGGTTATTGTATAAGTGCTCTCGTAAGTCAAATTTGAATTCTTTTGAGGTGAATAAAATTAAACTAGCTCTGCGTAAATTTGTCATTACTTTGCTTTTCCAACAATAATTTTTTTTGACAACTTTTCGTAATGTATATATATATATATATATATATATATATATATATATATATATATATATATATATATATATATATATATATATATATATATATATATATATATATATATATATATATATATATATATATATATATATATATATATATATATATATATATATATATATATATAAATGAAAATAAAACAAAATTACAAAAATGTTGTCAACAATATAAAAATCGTTATCATGTTCACATGATCCCGAGTTCGTATCCCAGCGGGTGCTAATGAGTAGTGTAGCGACTACGAAACAGCTAGTTGTCCCCCAGTTATATGGTATTGAATTATTTTTTCTGTTCTTCTTTGGTCTTAGTGTTTCACAGCAATTATTGTTATAATTAAAAAATAGTCCTTCTTCTTAACACAACTAGTTAGTTAATATCGTACATATATAATAAATACAAGTTCACTTATTAATGGTTTGTAAATATACAAAAATATTTTTACAAATAAAAATGGTATACTTAACAACTGAACTAAACTAGATGCCATTTTTAAAATTTGACTTTAGTTGCTATGATAAAGCAACACAGATATAGAAAGAAGTATGATATGCTATGAAAACAATATAATTATGGCGCCATATTATATAAACAGTGAATATATAAAAAAAAACGCCAGAAAGCGGATTTATACCACCTGAGGCATTCCTTTCTCTCGATTGTAATGTATTTTTACAAAATGAAACCGGTATTTCTATATTTCACAAGATTTATAGAAGATCCAATAATAAAGCTGTATATAGTAATATAACTGAAAACGAAGATATCAGGTTTGACACAAGTTTCAGTACTCAAATTAAACATAAGAATTTGAGAAGATAAAACTTTTGTTTATTTATAATTTTTATTAGCAATAAGATTTTCTTTATATAAACGTTTCTAAAAACAAACAAAAACTAATAAATATATAAACCATAAGTAAATCAAGTCAATTATTTGAATAAAAATTTCCTTTAAACAAAAAAGCCAAAATGTTTATCACAATACAAAATATAATAGTATTATCCAATATTTTGCTTCATCAGTTTCCAGGAAAGAAAATTGGTCGACATTAAATTTGTTTATTCAATCCAAAACATAAAAACTTGCTCACGTAAACTTTTTGCATGCAAATAGTATTTAAGTTCGATTACTATACGAAGTAATGTGTTACTTTAAACTCAAACTAATAGCAAAATAAATTGCTGCCTTCAATAAGCGCTCACAAGTGTTGAAACCCCCAGTCGACACAGAATTCAATAAAATTGAAAGAAAATTTTACACGTTTTGTTAATAGGTCAATATGTTACGTTTTGTCCATGTACTCTCACACGTTCTCCACGCACAGTTTACTACTCAAAAATCGTCTAATATATCTCTTCTTAACGAGTGGCGAATTAGCCTCTTATGTTCGAATAAACAGCAAATGCTCTTAAAAACACTCTTAAAAAATGGAGAAACATTTTATACAAATCGTGTGGAATAAAAAAAGGAAAAACTATTTAAAAGATATGCATTTAACAAGTAGTTCAACAAAGCCCTAGGAATATTCCCACAACAATGTGTGAATTATGACAGCGTGCGCCCAGGCAAAATTCATTCACGTGCAGCAAACGTACATATGTATGTATTTCGCAAAATGTTGATGCAGCTGAATAGGTAACATGCCTACTATTATAACATACATATATATAGTACATATATGTAACTTAGTGAGTAAGATTGTACGAGTACTAGCAGTACTAGCCTCACTCACATGCATCAAATGAACGTTTTCTTTTTTTGTTGCATGCGGCACTATTGTTATTACTTGTTTATAATAAAAGGTTGTCATTGCCTGAGGATGCCTTTAACACTCTCCGTACAGAAACGGAAGAACAAACACAACAAATACATGAATTAATACAAAATTAAATAATGTATTGTTTAGTTGAAACAAGACATGTAGAATGCCTTTGTGTGGCAAGAAAACGTTAGTTGAATGTTTACGTTATTCTTATAAGATTTTGTCCTCATGTGTGTATGTATGTATGTAACTGTTTGCCTGTGTCTATGCTGCCACAATGTAATTTAACTTAATCCGCTTTGTTGCTTAAATGTTGAGGCGCAAAGATGTAGTGTAGACAATACACACAGATCAAAGTGAGAAACAAAAATTCTGTGGGCGTAAAATATTTCCACTAAATAGTGCGACACTTGCTGCAAAGCAATTTGATTTTTGTGAATGACTTGATTCGAAACTTGTTATTTTTTTCAGCTAAAAATAAACATGTAAAGATTATTTTTCTTTTTACAATGTTCAAAAAATAAAAGAAATTAGCAGCCAGTTCGCCGATATCGAAAGAAAATTAATTTCAGTTCGTCCAACTTTATGCCATCCGAAAGATGTCAAAATTCAATTAAAATTGAAGCAAAAGTCACTCAGTTGAACCCAAAAGCAGCGCAACTAAGTTGGCGTATGGGCAGAAATTCTACCTTGAAGTTGGATTGCAATCCAACTTCAATTCTAAAGCTTATATAGTGCTACGGAAAACAATTTTAGGGCACCGCTTCAAAGGCGAGAAAACAAAATTCTTCGAACGATTACTCTCTACGGTACGTAACAAACTCACGGATTCTTCTGAGTCTTCTGCTGATACAAGCGAATTTTCTAAGCACACGACAAGGCATATCAGTAACCTGGAACCTCACCCAAATCTTCTTGCGCGCAACATATTTAGTTTTGGCGCCCCCCCAGAAGGCATACCCTTGCCAACATCAAAGCACATTATAAAACTTTTCGTCGAGCATTGGCCGGACTTAAGTAATAAGCACATTTTTTTCATTTGTTATGCTTAGGATTCAGATTTGAATACTTATTGTTAGTTCACATTGAAGGTTCAATAAATAAATAAATGCAAAAAAATGCGAACGGATAATAGTGAAATAGACAAACCTAAATTGAATCGAATGTGATGATTAGCCTTCTTTCCCATACATTTTCTTTCGATATTGGTAAATATCCCACTCCTTTCATTTGTATACCATTAGTGTGAAACATCTCGTAATCGTAATGAGGTTCTTTCCCCATTCTTTCTGATAAAGGAATGGATTGGATCCATGTAGTCAGTCGCCTAAGACATATCAGTTACATCTCTGATTCCTTTAAGGATTGCAGTATGGTCAACGAGGTTACCCGGATTTATTTTTTTCTTTCTACAAATTGAGATCGCCTGAACTGCTACTTCCGAACAGCCACTTTAGACTCAAAAGCTTCCATACATGTCGTTGGGGTGGATTCCATCGGCACTGTGGTACATATATATGCAATACTCTGTACCCTGCGAATTCTTGATATGACCGTAGGATTATGCCCGGATATTTTACAATACAATAATACATGTTTTGATAAAAAAGAACCGTTATGTTCGAATTTCGTGAGTTACGCGTGTTCGATTTTAACATTTTTTTTTTTTTTTTTTTTTGGCACACATATCAGTTATACCTATATGTTGGCAACATCAGCCATTTCGAATTGTCAGTTTGTTGTTGACAGATAAAAAGGTTAGACGTGATAAAAAGGTTAGGTGCTTTTAGATTTTTACTAAATTTTGAGCAAAAACAACGTCGCATGGACATCGCGCAGGAGCTGTTGAACATCGTTAACGACGATCCAGATATCTTCAGAAAGATCCTAACTGGTGACGAATTAACGGTGTATGACTATAATATTGAACCCTAAGCCCAATCATCCCAATGGAAGCGTCCAGTAGAGCAAAGGCCGAAAAAAGCACGTCAAGTTCGGTGAAAATGTTTAATAAGGCATCATTGAGAAAAGAAATACATTTAACAGTGAATATAATATAGCGTTGTTGGAGCTTTTGACGGTCGCAATTGCAAAGAAACGACCGCATATGGCAGAGAAAAGAATTTTGTTTCATCAAGAGAATGCACCGTGTCACAAGTCAATAAAAACAATGACAAAACTACATGAATTAAACTTTGAATTGCTCCCACATCCACCGTTTTCGCCAGATTTGGCTTTCAGCGACTACTAGCTGTTCGCAACACCTGAAAAGAAGCTGAAACTGAGGTCTTTTTTGAGGCAAAAGATAAATCGTTCTACAAAAGTGGTATTGAAATGTTAGAGCGGCCTTGGAATGACTGCGTTGCTCTTGATGGAGATTACGTTGATGAATAAAGCTAATTTTGAACCAAAAAAGAACTTTGTTTTCTTTGTTAGCCCATACAAGATATTTTGGTTACATTTTTTCAATTTAGTTGTCAGTTGAAAAATGCAACGCATAACGTACGACATGTAATAAAGTTAAAAACAAATTTAAGCCACAACTTTACAGCAATACTTAAACTTACAAAATCATAAAACTCTTAAACAAAAATCTGTTACTGTTATATTTGACATATTTATACTAAACACCGTTTTTAAACGTATCAATAACAATAAACAGACCTGAAGTTTACAATTAAAATAAACCCCAACAAGGGATAAACATTAATTTTATGGTTTTATTTTCATTATCAAAAATTTTATTACAAAAGTTTTCTCGCCTGGAGTAACAGTTCCTAATGACTACTATCACTTTGGCTACAGGAAAAACTTCAAATAACATGTCAGATTTTAATGTAAAAGTTGATTAATAGTTTTATTTAAATAATTATTTATTGTCTTACTGCCGCTCTATACTTAGCGTATAGTAAACAAACAACGAAGGCTCTTGGCTGGTGGCCACTGGGTAAAAGTGGAAGTGAATCTTTAATTAATTAAAGCAGCAACTAAAAAGGTTTCCACCATGTTCAATTTAAGGTGCGGGAGGTTATTAAAGTATAATTTATGTAGAGTCGTAAAAAATAACTTTAACTTTGTTACATGTTTAACAAGCTTCAGTTCAAGTAAAGAACGGAAATTTCTACATTTATGAAAATATGAAAATCTTTTATACACACCACAACGTTCCATGGCGTTGTAAAGTAATTTTTATAACACAATAAATAATTTCAAGTTATTTTTTCTTTTGTTTTGTTAAATGAAATGAGACATAGAAAAACCTGTTGCCGAAGTGTTGTTACTTTTGCTGACAGTTAACAATATCTATGTGTTTCATATGACTCGATTTATTATCGTTACATGCAAGAAACTAATTTGTATTGTAAAGCTTTTACCACAACAAGTGAAATCAAATAACTATATGAAATCAATTTTGTTTTTAGATTATTGGTTTGTACAACGGGTTATAGTTCAAGTTTTTTCTTAAAAAGGATTTTTTACAGTACAAATTTGCTGTGATCAATAATTTTTTATTGAAGAAGACAAGAAAAATAATAATCAAATCTTTAGCTGGGGGACAACTAGCTGTTTCGTAGTCGCTACACTACTCATCAGCACCCACTGGGATTTGAACTCGGGTCATGACGTATCATGATCTGCTGCCTCAACCACTCATACATATATAGACTGAGGTCCAATATGATAGACGCATATCATTTTTGAGGACTTCTGGCATTTAGAAAAATTAAGAGTAATTGTTTTATTTTATCTAAAAGACGACAACAAATTAATAAAAAAAAAAACAACAACATATGTTTGCATTTTTTTACAGTTACAACTAAAGACTTATTTTTATTTTGGTGCACTATTATAGCTGCTCAACTCTGAGTCTTATGTTTTACTTAACTAACGCTTTTTTTTTGTATTATTTTTTTTACTTAAATAAGATTTTATTATTTTCTTATATATTAGTTTTTTTCTTATAACATGCCACGCGGAGTTTGTTTGTGCGATATTGAAAAAGGTAAAATTATTGCTTTTCGTGAGGAAGGTGTTAGTTTTGGGGAAATTTCCAGGAGATTAAACAGATCGGATAAGGTATTCCACAATTTATGGAAAGACCCTTCAAATTATGGACAAATGAGAAAAAAAGCGGGAAGAAAATCTAATCTTATGCAAAGAAACAACAGAAAGATTGTCAATTGTGCAAGCAATTCCTCAAAAAGTGCTACAGAAATAGCAAATGATTGCGTCATAAACGTGTCACGTTGGACAATTAATCGTGTCCTAAAGCAGTCAGCCTTTATCGAAAAGCAAAAACTAAAAAAATGCTCCACGTTATGAACACAGAAGCACAATTAATAAATCGGCACTAAATTAACAGGTGAGTTTGAGCGACGGCGAATAAAGTTGAAAACATGTTACAGAATAGCAAATTCGATAAAATATCGTTATAATTATTTTAACGATTCGATTATCGTTATAAAAGTTACAGAAGCTACAATTACAATTTTGGCGGCCTCTTAGTGAAGAAAAACATAGTGACAATTTAAATTAGGCTGAAAAATAAAAGTGTTAACCGCATTTCATCCAAGTTTTTCATTTTTAAACAAGTAAAATTATCGAATATTTTTCTCAAATTCGAATAAACAGAATCTTAAATTTTTTGGAGGTCGTATAGCTCCCTCCTTATCAATGTTCATGAGTAGTCGTCACTGTTTCGCACCTGTTTTTACTTAATTTAGCAAAAAACTTGTGTTTAGTCACATGTAACAATATTTTCGTGACAATTTACTCGTTTTTTTATTGCTATATAAATTGTCTTACTTTCAGTTTTCTTCAACACGAAGCTAAATAAACTGAAAATTAAATGCCTGAACTTACTGGCTTACGTGTAGCCAGACAGGCTAAAATAATTTTAGATTTTATTATATTAGGAGAAATTCTTAAGCGTGTGGTTTGCTGGAAGTCATAGTAAAATACTAGTATTTTCATTACGTTTTTTCTTTTACTCTGCCTGGTTTTTTTTGCTGTTAACTACAGGTTTTAATATTCACATGCAGCAATCATGCCATCAAATTTGCTCCGTAATTTTGTATGCAGCTGACAATCTCATTCAAATGTCTGCCTTTTTCATTTGCTTGGTATCGATAAGCATCTAAATGTAGTTTGTCTCTTTATGTGAATGTTTTGGTATCGTTTTATTTATCATTGTCGTCCCATCTCTTTTGATATTTGTATGTCATTCTGCAATATTATTTCCTTGGCATAAACATTTCATATGATGGCTCATGTTGTGGTTTCTTAAGTAGACGAGATCCCAGTTTGCAGTAAGATGTTTTTTCGTCTTTTGTGCAGGCTTAATGTTTTTTTAATTTTTAATCATATTCCTTCCAGTAAACATTTAGTAGGTAAGTATTAATTTTTCCTATACAGCAAATATGAACATATTTTACATCTTATTTATGACACATAATAAAAATTTTTTTCTCTTATTTCATAAGCCAAAACTTTTAGTTCTTCTGGCGTGTATTCCAGTGCAAATGTGTGTGAAACTTAAAGGATATATGTGTATGTGTGCGTGTGTTAAGAGGTAAATATTGTTTAAAACAGTGGTGTAGTTAAAAATTCTTTCATGTCCTATTTCGACGCAAAGTTTATTATAATATTTTATTTCGTTTTTTTTCCTGTTCATGTTTTGGACATTGAGCACACGTCATTGACGTCATCTCTTTAGAACTTTTGCCGCATATATAAATTTTTTTTTAAAGTAAACATTTAATAATTATTCAAAACATGATGGTAAATCAACACAAAATATATTAAGTATGAATCAGAGATCTGCAACCGGTGCGTTTAGTAAGGATCTAAGTACACGCATCTTAAATCAAGTTGCGGTATGATTGGCCACCGCATATTGTTTGCACCAGTATGTTTTCTACTCGTTAGAGCATGCTTCAGTTAACTAAAGTATATAACATATCCAATCAAGTTTGTATGCGGTGGCTGCATGATTTGGTTTCTCAATTATTTTTTCCACATTCGGAAATCGAACTCGTACCTCTTTTTAACAAGTAACATAATATTTGTTTGTAAGAATTCTCAGTAACACACTTATCTTACCCATGAGAGTGTGTGTATTCCGTTTTATGTATTTACTAACACATATTCGGTAAACATATTCGTACTAAGACCGGCGTTGCGTGAAGATTTTTAAAACATCAATACGCAAGATACGAAAGTGATTGGATACATTTTTGATGTATCAAGATTTTGCAAACCAACGACAGGTATAAATACCGCCGCATCAATTTTAATAGTGTTTAAAATACTAGGTGTGAAAATGGTTGGGTAAACAAGCGGTGTACTTATGGTTGCGGTGAACCGGTGCAGATCTCTGGCATGAGTAATGAGCATATTGCTGGTAGTGCTTAAATCAATGAAAACATTGTAATAATAGTTTGAGGATAAAAACACTTTACATTTTAATACAAATATCTAAAAATTTTTGACAGATAAAGAAAATCTTATCCTATGCAAGTGAAAATTTACAAGCGGTTGGTAAATCATGATTTTCTTGTGCTTAATATGAAAACATTTTAAAATACTATCGTTGAATTTTATGGTTGAACACAACCACATAATATGGTTTCAATCCGCAATTTGTTTACAAAATTTAGCACAGCCAAAAACCAAGTTATACCACATAACCATATTTTGGTAAAGGTTATAATTTTTGTTTCATAACTAATACTGTTATTGTTAAAATTAAAAGGTAACTGTCACGTCCCACCATATAATATTATTATTCCTACCAATATTTTTGAAACATTTTAAATTCTGCTGTCACGTGCTAGTGTTGAATGTCATTATATAATATGATTACATACTAAACAGGCCAATTAATGTTTAAAAAAATGGATTAAAACTTATTGAATTTGTCTAAATCTTGGTGCTCTTGGAAGTTGATGTACCTGTTTTCGCTCTGGCATATAAATCTGTACAAATACACATACAATTAAAACACGTTAATACACATGTGTTTATCCATGTGTCTATTTAAATTTGTGTACAAACCAGTGATCACCAAAAATCATGTTTTTGCTGGATTAACTCATACATTAAAATTTGTAATCAACAAAACTCAAGCAATAAAGTTCGACCCTGAGTGAACTCAACTCATCTGGTAAACATTCTGAATTTGTAATAAGCAAGATCAAGGATTAAAATGCAAAGCTGAATAAAATCAACTCGTTTTGTAAACATTGCGCACAAATCTCAGTGTTGAATAAAATCAGCTTCATGGTTGTTGTTGCTTTGATAGTGAGTTGTATGTATTTGAAACACATATATGACTACATACATTTTGCTTCATTTTTCTTAAATTCTATTTTAAGTCTCACGTACATGCATACGTATGTACCTAATAAAGTAATTTTATAACTATATACATTGTTGAACACATCACTGCATTGATTTTTTTTTTTCCAAAACAAAAAACGCAAGAAATCATTGTCGAACTATATGCGCATTCATTTACATTCAAGCACGAACACCTTAAGAACGATTACGCACACATAGCGAAGATGTTGCCCATTCTGTTACTGATTAAAAATCAACTGCGTATTTGTGCAGCTGAACACAAAATCATTTTTGAACGAAATGTAATGTTTTTCATCAGAGACTTCAAAGCTGTTCTCTGATACCAACCTTCTTACTTCGAAATGTTTATTATACCCTTCACAAAAATGTAAAATATATACATATACAAGTTTGTGATTCCGTTTGTAAATTCTACAAATTTCATGATTGGAAATTCGATTCAGCGATATCTGCCGGCTGTTGAAATACCATTCCGGAGAAAGCCATTGGACTTAGAAACTTTTTTCTTTCACCATTCTATTACCCCAACGATTAATGGGTTTGCCAATGAAATCAGTAAAATTGGTTCACGTATAGCTGAGATATATCAAAAATTCCGAAAAAATCCATTATTTCTACAAGTTTTATGTGAAAATTTTTGAAAAAAAAATTGTTTGTTCTGCTCAAATCTGACACAATTATTTGGCAGGGCGATTAGAAGGCAAAAACAATTTTTACCGATATCGGCCCATATATTTAGGTATAGCCTAAACCAAATTTTTCATGAATGTCGCGTAAGCGAACTTAAAGAGCTTACTTTGCTTAAAAGGAGTTCTGATAATATAAAGAGGTTACCAAATAGAGAAACTGAAAATTTCCGATATCAGTCCATATATGTGATCCCGAGAAATAGTCTAAGCCGAATTTTCTATGAAAAAATTGTATTGCTATACCCGTGATATAGCCTAACAAGATTTTTGCATAAAAAGGTCCATGAAAGAATACCTTTTGGTCACAATGATTATAAGACAAAAAAAAAATTTCCTTGATATCGGTCCATATATATCCGAGCATATTTACGTTACTATTGGCCCAGCCGAATATACTACACTCTTACTTGATTTAATGTCCATTGTACTGTATGGATTGGTGCAATCAATGATTCGTACTTCTTTCAAAACGATGCTAGTTAGAATATTATAGTGAGCGCTATAGAGTCATGATTACTGGCGTTCCAGCCTCACAGGTTGCAACTTTTTGCCATAAGTTTGTAGCCATATAGACAAACTCCTTGCTAATGAATTCGGCTATTCTAATACCTCCTGTATACAATTCCTTAGCAGTCAATGGAAGACAAAGTTTGATGAGTTGCTAGGCCGAAGTTCTTTAAGAACATCAGCCCTTAACCAACTCACCCGTCTAACCAATACTCCAGGTTCCTTACAGTACAGGTATATTTAGTGGTTTAGTTTGCTTTGTTTAGCTGTTCACCAATAACAATGACGGGGTAGTTTTTTATTAATTCAATATTATTTTATTAAATAAAATATTCTAAATTATTAATATTACACGAAAAAGGATTTTTTAACTGGATTTGAACCAATTTTATATAGCTTGTTCTGAAGCGAAACATAGTTTAGTAAGAGCATTCTGCATCCATGGAAACAAATGGTAGTCGGAGGAGCAAGGTCGAGCTATAAGGTGTGTGAGCTAGATCTTGCCATCCAGTGTTTTCCAAATAGATATTGGCCGGTCTTGCAACATGTGGTAGAACGTGGCGTGTAAAATTATGGCATCGTGTCTGTTCGAATACTCTGGTCATTTTTAGTTGATTGCTTTCTTGAAATGAATCAATTGTTTTCAATGCAGGTTCGCAGTGATCATCTAACCTATTTTCGATAGCTCATAATATAAAACGCACTTCTGATCTCACCAAAAACAGATATTAGCGTCTTAGATATTCGCCTCCGACTTTTTTTCCGAATTGGCCGAGCTGTACATATAACCTTTCGTGCTCGTCGTTAACGTAGTGTATCCACTTTTCATCAAGAGGATGCCAAATTGACTTCTTTCTGTAGCGTTCAAGCAAAATGAACTACCAATACGATTAATACTTCCAATTCCGCATATTCTAACTTTTTTGACTGACCACGATTCTCATTGTCTTACGTGTCGAAATTCCTAATTGGGCTGCATATGATAAGGCATGGTTTTTTTTTTTGCATTTGACAACAATCTTCATGGAGTAATGCTTCCAATTCCTCATATAAAAATTTTTTTGGCTGAACACGCAATTCATTGTCTTACATGTCGGAGTCCCTTTTAAATTTTAAATCGCGCAATAGACCCTACGCGATTAACCACTCAGAGAACAACATTCTCCGCGTGATTTTTGCAGTGTATACGGCTGCCACAGTTGTTGGAAAAATTTGACTTCCATATCCCAAGTAACCCTTGGAGGTCAAATGCCGGAAGGCATATGTAAAATCTAATGTCAGTAGATCATTATTATAATTTTTTTTTTTATCTTGGACCAGTACTCAGGGGATAAACCCCTACATGTGCAATGCATTGTACCAGAACTAGGAAAATAGGTTATGGGAAGGGGAAAAGAGGGAGTAGAGTTTATGAACATTTGACTTGAACTTTCCAACGTTATAACAGGCAGGAAACACGTCTGCAGGCAACTTATTCCATAGGCGAAGCGTACGGCTGAAAAACGAGTTCTCTCTGTAATGCGTTGTACGTTTCTCCGAATAATCGACCACAAATGGATGAGCACTGGAAGATGCATAAGTATTAGGTATAAATGTGTGAGTCTAGGGAACAAAATCTCTAATCTCTTCAGAGCAAAATCCATTGTAGTAACGATAGAACAGAGTAACGCAATCTATCAATGCTGCAGTGAGGTGAATACCCTACTGTCACTGATAAGCTTCTTCGTCCTCTCCTGCACACAGTCGAGTAATCCCACAGACTTTGAGGCACCGGCCCAAACATAAGAGTTTTATTTATTTTAAAGAGCTCGGATGGAGTGAAGTACATCTTACACTGTTTCAAAAATCCGAGGCACTTAAATACTTCTTCAGAGACATGAAAAATGTGTTCAGTCCTGCGAACATCGCACTGTATTTTCATTCCTAGACATCAAGAGCATCCAATTCCTCCATATTTATACCATCCATGAGGATACATAAAGCAGCATCTGCGGTCTTGTGTTTACATGTTAATAAACAACACTGCGTCTTACGAGCGTTAAAGACGACCCTGTTTTTACAGAAGAAGTCATTCATATTTTGCCTTTTGGCAACGATCTCGGATGGGCTGGGCCTATAACTGAAATAGCACGAATGGCAAATGCTACTGTCATCCGCGAAAGAGTGGATAGGGTTGGAAGTTGAAAATAGAAGTTCGTTAAGGAAAATGCGAAATAGGGTAGGAGAAAGAACGTAGCATTGCGGTACCCCTAAATTAACCTTAAACTCGTTAGATATAACAACTCCTATAGTAAAAAAAGCTCGATATAAACCGAGAAAAGTCCTCACTGACACCAAAAGCAGTAAGTTTTGCCAATAGTGCAGCATGCCACACTCTGTCAAATGAACCACCACCTTACGATGGATTGAGTGGCACCATTTCTCCGAGAGATATGCCATAAGATCGCCAGTAGAACGACCCTTACGAAATTTGTATTGACGATCAGTAAGTAATTTATGCGACTCAAGATACCTCATAAGGCGGTAATTAACTACCTTAGCAGCGCAGAGCGCAGAGCAGATTGCAATTGGGAGGTAATTTTCAGGGTATTACTTTCAAATGAAGTAAATTTCATGTCAATTTCAAAAACTCATCTGTGTTGTATGCTATTTCAAAATTCTATTCCTCTGTAAAAAAAATACACTTTTTATTAAAAGCAACAATGTTAAAAGATGAAGCAAAATGATCAGGCCACAAAAGTATATAAATCAATCAAATAAAATAAATACAGAAGCGGCATTTTTTATGCTCTATCCTAAACGCACCCTAATGTTGCTAAAAGAAACTTCCAAGTGGGACATTCCGAATGAAATTCATGTCTTCTTGGAATGCTTGTAAATATGTTATTTTCAATCAACAATTATTTTTACTAAACTGTTCTTTGAATACATATAACAATCAATTAGACATGTATAGCTTCACCATCTACCAAAGTAAGCAGCTCCCTATTGCAAAACACTTTCTCGAAATATTTTTTAAATTCAGCAATGAACAATTTATCTGAAAAGAAAAGTTTTGTAATTATTTTCTCTCCGTATTTCACTTTTAAGACAACAATTTACTTTTGACCTACAGTTGTCCTTTTGACAGTTTTATTCTGCACAATCTTTATGCTAAATCAATTAAACAATTAATTTACCAGTACTTTAGAATCAACAATTTAAAGGAGATAAATTTTTAATACTGTATGTTGACTTCAACTCCTACACGCAGCAACAGCCCTGATTTAAAAAAAGCAAAGCATTAAAACCTTTTATTACTTTAAATAAAAGAGAGGGCCTACAGCAGAAATACCAATACGTATGTACATACACACAAACAGACATACATATTATATTTATCTCTTTTTCTTAGAAATAAACGTGTGTATTTTCAGCAAATACTTTATATGAATGTGTAGTTATGTTGTGGAAAAACATAAAAGAATACACTAGCAAAAAAGAAAAAAAAAGAAACACTTGCTGTCCACAATACAGAAATATGAGAAAGGATGGAAATATTGTTGTACGTTTGTATGTTGTGTGTGCTTTTGCTGTGTTGTGTTGTGTTGTGCCATCAATGCTTCTATTTGTTGTATCAATAAAGTATACATTTTTAATGTTTTTCTACTACGAATATTGTAATTTATGTTTGCAAATTGATTTCAATATGGCCTGTCATTTGCTTTTCGTATTTATAAAGTTGTTGTAGCTTTATGGTATTTGTACCTTGTTTTTTCAATTTATTTTATAACAACTGCAAACTGTTTTCTTTTAGTTTTGCCATTGAGGTTGTTTTATGCCACAAGTCCTTTGAGATATGATTGTTATTGGGTTTCAATCATCATCACCACGGCACACGTCAATATTTCTGTACGTTTACGTTTGTTTGAATAAATGAGTAATATGAACATGATTTATGTTAACAGAGCATATGTACAGTGTTTAGAACTAAAAGAAAATATTATAATTTTTGGTTGACCATTAAGGATTTTTTTAGTTGTTTATTCGATATTATGGCAAATAAAATTGATGTAAAATACATTTTGCTTTCTAGGACTTCCAGCCAATTAATTTTGATGGCTCAAACAATAAATTGAATATTTAACTGGTGTTGATAAATAACACTTCTTTAGCCACGAAACAAGAACCCCATGAACCTATTACGAGGGCGGTTCGGAAACTTCTTAGCCTATCAATGAAAGAGAATAGTTAGTTTTCAAAAATATTTTTATTATTTTTCAATATAATCTCCTGAAAATTCAATACACTTAGTACAACGCTTTTCTAGCAATTCTATCCCTTGATAAAAAATAGTTTTCCTCAAGGTCTTCAAAATAGTGATTTACAACTGTAATTGCATCTTCATTTGAGGTAAACCGCTTGCCAGGTAAAAGTCACTGGGAGCTAAATCAGGAGAATAAGGTGGGTGGTCAATTTTTAATTTTAATTCGTTGATTTTAGCCATTGTTAAAACAGTATTGTGCGCTGGTGCGTTGTCTTGAAGAAAAATTATTTTTTTGTATTCAATATTTGCAAATAATTCTTTCAGCAAATAATTCTTTCAGCCTTTTTGTTTTTTTTTCAAGTTCAATTTTAAAATTCTTCAGGAAAATTTGTGTTTTTGTGTGTAAATTCAATAAAAAAATTTGAATTAGATAAAGGTCAAAGCAAATGGGATAAAGAATACAAATTTTTTTGTGTTGTAAACCAGGACGTTTTTTTCGAATTTGTACATTCAATTGATCCAAAAGGTTGCAATAGCATTCTGAATTTATTATTTTACTCTTTTGCAGATAGTCAATCAATAAAATACCTTTCAAGTCCCTTAAAACCGTTGCCATAACCTTACCAGCCGATAGAACTGTTTCTGCCTTCTTTGGGACATTTCCTCCAGCTTCAGTCCATTGTTTGGATTGTTTTTTTGTCTCTGGAGTATAGTGATAGATCCATGTCTCATCAACAGTTATGAAACGATGCTTAAAATCCATTTTATTTCGCTTAAAACGATCCAAACAAGCTTGAGAAATGTTCATTCTTATGCGTTTTTGGGCGACTGTTAACAAATGTGGCACCCATCTTCCAGAAAGCTTTTTCATCTGTAGTTCTTCATGCAAAATTAAATGCACTCGCTAATTTGAGATGCCCATGATATTAGCTATTTCACGCACTTTTAGTCGTCGATCATTTAATACCATATCATGCACTTTAGCTGCAATTTCTGTTGTTGTCGATGTTTTTGGACGTCCAAGACGTAAAAGTAGGTAGGACCACGTTTAAATTCAGCAACCCAATGTTTTACTGTTGCATATGAAGGAACACTTACACCTAACACATTTACCATATCAATATGAATTTCTTGTCCCGATAAACCTTTTTTATGTAAATATTTAATGACACCACGCATTTCTAATTTTTCCATTGTAAAAAAATCGCGGATGCGTCTTTTGTGAACACGTGTTTCTATATGAAGGAGTTACCAGATCGAAACAAAATTTAACATATGCTCATAGAAGAGATGGTAGTTTCCAAAACTCTTAATTTTTTTCTGATTATACCGCGCGTTTTGTGCTAGGCTAAGAATTTTCCGAACCGCCCTCGTAATATAAGGAAAAAAGCTTGTGGTAATATTTGCTTTAGTGTTTCCGTGTTGTTACTGATAGGTTCGACTCAAATGACCACAAACACTATTTACTTTTCCCTCCTCGTTATGATCTATTTTCCATGATTTATTTAACGAGAGTTTTAAATAATAGATTGAATCAATGTCTGGATATACATAAAGTTATTAGAGAATAATAAGCAGGATTTCGTGAAGGATATACCACCGATAACATCTACAATTTAACTGCTAATGCATATATAAAGCTTAGTTAAAACCGAAAATTATATAGTTTTTTTTATGGATTTCAATCATTTTAACTAAAAATGGTTAAAGTGATTGAGTGCCTATATAGTAAAACTTATTTCACAGTATGAATAGGACTGTGGCTGACTAGGCTCACACAGGTAGCAATTCTTGTCATGTGATTGCGATAATATGAACAACTTCTTGTTGAGGAGTTCGGGCTTTCTAATTCCACATGTATGCAATTTCCCAGCAATCAACGGAAGACAAGGCTTAATGAGTTGGTAGGCCGGAGCGCACTAAGAGCATCAGCCCTTAAACCAACTCACCCGTCAAACCGTCACCACTGGTTCCTTACAGTACACGTATCTGTTGTATAGGCAAGCCATTACCAAACAATTATCAAGGACACTAACACTCCCTTCCTGCGATTTAGGTTTAAACCACAGCCAGAACGTTACAGCCAAGGTAGGCACCTCAACCATGATCAGCCCCGGTCGAACCGCAAGCAGAACTTCCCGGGGGCCGTGCTGATCCCCGTTCTGCCAATTTATACCCTTGGTAAGGGTTTCGGAAGCCAACACAACATAAGTCATTTGGCTTCCTAGAGTTTTGTTTGCGGCACTAAACGGGGGACCCCTTCCCCTCTTTTCCCCGTAAAACAGATCGCCTAAGTTAGGAATACGCCAAGGCAAAACCTTTTCCCCGGGGGGAAATTAAGCAAGTCAGAAATGATGATATTTCATAAAGGGGGAAAGCTATCAAAGCTGGAAAACCCCTTTTAAGCAAACAAAAAAAAAAACTTTTTTCATTAAAAAAATCGGTTTAGACAATATCTCGGATATATATGGCCTGATATCGGATTTTCTGTATTCTATTATATAGTAGCAATCTACAATCAAAAAAATTCTAATTAAGTAAGCTAAAGTTTGTATATATGAATAGCAAAATCATATTGTCCAATAATCGAATATTGTCTCACATGTCTGAACATGCTATGAGATAAAAAAATAACAAAAAAAATCCATAAGTATCTTTGAAAATAGTAAGTACTAAAATGTAAAGATTTTAAGTCTGCGGAATAGCACGAAATTTTAAAAATTTTAAAAATTATTATTTTAGTTTCTAGTCTCAGAACCGCAAATTTTATTTCTATAAATTTAAATTTGGTAGTTTTATTGATATTTAGCTTAATTTAGGTTTACCAGGCTGCCAGTCGTTGAAAAGCCAGCCCACTTGAGTCCACATCGGTCCAGTTATGTTGCCTAGGTGTGATATGTATCTCAGCGGATCTACATACCGTTGGTCTATTTCGATACCTCCGCCATATCATGCAGCATCGGACTGCGTAAATTCAAAGCCTTTATATAAGAAAGAGCTGGACACCGTAAGAAGAAGTGCTCAACAATATTGTCTCTGCAACTTCTAAAGAAGTCATCAAATAGAAAATTTAACCTTCTAGCCTGGATACATATGTGGCAATGTTCTGTCAGGACCGAACAGCAGAACGCAACCTCCGTCGGGGCAGGGCCCTGAGGATGATAGTCTTCCTGTTATCATATCTTGACCATGTCGGCCTTGATATTCGACAGGTAATCTCACTAGACCAGTGATGCCCAAAAAGTTCTATACAGAAGAGTAAACACCAATACATTTAAGGAAAAACTACTTTTATTTAATATTTTTTGTTGTAAAAAGCAAAACATATACAAAAAAAAAATCAGACTGAAGTTAACGACACCGTTAACGCTGCCAACCAAATTAATTTGGCTTAATCAGCAAATTAATATTTTAATAATTTTAAATTAATATTTTAATAATTTCAACACGCGCATCCGGTCTGATTACAACTTGCACTGTCGTGAGAAAACAATTTTGCTGAATTAGCGTCTGCATATTGGCACATGTTGGTGCAACGTGATCAGGCAATCGATGAGGGAACTTTTTGGACAACAATTTAGGGAGTCTCGGTTACGCTTGCGAACTCGTCGGTATTTAATTATTAATTAATCAAATTGTGAAAATTAATATGAGCATTAATAAAATTGTGTAAATTGAAATAAAATTGTGTTGAAGTTTTTATTTAGTAAAGGTTAAATTTGAAGGTAATAAAAATTAATTCAGGCGCTGTGGTTGCGCCTTAAACTATTTTTTTATCAGAATCATTTGGAGGATTCTTAACTGGCGCCCGAGCAGGGACCTGAGTTAAGGTCTCTAATTAACGAAAGAGAATTTCTGCGATCTCTACGGAGCACTCCAGAAACAAAATAAATTAATAACACTCCTGCGATCTCTACGGAGCACTCCAGGATCAATAAAACAAAAAATTATAATAAAAATAAAAAAGTCACTCCTCCTTCGCCAACCGAGTATTCCTGGTGATCATTAATACACAAATCACAGAAGGTTACTCGAGCGAAAGTGAAGTCAACCGTACCCCAGTAGGTATCCGCGATTATAAAAGCGGATTTCCAAAAAGGAACCATACGGAGCTTCCGCGAGGAGAAAAAGAAAAAGGATTCTCCATTTGATCGGGTCGCGTCGCGTCGCGCAACCGAGGCTCAAAACCAAAAATTTTTTTTTTTATTTTATTTTATTTAAAAAAAAAAAAAATATGTGTCAAATATAAAGATCATTAACAAAATTTTTTCTAACAAAAAGTGAACTAAAATATTTCGAGGCAAAAATTTTATTCCTAATAAAAAAGTGAACTAAAATATTTTGAAGCTACCAAAAAATTTATTTTCTAATAAAAAAGTGAATTAAAATATCAAGCTATAAAAATAATTATTGAAAAAATTTTATAAAAATTTTAAAGAGAAAAATTTAATTCCAATAATTAAATGAAAATTGAGAAAAAAGAATTAAGGAAAAATTTTGAAGAGCATAAATAAGTTATTGAAAAAATTTTATAAAAGTTAAAAAAATATATAATTCCAATAAAGAAAAATTCATAAAAAAAAGGAATTAAAATTTTATCAAAAGATTGTTTTCAAAAAAAAAAAAAGAAGCAAAAAGAGGGAATTAAATATAAAAAAAGGAAAATACTCCCCAAAAAATTGTATATCAAAAATTTTTTTTTTGTTCCAAAGAAAAAAGGAAAAGTAAACGGCCAAAAAAGGAGCCAGAGTATTAAAAATTTGGAAAAAATAGAAGTGTGGTGTATACAGCGAAAAGAAATAAGACCAGGTGAGTCTAAATATCCTTTTACCCTTATCCGTTGTTGTAACCATTATAATAATTATGGAGGAGATGCAGGGAACGCTCACCACCCTAACGGGTGCCGTAAATCGTCTCCTACAAGAGATGAAAATTATAGAAACTAGACTTAGGGCAATTGAGGAAAATAGGGATATAGGAGCCTTAAAGGAAAGACTAGATTCGTTAGAACAGGGAGTTGCCAATGTAGGAGCTGACCAAGGGGAAACCGCTGCAATACTGCAGGCACCCAGGACTGAAGGGGAGCTGAATTCAATATGTAGGCTTCCAGATAGCGTAAAAGAACTTCGGACATTCGATGGAAATCCATTGAACTACGTATCCTGGGTTCATGCGGTAGAAATGGTGCTTAAGGATTTCGAAATAGTTAGGCACAAACCAATCTATAGGTCCATTTTACAGAGTATACGCCAGAAAATAGTTGGCGAAGCTGATGCCGCCCTGGTGTCATACAACATTTTTGATAACGACTGGAAGGAGGTGAAAAAAGTTCTGTCGCTCCATTATGCTGACAAGAGGGATGTACAAACCCTCGAACATCAGCTAAATCAACTCTCGCAGGGTTCGTCTAAAGTAGACGAATTCTACTCAACGGTGAATCACCAGCTATCCCTTATAATAAATAAGCTGAAAACGGAGGCATACAGCGAAGAAACGATTAATGCATTGGTGACTACCCACAGGAATAGAGCACTAGATATATTTATCCGTGGCCTTAACCCGGAATTGTCCAGGATGGTCATAATACAACGGCCAAGGACCTTGCCAGAGGCCTACTCTGCATGCCTAGAACTCCAGAATCTTACAATGAGGAACAACATACTACACCCTAGGTCGCAGCTACGTACGACTAATCCACCAGTCGCAGTCGTCAAAATACCTCCGAGACCTCCTAGACCTCATTTTAATTTTTCAAATAATGCAAGGAACAATTACCACAACAATGGACCATCCTATACAAGTAACAAACCAGTTCCGCACCCAAGATTTTAGTGACTGACAACGAGAGTAGTTTCCTCAGTCCTTTGATTAGGGATTTCATCGAAAGATTAGGGATAAAAATTTACTTGACACCATCGCAACGAAGCGAAGTGAATGGACAAGTAGAGCGTGTTCACTCAACTCTTATAGAAATTTACAGGTGCCTAAGAGCAGAAAAGCAAGAATTAAGTGTTCAGGAGTTAATATATGTAGCAGTCGATAGGTACAATAATACTATACATTCCGTCACGGGAAAGAGACCTAGTGATGTATTCTTTAACAGGGCAAAAACATCCGATTTTGATAAACTGCTTAAAGCTCGCTCTAAAATTAATAAGGACCTTAGGGAACTAATTAAGAAAAATGCCAGGGAAAGAAATAAGCGCATAAATAGGAAACGAACATCTCCAAAGAAATTTAAGAGAGGTGATGCAATCTTTGTTAGGATAAAAAACGTTAAAGCAAAAAATAAACCAGTTTTCAGAAAAGAGATCGTGGATAAAGATAACAGAGTTACAATACGCACGGTAAGTGGTAGAAGGATTCACAAGGCTCACATAAAAAATTTGAAACAAATCTAATAAATAACAAAAACCTTCTATTTTTTTCAAAAGATTTCAACTCTAAGTATCAAAAGCAACATAATGGATAACAAAATAGTATCCAATATAAAGCGCCTTGCCTAAACAACTTGGTGAGTGTCTTTGGCACTGGGGTTCGACTCCCTAAAGGCAGCGCTCATTACCATATTGATAAGTACATATGCATATAAAGATTAATATAAAAAATTTAAAAGGAATACAAGGAAACATAAAAAAGATTAAAAAAAAAAAAAAAAAAAAAAAAAAAAAAAAAAGAGAAAAAGCGCAATTGACGCATCAAATAAATTCCCATTTAATGCAATAATTAATGCACGTAATACGAAAGATTATGAAACAAAAGCATTTCTATGAATACATGAATGCAAGTCCAATATAATTTCCATATAACACAATATAGAGAACGTCAGCTCAGGCCTGGACAATCTTCCGATGATGCACTGATGCCCTGCACTGGCGAGTTGCATCAAGGCATATAGATGCAATGGCGGCAAGGTATAAGATCATCATTTGGGGTTCCAAGTGAACCAAGAAGCGATCCATAAACTGACTGACGAAGAAATATAACGAACTAAAATAAGAATGAAAAATGGAAAATTTTTTATTTTTTTTTTTAAGATAAAATATCCTTCTTTATCAGAAATAAGCATAAAAATATATATACAAAAAAAAGGAAAAAAACAAAAAAAAGAAAATAAAAAAAGAAGAAAAAAACGGCTTTGCCCGAATTTCATTGACCACTAATATCATTTGAAATTAATTATTTTTCAGACAAAATGATTTTCAAATTAAGTATTTTTATTATGATTTACATGAGCATTATCACTCTACGAGCCGAACAAATATATCGCTATGAGGTCCCTATCGTTACGGTGAGAGCTGGCAACGCTTGGACGATTAATGGCAATTTTAAATTGGTTCACGTCATCAACCTAGATGAGTATGCAGCAATTGCGAATAATGTAACGGCGCTGGTCCAGAATTACATGCCGCCTGGCAAGACTAAAGAAATAATTGTTTATCACCTTACACAAATACAAGACAGACTCATCGAGCTGGGAGCCATACGGGGCAGAACGCGTAGGTCAATCGACTGGATAGGCTCCGCATGGAAATGGATCGCTGGCAATCCAGATGCCGCAGATTGGAACTACATTTTAAAAAGTCAAAACGCAATAATTAGCAACAATAACGAGCAATACAAAATCAACGCACAACTCTTGAACACCACAAAAGAGATCGTTCAAAAAACCAATGAACTTATTACTAGAATGAACGAGATTAGCAATGGAAAAGAAGCCGAGAGAATTGGGCAGGACACAACGAATCAAGTTCTCATCCTGAAAGATACTATCAACGAAATAGTAAGGGCCTGCCAATTGGCCAAAAGAGGAATTGTCAACACGAACTTATTAAACAGGGCTGAAGTCGAAGATATTGTTACCGAAATGGAAACACTGCCATACGCTAACGCCATAGAAGCTATCGAATACGGAAATCCATCCATATATACAAACGGGTCACTGTTACTGTATGTCCTTTCTATTCCAAAGCTGAAAAAAGACTTTTACCACCGACTCATCACTAGGACAACAATAAGAAGGGGTAGACAAGTCGAACTACCGTTCAACGAAATACTCATAAGCCAAGATGAAACGTTTGGAGTGAAAACCCCGTGTCTAAACATTAACAAAGTGACTGTCTGCCAACAAACGTCCCTAGTCCAACTAGCCGAAGATTCCTGCATACCACGACTTCTCAAAGGAGGGAATGCGAATTGTCGCTACAAAATGACCACCAAGCAAGTAACAGAAATGTTAACAACTGATATTATTTTCATAACGAACTTCGAGGGTATCCTGAAAACGCAGAGTCAGACAAAAACACTCAATGGCAGTTACCTGATACAATTATATAACGAGAGTGTTTTAATCAATAACGAAACCTTCTCCAGCACAGCTGTTTCCAGGCTACAGCCACTTCCCCCTGTCCTAACGAGCGTGGCTAACGAAAAGCTACTTGTGGACATCGATCAAGTTCATAACATAAGTTTGCACAACATGGACAAGCTTGAGTATCTTGGTTTAAAACTAAATATGTCGCTTGGAACATACATTAGTGTCGCTATCGCAATGGGAATTTGCGTTGGAGTCTTGTGGCATAAGATAACTAGAAAAATTAACCTGCCAACAGTCAAAGTTCCACAGCCAGTTGATCCTACCTGCAACCCCAAAAATGTGATCTGCGGGACGCAGATATTTAAGGAGGGAGGAGTTAACGACACCGTTAACGCTGCCAACCAAATTAATTTGGCTTAATCAGCAAATTAATATTTTAATAATTTTAAATTAATATTTTAATAATTTCAACACGCGCATCCGGTCTGATTACAACTTGCACTGTCGTGAGAAAACAATTTTGCTGAATTAGCGTCTGCATATTGGCACATGTTGGTGCAACGTGATCAGGCAATCGATGAGGGAACTTTTTGGACAACAATTTAGGGAGTCTCGGTTACGCTTGCGAACTCGTCGGTATTTAATTATTAATTAATCAAATTGTGAAAATTAATATGAGCATTAATAAAATTGTGTAAATTGAAATAAAATTGTGTTGAAGTTTTTATTTAGTAAAGGTTAAATTTGAAGGTAATAAAAATTAATTCAGGCGCTGTGGTTGCGCCTTAAACTATTTTTTTATCAGAATCATTTGGAGGATTCTTAACTCTGATAATCGCTGTCGTCAATGTTTACCAACAAAGCATGCGAAAGTGTGTTGCTTTGCTTTTGTGTGTGTGCGGTGAAGAACGAAAAAAAATGTGAAAGACGAAGTTGTTTGTATATTTTTCATTGCTAGTGCTGAGCGCAGTATTTGTGTATTAAAGAGCACAGCCCAATAGCTAAGCGCATTTACAAAAACATTTGAGTATCAAGCGCATAGGCCTGGGCGTGTTTGCACTAGACCATCTGTCTTGAGCGGTCTCAAAAATTTGATGCTGTACTCGTTTCTAACAGCTTCTAAGCGGGAGTCCAACCATCCCATCTATATTACTTTGCTGTAGCTCTACACCGGCCTTTGTCAGTTCGTTGAGAACAGCAATACCACGAATAATCAGATACACAGCTGAAATGCCAACTATCAGTTGAGTTGAGAACGGCAATGTAAATTTAACAAAGACAAGCAAATTTTTGCAAATGTGGTGAACTGCAATAGTCGTATTAAACGTAGTACACTAATTTTTGGGGTAAAATTAATCACGCACGTAAAAAAAATAACTCATGTAACAGAGAAAAACAGAAAACAGTTTTGAACTAAGTGCATCATAATTTATATAATCCACTAATTTTTATTCTCACGACAGCCAAAATATATATTTTTTGTTGAATAGATATTTCATTTTTCCTGTTTTCGTGTGGCCTGGTACCACTGTGCTTAAAACTTTAGTATTTCTATTTTATAGATAGTTAATTATTTATGACACAAATGTACTTTTTATATCAAACTAATTGGTTCTTTAGTACTATCATAAAACTCTTTGTTTATTTTGTTGCACTCTGAATGATGGAACTTGTTACTGATGAATACAGATACAACAATGCAAAACTGCTGGGTATCACTTTTAAGAACTTATTCTAAGAGCGAAAATATTTAAAATATTTTCAAGTATTTATGTGCGTAAAAAAACATTTGAGTACAAAAATTTTTATTTTAATTGATGAACCAAATGCAAATATTTTGCAAATGAATCAAAACAATATTTTAAAACGATTTATATACGAGTATATTATAGATTCTCATAAATAATTAGTTTTAAAGAAATATATATAAATCAAAACAAAATTGTTTTCCGTGTTTGTTCACAATATTTTCAATTCTATTTTGGGTAGATAGGGGCGCCAATAAAATGCATTGTGCGTAGCAAGAGACGAATCAAAAATATCATATTTCAATAATATTTTATAAATTAATTTCGTCTTTTAAGCAATTGACTTTATATGTTTTCATAAAAAATTTGTCCTAGCTGTGATGCACTTTAATATCAATATAACGATAAGTGTTTTCACTTTTGAACCGATGACACTTTTCTGCATTTCGATGTCAATTCGATGTTATATTAATTGATCTAATTGTTATCAGCGGCAATTATGACTAAGCGGATTTAATTTAATGACTAAATATCATCAATACAAGTGCATAATATAATCAGATGAGCTTAAATTTTGATTCAATATAATGTCAAAAGTTCATTTACCTGACGATATATTGATACCAGGGAAATGGATTATTTGAATTGGCTTAACCCATTAAGGCCCGAGCTATAATCCCGTTAAGCTACATTGGTCAAACTTTTATAATTTGATTGTTTATACCTAAATATAAAAGTAAACAATATTTAGCCAAATCGGAGTAATGGGAGCCGAGATAATCCTTATTGCGAAAATGCAACATTGGGCCTTAACGACATAAAGATTAACTGGATTTGTAATGATTTGAATTAAAATAATTTATTAATATCTCTACAGAAAATGTAATAAATATATATTCTTGTACATGTGTAAAGTGATATGTGCGTGATATATTTTATTTATTTATGGTAAGTTGCAAAGCACTTCGGATGAACTGCAACATCACATTTCACACGTCACACATTTGTAAATGGTTTGGCTGCTATATTGCCGACATCTCAACGGGTTCTTTTTATGATCAATTTGATCAGTTCGAGTAACTGAAAAAGTGGCACTACCGGTAGGAGCTATAATTCTCTCAATGTTTCCTGTTCTTAAAAGAAGGCTATTCATTATAAACTTCAGTTGAGGCATTGGAGCTTGTTTTTCCCGATTTGTCAGTAGGCAATGCAATGTCCAAGAGTTAACCAAACTTGCATCTAGAGCATTAGTGAAAAATGGCTTCTTTGAACTCTGTAATTGTTCGTAGCATTGTCAAATAAGACATTGGTTTTGGCATCCATGTGTAGCATTACGCATGGTACTGATTGGCAGTTTTTTATTTGTTTGTTATTTTCAAGTAAATTACACACTCTGCGTATAAAAAAACACCTGCGAAATAGCCTGCATTTTACAAATTAGCCATCAGTTTATATGATGTAAAAATATTATCAAAAGTGATGGAATGCTGATTTAGTTTCTCGACATGTTTTAACGATGGCATGACGGCATTCTTTTCTAATCCAAAACCTGGAACTTTAGCGGATTGCCCAGCATTTGGAATAAATTAAAATAAGTAGCCATCAGTCCAAATCTAATCGGATTTCCTTTGATAAACATCTTCCATAATATGCTATCATCTGTTCATCGATAGATTATTTGTGGGAAAACACGCTAAGCTGCATAAACTTCATACTGATTGTTGTTTAGTGGAGTTATTTTTGCAAAATTATCATCTTTGTCTAATGTGGGATTGTTACATAAATGGATATATTAATTAATGCGTTTAAATCTCTCTCTCTTGTCATATTTTGTTTATCTAATTTATTAGAAAATACAGGGCATTCCGGCCAATACATTTTTATATTAGGCATTGTGTTTGCACCGGTTAAATACAATATATTAATGTTATTTTTTGATCAGACCATGTACTTATAAATATCTGAATTTCAGCATAGTTCGTAGTAGTTGTAGAGTCGTTTTTGTATACGTGACTGTAACGATTAGTGCAATCGAAAAGAAAATCAATTATTTTATCATCATTGAATAACTTAAAAAATTCCATTGTATTGGATGAAATGGAGAAATTTGATAATTTTTGAATATTTTCATCATATACATTAACAGGAGATCTTGAAAACTCATTCTTGTTCAGCTTCATTGTACGAATATAATACTCGTAATTAAACTTCCCCAGCTACTTCAGTTGCTGCGTTCCTTGGTTATTTAAAACTTGCTCATTTTCCTCAATATCTTCCGTGTCACTCATTTTACCCTTTTTTGATAGTAATAAAATCGCAATGGCTATTTCGTCTAAGATAACTGGATTTTTTTGTACAAATAATTATGTTCTTATGTTAGCTGCATCCTTCAAAAGTTTTCGATAGTTATATTCCATATATTGTGTAAATTTTTACAAATGTACCCAAAAAACAACATATTACTTATTACATATTTGTGTGGTGTATATGGAATACGATTAAGTGATACGTCTAGAAAATTTGTATGAAATATACTCAATATTTTGAGTGTATTTCATACAATTTTTGAAGACGTATTACTCCTTCGTGTCCCATATACACCACACACATATGTAATAAGTAATATGTATATAATAATAGGATGCATGAATATATTCATTTGTTTGCATACACTCTAAAAAAACAATATTCATTAAAGTATTGAATACTTTGAGAGAGGTTAACAGAATAAAACAAATACGAGTGTGGTATATTCACGTATATGTATAGTATATTTAAAAATGTGAACTAAATATGCTCGGTTAATATCGGAATTTTCTCATTTTCTGTATTTTAGTAACCGTCTTTTATAACAAGAATTGCTTTTCAGCAAAAAAAAAACTAACAAAAAAAAATTTTAAAAGAAAAATCGGTTCAGACTATATCTCGGGTATATGGACCGATAAGGGAAATTTTCATGTTCCATATTTATATAACCTTATTTCATTGCCAAAACTGCTTTTGAGCAAAAAAAAGTCGTTTACGTTCGCTTACGCGGCATTTTAATGAAAACGCCGTTCCAGGCTATATCTCGGGTATATATGGACCGTATCGAAAATTTTAATTTTCCATAATTATATAAAATGATTTCCTTACCAAACCTGCTTTTGAGCACAAAAAAGTTGTTTAAGCATTTTAATGAAAACTCCGGTCTAGGCTATATCTCGGGTATATATGGACCGATATCGGAAATTTTCATTTTTAATATTTATATAACCTGATTTTATAACCGGAACAGCTTTTAAGCCAAAAAAAATTGTTAAAGTTCGCTTACGCGATATTTTCATGCAAAACCCGGTATAGGCTATATCTCGGGTATATATGGACGGATATCAGAAATTTTCACTTTCCGTATTTATATAAAATTATTTCATTACCAAAACTAGTTTTGAGCATAAAAAAGTTGTTTAAGCATTTTCATGAAAACCCCGGTCTAGGCTATATCTCGGGTATATATGGACCGATGTCGGAAATTTTAATTTTCCATATTTATATAACCATATTTCATAACCAAAACTGCTTTTGAGCAAAAAAAGTATTTTCAGTTCGCTTACGCAACATTTTCATGAAAAACCCGATTTGGGCTATATCTCAAGTATATATTGACCGATATCTGAAACCATTTTTTTTTTGCCTTTTAGTCACCATGCTTAATGAGTGTGTGAAGGTTGAAGCAAAACAAACAATTTTTTTTTTTTCAAAAATTTCTATACAAAATGGCAAAAAAATGGTTTTTTTTTTTAATTTTGGATATATCTCAGCTATATATTACTGAATTTCGAAAGCAAACCCATGAATCGATGGGGTAAAAGAGTGGTGAAAGAAAGTGTAATGGGTTTTTTTAGAAACGGTCTTTCAGCAGCGTACAGACGGACATCACTTAATCGACTTTTCCATTAATTCTGAATCAGAATATATATACTTTATAGGGTCGCAAACATTCTCTCACATTTTTGTGATGGGAGAAAAAACAGAAAAGAGATTGAATTGCCTAAAAATAAGTTGTTACCCATACTCTTTTTAACTCGAATATACATTTACTCTATATGTTAATGCAAAAGCAAGCAAGTACACGATTACTGTTAGATAGAATACAAGAAATAATAAATGAACGAATAAATTATTCGAATGTATACTACATTCATTATACAAAGTAAAAATTCGGTTAAAAGAGATTTACGATGTTTAAAGTGTATGCAGAATAAAGACAGAAAATATTAAATTGAAGCTGACAAAAGGACTTTGATGGTATATGAAATACGCATAAAATTTTAATTTTTTTTTTTTTTTGCTATTATCTTTTTGGCAACACTAGTTTTGACAGCTCACGCACGTTTTGTATCTTGTGTCACTGTCAAACATCTTCAGTTTGGTCTATAATTTAATCATGAATCGTCTTACAAACGAACAACGCTTGCAAATTATTGAATTTTATTACCAAAATGCGTGCTCTGTTAAGAAAGTTCATCGCGCGCTTCTTCCATTTTATGGTCAGTTTAATCGACCTACTGAGGCTTCTATTCGGGCTATTGTAAACAAATTTCGCACCAAATTTACATTGTTGGACAACCACCAACACGCTTACGTAGAGTGCGAACTGAAGAAAATATCGCAGCCGTATCTGCCAGTGTTGGTGATGACCGTGAATTATCGATTCGGCGCCGTTCGCAGCAATTGGGCCTCTGTTACTCCACTACGTGGAAAATTTTGCGGAAGGATTTGGGTGTGAAGCCTCATAAGATACAGCTGGTGCAAGAATTGAAGCCAAACGACCTACCACAACGCCAAATTTTTGGTGAATGGGCTCTTGAAAAGTTAGATGAAGATCCACTTTTTTATCGAAGAATTGTGTTCAGCGACGAGGCTCATTTCTGGTTGAATGGATACGTGAACAAGCAAAACTGCCGTATTTGGAGTGAAGAGCAGCCAGAAGCATTGCAAGAGCTACCAATGCATCCACAAAAAACAACCGTTTCTCAATGTTGCACTTACAATTATTTTATGGGTTTCCTTTGTAAATTAAATTAAATAAAAACATTATATAAATAAATAAAATAAAACTGGACATCACTTTAAATATTTCGTCAACATTATCAAGTAGTTACTAAAATATTGCAATCGAGTATTCTAGTTTTGTGTTATCTATGTTGAGAAAATTCTATATTATTTATTTATAGTCAATCTAATGTTGTATTATTTGTATATGTTTCAAATGCTCAACAGATACTATTTATTTATACCCCTGATGATGTTAGAATAAAGCTAACGAAACGTTGGGAAAAAATATAAAAAAATAATTTTAATTTCATCTGACCATATTGAAGCCCGAAGGTAACCCCTTTTAAACAATAAAGATTTTAATAAATGGTAATAAAAAGAAAAATTCATTGTTGTATCGATAAACCAGAGTAACACACTCCACACTGCGGCGATGCTTCATTGAATCAATGGAGTTGGATATTCTGCTGTCACCGATAAGCTTCTTCGCTCTCTCCTGCACTCGGTCGAGCAACACGAAAGTTGCATTCCATTTTCTGTCAGATAAAGGTGGCATAAATATTAAGGAGGTCGGAAGGAGTAATGTACATCTTACACCGTTTCAAAAACCCGAAGTGCTTGAATACTTCTTCAGAGACATGAAAAATGTGTTCGCTCCAGCGCACATCGCACTGTATTTTCATTTCAAAAACATCAAGAGCATCCGATTCCTCAGTACTTATACCATCCATGAGTACAGATGAAGCAGATTTGATTTTGTCTAACGTTATTCTATGTGAACCATGTGTCAAAATTTAATTAAAATACATAGGTACATGCCAATGCATGATTAGAATCTGAGTGACTAACTTTCTTTCGTATACTTTTTCGTTTACATTTCGATATCGGCGAACTGGTTTTTTACTGTGTACACATAAGCAAAAAAATTAAAATAAAATAAAATGTGTATAATTTCGAATAGCTTTCATTTTTATCAAATGCACTCATTTGACTTGATATAACCAAACTTTTAAGTGCCAATAATAAAAGTAGCTTCGGATCTGTTGCCAATGCCAAATATTTGCTTATGAAAAATAGAAAAAAATAATATCTATTTTATCTCTTACGATATCTAATAGAGAATTTCAAGCATTTTAACAACGAAGTCAATATAAATGTGCTATTATTGTAATATAAAAAATACCTCATTTCTCTTCAAGCAAAAAGACTTTGTCTAACAATTAGCTAACGAGATGCATCTCAATTAGTAGTTATTTCAGATACTTAATCTAAATGGTATGAATACGGCTTTCTACGTTCAAAATAAACCACTTGATAGTTGTGCTAAAACAAACATCCATAATATCATAAGAAAAGCATACATGCATTCGTGTATCTGTATACAACTACTGACTTGCACACACGGCTTGCTTACATAGACGTAACAAAACATCATCACCTTCATCACTAACAACAAAGTCTTTCTTTTCGTTGCTTTTAAAAGAGTTAAGATTTTATCATCTTAATCATGCAAGGTGAACACATTAATTTACACAAGCGAGGTGTGTTAATGGTGTTTTGAAAGTAAAGAATCAAAAACAATATTTTCTTTGGAAAATGTTTAAAAACACTATTAGAGGATGAAAGAAATATGTAACCACAAAGTAAGTGGTGGCTGAATCCTCAAACAGATGATAATGATGACGGTATAATGAAGTATTAAATTTAAACATATAAAACTTAGAACATGTATTCAATAAAATGACCAACACACTGGGTGTAAAAAATAGTTGTTTGCATTTTTCAGTTTTTTTTTTTTTAACAAATTTAAAAGCAGTTGTTAGACATCATTGACTTTTTAATACCATTTCAACAAGTTTAACGATCATCAGATGATGATATTAAAAGAACGTGATAGTTTTATTAAAATTAATAATAAGATTTTTTATATCCCTCCACTTTATTTACTGTTTCGATTTTGTTCATTTGGTTATTAAAAAGTCCATTATTGTTGTAGCCGCTTTTAGTTCAAATTCAGTGGTGGTGTTTGCCTGATGAACCGCTTGAAGTAAGGGAGAAGTTGTTTAGTTCGTTTAACGAAAAACTTTCCAAATGAAAATTCATATAAGGAAAACTAAATAGGATTTTTAAGATAATAATGCAAACTATAACATATACGAACTTGGTATACTCGTATAATTCCAAACACATTGCGCATATGCAGAGTGAACGCTTTTCAATTGTGCATAAGGAAAGCAGGATACTGAAGCCGTTCATCAAACCAACTCTAAAACTCATTACTTCTTATATTGCAGGTTATCAGTAAGTATAAATCGAATATAATCTCGCATATTAGCTAGCACACAGTGTAACTTAGCATTTACTAAACACACAGAGTTTTGCACACATCATTAAACAAATGTGATATTGTCACACGACACACGAGCACTCGTCTAAAAAATTTTATATGTATATATATAAATCACCGAAAAAATTTAATAACTTTTATACAAATTTTCTAAACGAGTTGCTCGCCTGTGTTCTATGAACAGCACGTTAAGCTCAGTTTATTCACGCACTAAATACTTTACTTTAAATATATCTAATCCCGAATCTGTATTTGAATTTTTTTTTTTTAACTTGGACCAGTACTCAGGGGATGACCCCTACATATGCAGTGCAGTGCAGTGCAGTGCATTGTACCAGAACACAGAAAAAAATTTTGTTTAATCAAGACAATGCACCGTGTAACAAGTCAATCAAAACAATGGCAAACCTACATGAATTGAACTTCGAATTGCTGCCACATCCACCATGCTCACCGGATTTGGCTTCCACCGACTACTGACTGTTTGCAGGCCTGAAAAAAATGCTCGCCGGTAAGAAATTTCGCACGAACAAAGAGGTATCGCTGAAAATATAGCCTATTTTGAGGCAAAACATAAATCGTTCTACAAAAGTGGTATTGAAATGCTCGATCGGAGCTGAAATGATTGCGTTGCTCTTATTTTGAACAAAAAAAACTGTGTTTTCTTTGTTTGGCCCGGGACTTTACATCTTACGTGTTAGAGCATACTTTTGCGATTAAAGCATTATTGGTTATAACTGATAAAAACTGCACTTCAAATCATTAAAATTTCTTAAAGTATACTTTTTCGATGACTGTAGTTATGTCCCATAGCCGTTCGCTTTAGCGACGTCCCTGCTTAATAGTAGAAATACTTCTTAAGTTTCTTAACAGCTTCTAGTTGCATAAACTTTAAGTAGCTCAATTAATTTTTAGTTTTTTTTTTTTAATGTAAAATAGAACTAAAATTATTATACAAGTTTTCACATGGTTTTTTTATGGCAATTTTTCCTTATCTAGCCACAATGGCAAGTTCATAAAAGCATCTATAAGCTGGAAAAGAGCAACGTTTCGCGTCATTAGCATAAAACACTTGCAATTTGCTAAAGCCTTCCAGCTGAAATCTAGCACCAATCGCAGTTTTTAATGAATCTTTTCCAAGTCACCATCATCAAAATAATAATTTGAGAGGAATAAAAATGTTCACAGGTTTTTATTTCACTATCATTTTCGTTTTTTATTTTTTATGTATAATTTAATGAAAAAAAAACACGTAGAAAAGAGGTGTGAACACTATAATTTGCTTAAAATACAGTTCAGCGATTTTGACATAACTTTCATGATAGATGATTTTATCGTAATATTTTATTGGGCAGGTGGCATTGACTTTGCCTCTACTTTTCCTTTGTGTAATTTTGTAACAAAATTTATAGCTTTTCATTTATTCGTGAATTTATTTTATAAAAATTAACAATAAGTTTAAATAATTAAGTCATATTTAAGAAAATTATGTTATGCCAACACGATTTTGCACTTTGCCATAAATTTAACATAAAATTACTTTAAAATAAACTCTGAAATAGAAAACATCATTAAAAAAAGCGATGGTGTTTTCTGAGATAACAACATTTCTTGTTTTTCACTAGTTTTTCAACTTGCAAACTGAACTGCTGACTACCTGTCAAACTAACTTTGTTTTATTCCCGATTTTGGTGGTTAAATGTTGATTCGAGTGGAAAAGTTGCAAAAACTAAAAAAAAGGAACTAAACTGGAGCTAGAAAAATTTTGCTCATTGTTATGCTGTACGGAGCGGCGCAATTTTAACACTTTAAGAAAAAGTCAATCTGCAAAGAAAAAAAAAAAAAAAAAGGAAAAATATACTTGCAAGTCGTACGAGTACGTTGTCTGGGAGAAGGAATAGATATTGTGTTTGGTTGTGTTTCAATAGGATGATGGATAATTAGTTAAACTGCTTTAAAGTTTTTTTTTTTTTACTGTTTAAAGTCTTTAAAAACTTAATTGCGGTAATAAATTAGTATCTCAACGCCAATTAAATTGAAATCACGAGCAACTTTCAATTGACGCAGGTGACGTTTATGCTCCATTTTATGAAGTTTTTCTTTTAATAAAGCGCTTGCAGTAAAACTGCATTAGATACTTGCTTCATACGAGTATATACATACATAACACAGGATAGTCTAAATACGGACAACTTTTTATATAAAAAAATACAGTGGTTCACAAATAATTTCGTACTTATCCCAAACTAAACTTTTCAACTTTATAAAATTAAAGCTGTTATTGACAAGGAAAAAATTTACAAAACCAAACACCTTTTGGCAAGAGATATTAATCTTTGCACATGAGTAAGAGGGTAGTAATTTTGGATCGGAGGCAAATATTTCGAGAACAAAACCAATAAATAGTTCCAAAACAAACACTTAATGCCAACATGGAAGTGCAATGGCTTGGACTAGTATAGTTGTCTCTGGTGTTGGTAATATGCAGGCCTGTTCTGAAAAACGCAAATCGCTTAAATTTAGCATTTTCGATTTGAAAACGCAAAAGTATAAAATTGGAGAGTTCAACTGAAATAAAATTATTCACAATTAAAATCTAATATGTTTTCTTTTTATTGCAATAAATAGTTAAAACAATTTTACACATTTTCAAGTAAAAATATTCAATTGCTCAAATTTTTTTCTATCACATACAAACATATGTACCATGTGCGTAAAACACATGTTTTATTTTTTTGTAAACAACTCTAAAACGCTAGTAAAACGCACGTTCCTTAGAATACTTAAAAATCAATTAACAGCCAGTTTACCAATTTCGAAAGAAAATGAATGCGAAAAAAAGCTAGTCACTCACATTCGAATCAATTTGGGTTTGTCTATCTCACTATTATTCGTTCGCATATTCCTATGTATTTTCATTGAGTTTTGACAGATCGTTCGCATAAAAAAAAGTTAGACGAACCCAAATCAATTTTCTTTCGCTTAGATTGTGAACGCAAGCACGCTGTCGAGATTGGTAAACTGGCTGTAAGCATTTTTGAGAACGCTTTGCGGTTTCAGATCGCATGTTTCTCGGAAAATGGCGGATTGTTTTCATTGAAGGCATAGTAGACAAACATATGTATTGGAAGATAATTTGGTACGTAGAACTACGTAACCATTTTATTTGTACGGTTGATATTGTACTGCTCCCACCTTAAGAATCCTCCATTAAAATCTCCTGATTAATATGCCATATAAAAATTCTCGGCAATTAGTGGATGAAAAAGGTAGATTGACTAGAGGAACAAGATCTCCCAAGATATTACTAACAAATTAGCAGACTCGATAGAAAATCACCACAAACACAATTCGAGAATTGAGATATGATGGCTGTTCACAGCTTAAGAATTCTTTACCACTATTTTGTAATTTAAATGCCATTTAAAAGTACTGGGAAATTTTGGCTTTGCCGATACGAAAGATAAAAAAAAACAAAAAACGACAAGATCCTTCATATATATGACCACCCTTTGAATACCGCAAGTATGTTTTGGTTCAACATTAGTATAATACTAAATAACATAACATTGTTAATTAAAGCTACGATACTAATGTCATGTACAGCCATATTATGTTACTTGAGAAAAAAATTTTATATTTATGTAACCACATTTTTGTTATAAATAACTATATTAATTGAAAAAACCATGTTTTCGAATACACAATATATTATTTTGCTATATCATATAATAAATTCTATATACAGGGTGGCTGATGAAAGATGCTACAAAAAAAAAGTAGTAACTTATTTTCTGTGCAATGAAACAAGAATTTGGATAGTGCAAAGAGAATATAGGCGCAAGTCTGGCGGCACTCTTCCTAGCAGATGGAGTATAATGAGGCTCATAAAGAACTTTGTCAAACTTTATCATTGAGATCCCTCAATTCGGACGCAGGAAACTATCGCTGCTGTAGCTGCTGCCATGCAATCCAATCGTAGAGTTTCGACAAGGAGCTTATCTGCCGAAAATTTGTGTCAGCAAGCAGTCACTGCAGACAATTTTGCACCAAGATTTACACTTATTTCCATATAATATTCAATTAACAAACAAACTGAACCCTAGAGACTTCCGGATTCACTTGGAATTTCGTGTGACTATCATTCAAATGGTGTAAGAGTATGAAAACGTCTTGAGGTGCATTTTTATGTCTGACGAGGCACATTATGATTTAAACGGCAATATTAACAAATAAAATTGTCAAATATGGAGTAATTCTAACCTATAGATACTCAATCAGATACAATTACATTCACTTCGCATCACAGTGTGGTGTGCAGTTTCTCCAAGGTTCATTGTCGGGCCTTACTTTTTAGAAGATAACAGCCTTACTGTTACGGTCGATGGAGACCTTTACTTAAAGATTTTGAAAGAGTTTTTTTTTCCAGAATTACGCCGAAGGAGAATCCCTTTAAGCATTATTTGGTTTCAAGAAGAACAATAATATTATAAAACAATAATATATAAAACAATAATTAAATATAATAATTAAAGTAAAAAATTTAATATGTCATGTAAAAATAGTGGAATTGTTATGATGTGCAATAGACAATAGATACTGTCTTCAATGCGAATAAAAAATATATACCAAATATCTCCTTTATTTCATTTCTGAAAGTCATGTATAATCATATTAATATGGTTAGATGTAGCATACAATGCCTACAACATATACATACAAAACATCAATATATAATACAACATACAATACATGTATACAATCAAAGTATAGTTGAACATAGCATTTTTGATGCGTAAAATAGTATGATTGGGTAAAACGATAATATGGTTAGCCGGAATTATGGTTGAATATATCATAATATTGCTGTATACAAATTACAGATGGGTACATCGTAATATTCAAACTTTAATAATTTTTACTTGCTTTACATTAAATCTTGTGTTTTTATTATTTTTTTCTATTTTTTTAGTATTATTCATTTAATTATTATATACTGTTATTTTAAGGTTCATGACATTGATATGCGTAGTAAATATTTCAGTCAAAAATCTAAAAGGGCGCCGACGAGTTGACGCTTTTGAAATAACTATGTAGCTACCTTTACGGCAATAATTGTTGCTAGCGTCATATGTAGCTGAGTTGTCAGAATCTTGCTGTCTTGAGTGAGTCCCCCGCGGCACAGGTTCTGCCTTGTACATTTCCGGGGTACAGTTTCTGCATTCTATTTTTCGTGTAAAGAGGGGAAGGGATCCCTCGTTTGTTGTAGCAAATAAAACTCTAGGAAGCCGCATGACTTATATTGTGTTGGCTTCCGAAACCCTTATTTGGCTTAAATTGGCAGAACGGGGATCAGCATGGAACCCGGCTGGTTCTGCTTACAGGACAACGTGGCTGAAACGTGGGTGTTAGTATCCTTGATAATTGTTGTAAAGGCAACAAACCGATGTAAAGGCAACAGACCCTTGGTATCTGTACTGTAAGTAACCAGCGGTGATGGTTGAGGGATAAGTTGGTTTAAGGGCTGATGCTGCTAGTGGGCTTCGGCCTACCAACTCATTATATAGGAGTGATTAGTATAGGAGTGATTAGAAGTGATTGGAAAGCAAGAAGTTGTTCATATAGCTACAAACATCTGGCAAAAGCTGCTACCTGTGCCAGCCTACCAGTAGAAAGCCACACGGCGGCGCTGCCTTTACGGCCTCATCCGATAAACAGCAGCTGATGTAAATCTCTTTCACAACCATCTTGAATAAGTTTAATGCATAAACACTATCACACAAGTCTTAAGATTTTTATATGATTTTGTGAGAGAGAAATCAAATGATATTTGTCACCAATTTGGTGAACTTCTGATATTAATATTTTAAGTATTTGCTTTTGTAAAAAATGCAACCCTGGACCAATGAAAAATCTAATTGTTTAAACAAATTTCTAAAAATCATTAAATGTTATGCTATGTGAAATCTCTTACCGTATTATATCTCATTTTCAGAACATATTATTCAACTGGCACGTATTATTTGAATTTTTTACAAGTCAATACAAAGTATCTGAAGTGATCTTTAGCGATTTAAAAGCATTAAATATGAAACTAAAATAAAAATATGTATAAAATATAGAGAAAGCGAGAGGGATAAAGATAGAGAGAGAAATTTTTTTAACCATTTTATTATTAGGAAATATCAAGACAGCATTTTGTGACTTCCACTTTTCCTTCCTTGGCATTTCTGTCAATGGGGGAAAACTTTTACGTCAAAAATAAGCAATGTCGTTCGAAAGAAATATTTTCAATCATATAAACATGTACATATATAAATATGTGTATTAATATAAAAACAATTCTTAACGAGATGATGATTTATGACAGCATGAAGGAGAAATATTCCATTCTCCAGCCATGTTTCTGCAAAATTCATAGGTGAACTCCATATAATGGCTAAATCAGAAACTGGCTAGAATAGTTATAATTGTGTTCGTGCATAAATTATTATTTAGATGTTGTATCACTTAATTGGTTACGATCTTTTCCAATTCTATGAGAAGATCATTCAACTAAGAACTTAAACTGATATGATGAGAGTTAATCTTACTTTTCAAAAAAAAAAAAAAAAAACTAAATAAATTTTAGCCTTTTAAAACTGAACCTGAGCATTTTGCTACGAAACCTTTTAGGCAGCTGCTTTTTTATTCAACGCATCTCTAATTTTATGGCTATACTAAAATTGTGTTCAATCTTGGCGACGAGTTGCATTAATTAACACTTCGCTTGGTAGTAATTTTATGAACACTTGTGTATGTTAACCTTGATTTTTGCCACTTCCAAGCTGCGGATAAATCAAAGCTTTTAATGTTGTTGTCGTCTGTTACACAGCAGAAAAATTTTATATAAATAAAATATAATCAGAAAAGAATTCATATTTTAATATAAGTTTTCACATGTGTGATACATGGGCTGTTTACACAACACACACGAGCGACTCGTGTAGGTATTCCATACAAATATTCTGGACGTTGTTGCTCGTCTGTGTGCGGTAAATATCACAATAATTTTTAAAATACATTTTTCAGTGAAATGCAAACGGAAAATCAAACTGTTCCCAATGCTTGATAAATGGAGTCACAATGTAAAAGTGTCTACTCTTTATTGTTATATAGTTTTCGTAAATTTGCCGTCTTCTAGCTGAATCAATTAATATATTTTTTGAATTTGATCTTGCAAAAGAGTTTTCTAGCTTCAAACAAAAATTTTGTAACTTATTTGAAAGCGGTTTTTGATATTTGATGCTAGTGCAAGGGAATGACTATTATTAGCTGTGTATGTGAGCTATTAATAGTCATTCGCTTTAGTGAGAAAATTGAAGGTGCGTTATTACTGCGAGGATTTTGGCGATTCCTGAAGACGATTTTGTGATATCAAAAAAAAAAAAAATCGGAACCGTTTCGTGTTTGTTTTTGGGTTTTTAAACTATATTAGGGCATTGAAGATGAACCACGTAGTGGACGTCCAAAAACAGCAACAGCAACAGAAATTGTAGCCAAAGTGCATGACATGATATTAACTGATCGACGAATAAAAGTACGTGATATAGCTAATATCATAGGCATCTCAAATGGTGGAGTCCATTTAATTTTGCATGAAGAATTACAGTTGAAAAAGCTTTCTGCAAGATGGGTGCCACATTTGTTAACAGTCGCCCAAAAACGCATAAGAATGAACATTTCTCAAACTTGTTTGGATCGTTTTAAGCGATATAAAATGGATTTTAAGTGCCGTTTCATAACTTTTGATGAGACATAAATTTACCACTATACTCCAGAGGCAAAAAAACCACCCAAACAATGGACTGAAGCTGGAGGAAGTGCCCCAAAGAAGGCAAAAACAATGCAATCGGCTGGTAAGGTTATGGCAACGGTTTTAGGGGACTTCAAATATTTTACTGATTGACTATCTGCAAAAGGGTTAAACAATAAATTCAGAGTGCTATTGCAACCTTTTGTATCAATTAAACGTACAAATTCGAGAAAAACGTCCTGGCTTACAATACAAAGAAATAATTTTTCATCAAGACAACTCACCAGCTCACAAGAGTGTTTTAACAACGGCTAAAATCAACGAATTAAAGTACGAGTTGCTTGACCACCCACCTTATTCTCCTGATTTAGCTCCCAGTGACTTTTACCTGTTCCCAAATCTAAAAAATTCCTTGCTGGCAAGCGTTTTACCTCAAATGAAGATGCAATTACAATTGTAAACCACTATTTTGAAGACCTGGAGGAAAACTATTTTAATCACGGGATAGAGTTCCTAGAATAGCGTTGGACTAAGTGTATTTAAGTTTCAGCAGATTATATTGAAAAATAAACATGTTTATGAAAAACTAACTATTCTCTTTCATTGATAGACTAAGAAGTTTCCGAACCGCCCTCGTATTTATTTTACCAGCAAACAAATATTCCAGTCTATTTTTTTATGGTAATATAAAGCAGACTATATATTATCATATAGCTGTCATCAAAATGAGTCATATGCATACTAATAGCATTGTTAAACTAGTTAAATCTATTGTTTTAGCGAAAATAGATTAGAGTACAGTTATCTACTACTAAGCAGCTAAATCAATTTGGAAGAACGTAGGAACCTTATTTATTGCCTCGATTAGACCCTGTTTAAGATAATTCCGGACAACACCTATAAAAAATCTGTTAGTTTAAGGAGGATTCAAACACCTTCATATAAATAATATATTTAAATTGTACTTAATCCATAAAATATTCTGCACAAAATCAGCTTTGTTACACAGGTATACTTTACTTACGTTTAACTCGCCGTTTGAAGCCTATGCCTTCTATTTATTAAAACCAAACATGTCCATTAATAATCTTAAACACCACAATAAAAGCCGTACTGCATCAATTGCTTTTAGAAACCTTTTGAACCAGGTTAGACATAAATATAAAAGTCAAAACTGGCACTTTATATTGACGGATGAAGTTTTAGTTCAGTTAATGTAGCCTATACTATTGTTCGTGAAATTGGCGCACCAAAAGCAATAGGTTTATTCCCTGTAAATGCAGCAGTATTTGCAGGAGAAACTAAATAAACACATAATTTGCATGGACAGCCGATCGCTGTTCCATGCAGCCTCAAACCCTAGAAACAGGTACAAATAAAGGTAGGGAAAGAGAGAGAGAGAGAGAGTTAAACTATTATGGACTCCCAGTCACATTAGTTTTTGGGAACCGAAGGTGGAGTCAAAACGGCTAAGACAGCCTACAAAATTTCTTTAAAAGCGACTAATACAAAAACTCATCTCCAGGAGTTTAATTATAAATCCAAATTATGCCTCTCTCCGAAACTGAAATAATTCCAACCATCGCCCCAGAATTATCAATCTTGATAAAAGTTGTGTAAATCTTTAAATTTTTACCAGCTGCGACTTACAAGCTTGCGATTTACGTGGTGGAAATTACTGGACTCTGCAAACACCAGACTGCAAATTGAAAAAGTCATTCGAACCATGGCAATACTGACCACAGGCGCCATGAGGACAACACCAACTAAAGCACTGGCCCCACTAATGAGCCAGATGCCATGTGACTTAGAAGACAGGCAGATCGCCCTAAAAGTCTTCATAAGAAGGAACGTGACTGGAGCATGGACCCACAGACCGTTTGGACACGACGATATACTTGAGATCGGAAAAAACTTGGTCCCCGATCTAATTGACTACTGCATGCCAAAACCATTCCTCTCAAGCTTCGGCTACCAAATCGAAGAATCACTCTTAGTAGCTGGACCCTCTTATGTTTACACGGATGGCTCCTGAAGGGAAGATAGGGTTGGAGGTGGCGTTTACATAGAGGAATTCAACTCTAAAATATCCTTCAGACTATCAGACTGATGTAGTGTTCTTCAAGCTATAAATAAAGCGGCCAGTTGACTGCCGTTTCATAGATATTCGGTAGGAATATCATGATAGTAACGGACAGCAAGGCCGCCATCAACTCCCTGATTGGAATATACACCAGTTCCAGTCTGGTACAAGGATGCCGTACATTTTTAAGCAAGATCATGAGACATTCTAATCTCCACGTATCCTAAAATGGATACATTGAAACGGGTCCAGCGTGTAGGAAAAGAATAAAACTCCACACGCTGAAATGTGCCCAAGAAAAATGGCTCGCTGAGCTAACATGCCTTATATCAAGGAACCTGTGACCGCATATTGACTTTAAGAGAACGTGGGAACAGCGGATGGCTAGTACATCAGCATATATCGCCACATAAAGAGGTTTCCCATATTTCCTACCCTCTTCTCCTCTCCCAGTATATCCCACTAACTTCTATTTTTAATCTATACAGCTTCATTTTTCAGGCGAGCGCAAAGGGAATGATTTCAGGACCCAAATGAGCTGAAGAATCTAAGCTACTGTTGGAAAGTCCAGCGGCCTGCCGACCTAACCTACGAGCTTGCGACTAATACATACTAGACATACTTATTAATATTTGTTTTCCGGAAATGCACAACCAGTGTGCATATTTTGTAACAACTCTTCTTTAACAATAACACCTCTATTATCACTGCACCACCTTCGTTTAAGCCTAAGTAATTTCAACAGTATTACAAATACGTATAAAGTTGAAAAACACTACTCCCTCTTTCCTCATCCACATAACCGATTTTCCTAGTTCCAGTATATATAGGTGTCATCCCCTAACTTTTGGTAAAAAAAATCACTAAAAGATTCATCCGAAGACAAATTAAAACTATTTGCAAATAACTAACTCATTGTTTATGCGCCAATTTGTATATGGAAAAGCTTTATTTTTTAGTATGGCATACATATGTTCAAAATATAAATAATTGGTAGCATTGTTAGTTTAAAAAGCATTTTTGTTACTAAAATTATAACAGATATATACAAAAATTAAATGTTTTTTGTAATTCAATCAAAGCAAAGATTATTAAAAATTAAAAATTGTGAATTTTTGTTTCAGTACGCAGTTTTTACTATATATCATGTGTGCCACATCGATGAAATCTTTGAAATTGTGAAATAAAGTGGCAACTTTGTATGTCTTATTTGCAAATACGAGTAATTTTTAATCAGTAATTGGTTTCGTGAGTAAGCTAATCGCAAATAAAAATTTTATTTACTGTTTATACGGCAATTGATGTTATTTACAATATTTTTATTCGCCAATAACCTGCACGTATAAACGTAGTATATATTAACAAAATATATTCGAGTTCTTACAGCACACTAATTTACAAAGTGAAATATTATGATACCATGTACAACTCTGACAAAGTGAAGACGTTAGCATTAAAATTGAGCTCATAGCTTGCTAGTGCTTTAGTTCGTCAGATTTATTAATATTTTAACATATTTTAAACGAAAAAAAAAACCGCAAAATAGCTCAAGACTAAGTAAGCTTTATATTAGAGGTCACTTAAATAAACTTGTATCTTACGAAACTCACTTCCGAACCATGTTGGTAAGTACCATCTTATGAGTTTCGGCAACAACAAATTAAACTACCTACATTAAAATGAAGGGGGAAACTTTTATATGTTATATTCTTAATTAAACTTGTAAAAGGTAAAATTAGAAAAGTTTTCAGCTTTCGATTAATGAGTTGTCATTTAATATATCTCAATGTTCTCTACTTCTTTTTCATCCTTGACTTTTCAATAGTTGCGTCAAAACTATGTCAATGCTGACTCACTCCGTAAAAGTTGTGACAAGTTTAATGAATTGTATATTGTTATCGATATGTTCTTTCATGTCAACGTTATTATACGTAATTTAATTTGATGCCTCAATCGCTGCTAAAGTTTATATATATATATATATATATATATATATATATATATATATATATATATATATATATATATATATATATATATATATATATATATATATATATATATATATATATATATATATATATATATTTGTACATTAACTGTTAAATTTGTTGTCTGTAAGTAGACACACACTTCCATAGATGTAAATAAATTAAATAGAACGAGTCTATGAACAGTATCCTGTGGTGGGCATACTTACCTTGACTTTTAGTCGATAATAATATTTTAAAAACATATCAGATCCATGTTGCAGGAAAACTTCGACGAAGAACATTTTTATAACAAATAACTCAATACAACGAATGTTATTATATACATATGTATACGGCTTAACAATCATATATGGTTTGTGTCAATAATAATGTTTTTTTAAGGGTAAACATCTGTCATTGTAACTTCTAATTCAGTATTAGACGGACGTCAAATTGTAAAAACACATAATAAAACAAATTTTTTGTCTAAAAAATATATATTGTGGTGCAGTCCGATAAACTTATTTCATTTAAATAAAACGGCTGCAGAAAGTTATCAATGATCGCTAGAATTCACGGTCAAGATGCACCAACTCAAAAAATGTAAACTATAATTGGCACACACAAGAAGAACTTGCATTATTATTGGGGGGCCCGCAACAATATTTAAAAGCTTGGTTATTAATTCAAAAGCAAAGCAATTGGATCCCTTATGAACTGGAACCGAGAGACGTTAAATGCAATTTTACAAGTCAGAAATTATGCTTAAACGTTACACTGATGGCCGATTTGTATTATGAGCTGTTGAAATTGGAAAAAGCAAGTGATTCGTTGGAAGAGATCACAATATCGATTGCTAAATCAACTTTTATATATATGTTATTTAAATACAAACCACCAAAGTTCTATATTTGTGTTCTTAAAATGTGACGATGTATTCGGTAATATGAATCCGAACTGGTCATTCCTCGTTAGTGTGCTGAAATATATCATGACACGAAAATGCTCAGACATACGAATTGATGAAACACCAATTAGACATAAAAGCTTTATAGCATCACAAGAAATGCTAGCTACCTTTGAGATTTATTCAAAAGGAAGGACATTGTGCCCCATATGAATTAAAGTCGAGAGACGTTTGAAGGTATTTTGCACACCGGAAACGACATTTGAAACCTACATAGAAGGGAGGATACGGTTATACGATCACAGGGGACCTGTTCCAAAGATAATTGATATGTTTTAAGAGAGTAAATAATGAGAGTACTTTACACCTCATTATTTATTTCGATCGATGTACAATGATCTTATTAAAATATGCTTCTCTTCCAAACAGGGTAAAAAAATTGGCTTAATTCTCAAAACCGTAGAAGTTCTTTTGCTGGGGAATCTATGTGCTACCAGAAAAATAGGAATAAGTAGTGGTTGAGGATGGATAATACTTTGAATAATATTTAATTATTTGATCTTGTCTAAAACAAACAGCATTTACGATGTTAGTATTAAACTACACTCATACAAAAAATAAACTTCATATTGATGATGGCGAAACATCACAATTGTGGCATCAATATTATGTAATAGTCATCAGTAATGTGAAAAGTGACATTAATCTCAATGACAGAAGTCATCAGAAAATTTGGTCATATATTGAGTATCACCAATGACACAACCGTAGTGACATCTATCCAATGTTACATTTTATTAATATATAATAATGCATCTAGTTTCTCAAAAGTTATTTAAAAAATAATAAATAGTGCCGTAATATTTTCTATTTATTGTTGAAAAGAAATTTTGTTGTTAAAATGACAGTTATTCGTTAAACGTAGCGATAATTAAATAACAAACAGAATGAGAGCGTAGAGAGTAAAACAAAAATAAAAAAAAAAACGGAAAGCCAAAGAAAGAGAATATATTCTCCTACACTGCATACACACAATTAAAATATGATAATGTGACACACATACATTATATTGATGACAGTAAATCATCAAAGGTATTATTAGAACATTATTAAATCTGATTGATTTCTTGAAAATGGTAGAATATAAAAATTAACTGATGAGTAGTGTAGCGACTACGAAACAGCTAGTTGTCCCCCAGCATTAGTATTCAATTATTTTTTCCTGTCTTCTTTGATCAAAAGGGCTACTGATCGCGGCAATTATTGTCATAGTTAAAAAATAAAAATTCATCATGGCGAAACCTAGATTTGAACCTTTAACCAGAAAACATATAATACATAGATATATTTAAAAAGAAAAGTTTAACTGCTTAAGACATACTTACATACATACATAAAATTAAGTGTTTGATCATATTTTTGAAATTGTTAAGTTCAATCGGACCTGAAGTTTAGTTGATTATAAGTGTACCATTCTATTAGTAGTACTTTATCATTATATTGGCGTCATTAAGTAATTTCTTCGATATTAGAGTGTAATTGCATTGATCATACATCAACCGTATTCCGATAAAGCATCCCCATGATGTCAGTATGACATTTCAATAATAAAATTTTCATAATTGCCGCTAATGATAATTAGAGCACTGCAATAGTTGACATCAGAGCGACGAAAAGTGGCATCTGGTCAAAAATGAATGACATTTGGCATTGCATTGATATTAAAATACATCACAGCCATGACGGGTTTTCTATGAGTGTAGTGAGAACTGATTAGTGGCCATTATATATACCTCCCACAATGTTCAGACTGGCAAAATCTATTCCAGCAGCTGCCACACTGTAGGTAATGAATTGCATTGAAATGAAATTAATAATGAACATATAAGAAAACGCGGGCGACCGTAGATCAGTAAGTTAATGAGTTTTTGAATGAAACACAGCTTTTTATATAAAAAGTTATTTTATTTTGCAACATAATAAATTACATAGGAAGAACTTTCGGGAGAAATTAACAATGAATATATCCAGAAAACACGGACGACAGTGAAAAAATACATGTATAACACTACTTATTCCTGCTTGCTACTTGTTCCGGTGTACATAGTTTGGTTTCAAAAGAAACTAATAATGGAATTGTACTCGTGTAGAAAGCATAGACGGTAGTAAATAAAACACGTACGCATAGGACGCAAGATAAATTACTACTTCCATTATACCAGGGCTTTTTCATTTCCTGTCGAATTATATTATTGTTGGTTGCTCTTTTTTGCAACTTGGCTACTGGCATGATATTTCTTACTTACCCAACAAAATTACGTTTCAAATAAGCAATTTAATATGAATCCTCTCTCTTAAACAAAGACACAATTATTACATTAACTGCCTGGCTCACGATGTCGTTTTATTAACGTTCGCTAATATTTTATATTAAAAATAAGTGACTTGAAGTCAACTAACGGATATATCGAAGGTAAACAAGGCAAATGAAACAAGATCAGGGAAAAATAAAGCTTATAAACGGCATCGGAATAGGTTTTTTGACCTTAAATATCATGGCGAACGTTTACGAGACGACATCGTGAGCCAGGCAGTAAGTTATTCTTCTCTTACGAAGAATTATTTTGAACAAATTGCTTCAGGAAAAAATTTTAGGGTAAAAAATGTTATTGATAACATTAGAAAGTTTCTTCGGTCAAGTTACTTATTTTTTTATCCTGGACCAGTACTCAGGAGATATATCCAGAGCATTGTACTTAAACTAGCAAAACAGATTATATGGAGGAGGAAAGACAGAGTTGTGTTTGTGGACATTTGGCTTGCTAGCACAGAAAGACCAACACAAATGTTAACACATCATATAAAGCTTTGGAATCAAAGTAGCTAAAACTATCAGTGTCCAAAGAGAGTTTCATAAAAAAATAAAAAATTAAAAACACGTTCAACCTATATTGCAGAGGAAAGCGCACGACATAAATATGTGTGTGTAGCGAATATGGCATGTAACAAGAGCTTTACCAAACATGTTTAATCATTTTTAACTTAATCCGTAGTATTGCAATTATATAAAAAACAACATATACACTAGCAATATAGTTAACACAACAATAATTAACACAACAATTGCTGCAAACAGCAGCAATAACACACAATGCTGTAAAGTATTTAGATTCTAATGTAGCCACAATAATATAACAAAACCTTTAGAATTACCAACCATGTTCAATCATGTTTAACTCAACCGGTAGTATTGGAATTATATACATAAGAATATATTTATTGGCACCAGCAATATTTTTAACACAATAATAGACTGTTTGCGGCAATAATACACAATGCTGTGAAGTATTTACATACTAATGTGGCCATAATAATATAACAAAATGCTTTTCATTTACCCGATTTATTAATGCGTAGCACTAACTTGTTTCGGAACTTAAAAAAAAATATTTCTTATCACAAATATTTCGCTTTGAATCTTTTCGCAAACAGTATAAAAACTATGAAATTGGGTTAAATGTGCTTCCCACGAATTTTTCAAAGTGTATACTTCTGCCAACCAGTCTCGATTGGATGATATTACACTTTTTAAAATTAAGAACATGTAAGACCAACAGTAAAAAGGGCTCACGCCTAAATAATCAACAATCATAAATAAGTATCTCAGGTAACAGCTACAAAGACAGGCAACGAAAAGGCAAAACAGTGCTGAAATAAAATCAACATTGCACAAACTTATAGAATAACTTTAAGAAGACACAGTTAAGGTGCATAACAACGTACTCCCCCGGTATTACATGAAAGAATGGTTGGTTTTTTTTCACTGCATCTTGTTTGAGTATGAAAATGTGAGCATTTTAAAATTTCACACCTTTAAGGTAGTGAAATAAGGCTCAACCCACATGGTTATCCTTTTAGAGAAAACCACACAAAAAGTGCCAAAAACAACTTAAATAACATAAACAACAACAGCAAAACACTCGACATTGTTAAAGTGTATGACGATATGAGCAGAGACTGTGCATATGAATGCTGCAACTTAAGCAAACAGAAAAAACAACATTATTGCATTTGGCGAGGTTTTTATTTTCGTTTTTGGTTTCTTTTGTTTATAGTGTGTACCATAAAATTATCGCCCATGAAAAATTGTGTTAACACCTCATCCTCAACAACAAACACAACAATTTGTGCATGTCGCGTTTATTCATTTTATATATATATATATATATATATATATATATATATATATATATATATATATATATATATATATATATATATATATATATATATATATATATATATATATATATATATATATATATATATATATATATATATATATATATATATATATATATATATATTTTTTTTTTTTTGTTTGCCTGACTTGTCCCTTTTTCTTGTAGTTTTGCAATGCACCTTTTTAAGTACATCAAGATCACTTAGCTTTAAAGGTACCAGTAAAAAAAAAAAAAAAAGCCAAGAAAATGAATAAATATTTGCTGGCAAACGAGGTGGTGATGGCGGCATTTAATGTACACGTAAAATTTAAAGAGCTGAATTTCGATGTGACCGTGCAAGCACGGAAGTTGGCGAACGTTCTGGACACCCAAATAAGGACTATACTTCAGACACAATTAAAAAAATTTACGATATGGTTTTTGCCGATCGGAAATTGAAAGTGCTCTCTCACTTTGTGGAAGCCATAGCCAGTGTTGCACTTTTGTAGGGTCAAATTGCCCCTTTTTTGACGTCCCTGATACTTTTTTTAAATACCTTTTAGGGGTATTCAAACTCAGATTATATCTTACGCCTTTTTTTAAGCATGCTACTTTTTCTTGAGAATGATCGTAACCACGCTAGTGTATATGATTCTTATCATAAGTAGCTCTTGTATTTATTCATAAATACCCAGTTCTCATTCATATTTAACCCTTTCGAACCTATTAGGATATATGTGTCCCACTATCTATATGTTCCCGAGAGCTAGTGAGCAAGTGTTTTACGTTAAGTGCTTCAAAACTGTCCCATTTAGTTTCTTATGGTTAACCATAAGTAAAGTGTATCTGTGTCTTTCTTATAAGAAAGTCAAAACCATTATTGAATAGTGCGGAAAAGTAGTATTGCTATTGTAATGCTGTTGAAGTGCTAAATTCTCGTCTTGCAGTTATATATCCAGTTTTGAGTGCGCTTTTATTACTTTTTTATAATACACAGGTGTACAACTTTGCTTTACAAAACGAGTTTTTATTGTAAGAACTGGTTATACATTTATGATTCAAAATCTTGTCCATCGCTGGCCACTACTTTCTCCCATCTTTCGGGCAGTGTACGTATCCCGCGTTGAAAAAACTGGTCATATTTTGAACCGATCTACAAAACAATCCAATTTTTTACTTCTTCATAAGACCGGAAGGGCTGGTCAGCTAGTTCGTGTAGCATTGATCGAAACAAGTAATCGGCCGAAGGAGCAACGGCTGGAGAATATATCGGGTGGGGTAGGACTTTTCAATTCAACATTTCCATGTCTCGACCACTTTCGCTGCATGGAGACGAGTATTGTCATGCTATAAAATCACTTTATGATGTCTGTCATTGTATTGCGTCCGTTTTTCTTTCAATGCTCGGTTCCAAGGCATTAATTGTGTTCGACAACGTTCCCCTGTGACTGTTTCAGTCGGTTTTAACACCTTATACACTACACAGAGCTGATCCCACCATATACTGGGCATGAATATTCGGTTTGGCCGCTGATGCGAAAGCATGGCCGGTATACCCCATGATTTTTTGTGCTTAAGATTGTCGTAATAAGCACATATTTAGTCCCAAGTCACAATATGATGGAGAAGTTCCTTTCGCATTTGCCTTGAAATTGGCTATTTACAAAGTAATTCCCTTCTTTCTTAATCATTTTTTCAGGCGTTTTGAAATGATATGCTGCGTCACTCCCAATGATTCTTCCAGTTCTTGTTGCTGATGACACGAGTCTTGATCAAGTAATGCCTCCAATTCTGCATCTTCGAAAACATTCTCTCTTCAACCGCCATGCTGGGTTTCGACACAACGTCCTCACCATAGGTATTTGATAGCATTCGATGAGCCTCAGCAACAGATTTCTTCATATTAAAGCAGAAAATTAACACCTCCCGCAAATGACGAGAATTTGGATCGCAAGGTATGTTTAATCGAGAAAAACTTTATGATGCAGACACAAATCGACTAATATTTTGTTGAGGTTATGTCTACTTATACCTAAGTTTATTTTATTAAATATTTCTCTTTTTGTATGTATCTTTTCGGGATATATGTATGGGATATAGTCTCGTTCGGATATTGCAGTGAAACATATCTATCACAATAGAGCTATGGTGTTATAAAATCAAAAATATAATTTAGGCTAATATAACGAATCCAAAGAATTTCCGATTCTAAAATAACATATATAATAGAAGTGCAAGATGAAGATGACTGTTCACAATATGTTACCATCATACCCAGATAGTATATTGATAAAGAAAATTAAATAACCCATTCAGATTCGTTAGGTGAAGATGTATATGAAAAAATAGATGAAGTGGCTATGTTGTCATCTCCTAAACTAACTCCTAATATTAAAGTAAAATTATGGTAAATATAACTAGAATATTACCTAGAAGCCATCGCGAACTCAAAATACAACTCATTTGGCTCAGTGTCTTCAATATTAGATAATCACTTGCGTATGACAAAACTGTCTGCTACAAGCATGCCGCGTTGGCAGACAATCGGGAATGTTCGACGTTGTTCATCAGCAATATGGACCATTTCATTACCGTAGACGAAATGTGGAACCTACCTTACTACACCGGACAACAAACAGCAGTCAAAACAGTGGGTTTCTCGGGGTGAATCGGTGCCAATTGAGCCAAAGTTTTTCGGCAAATAAAGTCATAGCGACCGATCTTTGGGATGCACGCGCTATAATCTACATTGACTACTATTCAAAGAGAAAAGCAAGCATTGGCGAATATTATACCAAATCATTGGGTCAATTCAATGAGAAATCGGAAAACTAAAGTCGCATTTGGCCAAGGAGAAAGTTATTTTGCACCAGAACAATGCAAAGGTACACACTGTACATGTTCATGGCAAAAATTCATTCACCTCATTCTCCAGGTTTAGAATCGATCGATTATTTTTAGTTCCCAAACATGGCTAGTTCGGAGACATGGCTCAGCGAAAAGAGATTTGACTCCAATGACGAAATCATCTCATAATTAACTAGTACGATGATCAGTGTATAGAACGCATACTAGGCTCTGTTGAAAAACAAAAAAATAACTTTGTACGATATTAACTAACTAGCTGTGAGTTCGAGTCCAACTGCAGTCAAGAAGAAGGATTATTTTAATCATAACAATAATTGGTGTGAAACAATAAGACCAAAGACGAACAGAAAAAATAATTGAATACCATTAGCTGGGGGACAACTAGTGGGTGTTTTTTAGTTTGGTAGTTTTAGTTATATACATATATGTAAGTTCAGTGTTTAATGATTTACATAAAATAAATTTGTATATATAAAACTGTCTTTAATTCAGAAAGTCGTGGATTAATTGATCTGTCCTCGTGTGTTGTTGTTTGACAAGCTTGGCATGATAAAGTTATAGAAAAATACTCTCGCTCTTTTCAGGATGTGACTCATGTCCAACTTTATCATCTAATAGCCGCTTGTAATAAAGGGCGGTTAACTTTTAAGGGACGATGTTGATTTTGTATAAAACACAGATTATTTACGAATTATTGTCATTTATTTTCATTATGATAATATTGAAACGGTTCAATTATGTATAGAACAAAACGTCGGCCGACATATTTTCGATGACGCTGAGGCATAATTGAGATTCTATGCCGTTAATGTGCCAAATGATCTCATTATTTAGCTCTTTAACTGCTGCTGGGTTATCAACGTATACCTTTTCCTTAAAATAACTCCAATGAAAAAAGTCCAACGGTCTAAATTCTCATGATCCTGGCGGCCAATCGCTAACATCGCCACTACGTAAGATAAAAAGGCCATTGAATTTGTCACGCAAAAGTGTTTCATTAGCTGTGTAGTAAGTGGCACCCCCCCTTTTGAAACCCCATATCGCTCACATCCATATCTTCATTATCATTTCATGATAGTGAACACTATGTACGGCAACTGCCCAACCACCCTCAGTTTGGAAAAAATACAGCCCAATGATGCCGCTAGCCCATAAACCACATCAAACAGTCACTCTTTGTGGGTTAATTGATTTTTCCGACAAGCACTCTTGCATTATCATTGGGCCAAATGCGGCAATTCTGCTTATTGACGAATCCACTGGGGTTAAAATGTACCTCACCTCTGAAGATGATTTTTTTCGAAAACTGATCATCCACTTTTGCCGTTTCTTGTCACCATTGACGACGCTTGGAATGGTCAAAAAGCTTTAATTCTTGAGTCAGTTACTTTAAATTGTGTAAATGAAGGTCTTTATGCATAATGTTCTTCCAAGACAAACGTAAGAGGTGAAATTGTTGGGCACGACGAGGAGTTGAAGTGAACGGCTCGTCAGCCACATTACCACGAGAATGCACTGGTGTTTTCACAACTCCTATAGACTATTTTTCGGATTATACGCACATTTAGACGATTTAATTGTCCGAAAAAATCACAAAGTGCATGATATGCATTTTGATTTTTAACAATTTGAATTATAATAAAACTGTAAATAAACTTATCGTTTAGGTGTGATTCACTTCGAGCAGCTGCCCTTAAAATATAGCCACCCGATATAATATATTTTTTTTTTTAACTTTATTATTTTATTTATTGAATCTACATAAAAAAATGTAATGACAATAAGTATTCAATCTTAGTACTAAAAAAAAATTCCTGCCAGTGCTGGACAAAAATTTATTTTTACGCGAATATTATTTCAGAATTTAGTCATCTGTTTAGAGCTCGAATGGTAGCCAAGGTATCCCTCCTTCTCAGACGGGTATGGCTACCAAAGTTAAGAATATAACTGCAAGAGGATTTGGGTGGAAATCAAGTTTGTTAATATATCTTGTCACGTACTTCACAAATTAAGATTTCACAAAAGGTACGTTCAGATCTGCGTGGATTCGTGAGTTTTTAACGTACCATGGAGCATCTGTAATTCTACGGAGAATTCTATTTTGACTTCTTTGAATTTTTTCAATGTTAGTTGCTGAGGCTGTGCCCCATAATTGAATCCCATAGCACCATATTGGCTTTAGAATCGAGTTGTAAAGCAAAAGTTTACAATCAAGCTTCAAGGTCGAATTTCTGTCTATTAGCCAGTTAATTTGCACTGCTTTCAATTTCATTTGCGTTACTTTTGCCTCGATGTGCGTCTTCCATGTTAGTCTATGGTCAAGATGAATACCGAGGTATTTGACCCGATATAATATATCTTACTTTTTGGAATTAGATAAAAGAAAATTAAATAAAATCGTTAGTAGGATATGTAGGGTACATGTTGTATCATAACAACAGGTCATCTTCAACACTGTTCTTACTAACATGATGATATTATTTTTATGAAATTGTTATTAGCTCATGATGTGTAAATTGTGTCTACTAAAAAAAGGGCACGTTGTAATTAAGCCCATATACTTGGCCTCTTGATATTGCAAGTAAAACTAATATAAACATATTAACGTAGTCATATACATTCACGTTCGTACGTACATACTACATCCAGAGATTCTTAATGCGATATTTGTAAATGTATCGTTAATTCGTACTGCTTGGTGTGAGCGCGAAATCACAAAGTGCTTCATTTATGGAGTACTTTACGTTAATGCAATTTGTTCTGTAATTTTGTTGCACAAGATTCATTTTCTGTTTTTATTTTGTTGTTGGTGATTATTGTTGTTGCTACTTCTTTCATTTTGATGTTGTTAAAATTCTGTTTATCAGAGTTAAGCGCCAATTACCCTAAAGGTGTCTTTTCTTTTTCTGCTTCTTTTTCATTTATATGCATTTTATTTTTATTTTTTGCCTTTCATCTTCAGAGCAGTTTTCAAAGGTCTCGTTGACTTCATGGCTGTGTTTTGTCGTTTCATTTGTTTCTTCATTTTAGTGTTAACTCCGGTCCAGTATACTGTATGATTAATGACTTCTGCATATTAATTATGTATGCAATGGGCAAACAAGCTTTTCTTGTTAAAACGTAAATTTTGTAACAAAAATAATAATTAAATCTTGTTTTTGTTTTCAGCAAAAAATAAAAACAAGCAAGTTCTGCGTTTCAAAACGTAAACTCCCTTTTATTGCACTTTATTTTGAAATCGCGATAAGATATGTGAAGTCGGTTTTTATTTAAAAGGCAGAGGCGTAAAATTTCATCTACATATCTGTATTATATACCTGTTCTTGCCAGAAAAACTATCCGTACACTTTGAAATAAAAAGTTTATACCAAAACACTTTTATATATACACTTTTGTTAAACAAATACTTTTTTTAAATGAAGCATAAATTCATTTATTCGCTCTAAAGTTTATTGGTTTAAGTACTAAAAAAATAAAAAAGTATAAAAAAAAGAACTTAAAAAATTTACAAAAAAAAAGTATTCGTACACTTTAGTGTTTTAAAAAGCGGTTACTTTTGACTACTTGATACTTTTCAAACCGAGTCCTGAATACTATTCAATACTTTAAACGGGTTTATTTACTTAAATTACTTCTATTTATAATCGTGCATAAATACTTTGTTTTAAACTTTGTTTAATTCATTAAAATTCCTTTTTTATCTGGGACCAGCACTCAGGAAAATATGTGTTTTTCGCATGATCGCTGATCCCGTCAGATCAAACTCCATTTTAGTAACGATAAAACAGAGCGGTGCTGTTCCACAGAGTCAATAGAATTGGATACCTGCATGCGGTCTAGTAACTCCAAAATAAGGTTCCATTTTCGATCGGATACAGATGGTTTAAAGAGTAAAGAGATCAAATGGAGTGAAGCATTTCTTATACCGTTTTAGAAAACCAAGATTCTTGAATTCATCTTTAGAGCTATGAAAAATGTGTTCAGTCTAGCGAACATCAAACTGTCTTTTTATTTCAAGAACATCAATAGTATACGATTCCTCAATATTTATACCATCCATTCATGCAGATGAATTTACGGTTCAACGGGAGAAAGTCGATCTTGTTCTTATGACCCCATTAAATAATAAATAAATCATTATTTAGTTAGGTTTATCAGGCTGCCAGCTGTTGTAGAAACAGCCCACTTAAGCCTGTCTTAAGTCTGTGTTGCATGGATGTGATATGTATCTCAAAAGATCTACATATCACTGGTTTAGAACCAACCCGAGGATCGGATAAAAGAGTCCAGTCCTCTTAAATCGCATTCCAATACCTCCGTCAACTCATGCAGTATTGGACTGCCTAGATACAATGCCCTTATATAAGAAAGAGCTGGACACTGACGTCTCTGCAACTTCGACAGAAGTCATTAAATGGAAGATTTAACCTCCATGCTGCTTCTCTATGTGGCAATGTTCCGCCAGGACCGCCACAGCAGAACGAAACCTCCGTCAACAGAAGCCTCTAAGGATGATAGTCCTTCTGTTATCATATCTAGGCCATGTCAGCCTTGGTATTCGACAGGTATCCTCACCAGGTCATCTTTCCTGAGCGGTCTGAAAAAGTTGACGCTGTACTTGTTTTTTACAGCTCGCAAGCGGGATTCCAACGATCCTATGTATATCTCTTTAATGTAGCTGGACACCGGATTTTACCAGTTCATCAGCTACTAGAGTTCCAGGCTTTTCCAGGTAAAACTCCGCACGCAAAGAAAAGACAGTTCGAAATATGATTACAGCAACACTAGTATATATGCCATAATATTGTGCATTAGTATTAAAAACAGCTTATTATCGATTTGGTAATAGTTTGTTTCCACATACATACGTGTTTGTTTGCATTTCAGAAAATCTATTATTACCATCTATTAATTTCCAAACATGGTTGTATACAATATTAGTATTGTATGTAATTTTTTTTAAACAACAATAGCTATTATTACACCCAATATAAAAATATTTATTTTTATCATATGTATACAAAGTATATTCACATGTAACAAGTATAAGTTCCCAGAATAAACTTAATATTGTCAGCATTTTTCATGTTAGTTTTTGACATATAATTTTCTTTTAGTTTTATTTTTTTATGAAGAAAGATGTGTTTTGGTTTTAATTAAAAAAAAAGTAAAAGACTGCAAATTAAAAATGTGTAAAATGTGTATACAAAGTATTGAAGAAATCAAAAGGTACGTTTGAGTATTAAGATGTTGATATTTGTATGCATATTGTAATCAACAATACTATGACAAAATCAAGAGTATTGTTGGCCAACCATATTATTTATTTATACATTATTGACAAATTACTTAATAAATTCTTTTTATTTCAGTTAATAGACGCTAAAACCTATTGATATCGAAGCTATTTGCAATTATGGGACCTACTTATTTTTTGCATATTAATTTTAATTATTTTATTTCATCAAAATGTATCAAATGTTTATATATTAATTTTTTTTTTTTTTTTTTGTATTATAAATAAGTAGTTGTAAATAAACAAAGTAGTATTGTCTTTTCTAAAACGCGGGTTATGGCCTACATATGGTTATATACTAATATGACATTAGTGTGTTTGTTTAATGAAAGTAATATGATTGGTTGGCATAATAACATGGTTAGGTATGATATTAATATGATAAATTTAATTAATTTTTATTTGATTTCAATTATACCAATTTTGCTTACAAAACTATGATGATTCAATGGCATTAAAATATAACAATGTAATATTTTCAGAAACAACCATATAATTCAACAATAGTATGTTGCCCTTAGAATATTGTCATTTCAACCATATATTTTTTTTACGTGCGGTGACTTGTTTACATACGAATTTGCGAAGACCATACGTTTTTTTTCTGCTGATATCAGAAATAAATAGCTACACATGCTACATGGCAATAATACTAATATGTTTCTAATATTTTTCTGACAGTATCTTCATGAGTTTATTTTCCAAAGGATTCGTTAATGTAAGAACTGATTTGGGTAGCGGTAATTCTATGATTCTGCTTGACTGACCCCAAAATTGCTCGCTTCTTGCACTCAGTGAGCTTAGACGGTTAGACCAGAACGCGATTTTGACTTTATACGAGTATAATTGGTCGATTTAAAGTTCTTACTTTCACCGAAATAGTTGATCGTGTGGTGCCATTTCTTCGAGATATGTACCAAAAGATCGCCATTAGAGAGCCCCTATGAAATCCATATTTCTCTTTACGGAGTACACGCCGACCGACAGTTGGATAGCTAAAATTATGCTGATCTTCCGACAACCACCTGAAGCTATTCTAACAGAAATTTTAAGGACACTGTTGTCAAAATAAACACCACAATAATAGTTGGTGTTTAGTTAACATTAATCAGTCAGGCTATAACAGCTGATTTAAAGCGAAAGCAAATAGCGTTAAAAAGTGTTACAGAATCACGAAAACGCAAATGTTAGTGTTAATTTCTTTAAACGAATTTTAGTATCGTTAAAACGGGTTAGCAAATTGCACCACAATAGTGCGATTCTCTATCGTTTTATAACAAAAATGGTTATTGTTAAAATATTAAGGTAGCAATTTTGCTATTCTTCAATGCTTTTGGCAATATTTATATTGTTTGAGTCAGCTGTTCTTGTTAAATATACAGCAGTTAGTTTTATAAACAATATATATTTTTGTTCTATTGAATTGAAAAGTTCTATAAAAAAAGATATTAATTATATTACATTAATTTCTATTTATTTTACAAAAATTAAACAATATTGAATTTAAAGAAAATTTTGTGCTTATATCTTATTATATGTTTCGTTTTTGTTTACTATTTCTGTTTTTTAACATATGTTTTCACAGCGATGCCACTTGACTTAAACTTTTTTCAATATTGTTATTTGTTAGTTACGGAATAACAAAATCGTTACTGCAAACAACAGTTTTATATTGAAAATACAACAAACTCTATTATTGCGTAAAGTTACAGAATCGCACTACAGAGCTTCTGTACGATTAAAACTCTTATGCCACCTTTAATTCTTTACAATTTACATAAACTAATATGCATTTTTCGTTATCTGTTCGATAATGGTACTGAAAGGGTTTTTTACGACAAAAAAATTAACAGAAAGAGAAATAGTCCGCAAAAACTCACCGGGATTCAGCTAATTGTTTTTAATTTGACTTCTAAAATGGAGAATATACAAACTTTTATTTTCTTTACTAAAAACTTTTGGTAAATATTAACATTAGTGTAGATACGATACATATTATTATATCTACATATTTGTTATGACAACTAATTACTTGTACAATTTGTGGGGCAAGTCCCGCAGAGCAATTAAGCCTGCTGATTTTCAAAACATTTACATACTCGCACATACATGAATTTAAGCTGAAATTTGTTCTTGTTATGTTTTTATAAATGACGCACCACTTCCAGCATGCTTCGATTCAACCTTTTAAGCGTTAATAAAATATTAAAATATATGGCCTAGTAAATATTTGAATAACGGCTTGACGCATATTATTGTTTTGTCTGTCAAATTAAAAATATTTATGGGTTTAGTTTTCATGCTGGATATTTTGTTTCAATAAGATTATGAAACCTGGTATTTGAAAATTTTTACAAAGTTCTTATCACTCTGAAAAGGTATAAAGAAAATAGAAGACATAAATCAAAAGCTCTTTATATTTTATTTTATGTTTTTTAAAATACATACTTTAACAAAAATTAAAACTTATGGAAACTCAAGCTGTGAAATTGCTTCATCGACAACAGTCAACATGTGTTTCAATACAAAAAGATATGTATGCCAGCCGATTTTATCTTTTGTTGGATGGTTATACTTCTCGCAGTGAGTACGGTAGTTTAAATTTAAAGTATTGTCTAAAAGATTTCTTAATATAAATATAAAATTTTTTTTTTTTTTTTTGGAAACCCGTTTTTTTTCATTTAAGTTAACGCACCGCAAGAGGGATTTCAGTGGAATAAACCACAATGAAATACTTTAACTTTATATTTATTGTCTTGGCTTATGACTTATTGAAAATTGAACTTTTGTCAATTGCTGATAACAAAATTAAGAGAAATGAATATTTGGAATTTGCTTCACTAAGAAAATATACATAAAAATTTCTGAAAGTTCAGCCAGTTTCCTCCTGTTTGCTCAGCAAATTATCCAATCGACTCAAAACAAACTATTGGCCAACTCTCAATTGCAAATTGTTTTTTTCTCCAAAAATTGTTTAAAAACCCCTACATTTATTTACCCAACACTGCCTACCAGCTCATTCAACTCTGTGGACAAATACACATAAAGCGTAAATTTTTGTGATTTCCGCCAATACGCTTTTTAATGTTCTGGTACGCTTTTATTATATATGTACATGTACATAAATGCATGTATAAATTTTGTTATATGAAATTGTTTTTGTTTGTTTCTATTGAATAGAATATTTTATTTTGAAAACTTCTTTTGGGTTTACATTTTATTTTGAGGTATGTGACTTTGATTTCAGTCCGTTTGGATAAATGCCTTTGTAGAGGCACTTAAGCGTCTTCGCATAATTACCTCTATGAGGTAATTAAACGTCTCCGCTTTAATATCTTAATCGCTCAATTACCCAAAAATTACAGCAACTTGAGTGAGGAAATTAAGCGGGGTTTACTGTATTACTTATACAGAGTAAAGGCAAAAATATTTTTTTTAAACTTGAAAGAAAGATATGTTGTCTCTTACCCAAATGCCACGTCTGTGAAATAGAAAAGGGGAATTTTGTCATTTGTCGGGCTACATGTATTCGATTAGCGATTTTTTATACCCTTCACAAAAATGTAAAGGGTATATATAACTTTGTGATTCCGTTTGTAATTTCTACAGTTTTTTTTGCGACCCTATAAAGTATATATATTCTGAATCAGAATTAATGGAAAAGTCGGTTAAGCGATGTCCGTCAGTCCGTCTGTCCGCTGTTGAAATACCGTTTCTGAGAAAACCATTAGACTTAGAAACTTTTTTCTTTTACCATTCTTTTACCCCATCGATTCATGGGTTTGCTATTGAAATTCAGTAATATCGGTCCACGTATAGCTGAGATATATTCAAAATTCTGAAAAAAGCCATTTTTTTGCAGTTTTGTATGAAAATTTTTGAAAACAAAAGTTGTTTGTTTTGCTTCAAACTTCACACACTTATTATGCATGGTGACTAAAAGCCAAAACAATTTTTTTTCAGATATCGGCCCATATATACCCGAAATATAGCCCAAATCGGGTTTTTCATGAAAATGTCGCGTAAGCGAACTTAAACAACTTTTTTATACCCTTCACAAAAATGTAAAGGGTATATATAAGTTTGTGATTCCGTTTGTAATTTCTACAGTTTTTTTTTGCGACCCTATAAAGTATATATATTCTGAATCAGAATTAATGGAAAAGTCGATTAAGCGATGTCCGTCTGTCCGTCTGTCCGTCTGTCCGCTGTTGAAATACCGTTTCTGAGAAAACCATTAGACTTAGATACTTTTTTCTTTCACCATTCTTTTACCCCATCGATTCATGGGTTTGCTATTGAAATTCAGTAATATCGGTCCACGTATACCTGAGATATATTCAAAATTCCGAAAAAAGCCATTTTTTTTTGCAGTTTTGTATGAAAATTTTTAAAAACAAAAGTTGTTCGTTTTGCTTCAAACTTCACACACTTATTAAGCATGGTGACTAAAAGACAAAAAATTTTTTTTTCAGATATCGGTCCATATATACCCGAGATATAGCCCAAATCGGATTTTAATGAAAATGTCGCATAGGCGAAGCTAAATAACTTTTTTTTTGCTCAAAAGCAGTTCTGATAATAAAATTAGGTTATATAAATATGGAAAATGAAAATTTCCGATATCGGTCCATATATACCCGAGATATAGCACAAACCGGGTTTTTCATGAAAATGTCGCGTAAGCGAACTTAAACAACTTTTTTGTGCTCAAAAGCAGTTCTGGTAATGAAATTAGGTTACATAAATATGAAAAATGAAAATTTTCGATGTCGGTCCATATATACCCGAGATATAGCCCAAATCGTGTTTTTCATGAAAATGTCGCGTAAGCGAACTTAAACAACGTTTTTGTGCTCAAAAGCAGTTCTGGTAATGAAATTAGGTTACATAAATATGAAAAATGAAAATTTCCGATATCGGTCCATATATACCCAAGATATAGCCCAAATCGGATTTTAATGAAAATGTCGCATAGGCGAAGCTAAATAACTTTTTTTTGCTCAAAAGCAGTTCTGGTAATAAAATTAGGTTACATAAATATGAAAAATGAAAATTTTCGATACCGGTCCATATATACCCGAGATATAGCCCAATCCGGGTTTTTCATGAAAATGTCGCGTAAGCGAACTTAAACAACTTTTTTGTGCTCAAAAGCAGTTCTGGTAATGAAATTAGGTTACATAAATATGAAAAATGAAAATTTTCGATGTCGGTCGATATATACCCGAGATATAGCCCAAATCGGGTTTTTCATGAAAATGTCGCGTAAGCGAACTTAAACAATTTTTTTTTGCTCAAACGCAGATCTGATAATGAAATAAGATTACATAAATATGAAAAATGAAAATTTCCGATATCGGTCCATATATACCCGAGATATGGCCCAAATCGGGTTTTTCATGAAAATGTCGCGTAAATGAACTTAAACAACTTTTTTGTGCTCAAAAGCAGTTCTGGTAATGAAATTAGGTTACATAAATGTGAAAAACGAAAATTTTCGATGTCGGTCCATATATACCCGAGATATAGCCCAAATCGGGTTTTTCATGAAAATGTCACGTAAGCGAACTTAAACAACTTTTTTGTGCTCAAAAGCAGTTCTGGTAATGAAATTAGGTTACCTAAATATGGAAAATGAAAATTTCCGATATCGGTCCATATGTACTCGAGATATAGCCCAAATCGGGTTTTTCATGAAAATGTCGCGTAAGCGATCTTAAACAACTTTTTTTTGCTCAAAAGCAGTTCTGATAATGAAATAAGATTACGTAAATATGAAAAATGAAAATTTCCAATATCGGTCCATATATACCCGAGATATAGCCTAGACCAGGGTTTTCATGAAAATGCCGCGTAAGCGAACTTAAACAGCTTTTTTGTGCTCAAAAGCAGTTCTGGTAATGAAATTAGGTTACCTAAATATGGAAAATGAAAATTTCCGATATCGGTTCATATGTACCCGAGAAATAGCCCAAATCGGGTTTTTCATGAAAATGTCGCGTAAGCGAACTTAAACAATTTGTTGTGCTCAAAAGCAGTTCTGGTAATGAAATAACGTTATATAAATATGGAAAATTAAAATTTTCGATATCGGTCCATATATACTCGAGATATAGCCTGAACCGATTTTTTCATTAAAATTTTTTTTTTTTTTTTTTTTTGCTGAAAAGCAATTATTGTTATAAAAGAAGGTTACTAAAATACAGAAAATAGAAAATTCCGATATCGGTTCATATATAACCGAGCATATTCAGGCCACATTTTCAATATACTATACATATTCGTGACTATCGTGAAGGGTATTTTAGATTCGGCCCAGCCGAATATACTACACTCTTACTTGTTTTTCATTTAAGTTAACGTACCGCAAGAGGGATTTCAGTGGAATAAACCACAATGAAATACCTTAACTTTATATTTATTGTCTTGGCTTATGACTTATTGAAAATTGAACTTTTGTCAATTGCTGATAACAAAATTAAGAGAAATGAATATTTGGAATTTGCTTCACTAAGAAAATATACATAAAAATTTCTGAAAGTTCAGCCAGTTTCCTCCTGTTTGCTCAGCAAATTATCCAATCGACTCAAAACAAACTATTGGCCAACTCTCAATTGCAAATTGTTTTTTTCTCCAAAAATTGTTTAAAAACCCCTTCATTTATTTACCCAACACTGCCTACCAGCTCATTCAACTCTGTGGACAAATACACATAAAGCGTAAATTTTTGTGATTTCCGCCAATACGCTTTTTAATGTTCTGGTACGCTTTTATTATATATGTACATGTACATAAATGCATGTATAAATTTTGTTATATGAAATTGTTTTTGTTTGTTTCTATTGAATAGAATATTTTATTTTGAAAACTTCTTTTGGGTTTACATTTTATTTTGAGGTATGTGACTTTGATTTCAGTCCGTTTGGATAAATGCCTTTGTAGAGGCACTTAAGCGTCTTCGCATAATTACCTCTATGAGGTAATTAAACGTCTCCGCTTTAATATCTTAATCGCTCAATTACCCAAAAATTACAGCAACTTGAGTGAGGAAATTAAGCGGGGTTTACTGTATTACTTATACAGAGTAAAGGCAAAAATATTTTTTTTAAACTTGAAAGAAAGATATGTTGTCTCTTACCCAAATGCCACGTCTGTGAAATAGAAAAGGGGAATTTTGTCATTTGTCGGGCTACATGTATTCGATTAGCGATTTTTTATACCCTTCACAAAAATGTAAAGGGTATATATAACTTTGTGATTCCGTTTGTAATTTCTACAGTTTTTTTTGCGACCCTATAAAGTATATATATTCTGAATCAGAATTAATGGAAAAGTCGGTTAAGCGATGTCCGTCAGTCCGTCTGTCCGCTGTTGAAATACCGTTTCTGAGAAAACCATTAGACTTAGAAACTTTTTTCTTTTACCATTCTTTTACCCCATCGATTCATGGGTTTGCTATTGAAATTCAGTAATATCGGTCCACGTATAGCTGAGATATATTCAAAATTCTGAAAAAAGCCATTTTTTTGCAGTTTTGTATGAAAATTTTTGAAAACAAAAGTTGTTTGTTTTGCTTCAAACTTCACACACTTATTAAGCATGGTGACTAAAAGCCAAAACAATTTTTTTTCAGATATCGGCCCATATATACCCGAGATATAGCCCAAATCGGGTTTTTCATGAAAATGTCGCGTAAGCGAACTTAAACAACATTTTTTTTGCTCAAAAGCAGTTCTGGTAATGAAATAAGGTTACAGAAATATGGAAAATAAAAATTTCCTATATCGGTCCATATATACCCGAGATATAGCCTAAACCGCGGTTTTAATGAAAATGTCGCGTAAGTGAACTTAAACAACTTTTTTTGCTTAAAAGTGATTCTGGTAATAAAATAAGGTTATATAAATATGACAAATGAAAATTTCCGACATCGGTCCATATATACCGCAGATATAGCCTGGAACGGGGTTTTCATGAAAATGCCGCGTAAGCGAACTTAAACAACTTTTTTCGCCTTAAAGCAGTTCTGGTAATGAAATAAGGTTATATAAATATGGAAAATGAAAATTTCCGATATCGGTCCATATATACCCGAGATATAGCCCAAACCGGGTTTTTCATGAAAATGAACTTAAACAACTTTTTTCACCTTAAAACAGTTCTGGTAATAAAATAAGGTTATATAAATATGGAAAAATAAAATTTCCGATATCGGTCCATATATACCCGATATAGTATAGCCTAACCGGTTTTTTGATAAAAATGCCGAGTAAGCGAATTTAAACAACTTTTTTGTGCTCAAAAGCTGTTCTGGTAATGAAATAAGGTTGTATAAATAGGGAAAAAGAAAATATCCGATATCGGTCCATATATACTCGAGATATAGCCTGAACCGATTTTTCCAAAAACATTTTTTTGTTTTTTGCTGAAAAGCAAATCTTGTTATAAAAGAAGGTAACGAAAATAGAGAAAATTAAAATTTCTGATATCGGTCCATATATACCCGAGATATAGCCTAAACCGGGTTTTTCATGAAAATGTCGCGTAAGCGAACTTAAACAATTTGTTGTGCTTAAAAGCAGTTCTGGTAATGAAATAAGGTTATATAAATATGGAAAATTAAAATTTTCGATATCGGTCCATATATACCCGAGATATAGCCTGAACCGATTTTTCCATTAAAAAAAATTTTTTTTTTTGCTGAAAAGCAATTCTAGTTATAAAAGAAGGTTATTAAAATACAGAAAATAGAAAATTCCGATATCGGTTCATATATAACCGAGCATATTCAGGTCACATTTTTAATATACTATACATATACTACACTCTTACTTACACGTTTTATTTTGGTAAACTTGTCTTGAACACATGTTCTTAGATGAGTTTGCTTGTGAGATACATAGCACTCACAACCATGCCTAAACAAGAGCGCTAAACGTTTTTTAGCTGTCAAAAGTTCTCTTGCCCGTACATTTTGTACGGAGCATACCGAAACAACGCGGCGGCAGCACAACACCAAAGCGTTGCTGTTGGAAAATCCGATTTTGACAATGCGTTTAACAGTAAAGTTAGTCGCAAAAGAACACAATTGTAAACAAAACAAAAAAAGAAAAATATAAGAGAGTGAAATAAATAAGCAAATAAAAAAATTTTGTACTTCTTAGTGGAAAAGATTATATCAACTTCGAACTCATCTAATTAACTCATTTTTAAAACTTTAATTATTTTATAGTAAAAGAATCATTATTTTATAGGAAAAGAATAAAAGCCCGTCCAGCTGCTAAAATAATCAGGGTTGTTGTATTTATTTGTTTGATAACCCTGTTCTTATCGTTTAGACATAACGTTGCCGCTTTTGTTCATGAATAGCGTTTCAGCGTTATAGCTCAGCGGAAATAAACGTTCCGTTTGCGGCTCTGGCTTAGGGATGGCAGTTAGACGCGGTTTGTTTGTTTGTGCTGCCAAAAACTCATTCTGTAAAATGTTATGTAAAAACTTAAACTAAAAGCTCAAAAACATTGATAAGTAGCAAAATTGCTTCAGCAATCAATGGTGATTGTATACTGGGTCCAAAAAAATATTTACAACTAGTTAAAGTCTTTCAATGAAGATGTAAATGACAATGCTTGTCCTGGAATCCCCATCACCTCAAAAATCTACGAAAATGTTGAGAAAGCAAAAAAATCACTGATACACTATTAAGCTCTAGACATTTAGACGACAGCAGACTTCACAACTTCACAATTAAAAATGAAGTTAACTTCAAATGCTGCCGTCTAATCAGCAACATAATTATTTTAAAGACAGCAGCAGCACTATGTGTTTTTTATATGAATAAAATTAAAATTACTGACTGAAAACATAATATCATGTAAAACTGCAAAATCACATCAATTTATTTGTTTATTGTAATTTTGTGATATTTTTCTCTATTAAATATTATCAGAAAAAAATGTTAGTTATTATATTGCTGTCAATTTATATTTATAGTGGCAGCACTGCATTTAATTTTTGCTGCTTACGAAAATTCAAATTAGTCTAAGTTGGCAACAGCAGCAAATGTCATTAAAAATTTTAAGATAAGCCTAATCATAATAAAAAGATATAGTTACGGATATGTACCTTACATATGTACTGGAACTATGAAAATAGGTGTAGAGGAGGAGGAAGGAGGGAGTGGTGTTTGTGAATATTTGACTTCAACCTTTGAACGTTATTTATCACAGGAAATATATCGGTAAGCATCTTGTTCAACAGATGAGTTGTACGACTTTAAAAAAAATTCTCTACCATTAATACATACATATATGTATATCTCATGGCACAGAGCCTATCAATATACATACACGCATAAGTATGTTTATAAATAATAAAAATAACTGAAAATCAGTTTATTGGTAAATTTTTGCCTCTATTCTATGTGTCAAGTTGTTCCGTCTTATTGAAACCAAACTTCTCTTCGGCTTCTCTTTCGGCGTAACTCTGGAAAGAAACCCTCTTTCAACATCTTTAGGTAACTGTATACATTGACCGTAACAGTAAGACAGATTTGTTCGAAAAAGTAAGGCCGACAATGAACCTTGAAGAAACTGCACACCACACTGTGATGCGAAGGGGATGTAATTGCATCTGATGGAGTGTCTGTGGGTTAGAATTACTCCATATTCGACAATTGTGTTTGTTGCCGTTTAAATCAAAATGCGTCTTGTCAGGCATACAAATGCTGTTCAAGACATTTTCGTCCTCTGATACAATTTGACTGATATTCTTAAGAAATTAAAAGCGAATCGGATAGTTTTAAGGGTTCAATTTGTTTGTTGTGCCATGCTCGGCAATATTCTTCACGAGCCTCACTATAGTCCATCTGTTAGGAAGAGTGCCACCAAACGTGTGACCATATTCTCTTTGGATGGAAACAACGGACTCTAAAGCGCGAAAGCATTACACTATCCAAATTACTGTTTCATTGTCCCAATTACCCATTTGAGTTAAACTTAAAGATCAATCTACAAAATAAAATAAAAATGGAACAGGTTAGTTACACAGAAAATAAATTATTACGAGTACATTTTTTTTTGTAGCAGCTTTCATCTGCCACGCTGTACTCATTCACTACCACGTCATGATTTTTAAAAACTAGGTTAACAAATATTTGGCATTAGAGTGGATACAAAGCCATGACCGGTATGCAAAATGTTATTATCGGAGTAAAATAGCGACAAAGAGAGCAAAGTACCCAAAGCGCTGTATTTTTAGGAGTGGCAAAGAAGTAAGAATATATTAGTTTTACATTATTTTTAATACTAAGGGGTGAGTGACACAATTTTTTTTTTTATATGGAAGGCTAAGGACTTTAATGACCATTGTCGAAGTCTAACTGTACTGATTGCATAATATAAGCGATTAAATTATCAGACAAATTTCAATGTTTGAAAAGCATTAAATATTTTGAGTGATGTCTGTACGAGCTCTTCAAACAAACATACCTGTCTATCACATCAACGCATAGATTTGCTGCGTATTTTTAAATAAATTTTAATTAAAAACAAACACACCACAAACCGTGTCTTTACGAGTATAACAAATAACCCAATATTGTCTTAGAAAGGAAGATGAGAGAGAAGTTTGTTATTTTTTATTCACCCCACTTTGTCGTCATTATCTTTAACCGTTTTTGTCTGCTTGGACCTAAACAATGTACGAGTACATAAATTTGAAATATTTACATTTTTCTAAAGCAGCAAACCCATTTACATAAGTTATATGCAGACACACATACGAGTATGTACATATGTTAAATGGAGACAGACTTGATTTAAAAACTATTATTATGTTTTGTTTGTTTAATTTTTCAGTGAAAAAGATCAAAGACAGACTGACATGACAGCCTAAATATGTTTATAAACGGAATAACTTTGTTTATGGACAAAAACGGCAGGAAAATAAAAACGAAAGTAAAATTTAACTCAAACCAACCACACACAAGCAACCGGCATCCAACAGAAAGTGAAACAAAAAGTATTGCATGACGCACACTTCGCAATAATTAATGGCTTGTGATTAAAGCAAAAACGAAAAAAATGGCTTTTAATAATAAACAATTTCAATATCATTTTCATTTCTTAAAAGGAAAAATATGTGCTTTTATATTAAAATACTGCGCACTAAATGTACGTACTCGTACATGTGAGAAAAGAATTAACTTTTAAAACAATCGGATGAGTATAATGAGTTTCCAGCAAAAAAAAAAAATTTTTTTTATTTTAATAATACGTTTGTATATAAAAGGGGTTTTCATTAAGCGCTTAGTATCATTAAATTTATATTAAATAAGGTTTGGTTGAAATATTGAAATGTCTCTCAAAGTGAATGTAAATGAAATAAAACATCAAAAAATGGGATCTTCCATGACAGGTTTAATTGATGCAATTACATGTATACATCATGTTGGCAAGTAAAAATTACACTTGTTGCTGAAGGTTTATTTAGCTCGTGGTAATTTGACAGGAAAAGTGTGTTCACACAGAAAAAAAAAATCAAAATAAAAATAATATCCCCAAAATTATTGTCTGATAATATAATTTGTATTTATATAAATATTAAGATTTTGATTGCGAATAAAACACGAATTTTTGGTTTGTACATTTGTACAACGGGTTATAGTTCAGGTTTTTTCTTTCTTAAGTTTTTTTTTCTTAAGAAAGATTTTTTACAATACAAATCTGCTGTGATCAATAATTTTGATTGAAGAAGACAAGAAAAATAATAATCAAATCTTTAGCTGGGGGACAATGTGGGCAATTAACAAAATGCATATGTGATTCAATATGAGATGAATATAGATAGAAAATAATTAAATGCTCGGTAGCTTAGTGGTTAAAGCAGTGGATCATGATACGTCATGTCTCGAGTTCAAATCCCAGTGGGTGCTGATGAGTAGTGTAGCGACTACGAAACAGCTATTTGTCCCCCAGCTAAAGATTTGATTATTATTTTTCTTGTCTTCTTCAATCAAAATTATTGATCACAGCAGATTTGTATTGTAAAAAATCTTTCTTAAGAAAAAAAACTTAAGAAAGAAAAAACCTGAACTATAACCCGTTGTACAAATGTACAAACCAAAAATTTAATTTAAAAAATTATAAAAGTTCATCAAAAATTCAATAAATTTATAAAACACGAATTATTTAGAAATTATTGTCATATCTATTTATTATGATAATATTGATATAGGTCAATTATATGAGGGTTGATCAAAAAACAGCCGTTATATTAAATTTTCAACGCTGTTTTTGATGTATCAATATTTCGAAGACGAACGACAAGTACAAATGTGAAAATGATTGGGTATATAACCGGTGTACTTATAGTTGCGGTACACCGGTGCAGATCTCTGGTACAAACTAATTCTGCCTTAACTCGAAAGCTTTTTTTCGTATAAAAGACTCACTACTCAATACAAAACTATTCAATAAAAAAAAAGTGGTGCATGTAAGAAAACTTTCATATAATTTTCGCACTTTAAATTGTATGTTCATATCTAAATTTAATGACATAATTTTAATAATAAATACACAAATATTCATGCATGTGCACGTTTAAACATAGTCTGCGACATCCAATTTTGACACATTCTATTTACATCTTTTTTTATAATATTTTAAAAGCATAATAACAAAATATATTGCCCCATAAAACGTGGGACTGCTTAAATCTTAATTAAAAAACATAACGAGAGACTTGTTTCTGATGATAATTTGCGTAAAAATCTATAAAAATACAAAAAGGAAGCAATTTTTTTTCTCGTAGCGACATCAGCAGAAAGGAATAAGAACAAAGCAGAAGGTAAAACTGTTACGACATTTTGTCAACAAGTTACAACATAAAAAATAAACATGAGAAATTTTACGATTTCTCATAAAAATATGGTTAAATCTCACTTTTTTCCTCGTTAAAGTCATATATACACCAACAGTAAAAGCATTGGTAGTGGAAGCAGCAATTGAAGGAACAAATAACATCATCGTCATCATCGCCATCATCATGAATCTAAAGCCAAGTCAAGTAGCTTCTGAAAACCGTAAAAATGAACAAAATACTTGAAAACGCGCACAGTACACATCCGTTTTAGAACGATAGCTAGAGATATTTGTAAATGAATACAACAACCCAAATATGACCCACTCATTGTCTATGCATGACAAATAAAATGTTAAAATATAAAACAATAAATTTTTTTTTTGCTGAGAAAAAGAAGAGAAAAACTGAACGAAAATTGTTTATAAAATAACTAAAAAAAAGTTTTTGCATCTTAGGGATACTCCGAAATATGTGTAATCGGAAATTTTGCTTCTTTCTTAAAAGAACTCAAAGATAAAGGATTTGTCATTAAGACATGTTTGTTTTCAAGTTCCACAATGCAACAATGTGAGTGAAATATATTTAATGGTGTATAGAATACATCATCGTAAGATTGTCCTTTAGCTGGCTTGCTCGCATCTGAAATATTCAATTTTCAATGCCTCGAAATAATGTATACATATATAGGGTGTTTTTTTAAGCCCCATAGAACTTGAAATTGTAAAAAATAACACAAAAAATTAAATTGTAATCAAAATTTTTTTTTATTTGAAAGATCAATACGTGACATTAACATTTGAAAATGATTTCGGGCATATGGGCACCGCGGCTGTTCTTGACGAAGCGCATTCTGGACGTCCAATTTTGGGCCACTTTTTCGAGCACTGCTGGCCGTATGTCACGAACAACACGAACAATGCTGGCCTCCAAGGCGTCAATTGTTGCTGGTTTATCAGCATAAACCAGTGACTTCACGTAGCCCCACAGGAAATAATCGAGAGGTGTCAAATCGCACGACCTTGGAGGCCAATTGACAGGTCCATTTCTCGAAATCAACTTATCGCCAAATTTTGATTTCAGTAAGTCGATGGTTGCGTTCGCCGTATGGCACGTAGCGCCATCCTGTTGAAACCACATCTCCTCCGGATCAATGTCATCCATATTTTCAAACAAAAAATCATTGATCATGGTGCGGTAACGATCTCCATTGACCGTAACGCGAGCTCCGGCCTCATTTTTGAAGAAATAAGGTCCGATGATGCCACCAGCATGAAAACCGCACCAAACAGTGCATTTTTCTGGATGTAATGGAGTCTGTAGGGTCTCTTGTGGATTGGTCTCACTCCATATGCGGCAATTTTGCTTATTAACAAACCCGTTAAGCCAAAAATGCGCCTCATCGCTGAACACAATTTTGCGATAAAACAACGGGAAATCGATGACTGATTTTCAAAGTAAATTTGGATAATTTCGTAGCGTTGTTCAAGCGTGAGTCTATTCATGATGATTTGTCAGAGTATACTGAAACAAATAAAAAAAATGTTTCATCAAAATTTAATTTTTTGTGTTACTTTTTACAATTTAAAGTTCTATCTAGCTTAAAAAAACACCCTTTATATACTCAAATTAATATAAACCCAAAATAATTCGTTGAACACTTTTTTTTATCTTGGACCAGTACTCAGGGGATGACCCCTACATATGCGGCGCATTGTACCAGAACTAGGAAGTTCATTCGCATTCTAGGTGAAAGAAAATTGAAAATTGATTTGGATTTTTTCTAACTTTATTCTATGCGAACGATGTGTCAAAATTCAATTAAAATACACAAGTACATGCGAACGAATACTAGTGACATATACAAGCCCAAATTGATTCAAATGTGAGTGACTAATTTACTTTCGCATACATTTTCATGCGATATCGCCTGTTAATATTCTGTTTTATGTTTATTTATGTCAATGTGTCTCTTTCGGCTTTACTTCAACGACTGCCAAATCTCCTTGCTTTCATTCAGCTTTATTCTTCACACATGGGCTATGCAGGGTTGCACGAATTTAAAGAGGTAAAATCTGGAAGATTCAAGAATTGAAATCTTGAAAAAATCTGCAAAATCTGCACTTTATTTTACAAATCTTCAAACTCTTATTAATATGCTTTTTTATACCCTTCACAAAAATGTAAAGGGTATATATAAGTTTGTGATTCCGTTTGTAATTTCTACAGTTTTTTTTTGCGACCCTATAAAGTATATATATTCTGAATCAGAATTAATGGAAAAGTCGGTTAAGCGATGTCCGTCAGTCCGTCTGTCCGCTGTTGAAATACCGTTTCTGAGAAAACCATTAGACTTAGAAACTTTTTTCTTTTACCATTCTTTTACCCCATCGATTCATGGGTTTGCTATTGAAATTCAGTAATATCGGTCCACGTATAGCTGAGATATATTCAAAATTCCGAAAAAAGCCATTTTTTTTGCAGTTTTGTATGAAAATTTTTGAAAACAAAAGTCGTTCGTTTTGCTTCAAACTTCACACACTTATTAAGCATGGTGACTAAAAGACAAAAAATTTTTTTTTCAGATATCGGTCCATATATACCCGAGATATAGCCCAAATCGGATTTTAATGAAAATGTCGCATAGGCGAAGCTAAATAACTTTTTTTTGCTCAAAAGCAGTTCTGGTAATAAAATGAGGTTACATAAATATGGAAAATGAAAATTTCCGATATCGGTCCATATATACCCGAGATATAGCCCAAACCGGGTTTTTCATGAAAATGTCGCGTAAGCGAACTTAAACAAATTTTTTGTGCTCAAAAGCAGTTCTGGTAATGAAATTGGGTTACATAAATATGGAAAATGAAAATTTCCGATATCGGTCCATATATACCCGAGATATAGCCTAGACCGGGGTTTTCATGAAAATGCCACGTAACCGAACTTAAACAACTTTTTTGTGCTCAAAAGCAGTTCTGGTAATGAAATTAGGTTACATATATATGAAAAATGAAAATTTCAGATATCGGTCCATATATACCCGAGATATAGCCCAAATCGGGTTTTTCATGAAAATGTCGCGTAAGCGAACTTAAACAACTTTTTTGTGCTCAAAAGCAGTTCTGGTAATGAAATTAGGTTACATAAATATGGAAAATTAAAATTTCCGATATCGGTCCATATATACCCGAGATATAGCCCAAAGCGGGTTTTTCATGAAAATGTCGCGTAAGCGAACTTAAACAACTTTTTTGTGCTCAAAAGCAGTTCTGGTAATGAAATTAGGTTACATAAATATGAAAAATGAAAATTTCCGATATCGGTCCATATATACCCGAGATATAGCCCAAATCGGGTTTTTCATGAAAATGCCGCGTAAGCGAACTTAAACAACTTTTTTGTGCTCAAAAGCAGTTCTGGTAATGAAATAGGGTCATATAAATATGAAAAATGAAAATTTTCGATATCGGTCCATATATACCCGAGATATAGCCCAAATCGGGTTTTTCATGAAAATGCCGCGTAAGCGAACTTAAACAACTTTTTTGTGCTCAAAAGCAGTTCTGGTAATGAAATTGGGTTACATAAATATGGAAAATGAAAATTTCCGATATCGGTCCATATATACCCGAGATATAGCCTAGACCGGGGTTTTCATGAAAATGCCACGTAAGCGAACTTAAACAACTTTTTTGTGCTCAAAAGCAGTTCTGGTAATGAAATTAGGTTACCTAGATATAGAAAATGAAAATTTCCGATATCGGTCCATATGTACCCGAGATATAGCCCAAATCGGGTTTTTCATGAAAATGTCGCGTAAGCGAACTTAAACAATTTGTTGTGCTCAAAAGCAGTTCTGGTAATGAAATAAGGTTATATAAATTTGGAAAATTAAAATTTTCGATATCGGTCCATATATACACGAGATATAGCCTGAACCGATTTTTTCATTAAAAAAAAATTTTTTTTTTGCTGAAAAGCAATTCTTGTTATAAAAGAAGGTTACTAAAATACAGAAAATAGAAAATTCCGATATCGGTTCATATATAACCGAGCATATTCAGGTCACATTTTTAATATACTATACATATTCGTGACTATCGTGAAGGGTATTTTAGATTCGGCCCAGCCGAATATACTACACTCTTACTTGTTTATAAATAATTTTAAAAATATTAACAATATATTGAAAGAAATTATGCTTTTCAGTATATTAAAATGCAAATAGATTTAATTAAAAAAAAAAAAAAAAAAAAAAAAAAAAAAATATATATATATATATATATATATATATATATATATATATATATATATATATATATATATATATATATATATATATATATATATATATATATATATATATATATATATATATATATATATATATATATATATATATATATATATATATATATATATATATATATAGATGTATACAAGTTGTTCAAATTATTTAATTCCTAAACACGTTATATCGATGTACGAGTATATTCGGACTTCTGTGTAGTTAAAATTTACCTAGCTGAAGAATCTCTCCACATTTGCTGATGAATGTGGTATTTGTATTTTTGTATTTGTATTAGTAACTACAAAGTTGCAAATAAATTTGCACAGTATAGGATGCACCGCATGGGCGGAGTAACGTAGACCTTATGCCCACGATGGTATTAACAGTATTTTACTTGCGGCGCTGTGACTAACTGTACCGACCTATGCCTTCCCATAGGAAGTTGACGCGGGGTTAACAATGAAATACCTCACAAAAACTGTAAACTAATACAGTTAGTTGAGGTAGACAGTTAACCAATGAGAGTGAGACGCAAAACTCTAGAAGGCCAAACAACAACGACAAGCCTGACCGTGCTTAAGAAATAATTACGATGACGCGAGAGCTGTTCCCCAGCCCAGAGCTGCTTTACGACTGTGATGAATGTGGTAAAATCATTACATATTTAATAAACTGTTAGAATTTAAAATCATGTCAGAATTAGCTGGTACTATTTTCGATACAGCTCTGGGCTGGAGTAGAGTTCTCGCGTTATCGTAATAATTTCTTAAGTGCGGTCAGGCTTGTTGTTATTGTGTGACTTTCGAGAGTTTTGTGTCTCGCTCTCACTGGTTAATTGTTAGCCTCAACTAATTGTATTAGTTTACAGTTTTTTTAGATCCTCCTTTGTTAACCATGCAGCAACTACTAATTTGATGGCATAAGTCGTTATAGTTAGTCACAGCTCCGCTGCAAATTACTGTTATTACTATCCTGGGCATATGTTCTTCGTTACTCCGCCCATGCTGTGCATCCTATACTTTAGAAATTAATTTGCAACTGTATGAGTATAGTTAAATAAATAAATATTTTAGATAGAGCAGATTTTCAGGATGGTTTAAAGCCATGTCTAAATGGCATTTCTTGTTGTACTGAAAAATTGTCACAATGAAAAACATTTTTCATGTTTTTTTCTAGTTTTCTTTTGACTCATTTATGTTTTTAAAATTGTTTTATTTTCATTTGACTGGCATTGATAATAGCAAAAGCATGAAAAGGCAAACAAATTTTTAATCGGCAATTAAAAAATAACATTAAAGAAGAAGACATGACTTAAAAATCGTCGTAGAAACGTAACATGATTTTGGTAACAACTTTAAAAGAGTATTATAAAAAAAAAAAAATTTTAAATTATCATATAAATAAGCTCATATTACTTTCTAAAAACTTGCCAAAGTTTCTTTAACAAAGTAACTTTTTAGACTTTGCGTCCAAAAACAATCAATTGCAGGTAGATTGCAACCTTTATAAATTTTTCGAAATTTCGCTTAATTTTCTTACATAACATTCAAAAACATGTACAAGATGTTATTCCATTTTATCTATGTTATAACATGAACGAAAACAAATGGTAGTAGAAATATACAGAAAACAGTACAAAAAGTTACTTTATTTTTAAAAACTTTTAAAATCTTCGTTTTTAGGCGAAAAATCCTCTATTCTTCATTTAGTGTTTTTAGAGAAGAAAAATCTGCAAAATGAAAATAAATCCGCATTTCTGGCAACCGTGGGGCTATGTCGAATATGAGGGCTGCTGTGATCGGTGGTATGTTCACAAAAACTGCCGACTTACGAAAACTGCACAAAATGAAAAGTCCCACGGAGTCAAATCTCTTGATATCGGTGGCCAGTTAATTTAATCTCCCCATCAGATCATTCTTTTCTGAAATCACCGGAGTACAGTGATCAATTTGGAATAATTAGTTATATGAAATGTAGTGACAATCTGTTTAACCTCATTGTCTTGGTAACCAAGTAATAATTCATAAAATGAAAAATGAATCCTCGACCATTACGAAAAATTTAAAAAAAAGTGCCGCTCCGAATCGTAGAATATGAACATTCAATACTTTTTGTGCAAAGTTGTTACAAACAAAAGGTGTCGTAAAACTAACACAAGATATGTTGCCATCGGTGAAAGTGGCAACATTGAAAAAAGAGTTTGACAGCTAACAGTTCAGGGCTAGTAAAAATGGAGCGTTGCACGATAGAATAACAATATCTCAAAAATTTTCGAACAAACCTAAACAAAAGCTATGAAGCACATTCAGTGGCTCTGATAATTGCCAAAATTGCCGCCTTTGGAGTTTTGATAACCCACATGTGATTGTGGGAAAATGTATATCTACATTCACAGCGTGTCAGGACTTGGTGTGTGGTGCTGGACCACACACCAAGCTCGCTAAGCGGTGACTGTAAGGTTAGGTTTAACATGCTGCAGCCATGTAAAAGTCAGCTGAATTGGGTTCAATTTTATTCGTTGTGTAGCCTGAGTGTGATGTGTATCTAAGCAGATCTATACCCAGTTCAGAACCAACGCAAGGATCGGATAAAAGAGTCCAATCTACCTACACCACATTCCGATATTTCTGTCAAAGATACATAGTCAAGAAAGAGTTGAACAGCAATCGAGAAAGTGCTCAATACTCTCTACTTCCTCTTCGACCCTTCAACTTCCACATAAATCATTAAATGGAAGATTTAATCTTCTCTCAAGCGTTCTTCAGTGTCAATGTTCCGTCAAACCGTCACAGTAGGACGCAACTTCCATTACAACAGGCCCCTAGGGATAATATTCTTCCTATTGTTATACCTGGTACATGTCAGCTTTAATATCCAACAGGTAGCTTCAGCATATGTCCTGTGCGGTGCCTAAAAGTTGATGCTGTATTTGTTTCTTTTTTAACCATTCTATCTTTACGAGTATTCTAACCATCCCATCCATGTTTCATTGCTGTAACCAAACTCTAGCCTTTGCCAGTTCGTTCGCCACGATAATTTCGGGCGCTTCTCTGTGCCTCCGTATTTAGAAAAGCTCCAGGTTCGAAAGTCTCGCTATTTCGTTAAAAGATATCTGGCAATCGCGAAAGAGATATCCAGATTTCACGAAATTGTTACTTGTGCTTGATACCGTGGCTTTTTTTGCCTTTATTTATTTATTGAATCTTCAAAGTGAACTAAGAATAAGTATTCAAATCTTATTAATAAGCATAAAAATTTACTTTAATCCGGCCAATGCTAGGCGAAAAGTTTTATTTTGCGGGAACCTTATCGGTAAAATCACCTATTTAGTGTTCTGATGGTGGTAAAGCTACCCTTCTTCTCAACCGAGTATGGCCGCAATATGATAAAAGAGATCGTTCTGCTAAAATTTGATGATATTTATCTGGCCAATATGAGTTTAAACAAAAAATTATTAAATTTGTTTTTACGGGTTTATTTGAAATCACACGTCTATATCAACAATCCCATGACCACGCATGTGTTAAAAGAAGAAATATGCAGCAAAGAAATTCAACTACATTTATACTCACTGGTCAAAGAAAATTTCGAAATAGAGAAAATAAACTGACTCGTTGCCGCCAACCTGTCTGCTATTTATCCGTCTTTATCATTTATCATTTATTGTAATCGTCATGATATTTCTAGTGATTCATAATTCTAGACTCAAATGTACAAATGTAATTCGTGCACATATACACATTCATACATATGCTTGTGAACATTAAGCAAGTGACAACAACATACAATAAGAAACGAAATATTATGCAAGAATAACAACAACATCATTTGTAGCTGGTTTACTTGGAATTTTGCGTATTTTAAAACATGTATGTTTGTTTGTTTGTTTGTGTATTATGTATTTAATTTTATCTTATTTGTGTAAATGTGTTGTATATTTTACAATAAAAAGACCAACAGATGCATTTTTTATTAAAAAAAAAGGATTTTGCTTATCTGCAGTCATGTCGAGAAACTTTGCCAGAAATCCAACCTCTAAACTCGAGATTGTTGGTCAAGCACTTTGTGAAATCACCCGTTTGAGGACACCCTTTTTACTTGCTTTGTAGCAAATTTAATTTTAATAATGATAAGTTGACAATTGTTGCCCTGCTTGTTATGAATGTACACACACATCCCCACATACATGATCTTAAAGAACACAAATCACCCAAGTAAATCAGCCACCAACGATTTTATTGTTGCTGTTGCATTCTTATTGTTTCTCAAGCATGTGTGTGTATGCGCCTAGCAATTATATTTGTACATTTAAATCTGGAAGGATCATTATCTAGAAGTTTTATGAATAATGCTTAAAGATAACAAAGAAGTATGAATAGTAGACATATATGAGGCAGAGGCAGAGTCTAAATTTAATTTAATTGAATTGATACCTACTCACTTAAGACTGTCTTGAAATGTAAGCAAGTCTAGTGTGGTATTGAATAAAGTTGTGTAGTATTTAAGTACTGTATAAGAAGCAAGTGTCAGTATCATTTATTTCATTAACAATTGAAGAATTCGCAAACGCGTTTTTTTTTAAATTTATAAACGTAACAATAGTTTTTGATCACATAAAGTCCAACCACTTTCTAGCAAAGTAGGAGCCATGAACTCCGATTGTTATTTTGCGTTAAAAAATATTTTAAAAAACTCGATAAATGTATTTAAACTAGCGCCACCTAGATGGCAGGGTTTGAACATTTTCAACATCCAAGCTTGAACACAGGGCAAAATAAATTAGCAAAAATTTTGCTTGTTCACAAACGTTTGTAAATAACACAAACTGATCACGCTGCCAAGATGAAATTCATGTGTTTATAATAGATTAGCAAGTCTTGTATCTTATGTTTGTAGGTATTAATTCAGTTCCGATAATAATTTATATTGCGGTACTAGTTCATTCATAAGTCAGCCTAATTATTGAAGATGATGTGTTTTCTACTTTTCAGAGATCTCTCCGTTAACGCACGTCATATTATATCAGGCTTGTTTTATTTCAGCAAGTGCAAATTTCACCAAGTTGTGGTCTGCAAGAATTTTTAGTGGCTCTACAGTCAACTGTCTCGTATAATCGCGCACGGTTCCACGGCCAGCGGTGATATTTTCAGCAGATCAGAAAGTTGCTGCTGTACTGGAATTGATTCATATTGTACTCAACTTTATACATCAAACTCAAATATAACTCAGTAAGGCGATTATCAGCCAGGCGCATATTAATGCGTCATTTGTACATACTCGTGTTGTCAATCACTGTCCACGGTGATTTGGCAAAACAAACTTTATTTCGCCACAAGGCTACATATCACCCTAATATATAAACCAAGAACAAGTTAAAATGAAAAAGGTGCCATATAAAAACAAATGAGGCAAAAAAATTGCAAAAAAGAAGAAATCATATATTGTCATAAAAAGTAAAATAAAGCAATGATAAATAATAACAAAAAATATTATAAAAATTAAAAATAAAAGTAAATATAGAAGAAAATGCTTTGCTTCTGTTCCGACTTATGAGGATACTTCAGCCAGAGGAGTTTTTATGAAAAATTATAATTTTAATCAGGGGTCAAACTGTAAGTTTATATAATATTAAAATATTTAGAAAATCAGAAAGGCCACAGACGTGCATTATATTATAAGTTATATCGTGTTGTAAAAAGCGTTTATTTTTAACAACTCAATACTACTCGATACTTTTCATACCGAGTACACAAGACTATTCAATAGAAAGTATTGACTAGTCCTATATCTTAAAAAAGTCCAAGGTTCATTTTTAGGAGGGTACATCGAGCACTTTTTTGATGGACCGCTCTAGTGTTCATATAGTTACAACTTTATGGCAAAAAGTTTTGACCTATGTGAGCCTAAGAAGTACCACGGGGGCGCTGGTGATTCGTGAATAAATCACACCGTGGACTTGGTTCATCATCAGATTAGGCCGTAAAGGCAGGTGCTGATGTAAATCAATTTCACAATCATTCTGTTTAAGGAATGATTGTGAAAGAGAAAGAATGAAAACGTTACTGCCGAGCGTAGGGATGACAAAATAAATAATAAAAAAAGCAACTGTATTAGCTCTAGCATTTTTCCCCATTGCAAAAAAAAAATCTAGCATTTGATGTTTATAACACAAATTAATACTAAAAAAATGTTGCTAAAAAATAGAAGAAGAGCTGTGAAAAACTGTAAAAGACAATATAAAAACCAATAAAATAATATCTTTTTGCGAGTTTCTTATTTATAGGCTGCACAAAGACTGAAAAACCTTGAATATATTTACGAGTATCTGACAAACATACCTTGTAATAATAATAATTTTATTGTTTTGTATTAAGGTGCCATAAATACCAAATGCAAAGGATGCTATATATCTTTTTATTTATTTATTTTTATTTGTGTTTTTTCTTTGTTCTAGTTTGCTTTAAACACTCGAACGAAGGAGTGAAAAAGCAAACGAGCAGTTAGTAGCACAAACATGCAACATAAGGAGTTTCTGTTTGTCGAAAAGCAATTTATATTTGCCTTTTTGCTGTTGCTTTTTCCTATTAATTTTTTCTTTAGCCAAATCAAGCATCCACCACCTGATGCATGTCTATTGAAGAGGTATTAACTGTAGCAACAAATGTTGACATCAACACCTTTTACAATACATGTTTATGCGAACGAAGTTGTTTGTACTCGTATATGAGTTTATGCGTGTAAGTTCAGGTCGTTAGGAATAATGAATCGCTTTTTATTCCTTTATTCGTTTCTATATTTCCACAGCAGATGCGTAAAAGATATTGTTCTTTTTTGCTGCATTTCTATCTTTATCTTTGAAAAAGAACATATACATATTTTTATATTTTTGCTTTCAAGCTTAAATTTTAAGAGAAATGAATTCAGCCAGGAAAAATAGTTGAGTGTTATTGTACACTTAGATCGTTAAAGCTTGAAACTTTCTGTACCTATTAGCGGCTTTAATTAATTATTCTTATTGATTTCACTTTGATTTTGCCTTTATCGCACACATCGAGAATAAGCATACTAGAACCTACCCAATTGGCCATGTACTTGAGACATTTTTCAGCACGTATACCAGAGAAAAGTATGGAAGATGTATTGAAGACATATCGCTCCTTTATTGCAACATAGCCATATCTCAAAAAATTAGCTTTTCGAGCTAACAATGCAGACTTGTTAACAGTACTACCTTTTTAATTGTGCCAAAAATTTATTCCAAATACTTTTAAACTGTTAACTTTAAGAGACATTTGCTAAGACTTGTATGGAAACAGAAAATTTTAAAAGCATTTTTCTCAAATAAAGTTTTTTTTAGTAATGACTATGTTGCAATAAAGCAGCGATATGACATAAATCATTGGTGAAATTTTCCAGCATTTGACCACGCAATCATGTAAGACCAGACAAGCGAGAAGTTACAGTATATTATGTTCGAAAATACAGACGACAGTTTTCTTTACCAAGTCGTCGTTTATCAACTGAGGAGATGTAGACTAAAATTTTATATATTTCTGGTGTTTATTCCCAGAGTATAGTTAGTTTTTGGAAGACTATGATATATTAACAATTTAAATCGGCCGTTCATGTGCACTTCAAATTTTATTTCGAGTTTTCCTGTCGCTTTGATTTTAACATAAACACTACGGCACCAAATTGAACCCAATCTAGATCTACATACGTATATTTGCATACCCAGTTGATTATGTATATTATATATGTCAAACGCCGAGACAGAAACGCATCGTTGAAGGCCCACCCTCATCCATCTACCAATTCGGCTTTATTTTACCTCAATGTTCTGTTATTCTAATAAAAATATTCTTTAGGTAATTTTTGGTTTTAAACATTGCATGTACTCGTACTGGTTAGTTTAAGTTTTCAGTCGTTTGATTGTTTCTTTTTTATTTTATTTATTACCAAATTTTTTTTAATTTAAATTACAATAAACTACCCTGAAGGAAGTATGGGGTTAAGTGTATCCATGTCAACATTTTTGTCAACATTTATGGTGTCTTTTTGGTGACACTGTCAATAAATTTTTTTTCATGTCTTTTGTTGCTCATAGATAGAGAATATTTTTTATTAATAATTTAATTTGTTTTTAAAATTTATCTGTGGCCGAAAGAAAATTGCTAATAAATAAAAAACATCTAATAAAAAAAAAAATAATAATAATAAAAAGTGATATAAAAAGGTAAAGGTAAGTAAAGAGTGCAAAACTAGTTAAATATTTTATAATTATAGGCAATCACTATTTGTTTTACTATTGACATTTTCTACACGTGGTGACATCGTCTATAGGGAATCAACACAGTTTTACTATGTGCATTTTCCACAGTGCGGGCGGAAATATCGTCAATAGTCCATATGACGCCACAAGAACTACCTAATCAGTATTGACGCAGTCTAGTAGTAGATTTCGTAGGACACTATAGTTTTACTATCGACATTTCCTGCAGGGTATATTCAATAAAGCACTAGCAACTGGGGCTATCGGCTCCATTTTTCCGAGACCATTTGGAATAAATGTGTCTGAATTTTGTTGATGCACATGGGTGGTTGTTGTCACAGAACTAAGATTGCAAATAGCCCCATAAAAATAAATCTAACGACATGAAGTCATATGATCTAGGGTGACGATTCTGATAATCGAAACGAGAGATTACACGATCTCGAAATGTCTCATTCAGTGACTAAATTTCTTCGCGGGCTGCATAACATGTAAGTCACGCCATTTCAGCAAACAAAACTGTGATATCTAGACTAGCCTAGTTTTCAAATAATTATGATTCAATTATGAATCCAGCCCGAAACTCACACCAAACAATGACACATTGTCTATGCATTTGTTTTTCGACGATCACATGAGGCTTCTCAGAACGCCAAAAACAGCAGTTTAGATACATTGTCAATTAACAAAGTCATTAAGGTGAGTTCATTTTTTGATTAATCCATCCTACGAAATTTTTCGCTGCGTAACACTTTATTTTTACCAATACTAAACTGACTGTTGCAGAAATGCTTTTAAGGGTTGAGAACACTTCGCTGAATAAATGCGACAAAATCAAATTCTGTATTTATAAGATTAATTCATATCATATCTCATCTTCAACAGGAAGTTTCTTATTGACTAAAACAAATTTATATAAAAATTCAATTTATATCGAAATTGCATGATTAATTTTTGAACAGTTTTTTAAACTTAAAGTTTTATAAATCATGGAGGGAACCCAAGCTTAACAAATATATTTCATAACAACATGGTCAAAGAAACTGCGATCAAGATAAACTATTTATTGAAAATATTTAATTTTATTTCAGCATTACGTTTACTATTTATTGTACACAATGTATCGGGAAGTGTTCCATCCCTGTTTGAATTCATTTGAATCTCTATTATTCCATGCATCTCCCACAATTTAATTAGTAATTGTTTTGTAAAAAGAAAAAAAGTATCGGCTCGTTCATTGCAAGGTTTGATTTATAATGTAAAATAAAATGCATAAATTTTAAAGGGATTTTTAAAATTTTTACCATCGGCCAAAAAACAATTTATGGTTTGGAAGTAACTATTCAAGACAAACTTAAAAGATTGCTTATTAGATAATTAAAGAATGCTTCTAACGTAGTTAAAATAATTTTATTTTTATTTACTTTTTTTTATTTTTTATCTTATTTATTATATTTCTTTTTTCTTACTATAAATGCCAACTCGCCTCAATAATGTCATATCACGCTTGTAAATAAATCGATTATTAAATAAAAAAAAGTTATCTGCAGTAAATTTTGGCCACGAAAACGTCTGAGGTAGACAATTTGGAGCTAATTGTTCAAGCATAGCGTGTGCTGTCTGGCGAATATTCTTGGCTTCCAAGTGTCACTCTCTGCTCCCCCCGGAGAAAAGGGTTTGCCTTGGCGTATGCCAAACCAGGGCATTATTTTTACGGGTAAAGAGGAGAAGAGTTGTTTTGTTTGTTGTAGCAAATAAAACTCTAGGAAGTCGCATGACTTAAATTGTGTTGGTTTCCGGAACCCTCACCAAGGGTATAAATTGGCAGAACAGGGAACAGCATTGCCCCATTATTCACAATCTTGCCTGACCTTGCCTGGAATGGCTTGAAAAATTAACAAGTTACTAATCTACGAGTCTGATAGAAAATTAACGTTATTTTAAAATGTCGTGAGTTACGTATGTTCGTTTTATCAATTTTTTTCTGTTATGTTGGTATACATGTCTGTTATACTCATATATGTTGGCAATATCTGCCATTTTGGATTGTCAGTTTGAATTTGACAGATAAAAAGATAAGACGTGTTTTCGGGTGCTCTTCGATTTTTAACTATTCGAAAAAATGGATCAGCGAAACTGTATTAAGTTTATATTCGTAAGGACCTTTGAAATGTTAACTGTGTCATTTGGCGAGTCTACTATGAGCAGAACGGAAGTGCAATTTGTAGTGCATTGTGGTTTAAGAAAGGCCGAGAAGATTTCAACGACGAGCATCGTCATTGAAGCAGTAAAGAAAATGATTTTGGATAATCGTCGAATTACTATCAGAGAAGTTGCTGATGATGTTGGCATATTGTTTAGCTTATGCCAAGCGATTTTTACGGATGTTTTAGACATGAAACGTGCAGCAGCGAAGATTGTTCTAGAATTGCTAAATTTTGAGCAAAAAAAAAAAAAAACGTCGCATGGACATCGCTCAGGAGCTGTTGAACATAGTCAACAACGATCCAGATTTCCTCAAAAAGGTCATAACTTGTGACAAATCAGGGGTGTATGGCTATGACATGGAAGCGTCCAGAAGAGCCAAGACCAAAAAAAGCACATCAAGTTCGCCAAATGTTAAGGTTTTGCTCACTGTTTTCTTCGACGGCAATGAATTTCTGCATTATGAGTTCTTGTCACAAGGTCGCACGGTCAATAAGGAATACTATCTTAAAGTTATGCGCCGTTTGCGTGAAGCAAGTCGTCAGAAGCACACCGAATTGTGAAAAAAACAATCATGGATATTGCACCAAGATAATGCACCAGCTCACACAGCGATGCATGTGCGTGAGTTTTTGGCCAAAAGCAAAACCGTTGTCAACCGTTGCCGCTGACTTTTTCCTCTTCTCAAAATTTAAGACAACAATGAAAGGAAAGCGTTTTGCTACGATTGAGGAGATAAAGGAAAAATAGAAACAGGAGCTGTTGGCGATACCAAAAAGCGCGTTTCAGAAGTGTTTCGAGGATTGGAAAAACGCTTTGAAGCGGAGAAGGTAAATAAATTTTTTTTTTTAAATTTAAAATAACAGTTATTTCTTGATCAGATCTCTTACAAATCCATATAGTTGTGCTTGCTTAATTTTGAAATTTGCAATACTAAAGGTAGCAGTTTATACTTACACTCTGTGCATACAACCGACAGCTGCAGGCGAACAGCTGCCAATCAGAAAGAGACAGAAAGAAAGAGAGCAACAAACAGATAGAGAGGATCAACCAAAAAAGTCTTTCACTAGTCATGGATAGTATGTGCTTGAAATTGCTACAGTTTGCTATCTCTAGTGATCACGTTTGTGAACGGCCTATTGTAATTTGACGTAACATGTTATAGTAACCGAAAAACACACATCAAGTTTTTTGCTTAGTAGAGATAAATATTATTAAATATTTATATAGGTATATTACTTTTCTCGTACTTGCAACCGGAGCTATTTATAGAACTTATAAATTCCTTTGAAAATTATAATATTTGCTTATTTTAACACCCTGGCTAAATTTATTTCATAAAAAAAAGTGAAAGAATGAAATAAACGTATGATTTTTTATTTCCAAATTTAATACCTAAACTCATAATACGACGGTAAATTTAAAATTTTCGCCTACCTCTGTCACGAGTTATTAAATTTACCTGGCAAATAAAAAGATAAACACATTACCTTACCATTTACCATATGATTGGCAAAAATTTGCAATCATTCTATTACAGCTGCGGAAAAACGAGAAAAAAGGGTTTTACAGTTTGCCTGCTACGTGAAGAAAAATGATGTCATAAAGTGTTTAGAATATAATTTACAAACCCATAACTCGTTCAATAAATTGACATTTAATTCTTTTTATAATAGCCCACACCTGCTAACTCAAAACCACCATCATCAGTCGGCTATCAAATTGAATAAATGTGTCAAAAAGTGTATGTGTTAGAGTGGAGCAGGTGGTGGAGAAGGAGGAGGAGGTGGAAAAAAGAATATGTCTGAAATAAATGGCTACTGATGTCGTTAAAAATTTCATAAACGATTCTATACTTTTTTTTTAAATCTCAAATATGTTATGGCTGTTTTGTTGGATGAAATATTTGTTAGTGTTGAATATATCTGTCATAAAAGTATTTATGATATTTTAATGGCATCTAAAATAAATAAACCACTATCGGAAAAGACTCTTTTTAAAGTTTAGAGGAATGTTTCAAAACATCGATTTAAAATATTGATTTATACCATTATCCATCAGAACACGCTGATGCCGCAGTTAGCTTAAGTTACAAAATTGCTAAATCGAGTGAAATTAACCGAAATTTTTCATTTTGACATTAGGAAGCACGTAATTAAATTAATTGTATCGTAATAATATAAAAGCGTTACACAAGTTCTTTTTTTTTCTCTTTGTATTTGTACTTTTAAGAAACATATGGTCTCAAGTCTATTACATTTTGTTTAAATTATTATTTGATACAAATCGTTTGCCATAATCTATACAGTTCATACGACATCATATGCGTTGATTAGATCCCAGAACTTCATATATCAGAACAAAGAATTAAAAAAGAGTCGGCAAAATTACTTTATGGAAAACAATACGAAAAGTGATCAATAGACGCTAATTGAAGAAAATGATCAGTCAGCTTTTTCAAAATCAACAGAGTACAGTTGACAACAAAAATTTGTGACAATAGTTTTCAAATATAATTTCCGCCAAGTGGTCGCCACAGCTAGCGCTAAGTAGGCGAAATCTTAAATACCGGTTTCACAGTTTTTTTTTTTATATATTTGAAGCCGTATTTTTCACCACAAAAAATCATAATAAATTAATAACGATATACTAGTGGTTATTTGTTTCAGCACTAAAATTACATTTTGCATATATAAATAAAGTATTGAGAATGGAACCTAACAGACTGCCAAGCATATTGGCGAATGAAGTAATAAACTTAAAAATATATTGGGCGAATAAGTGGACTGAGCTCTGTCAACAATTACAATATAATTCCACTTCCAATCAACCTTTATCGCTTCAGTGGAAACAAATACTTGACCTGCTTGTAATTTAAGAATATGAAGAATACGTAACAAATGCAAAAAACTCAATATTTCATGATCTATACTCCAGCCTAAATAACAATGTGTCGCACTTATACAATAGTTTTTCTCACTGACTGCTGGGCATTTAATAAAAGCAAGTGGTGGTTTACTTGAAACAAATGCAAAATGCTTTCGAACTGACTCTGTGGCCATTTGTACTGTATGTAATTTAGGTGCAATTGAAAATATTTTCTACTTCATTGGCGTCTGTCCATTGTATAAACAATATAGATTAAAATACTTTGGAAAAGCACACCTCAGCTCCTCTGAAGTAAATTTACTATTAAACGGCAAAAACGTTCAATCTCTGCACGGTTACCTACAATTATCATTAAAATATAGAAAGTAATTATCAATGAATTCAATTAAAATCATACAATATTTACATAAAAATAATGCAATACAAAAAAAAAAAGAAAAGATATAACATGCTATTAACTTTAGATTACATTGGCTAATCTGGTTTACAACTTTTGTTACAAACCATATCTAGGTAATGTAATATATATAATGATGAATACATATGTAACACAACTTGCAGTATATATATCTATTAATAAATAAATAATAATAATATACTAATGGGAACCACTTTTCGATACAATCAACCGCATTTTTTTAGCGCTCTTAAATAATGCACTCTCATATAAAATCCAAAATGTTGTATATAAAAATATAAATATATATTTTCTATATAGGTATATTCATTATTAATCTCGTATAAAGTCAAAGTGCACCGGAATAGGTAGCAGTATGTGTACACGTGTTTCTTCTTTTTTTTTTTTTTTTGTCTTTTTCACCGTTGTCCGCGTTTTCATTATATGTTCAATATTATTTTCTTTTTAATGTATTTCATTACTTCGTAGTGTGGAAGGGGCTGGACTAAATTTTGCTAATCTGAGCAGTGTCGAATGTGTATACACTGGGCACTGATCATTTTTAACTAATTTAGTTCCAACATTTTAGATGCTGCATTAGGGGTTGTTTTAGTTTTGCGTGTTGTTTTTGTTAAAGTTAAACCTCCACGAACACTACTCCCTCTTTCCTCCTCATCATAACCTATTTTCCTAGTTCCAGTACAATACGCTGCATATGTAGGGGCCATCCCCTGAGTACTGGTCCCTGACAAAAAATAAAAATAAAAAAAATCTTGAAGCCAATAAAACCATGAAAACCCACACACATACAAATATGTTCTTTATTAATATTTGGTCACACTGTTTGTGTTTTACTTACACTAGTAGTTAAGTCAAACGCATACACATATTTTGTTCGTTAGTGTTAAGCTTCAAACACATAGACTACAGCAGACTTCACAACTTCACAGCAAATGCCGCAACCGGCAATTGTAGTTGTGTAGGCGATTACTGAAATATTTTGAACACGTCAGCAACATAAATTCAATTGAATAAAAGTATACTTCAGTGTGGCTACGTTAGAATTTTTAGCTTTACGAAATTCCATTGTTTACAGAACGAGTTTATTATATCAATCCTTCAGGTAAAAAGTTCTCTCTATAAAAAGGCCTTAACATCTAAAAAGAGGAACTTAATGAAAACAGTTTTTTTTGCTATACTTAACTCAGGTTAAGCGGGTCTTAAAAGTTTAAAATATAATCGGACATATCTTCTGACCTATAAAGAGAATAATGTTAAAGAATTTAAAATTTTTATAAAATTTTTCCAAATGTGAATAATTCGACGCCAGAAAGAAAAATTTATATAAATTATAAAATTTTTGGTCAAATATATGCGATTAAAACTACTCGTAAATGAAGTAACTGGTATACATATATCTAAAGGGACAAATAAACTATGCAAGTCTTTCGGCAAACTACGCGCTTTCCGTTTGCACTTAAACGATACAAATACAAACACAAATTAATAATTTTTTGTTTGTTTTTAATGAGAGTATACGGCGATTATGTTGAGGGAATTTACTCGCCATATGAAGTTTACAATGCATAACTCATTTTATAATTTGTTTTAGTCTCTATTTCTTGAGATTCTGTTTCTATAATCTTTGTTTTTTTTTAATTTCTACAATAAAGGTAACTTTTATACAATACTAAAAATTCTATCAAGAAACTATAAATTTTGTTTGCTTCTTCTTCCACCACTTCATTCTGGAAAGATTTCTTTGAAACGAAAAAATGTTGCGTTAGACAACACAAATATTCAAGATGTTTGCACAAAAGCCGTGCAAACATGCTTCAAATATTTGTACAAACAAGCAAACACCCCCTTTAACAACGTTAAATGTTAGTACAAGCGTACTAACTCTTTGGCATTTTTGGTAAGCTGTTTGTGTAGTTTATTTGGTATTTAATTAGTTCTTTTATAAAATAAGGAACACTTATTTTGGGCATAAATATGTATGCACATATTTAATAGTAGAACAATTAAACTTATTAATTTATTTAAATCGGTATTTAAATTTGGTTTTTTTTATTATGTTATATTAGAAAATAAAATATTTCCAAGAGTAAAATTTTTTATTATATGTTTTTTTATACACTGGTCACACTGTTTTTATTTTGTAGTCAACGAAAATAGAAATTAGTTTATTTCAAGTGCGGGAAAAAAATCAGCATGAACAACAACCTGCAGTCGTGTCGTCTTGCTGTTGTCTAAATAAACATTCTCATTTAAATGCATGTATTTTATATTTGACATATTGAAGTCGGTTGTCTGCTGGCTTCAATGTGTTTAATGCTTTAGTAACAAATTAATAGATGACTCGTATTACTCCCAAAATACTGAACTGATCAAAATAAGCTTGTCTGTACAGAAAGAACTTTTGTGCAGTAGTACGGCTACAAAAGGGATTTTAAAAAACGTATTTGCCTATAAATTATATAGAAGATAAGCAGCTCTTGTAAAATTCGTATATTTAATATTTGAATTGTGCAACTTTATGTTTTTATTTTTACAAATTTCTGCTTTTTAATTCGCTTATATTAGATTCCCTTATATGCTTGCAACATGGCATGGATTTCGAACCCGTGCCATATAAGTGACTATTACATATATAGGTATACAAAATTGTATGTATTGCTGCTTTAGTGGGAAAATTGGAGTTGCCGTATTGGTACCTGGAAAGTGGAGGTATATTGGGGATTCAAGAAGCCGGGTTGTCATATTCGGCATGCGTTTTTACCATGGCGCATGTATCTGTACTATAAGCGGTCATTCGCTTTAGTGCGAAAATTGCTCTGAAGAAGTTAGGGGGATTTTGATGTTTTCTGAAACGGAATTTGGCAGTTCCCAACAAGTTTCGAGACCGCTTAGCTACCCAAAGCGAAACCGGGTTTTCATCTTCGTTACGCATTGCACCACGTACTACTAAGGATCATTTGATTTACTACAAAAATTGAAGTTGACATATTGTTTCCAGAGTAGTGGGGGATTTTGGCGATTCCTGAACCCGAATTCGGTAATTCAAAACAAAAAAATTCAGAACGCGCCATACAGATAATTATCTGGTTGTATGGAGAATTAGTTTGGGCTCGCAGCATGTTTTTGAGTTTTGTGAACTATATTTTTATTACAGTACGAGTTCTGTTTGTGTCAACCTTTCAAGAAAAAAGATTTTATCTTTAAAAAGCCCTACATAATTTTTAACTTAAGAGGCACAAAAGTTGAAAATATAATCAAATATATCTTCTGCTCTATAATTAGAAATTATATAAAAATTAAAACTTTACTGCAATGGATCTAATTTTTAGTAATGTGGACCAAATATAATAGATCAATCCTAACAACAAAATTTATACCCGATTTTTTTTCAATTTTGGCACAGATTTGCCACTAAAAAAATTAAGTAAAAAGCAAAAGCCATATAGGTATTGTTTTATAAAATTAAGAGTAAATGTATGTATGTGGGTTGATTTAGAAGGTCAAAAAGTTGATGCAATTGTGCCATCGATTTTCTATAGTATCGGGTGGTTAAATTTCAAGGGCCGATGTTGAATGTGAAGCACACCTAAACGCCACGTTTTTTTCCGAATTTTATTTGACATTTCTCTATTTCAGACTTACTCAATTTGAACCATGGAGAGATACACAATCCAACAACGTGTTAAAGTTATCCAGACTTATTATGAAAATGATGATCAATTTTCGAAGAAAATCATTCTTCAGTGATGAGGCACATTTTCACCTCAGTGGATTCGTCAATAAACAGAATTGCCACATTTGGGCGAATGATAATGCCAGAATGATTGTTGAAAAACCAATGCGCCCACAAAGAATGACTATTTGGTGCGGTTTATGTGTTGGTGGCATCATCGGGCCGTATTTTTTCCAAAATGAGGCCGGTCAGGCAGTTACCGTGAATGGTGTTCGCTATCGTGAGATGATAACGAACTTTTTATGGCCCGAATTGGAAGATATGGATGTAGACGATATGTGGTTTCAGCAGGACGGTGCCCCTTGCCACACAGCTAACGAAACAATTGCTCTTTTGCGCAACAAATTCAATGGCCGTGTTATCTCACGTAATGGCGATGTCAATTGGCCGCCAAGATCATGTGATTTGACACCGTTGGACTTTTTTCTTTGGGGTTATTTGAAAGAAAAGGTGTACGTCGATAAGCCAGCAACAATTCAACAGCCAAAGGATGAGATAATTCAGCACATTAACGGCATAGAACCTCCATTATGCCTCAGGGTCATCGAAAATTTGGACCATCAGATGGAGGTGTGCCGCGTGGTCGCGGCGCCCATTTGGCCGATATTTTATTCCATACATAATTGAATAATACCAATATATCATAATAAAATAAAATTACAATAATTTCCTAAATAGTTTGTGTTTTATTCAAAATCAACATCGGCCCTTGAAATTTAACCACCCTTTATAACAGCATCGGAAAAAAAGTCAAACAACGATATATCAAAAAAGTTATTTTCAAGGCTCCCAAATTTCAATTTGTTTACTTTTTCTCAACTCGTATTTTTAAGGTTCTTTTTAATAGGTTTATCTGGTTCAATTTTTATTTTTAATATTACCTTACAAATTTCTGAATTTTTACTATTCGAATTATTTTTATTGAAATCACATTATTTATTAACGAAATTTGGGCGGCAGGGAAATGATTATTTGACGTCAGGTCAATGTGATCAAACCATTTATTTTCCGCATGCCAAAAGCTATCGACAAACTGATATGCATAACTTCACTCCGGAATCAAAACGATCGTCTTCTAAATGGACGGCAACTGCACAACAATCGGCTGGAAAGGTTATGGCCTCGATGTTTTGGGATGTGCGTGGCATCATTGACTATCTTGAGAAAGGAAATACGATTAACAGTGAATATTATATAGCGTTATTGGAGCGTTTTAAGGCTGAAATTGCAAAGAAACGACCGCATATGGCAAAGAAAACAATTTTGCTTCATCAAAACTACATGAATTGAACTTCGAATTGCTCCCACATCCACCGTATTTTTTTTTTTTAATCTTGGACCAGTACTCAGGGGAACTAGGAAAATAGATTATGAGAATGAGGAAAGGGGGAGTAATGTTTGAGGACCAGTACTCAGGGGATAGCCGCTACATATGCAGTGCACTGGATACTAGGAACATAGATTATATCAAGGAGGAAAGGGGGAGTAATGTGTGTGAACTTAACACTCGTAACGAGCAAAACAAACATTATCACAGCATTTAACGTGTTGAAATTAAATTAGTCAAAACTGATCAGTGCCCAGTGTATATATATACCTTCGATACTGCTCAGCCAGCTTTGTCTCCCAGCGACTACTGGCTGTTCGCAGACCTGAAAAAAATGCTCGCCGGTAAGAAATTTCGCATGAATAAGAAGTTATCGCTGAAACTGAGAACTATTTTGAGGCAAAAGATAAATCGTTCTACAAAAGTGTTATTGAAATTTTAGTGCGGCGTTGAAATGATTGCGTTGCTCTTGCTGAATAAAGCTTATTTTGAACAAAACAAAACTGTGTTTTCTTTGTTATAAATATTTTAATTTTGCCAGTTTTGTTTCATATATTTTGTTCTATTGTTAGCAACATTGGTTATGTTTTGTAAATTGAAATTAGTTTATTTGATAAAGTGTTCTTAATCAAGTTTTAATTCTCACTCACTTTATTACCAATGCAACCAAACTATTAAAAATTTAGAAGTACTTGCTTTAAGTTTTTCTTTCAACACGAGCGTTCAGTTTAAGTTCAAAAAACAGCTGATTGCTGTTATTCATTTGCATTCTGAGGAAGTTGTGTTCTTAATGACCCCTTACTAAAAAATTTCAGTTTTCATCAAAGCTTTAAATTTTTGCGAGCTTTGACAATCAGTATGCGTTAAAAATTTGAAAGAGAATTGAAAAAGGATTCGAGCATGTGACTGCAAATTAAATTTGACTATGGCAAAAAATTTATCATAACTACAAGCTGCAATCATGAGTCTTGTGATTGCGGCAACAAGTGCAGCAAGGACAAAAACCAACAGTCGCGATGTCAAAATAACGCAATCGTTAAAATATTGTATAATACAGTTTTAAGTCTAATGGCTTCAATATGCTTAATGCATTACGTGGTCGAGATTTGCTTCATTTTACACAGGTTTTTGACAAACATAATATTGAATTTATTTCTTATTTTTAGAAACGATATTTCCATCTTTAATATAACATTAAAAAATTTTTCTATTTTTGTAGAAATATGAATCATAAATATTCGTCAAAATGTGGCACACAATACGAGTGTTGCATTACAAATATTATATTTTTAAAATTTTAAGTTCAAGTGCGATATGCCACTTAAAGAATTCTTGAAATACTTTTTTTTAGTTTTTAAAGAGGAAATTAACTCAAAGTCAAGTGTGTTAAAAAATTATAAAATATTCCACATGTGTTTCATCAAAACAAAAGTGTTTTTTTCTATTTTGTTATTTTTTGTTTTGTTTCAAGAGCCAGATGGAAAGGCGTACAAATGTATGCATGTGCGTTGCATTCATAATTTTACAGATGTTGAATATGTATTAATGTTATGTTGTGACGTATTTAGAAATGCTTAACCTTGAACATCAGTACATAAATTCATAAAAAAAAGAACTATACATACATATTTATTTATAATATGCAAATGAATAACAAAAAAAAAATTAATAAAACATAAAAATGAGAAATTATTAATGTGCGTGTAGTTTATGTCATTCGTTTTTCTTTTCATACTCGTACATGATAATTAACAGCCATTGTTTAAGACTTCCTATTTATTTACAATACGAGTGTTTTGTTTCTTATAACATTTAACAGAAATAAACAAAAAAATAAATTTAATTAACTTAAAAAATAAAAAAATTTCAACTTCCTGGTTACACTTATAAAAAACAAAAGAAAACGAAACTACATGCACTATGGGTGGCCGACATATAATGCACATAACACAAAAAAGTCTTAGACAAATATGTGTGTGATGGGGGAAAAAGCATTTTGTCAGATGTCTTGACTATGATGTAGGCTCACATTTGATTGCATGTTTAACTGACATGAAGCAGATTAAACGAAATCAAATCAAAGTTTACAACTTTAACTTGCCTATCAATTTAATTGAAAATTGATATCCAGCAATGATGATGCTTTTCATTAAGATTAAAAACAATATAAATTAAAATAAAGCTATAACAATGTTTGTATGTATGTAAGCATGTTTGTAAGTTGAAAATGCTAACAAAGCAACCCGCACCTTTTTCATGACCAATTTGAGATATGGAAATGTGATTTTTCCTTCATTTTATTAATCACTGAAGTTAATATCAAAGACAAACTGTCTGTTTCTTTTCGTATTTTGAAGTAATCAAATAAACAATGAGTCAATACTTAAAACTTTTTATATACAGATTTTTTAAGATCTCTTAAAATAAAAATCCGTTTTTAGCTGATAGTTCTTGGCGATTAGTAATCTTTATTACGATAATTTGAACTTATAAATCTGAAGCGATGTTTTAGAAGTTAAAAATGTTAGCAATAAAATTTCGTTAAGTTCAAGAAAAAATTATATATTTGAGCTTTTATAAAAATTTTTGTTATCATCTGCCTTGTTCATAAATAGTAATATTTTATGTTTATTAAAGGCATATTTGACATTTGAGTTTTTGTCAAATAAAGCTTTAATAAATGTAAAATAATTTTTATATATAAGGCCGCAAGTATAGCAATCTTTTCCAAGGCGACACAAACAAAAATTTATTCGGTTTTTTATCTTGGACCAGTACTCAGGGGATAGCCCCTACATATGCAGTGCATTGTACTGGAACTAGGAAAATACATTATGAGAAGGAGGAAATGTTTGTGAACTTAACACACGGAACGACCAAAAACAACCGTTATCACAGCATTTAAAGTGTTGAAATTTAATTAGCTAAAACTGATCAGTGCCCAGCGTATATACCTTCGACATTGCTCACAATAACAAAAATTAGTTCAACACCGCGCACACCGTAAGGTAATAAAATACATAGAAGGAACATAACACTGATATTAATACTAACAAATAGAGAAAAAAACAAACGGCAGTTATATAATATAATAAAAAAACACGTGCACACCATTGATGCAAAACAAAACTCTACCTATTGAGGTATAATTTCGTTTTTTTTAGAAATTGATAATAACCATAAGTATAAGTACAGAAAGCACGGACGACAATGAAAAACACGTGTATACAGAACGAAAGACAAAACAATACTCAATATGATACCATTAGTAGAATAGTTTTCTGTCTGAAACCACCCCGTAAAAGGCACGAAAAGTAAAAATTTCTATCCAAAAAATATTTTGTTTTATTTACGTCTCCTACCTGTCTATATAACGACACTTCATAGGAGCGGTACCATAACCAATGGAGGACAGTAACAGTATTATTTTAAATAAAACAATGAGAATTTAGAAGGAAAAATGTTCTAACAATACTTTTTAAATACAAAAAATAAGCAATTTCCTTTACATATGGTACTATATTTCTTAACCTAATATAAATTATAGTTGGTTGCTATAATTTGCATTTTCCATATCGGTGAATTTTTTATTTTACCTAATCTTAATTTGTGGGTATGCATACGACGTCCAGGTTTGTTCAAGAATGCCGGATATCTCTTAATGAGATACCGGACAGTGGAGTATCCGGAAATATTTTGGCGGATGAGCTGGCGCAAGCCGGAGCTCGTCTACAGTGAGGGGACATTGATACGATGGTAGGAGTCCTGCTTAATAGTGAGAACGAAGTGCAGCATCAACTTGTGGGGACTGCATAGGACAGATGGTCTGGTGAGGTCACCTGCGGTGTAGCAAGTCTAACATGGCCTGCGTATAATCGTAGAAGAACTGCCGTCCTAAAGGGTTTTCCCCGTCAAAGGTTACGTACCTTGGTGGCAGTTCTGACAGGACATTGTCTCATAGGGACGCATGCTAGGAGGTTAAATCTTCCATTTAATGATTTCTGTAGAAGTTGCGGGGATGAGGACGAGGAGGAAAGTCGGCACTTCCTCTGTCGGTGCCCAGCTCTCTGTTCTATGAGAGCGCTGAATCTAGGCGGACCGATGTTGCACGGGTTGGCAGACATATCGGAATGCCGAGTGAACGGTCTGGCTTCCTTTATCTGGCTTTCGGGTTGGTTTGGATCTGAACCATCGGGGGAAGTGTAAGTCTCATGGGCTGCACTTCTCTCTCAGGATACACAACGGAACCAAAAGGACCCAAGTGGGCTGGTTTCATGAAAATGGCGGCCTGTGCAACCTAACCTAACCTAAAAAACCCCCCGCCTTGGTGTTATCTAATAAAGTTTTAATCACACGTTGGTTTTTATAAAAAGGTATAATATTTACATATTATGTACATATATTAAGCTTGAGCAATTTTATCTGTATTATCACTAAGAAATAAAAATATGTTTACATAGTACCAATAACATATCGCACCTTTATTGCAACATAGTCATAACAAAAAAAAAGCTCGTTTTGAGAAAGACGTATTTCAAATTTTTAGTTTCCATACAAGTCTTGGAATTTTTTTTTAGAAAATACCTCCTAAAGTAAACAGTTTAAAAGTAATTGAATAAATTTTTGGCACAATATAAAAGGTTGTACTGTTAAAATTTCCCCATTGCTTTCCCATTCTCTGAGATATGACTATGTTACATTAAAGGAGCGATATGTATTCAATATGTATATGTATTCAAAGGCGTTGTCTAATTATTTTGAGAAATGTATTGAAAAATCGCGGTTTCATGCACTCGTATATCAAAACTTCAGAGGTCTATAACTTTGGAACTATAGATATTTTTTCAATTTGTAAGACTGTGTTTAAATTGAACTTAGAATAATCTATAACCTTTGCTTTAATTTCGGAATCAGCCTTCACGGCCTTATCTGATGATGGACCAGTTCTACGAAGTGAATGATTCACGATTCACCAGCGACACCGTGTGACTTTCTAAGCTCACACAGGTAGTAATTTTTAGCATATATTTGTAGCTATATTAGCAACTTCTTGTTGAGGAGTTCGGGCCTTCTAATCAATCCTGTATGCAATTTCGCAGCAATCTATGGAAGACAAGGCTTAATGAGTTGGTAGGTCGAAGCCCACTAAGAGCATCAGCCCATCAACCATCACCACTGGTTCCTTACAGATCAGATAACTGTTATAAACGCAAAAGACTCTCGGGAGGTTGTTAGTCTCCAAAAAAGACACACACCAAACAGTTATCAAGGATACTAACTCCCACTTCCTGCGTTTTAGGTTTAAACCACAGCCAGAACGTTTCAGCCAGATAGGCAAGCAGAACCATCCGGCAGCCATGCTGATCGTCGTTCTGCCTCCGCCAATTTAAACCCTTGGTAGGGGTTTCGGAAGCCAACACAACATAATTCTTGCGGTTTCCTAGAGTTTTATTTACTACAGCAAACGAGGAACTCCTTCTCCTCTTTATCCGAAAAACGGAATGCTCTGGTTAGGAATGCGCCATGGCAAAACCTGTTCCTTGGGGATGGTTCGCCTTGCAAATATGGAGTATGTGGAGATTTATTGCTGCCCACGAATTTATTTGGATTGATTGCTTAATGAGCAGCATTAGTTTTTGCCGAAAACTTGATAAAAAGTGTTGCACTGAGTTTCGATTGGATGAACCGCTGCGCTAGCCCAGTTTAAGTATCAGCATCCGAAACAATAGTAAAAAATTCACGATATGGTTTTAGAAGATCGGAGATTGGTAATAGGAGAGTTATGAAAGCCATGGCTATCCACATGGTTCAGAGGTGTTGTCCAACCCCAATATGGACGAATTTTCGTGCCGTTTAGTAACCATGGATGAAAGGTGGATCCAGGGACCAATCAGCAGTCAAAATACTAGATGTGTCGACAAAATCGCCACCAAAGACGACAAAACAAAATTAGCCAATAAAGTCATGATGAAAATTTTTTGGGATGCACGCTATGTAATCAAAATTGTTGAGATAATACCAACTCTTTGCGTAGATTCCAAAAAAAAGTTATTTGCCACTAAGACAATGCAAGGCTTATACATGTGCTGTTTCCATGTAAAACCCTAATGAATTGAGCTATGAATTGATCTCTTATTTAGCTGCCAGTGACTATTTCTAGCTTCCAAACTTATGGAAATTGCTCGGCGGAACAAAGATTTGATTCCACTGATATAATCACCTCATAAACAAATTCCTATTTTAATGCCCTCGACAGATAATATTATTTGGAAGAAATAAAAAAACTGGAGAGGCGTTCACCAAGTAGAAAAATGTAATAACTTTTTATACAAAAACGTGTATTCGATTCAAAAAGCCGCGTTATGGGGGAAAAATGGAAGCGCTTTTAGCTGGTGATTTTAGAGTGACTTTAAAGTTTATAGGTAAAAGAACGCAGGCAGATGAAATAAATACCGGTTGTCCGGCGAGATGATATAGTACTTATTTATGCCGCCATTTTGGTAAACATTGATCTTGACAATTCATACGTGACAAGACACGTGACAACTTTATTATGGCAAAATATTCAATATACCAATGTGTTTTAATTGCTAAAACATTTTATCAAAATCATTCATCAATTACGGGACGATGTGAAAGTTACGTGAATTTTTTGAGAGAAACAACGTGCCAGCAAAATGCACTATTTATCTTGTTGTGTATGATTTCGAAGAAAAGGGGACTGTAAATGATAGGCCCTACATGAACCACAACATACTGTAAGATTGGCTGAAAACATTACTGCTGCTGAAGAAAGTGTTCAAAACAATCCATCAACCTATATATGACGCCGTGCTCAGGAGCTTGGTCTTCAAAGAGAAACTTTGGCCACACTTTTGCACATGACATGCATTTGTTTCCATATAAAATTCAGTTGACACAAGAGCTTCTTCAACAAGGCTATTTATGCCGCCGTACATGTATCAATGGAATGTAACAGCACGCCCTTGACAACTCCGATTTTCATGAAAAAATCATTATGAGTGACGAGGCACATTTTCATTTGAATGGTTATGTGAATAAGTAGAATAGTCAGTTCTGGGCAATGAAATACCCTCAAGTTGTTCAGTTACGTTTGCATCTATTAAAAGTGACAGTCTAGAGTGCAATTTCAGGAGGAAGCCTTGCACTTTACTTCTTTGAGCAATATTGTGAAATGATAGAAAAATTTTCAGCACCACAACTGCATGCTTTGCGCTTGATTAACATTTGGTGTCAACAAGACGGTGCCACATCATATACAGCCAGCAATACTGCGAGTAGTATAAGTTCCTGGCGAATACCCTGTATATACATACTTCGGTACCTTAATATACATATAAAGACAGTAGATCAGTTTTATATTCAATAATCAGATTTCTAGCGAAAGTAGAATCTCTCTCTGAAGCTACAATTGATAAAATGCTCACTACTAGCTTGGAAAATAATTTGCACACTTGTAGAACTATATGAATCATTCGTGTTTTTACAGAATAACATGCTTATATAGAAAAAAGCTATACATTTGTGAAATCCCGTTCATTTAACTGGCTTGATAGTAGCTTGTAGCCGTGACTTTGTATGAAGAAGTGTTTTCAGTAGCCTGTTTTCATGTGAAAAGTAAAAATATATCTACCAAGGTCATAACCTTTCCAGCCCATTGTTGTGCTTTCGGGCGCTTTGGACGAGGTTCCCCACTTAGATGAGCTTGAGCGATACTTATTCCCATCAAGAAGCAGTGTAAAATTAAAACACGAAAATTTTGCTGATCCATCGTTTTCAAAATAACAAAAGTAGTGTCACTCTTAGCAAAATAACTCACAAACTAATGAGTAGAATATCATGAAATTTTAACAGCTGTCTTCAGAAGGTTAGTATTAACAAAACTGACTTCAATAAAACTATCGTCATCTATGTACGAGTAGTAAGTATGATGAATAGTTCAAACTTTTAAGTGCCTAAGGGGTCTCGATAGCATTCCAATACATTTTACTGAACAAATAATTCTAAATCATAATTCAAATCTACTCACCTTTTCAGCTCTCATTGCTAATCTCTACTGAGTACATTTACAAAATTTATTTAAAAACTTAAAAGGTAATGTGTGTTAACGTAAATATCAATTAACATTTGACATTTTGTAATTTGTTGTTTATCTATTAATGTGCTTGATTGATTTAAATCTTTATATGTAATGAAGTTTTTAGAAAACATCACACTTTTAAGTTGAAATCGTTTTTATTTTTGTACACATATAAAAAGAATTTATGTTAAAAAAAAAAATAACGATTATTTGCCCACAAAAAATGTATTTTGAAAAAATAAAAAGGGAAACTTTTTGTTTTCCTAACACTTTTGGGTCAGCAAATGATGTTTAAAATGTATTTTTGTTGGATGCTTACGAGTAACATGTGGATGTTTCTGTTAGCGTTGACCAACGAGTTTGTGCTAATTAATCAAGTTTAAGTACGAAATGTTGTAACAGCAATTGTCCACTATGAAATAAATGATTACAAGCCTTAAAATTTAGACAGAAATTTAAATAAATGGTTGATAAAGGTCTAAACGACTCGAAGAATAATAACCGGGGAATAAAGTAATTCAGAGATTTCAAACGAAATTCAAGGACATTTCTATATTTTGCTGCAAAGCTCTATATTAGTAGCGTGTGATTCATCGTGAGGTTTGTTTTTCAATAGGATAGTTTGCAGAGTACGTTTGTCCCATATAACACTGCTTTGTCACTTTTGTTCAGTACCGTTTGACAAGTCGTTATGGAGAGAGTCACACCCCAACCAGTGTTTCCAAATTCGAGGAAGTTATGGTGCGTATAATTGACTTTCTGATACCAGTATTGCCAAGACCATTCTTAAATTTGGGACCCAGTTTACATTAGTGGACAATACTCGACCTGTTAGACCATATCTAGCAGGTAATAAAAATAATAAGCAGCTGAAGCTGATAGTGTACTCTAAGCTGTTGCCGTCAATGATAACCGATGTCGCATCATACTGACGGATTATGTGCTTCCTAAAATTGCAACGCATGGTGTCCCTGAGCTCTGAGTCTGGTGAGAAAGAATGGGCTTGTTGAGAAATTTTGGTGAGCATATAATATCGCGTTTTGCTACAATAAATTATCCAGCCCAATCATACCTTTGGACTATATTCACTTTGTACGATCTTCTTACTATATGTACCACCGAAAATTAAATACAATTCTCTGTTTGGATCGGTGCCCCAAAGTTTATTTTGAGGTTACTCGATCCATACGGTCGAGTAACCAGGCGAAAAAGCATATCGGTGACAGTAGGGTATCCAACTCTATTGACTCACTGGAGCATCGACGCAGTGTAGGGTGCGTTACTCTGTTCTACATCGTTACTACAATGGATTTTGCTCTGTTCCCGAAACGCGCACATTTATATATAATAGACGCTCATAGTACAGAACTTATTAATTTATGGTCGATTACCCGGGGAATCGCACAATGCATTACAGGGAAAATTCGTTTACCAGCCGTACGCTTCGCCTATGGAATAAGTTGCCTAGAGACGTGTTTCCTGCCTGTTATAACGTTGGAAAAATCAAATCAAATGTTCACAAACACTACTCTCTCCTTCCTCCTCCTCACAACCTATTTTCCTAGTTCTGGTACAACACACTGCCAAGTTAAGAAAAAAAAGGAGCATTATGTCCTACTTGAAATTCAAGCGTATACCCCTGATTAGCTCTGGTGTCAACAGGTAGTTGCTAAGAGCCATACAGCGCAAGAGCGTTTTAGTGAGCACTTAGTTTCAAACTTTGTTATGGTAAATTGTTCACCTAGATGTGAAAAGTCTCAGATCTTCAGGGACAACCCAGATATGATTGAGGCTTTGGCAAAGCCTACATTACTTGTTATTCTATATGCTTGAACTAATCGCAATTGAACCTTAAGAATGGACCACCTACGATGTGGTCATAGCCAGTATTTACATAGTATCATTTTGAAATAGTAAATGCGATAAATTGTTCTTTTAACCAATAATAAAAATGTAAAGTTCGCTTTCAAATTTATGTGTATTATTTTATATGTATTTTAAATCAAACCTCACAACAAATCTCCCTATAGTATTGTTAACACTAAAATAAATTGGGCAAGTAATTATTTTAATATTATATATGATTAATTATTTTCCAGTTTATTGAATGATGTCCGGCATACTAAATAATGGAATACCTGAAGCTTGTAATACATATGTATATACGCCTTTTGTTTACGAGAGACTAAAACCTGCTAGCTATTTGTTTACATTCCAACTCCATGTACACTCTTATTGTCGTATTTGAACTTAATATTTGTTTTTCTGCGTAGCAAATATTCTCTTTATGCGTGATTAAGTTGTGCGTGCCTGATCATGTTTGCTCAAGTTTTGTTTTTTTGTAAGTCTAAGGTCACACACAGCGATTTTAATTGCTAAACTTTTTAGCGATTTTCTTTTAGAATTGCTTTCTTGTCCACACACAACAACTTTTTTCCGCAATTCTTGAGCTTTCTCTACTTATTATTTCATACAATTTACATTGTATATGCACACACACATACACACATGAGAGAAAAGTAAGGAATTACTGAGAATTGCCGAGTACCGGCAATTATTTTTCCCTTCTTATTCCCCTCACCGAAAGCTTCTATAAAGTCAAGAATTGCCCAACTAAAGTTGCTGTGTGTGACCTGGCACTAAAGAGATTCAGTATAGGTTTGAGTTAGAAATATTATTAACATATTAATTGCGCCACTGGCATCTACTACATAATTATAATTCGTCACCTAGTTTAGTATTTGTTTTTTAACGTTTATTAATCTAAATTAAATTCGAAGTCATTTTTAATAACAAACAATTTTCAAAACGAATGTAAATGTTTAAGAAATAAACGAAACTAAAAATTTGAATCGATTGTGGAGAAAAGACAGCGCAGTATTGTTATCGGAGGTCACTTGCTAGTGGATCTTCAGTGGCTATATGAGGACTATATGAAAAAAACTTTTTTTTTCAAAAACCATTATTTCTCATTTTTGCTCAATACACTTACTAAGACGATACTCCAACTTTTTCATACCATATGAATAATACGATTTTGAGAACCGTTTAACCCGTTAGTTTCCGTAATCACTTCTTCGTTTGAGGTTAGCTGTTATAATATGTCCAAGTATTCCTACAACACGTACCAATATAATCTAATAAACATACTTACATACATGCATAAATGCATATACATATATGTACATTCATATTTTAACTTGTAACAGTATATTTTTGCACATACGCTCTCATAACGAAAATTCAACATTGCATTTTTTTTTGCCAATTGCACTTGTTTCTGAAGAACACAAACAAGTTCAATAAACTATTATTTTATATTAAAGCTTTTAACCAAATTTAATTCTAGACATTTTTCTTAAGAATTGTTTACGAAATAATGTGAACTTCCGTTCCCATTGTAAATTGATTCTTTTTTACAAATTATTAACTTTCCAAAGAATTAATACATAAGCTTGTTTTGTTCCCAAACGCAAAAGACGGAAACAAACCACGCTTATGATCAATAAGCAAAAATATACAAAGAAACATTTTTTATTAAGTAAAAAACTTAATTGTAAAATAGTATTTAAGGAAAATATAATTCAATAAAGAAGTCAGTAGCAGTAGTTATACTCAAAACCAAAAAAGTGAAAGTGTTTTTTTTAGTGTCTAATTTTTAGATACTCTTTAGTGGCGCAGTCGGTAGGATACCCGTGTATCCTCGTGTGTTATTTTTTGTGCGTTTTTTTTTAACATAAGAGAGGATATTCGATATCTCAATATCCTAAACGGGTAAAGTAAATAAATATCCTTTGAAAGATTAAAGGATATAAAAAAAGGACACTTAAATCGTATGTTCACTTCGAAAGATCGAAGGACCAACAGATTTTTTCGAAGGATCGAAAAATCATAAAAAAAAAACACACAGCGGTATTGTAAAAGGAAATTTTTTCTTTCCTACTTGCGATATGAAAGATCATATCCAAGGACTAAACAATACATAAGTAACTTGTAAAAGGAAATTTTTTCTTTCCTACTTGTGATATGAAAGATCATATCCAAGGACTAAACAATACATAAGTAACTTGTAAAAGGAAATTTTTTCTTTCCTACTTGTGATATGAAAGATCATATCCAAGGACTAAACAATACATAAGTAACTTGTAAAAGGAAATTTTTTCTTTCCTACTTGCGATATGAAAGATCATATTCAAGGATTAAACAACACATAAGTAACATTGTGCTTAAGTAAAATTAAAACAAATTAATAGAATCGCAACTATATCACAATATTACCAAAACTAAACTAAAACTGAAACAAAACTCAAATAAAATTGCAAAGTTAAAAAGTCAATCAGTGACTTTGCGTTTAAATAAAAATTAAAATCAAACAAAAAGAGAAAAAACCCATTAGTGACTTTACAAAGAACAGCAGCGACCTTGCCTACTCTCGCATAAAAATACAAACAAGAAGAAAGGAAGATAAAACCCCGCATTGTCTACAGAAGCGATACACCTACATCCGCAATAAACCATCAACTTGGAGAAGCAGATCAACAATCAACATCATCCCTTCTAAGGTATTTTAGACGAACTAAGTTATATTTAGATGTTATTTCCATACATTTACGAAATTATTTAGTTTCCTTAGCTTTAGGAACAATAAGAATATTTTTTTTGCAAACAAAAAAAAAAAAAAGAGATATATAAAGAGACAGTTTTACATCTGTGAAAAAAACTTGTGAAAGAAAATTGGTAAGATAAGTTCCTACCTATTTATTGTTATTAAAGTTTTCCCATGAGTGATAGTGATTCATTATCAGAATATCCTTCAGATCTTGATTACGTACCAAGAAACACAAACTAATCCACAGAATTAACACTTGATTCAGGGATTGAATCAAACGACGGGTATTTGACCGACGAAAGAACTGAACCTCACAGACGTGACATAAGGGACAGCAGAAACAAACGTATTTTTAGGAAAAGACTCAGACGGTATCTTAGGCGTAATTAATAAAAAAAAAATTAAATAAAAAGGGGAAAATAATTAAAATTTATCATACTTTTACAAGGAAGTCGTAGACATGGCTCAATTACAATTTGATCCCTTAAAATATTTAAGCAATCTTCCTGATTTCAGCGGAGATAGAAGAGACTTGAATACATTTCTTAGTCTAATAGATAGGGTACACCCAATACTACAGACGTATGATTATCTATCTCAAGAACTTTTTTCGGACCTTATTAAAAGCAAACTGAAAAATAAAGCAAGGGAAGTCATAGAAATTAACTGTCAGGCGACCTCATGGACAGATATAAAATCAGTCCTCCAAAACAATTTTGGGGACAGATTAAGTTGCGAGGATCTCTTCGATTCATTAAGGGCAACAACATTCAAGACTACAAGCCTTGATTTTTATGAGGAAATCAAAGGAAAATTAAGAAGACTTAACAATAAAACTGCCTTTGTACTTGGACAGGAACAAGCTGCTATAAATTTAGCCGCACAAAATAATTCTCAGTCAGCTCTTAATATTTTCAAGGCAAAAATCCCAGAACCCATGAAAACGATATTAGCTTGCCGCAACCCTAATTCCCTAGAGCAAGCGATGAACATACTATTTGAAGCAGGTTATGCCCATGTAGGAGTAGACAATATCCTACCATTTAACAGGAAGAAATTAGAATCTCGAAAGCAAAACAACATATAAAAGCAATCGCGCAATTTTCCGCAAAACTCACGTTATCCCCCACAACAATTTCAATCATGTCCAGAAAATTTCTCGCGAAATTCGCGATATCCTTCACAACGCTCACAAAACCAAGCATATTCACAAAACTCCCCACAAAATTCACGATATCCTTCACAACGTTCACAAACCCAAACATATTCCCAAAATTTCTCACAAAATTCGCGACGTACTCCCCAATATTCCCACAACACTCAGAATCAACGAAACTTCCCACGACACCAAGGATTTCAAAATTTCGAATACCAACAGCAACTACCACCTCCTGAACCAATGGACATAAACAAAAACGAACTAACAGGAGAAAATTTTCAGTCATCTGCCTCAGGGAACTTCCATATATAAAAGTAAAAACGAAATTGGGACACCTCAAATTAATAATAGATACGGGTGCAACCAATTCCATTTTAAACACGAATATTTGTCATCCCAAGTGGATACAAAAAATCGATCCCGTTCCAATAAAAACATTACAACATAAAATATATATTTATGAAAAAGCTAAAATACCCACTTTCAACGAGTTCGGTACAGAAATCAAAACAGTAGAGTTTTATGTAACGAAATTTCATGATTACTACGACGGACTTATAGGAAATGATTTACTTAGACTACTAAAAGCCAGAATCTGCTATGAAACAAATACAATAAAATTCGGAGAAAATATACTCCCTCTTTTCGTTAAAAGCATAGACTGTCAAAGAAACCAATTAGGTGACGATGAAGAGAACAATTATATTAAAGAATTGCGTAAAAATGGAATCACGAACATAGGAGCATTAAGCATGGAATTGAACTTCGCATCGAATTTTAAATCATTGAATGATCAAATTAGAACAGAACATTTAAACCATGAAGAAAGATCGCAACTACTACAATTAATAAATAGATATCACGACATTTTCTATAAGGATAACGAAAAACTTTCATTTACTTCCGCAATAAAACATAGAATTAGGACTACAAACAACGTACCCATATTCGTAAAATCATACAGATATCCATACGTACATAAACAAGAAGTAGAAAACCAAATCCAGGAGATGTTAAAAAACAAAATAATTAGAAATAGTACTTCGCCATATTCAGCTCCAATTTGGATTGTACCAAAGAAAGCCGATACGAGCGGAAAATCCAAGTGGAGACTCGTCGTCGACTATCGTAAACTCAACGAAGTAACGATTGACGATAAATTTCCTATCCCAAATATAGACGAGATACTGGAAAAATTGGGAAGAAGCCAATATTTTACCACTCTCGATCTAGCGAAAGGTTTTCACCAAATTGAGATAGAGGAGGAGGACATCCACAAAACCGCATTTAGTGTCGAAGGCGGGCACTACGAATTTCTGCGAATGCCCTTCGGACTGAAAACAGCCCCTGCAACATTCCAGAGATTAATGAATAATATACTCCAAGATTATATTAATAAAATATGTTTAGTATATCTAGATGACATAATTATATTTTCGACATCCCTGCAAGAACACATAAATTCACTTAAACATATATTCATGAGGTTACAGGAAGCAAACCTGAAAATTCAATTGGATAAATCCGAATTTATGAAGAGAGAAACAGAATTCTTAGGACACGTTGTTACTACAGAAGGAGTTAAGCCTAACCCTAGGAAGATAGAATGTGTAACTAATTTTCCAGTACCTAAAACGACAAAACAGATTAAACAATTTTTAGGACTAACTGGTTATTACAGGAAGTTTATAAAGGATTACTCACTCATTGCCAAACCAATGACTAAGTATTTAAAAAAGGATTCTAAAATAAACATAGAAGACCCAGAATACGAAAAAAGTTTTAATACCCTCAGAACTCTATTAGTACACGATCCCATATTAGCCTACCCGGATTTTTCTAAAACATTCACGCTCACTACAGATGCCAGTAATTATGCCTTGGGAGCAGTACTCTCCCAAGATAACCACCCAATTTGTTACGCCAGCCGAACCCTCAACACGCATGAAATAAATTACAGCACAATAGAAAAAGAGCTATTGGCCATCGTATGGGCCACCAAATATTTCAGACCTTATCTTTTTGGTCGAAAGTTTATAATAGAAACAGATCACAAACCACTGACATGGCTTTTCTCTATAAGAGAACCTAATTCAAAACTTGTCAGGTGGCGGCTAAAGCTATCGGAATTCGATTACGAGATAAGGTACAAAAAAGGAACAAAGAATAGCAATGCCGATGCTTTATCTAGGATCGAGACCGAGCCCTGTAATATTAATACACTAGAACCCGACTACATAACAATAAAAGAAACTTCAGCAGCAATCAATATGTTCAAAAATCAAATTATTATAGTAAAAACAACCTCCGGATCACTAAGAATAAAGAACGAGTCTATTTTTAGAAATAAAAGAAAAATAATTTACATGAAAGAAATGGACAGAGAAACAGCTATTACATTGCTCAAAAACCATTTTAACCTCACACAGGTAAACGCTATTTTGATCGAAGATGAATTTTACGTGATGCTTAGAAATATTTACGAAGAATTGTTTACCAATAATAAAAATTTTAGAATAATTAGATGTTCACTCAAATTAGATGATATAGAAGACGAAGGTCGGTTAACCGAAATTATAAAAACCGAACACCTTGATAAAAACCACAGAGGAATCCAGGCAGTATTTAAAGAATTAATTACGAAAATATATAATCCAAAATTGAAACTAAGAATAACGCAATTCATAAATAATTGCGAAATCTGTAACCTAGAAAAATACGATAGAAAACCTCCAAAAATACCCTATAAAATTACAGAAACCCCGTCTAAACCATTAGACATACTACATGTAGATGTATTCTATACTTTAAACAAGAAATTGTTCGTGACAACAATCGATAAATTTTCAAAATTCGCTTTAGCATTTCAAATTAATGGTAGAAGTTGGACAGAGTTTAAAACTAAAATTTTACAGATAATTAACACGTACGGAAAAATAAACAAAATTATTGTAGACAACGAACTCGGATTTAAGGCTATACCAATGCAGGAATTTTTGAAAAAGGAAAACATAGATATTCATTATACTTCAAACAGCAACCATACGTCTAACGCGGACATCGAAAGGTTACATAGCACAATTAATGAACATATACGTCTATTAAGACACGATAAAGAAAATAAAGATGAAACTATAGAGGATAAAATGATAAGAATCATAGGTTTTTACAATAATACAGTGCATAGCACGACCGGTATCAAACCGATTGATTTCATAAACGGTAAGATACATGAAGACAGATATAAAGAAATCCACGACTTAATAAATTCAAAGAAAGAAAAATATATACAGAAGTTAAATGAAAATAGGAAAGACATAAACTTGGAAAGCGGAACAAACTATATCAAGGAAATAAGAGGTGGAAAGAACCATAGGAAATACAGAAAAGTTAATGCAGAGAAAATAGATGATGATCACTTGCAAACAGTCGGAACTGGACACAAATATTATAAAACGCATGTTAAACCGAAAAAGAAATACCAAGACAGAGACAACCCAACTACAACAACTGTAACATAATTTCTTTTCAGATGACGACCTGGACGTTAATATTTACTTTAATCATATCAACAAACGGGCAGTACTTAGATATTCAAGACCTAACGAACAATAATGGATATATTCCAATCAAATTAGAGGAAATCAGACCAATAGATACCTATTCTAAAATAATTCATATTATTAACACGACTATGTATGAAGAAACTCTTGAATTAATTGCAGACAACGTAGCGACAGTAAGAACCACCATAATAGATGCAAACCCACTACTGGACACCGTTGATAAAAACTTGGCGTTTCTTAAAAGCAAGATAGATAATCTGAAACCACAATTTAGGCAAAAACGAGGACTAATTAATATATTGGGAAAAGGATTAAAGATAGTAGCAGGAACAATGGACAGCGAAGATGAGGAACATATCAATGATTCTTTAAAACAACTTTACGAAAACAATGGACGTATAACTTACGCAATACATAATCTAACACAAATAAACACCTTCTTTTCAATGCAGATAAAAAACATAACAAACCATATTAACACACAACAAATGCACTTAGGGAAATATCTGAACCAACTTAAAAACATTTTTCAGAATAAAATAACAACACTAGAGGATGAAATAACATTTATGAAACACATTTACCAAATTAATAACGATATCACACTCTTACGGGACCATATAGACGATATAGGACAAGTTATATTTTCCAGTAAATTAGGAATCATTCCAACCGACATTTTGACTCAAAAAGAAATGGACCTAATAACAGATTTTGACAGTTATATAAACATAAAAACCTCTGTAGCCTTACAAGACAAAAATATATTATTAGTTTTCAAAATACCATCGTATTCAAAACAATCTCTTGCGAAAATTGTCTTTGAGCCAATTCCAAATATTAAAAATAAGACATTAGCGTTAAAATCTTACACAATGCTTGTCGACCACAACAAAAATATTTTTGAGCCCTTTATTCTAGATCATTTAGAGAAAAACTTAATCCCGACTAAAAATGACTGCATAAAAAATATCTTAAAATACAAAGAAGCTGATTGCCCTATGAAAAATTTTGAAACAGAAGAGGTAACAGAAATACTCCCAGGATTATTGATATTCAAAAACTATTACCAAAACTTGAAACATAACTGTAATGATAATGAATTACAAATCAAAGGAACTTTTCTTATTAAATTCGGTAATTGCAAGATTTTAACGAAAACCAGAAATTTTACCAATGTTAACTTAAGAATTAAAGATAAGATAATATTACCAAATATTATAACAAAGATTAAAAGTAATAACAATATTACGCTGAACGATTTAAAACTAGAAACTCTTTACTTAAAACAAATTAAATATGAAGAAAATCTGAACAATGTACTATATCATGACAAAAAAACAAAAACCATTAGTCTTAGTGTTGATATTGTAATTATCTTATGTGTTATAATACTAATGTTAATGTATATCCTAAAACCTAAACAAATTTTTAAAGTTTCGTCGGAGCCTCAATCTAATGATGGGGGTGTTATAATATATCCAAGTATTCCTACAACACGTACCAATGTAATCTAATAAACATACTTACATACTTGCATAAATGCATATACATATATGTACATTCATATTTTAACTTGTAACAGTATATTTTTGCACATACGCTCTCATAACGAAAATTCAACATTGCATTTTTTTGCCAATTGCACTTGTTTCTGAAGAACACAAACAAGTTCAATAAACTATTATTTTATATTAAAGCTTTTAACCAAATTTAATTCTAGACATTTTTCTTAAGAATTGTTTACGAAATAATGTGAACTTCCGTTCCCATTGTAAATTGATTCTTTTTTACAAATTATTAACTTTCCAAAGAATTAATACATAAGCTTGTTTTGTTCCCAAACGCAAAAGACGGAAACAAACCACGCTTATGATCAATAAGCAAAAATATACAAAGAAACATTTTTTATTAAGTAAAAAACTTAATTGTAAAATAGTATTTAAGGAAAATATAATTCAATAAAGAAGTCAGTAGCAGTAGTTATACTCAAAACCAAAAAAGTGAAAGTGTTTTTTTTAGTGTCTAATTTTTAGATACTCTTTAGTGTTAGCCTCTTTCCTGTAAGCCGTTTTTTAAGTTTAGAAACAGGAAAAAGTCACTAGGAGCTAAATATGGACTATAAGATCAAGCAATTCGAAGTGTATTTCACGTAATTTCGTATCTAATGCTGTATGAATACTTTTTTTTCTTTAAATGTGGTCGTTTTTTTTTTAATTGCATCAATCAATTGATTCAATAACAAAAGATAATATTTTTCTGTGATTATGGATCCTTTTTCAAGCTAATCGATAAGCAATATTCCGTGTGCATCTCAAAATACAGTGGCCATGACCTTGCCAGCTGATTTCACTGCCTCCGCCTTCTTCGGAGCACTTTCACCAACTTCCTTCTACCCACGGTTTCGATTAGTTTTTGGTTGCAGGTGTGTAGTGGTGCACCCACGTTTCATCAGCAGTTTTATGCTCTATCATGTCCAAACACCGCTGTGAAGTGATCTGTCGAACTCGTTTTTGTTCAACACTGAGCAAACGCGACATCCATCTTGCCGATAGCTTTTTTATATGCACATGTTCATGGAAAATGTTGAACATACGTTTATATAACTTGACACGGGGACCATTCATAACGATATCGCGGATTTTCTTGATATTTTCTTCAGTAACCACCTCTTTTGGCCAATCCAATCCAATATTTTACCATGTAATCTGACGGGGTGGACTCTCCGTAATCTTTATCGGGTTTTTCTTCTGTCTCTTCTGCTGTTTTCCCTTTTTTTTAGTGTTTTAGTGTTTAATCAATACACGAAATTCAGTTTATTTTTTCATTTTTTCAAGAAACACCAAATTAGCTTAATTCAAACGACTACAACAAATAAAGTATTTATTTATTTATTTAGTAACTATACAGTTGCAAAGTAAATTTTCAAAGATAGGATGCACAGCAAGGGCGGGGTGACAAAGACCATAATGCCCAAGTTGGTATTAACAGTACTTTTGTAGCGTCGCTGTGACTAACTATATCGGCCTATGCCTTCACATAGGAAGTTTCCACGTGGTTAACAATGAATAACCTCTAAAAAAATTGTAAGTCAATACAGTTAGTTGTGCCAAACCGTTAACCAGTGCGAGTGAGACGCAAAACTCTCGAAGACCGAACAACAAACACAAGCCGACCGCACTTAAGAAATAACAATAATAATAAGCTGCTTTACGACTGAACAAATAAAGTAATTGATGAATTTGGGTGAGATTTTAATAGCACAATTAAAACAGGTAAATTTGTGTTTGTGCTGTCATCTAGGTAGATTCAATATCAATCCACCCTCGTAAATAAACTGTTGACAAAATTATCCTACACGATATAGTCTTCGATGGTACGATTGCACGATTATTCCGCTTAATTAGATTTTCTAAAGACATTTTAAGAAAAGGTAGGCGACAAAGTGATTGACAATGTCTTCATTATTTCCTATAAATCGTACAATTAAATATTTTTGCAAAAAAAGTGAATATGTATGTATAAAATTTTCTTCGTTGACAATTAGCTGCTATCCATAAATAAAGTATTCGTATCAATAACGGCAGAAAAACTTATTGAAGACCATTTTCTCGCACTTACACGATTTCGTAGCTGTTTGTGCTAAAATTTCATCAACGATTTATGAAAGGTGTCAGCAATATATCTTATAAGATTTTCTATTGTCTTAGACCAGTCGTTTAAGATGTTGAAATACTAATATTAATATGCGACTTAAATTGGGGGAAATCTACGTCATTTTGTTTGAGTTTTGAAGCTCGATAAAACTGAATTTAGTGTGCTCAATAAGCACTATTTGTTTAGGGGGAAAATTCATCACTTAAACTAAAGGTAAGCTTGATAAATGTTATTGGGATTCTGCACCTTCTACTTCCATAGAAAAAATTTGGTTTACTGAATTTAGATGTGGCCGTACAAACAATTAAAAATATTCAATATATGATTTTAGCCGATCTCGGATGAAAAACAAAAAGGATTGTGAAAGCCATAGGCTTCTCACATAGCTAACTGGTTTCAATTAATAATGATCATTTAGTATGAGAAACCCATTCTCAAGATGGTGCCACGTTTGCTCACAATTGACCACAAATACAACCCTGTGACAATCTCAAACCGTGGACGAAACGTGGAACTACCACAACACACCGGAGACGAAACAGTCAAAATAGTGGATTTCTCGCATTGAATCGGCACCAAAGGCAAGGAAGTCATGGCGACTGTTCTCTAGGATTATGAAAACAATCAATATTGTACCAACTTATTGAATCATTCAATAAAAAATTTAGACCCAAAAAAAATTGTTTTTCTAACCGGACAATATTCTTGCACTCCTGAGCAGTTTCCATAGCAAAATTCATAAATTGCACTCTCATCCATCCTTGGAACCTAAATCCGGAGAATAGGGCTTGTGCCCAAAATTGAAGAAACGGCTCAGCACAAAGTGTGTCCTCCAATGACGAAACCAGCTCAGAAATAAATACCTATTTTGATAATCTCAAAAAATTATATTTTTCGGAAGGAATGAAAAAAATTGGAGAAATTCTGGACTTGGTGCATAAAAATTCAAAGGAAACTATATATTGAGAAATAAATGAAACAGAACAACTTGTATTTCACTTAAAACGTCGGAGTCACATTGACCCACCCTAATATGAAATCATATAGTTAGTAAGTAGTTTACATAATATATATAGGTTTACAACTTTGCTTTCGCCATTTTTATCCAAAGTTCGAAGCTTTACTGTTGAGAATTGCTTATACATTTATGATTCATTATTAATTTTATGACACGAAGCATTCTTGTAAAGTTTAGCAGGATTATCTCCAATTCTGTCTCTTCGAAAAACTTCTCTCTTCCACCGTCATGCTGGACGTCGATGAAAATCACCGTTCGCGAAGCATTGAAACCACTTTCGGAACGTTTTTTCACTAATAGCGACCTCCCTATGAGTATTTGAGAGCATTCGATGAGCCTCAGACGAAGAGTTCTTCACATTAAAGCAGAAAATTAAAACCTTCCGCAAATGATGAGAATTTGGCTTATAAGCCAATATGTTTTATCGAGAATAACTTTGTGATCTAGACACAAGTCGAGTAATATTTCCATAGCATTATGATAAAAAATAACAAAAATTATTGTATGGATCTATTTATTTAGACTATCACTTATCGCTACAGTCATCTATTGAAAAAGGACGGAAGCAAAGTTGTATGTGAGATAACCATGACCTCATGAGCTGTGTGAGATGTAGTGCCTGCCAGTGGAAACCAATTTATGCTAAAATAAGTAAGAAATCATTGATCAATAATGCTGGTCGTTGATGGTAGTGGCTGGACCAGTACCATCCTTAAGATTATATGAATCAATGATACCGCTGTCGAAAACCCACAAGCCTTTGAGAGAATGTAGAATATTGATAATTTTCGAAATTCTATAATTGGCTGGTTCCTCCATTTATCCAGAAGTAAGCTCAATCGCGGAAAAGAGTTTTCTGATATACAGGGTGTCCCAGATCTCAACGTCAAGCAAAAACAGAGTGACAAGACTAAAAAAAATTTGTTCAGTTCGAATGTTTTTTATTCGCACAAGCCCTTGTATATATTTTTAAATTTTATTTTTATTTTTCTCATGATGGTTAAAATTAATCTTGCCACCCTGTTTCGGATTGACGTTGAGTTCTGCGACACCCTGTACATACATATATAATATACGAATATTTGTTTTTTAGACATTGTATTGTATTTAAATTTTTCTAAAAAGCGACACATTGTGCGTTGAAGTTTATCCATCAATTGCAACATGTTGTTGATGCATTAAGCTGCATGTGAACGAATTGAAATCCCAATAGCATTGATTCACATACAAACAAAACAAAGAAATAACATCAAATAAATATACACGGACGTTTAGTGGTACGTATTTAAGCGCATTCTATTTGTTCGTACTGCATTTAACAGCATTCATGCCACAAGCTTTAGAGTCAACAAGAACTGACAGTCTACAGAACGATGCATAAAACAATTTACCTTTAATTTAAAAACTAAACAAAAAACCACACTGAAATGCATCATGTTTACATGACAGAGCTGTAGATGAGGCATTTTTGTTCATGTTTTTTTTTTTCTCCTCATTTGACGTTGGCAACAGTGTTGCCAGGAGTGTTATTAACCCAACTGGAAATTTTTAAACTCTCTTACTAAGCCAAATTTACACACAAAATTTCACGTTGGATAAAAATCACTTAAATATTTCAGAATATATTATATAATAGTTCCTGTATTACTATAGCCTTAAAGCGGACCGAAGGTAGATGATTTCATCCTTCAAAATGCTTGCGTTAACGAACGAGATTGAGGAACAGGCTCTAACAAAAATTGTTCAGAGAGGTCAAAACTATTTTGATAATTTAATATTCTGAATTAAAGATAAGGTGAATTTTTGGGGGGTTTTTTGGCCAATTCAAAAAGATATTTAGAGAACAAAACGTAAGAAGAAAAAACATTTATTTTAATTAGAACCAGTATTGAGAAGTACTCTCTGTAATATATGGTGAAATTCACTGGCCAAACCTTGCCGAATGGAATGGATAATGAACGCATATTACGTAAAAAACTAAGGTCTCATGAAGTATGTTCCTGATTTCATCAAACCATTTCAAGTAGTAGAATGGACCTTTACGTTAGGAAGGCCAATACGTTAGGAAGGAAAGGAAATAGGGAGTGGTATTTGTTAACGTTGTTAACGTTACTAAAATGGACTTTGCTCTGACGAGATTAAGGATCTTGTTCTCGAAACTCCCACATTTATACGTAACAGCCAGGCATCGTCCAGAGCTCATGCATTTGTGTTCGATTGCCCGGAGAATCGTACAACGCATTAAAGAGAGAATTCGTTATTCAGCCGTACGCTTCGAATATGGAATAACTTGCTAAAGACGTGTATCCTATCTGTAATAACGTTGGAAAGTTCAAGTCCAATGTTCACAAGCACTACTCCCTCTTAACACATCGTTCGCATAGAATAAATTTAGAAAAACCCAAATCAATTTTCTCTCGCCTAGAATGCAATGAACTTATCCTGTCGTTTCAGACAAGGCAAGGACCACAATCATGGTTGTCGATTTGGCAAGTAGAACATCTGACGATTGATACCCGTTCTGCCAGTAACCCTTGGTAAGAGCTTCTCAAGCCAACATAAGTAAAACCATACAGCTGCCTAGAGCTTTATTTGCTACAAAACCAAGCCACACTTACCCAGAAAGCAGAGTGCCTTGGTTAGACGTAAACCAAGGCAAAACCTGGTTTTGCTCAATTCTGGGTCGGATATACAGGGTGCTTTTATAATCTGAGCTGGTGGAATACTCATCGAAAATTGGAACTCCAAATTAAGCTAGCACCGAGCTATCAATGGCGATCATATGCCAAAAGTCATATTTATAATTAAATATTAAATACTTTAAATTGTGCCAGAATACTCACAGTAGTCATATTTTTGTATGCTATTATGTTCAGATATAACCTTATACCACAATTTTGGTTTGGAATTTTTGGATTTTTACTTTTCGATGGTGTGTTTTTCATACTCGTTTTAGATTCTTCATAAAATATTGCATGTGGAAAGGCAATAAGTCCATTTGAATCAGCAGTATTATATGTGTAAGCAGTTTCCCAGCAGAATAGAGAAGAAAGATTTTGCAGCTTACATTGACATAACGGTGCAAAGCGCAAAGTAATTTAACGCTTTGATTTTACGCTATAGTAAGTAACTTGAATTAGAACGTTAACGTTGTGCCATTACGAGTATTGCTCACGAACCTCGCTATGGTTGCTAAATTACTCTCAAAACACTTAAAGTAAAGCGAGATAAAGCTTTTTCTCTTACACTCAGTTAAAATTGGTTTTTACAATTGCAAAGCGTTGACGTTTCGCTATTTGGGTTAGTCTCATACATTTTGTATGTGCATGAGTATTTTTGACTGATAAATTACGCTTGACGCCCTAATTTAGATTGCACTAATAAGTGCAAATTTGCAAGACAACAAAAAAATAGTAATTTAGACCTTTTATATAGTGTTGGGCAAAATCTTTCATTTGTGTGAATCTTTCATTCTCTTTCAGAAAGGTTAAGTGTATTAATTCATTATTTTCCTTCATCATTCTGCTTGTCAAACATTTAAGAATGAATGACTATATTTCAATTATGTGTGTCAGGTGGCAGCATAATGAATGATTATAAAGCAAGGACGGCATTAGTTGTTTGTATCACAATTTGTTTAATCACAATATATAAAAAATTAGTTAATGTTCATTTTCAAAATTAATTTAAATTAAAAAGTACAAAATAAAATTAATAATTCACTTTGAATGAGAGATGACAAAATATGAAAAGAAAGGGCATGATGAAAGAAATAGAGAAAAAACACAGTTTCTTTCACTTGAGAGAAACAATCAGTTGAATTAATTCATTCAGGAATGACACAAGACTACTTTTATAGCCTTAGATTTAAAAAAAAATCACAAAACGTAAAGATATGTTTTAAAAAACCGCAAAAATTAACTGCTTCATTCCAAACTGGCAACTCTAGTTGGCACTTACTCACAGCAAGTTGATGAAGAGGGAAGAAATGTAGCTGGGAAGTAAATATTAAAAAAAGCAGGAGAATAAACATTTAAATGAACAATAAATAACGTAGGTTCTGTATGTTGAAAAAAAAGCCACAGACAAAAAAAAATTTAACAAATGTTCATTTCATTGTTCATTTTATGTGTTATTTTTTTTAAACGGGTGCGTAATCCCTTAAACGACGAAGTGCATAAACTGCCTAGAAGACTTTTCTTCTTTTTTTACTTTCTATAGCATTTTGTTTAGTTTATTTTTAAGTTCTTTATTCTGTTTTCTTGAGAAATGACAGATGATGCCGCTTTAAAAGCGCACGTGAGTACAAAACAAACCGCCTATTAGCAGCAGCATTAAAATGCTGCAGACACTACATATGTTGTGCATCAAACAAAAACAATTGAAAGACTCAAGCCTACAACAAAACCAATAATAAAACGATCTTACCAACCAAAAGTGTCAAATGTTAAACAATCAACAAATACTCAACCCCAACACACTCTGACACACATTGCACTCTAGCATGACGACTAAAAAACTAACAAGAGATTGAAAAATTAAACATTTGTAAAGGGAAAAACCTCATTTATCACAGCAGGTTAAATTTGTTGAAACAACATGATGTCAGTTGAAGGTAAATAGTGGAAATTATAACAAATAAATTGCATCTTCTCTCTTGGCTTGAAGTAATGAATTATTAATGATTTAAGTGCTATTCATTAGTGTCTTGTATTATTGTACTTCCTGGAACAAACACATGCACATAAATGTATATATGTGCATATTATTCTAAATATGCAGCAACAAATAATTTCATATTTGTTACCAAAAGAGTAAAGCTTAACAGTTATTGTTCAAATATGCGTCAGCGGATATAATGAATTGAATTTTTATATTTGTATTTTATAACAGTTTTGAAGTTATAAGTTTGAATTTTCCTATTTGTATTTTATAACAACAAATCGTTGAGTCATATAGTCTGAAAACAATTGCATTTAATTTTAGTAACTTTGCACACAACCATGTTGGCGAATAAACGTTAACATTGAAAAATGTCAACGGCTTACTGCCAAAAATACACATAACTTGTAATTGAAACCATTTTGATAATCCTTGTAATCGTTCTCTGTCACTAACCTTTGAAGGGTAAGCATCTCTTGCTTGACACTATATTGCATTTAAATCATTTATACTTAAGAATTTATAAAACTAAACTCTAATTATTTTTCATTGTTACCATTAATATCTGGCAAAAAAATAAAACCTATATGTATTTACCTATTTGTGAACTCATATCATTACGTTTTTTCGTTTCCTCCCGTTGAAACACATAACCATATCGACTGGTGTAATTTCTCCTTTGCTGAGGAGAGATTACTAAAGCGCTCATATTTTCTTAGATCTCTGCCGACACTTACAAGGAATCCCTACCCGTCATCTAATACCAACATCAATCAAACCACATTCCTCCATATTCCCTACAGTGACCATGGGTGCACTGAATTTTAATCATAAGATAGTTACTCTACACAAACCACAAGTAAGTACTATTCTATTCAGTTATCAAAAGTTTGTATTCAGAAAACATATTATAACTGATAATTGATATAAGCAATTTTAAAATTTTGAACTGGTAACAGTTTACATGAAATTGCCTCTTAAGTTTCAAAAAAAATCGTGGCTTATGATCTAGTGAAGCAAAAAATATGTATTATATTAATCGATATCCGAATTTTTAATTACTCTTTAGTTGTAAAATAAAAAAAAAATATTTCCGCACAATAAATATTTATTTGCTTTTATCCTTTTAATGAATAAAAACAATTGAGTTTTACGAGGGCGGTTCGGAAACTTCTTAGCCTAGTACAAAAAGCGCGGTATAAACAGAAAAGTTAAGTGTTTTGAAAACTTCCATCTCTGCTATGAACACATGTTAAATTTTGTTTCCATCTGGTAACTCCTTCATATAGATACACTGCATGATACAGAAGATCCCCGAGGAAGATCATGTGAAAGCTCAGCAGTTCTAATAGTAGTGTTCTGTCTCTCGTCGTGTGCACGTGTCTTTTGTTACTGCTTTCTGCATTTTCTATATATGTATGTACGTTCATTAATTAAATTCATATAAAACCAAATTGCACCGTAATAGGTAGTAAGCCGCGTACATGTGTTTATTTTTCTTACTCTCTTTTTTTTATCGTTGTTCGTATTTCTTATATACATACGTATGTTCATTATTAATTTCGTATGAAATCAAAGTGCACCGGAATAGGTAGCAGTATGTGTACACGCGTTTCGTTTTGTTTTTTTTTGTTTGTTTCTTCTTTCACCGTTGTCCGCGTTTTCTTTATATGCACAATATTAATTTCTTCTGAATGTACTTCATAACCTTGTAGCGTGGAAGTTGTTGGACTAAATTTTGCTAATCTGGCGCAGTGTCGAAGGTATATACACTGGGTACTGATCAGTTTTAAATAATTTAATTCCAACATTTTAAATGCTGCAATAGAGTTTGTTTTATTAGTCTTTCGTGTTGCTATTGTTTAACACGAACACTACTCCCTCTTTCCTGCCTCATCATAACCTATTTTCCTAGTTCCAGTACAATGCACTGCATATGTAGGGGTCATCCCCTGAGTACTGGTCCAAAAGAAAAAAAAAACCAAAAGTGTTCACAAAAGACACATTCGCGATGGAAATAATATATAAATAAATATTTACTCGTACATAAAAAAAGTTTATCGGGACAAGAAATTCATAATGATATGGTGAATGTGTTAGGTATGTATGTACATTTGTGTGTATGTAAGATTGAGTAAGTTCTTGAAAATGGTTCAAGCATGTATTGTAATACTAAGTCTACAAATCTTGTTTTACTTATAAAATCTTCAAAATTAAGGTAAAATCTTTATTTTGCTAACGCTGGCCTTGAACTAAGTGCTACCAAAGGAAAAGAGAACCATTCTCTTTGCAAAGTAAATTTTCTGTACGTAAAAGCCATGTAACGCATTAAACACATACGAGACAGCAGGCTACACGAATACACGACTACAAATACTGCTGGCTACAAATGTAGCCTGTAGCCAGCTACATTATTATATTGAAGGCGGCAGCTACATAATAAACAGCTGATATTGTTTTTTTTCTCTAGTTGCAAATATCGAAAAACTTTTTGTGCTTACAAAATGGCTGAGAGAAATTTAGAAAATTATATTGTAGTTATTGCTAAAATAGTGCGAGCTGCTTAGTATTCGATGCAATAATATATTATACTAAGCAGCTCGCACTATTTACATATATAGAAATTAAATGCTTGCAAATCACAACCAAAATCCACAATTGATATTTTAACTTCTGAAATATAAACAGGTGCTTTTTGTTTTGTTTCAGTGGTGCCACTTATAATTTCAATTATATAATTAGCTATTTCTAAAGCTACCAACTAGGTTGCGAATAGTTAGTAAAACTAATGTGCTGTTCGTAGAACAAAGACGAGCAACTCGTCTAGAAAATTTGTATGAGTGTCACTCAATTTTTTGAGTGATTTTTATTAAAAATGTTTGTGTGTATACAAAATTGAATATATCTAAAGCACCCCATACACGTTGCAACTCGGCTGGCATGTATGGCTTTGCCAGTTGATTAGTTTGGCAGTTGTCGAGTTGGTTGAAGAAAAAATCCAATATTTTGATTTTTTTCAAGTTGACTAGCAAGTCTTTCAATTCGATTGTGTTGTGTGTGTTCGAGTCTCTTCAAAAATGTTACAAAAAAACATTTAGACAAACGCTTTCTTTTAGCTTCGATATAAGCGCTTTTGTCAAATTTCAGTACAAAAACTCGGACATTAATTAAACGCTTCAAGTTGTTGCTGTGCTATATGAAAAGAGCACTTTTTGTAACACACATGTAGTGCTTTCGTGTTGGAACTCACCGCACAACATTTATGCCTCTTGTCAGCAAGTTTGTAAGCGAATCTCAAACTTTTTTTCCTTGCGCGTGACATAATTTTTGGCAGTTTTTTTTTAACCCCAAACTGGCAACTCAATTGTTAATTTAGCCTAGTAATTCAACAGATCATTAATCAGTAGTTATAAAAAGTACTAGTCCAAGGAACGGTTTACGAGTATATATTCATATAGTTTACTTGTTATCCTCATTATATAGTTTACTTGTTATCCTCATTTGATACAAATGAAAATATTTTCGTATCTTGATATTAAATCGTAAACACAAAAAGTTTTTTTGTGTTCAGCTTAATCGATGGTTATCAGTTATTATCGTTTTCAACCGCAACCCTAAAACTCTGAGAATTCAAATTAATACAGCCACAGATGATGCAAGGTCATCAAACTCCAATGTTTACATGTTGCATAACAGAAAATGTAAATAAACGGAAAATAAAAAACCCACTTAATAATGCAATTGTCTCAATTATGCTCAAAAACAAGAAACCCAATGAGTGGAAAATATTTTATAACTGTAAATTGTTTATGTGAAAATAAAAAATAATGAAACAACAACAATATTGAATATAACAATTCTATGGAAAATTAATTTGTTTTAATGTTATTCCAATACGGAAGAATGAATTTTATTACTCCAACAATATAAATGATATTGAGCAGATGATATGGATAAATACATTTTTTCTAAAAATAAAAACGAAAAATTTCTTTTGGGAATTAAAGATTAAAATTATACAAAAAATCAAAGTAAAAAAAGAAAAAGCAGCAAGAAATTAACCAAACAAATAGTTATAATTTCCACAGAATTTAATCTTGAAACGAAAAACAGACGGGAATAAACAAAACGAAAAAAAAAATCAAGAAAAGATTTATATTTGTTTATGCTGCATTCATCTATTTTAAGTGATCCCAAGAATATGTTAATATCCTCTTTTAAAATGTTTCAGCTTTATATATAAAATCAACTGCACGCCCTTCGACATATCAAGCGCTTCGTATTTAAATGCTTTGTAACGTCCATGCCAATAAACTTTGTTCGGTGTAAAACAGCAATTGTTGCAGCACAATATCCATTCGATGCAGTCGATACGGAAGAGGGGGAAGAGAAGAATAAAAATCTTTGTTATTGGAGTAGTGTTGTTTTCTCCAGAGGATTTTAATCGTATGCACACACTTTGTAAACATTTGATTCCTCTGGCTGCCACCCACACTTCCGTTTCATATTAAGGACGGTACGTGGGAATATTTAAAAGTAGCTTAAACAGATATTATTTATACCGATTACTGCCGAACTTTGTTCAGCTAAAAGACAGCGTTATATTTGTATTAATATCTATTAAAACAACTTTAGGCGTATAAACAATGTTCCGCCAAAAAAAAAAAGGTTGGTCTGCGTATTATTCAATACACAAATTTCTCAATATGAGTTACCTGCCTTAAATTGTAAATTAAACCAGCATTTGTCGATAAACTTTTATGATTTATAACCTATTTTATTCTTAAGATAAGTAGCTTTATTAAAAATTTTAATAAGACACATATAACACTTGATCAACGAGAGGGTATTAACTCAAAATTTTAACATTTTCAGTAAAGTAAAATAACTGTTTGTGGCCACATTTTAACCGAACTTAAAAATTTATATATATATCATAGTATATATCGGACCACTCACCCACTATAATATCCGTTTCGTTCCCCCAGGAGGTTGACTCCTCGTTTAGTGACTTGTCGTTCGCCATCACTAGAGTTAATTGGCTATAATATAAGAAATATTTGAGTTCTCATTATACAGAAAATATTGCCTTGAGAACCCCTAAGGATGTTGATATATCAATTAAAGATTTTTCTAAAGACCTTAAACTGGCCGTACAACATGCTACCACTAGCCATACAAGATCCAGAAATGTGAGCAATAGAACGTATTCGTCTGAAATAGAGCAACTTCTGTCAGAAAAAAGAAGAGTTAGAAGAGAGTGGCAACTTCGAAGGTCTCCAAAGCAGGCTACGGGAGTGCATAACTCAATTAAGAAATCTGCTTGAAATCCAAAGAATGGCTTCTTTCAAAAATTATCTAGAAGGTCTTGATGGTAGCCCGCAAACCGGCTATTCTTTATGGAAAGCGACAGAAGGTCTGAAAAGACCCGTAATAGGTAAGCCACCTTTGCGAACTTCAGCTGGCGATTGGGCAAGAAGCGATTCTGAAAAAGGGATGGTGTATGTTAATCATTTGAAAAACGTTTTTATTGCAAATGATACAGTAGATGATGTTGCTGAATTTCCGTCACATGCTGTTAGACCGCCTGTGCCTTTGAGACTTAGTTTTCAAGATGTCGAAAACGTTATAAATAAAGTAAACTCAAAAAAAGCTCCAGGTTTTGATAAAATTACTGGCAAAATGCTTGTACAGTTACCTCGTGTAGCTAGAAGAATTCTTCTTTTTATTTTTAACGCTATTTTGCGCCTAGAATACTATTCTGCAGAGTGGAAGGTGTCTATGGTTACTATGATACCCAAGCCAGGGAAGGATCCCACTAAAGTAGAGTCATATAGACCAATAAGTCTACTGCCAACAATTTCAAAACTTTTCGAAAAACTGTTAATGGCGAAGTTGACTCCAATATTGAATGATGTAGGATGCATCCCTAATCATTTATTTGGTTTTCGGGCTAAACACAGCACCATTGAACAAACGCATAGATTAGTTAATGTTATAAGAAAGACTTTTGAGGATAAAAAGTATTGCTCATCTCTATTCATTGATGTTTTCCAAGCTTTTGATAAAGTGTGGCACGAGGGATTAATGCACAAAATAAAGTTGAACTTGCCTGCAAACACTCATAAGCTTCTGGAAAGCTATTTATGCGGCCGGAAGTTTGTTATCAGAGAAGGCGACTTTATAAGCCCAACTCAGCCAATCGAGGCAGGAGTTCCCCAAGGTAGCATTCTGGGACCCACTTTATATTTAATTTACACTTCTGACATGCCAACCACATCTGGTATTCACACTTCAACTTTTGCAGATGACACAACATTCTGCAGCGTACATGAAAACCATCAAGTAGCTTCGCGAAATTTGCAGGAGTATATTTCAATATTAGAGATGTGGTTAAAACTTTGGAAAATTAAAGTTAATGAACAAAAGTGTACTCACGTTACATTCACACTGCGTAGACAAACATGTTCAGCTATCCAAATTAACAAATGAAGTCAAGTACCTTGGTATTCTCTCGACCGTAGGTTAACGTGGAAGTCTCACATTAACACAAAAGTCACTCAGCTAAAATTAAAAGCAGCACAATTAAATTGGCTTATGGGCAGAAGTTCTACATTGAAATTAGATTGCAAACTTTTGTTATACAACGCAATACTAAAGCCTATATGGCGCTACGGAATTCAATTATGGGGTACCGTCTCAGCGTCAAACATTGAAAAAATTCAAAGGCGACAAAACAAAATTCTTCGAACAATTACTGCAGCGCCATGGTACGTAAAAACTGAATCGAATTCACAAGGATTTGTGTGTTCCACTGGTAAAAGATGAGTTTTCAAAGCATGCGACAAGGTATATCAGCAAATTGGAACTTCACCCAAACCCTCTTGCACGAAACATACTTAATTTTAGTGGTCACACTCGGTTTAGAAGAAGGGATACCGTTGCCACCATCAGAGCGTTAAGTAGGTGATTCTACCGATATAATTGGCGCAAAATAAAAGTTTTTGTCTAGCTTTGGCTGGACTTAGTTAATTTATTGTAAATATTTAGTTTAAGATTTGAATACTTATTGTTAGTTCACATTGTGAAGATTCAATAAATAAATAAAAGCAAAAAATAAAAATAAAATAAAATATCATAGTAAGCCAATTACATTTGAAAATATACATACATATATAAAATGTCTTTATTTTAAATTTTACCACAAATTGTGAAAAGATCAATTTTTTCAGTTAATACAATCTTTATGAAAATTTTCTAATTTTGTTGGGTATTATTTTGGATTATGACCCCTTTAGTTGAAATTTTAATAAACTTTTTATTTAAGTTTTTTTTTTTAACAAAAAGGTATTAACTCGAAGAAATTAGCACTTTATTTTTAAAATGAGAACAGTTATTATGTGCTGAAATTAAGTATCAATAAATGTAAGTAAAACAACTCATATACGAGGGCTGATCAAAACATTATCGTTACTTTACATTTTTTAAAAAAGTATTTACTTATTCATCAATAACAATTTTGTCCCCTTCAAAGTAGTCCCCCTCAGATATTAAACACTTATGCCAGAGTTTTTTTTCAATCCCCGAAGCACTTCCGTAAAGGAGTTTTTGGTATCGCCAACAGCTCCTGTTTCGATATTTTTTATCTGCTCAATCGTAGGAAAACGGTTTGCTATCATAGGTGTCTTCAGTTTTGAGAAAAGGAAAAAGTCAGCGGAGGCCAAGTCCGGTGATTGTTTCTTTCGGACGCTTCCATTCCAAGAGCAAACCAAAACACCACTAACCTTTTTATCTGTCAAAACAAACTGACATTCCGAAATGGCTAATATTGCCAACATATGGGACAGACATTTGTACCAACATAACATAAAACGCAAAATGCGAAAATCGTACATATATATCTCACGAAATTTTAAAATAACGGGTTTTTTATCGGACCAGGTATGTCGTCAATATCAGCCATTTTGGATTGTCAATTTATTTTTGACAGATAAAAAGATTAGTCGTGTTTTGATGTGCTCTTCGATTTTTACTACATGAAAAAGTGGATCAAAGAACCTGTATTAAATTTGGTGTAAAAAATGAAATTAAATGCGCCAGAACATTTGAAATATTGACTGTGGCTTTTGGCAAGTCTACTATGAGCAGAACACAAGTTCAATTGTGGTATAACCGGTTTAAGGCAGGCCGAGAAGATGGCCGCCCGAACACGTCAACAACCGATGAAAATATTGAAGCAGTGAAGAATATGTTTCTGGATAATCGTCGAATCACTAGCAGAGAGGTTGGCGATAACGTTAGCATATCGTTCGGGCATTTTAGGCATGAAATGTGCGGCAGCGAAGATTGTTTCAAAATTGCTAAATTTTGAATAGAAACAACGTCGTATGGGAACCGTTTAGAAGGTATTGAACATCGTCAACGACGATGTAGATTTCTTCGAAAAAAGTCATAACTGGTGACGAATCATGGATGTATGTATGGCTATGACATTGATGATAACGATGACTGGTGATAACCAGCTCACATCACACATCGCTGCTTGTGCGTGAGTTTTTGGACAAAAACAAAACCGTTATCATGCCTCAAACACTGTATTCACCGGGCTTGACCCCCGTGTTTCAGTTGTCAGTTGAAAAGGCAACGTACAACGTTATGCGTTAAGCATGCACTGTGGATTTTTGCCATTAATTTCTGCTTTTTAATTCGTTTTTCTTTACAGATAAAAATTTTAATATTTCCAATCAGCCCACTTGCCAATTGCTTGAAATGTTTATTTATTGAGTAATTCTGTACATACTCGTACATCGTTGCATTAGCGCAGCTCAATATTAAAGAAAGAATTCTTGGTATCCCATCAATATCCTCTATAATTTCATCATCATTAATACCTTGGCATATGTTGCCCCAAGCAACCGAATTTAGCTTTGCCACAAGTAACAAGCAGCAACTGCAACATCATCATTTAATTTGTTCTTTTATTCTTCTCCACTCATTGAAACCAGAATGATCATTGATGTGGTTGCAAGCAAGCACACATGCACACATACTCACACACATCCATAGGCTTGCGTTGAATATTCTTTTTGCTGTTGTTGCGTTCGTTGCCTCTTCCCGTTGCAATATACTCGAACACAAATGAAATTAAAATCATTTTAATCTTTAAAATGAACTGATTCTTCAAAGAATCTTTCAAGCGGGGTTCTTTAAGAATACGATTGTTTTCAATATCATTTTACAAAAGGTATTAATTTTTTTACAATATTTATTCTGCTGCCTGATTGTTTTTCGTCTGGCAGGCATGTGTGACGATGTTGTGTTAAACAGATTCCCATTAGTGTCTTTATAAAAATACGTCAAGTGACAGCCTTGAAGTGTGAAAAATACCAGAGACATGGACCATGACATTGCTTGTTTTGCTGGCGTGTTTTCTTTTTTTTCTGTTTTCTTCTTCTACCTCTTTGCTGCTACAGTCCTCAGATTGTCTATTAGTACATAAGTCCATTCTCAGTTTTTTGAACAAACGAATAACAATTAATTTCTTGCATTTTGGTTCGATTTTTTAGGAGCTATTTATTTTAAGAAATTGTTCATATTACTTTGGTTCACACAAAATGTTTATGAAATTGATAGTTATTATTTTATGGCTTAGAAATATGAGGTATTTCTAAGGCTAGCCCGCGACTGTAAAGTTGACTATTCCATCTCTGTACTCAAATTAGCATTGAGTGCGCTTGAAAAATAGCTTATATTATTGGTAGATGTTTACTAAAATATTTGAATTTAATTGGAGGTTTTGGCACCCGCTTAGCACACAGAAAGAAAAAGTTCTTACCAAAGAATTTATTTTTCTTTCTTTTTAACTTCGATCTGTCAAACGTCAGCTGTTAAAATTTCACCCAAATTCATCAATTGCTTTATTTGTTGTAGTCGTTTGAAGTAAGCTACTTTTGTGTTTCTTGAAAAATTAAAAAAACAGAATTTCGTGCAGTGACAAAACACTATTATTTGAAAGGGAAAACGGCGAAGGATACACAAGAAAAGCTCGATAAACATTACGGTGGCAAATTACATGGTAAAATATTGGATTGCTGAATTTAAACGCGGAACAAGCACTGCAACTATATCATCAACAGGAAGGCCAAAACAGTTGGTTACTGAAGAAAATATCAAGAAATTCGTCGATATCGTTATGAATGACCGCCGAGTCAAGTTACGCAAGATTGTTGAAATGGTAAACTTGTCATATGAACGTGTAGTCAACATTTTGCAAGAACATTTGCACATGCAAAAGCTATCGGAAAGATTGGTACTGCGTTTGCTCAATGTCGAACCAAAATGGTTCGACAGCCGACTTCACAGCAGTGTTAGGACATGATAAAGCGTAATCTTCATATTGCTCATCGACTAACTTGAAAAACGAATCCAAAATACCCTTCACAATAGCCCTGTATGTATATAAATATAAATATATGTATGTATGTATAAATATAAATATAAATAAATATATATATATATAAATATAAATAAAAATATATATATATATATATATATATATATATATATATATATATATATATATATATATATATATATATATATATATATATATATATATATATATATATATATATATATATATATATATATATATATATATATATATATATATATATATATATATATATATATATATATATATATATATATATATAATGGGTGATTTTATAAGAACTATCGGAAATTTAAAAAAAAAACACAAAATTCAGAAAAATGCAGGAAATATTTATTTGGATCGATAGTTGGGTCGATATAATTTAATGTTTGAAGATTATTTCATGCAAATGTTGGCCGCGGCTGCGCCTCAAATGGTCCATCCTCTTAGTCCAATTTTGGCATACTCTTTCCAACATTTCGGCCGGTATCTCACGAATAATGTTGGCAATGTTGGCTTCCAATGCGTCAATCGAAGCGGGCTTGTCGCTATAGACATTAGCCTTAACATAGCCCCACAAAAAATAGTCTAGAGGCGTTAATTCGCACGATCTGGGCGGCCAATTGACTGGTCCCAAGCGTGAAATAAACTGATCACCGAACTCGCCTTTCAATTGGTCCATTGTTTCGCGTGCTGTGTGGCATGTGGAACCGTCTTGTCGAAACCACATGTCTTTTTGCCACCACCAATTAGCTTCACGAAATTTACAAGAATTTATTTCAATATTGGAAAAATGGCTGAAGCTTTGGAAAATCAGGGTTAATGAACAAAAATGTACTCACGTTACATTCACACTGCGTAAGCAAACATGTGCGCATATCCATATTAACAACTCACCTATTCCGCAGCACAATGAAGTAAAGTACCTTGGTATTCACCTGGACCGTAGGCTAATGTGGAAGTCTAACATTGAAGCAAAGGTCTCTCAGTTAAAACTCAAAGCAGCGCAGCTAAATTGGCTTATGGGCAGAAATTCTACTTTGAAATTAGATTGCAAACTTTTGTTATACAACGCAATACTAAAGCCTATATGGTGCTACGGAATTCAGTTATGGGGCACCGCCTCAGCGTCAAACATTAAAAAAATCCAAAGGCGACAAAACAAAATTCTTCGAACGATTACTGCAGCTCCATGGTATGTAAAAAATTCACGAATTCATAAAGATCTAAGTGCTCCAGTGGTAAAAGAGGAATTTTCTAAGTACGTGACAAGGTATGAACTTCATCTAAACCCTCTTGAGCGCAATATACTTAATTTTGGTGGCCACACTCGGCTTAGAAGAAGGGATACCGTCACCACCCTCAGATTGCTCAATAGGTGATTTTACCGAAATAGCTCCCGCCTAATAAAACTTTTTGTCTAGCATTTTCCGGACTTAAGAAAAATCACATTTTTTAATTTTAAATCACATTTTTTTTTTTAATTTTAAATTTAGTATTCAGATTTGAATATTTATTGTTAGTTCATTTTAAAAATTCAATAAATAAAAAAAATATATGAATAAAAAAAAAAATACGTATGGTTAATACATTTATCTGCAGCACATGTTTGTTTACAGAATAAACTAAGTATTGTTGCTTTCACGCAAGCTGTTGACATTTGCTTTGTGTACAAACATAGTTTTCTTTCAATTTCTTGGTGTATGTGTTTTTCCATTTAAATAATATTAATAATTTAAAAGCATTTATAATATGGCGAAAATTATTCAAAAACAAAATTGTTTTATAATAAAGGTAATATACATGTATGTGTTTTAATATATTCGATTTATATGTAAGTATATGATTTTTTAGAGACACATATGTGGGTCAGATCAAGATGGCTCAGTTTTAAGATTTTACAGAAACTTTCTAAAATTTTTCGTAATTATGTTCTATTTTGTGTTAAAATATTGATTAAAAAATATATTTATATAGAATAAATTCAAAGTATGTTGTTTTAATTAGGGAAGTTATTTAGGTGTGCATGTATTATGTAGTCATATACAGCCTAATTATAAATAAAAATTCCATAGGAATTTTATCACTTTTCCCTTTCCTCCAATTATGAATAAAAATAATTATGAGGTTTTTTATTTTTTCTTCTCTCTATTCGTTAAAAACATTAAAGGGAGATCAACTCTTCAATACTTACCAACAAAAAATGTGTTTGTTTTTTTTTTTCATTTTAATTGAAAAAAGTACTTTATGTGGGAAATAAATTTCGTGAGGAATAAATTCCGAGAGAAATAAATTCCGTGAGAATATTCATAATTGGGCTGATAATAATGTGACGTTTAACACAAGTACGATTGATTACGGCAATAGAATTTACAATTTTTCAATAATATGTATGATCAAATTTTATAATAAAATTTGTTTTTAAGCAAAAATAATTTAAAAAAAAAACGGTTTAGACTATATCTCGGGTATATTTGGGCCGATATCGAGAATTTTCATTTTCTGTACTTGGTAACCTCCTCATATTACCAACAATGCTTAAGTAAAGTTGGCTTACGCGATATTTTATGTTTAGGCTATATCTTGGGTATATATGAACCAATATCAAAAATTTTCAATTTCTAGATAACTTTCTTTTATTGCCTAACTTCCTTTAAGCATTGTTTTGCGTTACTTTTGGGACACCTGTTATTACTATCATTCTGCTGTTGAAGAGTAAGAGCAAAGTTATACAGAAAATCAATTGCAAATTCAAACTTTATTCAACTAACATTAAAACTTCCTCAAGCAAAAAAAGAAAAAAAAACTATTTTTGTTACTAGATTTCTTTTCTAATCCAAATCATAAATATTTCTGTTCTTCACATTTCTTATATTAACTCCATTAAAAAATAGAATTATAAAAATAAACGTGAAAATAAAGTGTAAATCACGTAGTTGTTCGTCGTTATAAAATTTTTTTTACATTCTTTCATATTTTTCTCAACTATTTGAACGAAAAACTACAAAAGACATTTATTTGATTTTTATTGATTTAAATACGTAATTGGTAAGAAACTACCGTCAACTTTTATGGTCTATAAAAGCAGTTTACTCAATTTTTCTCATTTCCATTTTACCAGACGGTTTAAGTTTTCAAACACTTTATATTTTATGATGTCATTTTGAGCACACAAGCAAACATTTGTACGGTGGTGCTGCCTGCACCAAACTTCGACCAAACAGCCAAGTGCACTCACTCATCGCAATTGCTGGGAAATACTTCAGTATTGAAAAATTTCGATGGAGGCTGCAAATGACCAGCGTGTAGAGAAATGAACTAGAAATAATAGCATCCTTGGGGTATAACAACAAGCGCGGAAAATGAAGTCCAGCCAGCGTAGCACGTAACCTTTTTGGTTTATAATTAGAAGCATGCAACAAACATAAATTGCAACAAAATGACAAAAATCGTTTATATTTTCAAACATTAAAATGTTTTGCAGTTTCATTTCCATGCATTCAAATCATCACTATTATCATTATTCAACTTGCCATCCACAATAATCATCGTCAATGGGAATAATTATTTTTATGACATTTTCCAAAATAGAAGAAAACTAAATGAAAACGAAATACAATTATATCTGGTGGAAATAAATTCCCAAAGTACAAGCATTTAGTGTAGTTTTCAATATGAAAGTTTTTTTTTTTTTCATTTTAGAAATGCAGATTTAAATTATTCATATTGTTTGGCATAAAATAATATGAAATATTTGATTGTTATTGGCGGCAGCAGTGAATAATTTAAAAATGCATACAAAAGCTTGTCTGATGCTTGATGACCCGCATATTTTCTTTAAAATAAGTTATATCAAGGCTCTTCTGGAAAAGAGTCACCGCGTATAATCTAAATGGAAGTTATGTTTTGGTTTTATTAAATGTGTTTATATTTGATTTTCTAACAACGTCTTAAGCAATGTGGAATAACAAAAATTATTCAATAAAATAGTGATAAACAGAAACGACCTCATGGCATTCAAACACTTTTTTGAAGCAGTGTTCTTCTACAATTGCGCGGCCATTAGCACGCCGTTTTTCCATTATCTACCATGTTGGTGAGTTCTCATTGTATTGGACGGCTACTAATGCAACACCACTCCCCAAAACGGTTAACACAAATAACGCTGAAAAGTGCTACACAATTGAAATCTGCTCTGCGCTTTCGAATGCAACTGAAAGTATGGTTAACTAAAATTTTGTGAGGTATCTAGAGACGCACAATTATCTTGAGACCGCAGTATGGATTTTGCTCTACTGGCGATCTCTTGAGATATAAAAAAAGGATTTCCAACACCCTAGAATCCAATTTGAAAACGCACTATCTCACTAATCATCTAACTGTTACTTTTCTTTTTCGGAAAATTCAACATTTTCCTCATGGTAAACACACGAACGAAAAACTTATACAAATTATAAAAATGCACTACCGAAATTCGAAGTCGGTGACCGCAACTTTAAGAGCGTTATAATAGACAAATAAATAAAAATAAAATTTTGTGCATTTTCATTGTGTGATGATATCGCTGCCGTAGAAGCGCCCACAGCAAACGGTTCAAATCAGTCGATTCCGTGGCGATCTCAGGAGCCTGGCAAAGTCAGGATCACTTTATTGCAAATTTTGCGTACATATCTTGGTTTACACCCATACAAGATCAAACGGACTCCAGAATTGAAGCCGTTGGACCATTTCATGCGAATCTGGAGAAGATGTGCCAAGATAATGAATTTCATCGCAAAATCTACTTCAATGACGGATTTAATTTGTGGCTCAATGGGTTCGTCAATAAGCAAAATATGCATTACTGGTCTGGTGAAAATCCACATCTGCTTCATAAATTACCACTTCACTCACAAAAATAATTGTTGGTGCGGGTTTCCGATTGTCACGAATTGAAAAACATGAACTTGAACGACCTATGATTTAAAATCGATATATTGAAGAGTAAGTTTGGAGAGCATGTTATCTAAAAAAATGAACTAGTCTCTTTTCACACGACTTAAGGCCGTTAGAATTTTTTTTTTGCGGCTACATCGAATCATTGTTCTATGCCAACAAACCAACGACGTTGGAAGAACTCAGAGCCAACATTGAACGCGAAATAAAGGTTTTTAGGGCCGAAATCTTTGACCGAGTAATAGAAAATTGGGGTCGACAAATCGACTGCTGCCAACGTGCCCGCGGTGGCAGCAGTCGTCGAAGTCAAGTTTCATTAGTAAATGTTTTAAGTGTCGATCAATAAGGCAATATCTCAAATGGTGTGCATTTTATATAAAACAAATTGTTCGGTGCTAATTAAAAAACTCGATATATCTTTTGGAAAAATGGTGTCACATGATGCATAATTGTAATAAAATTTCGATCAGTGAGTCTCACAAAAAAAAAACAACTCAGTTTGTAAGTGAATAAGCGCGATTACCCGTCACTGTATAGCGTGGTGATTACTTAAATGATTAGAAATTACTGTCAAAACTCACTGCTTTTAGTATCGGCGATGACTTCTCTCGGTCAGAGAGAAGTCAACGACTTCAAGATTAGTTCAGGTTTACCGGAAAGCTTGCTTTTTATGTCTACTTCAGTTCTTATTTTTTTTAATGACTTTTGATGTTAAATTTCCAAACGTTTCTACTTTTTTACGGATAGCAGCGGTATTTGCCATTTGCACTCTTTCTGTGATAGGTCGTGTGAAGGCGATATATAGATGATACGTTGATAAATGATCTTTATAGTCTATGATTGGGGTCGTATAAATGGAGTCAAACAAGATCCAGTATTGTTTGCTAACACACGGCATGCCCGCAAATGACGCTTCATCTGAACCTACAAATATTATAGATATTGAATAATCGGATGGTCTTGATATTTTTATCAGGTATATATAAAAATGCATTCATATCGGGTTTCTAAAAAAAAATGCTACACATACTTCACACATCCGATCTCCTTACTATTTTTAATGCTTACATATATTCGATCGTGGAATAAAACTCTCATATTTAGTCTGCTGCTTTAAAGTTTATTTTGAGGTTTCTCGATCATGTGCAAGAGAGAGCGAGGAGTCAAAGAAGGTGACAGTAACGTATCTAACTCTGTTGGTTCGCAGAAAATGATAATCTTTCTAACATTACTACAATCGATTTTGCTCTAACAAGATTATGGATCTTGTTCTGGAATTTCACTTTTCTTTCGTAAAACGCGGGCATTTTCGTTTCCGGGGCATAGCTGGGTAAGAGTCCGTCGTTTGTTGTAAGAAATAAAACGCTAGGAAGCCACATCACTTATGTTGTGTTGAAGAGGAATCGTAAAAGCCCCCAGGATCGTTGTACACCATCCTAGCACTGGTCATGATTAAGGTGCCTGCATCTTGTTTAATATATTCCGGCTGTGGTTTAGGCCTAAAATCGCAGGCTGGAGCATTAGTGTTTCCTCACAACTATGATGTTTGCTGTTTTTTCCGGTTGATAAGCATGAGGCGGAGTTATCTTGCAACAGATACCTGTAATGTAGGGAGCCAAAAGTGATGTTCAAGCGCATTAGTTCGTTAATGCTTTTCATAGCCTACCAACTCATTAAACCCTGTCTTTCATTGACTACCTGGTAAATTTTATTGCCTGAGGTTACAAGATGCGAGCTCTTCAGAAATGAGTTTGTTCCTATGGCTGCAAGCATGAGCCATGCAAGCCACAATAGGAGCTGGTGAATCGTGAACAATTAGCTCTGTGAAGTTCGTTCATGATCAGATTAAGCTGCCGAGGCAGGTGCTGATATAAACTAATGACAGATTCATGCTCGCCAGCGCCTACTTTCCTGGTTCTGATACATTGCACTGCAACTAAAAGTTTTATCCCTTGAATGATAATGCTGATTAAAAAAAGGACAATTGCCTCAACTTGGGAGGAGAACTCTGACTTCATTAGTGCCAAATCCATTACAGTAGCGAAAAACAAAGTAACGCACCCTACAGTACGACGATGCTCTACTAAGTCGTTCGAGTTGGATACCCTACTATCATAGATTAGTTTCTTCGCGTTTTCCTGCACACGGTTGTGTAACCCCAAACATGGGAGTTTTATTCATATTTCGGTCGGATATAGGTGGTATAAAAAGTACGGAGAGCAGTTTCAGTTATCAAGTAAAAGCATCTTTTTTTTAATAGGCGTCTGTTGTTCGATAGTATTGATTTAACGTCTGATCTGGATAACGAAATTGTTCATTAAATTTCTGCTTTATGTCAATTTCGTCAGTTCATGATGAAATAACTTTATTTTTTTATAATATTTCTTTGTTAATTGTCACTTACAAAACTGCTGGTATCTTAATCATACTTTTTCTTTTCCTCTTCCAACTTTTGTTTATGTAGATCAGAAAAATGTATTGTCACAATGCGCACCCAAAATATAATTTGTAAGACTTTTTGGTAAAAAATGTCACATACATATCTTGCGTAAAAAAAAAGCTTTCAGAATATGTGAATAAACTTTGCCCGCCAGAACTGTTTTAACATATCACTTGTTTCATATACAAATGAATAACATCAGTCTTCATATTTAAACATATCATTTCACAGATATGTAAATATGTCTTAAGCAAATATCACTTATTTACTGCAGCGACGTCATAACTCAAAATATTATTGTAGGTTCGTATTCGAGTTAATATCGCAGAATTGATGAAACTATTAGGCTTAGAACCGTTTTTATTTGACCATTTTATTACTCAATCGATTCATAGGTTTGCTATTGAAATTCAGAAAAATCGGTTCACGTATAGATGAGATATATCCAAAATTCCAAAAACAAAAATTTTTGTTATGCAATTTTGCATGAAAATTTTGTAAAAAGAAATTGTTCACTCAAAAATGTTTCCCGATATCGGTCCATATATACCCAGATATAACATTAACAGACTTTATGATGAAAATGTCGTGTAAGCGAACTTAAACAACTTATTTATAAAAGGAGGTCATATAAATATAGAAACGGAAAATTTCAGATTTCGGTCCATATATGCTTGAGATATAATCTGAATCGATATGAAATCGATTCATATATTCCCGATATATGGTCTAAACTTAAAACCAGTTTTGGCTATAAAAGGAAGTTACTAATACACAGAAAATTAAAATTTCCGATATGGGTCCATATATACCGGATATATATATATATATATATATATATATATATATATATATATATATATATATATATATATATATATATATATATATATATATATATATATATATATATATATATACATATATATATATATATATATATATATATATATATATATATATATATATATATATATATATATATATAGTCTATACCGATTTTCCCATGAAAAAAAGTGTTTTGCTTAAAAGCAATTTTTTGTAATAAAAGGAGGTTACTAATATACAGAAAATGAAAATGTCCGATGTCGGTTCATATACATGGTCTAATAAAAAATTTCGTGAATTGTGTATGTTCGATTTTCGAATTTTTATTGTCAGTTTTTTTTTTTTTTTTTTTTTTTTGACAGATAAAAAGTTTAGTTGTGTTTTGGTGTGTTCTTCGATTTATTATTAAATTTTGAGCAAAAGCAACATCGCATGGGCATCGCTCAGAAGATGTTGAACATCGTCAAAGAATATTCGGATTTCCTCAAAAAAAGTTATAACTGGTGACGAATCATAGGTGTATGGTTATGACATTGAAGCCAAAGCGCAATCATCCAAAGCAAAGAGCCACGACGTGCAAATGTGAAGGTTTTGCTAACCTGGTATCTTCGACTGCAATGGTGGTGGTGCATCATGAATTTTGGCCACAACGTCGTACGGTCAATAAGGAATCCTACCATGAAGTATGCGCCATTTGCGCGAAGCAATTCGTCAGAAACGCACAGAATTGTTGAAAATTTGGATTTTACACCATGATAACGCACCAACTCACACAACGATACTTGTGTGTGACATTTTGGCTAAAAACAAAACCGTTATCATGCCTCAACCACCGCATTTATCGAACTTGGCCCCCGGTAACATTCTACTCTGCCCTAAACCGATAAAAGAAAAGCGTTTTGTTACGATTCAGGAGATAAAAGAAAAATTGAAACAGGAGGTGTTGGTGATACCTAAAAGCGCATTTCAGAAATGTTTCGAGGATTGGACAAAACGCTGGCATAAGTGTTTTATATCTGGCAGTTATTGATGAAGAAATAAAGGCTTTTTGAAAAAATTTAAAATAAAGGTTACTTTTTATCAGCCCTCATATACCCGAGATATAGTCTAAAGATTACCTTTTTGATATGACGATTACAAGGCAAAAAAGTTTTTTCGCCGAGATCGGTCCATATATAGCCAAGCATATTTGGTTAAAATTTGTAATTTATTCTATATATTAACGTGACTATTGTAAAGGGTATTTAATATTCGGTACAGTTGATACTATACTCTTAATTGTTGTTTTTTTTTTTTTTTTTTTTTTTTGTACTGAGTAATAGCACTTTATCTCTTTATTTTATCTTGAACCAGTACTCAGGAGATGACACCCACATATGCAGTGCATTACACCGGAACTAGGAAAATAGGTTATGAGGAGGGGGAAAGAGGGAGTAGTGTTTCTGAACATTTGACTTGAACTTTCCAACATTAAAACAGATGGGAAACACGTATTTGTTAAGAGTATATCTGCTTAACGATTTTGAAATATATGTGCGCGATTTTCTACAACATTTTTTTTTTGAGATATGATGTTGTTGCAGCAAATAAGCGATATATTCATATGGACAGATCGCTCCTTTATTGCAACATAGTCATATCGTAAAAAAGTTCGTTTCGAGAAAAACGCATTTTAAATTTTTAGTTTCCATACATGTCTTAGCAAATTTTTTGAGAAAATATCTCCTAAAGAAAACAGTTTAAAAGCAATTGGAATACATTTTTGGCACAATATAAAACTCGAAAAGCTCATATTTTGAGATATGACTATGTTGCAATAAAGGAGCGATACGTATATACATAAACACAAAAATGTATTTTCGCTTTATGGCTTTTTTCTTTTAAAAGTTGCTATATAATGTTATTAAAAAAATAAAAATTTATAAACAACTGCGTGTGAAATGATGAATTCATGAGCTTGTTAATAGTTTTTAGAATTTGATTACTTCATTTGAGCTGTTTGGAATACATTAATTTATTTATATATTCACATACAAATAAGTGGATGTGTTTTTGTTGGATTTCTGTAACTTGTCTTTCAAAATACATATTCATACACACATGTATGATAATTATCTGTTTTTCATAACACATGGGAGTATTAACCCATTTTTTGGAAAGCACAATCGGAAATTCAAAAAGAGACATTAACAAATAAATAATAAAGTGGAGACATTTCTAAATAAATGTCTGTGGCCCATCAAAAAGAAGACATTAAAACAAATACAGCGCTTTGGATCAAATATGTTAATACATATGTATGTATGCATGTGAGTTTTAAAGGAGAGTACATTCCAAAAGTTTTTAAGAAAGAAGTTTGTGAAAATAAACATGTGAATGAAAACAAAAGAATTCGTCCCTGTTTCAGTAAGATTATCTGTCGTTATTATTATATCTAAAAATTTTATTGAGTTTTATATTAATTAATATGGATTAGAGTCATAAAACATGTTACCACTATGAGTAAAATTCAATTTCCAAAAGTATTACATTTACCTCGCAAAGATAAATTAATTCTATCAGACGTATTTTTTTTCAATTTTTTTGCTCTGTCTCTAGTGTTTGTTATTGTTCGCAGTTGACCTCAGCAAATTACTAGCAGCAATTACCCTGCGGCGAACACTGCTTACCACATTAATTCTCTTCAATGATGTGTACAACATTTTGGAATCAATGAATGCTAACTTACAAAATCGATGACAGTAGTATATGGAGTTCCCAACACATTCATATATCCGGCGGCCAAAGTTTCGCTCCACACTTGTAAGTCAGTAATGTACATCATCTCATATACGAAACTAATATACATTTTCAAACGCATTGTCAGATTACGTTGCAAAACTTTTAATTAGCAAAATCAGTACTAAAGGTAAGAGTGTCTAGAAAACATGATAAAAAACCAGAAGAAATTTATTTAATGGAATATTCCCAAAAAACTGAAGTACGCAGTATGTCTTCTACCTGCTTACATGGTAAGCAAAATTGTATTCGAGCTGACTACTGATAACTTACAATGCATGCTAGGAAGTAATGAGCTTTAGTTAGATGAACACCTCACTATCTCGCCTACTTTGTGTGCAGGTGGTAGGCGTTCACTCTACATATGCGGCGAAGTGTATGAAAATGTATACTAGGATCGTATATGCGATGGTGTGCATTATTGACTTAGAAGTGTTGTGCATCGACTCATCGCTTTTGTAAGCGAAACTTTGGCCACTGGGATATAGAAAACATGATTCGCGGAGAGATATGAGATTATGATTCAACACATAAGATTGAATGTGGAAGTCTTGGGACTTTCAATTCAGTCGAATGTTGTATTTATTTCAGTCAGGAAAATATGGAATCTTTATAACCATATCAGGAAAATTACGTTCCAGGATCACATACGACGAGCAGTGATTTTGGGATCGATATCCATTTAAAATGCATATTCCTACCAAGCCAAACATATACGGTATTAAAATACCAATGATATGCGGTAGCACAATATGCTTAACCTCACTTTATATCTCAGCAAAATCAAATGCTCATTATTAGTTTCGTATGACACTAAATTGTCCCGGAATAGGTAGGAAGCTGTGAACATGTTTCTTTTTTTTTTCCTCTCATTTTTTTTTCCATGTTTTCTATATATGCTCATTATTAATTTCATTTGAATTTACTTTATTAGCTTGTAGTGCGGAAGAGGTTAGACTAAATTTTGTTAGTCTGAACAATGCCGGTATGTACACTGGGCACTGATCAGTTTTAATCCCAACATTTTAAATGCTGTGATAAAAGTTGTTTTGGTCTTTCGCGTTGTTATTGTTCTACAAACCCTACTCTCTCTCTCTCTCTCTCTCTCTGCTCTTCCTCCACCTCCTCATCCTCATAACCTACTTTCTTAGTTCCAGTACAGTGCACTGCATACCCCCTGAGTATTGGTCCAACATAAAAAAATACTTCTGGTGTCCCATTAGGAGGATATTAGTATTATTATTATTATGCAACTACCACTTTGTCGAAATTGATTCAAATAATAATGCTGAAGAATGTGACCCTTGACAATTCGACGAATGTCAAAAATGGCTTGTACCAAATATCAACAAGCACCAGTGTGTGAAAATCCCAAAGAGCTAGTATGCAGTACTTGCATATGATGGAATTATAGCAAGGTTATCTATACCGTACAATATAATAACGTTATATAGAAATCTAAGAACTTGGTTTTTCTCAAATCACTCTAGACGAATCATTAATGGGAAACCTCCTTAGACCGAAAGCAGTTCCTTGTTAAAAGACTGGTTATCCCTCAACTAACAATGTCTACAAATTACCTTTCGTGTACTTTTTATACATATATTGGAAACATAAATTTTTTATGTTTGAAAAAAAATAGACTAGCAAAAACACGAGAGGGGATATTGAAAGAAAATGGATCTTTGTCGGACTAAAGATGCAAGTAATCGCATAATAGCTGTGCGAAGGACACGGGCGTTAGGGGGTGTTAATCAAATAAGATCAATGGACCTACCTTTTTCGGCAAGGCGAGAGGGACGGGTCTCTGGTTAGTGAGGTAGAATGAGGGACCAGTGGTCGTCTTGATCTCTATGCTTCAATAGAAGAACAGGTTGTCCACTAGGTTGTTTTCTATGTTTTCCAGCTATCTATATGTCGACATTTCATAGGAGCTACCCTAATCATCGTAGCAACCAACGATTCTTTTTTCATCCATTTGTTTAAAAGGTGTAAAGAAATGTTAGAGACGTGTATAAATGAAAAAGCTTGTTATTAAACTATTTTTCATTTTAAATTCTCAACAATTTATTTAGATTGTTGGTATGTAAAGTTGAATGTTTGCGAATATCTTTCAAAGATTTCCAAAATCTGCTGATGATTAGGGTAGCTCCTATGAAATGTCGACATATAGATAGCTGGGAAACATGGAAAACAAGCTATTTATAATTTTTTATTTGTATCAATGGTGCAAGCTAATATAGTGAATAAATAACTAAATTTTGAATTATTATTTTTTATTAGAATCAGCTTTTTATCTTGCGGCCACTGATAAATTTTAAAAACAAATTAAATTATTAACAAAAAATATTCTCTGTCTATCAAAAACGAAAGACAGGAGAAAAAGAATTCGACAGCGGTACCTAAAAGACACCAAAAAAGTTGACATGGACACAGTTAGCCCCATACTTCCTTCACGGTTACTCCTGTAAGTGCTCGTTCGAAAAAGTCGATAATTTCAAATTTTCTTACACTTTCACATTTTTAATTTTAATATAAAATTTTCGTCTATAAAAAAATTTTAATTAGTGAACAAGAATATATTTTTTTCAATAAATAAATTATAGTTGTAATATATTTCTTTTTTGTTGGATTTTAATTTCATAAAACTTATATTTTTAACAAAATAATACTGCATGAAATAACTTCATACCGTGCTATATTATTAATTGCGAAATGTTATTCAATTAGTTGTAATTGAGTATGAAAGAAATCATTGGTGTCAAAAACTATTCATCGATATCAAGCCGGCAGCCAGTAAGCAGCAACCACAGACGAAAATATTTTTATACTCAGCATCGTTTTAACAAGGGCAGTTTGTTGGAAATTATTGTTCAAGTATGACTTAACGTGCAATTTTATAAAAGTTTATTCCAATTGAAAATTAAACATTTATTTGCCAATAACATTTCGAAACTGAAAAAATTGTTTTTATATATTCTCTATTATTCTCTGCACGATCAATTTTACGTATGACTTCGGCTTAATCAGTTCTTCGTTTGAGATTAATCTTCTTCCTATGAGCAATTTTTTCAAGTTTGGAAACAGGAAAAAGTCACTAGGAGGTAAATCTGGACTATAAGGTGGATGATCCAACTCAAAGTGTATTTCACGTAATTTTAACATCGTATCGTCTAGAAGAAAGAACAAATGTTTCTTTTTTAAATGTCAATCAATTGATCCAAAAATGCACGATAATACTTTCCTGTAATTGTGTATCCTTTTTCAAGATAATCAATGAGCACTCCTTCAATGAGCATTTTCTATATCTGAAATTAAATAAGAGAAAGTGGTTGAGAGAATTGAAAGGACTAATGGATCAATTAAGTAAAAGTAGTATCTCAATGTTAAAGTTTATATAGCTCCGGAATATACGAGTACTGAACATATCGGTGAAATGTTACGAGTACTGTTGGTTACAAATTTACATACAACAACAAATTACTGAAGCCCTCAGCAAGTATATGACATATTTACATAGAAAAAGACATGCATAAGCATATATATATACGAGTACATGCATAAAGTATACGAGAACAGATTGATATTGAAGCTATCTAAGTCTCCTTATAGCTCAATACACTTAGTAAGATGATATTCCAATAAAAATAAACGTTGTCATTTAAAATGTAGGAATTAAATTATATAAAAGATCAACTAATTCGAAGTGTATTTCACGTAATTTTTACGTCGTATCTAATGCTGTGTGAACCGGTGCATTTTCTTGAAGAAAGAATAATTTTTTGTTCTTTAAATGTCGTCGTTTTTTCTTAATTGCATCAATCAATTGATTCAATAACAAAAGATATTACCGTGATTATGGATCCTTTTCCAAGCTAATCGATAAGCAGTATTCCGTGTGCATCTCAAAATGCAGTGGCCATAACCTTGTCAACCAATTTCAATGTCAATGCCTTCTTCGGAGCACTTTCATCAGCTTCCACCCATTGTTTCGATTGATTTTTGGTTTCAGGTGTGTAGGAGTGGACCCATGTTTCATCAAAAGTTATTAATCGACACCAAAAATTAACAACATTATGGTTTATCATATCCAAACACCGCTGTGAAGTGGTCTATCGAACTCCTTTTGGTTCGACAGACGATCATATAATGTGTTTACCATTTCAACAATCTTACGTAACTTGTCTCGGCGATCATTCATAACGATATAGAGGATTTTCTTGATGTTTTCTTCAGTAACAACTTCTTTTGGCCTACCTGTTGATGGTGTTATTGCAGTGTTTACTCGCCTGCGTTTAAATTCAGCAACCCAATATTTTACCATATATTCTGACGGAGCAGACTCACCGTAATGTTTATCGAGCTTTTCTTTAATCTCTATCGCCCCTTTTCCTTTTCAAATAATAGTATTTAATCACTTAACGCAATTCACTTTTTGCAATTTTTCAAGAAACACAACATTTATAACTGATGATTAGGGTTGATCCTATGAAATGCCGACATATAAACAGCTGGGAAACAGAGAAAACAAGATGTTTATAATTTTTTGATTGGTATTAATTTTTAGAGCTAGTATAGTAAAAAAAAATTCAATTGTTTAAAGTTTTGTTCCTTACTTTCTGATACTTTAAAAAAACAAGTTCATGTGTTTAAAAGGTGTAAAGAAAAATAGAGACGTGTGCAAAAGAAAAATATTGTTTTGTGTGTTTTGCCAGGTATTATTAAAACACTTTTCATTTTAAATTCTCAAACATTTATTTAGATTGTTTGGATATAAAATTGAATGTTTGAGAATATCTTTCAAAAATTTCCAAATTTACCTATGAAATGTCGAAATATATATACAGCTGGGAAACATAGAAAACAAGCTGTTTATATTATTATCATAATAGTAATAATAGCTGTTTATAACTTTTTATTTATATTTCATTTCGAACTATATCCATTATGTTGTAAGTAATTTGCTCTTTGAATTTTCGAAGTTAGTTTGACGTCTGTATTGTTTGATTGGTATGGATTTCTGGAAATAAACTTTTTGACATTCATTTCTTAATTGCATTTTTAACCCAAAATGCATAATACGAATTCTGCTGTTATTTATAAATAATTCTTTAGCAAATAAAGCGTTGGTAAAACATGCGCTTTTTGCATTCAAATTTTGTCAACTCGCAAGCAATACACCTGATTCAGAGAATATCTAGAAATAAATTTGGAAATAAAGTGTGGGAACGTGCCTGCTAATATAGCAAAATAAAAAAACATAAAACTGGAAAATAATGCGCATTTATTTTATTATTTTTCCTTATAATAATAGTTAAAATTATTATTATTTTGGTTAATTTGCATTCACTTTCTATACATTCTATACTAATACAGAAATCGAACGTATTGCAATTGCTTTTCGTCTGGAAACAAAACATTTTTTTTTTTTATATAGCATGGATTGATATTATAACTTTCACTTATTTCACCATTTGAACAAGATCCGAACCAATTATAGGAACTGAGGTACAATCTGTTCAGCAATTGGAATATCGTCTTTATGCACTTTTAACAACGGATAAAAAATCACCAACCAAAATTATGCCTCCATCACATATCCCATTAAATGCCATCCTTATAATTTCCAAATTGTCTAAAACACGCTGCATTCTTCTTTAGTATGAAACTAATAGAATAGTACAAGCAGATCAGCACTAACAGCAGAATCAATTAGTTCTCGTACGCATTGTCCATAACAGAAAAATAAATCCACTTTCGACTTGTAGACGCAGTTCAAACGATTCAGCATAAAAATTTCAAAGTGTAGCAATGTGTTTTATTGAAAAGGATCAGTTCGAATGATATATGTTTCTTCCCGGTACCGATTGCCGTCATTATCCATTATACACATATTATTGAGTTTTTTTTTTATAATATACTCGTATATTGAACACAATAACAAAAAACAAAAACTTCCGTAAAATGAGCCATTTAATTCGAAAGTAAATGTCAATTTTCGAATTGTAACTCACTAATAATGGATGCCCCAAAGTTGCATTTGGAAGGAAACCAGTCACGCAGTGTTGCACAGATAAATTTCGTCTTAATTTGAAACAAATTAAGTAATTTGAGATAATTTGACGTTATGAAAAATGTATGGGAAATCATGTAGCAAATTACTTAATTTGGGCAAATGAAATGATTTGGCCCAAATTACCTATATGGAAACGTACTATAAAGCAGATTTCATTTTCAATTTTGTATGTTAAATATTTCATAAACTGATCATATTATCAAGGAATGCGAAAATGCATTTGAAATATATCCATTTATTGAACTCTTTTAATTTTATTTTGCTAAAGTACTTATTACGGAAACTTGCAGTGTTAAGTAGAATAATATATAACTTTAACGTTTAGTGCACAACAAATAATTTGCTTTATATTTATTAAAGCCATCGTAGATGATAGGTATGTATCGTTATAAATAACAATAATAACAAGAACAACAAAATGCAATCACTAAGTTGACCATAATACAAATCACTGTACAATTACTTGCCACATCTGCTCAACAGAGATTTCTTGGTTTAGTTGCTTTTGTCATGTTTATGTACATTTGTTAAGGCATAATTGTATTCCTGCATACAAATACCATTCGTGTCCATTGTAGAGGTATTTTAACATGTGTGAGTGTATGGTTGTGTGCAAGCTGCCGTCCTACATGCTTGTATGATGTATTAAAATATCTTAAATATCAAACTGTTGGTAACGAAACACCCACTAATTAGCGAGTAAAGCCGCCACTGTACTCGTTACCGATACCACTAACAATGTAATACCATTTCAGCACAGAAATTTCCACGAACAATTCAAGTTTTTCTTATTGAGCAGAAGTACACATTGGCCTCTAAGCATTTTCGCTGTTTGGATCGCCTGGAAGCAGTAAGTGTCTGTGTCTATATATGATTTCTATTTGAAAACAGTAAAAAGAAGTTTAAAGTGTTTCAAGGTTAAGCAATTAATCTTTACGGCAATATTGCTGTTATTTTTATCATTCCCGCAAACAGTTTTATATCTCAAAAGTATATTTTAAGTTATTTAAAATATTTTATTGTTTTTCAAATAAATTTCTCAGGGAATATTCCGCACCATACTGGGCATTTAAATTTAAGTATTTCAACATATATTTCTGGATTTTGGATGCTGCATAAGTCCCAGCAAAGTTCTCTACACGCAAAGAAAAGGCATTTGCAAATATGGTTATGACAGCATTAGGTTAAAAAATTAGGATCAAGATAATATACAAATAGAGAGCACAAAATAATGTCGTACCAACCAAGGCGAATTAATACAGGTGAATGCAAGCGGGAAGGCGAATTCAGTACTATGTATTTTGTTATTTTAAAACATATCCTGAATGTCAAAGTCGAAATTCGCCTAAGACTGTTCAGCTAGGAAAAAAGGTTACATAAACGTTAAATACAAATTATATATATTATAACTGTTTGAAATTTAAATCATAAATTCTTCAAAATTTTCACTTTTAAATTCACAAAAACTTTTTGAAACTTCACTGAATCACACAAAAAAAATCAGATTAAAATGGCGCGAAAATGTTTGTAAACAAAAAAAAAAAATTTGACAGTCTGATTGGAAAAAACGCCGCATGCAAAAATTAATCACCTGTGCTGTCAAGTTCACCTAGTAATGAATTCGCCTTGGTGCCAACTTTTTATCTGTCAAAAATAAACTGACAATCTAAAATGGCTGATATTGCCAACAGAAAAAAGGCGAAGCTTGAACATACGTAATACCGTAGGCAGACGTCAGCGTTAATGAACATAAGTATCCTTAAGGCAAATTAACTTGTGCATCATTCCCTTCTTAATCTGCATTAGCTTTATCGTTAATGCAGTGAATAGAACTGTATTTAAACTGCACTCTGCACTTAGGTATTTTGATATGGCAATACTGTCGTTTAACAGTAACTGTTGGCAAGTTTGTTTCTGTTATAAAATAAAAATGGATGCAAACTCAAAACAAGAAGTTATTTCAGTATAAAAAAATATTAAATTCAAAACGTATTTTTTCCATTAAAGGTAGCAAAGGAAAAGAAGCGAAGTGTGTGGATAAAAGAAGTTACCATGTTTTGAACTTTCTCACATAGCTTTTGAAAAGCCTTCCTTTTCTCTAAATCTGTTGTCTTTCATCGTAGGTACGTCACACTGCAATGAGAAGATAATATTAAACTTACAAATTTCCATAATTGCCTTTCTCTCGTTTTTCAGTGTTCTAATGCAATATTTACTTGTATCAACATGTTCAGATTACTGATTGCTTATATATATATATATATATATATATATATATATATATATTACTGATACTGAGATATATATATATATATATATATATATATATATATATATATATATATATATATATATATATATATATATATATATATATATATATATATATAGATTAAATTACTGATTCAAGAAATTATAAACAAATATTTGTATCATGATATTTGCCAAAGTTTTATTCAATCCCCCTTGTTCCAAGAGTCATTATCGTAGTCACTTTAACCCGACAGAAAAGAACCGACACCACTGACTATGCCACAATACGAGTACAAATCGTGAGATGTGTCTTTATAACAGATTACTCTCATCCACCGAATATCGAATAAATATTAAATGCATATTGATTGTTACGTTTAAATTAAATATGGTTAATGTTGATTGAATGATATATATTATAAAATAATTATTTTAAGACATGATGAACCAACGTAGGATAGATCATGTGGGTTTTGAAGAAAAATAGGTCAAAATTGCATTGGTAAATTATTGGTAAAGCAAAACATCTGATCCTTAAACGGAAAACTGGTACGAATGGAAAAGGGAAAACTGTTGCGATTCCAATAATTGCATTAAAAAAACATTTATGTTGCTTCGCTCAATTTATTGTGTCTTGCAATATATGCGGTAGCCTACCGCATATACTTATAAAATAGATCCAATGCAAGAATATTGCCTACCGCCGGTAGGTAAATATAGAACTTTTTTCAGGTAGGTACATATAATTATTTGTAGTTCCAACTGGTGGTTAGAGAACTCCTTTCCATTCTCTAAAGACCTTACAGCCTTTAGTTACATTAATGTTTTTCCGTGATTATTTTGATTTTAAACTTATCCGTGAATATTTTGATTTTAAACTTATTATTTTGATTTTAAACTTATATGTATTACATATGTATGTAATCTGCTAATTGTTTTCTTTAGTTTTTAATGACAAACGAAGATGTAATTTTTTCGAGTTTTTCAATCACTTTGGATGGATCGCACAATATAATATATTTTTATTGTTCAGTACAAGCAGCGTTGTATGGAACATTTTCGAAGTGGTTTGCTCCAAAACACGTAGATTGAGGTGTTTTACTTCTTTAAATTGTTTATTTCTACATGTTTTGTGTAAAACACGAGTTTTCGAGCAAAACTCCTATATGGAAACACACTATTACTTGTATTCTGCAGTGAAGCCAATATTTTATGATTTAACCAAAGCGACTTCGTAACAGGTGAAATTGACAGCGCAGCTGATAACTTTTTTTATTTTTTATTTTAATCTATTTCAGATGTCAATGGCAGAATTAAAACAAAATTGAAAAGAGTGCTCAGAATCCTCCCCAATCTGGCTGGCCATTTTCACCTTTTCAAGCTCTATGATCTGAAATTTAAGTTTCACAAAATATATACATATACGATATAATTAAATTTTTCATTTATTCTAAATTTTTTTTTTATAAAAAATGTTTAAAACAATTTTTTATATTACATATTGTATCTTGATTTTGTATCTAGCTGACCATTTTCACCTTTCCAAGCTCTATGATCTGAGACTTTAGTTTTCACGAAATAATTAAAAAAATTCTTGTAAATTTTTTTATTATATTTTTTTGAATTCCTTTTTGTGTTTATATTTTTGTCTTGACATTTGAAAAAATTTATTTATTGTAGTGTTGTATTTATTACTCTTGCATATACCAAGGCGAGGTAAGTACTTAATTCGCCTTGGCATATACCTGGTATAAATTCGCCTTGGATTTAATTATAATTCAGGGTATTTTAAATTCGAACAGGCCGAGCAAATGAATAAAAATCATTGTCTAAAAGAAAAATAAAATCAAATTTTCATCAAAAGACGCCTGTTATTGCAATATAATTTATGTGTAACATTTAATGCACATTTAGGCGCAAAATCACAGCAATTTTTAGTTTTTTCTGCTGTCGTTGCCGTAAAAAGACAAGTCAAGCGTATAACCAGGATATTTATTTGAAAATCGTATACCAAACCATCGGTACTTATGTGGTTTGTCTTTTCAGGTAATTTACAGACCCATGTAAGTATATTCCTATATTGAAATGTATGTGTATGTGTCTGGGTATGTGTGTGTGTGTGTGTTGGTATTACGGTACAAAAAAGTTTTCTGACCAATTATATTGGCTGCTAGAAGTGCTGCTCTACAGAGCTGTTATGCATCTCAAATTGTGTACTACTTGTAAAATGTTTTACATGCAACAGCAGTGGTCAGAGCGCTTCTACTGTAGACTCCTTTTTACCTGGTGACCACATGCTGTGCCAGCATTTTGCAACAGCCTGGATAGTAGCTTACAACAATTGTCTGTGGTCTTAACAAAAGTTTTCGTAGTTAGTGCTTGTATTTAGCTGGCAATTTAATATCTGAGATACCTCAGATTCAGATTCAGTTGCTCATTTAGGATTTATTTAACCAATAAATTTGTAAATGCTTTTTTCTTGCAGATTTTTTGCATTATTTTTTTTTCTTTTTGTTCGGTTAAATTTCACGTATTTTAAAGCTGAGTGGTTGGTGTCTGGGTAGGCGTACTCGTAAGTTGCAAAATCATTTTATTTACAAAACATAACAAAAGGAAATTAGATTTGTGCACCTCAACACTAAAAATTTTATGATAAACACGCACGTGTTCGAAGAGAAAAAGAAGGCGTTTATTTGATCTTTAAAATGCTGCAAGTATAAATATTTTACAATTTGGTTTTTGATTTTTATGTTTTGATAAGTTAACAGAAGTTTTCTACACTTTATTTTCAAGGCAAATAAGCCAAAACTAATTTGAAGTTATGTACTTTTTTTTTTGCATATAAAGCGTGTCAACGAAAAGCACATTTTAAACTAAACATTAAATTGTAAGTTTCGAAAAATTATTAAAATTCAAAAGTTGTCCTTCATTAGATATTTTGAACCCTTTTATAACCAAAACGCTTATTGACTTATAAATAATCTGCTTGTATACAACAATTAAAAAAAGCGATTTTCTATCATTAAAAAAGGGAGCTACACAGGCAGAGAAAAAATTCTGTAAAATATCGTTGCGACGAGTCTAAGAGTATAACCTAAATTAGGACATGAAGCGTAGCGGAAAAATGCTTTAATTTTTTATCTTGAACCATGACTCAAAATTGCGGAGACCAATGAAAAGACAGTGTTTTGCATCACTTGAGCAGCTAAAAATCATAAAAGAGCAACGAGTAAAAGAAAAATTCATTAAAAATTTTAAGATCAACTAATACTAACCATAATAAAAAGATATTATTATGGATTTTTTTTTATCTTGGGCCAGTACTCAGCGGAAGTACCCTGCATATGTACTGCATTATACTGGAACTAGGAAATTAGGTTATGAGTAGGAAGAGGAAGAAAGAGGTAATAGTGGTTGTGGACGTTGGACTTAACCTATCAACAGCGACACGAAAAGAACAAACCAAACGTAATCACGGCATATGAAGTTTTATGGTGTTTTCTTTTATGATAAAAAGTTCTGCTTTTTAAATGTTCATCATTTTTTTTCCGACTACCATCACCCTTAAAAAGTTGTACATATGTAATTAAAGCTATCATCAGCAGCACCGTTTACTCATATTTGCGTAGACACGTTTCAAATAAAGATGTAAAAAAGGGCAGTACCTTACTCGAAGTTCAGTGTGGGACATGCAGCATTTTTAGCCAGTTTTATGTGCAGCATGTTTTGAAAAGAACATGATACCTTTTAATAGTGTAACAATTTTTTTTAGAAAAGAACGTGTCGAGCCACTATTTGTTGCATAAGTGTAACATTTTTGTGAGAAAAGAAAACACGATTAGAATTAAATTAGTTAAAACTAATCAGTATCTAGTGCGTATTAGAGTGACCGGATCTTATATGGGAGGAAAAAAATATGGATTGTTTTTTTTTTTTTTGTTTTAACCATACAAAACTATTCCCCTTTCTAGGTATTGAGATAAACATAATCTGAGCTCGATTAAACAACATGCCACTCCCCATTCAAAATTTGGAAAACCCGGTATTTTTGGCCAAAAATCTGACATATACGAGTAGAGCCATAATGCTAGAACTATAAATAATAAAAATACGCTCAATGTCTAAAAAGAAGATTAACACTTTGCTACCGCTAGAAAAAATAATGAATTTTAGAAATGATATAGATGGATTGTCCCAAAACTATAGACATTTAATATAAGATTCAAAACAGGAGTTGAGATGTATAAATAGGCATTTACCTCAGAATATTTGAAAAATGTTCTTTCTATTAAAAAAGAAAATACTAAGTATTATTACGTTAATGTTACAACTATGTTCAAAAAAGTTGCCACGCTCTGTGCCTTGAGATATATATGTATGTGTTAACGATAAATAGTCGAACTTAATTTTAATATTTCTAATATTATATGATTGTATCATTCGTTTCTTCTATTTATCAATCATGTTCTAAGAAACGCGCGATTTGAAACCGCAAAGCGTTCTGAAAAACGGTTAATTCACTTTTATGTGTTCGATGCTGGCGTTTTAGAGTTTTTTCCGAAAATATATAACATATGTTTTACGTGCGTAAATATCAAGGCAGCATTAAAGCTGCCTTGGTAAATATGTATGTAGTTATATAAAACGAAAATGTGTAAAATTTTTTCAACTTTTTACTGAAATAAAAAGAAAACATATTAGGTTTCAATTGCGCAAGTTCAGTTTTTGAAAATTCTATCAGTTCACTTCACTACTCACATACGAGTGGAAGTAACTAATTTTAAACAATTTGCGTTTTCAAGAACATCTATTTGGTGATTTCAAATCGCAATACTATTCTTCTTATGTTTTACGTTTGTCAGAACACCTATTTGCATGATATAAAAAATACAAGGTAGTTTCATTCTCTTTTTATTATTTGTAATAAGGATTTTTGAAATTTATTTTTAGAGAGAATAATAAAAGTAAAAAATAAAAGAATAAAGAAATTTACTACTAGAATGGATTTTTTCTGAAATGTGTAATGCATTGTTCACATTATAAAAAGCTAGAAATAATAAGCTGATGTAAGTAGGTATCTGTGGTCGTTTCGAAACCCATGCTAGGTTAGGTTTAACAGGCGGCCAGCTATTGTAAAGCCAGCCCACTTGTGTCCAATTTGGTCCCAAACACTAAAAGCTCGGACTTCTGCTTATCAGTAAGCTTTACGATAGCATTCAAACGAATGCCTATTTTGAAGAAAATATTATTACATTTAAAAGAAAATACTCTTTAGAGTTTTTTGGTAATTTTTTAAAAATATATAAATAATTATTTCTACTAGAATAACCCAGGATGACTAATGCACGTAACCTTGAATATTCTTCATTACTTACAATAAGGAAAACCTACTTTCAAAGTAAGCATGTATAGCGAAAATTTGCATATAATTTTCCGTCGTTTCCGTGCCTTCAAACTTGCTCTGGACGTGACTTGTAATTTCTCTAACAAATGGCGCGATGTAATTATTCAGTGCATTTAAAAGAAAAAATAATAGCTGATTTTAATAACGACCGATCAGTGACCACAATTGCAAAAAAGTTTGACATTTACCAATAACCCATTTTCGTTTTTACAGTACTTTGGTTGCAGAACATTAAGGTAGTTGTGAAAACGATTAACGTGGGTACCTGCCATTGTGGCCTTACCCCACGGTGATCTCAACACCGGGTGAATACAATGCGTCTACCAGCGCCCCCATACCTGACAAACTGCCATGCATGAGTACCAATTCGATCTCATGTTGTTTGGACATGATCTCCCCCTTGGTTAGGAGCGGAGCCTTTCTAAAACTCCTTCCGATCTTTGGGTCACGGCACCCGGTCGCAATGCAACTCCACATCGAGCTCAAATGAACTCTCCCCGCGATTTGGGTTTAAACCACAACCACCACGATACTCCCCGAAGGGCCGCACCATAACCGGGCAGGAACAAGTTCCTGGGGCTCCCGGTTCCCGTGGTACCAGATTTAAGTCTCCGGTCAGACTTCGTAGCCCAAGGACTACTACCAGTAGAGCCCCAAACGGCTCGGGGACTGGTGACCCCCTACAACCATACTCACAGTAAACAGCACACAGGAACACAGCAATAACAGCAAACAGCAACATAAAACAGGAACAACAGGAACGTCAGCGACAACAGCAAAACAGCAGCCACTCAACGTACAAACTGCATCACCTGCAACACAAAACACACACGGGCACAAGGCACAATAAACAAAAACAACAAAAACATTCAACATTCATCCTCACGGATGAGTACATTGGCCACCCCCCTGTGGCCCAGCCCTTTACAACACGAACAAAACAAAAAACAACAATTAGACATGACCCCCCTCACGGAAGGACTTACAAACAAAAACAACGTTGCCAGCAACCCTGCGACATCAAAACAAACAGCAGACAGCAACCAGCAACACAGCAAACAGCAACCAGCAAACAAAACACAGCCAAGTACATGACACCAGGAACAGCACAGGGCACAGGAACTGTGCTCTATGCTCCTCATGGTTGCCTACACTAAGACTTCAACCACAACTGCAACCAACTCCGCCGACGAGAGACGCACACAGTCACGCGCGAACCTGCGGTTCAACAAACGACGGTTCCGGAAATGGCAACAACAGGGAGGCTACCCTCCCTACCTTGGTCTCCGCCTAAAGACCTCACGGGCATACGCGCCCAACGCGTCAAAAGACGCGCCGACCGCCAAAACCCTACTGAAATCCCAATGGTCGCCCGCCCCTACTACGCCCATTCCCTCTAGATCCCTAATGTCATCATAAAGATGGCATTCGACCAGAACGTGTCTCCAGTCCTCAGGGCTCTCACCACATCTGCACAGCGCAGTCTCGGACAGGCCCCTCTTATGCAAAAATGCATTGAGGGAACCATGCCCCGTAAGCAAGAAGCCCGTACTGAGACTGAAGCCAAATTCCGGCCGTCCCACAACAAAATCAGCCTCGCGAATGAATTCGTGCGTTGCTCGCCCCTTTGTACTATTCGCCCATCGCGCCCGCCAGGCAGACACAAGACGTTCCCAAAGGAGCGCCTTGATCTGACTGGGTTCCCTATTAACCACAAGATCAAGAGCAGAAAGCCAATCATGTGGACAAAGCGGTAGCCCCTTCTTCACCTTGAAGGCGATCGCACGGCGAATCACCTCCAGATCAAGGGGAGCCACCCCCAGCAAGACCTGTAGAGCATCTGTTGACACCGTCCTACAAACTGGCATGCAAGCAAGCATCGCAGTTCTCTGGGCGGACTCTATCTTATTGCGGCCAACAACAGTCATGACTGTCTCGTACCACACAGGTGCACCATAAGCTGCGCATGCAACAAACAGTCCACCATATATGGTACGAGTAGCCCGCCTGCTGAGGCCCCATTCACTTCTAAGAATGCGCCTAACTTTACCTACTACAGCAGTAAGCCTGTCCCTCACATATGAGAGGTGAACCATAAAGTTCAACCTCTCACTCACCATTATTCCCAGGTATTTGACTTCCGTCGCATACCGGAGACTAATGCCGCCAGAGCGAACGAGTGGTGGACGACCCCGAGACAACCTGCCTTTCAGCAGCATTGCCACGGTCTTGTCCATAGCCACCTCCACACCCACACTATCGCCCCACTCGCGCACAACACGCATGGCCCTCTCACCCCGGCTTTCCAGATCAGCACGAGACTGTCCTTCAACCAAGATGAGCAAGTCATCCGCATATGCACACAGTTTGAAGTCACGCTGCAACGACCTCAGCAGGGAATCCATCATGAGGTTCCATAAAAATGGACCACAGATGGACCCCTGCGGACAGCCGCGTACAACGTCCCTCCAAACCGTGTCGCTGGCGCCCACCACACAGGCTTTCCTACCGCAGAAGTAACTCTCCCATAGAGCGAGCTCCCGACAGCCTACACTACGCAGTCTATCGAGAACTACACTCCACAGGAGATTGTCAAACGCACCCTTGAAGTCTACGAAGAGTCCCAGCACATATCTTTCCGCAGAGCTAGCAACACTTGACTTAACATGCAGCCAGGCATCGTCAACAGACCTCCCCTCCCTGAAACCGAACTGGAATTCAGACAGTGCTGCACCCGGACACTCTTTCAATCGAAAGACCATTATCCTCTCCAGTACTTTTCCAAGCACTGGAAGAAGACTAATGCCCCTATAAGAGCGAGGATCAGTCCTCACTTTTCCGGGGGACTTTAAGAGCACCACAACACGTGCCTTCTTCCAAGCCTCAGGGAAGTAGCCCTCACTGAGACACTTCGCAAATATTGACTCCAGGTATTCCGGTATGGCCTTCCAGATGCTTTTACACATCTCTCCAGTCATACCGTCTATACCCGGAGATTTCCTACTCTTGATCCTGTGGACACAAACTTCTATTTCGGATCTCTCCAGCGCAGGAGGGGCGGCTCCCTCCCTAATGAGAGGAGGGCTACCGCCCGCCCGTACAACCGGAAAGAAAACCCCCAACAACGCGCCCATAATATCGCTCCAGGAAGACAATGTTACATTGTCAACCTGGAGGCTTCCTACTTCTAAACGCCTGTGTCGACCCGAACAAACGCGATAGACACGACCCCAAGGATCGTCCCTATTTTCACGCACGAATTCCCTCCACTCGTCTTCTTTTACCCTACAAATTCTACCCTTATATTCCCTCAGGCTTGCCAGATATTCAACCTTACGAATAGCTAGATCATCTGCGTTAGACTGCCGGGCCCTCTGGAATCTCTTCCTGAGGCGCCTGACACTCCTCCGCATCAGATCCAGTTCATCGGTCCACCACTTGACTTTTCTTGGCCTACCCGGACGGGCTCGGCCAAGCAGCGCATCATTCACCGCGCACATCCAGTCGTCAATCTGGCCAACCTGAGCGTCTATACCCAATTCCCTGAATTCATCTATTGGCTGTACCATAGCAGCCGCCCTAACACTATTCGCGTAACCGCCCCAGTCTATATCCCTTTTACGCCACCCGCGAGGTGACCCAGATATCCAACTCCGCCGGCGATAAGTGAACCGAATCTCAATGAGATTATGATCACTCACACCAGCGTTGTCACATACCCTCCAGCTGAAGTCGAAGTATGACAACGCCAAGTTATTGGCAATTGTCACATCGATATCGCTGCGGCCCTGTGGAGCGTCAAACGTGTACAGATCACTAGCCTCGTTTAACACCGAAGCACCAACTGTGACCAACCATTCGCCGAGCATGATTCCTCTAGTGTGGTTCATATGACCAGGCGCATGCCTGGGCATTTTACTGAACCACATAGAGGAACATGCATTTGCATCCAGGCCTAGAATAACGGGTGCACTACTCGCTAGGAGTAGGACCGTATCCATGTACCGAATGTACGGCTCCAAAGGGACGGCAAACCTGCAATACAGGCTTGCAAAGAGCACCCGCCCAAACTCCCCCTGTACAGCAACACAGACCCCCCACCGGGTACAGCTCACGACCGTACAATCGACCCCCGGGTCATCCACCACTACCGCAGAGTTCCCCTCCAAATCGGGGAAAACCCGCATACCCCCAGGAAGCCCCCTGATGTCACCAAATCGGAGGTACGGCTCCTGCACTAAGGCAACAGCCGCACCCCGTCGCCGCATCGCCTGCCCAAGTTCGCACGTGGCCACGTACGACTTCTGAAGGTTTTGCTGTATTACAATCGCGGTATCCATCTTAATGACGAGCGTTCACCCTAGCAACCATGGTCGCATAGACCGGGCACGCTGCAGACATCATCATGTGATCCGCCTGCAGTCCCTTGAACGCACAGTTCCTGCACCGCAATTCGTTGGGGCATCGGCTCGCCCAGTGGCCAGCGTCGCCGCACCGTCTGCATACGTCGGACTGGAACTTGCAGTCACGCACCCTGTGGTCAAAACCTAAACATCTATAACACGCGGGGATGGGGTCCAACGTTCTTACCGCAAACCGGAACCATTTCACGTATGCCCCCGTTGCCCTGAGATGATCTGCAACCCGCGGCGTGCATTCAAGGGTCACGTTAGTAGTGCCCTCCTCCACCTTCCAGGGTGCGCTTACCAGCCGAACTGCTTTTTTGTATTCCACCGCAGTCATTAGCTCCCCGAGGTTCATGGAGTGTAACTCCTCCATAAACTCATCCGGGGAGATTTCTTTGTGCACGCGCTGAACCACTATCTTGGGACCCAACTTATCCTTCACAGCCACCTCCAACCCCACCTCGGCAAACTTCGTATTGGCAGCCACCTTTCTGCGCTCAGCCTCCGATGGCGTGCGAATCACGGCTCCTTCTTTAGTTTGGCGCACCTCATGTACGCGCACCCCCAGTGTCGGTCCGACCTCCCCAACCACCTTTTCCACCACCTCTTTGGCGCTCTTACCAGCCTTACTCTTCACCACCACCGACCACGTCTCCACCGGCTTAACCAATGGCAGGGCCGGATATGATACCGGCGTTACCGCCTCCTGCGCCTTGGCCAAAACTCTACGTCTCACTGGGGGTACAGTTGTCGGCATCGCCATCGGGGCGGCAGCAACTTCAACCGCACCAGCCTCCAATCTTCCCCTCAATCGCTCATTTTCGGCGACAAGACACATAAGGAGCGTCTCATACTCGCCCACCTCCTTCGCTATTTTTCTAGCGACGCCTCTGCCCACCTCATCCGCCATCACCAACTCCAACACCTTGCAAGTCACCCTCTTCATTTCAGCGATCACCCCTTCAGCCTGCAGCTTCTTCTTTCTGGTCCTCGACTCTCTGACAGGCTGCTTACTCCCAGCAACTACTCCCTCACTGGCCACCTCACCCACACACGTTACGATCACCTCGTCATCCACCACCATTGGTGCTCTAGTCACAGCAGCCACCTCATCCACACCTTTCACCGCTTCCAACGCCGTCTTCTTCCGCGATTTAGGCGACCCCAATTTAAACTTTTTTACGGACTCTGCATCCTCCGTTGACGATAACTCTGACTCCGTGTGCCTGAGCTTCGGTGGCACAAATGGCGGCGGCGCCCTGGGATCGTCCGTGGTCACATCGCTGGCGTCCCCTTTAGCCTTAGGCTTCTCACCCTTCCGTTTGCTAGCCGGCGGCATAGCAACCAATTTCAAACCAAAAAATGAAAGTGCCACCTACCTTTCAATCCAATTAGTATACACCAGAAAAAGTCAATCACAATAGTCCAATAATACCAGCCAAGTCCGTTACCAACAATCCAATCAACGCCAAGATCCAGAAACAGTATTACCAATCAGTTCCAATATCCTTAGCCAAGCCGTCAACTATTTTAGGTACTTAATTACCGACCGAAACCGTCAATTCCGTTTAATTTCAATCAAGCACAATTACACTAACACCGCAGTGTTGCCAATTCAAACTGTTCCGAATAATCTCACAAGCCGTATCCAAGTCACAAACCGTCAATTCCAATTTCACTCCAATATCCGAATTTATTAAACACCGAGGTGTTGCCAGTTCAAAGCCAAAGACCGTTAAAAAGCACTTATTTCAAACAAATCCGTCAATTCCAATTAATTTCAATTTCAAAATCCAACCGTCAACAATACTATAACTTTCACTTGGTAACACTACCGGAGTCTCTTAGTTCCACAACACTTTTTCTTAACAGATTACCTGTTCGTCCTTAACCACACTTTTTGCCGGAGCTTGTTCTTCTTTTTTGAGACAGCTTGTCAGCGGAGTCTCAAAAAACCGAACTTACACACACGACTTATTTTGTAACACACGATTTATGCACTCGGCCGATTTAAAACAATTTTTCGCTATCCGCTTGCACAACCGTACGCTTTGACAATCCAACTACGAGTCAAACATTAAGGTAGACGTTCCCGAAAAACCAGTAAACGAGACGGCCAGGCAATAATACGTTTTTAAAAAGGAAACCAATTCGGTTCGTCAAGAACCATCGCCACACAATTGTCATTAAATGTTACCCGCACAAGGATTCAAAGGCAGACTGCAGAAGGTGGACTAAAAGCAGAAGGTGGACTAAAAGTGTAATAAAGATCTTTATATCACGGAAAAATAGACTGGCCAGGTTGGAATTTGTAAGGGAACACATTAGTTTGACTACCACACAAAGGAATTCCATACTATTCTCCGATGAGTCCAAATTTTGTTTAAAAGGTTCCGATACATTAAGACTGGTTAGATGACCGAAAAGCCGACGTCTTAATCCACTTTATACTAAAGGCACATTGAAACATGTTGTCGGTAGCATTTTAGTCTCGGCATGTTTTTCAGACCATTTGTATATCTTTTATAGATTTATATATGTATTTTATTTTAAAATTTTGTATTTATATTTGTTAGAAGTCACAATTTTATTATTATTTTCAGACATAACTTCAAACAAAACTGAAGACAAGCGAATGTATAAACTAATACGGTAGCACAGTTTTATGGAAAATGTCACAATCCTTATACTTGTCAGATGGTGATTTTTAAGGAAAATTGAGAGAATAATTTTTTATATCATGCCTATTTGGCGTTTTTAAATCGAAAACGCTAATTTTAAGCGTTTCTCAGAACATGCCTGTGTTATCTGTTTTTTTTTTTTTTTTGTTTTTTTTTTTTTTTTTGTTTTATCAATCCAAAGCAGCTTAATTAGGGTAGTAGTATAAGCACAGTTGTCTTTCGTTTCCTTTGCATATAATGGGTGATTTTATAAGAACTATCGGAAATTAAAAAAAAAAAACACATAAAATTCAGAAAAATGCATGAAATATTTATTTGGATCGATAGGTTGGGTCGATATAATTTAATGTTTGAAGATTATTTCATGCAAATGTTGGCCGCGGCTGCGCCTCAAATGGTCCATCCGCTTAGTCCAATTTTGGCATACTCTTTCCAACATTTCGGCCGGTATCTCACGAATAATGTTGGCAATGTTGGCTTCCAGTGCGTCAATCGAAGCGGGCTTGTCGCTATAGATATTAGCCTTAATATAGCCCTACAAAAAATAGTCTAGAGGCGTTAAATCGCACGATCTGGGCGGCCAATTGAATGGTCCCAAGCGTGAAATAAACTGTTCACCGAACTCGACTCTCAATTGGTCCATTGTTTCGCGTGCTGTGTGGCATGTGGCAACGTATTGTTGAAACCACATGTCATGCAAGTCAAGCTCTTCCATTTTTGGCAAAAAAAAGTTTGTTATCATCGCACGGTAGCGCTCGCCATTCACAGTATCGTTGTGATTCGCATCATCTTTGAAGAAATACGGCCCAATGATGCCGCCAGCCCATAATCCGCACCAAACGGTTGTTTTTTGTGGATGCATTGGTAGCTCTTGCAATGCTTCTGGCTGCTCTTCACTCCAAATACGGCAGTTTTGTTTGTTCACGTATCCATTCAACCAGAAATGAGCCTCGTCGCTGAACACAATTCTTCGATAAAAAAGTGGATCTTCATCTAACTTTTCAAGAGCCCATTCACCAAAAATTTGGCGTTGTGGTAGGTCGTTTGGCTTCAATTCTTGCACCAGCTGTATCTTATAAGGCTTCACACCCAAATCCTTCCGCAAAATTTTCCACGCGCTGGAGTAACAGAGGCCCAATTGCTGCAAACGGCGCCGAATCGATAATTCACGGTCATCACCAACACTGGCCGATACGGCTGCGATATTTTCTTCAGTTCGCACTCTACGTAAGCGTGTTGGTGGTTTAATGTCCAACAATGTAAATTTGGTGCGAAATTTTTTACAATAGCCCGAATAGAAGCCTCAGTAGGTCGATTAAACTAACCATAAAGTGGAAGAAGCGCGCGATGAACTTTCTTAACAGAGCACGCATTTTGGTAATAAAATTCAATAATTTGCAAGCGTTGTTTGTTTGTAAGACGATTCACGATTAAATTATAGACCAAACTGAAGATGTTTGACAGTGACACAAGATACAAAACGTGCGTGAGCTGTCAAAACTAGTGTTGCCTAAAAGGTAATAGCAAAAAAATCACTCGTTATTTGTAAAAAGCACATAGACTTCCTTTTTTATCAAACAAAAGTAAAACATGCGATATTTTTTGGTTTTGTGTATATAGTAATTTTGCCACTACCTGTTAAAGCTGCCTTGTATCAATATGTTTACAATAAACTTGTAAACATAAAATATAAAAATTTTCCGATATATTCTTACTTTAGAATGCTATATTTACCACCAAGAAAAGTTACAAATTTAATTTAGAAGAAAAAACTAACAGCCCAGTAAATGAGAAAATAAAGAGAGACAAATTATTCTTGTAATCAGTTAACATTCATTTCGTGACTGTCTACGCCTTAAAAATGTGTTTACACTCTTTTGCGATGTTTCCCTTCCGCTGGAAATCAAAATGAGAACAGCAGTTCATGGCACGATATGAATTTGCACTATATGTTTGAAAATATACACTCGTATGTATTTGAAATCCATATCTTTGAAATATTACACTTATGCGTGCATTGATGATATAGATTTTACACATTCGTTTTTTGTTTTCAAATATACATATCGCTCCTTTATTGCAACATAGTCATAACGCAAAAAAGCTTCTTTCGAGAAAAACACATTTCAAATTTTTAGTTTCCATACAAGTCTTAGAAAAACTTTTTAGAAAATATCTGCTAAAGGAAACAGTTTGGAGGTAATTTAAATGAAATTTTGCAACAATATAAAAAGTAGTACTGTTAACAATTCTGCATTATAAACTCGAAAACCTCATTTTTGAGATATGACTATGTTGCAATAAAGGAGCGATATGTGTATGTATATACTATATTAAAGCACACAAGATACACATAACACACGCGTGAATGTAATATGTTACCGCAATGATCGTCAATAGAGAAGTTTTAGATAAGAATATAACTAAAACTTAATGGATAAACAATAAACTTGCATGTTTAGACCGTATTTGTAATGAAAATATAATATACTTGTAATAATGCAAAAACAAACTCAGAGACATTTCAGGAAAGTCTTACGTTCTATCCTTCTTGAGTCCTTCATGTCAATTGATACGTTTTACAAACTTGTTTATTATATCAGTTGATATTATGTAAAAACATGCTTTTAAGATTAAATTTTTAGATATATAAACCTTAAATTCAGGAAAGAAAAGAAGGTTTTATATTTTAGTAGTGTAAAAGCAAACTTTACGTTTTTCAGCAAAATTTTTGCAGTTGTAATAAAAAATTTTAATAATTGAGATCAACGTTTTTATTCAGTCAAAACATTTAAAGGAGTGGGTTTTAAAAATTTAATAGTTTTTTCGTTTATATATTTTTATATGGGACCTATACTATGTATTTGATCTTTGCCGAAAAGCTGGAAAAATCACACATCAACTTTGGCAGATGATACCGCTTTCCTCAGCGTCCATGAAGCCTTTTAATAGGCTTTACCAAACCTGCAGTACTATATTTTCGTGTTAGAGATTTTTTTTTTTAACAAAAAACCTTCCAAGTTTTTTTACTTGTCGCCAATAACACCCAAGGTCTGTGACAGGAATCGCATGCGTGACCTTGAGACTCTTGGTCGAGTATTCTATTCAATTTTCATAATAAGCCTGAATAACTTCATATTGAGTTAATTCAAATTGCGCTAGTCTGTTATTGAGAATTGCCTAATGTAATGCAGAAAAAACTTTACTCTTAGGTGTGGTTCACATTCAACATGGAGAAATGGTGCCAATCAATCCATCATTTTAGTGTAAATAAAGTGGCAGCTCTGGATATCTCAAAAGCATTTAACAGAGTGTGGCATGCTGCACTACTGGCAAAACTTACTGCTTTTGGTGTCGGTGATGACTTTTCTCAGCTTGTATGGACCTTTCTCAGAGACCGCACTATACGAGTTGTTATATACATATTTAGGGGCTCATCAAACGAGTTCAAGATTAATTAAGGGGTACCGCAAGGGTCCGTTCCTTCTCCTTCCCTATTTCTTATTTTCCTCAACGACCTTCTGTATCCACTTTGTCGCGGATGACATCAGTATTTGACACTCGTACTCTTTTAGTTATAGACCCAACCTATCACAGGTCGCTGCTTACAGGCTAAATATGAATGATTCACTGAGTAGTGATCTTCTATTAACCTCCGAATGGGGTCGTAAAAACAGGGTCGCCTTTAACGCTTGTAAGACCCAGTGATATTTATTAACACTCAAACAAACGACCGCAAATGCTGCCTCACCTGTACTCATGGATGGTATAAATATTGAGGACTCGGATGCTCTTGGCGTTTTTGGAATGAAGATATAGTCTGACGTTCGCTGGACTGAACACATTTTTAATGTCTCTAAAGAAGCATGCAAGTACTTTGGTTTTTTGAAACGGTGTAAAATGTACTTCACTCCACCCGATCTCCTTACAATTTATACCACCTACATCCGAACGAAAATGGAGTACAACTCTCATGTTTGGGCCGGTGCGTCAAAGTCTAATTTGGGGTTACTCGACCGTGTGCAGGAGAGGGCAAAAAATCTCATCGGTGACAGCAGGGTATCCAGCTCAATTGACCCTCTGGAGCATCGACGCATTGTGGGGTGCGTTATCCTGTTCTATTATTACTACAATGTATTGTGCTGAGACGAGATTAGTAATCTTGTTCGTACTACACATTACAGAGAGAATTCGTTTTTCAGCCGTAAGCTTCGCCTGTAGAATAAGTTGCCTGCAGACGTGTTTTCTGTCTGTTATAACGTTGGACAGTTCAAGTCAAATGTTCACAAACACTACTCCCTCTTTCCCCCTTCTCACAACCAATTTTCCTAGTTCTGGTACAATGCACTGGGTCATCCCCTGAGTACTGGTCCAAGATAAATAAAGCTTGGATCCTTAAAATTTAACTATCCGATATATTTTAGTTAGAATACATATTAGTGGCTATTGAAGTATATAATAATAAACTCAATTGTTCAAGCTTTGGTATATTTATTTCAAACTTTTGACAACATATTATAAATACCATAATATACATATATCTAAGCTGAGCATTTAACAGAAACAAACTTAGAACCCAGCTCTATAATTATTAACACTGACTGAAAAACCGTTTGGCAAAATTTTTTTGTACTTCGAGTATTCATTAAGTAGAATTTACCTTCATAAAACACCATATTTTACGAAATGAAATAGTAAAAAAGACTTCTTTAATTTATTACAGAATACTTATTCACAAAAAATAATATATAATAAAAAAAAGAAGAAAAATCATTATAAAAAGAAACGGATGTGTCATTTCATAAACCCAAGTTGTTGATGGTAGTGGTACTTAAAGTTGAAGGTGTTGGTGTGGTACTTTTGTCTAATAAGCCAACCAATTAGTATTTTCATACTAATTAGCATATTTTCTTTGCGCAAATAAGCCTTTTTTTTAAATAAAGAAAGCACTTTAGTAAGTGTAATATTTCTTGGTTTTATTTGAAATAACGCATGTCCTTCAAAGTTGTTGACTAGCAGTGAATTCAAGTAAAGTGTGAGCAATTATAAAAGCTGCAAAGCATTTATTTTTTACTCTTATACTCGCATTCAATATTGAGGGCTGATTCTTAAAATAATGTTTGCTTAAAACCACAACTTTTCTACGGCCAAAGTAACTGTTTCATTATAAGTATTTTGTAAAACAAATTTATCGCAATAAAACATGTATTTATAAGTAGGAAAAAAAAGCTTTTGGTTGTTAGTCTATTAGCAAATAATTAATAATAAACAAGAAGGTAAATGCCAAGAAATTTTACCGATTTTTTTAGATCTACATGCATTTTTATTTGAATAGATATTTAAAGTTCTTCTGACTTTTTCAAATGTTTATTTGTAGCACATTTTTTTATTTTTTGCTTGAAAAAAATATATTCTTTGATAAAATGAATGTACTCATATGTAGTTTTATTTTTGATAATTATACATTTGATTTCAGTACGAGTTATTCCTAAACTAGTAATGGTAGCCCATTCAAAGTCACGTTGAAGTTCGTCATTTAAAGTTCCCGCACACCGGACCAGTGATGTACATGTACATGTGCTGCTTATCGTTTACAAAGTCCGAGTTTGCTGGGCAGCTTATTTATATATAAGGAAAACAGTAGAGGGCTAAAGTCCGAGCCTTGAAGAACACCTTGACTTGAGGTGTAAGAAGTTTATTTTGAAGTGCCTGATCCTATAAATTGATGTCTGTCAGTTGAATAAGAGAATATCAGGTCACTAGTAGTCAATGCAAACTTATGGAAAAAATAAATTTATTAGATAAAATATTATGGTCGGCAGTATCGACTGCGTTCAAATGCTCAAGGAGCAAAAACTAATAAATTAATGTAATATTGCAGCCATCAGCTTTCTATTTGACATCTTCCGAAATGTTGCAAGAAATCCAGATTGACAGCTCAAAAGAATATTATCATTCTGGAGGTATCAAGTCATCTGATTGTGAGCCAGTCTTTTAAAAACTTTTTAATGGATTGTGAAAATTAATTCACATGAACACCTACCTTGTCGGCCAAGTCTGATGATGGACCATCTCCACGAAGTGAATTATACTCGATTCACCATCAAAAATCGCAACTTTTTGCCATAAGTTTGTAGTCATATGAACAAACCCCTTGCCGAAAAGCGCAGGCTCTATATGCAATTTCCCTGGCAGTCAATGGAGGACAAGGCTTATATGTTGGTAGGCGGAAGCTATTAACAGTATTAGCCCTTAAGCAACTGACCCGACGAACCATCACCCGTGGTTCACTACATTACAGGCATCTGTTTCAAAACAACATCAACTCAGGAGATTGTTAGCCCCCGTAAACCGGCACTGCACCCTAGTTTTAAGGGAAACTAATATCCTAATCCTCGTCCTACCAATTAACTCTTGGTGAGGATTTCGAAATTCGAACACAACATAAGTCATGCCGCTGCCTAAAATTTTATTTGATACAACTAACAAGGAACTCCGACTACTCTATGCCCCAAAAAGTAGAGTGCCCGGGATTGGCGAACACCAAGGCAAACCCTGCTGCCCTGTGGAGCTTTTCAGAATAATGGCAGTATTGCAGTTAGTCTGTATTCAGATCTTGATTTCTTTATTGGAATGATTCTGGTTAGTATCCACAATTTGTGATAATAGCTGGTGGTGAAAATCGTGTTTAAAATAAATGTTATAATAGGAGGAGGATCTTAAAGAACTTTGGATCACAAAGCCGTCAATTTCTATTGCATTGGATACTCGTATGACGAACAATATGCGAGTACTTGAGATCACATCGTATTGCATGACATTAACAGCCTTGTTAGAAAGAACATTTTAACTTAATTTTGAAGATTTTACAAATGAAATAAAATTTGAAGATATTTTTCTTAAAATTAAGATTTTGGGGGCTTAGTGCTGTAATAAATGTAATGAACTGTCGAAGTATCCTAAGGAGTTTGACTTATTTCGTAAATTGAGGTTCCAAGCCTTTTGTACAATACATAAGTATATAAAATTACATACATATGCAAGGTGGTTGACCAGTCGTGCCATAAAACAAAATAATGTGTAAGGAGTTTTTTACTCAGAACTTCGTCGTACTATTTTCAAATATTCGACGGAGTTTGATTTATTTCCTAAAATGAGATTCAAAACTAATTGCACGCTACATATTCATATAAAGTTGCATATAGAGGATGGCCGACTAATCCAGTTACAAAACAAAGTGATATTGAAGGAGTTTTTTGCTCAGAATCCGTCTTACAAAAGGAAACTAAAGAATTGGACTGAATTGACAACAATAATTGAGTCTATCTCGATTTCAGGCCGCAATTGATAGTTTTTTGATGAGGTGTCGCAAATGCGTTGATGAGTATGGAGGTCATTTACGGACTATTATCCTCAAACGTAGTCAGTTATATAAATTTAAATTGAATTTATACTACACAAAAATTTGTTTTGTCTCTCATTCTGTACACACGGCCTTTGTTACTGCTGTCCGTATTTTCTATATATGTATGTTTGTTCATTAAGGCCTCATTAGTTTTTGATTTCTGTTGCTGTTCTGTGACGTTCATTTCTGAGGCCAATATTTTACAATTACTTTTTCCGTGAAAATATTCAGCTGTTTTTTACAGTAGAGCATAAATAAAAGAAAGACATTGGTATGAAGAATAATATACGTACATAAATATTATCTTGTGTGAAAACACACAAAAAAGAACATATTAATAATTTAGAAATAGTAATCACACTACCCACTTCTTTCTTACAGAAGTTTATGACATTTCTTATACAAAATATAATTTATTCCTCGCTAAAATCATATTCTTTTGACCATCCATAGTTGCTTAATTCATAATAATGTATTAACTTTTAAAAATCTTTAGTTGAAACAAATATTTTTAGCTTTTGACAAAAAAAATTATATACACTCGAATAAAAAATTTATGTTTCCATACCTGAAAAGAGTAAAACATACACATGTCTGGCCGTCACTTAACGTTGAATTCTATTTTCAACCGATTAGTCCGCAACAGCACAGAACGAAAAAGTATAAACAAACCATGCACATATAATTTATATTGAACAGAAACAAAACAGCTGATTCAGAACGGAAAAGAACGTACAAACTAATTCTGCCTTTAATTAAATTCGTCTGCAAACAAATTGCGCCGGAATAGGTAAGCAGGCCGTATACACAGCTTGCTACCTATTCCGTTTGTTTCTTTTTTGCTTATCTTTTTTCACCGTTATCCGCGTTTTCTATATATATGTTCACTATCAATTTCGTATGAAACCAAAGTGCATCGAAATAGGTAGCAAGATGTGTACATGTTTTTTTTTTTTCTTTTTTCACCGTTGTCCGTGTTTTCTCTATATATGTACATATGTTCATTATTAATTTCTATTCAACGCATTTCATTACCTTGTAGTGTGGAAGGTGTTGGACTAAAATTTGCTAATCTGAGCAGTGTCGAAGGTATATACACTGGACACTGATCAGTTTTAACTAATTTAACTCCAACATTTTAAATGCTGTAATAGAGTTTTTTTTAGTCTGTCATGTTGTTATTATTAAAGTTTAACGTCCACAAACACTACTCCCTCTTTCCACCTTATCAATCTATTTTTCTAGTTCCAGCACAATGCCCTGCAAATGTAGGGGTCACCCCCTGAGTACTGGTCCAAGATAAAAAAATAAAATAAAAAATACATAAGTTCATGCGAATGAACAATAGTGACTTTTGACACATCGTTCGCATAGAATAAAATTACGGCCTGTTCGACGATATCGAATGAAAATGTATGCGAAAGAAAGCTACTCACTCACATTCGAATCAATTTGGGTTCGTCTATGTCACTATTATTCTTTCGCATGAACTTATGTATTTTAATTGAATTTTTACACATCGTTTGCATAGAATAAAGTTAGAAAAAACCCAAATCAATTTGCTTTGCCTAGAGTGCGAATGAACTTGCCCTTTCGACATCGGCGAACTGACTGTTAGAAAAAACCCAAATCAAGTTTCTTTCGCCTAGAGTGCAAATGAACTTATCCTTTCGACATCGGCGAACTGACTGTTAGAAAAAACCCAAATCAATTTTCTTTCGCCTAAAGTGCAAATGAACTTATCCTTTCGACATCGGCGAACTGGCTGTAAAAAATATTATTATTCATAGCTGAAGCTTGACTGGAACTCAAAACTAGTTAGTTAATATCGAACATATGAAATAGGGGCTTACATCACTTCAACCTGCCACTGATCCAACCTAGACCGGAAATTTTCCAAAACGGCTCTATAAGTATCGGTTGAAATTGTTTGAATTTCCTAGCGTATATATTGGTTCAGTTTGGTAATGGTCATCTGGTTGTTGCTTTTTTGATACCCGCAAATGAAAAAATCTATTGGAGGTTACCTCTTTTCAATATGATTTTCTGTCGAAAAACTTGACGAAAGAAGCCAGCGAGTTATTTGATGTATGGCATCTTACTTCGTCTTGTTGTAAATTATGGAATATTTAAAACCTCAGACCGCTTACGAGTAGAGAGGTGGGGTTATTCTCGAACAGATGCTCTTATTCGCTCTACATTTGCCGGTACCCTCGATGATTTAGGACCCCGGATCTCATACTTCTAGTTAAATAATGGTTTAAATAGCTGGAAAATGACTCCTACCACAAATCGTTATAGCGACAGTATTCGCGTGATTCCGCTAAAGGACGGCAAGGCACTGTAACTCTAAAAGCCGGCCTCCCCGTTGTAGCTCCGATGCATCCGCCCGTGCTGATACTATGGTCTATTGAAATTTTGAGAGATTTATGGCTCAATCTGTAGATGCACATGATTTATATACGAATTCAATTTTTACGCATTAGGACTTTATTTATGAAGAATCTAATTAATAAAATTTATTATTTGTTTAAACATATTCCAGTGTAATCAGTCAGTAGAAATATAACCATTAATTTTTCACATGTGACTAACTGGCTTGTTTATAAAAATTTTTTCATGTTTATTGCACTGATTTCTATAGAACATTTTTTTATAAATAAGACTGGTACAGCCTTGTTAATTGTGCTGAAAGCTACTTTTCCTGCTTAGTGTATCACGAACTTCTCTTAATTGTTAAAAGAACAGGGCATTTGAAAATCATATATCTATGCATCGTAAACTTTTACACATCTATAGTTTATAATTCTAAAAGTGAAACTGCAATTTTTCTTCGGCTATGCAGACTTATAATTTATGGAGTGCTTTAAATAACCTAAACACCTTAATATTGTTAAACAGCTTGCCACAGACTTAAAACACTTCATGTATAACATTTTACAAACTAATGATGGTGTTACTTTTTCTATAGATGGTATTTAAGAAAGTCAGAAAATATGTTATTATTTCATACAGCATTTAATTACAATTCTAGTGATGTCATAGTCATAAAGAGGAGAAAGAAATCTAAACGGCAACTCATACTTATACGAATGATCCTACACACACAAAATGTTACATTTTAAGAAACACAAGTAGGTATTCAGTCCTACATACATACTTATATAAATGTGTATAATTTGATAGTTGTTGGTAAAATCTCGTCCTTTAGGTTCACTTGCCATTGCGATTTGCTGTTTTTCTTTTTCTACTATTTTTTATTTTTTTTTTTCATCATTCTACAATATTTAGCTGCAATGTGTTTTTCGTAATGACGGCAATATACTTATGGCTTTTCATGTAAAAGTGCTTGTAACACCATCATCAAGATTTTTTTTCTTTTTGGCTAATAAGCCACGTTGATAGTGGCTATTAGTGCAAAGTACTTGTGCATATATGAGTAATGAGAACATGTGATTTTTTATGTAAATATATAAAATACCGCAAAAAAGAAATTTAAGGTCAAATAAAAGCTTTTATGCATAAATAAATTCATTTAAGTTAATTGAGGGGCAAGACAGGACAAATATTCACATATAAAAGTGCGTTTGTGGTAGTCAGCACAAAATACTTTTCCGAATTGGACATATCTTTCAACGCATGCTTAAAACTGCATATTTAGGCAAAAAATATGCATTTTTTGTAATTACGTTTTTGGATCAATAAATGTAGAGTAAAAAACAAGACGAATTCATAACAGGTGAAATTGACAGCGCAGCTGATAACTTTTTTTTTTAATTTTAATCTGTTTCAGATGTCAATGGCATAATTAAAACAAAGTTGGAAAGCAATTTTAAAAAATTTTTTTAAATTTTGCATTGTATCTTGAGCACCAGATACCATCCAGAATCCAACCTAATCTGGCTGGCCATTTACACATTTGCAAGCTCCATGATCTAAGACTTTAATTTTCACGATATAATTAAAAGTTTTCCGAAATATTTAAAAGTTTTTCTTTTCTTGTAAATTTTTTTTTGCTATATTTTTTTTTTAATTTCCTTTTGTGTTTATATTTTTCCCTTGACATTTGAAAAATATTTATTTTTTGTAGTTTATTTATTTATTGCTCTTGCATACACCTGGGGCCAAATCACCGCATACGATATCGAGCAATATTATCAAAGTTTTTCATTTTGGTATCATGGCATACGATATCGAATGAATTGCATTGCAATAATATAAAAAAATTCAACAATTTCTTTTTTGTATTCGTACTTTTAGAAAATGTATGACCTTCAATCTATTACATTTTGTTTAAATTACGATCCGATATGCATCGTTTGCCATAATCTGGATGTATCGTAATGTCATTCCATACGATAGTTAATTCAATATCCTATACGGTGATTAGACCCCTGGTATGAATTCGCCTTGGTAAAAAATGTTCAAAACCTTAAAGTGCCCTGGAGACGATCAAAAAAAGTCATCAAGCAGTGCATATGTGTGTGTGTCGTCTGATTGTAGTATTTGAAAGAGACGTACAAATAATAGCTTCAATCACAATTTGTATTTTGCCGTCGTAGTGTACATATTAAAAAAAATGGAAAAACCAAACAAAAATTGAAATATTCTTAAAGCACAAATAGAAAATTTTTAAAAAGCACAACATGATTGAAATATATTTGTTTCACTTCCAATTTAATTTTTTTATTTTGTTTTTATGGCATTTTTTTGTCAAGCACAAATGGAGACGTACAAAATATCAGTCGTCAATATAAAAATCAAAACTTTTTGATTTTCTTCAAACAGAACCGACAACAAATACGTGTACCAGAAAAACAACGACCGCACGCACACAACCTTGTGATTGATGACTTTTTTTGATAGTCTCCAGGGTACAAAACAAGCTATCTAACAGAGTCATACATACCAGGGACAAAATCCGCAACTATGACTAAAATTCACTGAAAATTTTTGAGTGAAAAAATTATTATTAAGTGTACACTTTAAATGTTAAAATTTTTCATTCTTACCATTGTGGGCTCAAAAATCAAAAGTTAACACTGAAATTGGTGAACATTTCAAAATTCATCGTTGCGGAATTTGGCCCCAGGTCTCATAAAAAATGAACCGTTAATTTTAATTATTTCGGATGCTCTTGATGTTTTTGGAATGAAGATACAGTGTGACGTTCGCTGGAATGAACACATTTTTCATGTCTCTAAAGAAGCATTCAAGTGCCTCGGTTTGTTACTATTTATACCACCTACATTCGACCGAAAATGGAATACAACTCTCATGTTTGGGCCGGTGCCTCAAAGTCTATTTTGGGGTTACTCGACCGTGTGCAGGAGAGGGCGAAGAAGCTCATCGGTGACAGTAGGGTATCCAACTCTATTGATTCACTGGAGCATCGACGCAGTGCGGGGTGCGTTACTCTGTTCTATCGTTACTACAATGGATTTTGCTCTGACGAGATTAGGGATCATGTTCCCGAAACTCGCACATTTTTGCGTAGCACGCGTTCATGGTCCAGAGCTCATCCATTTGTGGTTGATTGCGCGGGGAATCGTACTACGCATTACAGAGAGAATTCGTTTTTCAGCCGTACTCTTCGTCTGTGGAACAAGTTGCCTGCAGACGTGTTTCCTGTCTGTTATAACGTTGGAAAGTTCAAGTCAAATGTTCACAAACACTACTTCCTCTTTCCCCCTCCTCACAACCTATTTTCCTAGTTCTGGTACAATGCACTGCATATGTAAAAAAAAAATATTATTTAAAAAAGTATTTATTTATTCATCAATAACTTGATCTTGTCTGCTTTAAAGAAATCCCGCTCAGATACATTACACTTAAGCTTTTTTTCTGTTCCTCGACACACTTCTGAAACGCGCTTTTTGGTATGGCCAACAGCTCATGTTTTGATTTTTCTTTTATCTCCTTAATCGTAGCAAAACGCTTTCCTTTCATCGGTGTCTTCACCGATCTTGTTAAAGTATAGTTTTTTTTTTATTGTAGCGTAGTAAATTCAAGTAATGTTGTGAACAAAATCACAGTTGTGTAATAGAGTACTTTCATAAATCTGAAAAATTTAGTCCCCAAGCAGATTTTATTTTTAATGGGAAATTTCGTTAAAATCGAAAGCAAAAGCTTTCGTATGAAAAAGCAAATTACTTAACAAATTCACAGTTGTGTAATAGAGTACTTTCATAAATCAAAATTTAGTCCGAAAGTAGATTTTATTTTGTATGGGAAGTCTCGTTAAAATCAACTAGATTTGATTCGAAAACCCGTATGCACTAGATTTCCTAATGAAACAAAAGTTTCATGCCGCAAATGCTTTCATATAAAAAAGCAAAATACTTAATTTAAGTTAAACTAGTAAAAATTGCACTATTTTTATAAAATTTCCTGTGAAAAAGATTTTTTGCCGGATTGATAATTCAAATTTTAAAGTAGAAATAGCTTTTTCACTTAAAAGCAAAAATTATTGAGTTGAAAAAATTTTCGTTAATATGTAAAATATACTTAACAAAAAAAATTGTTAATGAAACAACAACTCTTCACTGTTATATGACAACCTCTTCAATTTATTTATTGAATAACAGTCAATAATTCGGAAAACTTTTTATTAATTGCATTTTATTAAGAGATATTTCCAAAAATTCATTATTAATAATAATTTAATTAAGTCAATGCAAATTTTATTAAATTGATGGTTTTTTATTAATAACATAACTTGATTGAAAAACAATCTCATCTATTTTTTTCTGTGAATAATCAAGAAGATCCGATGCACTAGATTTTGTAATTAAACAAAAGTTTCATTCCGCAAAAGCTTTCTTTTAAAAGAACAAAATACTTAATTTTAAATAACCTAGCAAAGCAAAGGATTTGTTCTTTCGGCAAGCTCTTTCACTACTCTCATTAGCCATTAATCAAGAAGTTTAAGCGATTCTTAGTTGTTTTTAGTTATGCTTTTAAGCGTTGCTTTCAAAAGTCTTTCAACAACTTTTTTAGCTTAAAACCTTAAAAGGCTAATATTTGTGTATATCTGCAATGCAAAAAGTAATTTATGTCTATTATTCTGCTTAAGACACAACTCAAGTGTTTAAATATTTCAGTTAAAATTTTATTGAATTGGTCTGATAAGTCTTTCAATGAGTGCAGAATAATAAAAAAGCCTTTAAAAATTTGTGTCTATTTTCTTTGCAAAAATAATGAATTTAGACACTATACGACAAGTGTTTAATTCTGTTTGCAATTAAGTTTTCAATTGTCGTTTTTAATGCTTCTTTAATTGTTATTTTATGGCTCAACGTTAGAAATGAAATTATTAATGTGTACGAGTATCTTGCGATCTGCACAGCAATATTGAAACTCGTTAAAACTTAATTTGTGAAACATTAATGCACTGAAAGTTTCTTGAGTGCTTTTAAATTATACGAAAGAGGTCTTGTTTATACACATATAGTTATATATGAAGTTTGTTTCTTTTTGCAATCATTTATAGAAACATGAAATTCGGGTAAGAAATCTTAAATCTTATAAATGTGATGATGAAACAAAGGAGAGGAAAAAAACAAACTTGATATAAGAGAAAGTCCTATAAAGACGTAGACTCTAAAAGTATAAACAATTTTAATAATCACCACCTATTCGATTATTGATCCTAGTTTTTCGAACTTTTTTTTTATAAATATAATTGTTGTTTATATGAGCTTGAAGACACTTATTTTAAATGTTATTAGTTTATTAATATTTCGATACGCAAGGGGGTGTCCCTTGCGTATCTTCTTCCGGAAAACTTTTCTAAATTTTTTGTTTACAAATTTTTATAAAATAATAAAAAAATTTTTATAAAAATTTGTAAACAAAAAATTTTAAGAGTAGTCTATGTAAGTCTATACGACTTACTTCCACAATAGCTCTTAAATTTAATACATTAATTAGCATCACGCTTACAACGGCTTCTAAAAGCTCGTCAAAGGTATTTAATTGACCGAACAGTTTTATTATATTAAATATAGGGTGTTTTTTTTAAGCTAGATAGAACTTTAAATTGTAAAAAGTAACACAAAAAATTAAATTTTGATGAAACATTTTTTTTATTTGTTTCAGTATACTCTGACAAATCATCATGAATAGACTCACGCTTGAACAACGCTACGAAATTATCCAAATTTACTTTGAAAATCAGTCCCGTTGTTTTATCGCAAAATTGTGTTCAGCGATGAGGCGCATTTTTGGCTTAACGGGTTTGTTAATAAGCAAAATTGCCGCATATGGAGTGAGACCAATCCACAAGAGACCCTACAGACTCCATTACATCCAGAAAAATGCACTGTTTGGTGCGGTTTTCATGCTGGTGGCATCATCGGACCTTATTTCTTCAAAAATGAGGCCGGAGCTCGCGTTACGGTCAATGGAGATCGTTACCGCACCATGATCAATGATTTTTTGTTTGAAAATATGGATGACATTGATCCGGAGGAGATGTGGTTTCAACAGGATGGCGCTACGTGCCATACGGCGAACGCAACCATCGACTTACTGAAATCAAAATTTGGCGATAAGTTGATTTCGAGAAATGGACCTGTCAATTGGCCTCCAAGGTCGTGCGATTTGACACCTCTCGATTATTTCCTGTGGGGCTACGTGAAGTCACTGGTTTATGCTGATAAACCAGCAACAATTGACGCCTTGGAGGCCAGCATTGTTCGTGTTGTTCGTGACATACGGCCAGCAGTGCTCGAAAAAGTGGCCCAAAATTGGACGTCCAGAATGCGCTTCGTCAAGAACAGCCGCGGTGCCCATATGCCCGAAATCATTTTCAAATGTTAATGTCACGTATTGATCTTTCAAATAAAAAAAAATTTTGATTACAATTTAATTTTTTGTGTTATTTTTTACAATTTCAAGTTCTATCGGGCTTAAAAAAACACCCTATACTATTCTTTTTTGTTGGTGTGTTTCTATCTGGTTAGTTTTAAATAAAACGATTAAATGTTGATTAAATATTTACGTAAAAAAGTTTTATCGTGAAAGTTAGGTGAAAGTGCTCTTCATATGCAACAGTAAAAAATTGGGTTGCTGAATTTAAACGTGGTCCTACAAGCATTGAAGATGAACCCACTTTTACGTATTGGACGTCCAAAAACATTAACAACAACAGAAATTGTAGCCAAAGTGCATGATATGGTATTACATGATCGACGAATAAAAGTGCGTGAAATCTCAAATGACGGAGTCCATTTAATTTTGCATGAAGAACTACAGATGAAAAAGCTTTCTGCAAGATGGGTGCTGCATTTATTAACAGTCGGCCAAAAACGCATAAAAATTAACATTTCTCAAGCTTGTTTGGATCGTTTTAAGCGAAATGAATTGGATTTTAAGCGCCGTTTCATAACTGTTGATGAGACATGGTTCCACCACTATACTCCAGACACAAAAGAACAATCCAAACAATGGACCGAAGCTGGAGGAAATGCCCCAAAGAAGGCAAAAACAATTCAATCGGCTGGTAAGGTTATGGCAACGGTTTTTTGGGACTTCAAAGGTATTTTATTGATTGACTATCTGCAAAAGAGTAAAACAATAAATTCAGAGTACTATTGCAACCTTTTGGATCAATTAAACGTACAAATTCGAGAAAAACGTCCTGGCTTACAACGCAAGAAAATAATTTCTCATCAAGACAGCGCACAAGAGTGTCTTAACAATGGCTAAAATCAACGAATTAAAATACGAGTTGCTTGACCACCCACCTTATTCTCCTTATTTAGGTCCCAGTGACTTTTACCTGTTCCCAAATCTAAAAAAACTCCTTGCTGGCAAGTGTTTTACCTCAAATGAAGATGCAATTACAGTTGTAAGCCTCTATTTTGAAGACCTTGAGGAAAATTATTTTAATCAAGAGATAGAATTGCTCGAAAAGCGTTGGACTAAGTGTATTGAAGATTCAAGAGACTATATTGAACAAGAAAAATTTTTTTGAAAACTAACTATTCTCGTTCATTGATAGGCTAAGAAGTTTCCGAACCGCCCTCGTACATACATATATAAGAGTATACATAAAAATGAATGTTTGTATGTATGTATGCATGTATGTTTGTCCTTTATAGAATCGTAAACTATGCATTTGAGCATGGGATGATTTTCGGCAAAGTTGGCGCGACCACGCCTACTTTAACGCCCACTTTGTTTAAATTGAGTAATACATGGGTTTAAACATATTTACTTCAAAATGTATATACATCTTACTGTAGGCGAGGTAAAAATGAAAGTTTTATGTGCCACGCCCATTTTTGCGCCCCATTTCATACGGGACGACGCTGGACCGATCTGTCTGAAACTTTTACAGCACACCACTAAAGCTATGGTATCTTTTATAAGACACTTCTTTCTTTTGACCATGCCCACTTTAACGTCCACCTTTGATTCCATATGGGTTTTAACAGATTTACTTCAAATTGAATGCACACATCTTACTCTAGGCGAGGCAAAATTTAAAGTTTCATGTGCCTCACCCTTTTTCACGCCCGATCTCATGCGAGATCAGATAAGATAAGCTAGAGAGTGTGAGGTAGCAATCCGGGTAGTTCCAGTGAGCTTAAAAACACGATTGTATCATTTTGGGAAGTAAAGAGAGTCACCGATTTCTGCATCATCAATTCGGGAACAATTTATTGGAAAATTCAGACCGATAACATCACATTCGCACAACCCATCATGATTTTTGTAATATTGTGAAATGTTAGAGAGCACATTGGGAATGAGCTTGGAATTTAAGCCTGTCAAATGGTGGGAAGTATCAGGAAACTGAATACTCTCGGTCGAAATGCCAAAGCGGAATTTACGATTGCCAATATCCAATAATTTATTTCAAAATACTTGCTCATATTACACAGAAAAAATTGTTTTTTGTGTTCAATAACGAAATTCGTTGAATCAATTAATAAATTGTTTGAATGCGGACCTGTAAAGTCATTCAAACAAAAGTTTAGTAAAAATAATTTTTGATCGAAAACTAAAAATTTTTTAAACAACAACTAAATACGATATCCAAGGTTATTCTTTTTAAATTTTTGTATATGAATACAAATTATTTTTTCAGACAAAAATTTTGTTGCTTTTATATTTACTATAATTTTTTCTGTGTGGTAATTCTTTTTTTTTTTTTTTTTTTTTTATATTGGACCAGTACTCAGGGGATGACCCCTACATATGCAGTGCATTGTACCAGAACTAGGAAAATAGGTTGTGAGGAGGGGGAAAGCGGGAGTAGTGTTTGTGAACATTTGACTTGAATCTTCCAACGTTATAACAGACAGGAAACACTTCTGCAGGCAACTTGTTCCACAGACGAAGCGTGCGGCTGAAAAACGAATTCTCTCTGTAATGCGTAGTACGATTCCCCGGGCAATCGACCACAAATGGGTGAGCTCTAGACGATGAACGCGTGCTACGTAAAAATGTGCGCGTTTCGGGAACAAGATCCCTAATCTCGTCAGAGCAAAATCCATTGTAGTATCGATAGAACAGAGTAACGCATCCCACACTGCGTCGATGCTCCAGTGAGTCAATAGAGTTGGATACCCTACTGTCACCGATGAGCTTCTTCGCCCTCTCCTGCACACGGTCGAGTAACCCCAAAACAGACTTTGAGGCACCGGCCCAAACATGAGAGTTGTATTCCATTTTCGGTCGGATGTAGGTGGTATAAATAGTAAGGAGGTCGGATGGAGTGAAGTACATCTTACACCGTTTCAAAAAACCGAGGCACTTGAATGCTTCTTTAGAGATATGAAAAATGTGTTCATTCCAGCGAACGTCACACTGTATCTTCATTCCAAGAACATCAAGAGCATCCGATTCTTCAATATTTATACCATCCATGAGTACAGATGAAGCAGCATTAGCGGTTGTTTGTTTGTGCGTCAATAAGCAACACTGGGTCTTACGAGCATTAAAGGCGACCCTGTTTTTACGACCCCATTCAGAGACCAATAGAAGATCACTATTCAGTGAATCATTCATATTTAGTCTCTTGGCAGCGATCTCTGATAGGCTGGGCCTATATCTAAAAGAGTACGAGTGACAAATGCTGCTGTCATCCGCGAAAGAGTGGATAGGATTGGAAGTTTGGTAGAGAAGGTCGTTGAGGAAAATAAGAAATAGGGTAGGAGAAAGAACGGAGCCTTGCGGTACCCCTGAATTAATCTTGAACTCGTTTGATGAGACCCCATCTATAACAACTCGTATAGAGCGGTCTCTGAGAAAGCTCGATATAAACCGAGAGAAGTCATCACCGACACCAAAAGCAGTAAGTTTTGCCAATAGTGCACCATGCCACACTCTGTCAAACGCTTTTGAAATATCAAGAGCCACCACCCTACTTTCACCGAAATGATGGATTGAGTGGCACCATTTCTCTGAGAGATATGCCATAAGATCGCCAGTTGAACGACCCTTACGAAATCCATATTGACGATCACAAAGTAGTTTATGCGACTCCAGATACCTCATAAGGTGATGGTTAACCATGTTTTCCATTACTTTGGAGAGTGTAGAGCAAATTGCAATTGGGCGGTAATTTTCGGGGTTATTTGCCATACCCTTTTTGGGTATTGGTGTTACATTAGCAACCTTCCAGCACGATGGAAACTCACCAGTATGGTAAAGTATGCTGAAAAGGCGTGCTAATGGACGCGCAAGCGTAGAAGAGCACTGCTTCAAGACCAGTGCTGGAATGCCATCCGGTCCAGGAGTTTTGTTTATATCGAGGTCTTCCAAAACCCTTTTAACTGCTCGCGCCCGGAAGAATATCTTCGGCATAGTTACAGATACTCTTTCGAGCTCGGGAAGTGGCTGACTGCTTTCCGGCAAGCAGGAATTGCTTGCAAAGATTTCAGCCAACAGGTTAGCTTTGTCAACCGGGTCTGTGAATGCTTGGTCATTCTTTAAAAGAGTTGGAATTGATGAACTAGCACTGTTCTTTACTCTCTTAACGAAAGACCAAAAGGTCTTACTGCCCCGAGGAGCTGCAAGGACCTTGGCACGAAGGCGCTGTTCGTGAAGAGACTTTTCACGCCTAAGTACCTTGGCACACGAAGATCTTGCCTTTTTGCGTAGCAAATCAGTGTCTGGTGTTTTGTTTAAACGCCAGTTACTGAATGCTTCCTCTCTGGATCTGACTGCGTTTTTGCACGTCTGATTAAACCAAGATTTTGCTTTTGGTTTAATCGAAATCTGCTTGGAGGGGATGAATGTTTTCATCCCTAGCAATATAATGTTCTCGACCATTTTTGCTGAAGCATTTATGTCGTTATCTAGAAAACAAAGTTTCCAATTAAAATGCTCATAAAATTGGTTGAGCTCAGCCCAACGCGCCTTTTCGTAAATAAATATTGAACGTTTCGTAGCTGATTTTGAAACGTTACGAAGTCCCGAAATCGAAAAGGTGGCAGAAATGGTGCAATGATCCGAATTGCCGAGAGGTGCACTAACTCTGACTTCATACTTTTCAGGGTGTGAAGTCAGGAATAGGTCAAGTGTGTTTGAATGGTGCCCTTCAACACATGGAATATGCGTTGGCTCATTCACTAATTGCGCTAGGTGGTTGTACGCAGCGAATAACTCGACATATTGGCCTTCTGGAGTTGTATGACTCGAGTGGCGAAGCCAGGATGAGTTGTGAACATTGAAATCACCAGCAACAACGATTTCACTGCTCGGACAACTTTCCAGGATCTTCGATATGGAGTCGGAGAGGGCATCGAAACCAGAAAAGGTAGTATCCCTCACCGCATTTGGACTTCTGTATAGAAACCCGAAATGCAAAAAGTGTGATCTGATTTTGAATTTAACCCAAAGACAGGTAAATTCTGCATCATGCATGCTTAATGGTTGCTGGCATTGGAACACAACTTCATTGCGAATGTAAATTACAAGGCCCCGATGAAAGTTAAAGAGGGATAGGAATTGATACCCAGGTATATGAAAATCCTGTGGATCAGCATTCTCAGATACCTGGGTTTCACATAGGGCGAAAATATCCGGCCGATGGAGACACGTGTGAGCATAGACGGAGAAGAAGTTCGTTCTCAGCCCACGTATGTTGCAAAAGTCTATTCTAAAGTTTCCCGCCATTGCGATAGAAAAATCATGTACAAATGCTAATTCTGCTGTGCTGGTGAGGCCGAAGTTAACTTAATTGTTCATTCGACTGTATAGTATCCAGTGTATATACCTTCGATACTATACAGTCAACAACAGTCAACCCCATATCACCAACATTGCAAAACAATTATTTGGTTTTTATTTTTTTTTTTTTTTTTTAAAGGTATGTTGCAGGATTATGGAACAATGCCTGTAAAAGGGCCATAAAAGCCCTGATCTGGCCATTTATCTATATTATTTAGATTAAAAAGTTAATTATTATTATTTTTATTATTATTATTTTATTATTATTGTTGTTGTGGGTGTTTTCTATTTTTATTTTTATTTTTTTATTTTTTTATTTTATTTTATTTTATTTTATTTTTTCTGTTTGTTGATCTGTCTGGTTTATTGGGTAGCAGCATGTATGCATGCTGTATGTCTGCAGCTCGACATACACGTTCGTTCAGTTGAAGATTCTTTATGTGTCTGCACAGAACGGACAGCTTCAAAAATGCATTAAATTCACCGAATATTTAGCTAAAACATTAAAAATGAATAAATCTGCTGTGTCGTAGTACCGGACGTACGTCATGGCAATTGCTGAATGCCGTTTCAGTTTATATTTTGTAACACTATGATTACCGATCTGACATTAAGTTGCAGATTGTGAAGTAGTAATCTAGGTAGATCTCAAGAGAGTCACCGAATTTGACATCACCAATTCGCAATTTCTCTTTAAATCCAAAAATTCAGATCGCTGACATCATATCCGCTCAACCAATCATGATTTTTGCAACTTAGTGAAATGTTTGAGAGCGCATTGTGGATTTGATTCGGTAAAACGGCAGAAAAGGACGGTAAAATGTATACAGCCAGCATATTGGAGAATAGATGGCAATATTTCAAGATATTGATTGCCTTATTTTCACAAACTATTAATCTGATATGAATAGTAGTAAGCTGAACTTATTTTTCTGTTAGATTCAGTATTTAGAACTCAGTGTAAATTTAATGAATTCATATACATTGCAATGCTTATCCATTGTTCGTTTGTTATTATGGTCCTGAGTTCATTGAAAATAAATTTTACGTGATACTTTAATTTTTCTTTCCCAAGGATTTAAAAAAAGTGGGCGTAGGAGTAGACGTTGAAAACTTTGCCCGAAACTTTTTCTCTGCGTAAACACTATGTTTAAGATAAATTTAAAAATACATACAATAAATTTTTCGTTCCGAAAAACTTTTAGGTGGGCTATAACGAACACTTGATAAAAACGACTATCATAAACATATGTTCAGACGTCCCATTTAGACTTAAAATTTTATTTCTTTCTGTTAGTTCAATTAATTGCAAATATCACAGATAAGTATATATAGACATATATACGTTAAAAAATCCGCGTTATCTTTCGTAATATAAGGTAACTTTTTAGGAAAAATTAAGGCTTATAATATCTTTTATTTTGATCTTATCACACAAAAAGAAGCCCATTCATGTAGACTGCCATTAACTTCGCGGTCATAATTAAGAGCAGCATATTCCATGTCTCGTATAACACAACGTGCAAATCGTGTTAACTATCGCGATACTGTATTTCTTGGATTTGGATCCGCAGATGTATTTCGAGATCTTGCTTAGCGTTGCAAGTGGTTTTGAGATAATCGATCAGTTTGTGATCTCCTTTGAAGTAATATATTATTGGTAGAACGTGCACGCCGATCTCCATTTGATTGAGCGGGGCATGGCATTACTTTCAAAATGAAAAACAAAAATCTGAAATGTAAAGATTTCTAACAACAATAGTAACGCATACATATGACTTTAATGCACGTGAAACCACTTTTCTTTTTCATTAGAAAAATATTCAAACTTGCATGAATTTCCGAGCAGACTGAAATTAAATATGTTTAAACCACCGCCCTAACATCATCAATTTGCCACTATTTTATTTGCATTGCATATATGTTTTTGTCACTATAAAACAATGATTGAAAAAACTTGCATGAGAAATTTGAACATTTTTCGTGTATAAATTCGCTTGAAATTTGTTGTGAAATAATGAAATGAGTGTAGACAAAAAGTATTGCAATGAATGATATCAAATAGAGGCAGATAAAAAGGATGTCGTCAGCTTAACGTTCAAATAAGAGAGACCGAACGTCCTTACTAAATAAAAAAATGTTAAGATTTGCATAAAAACTTTGATTGAAATCGGTCGATCCATTTGCGCAGTTAGTGGTGACATCAAAGTATGCACTTATTTTTATGTAGACTAAAACATTTCTTTTTACATAGCAGATTTTTATCAACTCACCACTAAACAGACACTTAAGGCAGAATAACAGCCTGTTCGACGATATCGAACGAAAATGTATGCGAAAGAAAGCTAGTCACTCACATTCGAATAAATTTGGGTTCGTCTATGTCACTATTGTTCGTTCGCATGAACTTATGAATTTTAATAGAGTTTTGACACATCGTTCGCATAGAATAAAGTTAGAAAAAACCCAAATCAATTTTCTTTCGCCCTGAATGCGAATGTAAGTAAGTTTTTACGTTCTATATATATATAACTATATGTGCAAGGTTTGTTTTTACTTTCTTGTTCTGTTTTTACTTTCGGACTAATCCAAGGCAGCTTTATACAGGTAGTGGCAGAATTAAGCTACGTATACACGGTTGTCAGATCTTACAATATTGCCAGTAAAATTGTCTGAAAATGTATTACAATCGTGTCAACTGCCAATTTTTAATTTACAACGTTGTCAGAAAAACCATTGTTAATCAATTGTAAGACGACAATGTTGTCAGGCATCTGACAATCGTGAGAATACTCTTCGGCGGCATTGCCAGATAATTGGCTGGTATTGTAAGCTCAGTTGTAATTGTCAGATGTATAAAATTAATGTACCTAACAATGGCATCATTGTCAGATAAAAGTTCGATGGACAACACAGCCAAACAGATGGTTGTTGATATACATAAGTGGCAATGCCTTACAACATGTCTGGCACTTTTTTTCATCTAACAATCTGACAACCGTGTGAACTGACAATTTTTGTTGTCAGATGAATTATTTGTCAGACCATAGTCTGGCAATGAAATTGTAAGATTTTCTTACGATCGTCTGAACACACAATTTACCTCTGCGGGACAAGTTTTCATTGTCACTACATTGTCAGCATGTTGCCAGATCTTACAATATTGAAACATCTGACAACCGTGTGTACATAGCTTTACAATAAATACAACACCAACAAACATCAACATGTATGTCAAAATTTTGACAACTATTCGTAAATTCTACCAACAAAATACATGTTGATGCTTGTTGGTGCTGTATTTATTGTAATTCTGCCACTACCTGTATAAAGCTGCCTTGGACTAATCTGTCCAAAATAGAACTCAACGCTAAGTGACGGCCAGATATGTGTATGTTTTACTTTTTTCAGGTATGTAAACATTTACTCAAAAATTTTTTTTTGTCAAAAGCTTCAAAAATTTCTTTCAATTTAAGATTTTTGAAAGTTAATAAATTTTTATAAATTAAGCAACTATGTATTATTAAAAGAATATTATTTCAGTAGGGAAAAAATTATATTTTGTATAAAAAGTCTCATAAACTCTGCAGATTATGAGAAAGAAGTGATCTGTTTGATCACCATTTTAATATATATATATATATATATATATATATATATATATATATATATATATATATATATATATATATATATATATATATATATATATATATATATATATATATATATATATATATATATATATATATATATATATATATATATATATATATATATATATATATATATATATATATATATATATATATATATATATATATATATATATATATATCACAGAACGGCACCAGAAAAAAAACCAATTAGAGGCCTTTACTACGACATTAAATTTCTATTCGGGACCAAATAACTTACAAAATATTTCCGGAATGTTGAATTGAAGTTTTAAATCAATTTTTATGTTGTCACAATATAAAATGAATAAAATTTAGTTGCTTTTACAAAAACACAGCGACTTTGAAAACTTAAAAGATTTGTTATGTTTTTATAACAGGTTTGACAATGGTTTAGTATAACAAAATATATAAATAAATTTATTAACGCATTTTTATGTTAAAATTAATTTTTTCTATTTAGTATTAACAGTTTTCTATACGATATAATAAAATCGTAAAATCATTTATGTTTGGTTTTGTTTTATGTTTTATTAAGAAATGACATTTATGATTTTTCCTCTCTAATCTCTTATTAAAACTATCACCTGCTTTTTGATGCCATAATTTTAATTTTATAACCTTTTTTCTAATTTATAATATTTACGAACTTGCAGCCATTAAATGGGTCATTAAAAACTTTTGCCGCATTCTGTGAAATTAAATTAAACTTTTCATTTAACGAGTATATTCGTATTTTATTGTCTGGCTGCATAATAATCTCAAATACAATAAAATCCTCTAAACACAGAATTTTATAATCAAACTTTATTACGATTACTGCTACTACACAAAAGTACAAAATCATATTGAATATTTGCGTTCTGTCTTTCTAATTTAAAACAAAAATTAGAAGTGACTGCATTTAAAGATTTTTAATGAAATCATTTCACATTAATTAATTGAATGCTACCATTGACTTAGCGTTGAAGCCCGGTGTGTCTGCCTGCATTCAATGACAAGTGGTTTGAAATAGAAATTTTAAGAGGTAAAAGTTTTTTCTTTTGTATTAATTATGTAGAGTGAAACGGATGAAAAATTTGAAAAAGATTAAACAAATATTAGGCCATGATGCACTATCAAGTGTTAATTAAAAGACTTAGCTCAATATTAACAAAGAAATTCAGCCAGCGACGAGGTGATATACTTTGTATGTATGCGTATAAAAGAAATCATTGTGTACACATAGAAAAAAATATATGGTTGATATGACAATATTTTAAGGGCAACATACTATTTGTTGCTGATAATAAAATATTATTTTATGAAACCATAGTCTTGTTAATAAATAATATAAATAATTATACTATATTCTAGTTTAACATTGTTTTCATATTGAGTAATTGTAGTATTAATTAAAGTGGCAATACAATACTATTATCCACCCAAACTTACTTTTGTCTTGAAAATAACCATATTACTGTCATAGTGTACCAAATTAAGGTCATAAATATTATTATTCTTACAGAACCAATTTTTTTAATTATATAAGAATATTAAATAAAACAAGTGAGAGTGTAGTATATTTGGCTGGGCCGAATCTAAAATACCCTTCCCGATAGCCACATATATATATGGTATATAATAAAAATTTAAACTATATATGCTCGGATATATATGGACCGATATCAGGTGAAAAACTTTTTTTGCAGTGTAATCGCCATGCCAAACAGGTAATCTTTCATGGCAAAATCGGTTTAGACTATATCTCAGGTATATATGAACCGATATTGTCAATTTTCTTTTTCTGTATTTTAGTACCCTCTTTTTATTACCAGAACTGATTTTAAGCAAAACAAATTGTTTCATCGAAAAATCGATTTAGGCAATATCTCGGGTATATATAGACCGATATCTAAAATTTTCATTTTCTGTATTTTAATAACATGATTTTATACCCGGAACTGTTTTTAATAATAAACAATTTTTTTCATGGAAAACCCGGTTTAGACTACATCTCGGCTATATATAGACCGATATCGGAAATTTTCATTTTATGCATTTAAGTAACCTCTTTTTATAACCAGAACGGCCTTTAACTAAAAATAAATTTTTTCATGGAAAAATCGGTTTACACTATATCTTGGATATACATATATCAGCTATTTTTTCATTTTTTTTGTTTGGTAATCTCTTTATATTAATAGAACTGTTTTTTAGCAAAAAAAGTCCTTTGAAAAAATTGATTTAGGCTTTATCTCGGGTATATATAGACCGATATTGGAAATTTTAATTTTTTGTATTTAGATGATTAGAACTGTTTTTAAAATGTTTGGTAAAAAAGGCAGTTTAGGCAATATCTCGGATATATGTGGACCGATATAGGAAATTTTCATTTTCAGTATCTGGTAACCTTTTTTTATTGCCAGTACTGCTTGTAAGCAGTAAGTTCGCTTATGCGACATTTTCATTAAAAAATTGGTTCAGGCTATATCTCGGGTATATATGGACCGATATCGGAAGTTTTCCTTTTTTGTAAGTGACCTCTGTTTATTGCCAGAACTGCTTTAAAGCGAAAAAAGTATTTATCGTCATTCTAAATAGTTGTGTCAAGTTAGAAGCATTACAAACAATATTTTTTTTCAAAAAATTTCATGCAAAATTGCAAAAAACTTTTTCGAAATTTAGATATATCTTAGCTGCATGTGAGCTGTTTTTATTGAATTTCAATATCAAACCCATGAATGGATTGAGTAGTAGAATGGTGAAAAAATAAAGTTTCTATGTCGAATGGTTTTTTCAGAAACGGTATATACATCCGTCTGTCGGATGGATAGACGGACATCGCTTAATTAACTTTTCTACCAATGCTGATTCAGAATAAGTGTACTTTATAGTGTCGGAAACGAAAATTGTAGAAATTACAAATGAAGTCATAAACTTATGTTTTTGTGAAGGGTATAAAAAACACATTTTCCATTTAACAATACAATATTTATAATTACATTATTTAATTAATTAATGTTTACATACGTGCACATAGTAATAAATTAAAATAAAAGAAATACAATACGACATTTATTAATAATCGAAAATAATTCAAATTAGTTAACAAAAAAATAATTGGGTTGCAACTCAAGAGGATGAAAGCAACATCTTCTAGTTGTGTTTTTGAAATAAAACAAATGCTCTTCATCAATTATCTCAATTTGAAAATTCAAATTTAGCCGTATTAATATGGTTAGATATCACGCGGTGTATGGTTATTCACAACAATGACATGGTTGGATACAGGAACTTTTAATGACTGTAGCAATAGTATGGTTAGGTACCCCCATAATATTGTTCGCCGGAAATATGGTTGACTATGGCATAGTATTATTGTATAGAACGTACACATCGTTACATATTAATAATTAAAATTACTTATCTTTTTAAATAATTTTATGCTTAAAACCGTTTTATGTCGACAACTAAAACTCTTTTTAAACCAAAAAATACATAATATGTCTTTTTAGTTTGCAAGAAAAACTAAAGAAAATTACACGTATGTATGCCAGCAACTAGAATGAAACTAATGTTAATGTTGAAAATAGTAATTTTGTTCTATAAACATACATTTGTTGGACAATATGACAATAAAATTATAAAAATACGAGTACAATGACATATTTGCAAGGGAATAAATTATAGTTAAATCGATAATATCCTATTTTTAACAATAATTCATAATGTTATAGATTATACATTAATATTTCTGTAACCATATTTCATATTGCTTTTGTATGGAAGGGGTTTTTTTTTTTAAATTTAAAGCATAGTGAAATTTCATGATCGAAAAAGAAATATTTTTATATATTTTAGTTTTTATATAAGCAACTTTTACTTGCAAACTTTAATAATAATTACTCGCAAACTTCATCATCAGTCGACTGTTAGTTTACTGACTAATAGGGACCTAACTTCCATTTTAGGGCGGGGCGAGCCACAATTTGCAGTGAGGTAAAGTAGGGCTTACCACAAGAATGGGTTGTGTCTTCTCTTCTATGGAATTTAGCTCTGATCAAGTTGCTAGTGGAATTTGGTTGCACATTGTTTAGCACTGTGGCACAGCTGATGGCTGTGTCGAGTAAGTGCCTAGATATACTTTCACTGCAATTAAACTCTTCAGTGAGGTTTACAGATTAATGATGCGCGGATAGTGGTCTAAGTGTGAGTCCACAATAAACGGAACTTGCACTTGTCACTCGAAACCATAAGATTACATTCTTTGCTTTACCAACCTTTCTGTGTAGCCTAAATTAACGCGTCAAGCGTAATTTATCTGTCAGAAATCCTCACACGCACGCAAAATGCATGAGACTAGCCCAAATAGCGCGGCGTCAACGTTTTGCAATTGGAAAATCCAAACTTTGACAGAGCGTAGGAGAGAAACCTTTACTTTATCTCAGTAAAGTTCGCTTTAAAACAAATGTTACCATCATCACACTTTAGGTGGTTTCAGACTAATTTAGCGACTTTATCACTTTTTATTAGTTCTATGTAGAGATTTTTAGTAAACAAGTTTAATGAGCAATACTGTTCATGCCACAACGTTAAAGCTCTTTTTTAAGTTACTTAATAAGCGTAAAGTCAAAGCGTTAAATTACGTTGCGCTTTACGCCCGAATTTAGGTTGCTCTGTTAAGGAGGAATGGATGTGCGAAATATCTAGGAATCTATAGGGTATCCATCGATAAGGTATACTTTGTTTTGCCGCCATTTTGGTAAATATTAATCTTGACTTAGTTCATATTTGGCAGTCGTGAAGTAGACACGTGGAAAACTTATTATGAAAAAAATGTTCGAAAGACCAACGTGCTTTAATCGCTAAAACATTTTGTCAAACTCAATCATCGATTTTCACGAAAAAATCATAATGAGTAACGAGTCACATTTTAATTTTAATGAATGTGTGAATAAACAGAACTATCGGTTCTGGCCTATGGAATTCTCTTCATCAGCCACCTTTGCATAAATTAAAAGTAACAGTCTGTTATGCAATTTGATCAGGAGTAATCATTGGACCTTACGAGTACTTCTTTGAAAATGAAAACGGTGTAATGGTAACTGTGAATAGGGAGCGAAACCGTGATGTGATTGAAAACTTTTTAAAGCCCCTACTGCATGATTTCAGCTTGATTAACATGTGGTTTTAACAAGACGGTGCCACATATGGCCAGAATTACAATTAATGCTAGCAGTATACCTTCCCCGCGAACGCACTGTACTAAACATGTGCAAGAGTGTAACAAATTATTGTGAAAATTATTTAACTATGTTGATACATAACCTTTTGCACAAATAAGAACGTTTTATTGCATACTGCTGTTTAAAACACTTCAGTATATTGTATTGTATTGTTTTTTTTTTCAGAAATAGTAAAATATGTATGTTAAAATTATTAGCACTTTCATTTCGCACACTTTAGCTGTCATTGAATATATAAAATTATAACATTGAGAGAAAAAAACTTCTGAAACATCAATTGCTCTGTGTCGTTATCCAGAAATGTTTGATCCGCATGACTTTGATAGTGAAATGAAAAAGCAACATAAACAAGCAGAAATAATGTCAGATGTAAATGTACATTCACGTTTGTGAGCCAACCTTCTGTAAGAATGACAATTTTAACAGACATAGAGAATTACATGGGGGACTACATGTTAAAACAAAAACAGAAGTAAAAACATTAGTCTATAGGTGCTCACACTAATCATTATTGCAGTGGAATAATTTAGTTTAGCTCGTTTAGAGTTAGTGTCTTTATACTCGGTATCTGTTACCAATTTTGCCATAATGTGTGGTCTGCTTTAATAAATTGATAATGCATTTTAAATATATTGACAAAGTGGTTTTGTTTTCTGTTTTTTTTTTTTTTATTAATTAGCATCTTTTAAAAATCAATTTCATTTAGAAAGCTTATTGACTCCATTGAATGACAAAAAAAAAACTTGATAATAAATTGAAGTTAAAAGATTTCTGTGGGCGTTATTTTTTTTTTTTTTTTTTGTTCAAGTTAATAAAAAAAACACTAATTTTCAATGCATCAACATTTTTTAATTCTGTGTAAATTTTCGTAACAGACCAGTAGTCAGGCCACCAATTCTGATGTGATGTAATTAAAAAAAGTGTACCCAGTGGTAAAAAATTTTGAAGCCCCTATGTGACTTACGGTTGAAGCACTATTTAAAAAAGCGTTTTTTCACCATTAAAAATATTAAAGCTTTAAGCATTAAACACATTGTCAAATATAAAATACATGCATTTAAATGCGAACGTTTATTTAGACAACAGCAAGACGACACGACTGGAGGTTGTTGTCCATGCTGTTTTTTTTTGCCGCACACGAATTAAACTAATTTCTATTTTTGTTGACAACAAAATAAAAATAGTGTGGCCAGTGTAAAGAACATATATAATAAAACTATTTTGTGCTTGGAAATATATTAAATTTAAATGTTGTTTTAAATATATTAATAAATATAATTGTTCTACTGTTAAATATGTGCATACTAATCCTCAAAGTAAGAATTCTTAATTTTATAAAAGAACTAGTTAATGGTCCCTTTAGATATATACCAGTTGACTTTACTTCATTTATGAGTAGTTTTAATTGCATATCTTTGACGAAATTTTATATTTTATATACATTTTTCTTTCTCGAGTCGAATAATTTTTGTCCACATATCGAAAAAATCTATATAAGTTTTCAATTCTTTAATATGGTTTTCATCATAGGTCACAACATATATCCGATTATATTTTCAACAAACCTGAATTAAGCGTAGCAAACAAAATTTTTTTAAATTAAATTGCTCTTTTAGATTTTAAGGTCCTTTTTTAGAGAACTTTTTTCATGAAGGATTGATATAAACAGAACTCGTTCTGCAAAATAATGGAATTTCATAAAGCTAAAAATTCTAGAGTGGCTACACTGCAGTATACTTTTGTTAAAATGATTTTATGTTGCTGCCGTGTTTAAAAAATTTCAATATTCGCCTACACAACCATAATTGCCGATGACAGCATTTGCTGTCGTGAAGTCTGCTGCGAAAGAAAACAGCTGTTGGTAGAAACCTTTCAAGCAACAATGCAGTCGATTATTGGGTAGATAATAACATAGCTCCACAGCAAAACCATAACAAAAGCCAACGACTGAAATTGATTGCTGACTTGGTAGATATTTTATTGCACTTTAAAAGAAGAAGAGAAACAGCTGCATGTGGTTATAATACCACTAATCAGTGATAGTGTAGAGTATGGATATGGTCTTGGCGTTGTGGTATGATTCGGCTAATTTTAGATACCTCGTAAGCTTTTTCTCAATACCCTTATCTAGAAAATACGGTTTACACCTCAACAATTTCTAAGTCTGTTGAAATTGTTGAGGTGTAATTCATTGTCATGTAATAATATTTTTTTTTCTGAAATGTAAGTTCTTTTTATACCCTTCACAAAAATGTAAAGGGTATATATAAGTTTGTAATTCCGTTTGTAATTTCTACAGTTTTTTTTGCGACCCTATAAAGTACTTATATATATGTTCTGAATCAGAATTAATGGAAAAGTCGATTAAGCAATGTCCGTCTGTCCATCTGTCCGCTGTTGAAATACCGTTTCTGAGAAAACCATTAGACTTAGAAATTTTTTCTTTTACCCCATCGATTCATGGGTTTGCCATTGAAATTCAGTAATATCGGTCCACGTATAGCTGAGATATATTCAAAATTCCGAAAAAAGCCATTTTTTTTTTGCAGTTTTGTATGAAAATTTTTGAAAAAAAAAGTTGTTTGTTTTGCTTCAAACTTCAGACACTTATTAAGCATAGTGATTTAAAGCCAAAAAATTTTTTTTTTAGATATCGGTCCATATATACCCGAGATATAGCCCAAATCGGATTTTTAATGAAAATGTCACATAGGCGAAGCTAAACAACTTTTTTTTGCTTAAAAGTAGTTCTAGTAATAAAATAAGGTTATACAAATATAAAAAATAAAAATTTCCGATATCGGTCCATATATACCCGAGACATAGCCTAAACCGGGTTTTTCATGAAAATGCGGCGTAAGCAAACTTAAACAACTTTTGTTGCTTAAAAGTAGTTCTGGTAATAACATTAGGGGATATAAATATGGAAAATGAAAATTTCCGATATCGGTCCATATATACCCGAGATATAGCCCAAATCGGTCTTTCAAAGAAAATGTCGCGTAAGCGAACTCAAACAACTTTGTTTTACTTAAAAGCAGCTCTGGTAATAAAATAAAGTTATATAAATATGAAAAATGAAACTTCCCGATATCGGTCCATATATACCCGAGACATAGCCTAAACCGGGTTTTTCATGAACATGAGGCGTAAGCAAACTTAAACAACTTTTTTCGCCTTAAGGCAGTTCTGGTAATAAAATTAGGTTATATAAATATGGAAAATGAAAATTTCCGATATCGGTCCATATATACCCGAGATATAGCCTAAAACGGGTTTTTCATGAAAATGTCGCGTAAGCAAACTTGAACACTTTTTTCTGCTTAAAAGCAGTTCTGGTAATGAAATGAGGTTATATAAGTATGGAAAATGAAAATTTCCGATATCGGTCCATATATACGCGAGATATAGCCCAAATCGGATTTTTAATGAAAATGTCGTATAGGCGAAGCTAACAACGTTTTTTGCTTAAAAGTACTTCTGGTAACAAAATAAGGTTAGATAAATATGGAAATGAAAATGCCCGATATCGGTCCATATATACCCGAGATATAGCCTAAAACGGGGTTTCCATGAAAATGTCCCGTAAGTAAACTTAAACAACTTTTTTGCTCAAAGGCAGTTCCGGTAATAAAGTAAGGTTATATAAATATCGAAAATGAAAATTTCCGATATCGGTCCATATATACCCCAGACATACCCTAAACCGGGTTTTTCATGAAAATGCCGCGTAAGTGAACTTAAATAACTTTTTTTTGCTTAGAAGCAGTTCTGGTAATGAAACAAGGTTATATAAATATGGAAAATGGAAATTTCCGATATCGGTCCATATATACCCGAGATATAGCCTAAACCGCGGTTTTCATGAAAATGTCGCGTAAGTGAACTTAAACATCTTTTTTGCTTAAAAACAGTTCAGATAAGGAAATAAGGTTATATAAATATGTAAAATGAAAATTTCCGATAACGGTCCATATATACCCGAGACATAACCTAAAGGGGGTTTTTCATAAAAATGCCGCGTAAGCGAACTTAAACAACGTTTTTTCCTTAAAAACAGTTCTGGTAATGAAATAAAGTTAGATAAATATGGAAAATGAAAATGCCCGATATCGGTGCATATATACCCGAGACATAGCCTAAACCGGGGTTTTCATGAAAATGCCGTGTAAGCGAACTTAAACAACGTTTTTTCATTAAAAGCAGTTCTGGTTATAAAATAAGGTTAGATAAATATGGGAAATGAAACAGCCCGATATCGGTCCATATATACCCGAGATATAGCCAAAAACGTGTGTTTCATAAAAATGTCCCGTAAGTAAACTTAAACAACTTTGTTTGCTCAAAGGCAGTTCCGGTAATAAAGTAAGGTTATATAAATATCGAAAATGAAAATTTCCGATATCGGTCCATATATACCCCAGACATACCCTAAACCGGGTTTTTCATGAAAATGCCGCGTAAGTGAACTTAAATAACTTTTTTTTGCTTAGAAGCAGTTCTGGTAATGAAACAAGGTTAGATAAATATGGAAAATGAAAATCCCCGATATCGGTCCATATATACCCGAGATATAGCCTAAAACGGGGTTTTCATGAAAATGTCCCGTAAGTAAACTTAAACAACCTTTTTTGCTCAAAGGCAGTTCCGGTAATAAAGTAAGGTTATACAAATATGGAAAATGGAAATTTCCGATATCGATACATATATACCGGAGATATAGCCTAAACCGCGTTTTTATACGTGACTATTGTGAAGGGTATTTTAGATTCGGCCCAGCCGAATTTACCACATTCTTACTTTTTTTTTTTTTTGTACCAAAAATTACATAATTACTCGTATCGCATGTTTTCTATGTCTTCATAATTTAAGAGACCAGTGTGCCCAGTTTTCGCATATTAGATTTCTAATTTTTTCTTAAGAAGGTCTTTAAGACGAATAAATACAGTCTTATAATGAAGGGCAGCTAATTAAAACGATAGTGACTTAACACACTAAAGCTGCGAGCTTTAAAGGTATTTTCATTCATTACAGAAAATGAAAAGAGATACATATGTATTAAAGACTCCTGATATTTATTGTTACAGTGGGTACTACCTTTAAGCTCTAACTCAGTGATCATTACACAATGGCCTTATTGGTTTTCGCATGTATATAGTATTCTTGAGTGTTCTTAACCACAGTTGGCAACCCGACCGGACTGGTGGTTTTAAAATCTCTAAGTGACGGCGAAATCAAAGTTGTACACCTAATACTCACATTCTCACATAACGTACTTTTCGCAATTAAAATGAAAAAGAAAAACACAATTTTTGTTAACTTGGACGTAGAAATTGAAGAGTTGACACCTCTTTACTGTTTTCAGTGAACGGACAGAAGGAAATATTGTATAACATCATATATAATTTTCATTTATAATTCGGGGAAAGTGAAAAGTGAAAAAACTCCCTTTGGATATTTATTTGAAATCGGGCTAAGTGTTTAATTGTTGAGCTGTAAGCCAAAAAAGAAAGAAATTTAAAAATAAATATATCCATGTCACAAAGTTCAATTTCGTTGGAATAGGAATTCAATTTGATTTTTGAAATGTATTAATTTCATTCTTGAAACTAAAGCTGATTTGATTCCGAACCACTTTGCACTTTTTCGTTTTTTAAGAACCAAGAAAACAAATGAACGATTTGAATTTCTAAGGGCCATTATTATAACTGACAATTAGTTAACATTAGGATTTTATCCTACAAATATTTTTTTTTTTTTTTTTGATTATTACAAGTTAACATTAACCTAAAAAGTGGCTAATAACTTAACAACAAGTTTATCCTCATGGTGAATTTCAAAGTTAACTTTAATCATTTGAAGGTGGCATATTTTCTGCTGAAAATTTTGTAAAAATGGGAAAAATTGAGTGGTGACTTTATCGTTTACGTTAACTAAAGTTAAGGTTAACTATCGTGAACCTTATCGTTAGGTTGTAATAATGGCTCTTAGTGAAGGGGTATTTAATATAGAAAATATGCTTATAGGTTTTTAACATGCACACTTGTTCGGCATTTTGATTACATTCCCGCATTTAGTTACGCTTGAATCGGAAATTGGTATTCGGAAAAATACCTAATCGAAAGAAAAAGACGAAGAGAAGAGAATGTTTAAACCGGCTAATTTGCTATGTTCGAAACAAAACGTTCGAAATGCAATTTTGTAAACATTGCAATTCTTAAGCTAGAAAAAGTAAAATTTTAGGAATAAACACTGATATATACATATATTAAAACTAAATATTGTGCTAACTTTAATCAACTAAACTCATCAGTTAAGTGCGCAGAGAAAGAAAATAGGAAAAAAAACTTTCGTCTAAATAAAGACGCCTTCAAGTAAGTGTTACATTATTTTTGACCAGAAGCACCGTCCTATACATTAGCATCTTTACCACCGCTTAACGGAGTTGTAGCTGCTTTGAGCTTCTTCGAAGTTATATAACAACATGGACTGAGAAGGAAATATATAGCTTTAAAGCTAAAAAAGCAAATTTTATTTCAAAGTAAATTTATAGCATTTTGTACTCACCTTTTATTTAATTATATAATTTTTCACCTACAGAAACATAGCTAGAAAAACCAAAGTTTCCAAACGCAGAAATTTACGATCCGGGTCGAAACGCAGAACAAGGTTAATTATAAAGAGTGGTTAGATTTTAAGATACGATATTGATTTTGAATAAAACACATATTATTTAGATCTGGCAACGCTTGTTGCCAAAACCAACGAACACCTACTCGTTAGTTTTGACAGCATGCCTTGTGCTTGTTGAGTTGCTTGCGCTTATATTCATTCTCTTTACAACAGCCAACGCGATTACAAGCAATAATTTATAAATTCAAATTTGTTAATTAAAGTGATTTGGTTTTGGGATTTTTATACCAAAGGGAAAAGAAAATTCCTTTTTTGGTTCTTAAAGTAAATAATTACATATAAGTAATTAGATAAACAAACGTGGTACGCCACTTAAAGGCACCATTTACACCAAAAAAAAAATGTGTTCTTATTTTTCGCTTTGGTCTCAACCGGTAGAAGTCAAAAAGTCGAAACTTTGCTTAAAGCTAATTGTCACCGCTCTTTCGGACGAAGCGTCAAGAGAATCCGACAGGTACCACCACATCAACAAACAAAACTCATCAACCGTCCACTCTGTCCACCAAGTCCCATTCTACAGTCCACTACAACAGTCGCCAGCGAGATTGTGTGCGAAGTTCCCTTAACTCTGGAATATTGGTAAATCAATTTTTCATTTATTACACCTCTAACCCCCGTGTGATAGAACATTTTTTTTTTTTTTTGTCTTGGACCAGTACTCAGGGGATGATCCCTACATATGCAGTGCATTGTATCGGAACTAGGAAAATAGGTTATGAGGAGGGGGAAAGAGGGAGTAGTGTTTGTGAGCATTTGACTTGAACTTTCCAACGTTATAACAGATAGGAAACACGTCTGCAGGCAACTTGTTCCAAGAGTACGGCTGAAAAACGAATTCTCTCTCTAATGCGTAGTACGATTCCTCGGACAATCAACCACAAATGGATGAGGTCTGGACGATGAGCGCGTGCTACGTAAAAATGTGCGCGTTTCGGGAACAAGATCCCTGATCTCGTCAGAGCAAAATCCATTGTAGTAACGATAGAACAGAGTAACGCACCCCACACTGCGTCGATGCTCCAGTGAGTCAATAGAGTTGGATACCCTACTGTCACCGATGAGCTTCTTCGCCCTCTCCTGCACACGGTCGAGTAACCCCAAAATAGACTTTGAGGCACCGGCCCAAACATGAGAGTTGTATTCCATTTTCTGTCGGATATAGGTGGTATAAATAGTAAGGAGATCGGATGGAGTGGAGTACATCTTACACCGTTTCAAAAAACCGAGGCACCTGAATGCTTCTTTAGTGATCATTCCAGCGAACATCAAACTGTGTTTTCATTCCAAGAACATCAAGAGCACCCGATTCCTCAATATTTATGCCATCCATGAGTACAGATGAAGCAGCATTAGCGGTCGTTTGTTTGTGCGTTAATAAACAGCACTGGGTCTTACGAGCGTTGAAGTCGACCCTGTTTTTGCGACCCCATTCGGAGATTAATAGAAGATCACTGTTCAGTGAATCATTCATATTTAGCCTCTTGGCAGCGATCTCTGATAGGCTGGGCCTATAACTGAAAGAGTATGAATAGCAAATGCTGCTGTCATCTGCAAAAGAGTGGATAGGATTGGAAGTTTGATAGAGAAGGTCGTTGAGGAAGATAAGAAATATGGTAGGAGAAAGAACGGAGCCTTGCGGTGCCCCTGAATTAATCTTGAACTCGTTTGATGAGACCCCATCTATAAAAACTCGTATAGTGCGGTCTCTAAGAAAGCTCGATATAAATCGCGAAAAGTCATTACCGACCCAAAAAGCAGTAAATTTTGCCAGTAGTGCAGCAAACGCTTTGGAGATATCCAAAGCGTTTGACAACGCCAAATGATGGATTGATTGGCACCATTTCTCAGAGAGATATGCCAAAAGATCTCCAGACTCTTACGAAACCCATATTGACGATTGCAAAGTAATTTGTGTGGTAATTGACCATACTTTCCATTACTTTGGAAAGCGCAGAGCAAATTGCAATTGGGCGGTAATTTTCAGAATTATTTGCCTCACCCTTTTTGGGGATTGGCGTTACATTAGCAACCTTCCAGCACAATGGGAACTCACCATTATGGTAAAGTTTGCTGAAGAGGCGTGCTAATGGACGCGCATGCGTAGAATAACACTGTTAAATGTTTGCTTAAAAGTGATGTTTGAAACTAAAAATGCTACTGTGATGTTAAACTTTCAGTTTAATTCCTGAATGAACAGATGTTTTCTCAACTAAACGATATTTTCATGATAATGATGCATCATTGAATTGTTTTCAGAAGAAAAAAAAAAATCCAAAAACAAGAAAAAATATTTTACAATATAAAAGTTTTTGTCAAACTATAAACCATTTTAAAAATTTAAGAAAACACCATTTTAATACTTAAGAAGTAGCTTTTACCACACACTTTTGGCATATTTATATTAATTCATTAATTTATTTAAAGAAAATACAAGAAAGAAAAAGTTTTTCAATTTTATTTGTACAAATGCTTTTTTTAATCTAGGATATAGACTATATCCTAGATTAAGAAAAGTAGCAAAATAAATATCATTACGGCTTTACAAACTCGGTTTGCTTGAATTTTTGTTTTACTTTTCCGATTGTGCGCATATTTGGACGATTAAATTGACCGAAGAAATCATGTAGTGCACAAAATGTATGGTTGATATGACAATATTCTAAGGGCAAAATACTGTTGTTGAATTATATAGTTGAATATAACCACATAATATGGTTTCAATCTGAACTTTATTTGCAAAACTAAGAAGCAAAACTATACTCTATAAACATATATTTGATCAAAGTTATAATAATTACATCATGACTAACACTGTTATTGTAAAAAATAAAATTGTACTGTCCTGTCAAACCATATAATAGTTATATTCACTCTCATACATGTTATTGAAAAATTGTAAATTCTATTGTCGCAATCAATCGTACTAGTGCACACCTAAATAACTTCCCTAATTAAAACAACATACTTTGAACTTGTTCTATATAAATATATTTTTTAATCAATATTTTAACATAAAATAGAACATAATTATGAGAAAGTTTTAGAATATTTCTGTAAAATCTTAAAACTGATCCATCTTGATCTGGCCCACATATGTATCTCTAAAAAATCATATACATATAAATCGAATATATTAAAACACATAAATATATAATACCTTTATTACAAAACATTTTTGTTTTTGAATAATTTTCGCCATATTATAAATGCTTTTAAATTATTAATATTATTTAAATGGAAAAACACATACACCAAAAAATTAAAAGAAAACTATGTTTGTACACAAAGCAAATGTCAACAGCTTGCGTGAAAGTAACAATAGTTAGTTTATTCTGTAAACAAACATGTGCTGCAGATGAATGAATTAACCATACGTATGCTTGCAATTAATAGTCTATTATTTTACATTAGAAAACGTTTTGTTGTGTTTAATAATTATTTTAAACATTATTGTTGCTTTCAACCATGTTTTAAAATGATAGGAATATAACAATAGAAAAGCAAAAAATTTCAACACTAGTATAATTGTAGTGTATTAAACTACTCGTATATTAAAAATGGTATTTCGCCGCTAGCGGCAACAAAATAAATTGTGCCAGAGTATATACTAATATTGTTACAACAATTTTCTCTGCGTGTATGCATTTGGATCTGAAAGCCCATTTTCATAATAAGCCTGAATAATTTTAAGGCGCTGCTTGATTGTGTACTTTTCCACAGTTTAAATTGTATTAGTCTGATATTGAGAAATGTCAAACGAAATGCAGCAAAAATTTTACGTTAAGGTTTGGTTTACAATCAACATTGGCGCTTAAAATTTCACCACCTATTAGTATACACAGGCTAGGGAAGTTAAATATTTTCTGAGCTGCTTATGGAACTCGTTTTGCAAATATTCCTATTTCTAAACTGTGATTACCGAAAGAAAATCTTGCAAAATATTCTTTTACGCAGATTATATTTCTTCTAAACTTATTCTGCGTCGGAAAAAAAGTTACCCTTTCCAATGTTTATACGTATAGTTAAATATAAAGTAATGGTTTAAAATTCTTCTTAAAATTAAATTATTTTAATTTATGCACACATAATACACAAATGTGAAGTTGAAGGAATGAATCCGCCCATATAGATAAAGTTTTTGTTTGTCTCTGCCAACAATACTACTCGTATTCTCACATGCTGTGACATTCGATACGTAGACTGATTTGTTTATTCGTTTTTATTTAAATTTTATCTATCTATATTCAGTTTAAACTAGTATTGAAGAAAAAAAAAATAGTTTTTTTTTAAATTAGTCATTAATTATGTTAATGACTTGTAATGAGTTTATTCAAGCGCTTAAAATGTAATTATAAAGTGGGCGATGTTTTGACAAAATATCATACTTATCAGTTTTTTTTTGTTATCAAATCAGAGTTAGCTTTTAATTACTTGAAATTTGAATATGTGTAAAATTTCTATTTGAAAACGAATTATTGATTTATTGTGTAGCTATGAGGGTGTCCAATAACACGGAGTATATATATTCAGATTTTAATTATAAAACAATATATATAGTAAAATATATATTGCTTTACAATTAAAAGAAGAGTTTTTTGTTTAATTCTGGAAATAACAGATTTTCGCTTTAAATATCGGGTGGTTAAATTTTATTTATTTGGTAACTATACAGTTGGAAAGTAAATTTGCAAAGTATAGGATGCAGAGCATGGGCGGGGTGACAAAGACCATAATGCCCAAAATGGTATTAACAGTACTTTTGTAGCGTCGCTGTGACTAACTATAACGACCTATGCCTTCACATAGGAAGTTTCCACGTGGTTAACAATGAATAACCTCTAAAAAAAACTGTAAACCAATACAGTTAGTTGAGGCAAACCAGTGCGAGTGAGACGCAAAACTCGCGAAGAACGAACAAGAAATACAACCCTGATCGCACTTAAGAAATAGTTAGGATGACGCGAGAGCTGTTCTCCAGCCCAGAGCTGCTTTACGACTGTGGTTAAATTTTAATGGCCGATATTGAATATGAGTTATACCTAAACGTCAAGCTTTTTTTTGCATTTCATTTGACATTTCTTAATTTCAGACTAACTCAATTTGCGCCATAGAAAGCTACGCAATCGAGCTACCCGTTAAAGTTATTCTGGCTCGGCATGAAAATAGGATTTCAAATCAAAATGCATATCGTGATGTTTTTGGCCAATTAATCGGAAAAATTGTGCAAAAATTTAAGGAAACTAGGTCTGTAGGGGAAGTAAAAACACCAGTGTATTACTCGTACAGCTCGTTTTGCTGAAAATATTGTTGTAGTTCGCTACACTGTCGTCATGCCCAACAACTGTACCTAAAACACTCATCATTGATGAACATTATTCATAAATACTTACATTTACACGCGTACAAGGTACAATTGACTCAAGAACTAAACTCTTTTGACCAAGCGTCGTCAATGGTCAGAATGGTGGCAAAAATTTACACCAGTGGATGTTCAGTTTTCAAAGAAAATCATCTTCAGTGACGAGGCACAAGTTCCCCTCAGTGGAGCCGTCAATGAGCGGAATTGAAGCATTTGGGTGAGCCAATCGTGACCTAACAAATAGTAGCAACATGAAACCAAGAAATATTTTATTAAAATAAAACAATCTTGAACCTTGAAATACTTGCGAAATATGAAAAGTTACTTCCGAAAACAGATTGTAAATATGTAAAATTAAGAATTGATGTTTTAGTAGAAATAGTCGTAAGATTTGTAAATAGAATTAAAATTATTTTTGTACACCAAACAAACATTTTCTCACTCATTCTAGCCTGGTACCCTTAACAGTGCTCAGAAGAATTAAAACGTGCTGTGGCTAAACACAGCATTATAATAAACTTAGCCACTTCTACAGACTATTTACTAACAACATACATTATACTTTATATTTGACACCAATCGACGATATGTGGTTTCAACAGGACGGTGCCACTGTCCACAGAGCTAACGAAACAATGTCTCTTTGGCGCGACAAACTCATTGGCCGTGCTATCTCATGTGGTGGCGATGTCAATTGGCCGCCAAGATCAAGTGATTTACCACCGTTGGTATTCTTTCTTTGGGGTTATTTGAAAGAAAAAGTGTACGTCGATAAGCCAATCCACGAGCTGAAGAATGAGATAGTTCGCCATATTAACGTAATGGAACCTCAGCTATCTTTATCGAAAATCGTCATCGAAAATTTTAAACATCGAACAGATGTGTGCCACTGAGGTTGCGGCGGCCATTCGGTCGATATTTTGTTCCATGCATAATGGAACCATAGCAATATTATAAGTTCCTAAATAAATCAACATCGATCTTTAAAATTTACGCACCTTTTGATACAAACTGTTATTTTCATTAATAAATAATTCAAACTGCCGTTAGTAAATAATTCAATTTCATCAAAAACAGTTCAATAATAATTAAAAAAATATTTACATAAAACTCTTAGGGACATTATTACAACCTTACGAAAAAGTTCCCGTTATTTAACCTGCATGTTAGTTAACGTGAACGGTAAAGTCACCATTAAATTTTTCACATTTTTGCAACTGAAGTTACAATATTTTCAACTGAACATATGACAGACAAAAATGCTTAAAGCTCACATTGATATTTATCGTGAGGATAAACTTGCTGTTAAATTATCAGTAAATTTTCAGGTTAATGTTAACTTGTAAAAACAAAAAAAACAAAAACTATCTGTAAGATAAAATCATAATGTTAACTATTCGTTAGTTGTAATAATGGCGCTTAAAAATACAAATTAAGAAAAAATAAAAAAAAAAATTAAATTTGGCCGCCTCGAAAAAGTTTTTTTGATATTTTATAGTGCAACTTTTCTTCTCATGCCAAAAACTATCGAGAAATCAATGGCACGATATAGATTGCTCAATCGATCCTATTCTAATGTACGAGGTCTGATTAAACAATAAGCGTTGTTTTAAATTTTTTCAAAAGGTATTTATTAATTCATCAATAATTATCTTGTCCCTTAAAAGTAATCCCCCTCAGATATAATAAACTTATGCCAGCGTTTTTTCCAATCTCCGAAACACTTCACGTGCTCTTTGGTGTAGCCAACAGTTCCTGTTTCGATTTTTCTTTTATCTCCTGAATCGTAGCAAAACGCTTTCCTGTCATCGGTGTCCGGTGAATACGGTGGTTGAGGCATGATAACGGTTTTGTTTTTGGCCAAAACCTCACGTACAAATATCGATGTGTGAGCTGGTTCCTTATCATGGTGCAAAATCCATGATTGTTTTTTCTACAATTCTTTGTGTTTCTGACGAATTGCTTCGCGCAAACGGCGCATAACTTGAAGGTAGTATTCTTTATTGCGGTAAGAATTCATGATGCACCATGACATTACAGTCGAAGAAAACAGCGAGCAAACCTTCACATTTGACCGAAGTTGACGTGCTTTTCCATAATTCGTCACCAGTTATGACCTATTTTGAGCAAATCTGTTGACGATGTTCAACAGCTCCTCAGCAATGTCCATGCGACGTTGTTTTTGCTCAAAATTTAGCAATTTTGGAACAATTTACGCTGCCGCACGTTTCGTGCCTAAAACATCCGTAAAAATTGCTTGGCATGAGCCGAACAATAAGACAACATCATCAGCAACCTCTCTGATAGTGATTCGACGATTATCCTGAAACATTTTCTTCACTGCTTCAAAGTTTTCATTGGTTGTTGACGTGCTCGGGCGATCAGGACGAGCATCGTCATTGACATCCTCACGGCCTTCCTTAAACCGGTTATAGCACAATTGAACTTGTATTCTGCTCATTATAGACTCGCCAAACGCCATAGTTAACATTTTAAATGTCCTTGCGCATTTAATTTCATTTTTTACACAAAACTTTATTCAGTTTCTTTGATCCATTTTTTCGAATAGTAAAAAATCGAAGAGCCCACCAAACATAACTAACCTATTTATCTGTCAAAAACAAACTGACAATCCGCAATGGCTGATATTGCCAACAAATGTATATAAGAGACATGTGTACCAACACAACAGAAAAAAATGCGAAAATCGAACACACGTAACTCACGAAATTTTAAAATAACGGTTATTTTTTGATCAGAGCTCGTACATACATATGTAAGTGCTAATATAACTTTGTTTTTAAACAAGTTTTTTTAAATATATTTTCGTGTCGATGCAGTGCTGAAACCAAAGCGTTGACTTGAGTCCATGTTGATTTTATTTACTATAGTGTTATTTCTACATGAAAACTCTTTCAATTTAACCAGAATTTCAAAAGAAAACTCAGTTGTTTTAAAATGAAACAAATTTAATAATATTAATTGTATTAAAGGCCTTTCAGTTTTACACAAAGACCGAAGAAAGTAAAATCGTCATTAAATATTTATTCAATTTACGTGATTTGCATTGATTTTCCTGTGATTTGTTTACTGTGTGAAAAAAAAATTAAAATTTTTGGGCGATTTTTTATAAAGCCAGGCTAAAGTATTTCTAATACCGAAATCTTCTGGCGAATATAGAACAATCGCAATTCTAGAAACTGCTCCACGGGGAGATAAGAAATTATCTGCATGACAATAATCTGCTATCCAGCAAGTAATCTGGTTTTCGTGCAAATCATAGTTGTGTCACTGCTCTAATTGATGTTGCCGAGTATGTCAGAAAGGTAATTGATAATGGGCATACAGCATTATTGGTATTATTAGACCATTCAAAGGCTTGTGACACAGTAGACTGCATTACATGAACACATTTTTCATGTCTCCAAAGAAGCATTCAAGTGTCTTGGTTTTTTGAAACGGTGTAAGATGTACTTCACTCCATCCGACCTCCTTACTATTTATACCATCTACATCCGACCGAAAATAGAATACAACTCTCATGTTTGGGCCGGTGCCTCAAAGTCTATTTTGGGGTTACTCGACCGTGTGCAGGAGAGGGCGAAGAAGCTTATCGGTGACAGTAGGGTATCCAACTCTATTGACTCACTGGAGCATCGACGCAGTGTGGGGTTCTATCTGTTCTATCGTTACTACAATGGATTTTGCTCGGACGAGATTAAGGATCTTGTTCCCGAAACTCGCACATTTTTGCGTAGCACGCGCTCATCGTCCAGAGCTCATCCATTTGTGGTCGATCGCCCGGGGAATCGCACTACGCATTACAGAGAGAATTCGTTTTTCAGCCGAACGCTTCGTCTGTGGAATAATTTGCCTGCAGACGTGTTTCCTGTCTGTTATAACGTTGGAAGTCAAATGTTCACAAACACTACTCCCTCTTTCCCCCTCCTCACAACTTATTTTCCTAGTTCTGGTACAATGCACTGCATATGTAGGGGTCATCCCCTGAGTACTGGTCCAATATAAAAAAAAAAAAAAAAATATTGAAACAAAAGCTTGAAAGATTAATGCGTTTTTCTTTAACGTCTACCAATCTGATAAACTCATACCTACATGGAAGAGCCCAACATCAACATCAACATTTCTCCCTTTGGTCAGAGGCGTACCCCAAGGCTCTATTCTTGGGCCACTTCTTTTTTCAATTCATGCCAACGATTTGCCAGACCAACTAAAACAGAGCCGAATTAGAATGTATGCGGATGACGTCCAATTGTGTATAAGCGATACACATGGTAACTTTGAAGAAACATTAAATGAGGATTTAAGAAGAGTTTCACGTTGGTCTTCTGTAAATGGTCTAAGTTTGAACCCAGGAAAATCTAAATGTATTCTTATACATAAAAGATCGCATAGAACAGTTGAAACGCCCAACATCTATGTCAACAATCGGCGAACAGAAATTGTACAGAAGGCGCAAAATTTAGGAGTTATATTCAACGATATGCTCACATGGTTCGACCATATATTAAATATTTGTGGAAAGACGTTTCCAATTTTATGCACTGTGTGGCCTACACAACATTGCACGCCATATAAAATAACGCTATTACTCGCAAAAACGTGCCTTATACCGACTTTAATATACGCATGCGAAATGTTTTCAAACTGTGCTGCCAGAAGCAAAGCAAGACTTAACGTGGCATTCAATAATATAACGAGATATGTTTTCGGGCTTAAAACACGCAGAAGCTATTTACATATAAGCCCTAACTCAAAGAGTATATATGGAGTCGACTTCGATAACCTTTTGAAAAGAAGAACGTTTATACTTTTGCACAAAATAACAACCACTCGTGAACCAAACTACCAAATCGTATTTAGCAGTCTCTGCCGCTCTGCAAGAACAAAAACCATTTTACAAATAAGGCATAATTCATTAATTTCAAATTGGCTATTCTTCATAACAGCAATCCGTCTGAGGAATGTTATATCCCCCAATATTAAGGAAACCTGCAACCCCTTTCATTTTAAAAAGAAACTATTCCAATATTTTTCGTAAATCTCAATAAACAGTCAACTTAATTATGTAATGTTGTGGAAAGGTAGTAATATTGTTGCTTAACTCAACTTTATTTATACATTTTTATTACTCTTTTAATTTAAAAATATTTTATTTTATTTTATAAATACTTTTACTCAATATTTTTTATTTTTTATCAATGCTATTATTTTATATAGTTATTTTCTGTTATAAATTATGAATATATCATTGCCTGTACTTCTATTATTTTAAAACTCAAGTTTTATTATAGAAGTTGCCACAAATAAATATGTACAAATACAATACAATATATTCTCCCGTAAAAAGCCTTATTAAGAAAAACTTACGAAAGGAAAACTTGAACCAAAAACCCGATGTGCAAATATACAAAAACCAAAAATATATTTTCCCTTGTTTATTAAAAATTTCACCTCAAAATTGTAGATTTATTTTACTAACATTAATTTGAAATATTCACAATACCAATGAGCTTTATTTTCTTAATAACTTTTATGAATAAATATTAGCTTTTTGCAGTTGTAACTTTCAGCATCAATATTGATCTTTTATCGACGAAAAGGTAAAATCTTAATCCATATACGCATTTGTAATAAATAATATTTAATAAATAATATTTATGCTATGATTTTACATGCATATAAAAAGGGTGATGCAGTGAAAGTGTTTTTCATGGTATTGTAATAACATGTTCAGACGGTAAGATGAATAATATTGTTCATATTCACTTATAGTGCATGAGATTTCGTCAACACCACAGGATCTTATGAGCATAAAAACACATTTCTATATAATTTCATTAGTTTGAAGTGTTAAGCAGTACACTTTAGTAGTTACAGAAATTTACAAAAATCAATGAATTTTTCTTTGTCTTAAAAATTTAATGTTGATTTGCCACTTATCCGAATAATACCCCTTTACAGTTTTAGTGTTTTTCTTGGATGTGAATATGAAAATACATTTAACACATTATACAAATGTGAATACACCTAAGCAAATTTTCTCTAAATAAATTTTCAATATGCACTTAAAAATATATATGATTACGATGACAATATTCTCTAAAAGGAAAGTATGATTGCCGAATTAGACGGTTCAAGGCAATCACAAAATATGATGTCAGTATGAAGGGCTTTGTGTAAAACTAAACACATCCAAGACTCAAAAAAGCCCATATACAGCCATTTTACCAATATCGAAAGAACATATAAGAAATCTAGTCACTAATATTGGAATCAACTCGGGTTGGTCTGTATTCGTTCGCTTATACGAGTACTTATGTATGCTAGTTGAATTCCGACACATCGTTCGCATAGAATTAATTCAGATTCATAGCCTGTTTCATAATTTCGACAGAAAATCTAAGCGAACGTTAGCTAGTCACTCGACATCGAATAAATTCGAGATTCACAATCTCGAAAGTTGTCGTTCGCTTGAGGGAGCGAGTGCAAAATTATAACACATGGCCTGAAGAGTGCCGAGTTTTTTGGTTCAAAATTAGCTCTATTTATCAACGTTATCTGCATCAAGAGCAACGTAATCATTCCAGCGCAGCTCTAAGATTTCAATACCACTTTTGTAAAACGATTTATAGTTTGCCTCAAAATAAGCCTCAGTTTCTGCGATAACATCTTCATTCGTGCTAAATTTCTTATCAGCGAGCATTTTTTTCAGGTCTGCGAACAGCCAGTAGTCGCTGAGCGCCAAATCTAGCAAAAACGGTGGATGTGGGAGCAATTCGAAGTTCAATTAATTTAGTTTTACCATTGTTTTGATTGACTTGTGACACGGAGCGTTGTCTTGATGAAACACAATTTTTTTCTTTGCCATATGCGGTCGTTTCTCAACGCTATATAATATGCAATGTTAATGGTATTTCCTTTCTCAATATAGTGGATGAATATAACACCAGGCACATCCCAAAACAGCGAGGCCATAACCTTTCCAGCCGATTGTTGGGCTTTCGGGCGCTTTGGACGAGGTTCATCAGTTGCTGTTCACTCAGATGACGATCGTTTTGATTCTCGAGTGAAGTAATGGATCCATGTAATTTATCCATTGTCACATATCGACGCAAAACCCCGGTTTGTTACATTTAAACATGGCCACACTCTAATCAGAATCATCACCACGTTCTCGTTTTTGGTAAACAGTGAGCAAATGCCGAACCCACTTTGAACACAGCTTGCTCATAGTCAAATGCTCATGCAATACAAAGCCAACACATTCTTTTGATATCCTTACGATGTCAGCTAACTCACGCAGAACCACTTTTCGATCATTCGAAACGATTTTGTGAATTTTTTTATGTTTTCTGGTGTTACCGCCTCATTTGGATGTCCACTGCGTTCGACATCATCGTTGTCTCTACGACCGCGTTCGAAGTCAGCAAACCGACCTTTTGATGGAGCGGAGTCCCCACAACACTTTTCAAACCATTGCTTTGCTTGAACGGTATTTTTTCCCATCAAGAAACAGTGCAAAATTAAAATACGAAATTGTTTTTGATCCATTGTTTTGAAAATAACAAAAGTAGCTTTACTCTTAGCACAACAACTCACAAACTAATAAACAGAATATTATGAAATTTTAACAGCTGTCTTTTAAAGGTTAGTATTAACTAAAAAAAGTTAGGTTTGTTACGTAATAACCAGTGTGGCCATACGTGATTATATTTCACAGCTAAATCGGCTTTAAAATAATGCTAAAAATAATTTTAAATTGCCCAAATAATGCTAAAATTTTAACTGAATTGTACTTTTGCTATTTTATTTAACACATCTTTAAAAACTATTTATTTTTCAGAATTCTTACTTGTAAACACTTATTGGCTTAATAAGAAATTTTGGTCGTCATAAGAAATAATAAAATATTATTTGAACATAATCTGAAAACATATTTCTTATATTTACTTAAACAAGATCAAATAATTAAATATTAAATATAATCTGAAAACTATAAAACAAATGTATTTCAGTCCGAATGTTTACAATTAAATTTTTGTAATATATAAGTATAAAATTTTTGCAGCTTAAGATCTTGCTTTTTATATAAAAAATTTAAAAATTTTTTAACTCATATTTTTCAATGTTTCGCCAAAAATTTCTTAGCATCTGCAGGAAAAATTAAAATTGTTATAATAATTTTTTTTAAAAGATATCAAGCTGCAAACATTTTATATATATTAAAGAAACAAATATCAAAAAATTTTAAGATAAAAATAATTTTTTTTTTTGCGATTCCCCAAATGATTGATTTTTTTTTATCTTGGACCAGTACTCAGGGGATAACCCCTACATATGCAGTGCATTGTACTGGAACTAGGAACTTAGGTTATAATGAGAAGGAAAGAGGGAGTAGTGTTCGTTAACAATAACAACACGAAAGACTAAAACAAACTCTATTGTATTACGGCATTTAAAATGTTGGAATTAAATTAGTTAAAACTGACCAGTGCCCAGTGTATATACCTTCGACACTGCTTAGATTAGCAAAACTTAGTCCAACACTTTCCACAGCACAAGGTAGTGAAGTACATTCAAAATGTATTATGAATGAACACATAAAGAAAACACGGAACACGATGAAAAATGAGAAAGAAAAACAAGAAATTGCTTGCTACCTATTCCGGTGCAATTTGGTTTCATACGAAGTTAATAGTGAACATATATAGAAAATACGGAAAACAGTGAAAAAAGGGACAAAAAAAAATAAAAACATGTGTACACAGCGTGCTACTTATTCCGGTGCAATACATAGAAAATACGGACAGTAACAAAAGACGTCTATACAGATGGAAGACAAAACGCTACTCCAATTTTGACGCGTTAAATATGCACTCAAATTTGTTTTTGCTCTATAACTTCTATAATTGTAAGAAATTGCTCATTATCTTATTATTTATAACCAATTAGAAAATAGTATACTAATAAAAAAACCAAAAATGATAAATTTAGTCATATCTTAAGAGACAAAAAAAGTGCTATGATGTAGAAAAAGTTTTTGTACACTTTATTTTGACGCTCATAGCATTATCTGTTAAAAAAAAGTAAAAGAAGAAATATGATTGAAGATGGAAACTAGGTATATTTTATATAAATTCTGGGTTCTCAAATGTGGAAATTGGTCGTACATTTGGTATCTTTAGGAACCTTCTGGGACGGCTCACCCTGAAATATTAGAAACTGTATGGGAGTCTGCTTAAGGGGGCAGTTTGGGGGTTGATATGTTGACATGCAATGTAGAAGGAAATAGCCACTAAAAAGCGGTTAAAAAGTTGTTTGCGGATTTTTGGTCGTTTATCCCGACGTTTGACGGCGATGCGAAGCCATTTACCTAAATCTTGCTGTCCTAATTTTTTGGCTCATACTTTTTTTACCGTATCTAAATCTCGTTTCTAATATTTTCCATATAACACTAATTCCCCCTAATGTACATTCATAAAAAGTTTTTAAACAATTTAGCAAGAGAACAAAGGAGCTCTTAAAATTACCTAGATCTCAATTGAGAGTTACAGTATTAGTCATCACTGGAAATTGCCCGTTTGGTAACCATGCAGGAGACTGGGCTTACCCTACAACTACTTCTGCAAAGTTGCCAAGACGTAGACGAGGAAAAGACGATCTTTCACCCCCTCGAAACATGACCGGCATTGGAGCACCACCACCTAAGGTATCTAGACGGGCGGAGCTTCTATAGACAACCATGTCTGACCTGGGTCAACCTGACCGCGCAAGCGATATTTATAATGGGCACTTCAGACCATCACACTTTGTATTAAGACTTGGCAAAAATTCAAGTAATTCGTGGTAGTTTGATAGTGTAAATGTAAAGCGTTATGAAAATGAGAAATAATACGGTAAACGATTTGACATCCCATAACACTTCACAATTTTTACAAATTTGTTTAAACAATAAGATTTTTCATTGGATCAGGGTTGAATTTTTTACAAAAGCAAATACTAAAAGTTTGAATACCAAACGTTAAGCAAATTGGCTGTTTATTTTCAAATCATATTTCTTCTTTTACTTTAAGTGTGATGGTGTGAAAACAAAATGTAATGGCACGTTAGATTTTTTGACAGTCGCAACAAATATCATTAGATTTTTGTCTCACAAAATCCAATCAAAATCTTAAGACTTGTATAATAGTCTGAAGCGCCGTTAAGGAGTAGTGGACGGCTAGTTCAAAAATATGTAACACCACTCAGAAGAGATTCCTACCTTCTCCCCTCCTAACTACAGCTTATGCCACCATATCCCCATAGATTCTGTTTTCGCCACTATCCTTCCTCTGTATTTTACAGGCAAACATAAAGGGAACAAAAATAGGACCCAAATGATCTTGGTCTATATTAGATAGGCTACCTGCCTATCTAAGCTTACAATTGAAATGTGAACATTTGAAAACCAGTATTGTTATTGTGACCTAAACTATGTTAAAAGCAACGATACTCTGCTTGCCACTACAATACAAATTTTGACAGAGTACATGCTAATATTTCCATAATAAATACCGTATTTACAGGTATATAAAGTCATAAGTCTTAAATTAATGGCATGAGAAAAATATGACTGCTTGGAGCATGCTGTCATAATATAGTGTGCTATTCAGAATTTCAGCTAGCAGAGTTGTCTACGGTTTGGTTTTGATAAATCATAAAAAATAGTTTAAAAAGTCCTATTGCTTTATGACTTTTTTATATTCTAAGCACAAGATTTTTATGTTGTCATGAAATATTATGACATTATGTGTGCTCCCCCAAATATGTTAAATTTTTATATTTTCTCTCGAACTGCTTAACAAATAAAAGAGTTTGTCTTTAAAATTATTAATCAGTGAACCTTTTTAGTTATATACATACATATGTACGATATTAACTAATCAGTTGTGAGTTCGAGTCTAACTTCAGTCCAGAAAAAAGATTATTTTTTTAATTATAACAATAATTGCTGTGAAACAATAAGACCAAAGAAGAACAGAAAAATAATTGAATACCATTAGCTGGGGGAAAACTAGCTGTTCGGTGGCTAAGTTCGAATTCCAGTTCGAATCCCAGTGGGTGCTGATGAGTAGTGTTGCGACTACGAAACAGTTATAATTAAAAAAATAAACCTTCTTGACTGAAGTTGGAAAAGAGTTTGTGATTATACAGTTTGATTTTATTATTTCTTCTGATTTCACAAATGTCTTTGCATCTTTACTTTTCAAAATACCTACCTGATTCAAATAATATCATTAAAACGACTGTAAAAATTTTCTCTGTGTATATGTCTGTGCAATGTAAACATAAATAAATAATATCTGTTATATTTGTTCTAGTATATGAATTTGTATGTGCATTTATTAATTTTCAAGTGTTTTGCATTAAAAACACTCAGCACCAACTACAACAACTGAAAAGGCAAATATGCATGAATGTAAGCAACATTGTTGTTCATGAATATTTATGCAGTTCTCAAGCATCAACAGGTATGATGCGTTTGTGTATGTGAATGCTTATGAAAAGGTATTGATTTCTTAGAGGTATTAAGGTGTTATTGGTAAAACTTTATTTTAGCACTTGGAACTACTTATCTCTTAGAGATATTTAAATATATTTCTGTGTTTATTTTATGTGAAGTACTCGTTTGAATACTAAAGCAAATAAAATTTCTTAAATCATAATTTCATAAGGTTTTATAAATGGATATATTAAAGCATTTAATGTGTTTTTATAATAAAATTTTTATTGACACAATTTAAGGTGTATTATAAAGCAGTTTAATATAATTTCATTTAAACAGGAAAACAAATTATATGAATTAAATTGAATTCAATTGGAGTTTGGAGAAAAATCATGCTAACATATTTAGATTTCCTCAAAAATGTTATAACGGTAACGAATCATGGGTGTGTGGCTATTGTTATAAAATAATAAAGACATATTACTATTTTAATAAAATTATATTACTTTTTTAACGTTATTTATTTTAAATGTATAATGCCGCTTGTGCGACTGATCAGCTTGAGTGTTTTATTAATTCTCTTTTTTAAAATATATTGTAATTTTCTTCTGCTTAATATAAGCGTGAGAAAATGCTTGGTCGACATAAATACACGTCGACCAGCTGCTTGTTATGTGTGGGTAATTAGCTGCAACAATGTGTGCATATCAAGTGTCATGCTAACGGCATGACGACTTACAGTCAAACACATATAATGTGGACTTATTGCATTTACAGTCAAACACATATAATGTGGACAAATGCAATTAAACTAATTACTCACACTATACTATGATTTGAAACCAAAGCCCAATCATCTGAATTGAAGTTTCCAGAAGATCGAAAAAAGCACGTCAAGCTCGGTCAAATGTGAAGGTTTTGCTCACTGTTTTCTTTGACTGCAATGGTGTGGTGCTTCATGAATGCTTGCCACAAAGTCGTACGGGCAATAAGGAATAGCTTGAAGTTATGCACCGTTTGCGCGAAGCAATTCGTCAGAAACGCAAAGAATTGTGGAACCAATCATGGATTTTGCACCATGATAACGCACCAACTCACACAGCGATGTTTGTGCGTGAGTTTTTGGCCAAAAACAAAACCGTTATCATGCCTCAACCACCGTATTCACTGGACTTGGCACTAGCTGACTTTTTCCTCTTCCCAAAACTAAAGACAACGATGATAGGGAAGCGTTTTGCTACGAGATAAAATAAAAATCGAAACAGAAGCTGTAGGCGATACCAAAAGCGCGTTTCAGAAGTGTTTCGAGGATTGGAAAAAACGCTGGCATAAGTGTATTATATCTGAGGGCACTACTTTTAAGGGGACAATATAGTTATTGACGAATAAATAAATACTTTTTGAACAAATTTAAAATAACGGTTATTTTTTGATCAATCCTGGTATATGAGTTCAATATGATTTCTTATGGGAATAAAATTTGTAATTGCACACATTTTGCAAACTATTTGTTTACCTAGGGTTTTGGTTCAGTCTAACGAACGCTACCCTCAACTGCAGGTATACGATTGTAACTCAATTGTCAAATTTTCACACCCTGATGTCCAGTCTCTTGCGCAACTTGACTGGCTATTTTTTTGTTTCAATGTTCAATAACTTCAACCAGAATGCATTTCGTGCTATTTCTCTTCAGCAACGAGTCATACTTTTGGGCAAATAAGAATCCAAAAGTGATTGTTGAATAGTCAATGCATCTAAATAGAGTAGTGTCAGTAGTGTTTTGTTTTTCGTCCCGTATACACGTGTTTTTCATTGTCGTCCGTGTTTTTTATACCTACACATATGTTTATTATAAATTTGTAATAAGCGAAATTTTACCGTAATAGGTAGAGTTTTGCATCATGCGTGCACGTGTTTTTTTATTATATTATATTTTACTGTCATTTGTTTTTTCTCTATTTGTTATTATTAAATTCTGTTTTATGTTCCTCCTATGTATTTTATTATCCTACGGTGTTAAATTAATTTTTTTTTTATCTGAGCAGTGTCGAAGGTATGTACACTGGGCACTGATCCGTTTTAACTAATTTAATTTCAACATTCTAAATGCTATGATTTTGTTTGTTTTGTTCGTTCCATACTCACAAACATTATTCCCCCTTTCCTCCTTCTCATAATCTATTTTCCTAGTTCCAGTACAATGCACTGCATATGTAGGGGCTATCCCCTGAGTACTGGTCCAAGATCAAAAAAAAAAAAAAAAGTAACTGGTTGGTGCAGCTTAGGGGTTAGAGGCGTCATTGGGCCGTACTTCTTCGAAAGTTATATTGGCCAAACAGTTACCCTTATCACGACATGATAACGGTCTTCTTGCAGCCAGAAATTGAGGTTATAAGTCTGGACAATGTGTGGTTTCAACAGGATGGTGCCACTAGCCATAAAGCCCACCAAACAATATCTTTTGCGCGGAAAATTCAATGTCCATATTATCTCACGTCACGGCGGTGGACACCGGCCGCCATGATTACGTAATTTGACACTATTGGACTTTTTATTCTGTGGATATTTAGAAGATAATGTCTATATCAATAAGCCAAGAACAATTCAAAAGCCAAGAGATGTAATACTTCGTCATATTAACGACATGGAACCACAATTATGTTCCAGAGTTATTGAATTTATGAACTATCGAATAGCCGTATTTCACTCATAATTGTTATAAAACCTTCGTGATAAAAACATCAAGATAATTTTCTGAACACTTTTCGTTTTATTCACAATTAATATTGTGCTTGCTTTACGCACTCTTCTCAAAAAAAAGTTGACAAAAATATTCTCAAAATGAGAAAACAGAAAACTTAAAGCCATTGCTTCGCTAGCAGTGTGACAAGTGACACAATCTTGTTGAAATCACATAGCATCCAGTTACATATGCTTAATTTCTACATTTCTGTTTTCACAACTCTCCGATTTTGAATATGAACCACACCTAAAAGTTAAGTTTTTCTGCATTTCATTTGGCATTTCTCAATTTCAGACCAACTCACTTTGAATCATGATCCTTTTCTGCGGCAAATTTAATTGCTGTATTATCTCACGTGATGTGGATATCAATTGGCCGCCAAGATCATGTGGTTTCACACCGCTGGTCTTCTTGCGTTGGGGTTGTTTGAAAGGAGAGGAGTACGTCGATAAGCCAGCAACAATTCAAGAACTAAAGGATGAGATAATTCGGCACATTAACAGTATAGAACTTTACTAATGCCTCAGCGTCATCAAAAATTTGGTCCATTGGATGGAGGACTTCCGTATTTAATTCAATCCGATATTTTGCGCCACATATAATTGAATCATACGTATATACCCCCCTTGATAAATTTCTTGAAGGTTTTTTTAACGAAACTTATTTTCCTTCCCCGATTTAAAAATTTATTCCAAATTATTTGCGTATTCATAAATTGATAAATTGTTATAGATGTAAGGTAGCTTTAACCGTATCTCTTTAGAAATATTTTTATATGTTTTTATTAAAAGACAATGATTTTCGAAAAAAAAATATATAATTGAATCATACGAGTACAAATACTATCATAATGAAAACCAATGACAATTCCTAAATAATTTGTGTTTTATCTCAATCAACATCGGACACTAAAATTTAAGCGCCCTTTATTTGTTCGATTATGCTCACCAAAAGAAGCCACGTAAACGGAGACAGCAATGTTAACGGGTTGCTCAGTTGTGTACCTCATCATGATTGAACTTGTCATCTACAGGGAAAATAGAAAATTTTTAGTACTTTAAATTAAAACGGTTATTAACACGTCACTTTTCGCGAAATTACTACGATAAGCATACAAAATTATAGAAAATGTGAAAATGATTTACATCAGTACCTGCCTTGACAGCCTAACCTGATGGTGGACCAATTCCACGAAGTGAATTTTTCACGATTCACCACCGCCCCCGTGTGGCTTGCTAGGCTCACACAGGTAGCAATTCTTGTCATATGATTGCGGTCATATGAACAACTTCTTGTTGAGGAGTTCGGGCTTTCTAATCCCTCATGTATGCAATTTCCCAGCAATCAATGGAGGACAAGGCTTAATGAGTTGGTAGGCCGAAGCCCATTAATAGCATCAACCCTTAAATCAACTCACCCGTCAACCATCACCAATGGTTGCTTACAGTATACGTATCTGTTGTATAGGCAACAGATCCTCGGGAGATTGTTAGCCCCCGAAAAAAGCCATCACCAAACAATTATCAAGGATACTAACACTCCCTTCCTGCGTTTTAGGTTTCAACCACAGCCAGAACGTTTCAGCCAAGGTAGGCACCTCAACCATGATCAGCCCGGGTCGAACCGCAAGCAGAACTTCCCGGGGACCATGCTGATCCCCGTTCTGCCAATTTATACCCTTGGTAAGGGTTTCGGAAGCCAACACAATATAAGTCATGTGGCTTCCTAGAGTTTTGTTTGCCGCACCAAACGAGGGACCCCTTCCCTTCTTTTCCCCGAAAAACAGAGCGCCTAAGTTAGGAATACGCTAAGGCAAAACCTGTTCCCCGGGGGGAGAAAATGTCAACAGTAAAAATAAAAAGTCTAAGTCAATATCAAAACTAAATAAATTTTGCGTAAAACTACTAGTAGGTTAGGATAGGTGTAACCAACCATTGAAAAGCCACTTGGGTCCAAATTGGTCCCGTTGTGTTGCCTGTTGTGGATCTCAGCTGATTACATACCACTGGTTCAGAACCAATCCGAGGATCAAATAAAAGAGTCCAAACTACTTAAATCACCAGGTACTTCTACTAAATTGTGCAGAATCGATCTGACTAGATACAAAGCCCTCATATAAGAATGAGCTGGACAGCGACAGAGGAAGTACTCAACACTCTCTACTTCCTACTCGCCTCTACAACTTCTACAGTAGACCCTATGTGGCAATGTCCCGCCACAGCAAATCGCAGGCTACGTCGGGACAGTCATGTAAAGATAATAGTGCCCCTGTTATCATATCTGGACCATGTCAGCTGTGATATTCGACACGTAACCTCAGTAGAGCTAATATTACTAACAGCAAAAATTTCGTATATCTGCCTTAAATGGCCATAACCATAACCGAAATTTAAATACAATAAAGCTTAGAGTCTTTTGTTGCATCTGCATCAATGTGTTTAACCTCTTAGTGAAAAAATAGAAATACTTAAACTATATCTACTAGAAAACTCATCCAGTTCTCTAGTGTGTATGCCTTTGACTAATATTAGTACTTAAAATTCAATACAAACAAAATCACTATGCGACAGCAACAACTCCGTTTGATTAAATTGTCAGAGAACACAATTCTGTATTTTATTGACTACAATTGTTTTTGCTTCGTATTGTATTTATTTTTTATTGTTTAATATTCTGGTAAATTTAATATTGTGCGAAGTTTCGAAAATTTCATAAAACACAGAAGACAATTAGAAACAAATTTCCTCATAAGTTTCTTGATTAAAATGAAAATTTAATTAGATATTAATTGGAAGATTCAATTATTCCTTATATATTTCTTTAATTAAATTCAAAACTATACATTGAAATTATTCCATCTCAAGTGCCCTGAGATGATTTTATAAAAATCTCAAGTGTAGTTTGGCTAAGATGCAATATACAGGGAGTCCGCCGGGAAGGTATGCTACTTTTGATAAACATTAGTCTAGCTAGACAGTTCATATTTGGCAGTCGTGAAGCAGACACGTGGCAAGTTTATTATGGAAACATATTCGATAAATCAACGTCTTTAAAAAATTATAAAGTGTGGCGAGGCACAGTTTCATTTAAATGAATATGTGAATAAACAGAATATTGGTACTGGGCAACGGAAAACCCTCAAATTATTCACATCTGCATCTATTAAAAGTTGCAGTCTGGTGTACAAATTGGTTAGGAGGAATCACCACCTCTTGAAAATGAAAAGGGAGTAACGGTAATTGTTCATGGGGATGATATCGTGATATGATTGAAAATTTTTTAACGACACAACTGCATGTTTTGATCTTGATTAACCTGTGTTATCAACAAGAAGGCGCCACATCGCATACAGCCAGGATTACAATGGCATTACCGCGAGTAGTATACCTTCCCGGCGGACACCTGTTACATCATTATTATCTTATGTTCAATGGTCAATTCAATACAAGTAATATAACTACAGTTAAAAGTAAATAAAAGCTTAATGAAAATTATTATTGTATGGATTGCAACAGCTCAGACAAATGTCATTTAATTACATAAGAGAAAGTACTTGAATATACCAATATTATGATGATGACCGAACGTAACAGTGGAAAAACTCATTACTCAAGCATTTCCGTTTCGTTTACGTAAACTCTATGGTAAATTTATATGTACTAGGTTTGATAGCTTTACTTTTGTAAAATTAGATTTTAGCTTAAATTATTGATTCTATTTGCTTTGACCTTTATTTAATTCAATATTTGCAAATAATTCGTTCGGCTCGAGGTGCTTTTTTTTTGTTTTTTAATTTTTCATGTATTTTTCAATACTTCCTTTTAAAGTATTGTCCATCGCTGGTCTTCCATCTTTCCGGCAGCGGTTGAGTGCCGCGTTGAAGTGGTCCAAAAAATAATCTAATTTTTTACTTCTTCATAAGTGCTGGTATGCCATTTATCATAACAAGTCAAAGTCCGAGGGAGCAATGTCTGGAAAATACGGCAGGTGGGGTAGGACCTTCGATTTCAATGTTTACAAATATGTCTTGACTACTTACTATTCGGGTGGAACAATATCATGCATTAAAATCACTTTTTCATATCTCTCTTTGTATTGCGGCTGTTGGCCTTTCAATGCTCGGCTCAAACGCATTAGCTTTAACAACTCATAATACACTATGCCGAGCTGGTGCCACCAAATACTGAGAGTGACCGTGGAACCGTGAATATAAGGTTTAGCCCTCAACTTGGAAGCATGCCTAGGATATTCTCATAATTTTCTACGCTTGGGATTATCATCACAATGCGATGCAGAAATCCCTGCCGCCTTTGTCTTTCCAGCTGATTGCTCTCGCTACGTTCCCAGCGAAAACTTCTATTCCAAAGTAATGTGTTAAAATATTCACTACTTCTACTTTGGCATTTCAAGTCATTATTTTAACATGACGAGGCGTTGGAGGCAAGTAGTTACCATTCTCGCTTACGAATAACTGTTTGAAAATGACATTACAAAAAAGTTATTAGAAACTCTAGTTGCTTATAATGAATTAAAAAAGCTAATTAATTTACACGTTGGGGCCGATAAAAACTATGGATGTTTTGTATAAATGTATACAAAAGTAATGGGTTACTTTATATAACACAAAAAAGAGTACATGGAACAAATGTACTCTTACAAACAATATCTCTTGAAAAAATCATTTTTTGTACTTGTGCCTTTTCAACAAAATATTTTTGATAAAAATATCACTCATTCAATATTTTTCTTAAAAACTTTATCCATAAAATTTAATTTTTAACCTCATGCAATTAAGTATGGAACTGGTTTTTAGCACTGTTTCACAATTTTAAAAATTTATAGCACTGACTTCTAACATTATATGATGATGGGTTGGTATCATTCGTCTAGCTCGAGTTCAATGCTGGCTAAAGCCAAGAAATATTTTTATTTATAATTATAACAATAATTGTCGCGATCAATAACTCTTGATCAAAGAAGACAGGAAAAAATAATTGAATACACTAAAGCTGGGGGACAACTAGCTGTTTCACAGTCGCTACACTGCTCATCAGCACCAATTATAGCAGTTACGTTTAAACGTGCTTGACAGCTCTTATGTAATGTCAATATCACTTTTACGCCAGGTATTTATAACCAGTAAGTCGCAATAATAATAAAACAAAAATGATACGAATAGTTAAGTTGCTAGAACAGCAAAATTTTATAAAACTTACATATTGATTTACTATATTTTTCATTTTGTAAATATTTTTAAACCCGTTTCTATCTCCTTATTTTAAGTTTTAGCAAACCCAAGTATTACCCAAATTCTTTCATTGTAAATATTTTATATGTACTTATATTTACCAAAAATAACTAATTACATGCTTACATAAGCAACATATATTAGACAAATCATTACTTAACTGCTTCTTAGTAATGCAGGCGGTAAATACTATGATATTGAAAAGTATGTTCTTACATAAGTGCAACACTTAACAAATTTTCGATGGGCTCTTTCACACTTAGCGGCCTCACCATAGGTGTTTGAGAGCATTCGATGAGCCTCAGCCGCAGATTTCTATATATTGAAGCAGATAATTAAAACCTCCTGCAAATGGCTCGTAAGCTGAAATGTTTAATAGAGAATAATTTATGATGCAGACACAAACCAATTAATAGTTCGATGGCGTTATGTTTACAAATAACTAAGCTTATTGTATGACATCCACAATATATTTTTTTCGACCACCATTTACCGCTATAGCCATTGTAAACGAGAAGAGCGTTTACGTCTCTGTTAATCTTAGTTATTTTTTAGAATTTGAATAAGTCTTCGGAATTGAAACGCAAAACTCTAATTGCAATATTATTCCTTTATTAGACTGTATTAAATTTCCTACAAATTAATGGGTACAATTCATGAGTACAATTCATAACCTTAAACTTTAGAAAAACTTACATTTTAGTGCAATAACTAAGAATATGTATAAAGTAATTGTAGCCTCGTTCCTAGTCCAGGGGTCTTTCAGCAATGACCTTCTAGAAATTTGGCGCAATATAAAGAAGACTAGCAACTTTAAACTTTATTTTAACATTTGGGCTTGGATAAAAAAATTAGTTTACAATATTAGAAAACTCTGTGTAAAAAAAGGACAGATATATGTTATATAAAAAGTGTAGAGTTGGCAGTGGTGATAACAGCCATTAAGTGCAAAATGACCGAAGCAAAGTTGTAACCAACAACCATCAACGATGGTTCCTTTTCACAGTGAAAGTGGCCTTTTTCTGTCACATCCTATTCAAATAAAATAAATATTGGGATAATTTTTGAAAAACTTGCTATTGTATTTACAGTTAATATCATGCATTTTTATTGGGGCACCCTTTACATAAGTTTTAAATGCAACGAAAATTGGTCCAGTTAGCAAAAATATCTTAGGTTATATAGTATTCGGCAATACATGCAAGATTGAACTCCTAGCTAAGACTTTCTACGAGAAGTTGGGCAACAAGATAAACACCAATGTCTTTAGCTGTTGATATTTGATTTTTTTTTTTTTTTTGCAAAAAACTTAACAAAAATATGTTTTTTTACAATATTAGAGATCAGTTTTATATTCGATAACAGTTGACACCCGTCAAAGAAATGGTAATGTGGACGGCGATGCGGTGAGGTCTGGCATGATTTCGAGGATATTTGAAAATTTTGTGAACGAATTCTTTCTGCTGTCGTTTAAGGTGTCTTAAATGCATGGCCAACTGGGAAGCAAATTGAATACATAAATGTTTTCTTGATTATGTATGCATTCATACTAGAATTTAAGCAATATTGAAAATTTATCAAAAATTATTGTACTCGTAGTCGTAATGTAGTTTTGTAAGTACAAGTAATCGTCTTAAATTATTTTCCGTTTTCATACTTATATGTGGTTGGTTTTGAACAATGCATTTGAAACTTTCTTTTCATTTTTTCTTTTGATGGCACAAGTGGTACTCTGGTTCATCATAAAGTAGCTATTGATAGTCAAAAGGTACTTAAGATGTTTTGTTTCTCCAAAATCACCGAATTTGTTCAAGTGGTTGCGATGACTTATATGGACAGCTTCCACAATATTGAAAGCTAATACTTTTATTTAGACAGTAGATAAAATATTTGCTTACAATAGTCAGTTGGGAAAACAAAACATTTAATAAACGTTAATTATTTTTAAGTATTTATACATTCGTCTTTAAACTGACAGTCATATAATATAAATTTGGAAAAAAAAAATTCAAGTAATGCATAATCGTCTATGCATTCATTCTACCAGTTATAATTAAATAATTATTTATTAAGAGATGGGATAATTGTTCAAGCTTTCAGAGAAAGTCCAAATATGAAGCAGTTGACATATAGAAAAAACTATTGCTTATTTTTATTGTTATTATTTATTTAAATAAAATCTCGTTATGTACTGAATAATATCACGAAAAGAATAATATCGCGAGAGATACGAGGTGAAAAATATTATATGCCAGATGGGCGATGTGACATCCGAAAGGATACTGATGAGCCAGCAACCAATGTTATCAACTATCTTTGTGTCTGTCTCTCCCATCTCGAATTAATTTATTAATTTTATTTATTATTTTTTTCATAGCATTTAAAATTTTTAGTGCATTAAATTATGACATATTTTATCTAAATCAAATCTAATCAGAAAATTAAAAAACAAGTAAGAGTGTAGTATATTCGGCTGGGCCGAATAGTGCAGGGTGACTGATCAACATTTGCTACATTAAGAAACTCAAATAACTTTTTGTAAAGTTTATGTAATTTATTTTTTAGTAATTCGTTTGCAAAATAATATATTTTTATTAAAGTAATTCATTAAGTTTTGAAAATAATTGAACAAATGGCCTCCACCCTCGGTAACACATGCGCGGCATCCTGTCAAAAAGTTATTCATTACTGCTTGGAGAGAGGCCAACGGAATGTGGAGTTTCTTGATATCAGTTTATTGGGAAATTTTTGCCTCAATTCTGTCATAACAGGCGTGGCCCATCTTGTTAAAACCAAATAGTGTGGAAAGGGATTCTCTTTTGACGTAATTATGGAAAGATAAACTCTTTAAATATCCATAAGTAACAGTCTGCATTGACCGTAACAACCTATTTTCCTAGTTCTGGTACAATTCACTGCATATGTAGGGGTCATCCCCTGAATACTGGTTCAGCCGTACGCTTCGTCTGTGGAATAAGTTGCCTGCAGACGTGTTTCCTGTCTGTTATAACGTTGGAAGGTTCAAGTCAAATGTCCACAAACACTACTCCCTCTTTCCCCCTCCTCACAACCTATTTTCCTAGTTCTGGTACAATGCACTGCATATGTAGGGGTTATCCCCTGAGTACTGGTCCAATATAAAAAAAAAAAAAAAAAAAAAAAAAACAAGATAAAAAAGAAACAGTTTTCTTCGGAAAAAAAGGCCCGACAATGAACCTTGAAAAAACTCTTTGTGATGCGAAGTGAATGTAATTGCATTTTTTGTAATTGGAGTATTTGTGGGTTAGAATTACTCTATATTCGACAATTTTGTTTGTTAACATTACCGTTTAAATCAAAATGTGCCTCGTCAGATATAAAAATGCAGTTCAAGACGTTTTCATCCTCTGACACCATTTGAATGATCTTCTCACAAAATTCCAAGCGAATTGGGGTCTCTAGGGTTTAGTTTGTTTGTTAATTAAATCTTATATGGAAATAAATTTAACAGCCTGTTTATAAGACACGACTCGTCGATAAAAAGCGCTAACTTTGTAAGTTTTTTCTGGTTTTGGTTTACAAACCGCGACTATTGACGATTAGTATTAAAAAACGTAACATCTGTCAATTTATTTTGGTTTGTAAGACGCGAGTCGTCTCACCATAAATGTCAAAATCGGCGAAAGAAGAAACATGCTCGTCAATGGGAAATGATGTTATAAATAATAAGGGTATTATTTAAAAAAATTTTTCATGTTTATTAAGCTGTTATTGCACTGATTTCTATAGAAAATTTGTCAGTGGTCATAAATAATAAGAAAACTAGGAAGGAAAATTGCAACAGAACGATCGAAGAATCTCTCAAATTTCTGGAGACATGAACTGAAATCGTTTTTTCATTGCATACAAATGTTTTGTATACATTAATACATACATAATAAAACATACACATATACAATATAAAACTTGCAACAATTTTTGTTTGTTTATTTGTTTTTTTCCAATTAGATCGCCATAAAAAAACCCTTCCACAAAGTATGTATTTTGTTTTATTTATTTACTTATACATACATGCATATGTATGTATGTTTGTCAACTGTGCCTAGAATAGGATTGCCGTTTTTTAGGTTGAAAAAAAATGTTTCGGTATGAAAATTGTAAACAGATACTATTTTTTCGCATGCTGGCAACAAAAAAATATCATAAATGTTTGACATATGCGCGAATTTACGTAAGTTGGACGACACAATCAAGTCGCGTTTTATAAACCCAATTTCTTACGTACTCGTCTATAAATTGGCTCATCGCGAGTGTGTTAACTCGTGTCATATAAACAGGCTGTAAATCTTGGTGAAAATTTTGTGTCTGCCCCATTTGAGCAGATAAGCTCCGTGTTGATAAGCTCTAGGATTGGATTGAATGGTAGCAGCTACAGCAGCTACATAGTTTACTACATCCAAACTGTGGGATCTCCATGATAAGGTCTTTTTGCGATTGTGCCACGCTCAGCAAAATTCTTTACGATCCTCATTATAGTCCATCTGCTAGGAGGAGTACCGCCAAACGTGCGCCTATATTCTCTTTGGACGGAAACAAAGGACTCTAAAGACTGAAAGCGTTGCACCATCCAAATTCTTGTTTAATTGCCCTAATTCTCTATGTTAGTTAAATTTAAAGTTCAATCTATAAAACACAGCAAAAATGAAACAGGTTAGTTACACAGAAAATAAGTTATTACGTTTTTTTTTAGTAAAAGTTTTCATCAGCCACCCTGTATTTGCCTTCTGTGGTTATATTGTTGAAAAGTAATACTATAATATCAGAACTAATATCTTTTCGAATTAAAAGCATTCTTGTTGTAATATTCTCACATCAGGTGCCTTCATTTATACTCAAATTACCTAAAATGTTTACAATATGTTTTATTTGTAAATTCAAAACTTACCGATCTATTTACTTGTACCAGGAAACGGAATGTCAATATCATTGTGATATTGGAAAATTTAAGATTTTATGTTTTTTGATGTGTCGATACTGTAAAAATGCTGTTAAAGGCTGTTGGTTTTATTGTATTGCTCCTAATTTTTTTTTTTTTTTTTTTATTGGACCAGTACTCAGGGGATGACCCCTACATATGCAGTGCATTGTACCAGAACTAGGAAAATAGGTTGTGAGGAGGTGGAAAGAGGGAGTAGTGCTTGTGGACATTTGACTTGAACTTTCCAACGTTATAACAGACAGGAAACACGTCTGCAGACGTGAATTCGCAATAATTGTTGATTAAAATTTTGCTAATTTGACTCTGACATACGTGCCAGTTTTTTCTTACCAGTGCAATCCAGAAAGGTTAGGATGTGAGTTTGATGTGTGTTCATGCCGACTTAAATCTATTATTTAATTTATATATCTGCTATTCTAGCAAATGCTTTTTCCTTTTTAACAAGAAAAAAGCTTTTCCTATAAAAAAAAATATTAACGGCCGTATGCATAAAAAATATTGTATGTTTATTAAACAAATTTCCTGTATAAATTTGTCAAATAACAGTTTTATAAATATATAATATTTTTTATTCATAAGGCCATAAGTATTTAATCCTTTAATTTTTCTGTACGCATGGAAACTAAATATAGATTTAATTATTTCGCACACTAATTAAATAGCAATATATTTAGTAACCAAACTTCAGCATAACCTTCAATATTGTTACCATAATTTCTATTTAAGCCAATTTTGCACATTTTAACTAGAAACCTGAATGGAAAATATATTTTAATTTATTCAGTTTAGGTATTTGATAGACATATTTATTATACAATACATACGTGAATTCACCTCAATCTTAATCAAGTGCAAACGTCAACACCTATTTACTTACACAGCCTAATAGCATAATTATTTTCTCACTATGGAGTCTACAAATTTGTCCATTCAAATGCTTAACGAGATAACTGAATGATGTTGAAGAGTAAATAGTTATCGATTAGCAAAGAAATAGGAATACTGCAAACAAAGGCTTATTTATGTGGTGAACTGCGGAAGTTTGGCACACTGGGTGAGCAAGTTGGAGGTGTTTTAACAAATATTTAAAAATATGACCACTCGGACTTTCTGAATCTGGCAAACATTTGTAGTGGTGTCTAACAATTAAAATATAATATAGGGAGGTTAAATTTTAAGGGCCGATGTGGAATGTGACCCATACCTAAAAGTCAAGTTTTTTTTTACACTTCATTTGACATTTCTCAATTTCAAACCATTTCAATTGGAATCATGGAAAGATACACAATCGCTAAAGTAACGCATTAAAGTTACTCAGAAAATGAGTATTCAAATAAAAATGCATATTGAGCATTTCGTAATATGCGTACAATCGGAAAAATCGTGCAAAACTTTGAGCAATCCGGGACTGTAAGACATACAAAATATTGCTGGTGTTCGAGATAGTGTAGCTGAAGCGCCGACCTCCTCAACACGTCGTCGCTCCCAACAATTGCACCACTCACGTTCGTCGTCGTTGATAAACATTATGCACAAAGACTTGCATTTACATGCTTAAAAGGCGCAATTTACTCAAGAGCTAAAAGCCCTTGATCATTCCAAGCGCCGTCAATGGTAATCAACGGTGGCAAGAAATGGCAACAGTGATTGATCAATTTTCGAAGAATATCATCTTTACATTTTCACGTCAGTGGATTCGTCAGTAAGCAGAATGGCCGCATTTGGGCGAATGATAATCCAAGAACGATTGTCGAAAAACCAATGCACCCACAATGAATGACTGTTTGGTGCGGTTTATGGGATGGCGGCTTCATCGGGCCGTATTTTTTCCCAAAATGAGGATGGTCAGGCAGTTACTGTGTATGGTGTTCACTATCGTCAGCTAGTAACGAACTTTTTATCGCTCGAATTGGAAGATAAGGATGCGGACAATATGTAGTTTCAACAGGAGGGTGCCATTTGTCATGCAGCTAATGAAACAATGGCTCTCTTACACGACGAGTTCAATGGCCGTGTTATCTCACGTGATGACGATGTCAGTTAGCCGCCAAGATCATTTGACACCGTTAAACTTTTTTCTTTGCGGTCTTTTGAAGGAAAAGCTGTACGTAAATAAGTCAGTAGCAATTCAAAAATCAAAGTTAATGAACAAAAATGTACTCATATTACATTCTCACTGCGTAAACAAAGATGTTCTACCATCACAATTTACAACCTACCTATTCCGCACCAAAATGAAGTCAAGTAGCTTGGCATCCAGTTTAGCAGACCGTATTGGCTTATGGGTAGAAATACGGTATTGAAGCTGGATTGCAAGCTTTTAGTATAGAACGATTGTCGAAAAACCAATGCACCAATGCACAATGGTGCTATGTTATTCAATTATGGGGCATTGCCTTAACGCCAAATATTGAGAAAATTCAGAGGCGACAAAACCAAATTTTTCGAACGATTACTGCAGCTCCATGGTATGTAAAAAACTCATGAATTCACTAGGATTTGTATGTTCCACTGTAAAACACGATTTTTCAAAGTACCGGCAGGGTATATACTGTAAGCTGGAACTTCACCCAAATTCTCTTGCACGCATCATATGTAATTTTTGCGGCCACACTCGACTGAGAAGAAGGGATATCATTGAAACCATCAGATCATTTAATAGAAGATCTTACCAATCTAGCTCCCACATAATAAAATTTTTCATCTAGCATTGGCCGGACTTAAGTAAAAAGCACATTTTTTTATTTTAATGTTTATTATTAAGATTTGAATACTTATTGTTAGTTCATTTCGAAGATTCAATCAACATCGGCCCTTAAAATTTAACCACCCTTTATTTGTTTTTTTTTTTTTTTAATTTATAAAGCAAAAATGTACAAATTCCAAAAATCGTATTAATCAAGCATTAATTACACTGTTCAACAATAAATTTTTTTTGCTATCCTTTATGCATCTACGAGGGCTGATAAAAAAATAACCGTTATTTTCAATATTTTTCAAAAATTATTAATTATTCATCAATAAATTTCTTGCCCCTTCTAATGCACTTATGACAGCGTTTTTTTCCAATCTTCGAAACACTTCTGAAACGCACTTTTTAGTGTCGTCAACAGTTCCTGTTTCGATCATTCTTTTATTTCCACAATAGTAGCAAAACGCTTTTCTTTCATCGGTGTCTTCAGTTTTGGGAAGAGAGATAAGTCATCGAGGGCCCAGTCCGGTGGTTGAGACATGATAACGATTTTGTTTTTGGCCAAAAACTCACGCACAAGCATCGATGTGTGAACTGGTTTGTTTTAGTATTTCGTCTTGTTATTGTTAAACCTCCACGAACACTACTCCGTCTTTCCTCCTCATCATAACCTATTTTCCTAGTACCAGTACAATGCGCTGCATATGTAGGGGCTATCCCCTGAGTACTGGTTCAAGATAAATAAAACTCCATGATTGTTTTTTCCACAATTCTGTGCGTTTCTGCCGAATTGCTTCGCGCAAACGGCGCATAACTTGAAGGCAGTATTCCTTATTAACTGTACGACCTTGTGGCAAGAATTCATGCTGCACAACGCCATTGCAGTCGAAGAAAACAGTGAGCAAAACCTTCAAATTTTATCAAATTTCACTTGCTGTTTGCGGTCTTGGCTCTTTTGGACGCTTCCATTGGGATGATTGGGCTTTGGTTTCAACGTCATTGCCATACACCCATGATTCGTCACCAGTTATGACCTTTTTGCGAAAATCTGGGTCGTGGTTGAGGATGTTCCACAGTAAATTTAGTAAAAATCGAAGAGCACACCAAAACACGGCTAACCTGTTTATCTGTCAAAAAAAATTATATTGCCAACATATACAACAGACATGTGTGCCGACATAACAGAAAAATATTAGAAAATCAAACATATGTAACTCACGAATTTATTTTTTGATCACACCTTGTATGTGGATTTCATAAATTCTGATGCGATTAATTCAAACCTGTTGCTTAGTGGGGCTAAACCAAAGAAAAAGGGTAATAAATCTGTATCTTTAAAACGTGTGATCTGATCACAAACAATGTAGAAAGGAAACATAGAGGAGGAAATAGGCTTTAAGAAAAATGACCTTCGAACCACCTTTTATCATATGGTGACCTACAGGGTGCCAAAGTTGACTATTTCGGGTATGAGAAAGTTTGATTGCATCAAAACTTTTGTAAATATTAGGTGATTTAAATAAATTTAAACTTTTTGGAAAGTTATGAAAAAGATAAAGAAGAAGCATTTTTTTATTTAGATATATTTTATTTTATTTAGATTAGGATACAAGTTTTGTTATCTTCGTTTTTGGCCTGGAATTTTCTTCTTATTTCATACATATCTACATTTTTAGCATGATAAATCTAGTTTTTACGCTAAGTATACTTTTGAACTTGTATAAAATACCAATACCTTGAACAGTCATCTTTTTTATATCTGTTATATACAAATCCTCTAAAAGGGTACTTTGCAGCCATTGCAATTTTTTCTAAGATTGTAATCCCAATTTGAACACGCAAAGAAAAAGCAGTTTCATATATGATTATTTACTCAAAGAAAGTCTGATTGCTCGCCAGTGTATTTAAATGACGCCATTATTCCAATCAACAATAAGATTAAATATTTGGGCATTCATCTTGATCGGAGACTTACCGGGAAGCAGCATGTTATAATGAAAAGAGAACATCCTAATATAAAAACAAGAAAAATGTTTTGGCTTTTGGGTTCAAGATCAAGCTTAAGCTTAGAAAATAAAGTTCTGTTTCACAAAACAATACTTAAACCTATATGGACATATGGTATTCAACTTTAGGGAACCATAAGTAATCCTAACATCAAAATATTACAGAGATACCAATCAAAAACCCTCAGCCTATTAACAAATGCTCCATGGTTTACCAGCAACAAAAACATTCACTAGGATCTACGAATTTCAATGGTCAAAGATGAAATTAATAAATTCAGTGAAAGTTGCCTAAATAGACTAAGTAATCATTCCAATGTATTAGCAATAAACCTATTAGATGATAGCGACGAAATCCAAAGACTTAAAAGGCTACATGTACTTGACCTACCCTATAGTAAATAAATAAAAAAAAATCTAATGTTATTGCATCACAACTAAAAAGAAAAAGGATTTTTGCACCTACTTTTTTTCTTTATTTGAGTTTAATTGAAACTCAATATATCGCTCCTTTATTGCAACATAGTCATAACGCAAAAAAGCTTATTTCGAGAAAAACACATTTCAAATTTCCATACAAGTCTTACAAAATTTTAAGAAAATATCTCCTAAAGGAAGCAGTTTAAAATTAATCTGTATAATATTTTGGCACAATATAAAAGGTAGTACTGTTAATAATTCTGCATTCTTAGCTCGAAAAGCTTATTTTTTGAGATATGACTACGTTACAATAAAGGAGCGATATGTAAGTTAAATGTTATGAAATTTGCTTATTATTTTAACTGTAAAATAGATTGCAAATATATAAATAAAAAATAAAACAAAAATATATGGTTGTGACAACATTTTGAAATTTTATTGTTACCTTCTATAAATTTCAAGATGTGATTGCTACAATAATAGCAATAATGAAAATTTTTGTAAAAACAACAATAGCTTTTATCACATCCAATTTAAAAATATTTGTTTTAAAATAAGTATGCATTGTTGCATATGACATATAAGTATATATTGTTGCATATGAACAAAAAAGTTTAAAAGAAATAAATTTACTATTGTTGTCGTTAATAATATATTCCTTCTAGTCACTGACATTTCTTTCAGTTCGACTTTTTCTTTGAAAATAAAAAGATGTTTTGCATGCTTTAAATTTTAAAAATATATATACTTATATATATTTGTTCAGCTTTATATAAAAAGGAGAAAACAACGTAAAATTGACAAATACATATTGAATATTCGCGAAAATATAAAGGTAAGTCTGTTTAATATAATGATATAAACATATGTAACAATACGTGCAACTATATTGATATACATAGTTGTATATGCAGGGCTGGGCAGTATTTGAAATACTTGTATTTGAAATACGTAGTTGAAATACAAATACGTATTTTGTATCTGTATTTCAAATACACGATCTGAAAGTATTTAGTATTTTGTATTTCAAATACATCTGGCTCGAAAATACATTTTTACAAAATACATTTATTTATTATAATAAATTGAAAATAAGTTATTTCACACAAAAGCTTAAATGTTAATATTTACCATTTTGCAATACTGCAATTCAGCTTTCATTTGTTTTGTCCAGAGCAAATAGATTTTGAACTAATCAGGTGATATCAGTAAGAATTTCCACACATTCGCCACCAGCTTTTTTCTCACGCTTTAGATAATTAGAGGGGAATAATTTTTATTATGGAAAACTTTAGGATGCGAGAACCACATTAGATCCACTGCAATATAATACTTGGAGGCATTTCAGTTGTACTTTAACAAAATTAATGGAGAGCTTGGAAAGAAGATTTTATGAGTTTCTCATGCTGACACCTGGAGCAAATATAGTCATATTGGTGTCAATTTCCAGCCTAGTTTCAAAATTAGCTGATTGCCAGAATGCATCTCAATAAAAGAGAGACAAAAAAATCAAAATCTTGCAATAGATACCTTGGAAAAAAATTACAAAAAACGAGAAACCATGACTGGATGCAGAAGAAGAAGTAGTAGTTGAGGTAAAGATGATGACGATTTTATTGTTGTTTTTGACAATACAGTGATCAACCTTGTAAATCAAATTTGGAACTTGAGTTGATAAGTTTTCTAAATGATAAAAGCAAGGAGCTTGCCATTCTGGAAAACTATCCAAATATCAAAAATGCATTTACATATATAATTTGACAGCAGCTTGTGCTCCTCAGAACCTGTAGAAAGATTATTGTTTGTCGGATGACTCATTGAAGTATCTAGGAAATACTTGTTTTGCCGAATGAATCTCTTATTTACTATCTATCAAATGCTAAATATTAGGTTTGTTAATTTAATTTCCTAGCAAATTTAGAATAATCATGTGAATATACATACGTATACCGTACGTGTATATATGTAAAATATATGTGTATATATTAAATGTATATAATAAAAAAAAAATAGAAAATTTTTATATAATATTAGACAACTTTATTTCTAATATTTGAATACACAGATAAATATGCAGTTGTAAGTATGAACATATATGTATACTGTCGCCTAAAATACAAAAGAGCGTAGCAGTCAAAAATTTTCTAGTCCAAAATTATTATTAAATGAGGTGTTATTATCAATAATAAAACTATCCATAAATTTTAATGGGCTTACAATATCTTGCCAGTTACGTCCTTTTGGGTTTTAGGTGACACTACACAACTTAGTTTAAGTGCATGTGTAAAATAAAATATGTATCGAAAGCCAGTTTTTCTGAGATCGAATTACACAAATGTATTTGTATTTTGTAGTTGTATTTTGTATTTGAAATACACTTCGGTAAAGTATTATGTATCTTGTATTTGAAATACATAAGGCGTGTATTTTGCCCAGCCCTGTGTATATGAATGTTAAAATTGCAACGGAAGACGGAATTCTTAATAAATATATTTTATATATTTAATAAATATATTTGTTGATTTTAAATTATTAAAATTTTTGCAGCTTAAGATCTTTTGTTGTTTTTTTTTTTTTTTTTTTTTTACCTTCTTCTCGTTATGTATTTTTGATAAATGTTTCTCAAAAAATAAAAATTCAGTTATTTCCTCTAAAGTCAAAAAACTCTCTAAATTTCTCAAATATATTACCCTCTCTCTTTGAAAATGTTTCTTAAGCTGCAAAAATTTTAATAATTTAACATAAAAGATCAAATAATATTAGGATAAAACATATTTGTTGATGGATATTTCAACATCAAAGAGGAGAAATATAATTACACTATTTTTTCTATTTTATATTAACATTTTCATTTTTTTGAGGATGATAACAAATTGTTATCAAAATATCGAAAATAAAATACCGTTAAACCTTTTTTATAAAAAATAAAAATAAATCAAGATCTTTAGCTGAAAAATTTAGAAGAAAGAATATTTAATTAAACATAGTATTAAAATATATTATAAACTGTCCTGTTTTTTTGTTGTAATTAATTATCATATGTATGTAATTGTGATACTTTAACAAAAATATGGTTCTATTACAATAAAGCGATTTGTGAAATTAATTTGGTTATTTCATAAAATTAACATGAGAAAAGTATGTGTGGTTAGTATAATAATATGGCTGAGTATCACAATTAGTGGAAAACTTTAATCAACACTATGGTTACTTATTGCTATAACAATGTTAAACAAATATATAGCATGGTTGCTTATAATATTTTTTTACTATATATGGTGCGCCCTATCAATGGCGTTTAAAATGTAACTATGTAGTATTAGTACTGAGGCACTTCATAGTTCACATCATCCATAAAACTACTGGCTTCATTGACCATTGTTTTCTATTTGAAAAATAATTTTTAATTTTTCTCTACAATAATACTTTTTTTAAATGTAGATATGATCAACCAAATATTGAATATTAATCGTCAATGTACCGGAGAATTCTCTAACTTAAGGACAAATCAAGAGCAAAGATGACTGTAACTTTTTGTGTCATAAGAGCAGAAAAAATTATTGTCTTTAAGAAAATGCTAAAAATATCGCCAAAACTTTTGCCAAACAATCTCCTCAAGCTAATTTCCTCTTTATTCAATCCATTAATAAAACAAAAATTCATTTCAATATTTTTATTTGCTAAAGTGCTTTCTTAGTTTGTAACCGGCATCGAATAATTTAATTTATGTGGTTAAAAAGAGGAGACCCAAATAACGAATTTGATTTCTTTGCTTATGTGTACGAGTATGCTTATCAAATAAAAGTAAATTCATGCAATTTTGTGACATTAACATAAAATTCAATTTATGCTTTCATAAAAGAGCAAAAATAAAAAGTGGGTGGTAGAAAAAAAAAACTTGGAAAATGATCATTAAAACATTTAGTTTATTCAATTGCATAACAAACATATCCGTTTCCGGATTTTACTACTTTTTGCACACTCATCACTTCCTTCAGTAATAATTTCTGCTTATCATGCAAATTCTTAGAGAACAAACAATCAAACAAACACCAATACACAGACACACACTGGCCGACAATGCTTTTACTGATGTACATAAGTCAACAAAAAGATAAATAAAAGGCAAAAACTAAAAAAAGGAAGAGGAAGAAATGGCAAAAATATACTTATGAAGATAGAAAAAGTGTCTATTGATAGATTTCCGTTTAAGAAGAGTTTGACAAATTTGCCTCAAGATTCATTGGGATTGCATGCATAATGGACATATCACTTTTGCAAATAAAATTCTGCACAAACTGGGTTCACAAGCACATTCACACATACTCTAATACATACATTTATAAATGTACATACATACATGTATGTGCCGGGTATCCGTTGGGAAGGTATACTACTTTGTTTTGCCGCCGCTTTGGTTAACATTAGTCTGTCAAGACTATTTGACAGTCGTGAATCAGACACGTGGCAAATTTATTATAGAAAAATATTCGATAAACCAGCGTTTTTTAATCGTTAAAATATTTTATCAATATCAATCATCGATTACTGTGACAATGGGAAAGGGAAAATTTTTGGGGAAAACAAGGTGCCGATAAAACGCACCATTTATCGTATAGTGAATGATTTCGAAGAAAGAATCCGTAGGTGATAGGCCTAAACATGGACCACAACGTACTGCAAGATCGGCTGGTAGCATTACTAGTGCTCTCTTTGACGCCGTACTCAGAAGCTTGGTGTTCAAAGATCAACTTTGACCACAATTTTGTACAAAAATTTGCATTTGTTTCCATTTAAGATTAAGCTGACACAAGATTTTCTTCCACAGGATCATTTACGCCGTCGTACATCCTCCTCAACCTCGATTTTCATGGAAAAATATGTGAATAAACGGAATAGTCAAATTATTCATCAGTCACCTTTTCATCCATTAAAAGCGACAGTCTGGCGTGTGTTTTTCTCTCATCCTATGCACACGTCTTTTGTTACTGCTTTCCGTATTTTTTGTATACATATGTATGTATGTATGTTCATTAATTAAATTCGTATGAAACCAAATTGCACCGGAATAGGTAGCAAGCTGTGTACACAGCTTGTTACCTATTCCGTTTGTTTCTTTTTTCTTCTCTTTTTTTGACCGTTGTCCGTATTTTCTATTTATGTTCATTATTAATTTCGTATGAAACCATGTGTACATGTCTTCTTTTTTCGCCGTTGTCCGTATTTTCTCTATCTAATTATATTCATTATTAATTTCTTTTTAATGCATTTCATTACCTTGTAGGGTGGAAGGTCTTGGACTAAATTTTGCTAATCTGAACATTGCCGAAGGTATATACACTGGGCACTGATCAGTTTTAACTAATTTTATTTCAACATTTTAAATATTTTAACAGAGTTTATTTTAGTCTTTCTTGTTGTTATTATTAAAGTTAGGCCTCCACAAACACTCCCTCTTTCCTCCTCATCTTAACCTATTTTCATTCCCTGAGTAGTGGTCCAAGATAAAAAAAAGAGGAATCATTAGGCCTTAATTCTTAGAAAATGAAAACGGCGTAACGGTAACTGCCTATGGGGAGTGATATCGTAATATGATTAAAAAGTTGTTAACGCTACAACTGAATGCTTTGAGCTTGATTAACATATGGTATCAACAGGATGATGCCACATCGCATTCAGTTAGGATTACAATGGAAGTACTGCGAGTAGTATACCTTCACGTCGGATACCCTGTGTATTTGAGCATGCAGATACGTACATACATCACACATACTTATATGCTTACATTCAAGCACACAAAATCAAATGTTTTGTTGAACAATCACCAACTTGAATACAAAATCATCATTATCTTCAATTTGATAATCATCATGATGCTTATGGTAAGAACTTCCGTTTGCTGTCGTTTTAAATTTTGATTTGTCATTGCAGAAGATTGCATTTTAAACAACAAATATAGCAAAACTTTAACTTGGATGTGGACAACGTATATAGAAACATACAACTGTATAATATATCGTTAGATCAAGGACAAATGGTTGTAACTTTTAGCAAGTCATTTTCGTATATGAAGAAAATTAATAAAAATGACCCCGTTTGGTAGGGAGGACTTGAGTTAAATAAATATTGTTGCTGAAAGTTATGGACCGGATAAAATAGTTTGCAGGGTAAAAATCTATACTCTAAGAAACTCACTAATGGCTCATTTACACCGAACTAAAATCTCCTAGATGCAAGCTAAAGTTTTCAATAAAATGAAAGCATTTACACGTTTTTGTTTTGACTTTGTAAGAGAGCATAAATTCCCAGCAGTCCCCAAGTTATTACAATTTGCAAAGCATTCGATTGTAAGCGATTGTGTCAACAGAAAAATCAAAATAAACATGTCAAGCTTAATAAACAACTAGCATCCGATTCATATTAGTATTTTTCTACTTATATTGTAAAACTAAATGTACATAAGAAGCAAAGAAGAAGACAAATGGTAATAATATAGTTTTGGACTTATCCAATCTCCGCTTACAATGTATACAGTGTTGGATGCATCTTATGGCCTAGGCCATCGCTGTGTAAATGTAAGTAGGAATTGTATACAGACTTGTCAATGGTCTTAGATTGAAGATGTATGTGACAGAAATTTCACTGGGTTATGTCACAATGAGTTAATATTGCGGAGTATAATTTTCAAGTACCGCTGTAAACAAAATTACATTCGTGTAACAGAGTAGTTATAAAAATCTCTCAAACCAACTGGTTTTGGTTTGAAATCTCTTACAGCGCAACCTAAATTAAGGCGTAAAACGCAACGTAATTCGAAATATGTGAGAGCGTTAACGCTGTGCCACGTACAATATTGTTCACTAATCTCTTTTAATAAAAAACACTAAATAGAAATAATAAATACAGATATTAGCGCTAAATAATCTAGTATGAATGTTGTAAGTCTTGCGAATGGCCGCAATAAAAATGAGTAACATTTGTTTTGAAACTAACTCTACATTTTTTTATCTTGGATATCGCATGCGCAGATGCCAGATATTTGTCTTTTAAAATTGTTAAATTAGGGGAAAAATCGCCAATATGATTATTAAAAGCCATCGAAAAATCGTGAGCGAGTAAAATTAATTGCTTTTGAATAAAAAGTATGTATCTGAAACGGCTAAAACATACCAAAACAATGCTTGGTTGCTTTTAATAAAAAACCGCATTATTTAAAGCTATAACAACAAATATACGAGATCTGATAAAAAAAAATAACCGCTACTTTAAAATTTCGTGGGTTACTTGTGTTTGCATTTTTATAATCTTCACACAAATGTAAAGGGTATATATAAGTTCCCGACCATATACAGTATACATATTCATAATCAGCATTGATAGAAAATTCTATTAACCGATGTCCGTCTGTCCGCTGTTGAAATACCGTTTCTGAGAAAACCATTAGACTTAGAAACTTTTTTCGGTCACCATTCTTTTACCTCATCGATTCATGGGTTTGCTGTTGAAAATCAGTAATATCGGTTCACGTATAGCTGAGATATATTCAAAATTCCGAAAAAGCAATTTTTTTTTGCAATTTTGTATGAAAATTTTTGAAAAAAATGTTGTTTGTTTCAAACTTCACACAATTATTAAGCATGGTGACTAAAAGGCAAAAAGAAATTTTTCCAGATATCGGTCCATATATACCCGAGATTTAGCCTAAATCTGGTTTTTCATCAAAATGCCACACAATCGAATATAAACAACAACAACAAAGAGCTTGTTTAGAAACACTTTTGCGATAACTTTGTTTACTTGTTTGAGACCAACAAGTGAATTAAAAATCCCACCCAATTCATCATTTCCACAAAAACCAATTACTTAATCTCGAAGTATGTATGTTTAGATTTTCGATTCCATTGCATGACAATGTGAAGTTTAACTAGAGCTTTATTATTTTAATTGAAACATTCTAAGCACCCTAAAGTATTTCTTTTAGAGAAATTTAATTTCAGGAAACGTTATCTGCATATGCTCGACAAATGTTTAACATTTAGTTAAATCTGTTAATGACAATAACATTTTACAACTGAAAATATCTGAGTAAATGTTCAAGCTAGTTTCATCTTATTTTAATTCAATTTCCAAAACACTGACTTGATTGTTCTTTATAAGTTCTGTTTAGGACGTAAGTTAATTTCTATGATTTTTAAAGTTCAAGCTTTTGGAAAAATCAAAAATTTGAGCAAATGATTTTGATATGAACATATAGTTAAGCCGTAATGGTACTTAATCGGTCCATATATATCCGTTGTTGTAATATATACTATACATGTACGTGATTATCGTAAGGGGTATTTTAGATTCGGCCTAGCCGAATATACTCGTACCACACTCTTATTTAGCTCATCAGCATCAATTTGAGCTCTGGTCATGACGTATCATGAACGGCCGCCTTAACCATTCAGCCACCGAGCCATTGAGTTGTTCTCTGTCTATACATCTCACATATGTATTTTGTTAATCGGCCGCTTTGTTTGTACAGCGTTTGTCTCTCTGAACAAGCGGATGCAATTGTAAATATTAATTTATTGATTTTTTATTAAACTTTATAATTTTTAAATTAGAGTTTTGGTTTTTCCTTCCTAACGAATTATTTTTTACAATACGAGTTTGTTGTAATCAACAACTTTTGATTGAAGAAGACTAGAAAAACTATAATCAAACTTGTTTAGCTGTGGAATAGCTTGCTGCGTTGTAGTCGTAGTAGTAAGTTAACTTGCTCTTTTTAGTGAAGACGCTTTTTTTTTTTTTTTGAGGGAAGACCTTTTTTATGAAAGGTTGACGAAGACGGAAATCGTTCTGGAACGATAGTATACCTTTACTCAATATTTACACAAACAAGTGCAAGTGCAAAAAACACAATACATTACCATTTTTTTACTAATACATTCATACAGCTGCAAGTAGTGGTCTCACTTGCAAGTGATTTTGGTTGGTAGTGATTTTTTCACTTGCATGCAGGAAGCAACAAACAGCGTTGCCCATAGATATTTCATTTTAAGTTTATTGGTATTTTTCAAAGTAAATTTTTTCAAAATATTAATATTTTTAGTCGAAAATATAATGTAAAAAAAAACAAAAATATGTAAACAAATATAATATAAACCTAAAACTTTGGCAGCGCAGACATTAAGAGCGCATGAAGTACAAACGCGCACACCGTTTGTCTTCGGCGACATTTTGAAAATGAGCATGCACTGGCGTGTGTAAACAATAGAGCAAATTACAAGTGTTTCTATTATTTTTTCGATGTATTGGTTGTTAATATGTACACGCAATTTGTAACAACCCTGAAGGAAGTATGGGGTTAAGTGTATCCATGTCAACATTTTTGTCAACATTTATGGTGTCTTTCTGGTGACACAGTCAATAAATTTTTTTCCTTGTCTTTTTGATAGATAGAGAATATTTTTTGTTAATAATTTAATTTGTTTTAAAAATTTATCTGTGGCCGCAAGAAAATAGCTAATTCTAATAAAATATAATAATAATAAAAAGTGATATAAAAAGGTAAAGGAGAGCAAAAAGTGCTAAACTAGTTAAATATTTTATAATTATAGGCAATCACTATATGTTTTACTATTGACATTTTTTTCACGTGGTGACAGCGTCTATAGGGAACCAATACAGTCTATAGGGAATCAATACAATTTTACTATGGACATTTCCCACAGTGCGGTAATGTCGTCAATAGTAACAATCTTACTATTGACCTTTTCTCTATATGACCCCACAAGAACTACCTAGTCAGTATTGACACAGTCTACTGGTAGATTTCGTAGGACAAGCCTGTGTTAAATGTCAATAGTAGTTAGCATTAGTAAGAATACAATTTGTCAGTAGTACTGGTGACATCGTCAATAGGTAATCACTATAGTTTTACTATTGACATTTCCTGCAGGGAAGTTACTTGCACGTGTAAGCTCAGTGTTAGGTAAATGAATTTATGTTGCTACCGTGTTCAAAATAATTCAGTAGTGGACTACACAACTACAATTGCCGATTGCAGTATTTGCTAGCTTGAAACCGAGAAGTCTGCTGTGTCTATGTGTTTAATGCTTTGAACTGTATACGACTTTACCTCTAGGCCGCTTTTAATTGCGCTGACAAATTAAATTAAAATCAATATGTTAAAATTTATGTATCAATATTTTTATAAAAAATCAAATTCTTTGTAAATGGGTAACACGCTGCCGCATGCAGTTTACATGCGCCTGTCGCTATTAAGCTCTATCTTAAATCCTGCAAATAATTAAAGAATAGAGGTGCTTGTTGTGTTTAAAATCAAAGTTTTATCTTACAAATACATTTGCATATTGCAACTTCGTTAATGGCAGGTGTAATTCTTCAATTGGAAACATGGAAAGCTACCTGCGAATTTCCTTTGCTTCGCAAATGTCTCAAAACAAGAATTGTAGAATACAAAGGATTAACCAGCTTGAAAAAAAAACGCAAACGATGAGCAAATTTAAGTTCATATCTTTTTTGAAAACTTATTGCTCTCTGCTAAAATTATTTGACTTCCTTTGCTAATTCACGCCGTCATGGGAATTAATACCCAAAGCAAAAAAAACCCTGCATCTCGTACAAGTAAAAATCTTCTACAGAAATGGTTAAACGATAACGAAACTTCAGAAAAAATTGTCTTCAACAATAGTACTCCTACTAACAACTATAGACACGCAAAACAAACTACAAACATTTATTAAATTTATATGTACATTTGCAAACATTATGGCCCGCAGTCATTTCAAGTTCCAATTACGAATTATAACTTCACGCTGATTTTGTGACTTTGAGTGTTGCATTGGTATTTACAGACAGAGCAGCGGGCATGTCATTGCTAATTTATAATATTGCTTACACAAACGAACACATAAATGAGTAAAAATTAATAATTGAATAAATAGGACTAAGTTATACTCTACAACATTAAGATGTAAGCTGGTAAGGCTTGGTAAATTCGAAAAGGGATATAAGCCCTATTCACAATCTTTTGCAAATGTAATTGGAAATTTATGAAATTTTATACTTTGGTTTATTTTGTACTACTTCTTGGCACAAAATTTGCGGATGATTGATTGTTAATAGCGCATTTGAAAATCTTCCGTTTTTTTGACATATTGCAAGTTTTCATTTTCGTAAAATTTATTTTTTACAAAGGGTTTGACAGCAAAGACTATATCACATTACAGCATAGTATCTTCAAGTAGTTTTGTGAACGAAATCACAGTTGTGTAATAGAGCACTTAAAAAAATCTGTTATAGGCCGTTTACATCTACCCAAAATCTACTAGATTTGAATGAAAATCTTGAGAAAAATCTTAAGCGTTTACAATTTTGGTATTTTGATATCTTGCAAGAGGTTTGGCAGTAATAACTATGTCACAATGAATTCATCATCACGAAGTATAGCTTTTTTTATTGCAGCGTAGTATTTTTGAGTAGTGCTGTGAACAGAATCAGAGTTGTGTAATAGAGTAGTTATAAAAATCTACTAAATTTCGGCAAAATCTGGTCGAAATGTAAGTTTCATTTAGTATGGGATGTCTCGTTAAAATCAACTAGATTTGAATCGACATCCAGTAAGTACTAGATTTGGCTTAGGTGTAAATGCCTTATTATAGTACGTTTCCATTATAAGCAAACTAAGATGATTTGAGGAAATCATTTCGAAGTGTTTCCATTATGTTCAGAACTATTCTAAAACTCACGTGATTTCAAAGCACATGCCGTTTCAAAAGCAAATTCTACAAATCACAAGGTTTTGTGATTTGCGATGTGATTTATACTCTTCTGAAGAACAAAAAACCGTTGTTTCTGTTGAATTTTTTTTATTCGCAGTATTGTAAAATAAGGTTAATTTCTTATAAACATAAAAGTTAAAGTATATAAACCAATACACCAAATCACAAAATAATATAAAACAAATCTTGCAACAAAATAGGGTACCAATTTTTCTTTCGCATCGCAATAGAGATTAACCCCCCTGTTTTTCTGCTGCTTAATCACTATTAACTCATTATATTTTGATACGGAAAGCAATGATGATACAGTGAAAATTGTTTTAACTGAAGCAGCATGTCGACCTCACTCTATTTTTCGTTCATATACTTCAAACGCCTTTATTTAGATCAAATACGAAGACCAACGGTGTCAAATCACATGACCTTGATAGCCAATTACCATCGCCTGATGATGCCGCCAGCCCGTAAACTGCAACAAACAGTCACTTTTTTGAATTGATTTTTCGACAATCGCTCTTGGATTATCATTCGCCCAAATGAGGAAATTCTGCTTATTGACAAACCCACTGAGGCAAAAATGTGCCTCATCACTGAAGATGACTTTCTTCGACATTTGCCATTTCCTGCCACTATTCTGAATATTGACGATGCTTGGAATGATCACGAGGCTTTAGCGTAAGAGGTGCAATTGTTGGGCACGACGACGAGTTGAGGTGGATGGCTCTTCACAGCGTTGTCAACTTTGAAACTTCATATCGCACCAAAAAGGGGAAAAAGCGCACTAATTTAACAAAAACGCACCAAATTTTGATTTTTTTTTCATTTTTAAGAGGCCATTTCGTTTTATAAAAAATACAATATTTTATATTAAAAAATACGATAACAAAACAGCCTTTTAAGCAAATATTATACATTCAAACTGGATCTGGTAGCACCGCCTGCTATCAAATTCATTCAATAGCTAGAATTTGTGTTTATCAACTTGGCGTCTAGTACGATTCTCTTACTTATTATATAATAATTATAACGATATTTTATAAAATTTATTATTCAGCATTCAAACACACTTGACCTATTCCTGACTTCACACCCTGAAAAGTATGAAGTCAGAGTTAGTGCACCTCTCGGCAATTCGGATCATTGCACCATTTCTGCCTACTTTTCGATCTCGGGACTTCGTAACGTTTCAAAATCAGCTACGAAACGTTCAATATTTATTTACGAAAAGGCGCGTTGGGCTGAGCTCAACCAATTTTATGAGCATTTTAATTGGAAACTTTGTTTTCTAGATAACGACATAAATGCTTCAGCAAAAATGGTCGAGAACATGATATTGCTAGGGATGAAAACATTCATCCCCTCCAAGCAGATTTCGATTAAACCAAAACCAAAATCTTGGTTTAATCAGACGTGCAAAAACGCAGTCAGATCCAGAGAGGAAGCATTCAGTAACTGGCGTTTAACCAAAACACCAGACACTGATTTGCTACGCAAAAAGGCAAGATCTTCGTGTGCCAAGGTACTTAGGCGTGAAAAGTTTCTTCACGAACAGCGCCTTAGTGCCAAGGTCCTTGCAGCTCCTCGGGGCAGTAAGACCTTTTGGTCTTTCGTTAAGAGAGTAAAGAACAGTGCTAGTTCATAAATTCCAACTCTTTTAAAGAATGACCAAGCATTTACAGACCCGGTTGACAAAGCTAACCTGTTGGCTGAAATCTTTGCAAGCAATTCCTGCTTGCCGGAAAGCAGTCAGCCACTTCCCGAGCTCGAAAGAGTATCTGTAACTATGCCGAAGATATTCTTCCGGGCGTGAGCAGTTAAAAGGGTTTTGGAAGACCTCGATATAAACAAAACTCCTGGACCGGATGGCATTCCAGCACTGGTCTTGAAGCAGTGTTCTTCTACGCTTGCGCGTCCATTAGCACGCCTCTTCAGCATACTTTACCATACTGGTGAGTTTCCATCGTGCTGGAAGGTTGCTAATGTAACACCAATACCCAAAAAGGGTATGGCAAATAACCCCGAAAATTACCGCCCAATTGCAATTTGCTCTACACTCTCCAAAGTAATGGAAAACATGGTTAACCATCACCTTATGAGGTATCTGGAGTCGCATAAACTACTTTGTGATCGTCAATATGGATTTCGTAAGGGTCGTTCAACTGGCGATCTTATAGCATATCTCTCAAAGAAATGGTGCCACTCAATCCATCATTTCGGTGAAAGTAGGGTGGTGGCTCTTGATATTTCAAAAGCGTTTGACAGAGTGTGGCATGGTGCACTATTGGCAAAACTTACCGCCTTTGGTGTCGGTGATGACTTCTCTCGGTTTATATCGAGCTTTCTCAGAGACCGCTCTATACGAGTTGTTATAGATGGGGTCTCATCAAACGAGTTCATGATTAATTCAGGGGTACCGCAAGGCTCCGTTCTTTCTCCTACCCTATTTCTTATTTTCCTCAACGATCTTCTTTACCAAACTTCCGACCCTATCCACTCTTTCGCGGATGACAGCAGCATTTGCCACTCGTACTCTTTTAGTTATAGGCCCAGCCTATCAGAGATCGCTGCCAAGAGACTAAATATGAATGATTCACTGAATAGTGATCTTCTATTGGTCTCTGAATGGGGTCGTAAAAACAGGGTCGCCTTTAATGCTCGTAAGACCCAGTGTTGCTTATTGACGCACAAACAAACGACCGCAAATGCTGCTTCATCTGTACTCATGGATGGTATAAATATTGAAGAATCGGATGCTCTTGATGTTCTTGGAATGAAGATACAGTGCGATGTTCGCTGGACTGATCATATTTTTCATATCTCTAAGGAAGCATTCAAGTGCCTCGGTTTTTTGAAACGGTGTAAGATGTACTTCACTCCATCCGATCTCCTTACTATTTATACCACCTACATCCGACCGAAAATGGAATACAACTCTCATGTTTGGGCCGGTGCCTCAAAGTCTGTTTTGGGGTTACTCGACCGTGTGCAGGAGAGGGCGAAGAAGCTCATCGGTGACAGTAGGGTATCCAACTCTATTGACTCACTGGAGCATCGACGCAGTGTGGGATGCGTTACTCTGTTCTGTCGATACTACAATGGATTTTGCTCTGACGAGATTAAGGATCTTGTTCCCGAAACGCGCACATTTTTACGTAGCACGCGTTCATCCGCTAGAGCTCACCCATTTGTGGTCGATTGCCCGGGGAATCGTACTACGCATTACAGAGAGAATTCGTTTTTCAGCCGCACGCTTCGTCTATGGAACAAGTTGCCTGCAGAAGTGTTTCCTGTCTGTTATAACGTTGGAAGATTCAAGGCAAATGTTCACAAACACTACTCCCGCTTTCCCCCTCCTCACAATCTATTTTCCTAGTTCTGGTACAATGCACTGCATATGTAGGGGTCATCCCCTGAGTACTGGTCCAATATAAAAAAAAAAAATATAAAAAATATTATTTAATTATATCACTGTCGACCGAAATCATCTGTCTCTTTTACAGCCTTTTATCAGGTACACGAAACTACAGCTGCTTACGGTTGATGCGATGAAATATATCGAAAAATTTATCGGATCATTAAAAGTTACAGAATCAATCTAAAAACCATTAAACTCCATTGGTGGCAATTTTATTAATCACAGTGTAAACTTCATTTGTGTTTTCGTAAGCGAACAGTGAAACTCAGTTTGCTAGAACGGGTGTCTTTAAATTAATTTATTAAAATATACGAAAATTTGCCAGAATTATGATAAATAAAAAAAGAAGTTTACGATAACCAATATATAATTCGAACGTTTTGGAAAAATTTTATATTTAACTCATAATTTAGTACTCGTAATTTATCAATTACAAAACAGTAACGAATTCACGCGCCATACGAGTATACGAATTTCACTATCTGAGTCTGCATTTATTGTAGTATTTGACAAACTTGGCTTGATCGTTTGGTGTCAAAACACTCTCTAAAAGCAGCAAATTTTATAAAACTATTTTTTTTTTTTTCGAGAATATGTATAATACAGCAATATCTTCTTAATTTGTACATATAAAACTCCGTGTTCTGATTGTGCCCTGCAAATGAAACGTAAAAGTTTTGGGCACTTGAATAAACTTTTTTCCTTCATTAAAACAAAAATTGAGCTGAATTTGATTTTGCGCCACCGAAATTTAAAAAGCGCACCGAAAATATAAAAAAACCGCACTACGCACAGACAAAAAATTTTAAAAAGCACTAAAAACGGTGCGAAACGCACCTAGTTAACAACGCTGGCTCTTCACCCAAACTATCGCGAACAGCAGCAATACTTTCTGCAGAACGAGCTGTACAAGCATGCGCTCGTGTTTTTATAGCTCCTTCAAACCCGTCTTGCTCAAATTTTTGTACGATTTTTCCGATTGTACGCACATTTGGATGATTAAGGTGACTGAAAAAATCGCCAAGTGCACGATGTGAATAACATTAGCACATTGCTTGATTATTTATATTTCCATGGCTCAAATTGAATTAGTTTTAAATTGAGATATGTCAAATGAAATGCAGAAAAAAGCTTAACGTTTAGCTGTGGTTTACATTCAACATCAACCCTTAAACTTTAACCACCCGATATGTTCAAACAAGTATAATTTGCCCTAGAATGTAAAACTATTTCCCTACTGATGATGCTCATCGTACTGAAACTAGGAAAATAGGTTATAAGCAGGAGGAAAGAAGAAGTGGCTTATGTTCTGCGTTAATATTGACAAACCGGGGATTAGCAAAGTCCCCGAGAGGTTCTGCTTTGCAAACTAACTAGGTGCTAATCACAGCTGAGATGTCTGCCTGGGCTGAAACGTTCTGGCAGTGACTTAGACCTAAAATTGCAGGAAGGAGTATTAGTTTCCCTGCTAATATTGGTGCATGCCCTACAAACAATGGTAACTCTACCAACAACAATTAGTTATCTTTGGTTTTAGTATTTTAATACTTATTGTTAAGCCATATAAGACGGATTCAATAAATAACAAATAATGAAAAAAATATATTTTCAAATTTATATTTTGTTTTAATTTTTGCCTGTCAACGGTCGACTAACAATTAAGTGTGGAATATTTAGTACTAATACACACTTGCCCTATTCACAATTTTGTGCAAATGGCCTTGCATCATTGCATTTGCAAAATAATGGAGTATATTCGTGCTTTACACTAACAAAATACAAACAAATGTCACTTTTGCAATTGCAGAAATATGCAATCTCAAATGCACAAGATTGTGAATCGGGCTGCTATTGAGTTTAAGTGTTGCATATAAGCATAAGTCTAGCAATTGCATTTTGTTAGTGTAGTTTTTAGCAAATGCAGTGATACAATACTATTTGCTCCAGATTGTGAACAGTGCTATAGTTTAACAAAGTTGAATATTCGTATGTAATCACCTGTTCAGTAATTAAGTAAAATAATTTTCTGTATGTGTATATGATAAAAATCAAAAGTGTTTCAATATAAGTTTACAACCGTAATTAATTTATTCTCATGCACGAAACTGATACATATTGTTCATATTGTTTTAGTATATTTCAACTTTTCTAGTTGTAATAAGCCTGAAGGATATTTACATGTGTAGGGTGTATGTTAAAGTTGTCTGAACGTATGTGTGTATGGTATACTTAAATTAGCAAATATGTATTTTTGTTTATGAGTAGTGTACCCTAAAGCAACTGGATTCATTTTAACTGTAACACATACGAGTACATTTGTATTCCAGTGTTTACACACGTTCATTAGTACAAATAAAAACTAATTGCCTACATCCATGAATTTTGTTAAATGAGATAAACTTATTGCGTTTTATAATGTAATTTTTCAATACAACATTAATTTTACGAGCACATTCAAAATTATATTTTAAACGAACGAATGTTGGTTCGTGTAATGATATTTGATGTAAGGAAACAACCAAATATCGAAAGGAATTAAAAAATTATAAAAAAAATTGCTGCCTAATGCATTAAACACATTGTAGCCTGCAGACTACCGACTACAATATGTGACATATAAAATCCATGTATTGCATATATAAATTAGAATATTTATTTTAACAGCAGCAAGACGACACCACTACAGGTTGTTGTCCATGGTAAATTCTTTTGCCACAATCGAATTAAACTAATGCGCTAAACGCATTGAATTCAGCAGACTACCGACTTTAAAATGACATATATAGAATACATGTAACACAACTTTGCATAGTCTTGAGAGTTTGTTGGTGGCAAGGGGGAAAATAAAGAAAGCCACTTCTTTTTTTCCTTGCCACCACTAAACTCTTAAATTTAGCAGAGTAAATTTTCCGTGTGTGACATCGCTGTATCTAATTGAAACTATTTGTTTTGGCACCAGCATGACGAGGCGACTCCTAGTTGTTTTTCATGCTGTTTTTATCTGCGTGCTAATTCATTCGTGATCGAAATTACTATCGAGTAGAAAATAATTTCGACATTGTGTAAATTTCTAATGATGTGACTCGATACGTAACGAGTCGAGTTATCACTTCAGTGTGGCAAAATGCTGACGAAATGTGTTTTATAGCACTGCCGAAAATTGTCAACAAAAATCATATGTTTTCACGAAACAAGTTAAAATTTACGAGTAACAAATTCAATAAAAATAAAAACACAAAATAAATGACCCAATATTATTATATAATGCATCATCGTCTTATGGGCATATATAAGAGTATAATTAATTGTTTGTAACAGTTACAGGATGTGTAGATGGAACACATTTTGGTTTGCAGGAGCCGGCAAATGAGCATATGCTCTTCAACAGGAAAGCAGTAATTCGATGGTTTTAAATTAATAGATTATTTTTACACACATATGTACATACATGCATTAAAATATTTGAATAATAATTAAAGATATGCGATCACAAACCCACTATATTGCCAATTAATCCAAATATGGTGGGGCTGCCCACGACTCTTTCTTATGGAAAAATTCGGAAGAAAGACATCTCTTGGGCATGAATATACCAAGAACTTAAGAAACTTTTCGCTTCTACACGCAAAGAAAAGGCAGTTGAAAATATGATTACGGCAACATTATTTTATATGCCATAATATTGTGTATTATTGTTAAAACCAGCTTATTATCGATTTAGTAATAGTTTGTTTCCCCATAAATATGCTTTCGTTTGCATTTCAGTAAATCTATTATTACTACCTACCAATTTCCAAATATGGTTGTACACAATATTAGTATAGTACGTAATTTTTTTGAACAACAACAGCTTTTATGACACCCTGTACTGGAATATTTGTTTCTATCATATGTACGCAAAGTTTGTTCACGTATAACAAATATAAGTTTCCAGAATAAACTTAATGTTATCAGCATTTTTCAATTTAGTCTTTGACATGTAATTTTCACTTTTGTTTTTTTAGGAAGAAAGATGTGTTTTATTTTTTATTACCAAATTTTTTTGTTAATTTAAAAAATAAAAAAAGTAAAACAGGAGAGGACTGCAAATTAAATGTGTGCAAAAATACATGCAAAATGTTTGCAGAAATCAAAAGGTACGTTTGAATATTAAGACGTTGATATTTGTATATATTTTGTAGTCAACAATACTATGACAACATCAAAAGCATTGTTGGCGAACCATATTATTTATTTACACAATTATTGATGAAATACTTAATAAAATCTTTTTATTTCAGCCAATAGACACTAAAGCTTATTGAGATCGCAATTATGGGACCCAACTAATTATTGCAGATGAATTTTAATTATTTTACGTAATCGAAATGCATCAAATCTTTTTATTTTAATTTATTTATACGTATATAACATATGTTGTTAATAAAACTGTGGTTGTAAATAAATAAAGTAGTACAGTTTTTCCTGAAATTACTTTTTTTAAATCATATGGCGGGTTATGACCTTAATATGGTTATGTGTACATTAGACTAATTATGGCATTAGTATGGTTGTTTAAAGATGATAATATGGTTGGTTGGCATAATAACATGATTTGGTATGATATTAGTATGGTAAATTTTATTAATACTGTGTTTGATTTCAATTATACCAACGTTGAACATGTTGCTTACAAAACTATGGTGACGCAAATCAGTGGTATTAAAATATAACAATATAATATTTTCTGTGTTAACCATATACTTCAACAATAGTATGTTGCCCTTAGAATATTGTTATATCAACCATATATTTTTTTCTACGTGTAGGTAAAGAAAAGTATATTTTTTCTATTTTGAAAGCAAAATTTTAAGTAATTATATGTTTGCAGCAAACTCTGGATATCCATGTGAGCCTCGGTTACTAACGCCATATCGCAACCCGCAAAAGAACTCGACGGAATCTCGATTTAACGAGGTTCATGCAAAAGCAAGATGCGTTGTAGAGCGAAGTATAGACATATTAAAGGTTCGATGGAAAATTTTATGCCACGACAAGAGAAGCCGATACAGCCCTGAAAAAATTGCACAATTCACCAATGTATGCGCTGCTTTACACAACATTTGCATACATTTTCAAATGCCAAACTAATAAAAGGTGCAAAAACAATACTACATAAGCATAAGATGATTCTACGGAAATAGATTTAACGAATATTGGGGAAAAAAATTCGTGATAACATAAAAATAAGTTTGAACAGTAGATAGTTTTAAATTTGTATCTTGATCCTAGCTGTTCGACCTTTTTATACCCTTCACAAAAATGTAAAGGGTATATATAAGTTTGTGATTCCGTTTGTAATTTCTACAGTTTTTTTTTGCGACCCTATAAAGTATATATATTCTGAATCAGAATTAATGGAAAAGTCGATTAAGCGATGTCCGTCTGTCCGTCTGTCCGCTGTTGAAATACCGTTTCTGAGAAAACCATTAGACTTAGAAACTTTTTTCTTTCACCATTCTTTTACCCCATCGATTCATGGGTTTGCTGTTGAAATTCAGTAATATCGGTCCACGTATAGCTGAGATATATTCAAAATTCCGAAAAAAGCCATTTTTTTTTGCAGTTTTGTATGAAAATTTTTGAAAACAAAAGTTGTTCGTTTTGCTTCAAACTTCACACACTTATTAAGCATGGTGACTAAAAGACAAAAAATTTTTTTTTCAGATATCGGTCCATATATACCCGAGATATAGCCCAAATCGGATTTTTAATGAAAATGTCGCATAGGTGAAGCTAAATAACTTTTTTTTGCTCAAAAGCAGTTCTGGTAATTATATAAGGTTACATAAATATGGAAAATGAAAATTTCCGATATCGGTCCATATATACCCGAGATATAGCCCAAACCTGGTTTTTCATGAAAATGTCGCGTAAGCGAACCTAAACAACTTTTTGGTGCTCAAAAGCAGTTCTGGTAAGGAAATAGGGTCACATGAATATGAAAAATGAAAATTTTCGATATCGGTCCATATATACCCGAGATATAGCCTAGGCCGGGGTTTTCATGAAAATGCCGCGTAAGCGAACTTAAACAACTTTTTTGTGGTCAAAAGCAGTTCTGGTATTGAAATTAGGTTACATAAATATGGAAAATGAAAATTTCCGATATCGGTATATATATACCCGAGATATAGCCTAGACCGGGGTTTTCATGAAAATGCCGCGTAAGCGAACTTAAACAACTTTTTTGTGCTCAAAAGCTGTTCTGGTATTGAAATTAGGTTACATAAATATGGAAAATGAAAATTTCCGATGTCGGTCCATATATACCCGAGATATAGCCCAAATCGGGTTTTTCATGAAAATGTCGCGTAAGCGAACTTAAACAACTTTTTTGTGCTCAAAAGCAGTTCTGGTAATGAAATAGGGTCATATAAATATGAAAAATGAAAATTTTCCATGTCGGTCCATATATACCCGAGATATAGCCCAAATCGGGTTTTTCATGAAAATGTCGCGTAAGCGAACTTAAACAACTTTTTTGTTCTCAAAATCAGTTCTGGTAATGAAATAGGGTCATATAAATATGAAAAATGAAAATTTTCGATATCGGTCCATATATACCCGAGATATAGCCCAAATCGGGGTTTTCATAAAAATGTCGCGCAAGCGAACTTAAACAACTTTTTTGTGCTCAAAGCAGTTCTGATAATGAAATTAGGTTACATAAATATGGAAAATGAAAATTTCCGATATCGGTCCATATATACCCGAGATATAGCCCAAATCGGGTTTTTCATGAAAATGTCGCGTAAGCGAACTTAAACAACTTTTTTTTGCTCAAAGCAGTTCTGGTAATGAAAAAGGGTTATATAAATATGAAAAATGAAAATTTTCGATGTCGGTCCATATACACCCGAGATATAGCGCAAATCGGGTTTTTCATGAAAATATCGCGTAAGCGAAGTTAAACAGTTTTTTTGTGCTCAAAAGCAGTTCTGGTAATGAAATAGGGTCATATAAATGTGAAAAATAAAAATTTTCGATATCGGGCCATATATACCCGAGATATAGCATAGACCGGGGTTTTCATGAAAATGCAGCGTAAGCGAACTTAAACAACTTTTTGTGCTGAAAAGCAATTCTGCTAATGAAATTAGGTTACATAAATATGGAAAATGAAAATTTCCGATATCGGTTCATATATACCCGGTGTATAACCTAACAGGTTTTTTGATGAAAATGCCGACTAAACAACTTTTTTGTGCTCAAAAGCAGTTCTGGTAATGAAATAAGGTTATATAAATATGGAAAAAGAAAATATCCGATATCGGTCCATATATACTCGAGATATAGCCTGAACCGATTTTTCCAATAACATTTTTTTTTTGCTGAAAAGCAGTTCTTGTCATAAAAGAAGGTTACGAAAATAGAGAAAATTAAAATTTCTGATATCGGTCCAGATATACCCGAGATATAGCCTAAATCGGGTTTTTCATGAAAATATCGCGTAAGCGAACTTAAACAATTTGTTGTACTCAAAAGCAGTTCTGGTAATGATATAAGGTTATATAAATATGGAAAATTAAAATTTTCGATATCGGGCCATATATACCCGAGATATAGCCTGAACCGATTTTTCCATTAAAAAAAATTTTTTTTTTTTTTTTGCTGAAAAGCAATTCTCGTTATAAAAGAAGGTTACTAAAATACAGAAAATAGAAATTTCCCATATCGGTTCATATATAACCGAGCATATTTAGGTCACATTTTTAATATACTATACATATTCGTGACTATCGTGAAGGGTATTTTAGATTCGGCCCAGCCGAATATACTACACTCTTACTTGTTTTAAATATAATTGTTGTTTACTTGAGCTTGAGGTCACTTGTTTCAAAATTATTCATTTATTAATGTTTCGATATTTCGACACCCCCTTGTGTATCTTATTCAGGAAAATTTCTAAATTTTTTGTTTACAAATTTTTATAAAATTGAAAACAAATTGATGTAACAAAAAACAAATTATACATAGAGAAAAAATTTTTTAAACAGTAGTAACATTAACATTATTCATAGTATAATTGAATATTTTCAATATGGTGATAAGATATATTCACAGAAGAAAGGACTTCCTATGGGATCACCAACTTCTCCAATTCGAGTGCCATCATTAGATATCGAATGACATAATCCCAAAAGTGTAAAAACTCGTATGTTCGAGTATGAACTCGCTCGTAAGCGAATGACAGAATTAGCCCTCTGTTTTTGTTGTCTACATAATAAACACAATGTTGCCAATATCTAAAAATTTTTAAAACCAATTAGCGCATTGAAATATTTTGTTTTTTTAATATTATGGACGTGTTCGAAGCGCTAGCAAAATAAGTAAAATTTTGACGGAGTTAAGGTGAATAATATTACATTAGCTCTGGAGGATAATTTAAATTTTTACAATAGGACAAAAATGATTGAAATTTATATATAAAAGTTTTTTTTTATAAATGAAAGTTTCAAAACTAAAATTGTACAAAGGAAATATAGAATTGAAAAATTGATTTCACACACGAAAAGCTTACTTTGCAAAGTCCAGAGTATGATCATGGCGCGGGAAAATAAAGAGTTTGAGAGAACCACTCTCTTTTCCGTTGCCTCCGCCAAACACAAGACTTTGCAAGGTAAAATTTCCGTATGTTAAAGTGGTGTTTAGATTGTATAAATCAAGGCAGCTTTAATACGGTAGTGGTATAAGCAAAGCTGTCTTTCATTTCCTTTGCGTTAATTTGTCAAAATCACATAGACTTCCTTGCTTTTTCAAACAAAATTTTGACCACTATACGTAAATTCTACCAACAAAATACATGTTGGTGTTTTTGGTATTGTATTTATTGTAATTCTGCCACTACCTATTAAAGCTGAGTTGGTAGAAACGAGTAAAATTATTTGTTCTGTCGACATATATGAAGCAACACAAGTAGTGATGCCAGACATTTTTTTTAGATAAATCTTCACATATGAACAAAAAAATCTTAAGTTTAGAAAAAAAATTCTTAAATTGTTTTTCTTTTGACTTCTTTGGTACCATTTTAATTGTTACAAGAGGATAGTATTTCAAACAATATAAGAATATAAAAGAAATCTTAAAACAAATAATTTTAATTCCTTTTTTAAAATTAGTAGTATACTTTGCACACATGTATGTTGTTGACGTGAGAGCAAAAACGAAGAAAATTAAATCTTCCGTGAAATCGAACACATGGCCAATAAATTTAATAAAAACAAGTTATTTCAACTTCAAATGCTAGTTGGGCAAAATTAATTTTTTTTTCAAACTGAGCAAACTCAGATGCATGTTATGCGGATAACTGGATGAACAGAAGTAAAGAATATTTTCAGCTGAGCTCATTATAAATGCATTTACAAAAGCTTTAAGCCCCGTTGTAACTCAGTTATGTATCAACAACAAAATTTAATCTTAGCTTGCAATTTACGATATTAAAATTTACTGAGAGAATGAGCATGATTTTATGATGGCAAATATTGTACAATAGTTGTGTTCAAAAATATAGCGGAAAAATGTTTATAACTTTGCAAGATATTACAATAGGTTAAATATTCTATATATGTTTTATATTGTATTATGCTGTGTCTGAACATATGTATTGTGGTTATTTTATGATTTGTATCATGGGAAAAGTCAAAATTCATTAATACATAGTTAGAAATATTTATTAGAATACTAAATCTTAAAAATCTTAATTTTGAAAGAAAGATCTTCAAATCTTATTCATCTTATACAGCCTGCCCCACCATGTCGATCGACAATTTAAGCGAGCGACAACAAGTCACTCATTATCGTTCTCATAAGCGCCCCGATAATTATCGGCTTGTTGGTTTTCAACGTAATTAATTTACTCATTTGACAACGACTATATTGCCATATCAACTATTCCACAAATTAAGCCTCAATTTTGAAATAAAAATCGTTAAAACATATAAATGAAGCAGTAAAAATACAGTTCAGTGCTATTTGAACTTGCTACAAACAACAAAAATTAAAATAATTGTCAACAAAGATTTTTTTAAATATTTGAACGAAAATAAAATTTTAAAAATATTAGTGCAAAAACGATTAGTGTTGGTTGTGTTTATTCTGTTGATGTTTTAGATTGTATTATTATAAAATGGTTTTATCCGTATGTCATTTCTTAGAAAAGAATGTGGAAAAGGAGCCATTTCTGAGATAACTTTAATGCCCTGTATATTCCATCAAACCTATAGGTAAATATGTAAGTATATACAGGGTGGCGCAAAAATAACCTTCCGATGTTTTAAAAAAAAAATTTATTTAAATTAAAAATGGAAAACTGATTCTTCTTGTGGATTAGTTTTATTTGGTCTTTTAATTTTTTTACATCAAGTCGAGAATATGAAGTCATGTAAATGGCGGCCGCCACAGTTGATTATCATTTAAGCACTTTTTATAGGATTTTCCATCGCATTGGCCCAAACTTCCGGCGATAGGTCTTGACGGATATTGTCTTTCAGAGCTGCAAGAGTCTGAGGCTTGTTGACATAAACCCTCGACTTCAAAAAGCCCCACAAAAAGAAGTCTGCAGCGGTCAAACCAGGCGCTTTTTCTGGCCAGTGGAAATCGCCAAAACGGGAGATTAGGCGCCGGAAAATGCATCCTTCAGCATATCGGTTGTAGCACATGCAGTGTGTGCCGTAGCACCGTCCTGTTGGAACCACCTGTTTTCCAATCCCAATTCATCAAGAAGCGGCAAAAAGAATTCGTTGATCATTGCTCTGTAGCGCTCACTATTCACAGTAACCGTTTGGCCAGCGACGTCTTCCAAGAAAAATGGTCCGATGACTCCTCCAGCGAAAATAGCACACCATACAGTGACTTGGAGCGGATGTAATGGCTCTTCGTGGGTTACTCGCGGATTTTCAGTGCCCCAAAAGCGTAAATTTTGCTTATTTACGTATCCGCTAAGATAGAAATGGGCCTCATCACTCATGATTATTTTTGATGAAAAATCATCTTCCTCTTGGGGTCAAATAAATAGTCACCAATATTCCGCGTTCTGGAGCACTGTAGCGTAACATTGTTTATTAATGTGTATTTCGCATGTGTTTACTACACAAATGTCAAAACAGAACTGACATTAGGAGCAATCGCAAAATTTATAGCATTTTCTGGTAGCAGGACTACTTTTGCGCCATCTTGTACATATGTACGTTTTTATACACATATGCATGAATGTACATGTTTTTCATGCACACACTTACATACATGTATACATAAATGTGTTATTGTAGTTCTATGGCGAATTTTCGCGTATTGAAAGATATGTTTGTGAACATCTTTTGCCTCTGTCGACAATCACAACACAAGTTTTTTTTTATACCCTTCACAAAAATGTAAAGGGTATATATAAGTTTGTGATTCCGTTTGTAATTTCTACAGTTTTTTTTTGCGACCCTATAAAGTATATATATTCTGAATCAGAATTAATGGAAAAGTCGATTAAGCGATGTCCGTCTGTCCGTCTGTCCGCTGTTGAAATACCGTTTCTGAGAAAACCATTAGACTTAGAAACTTTTTTCTTTCACCATTCTTTTACCCCATCGATTCATGGGTTTGCTATTGAAATTCAGTAATATCGGTCCACGTATAGCTGAGATATATTCAAAATTCCGAAAAAAGCCATTTTTTTTTGCAGTTTTGTATGAAAATTTTTGAAAACAAAAGTTGTTCGTTTTGCTTCAAACTTCACACACTTATTAAGCATGGTGACTAAAAGACAAAAAATTTTTTTTTCAGATATCGGTCCATATATACCCGAGATATAGCCCAAATCGGATTTTAATGAAAATGTCGCATAGGCGAAGCTAAATAACTTTTTTTTTGCTCAAAAGCAGTTCTGATAATAAAATTAGGTTATATAAATATGGAAAATGAAAATTTCCGATATCGGTCCATATATACCCGAGATATAGCACAAACCGGGTTTTTCATGAAAATGTCGCGTAAGCGAACTTAAACAACGTTTTTGTGCTCAAAAGCAGTTCTGGTAATGAAATTAGGTTACATAAATATGAAAAATGAAAATTTCCGATATCGGTCCATATATACCCAAGATATAGCCCAAATCGGATTTTAATGAAAATGTCGCGTAAGCGATCTTAAACAACTTTTTTTTGCTCAAAAGCAGTTCTGATAATGAAATAAGATTACATAAATATGAAAAATGAAAATTTCCGATATCGGTCCATATATACCCGAGATATAGCCTAGACCGGGTTTTACATAAAAGTGTCGCGTAAGCAAACTAAAACAACTTTTGTGTGCTCAAAAGCAGTTCTAGTAATGAAATGAAGTTATATAAATATGAAAAATGAAAATTTCCAATATCGGTCCATATATACCCGAGATATAGCCTAGACCAGGGTTTTCATGAAAATGCCGCGTAAGCGAACTTAAACAGCTTTTTTGTGCTCAAAAGCAGTTCTGGTAATGAAATTAGGTTACCTAAATATGGAAAATGAAAATTTCCGATATCGGTTCATATGTACCCGAGATATAGCCCAAATCGGGTTTTTCATGAAAATGTCGCGTAAGCGAACTTAAACAATTTGTTGTGCTCAAAAGCAGTTCTGGTAATGAAATAACGTTATATAAATATGGAAAATTAAAATTTTCGATATCGGTCCATATATACCCGAGATATAGCCTGAACCGATTTTTTCATTAAAATTTTTTTTTTTTTTTTTGCTGAAAAGCAATTCTTGTTATAAAAGAAGGTTACTAAAATACAGAAAATAGAAAATTCCGATATCGGTTCATATATAACCGAGCATATTCAGGCCACATTTTTAATATACTATACATATTCGTGACTATCGTGAAGGGTATTTTAGATTCGGCCCAGCCGAATATACTACACTCTTACTTGTTTTTTTTTTTTTTTTTTTTATCTTGGACCAGTACTCAGGGGATAGCCCCTACATATGCAGTGCATTGTACTGGAACAAGAAAAATAGAGTATGAGAAGGAGGAAAGGGGGAGAAATGTTTGTTATTTTAACATACGGAACGACCAAAACAAACATTATCACAGCATTTAAAATGTTGAAATTAAATTAGTTAAAACTGATCAGTGCCCAGTGTACATGCCATCGACACTGCTCAGATCAACAAAAATTAATTCAACACCGTAGGATAATAAAATACAGAATTTAATAATAACAAATAGAGAAAAAACACATGACAGTAAAAAAATTATATAATAAAAAAACACGTACACACATGATGCAAAACTCTACCTATTACGGTAAAATTTCGCTTATTACAAATTTATAATAAACATATGTGTAGGTATAGAAAACACGGACGACAATGAAAAACACGTGTGTACGGAACGAAAGACAAAACACTACTTACAGATTTCGACATTTATGCTTGCACGACATTTATTAGTGGGGCGGAAATTTATATGATGATGATTACGTTATCGTTCGCATTCGTTGTCGATCGACTAATCGTGCTAGAAACTTTAAGTGTAGCGGAAATCAGCTGCTTGTCGTTGAAAATACTTGCGAGCGGTATCGATCGACATCGTGAGCCAGGCAGATAATATATTCAAAATTATAGTTAAATCTTCAGAGACGGCCTCCTTTAAAGAAATTTACTTAAATGGCTTGGCAAGTGCCATTAAGAGTTTACGCGTTTAAGAGCAGTGCGCAGTTCTTACGCAAAATCAGGTTCCCATAAGAACTGTGTGTAAAAAAAGTTACGGAATTTAAGGTTCCTTATGTAAATTTTCGCATACCGGTACGAAGTTCTTAAAGAAAAGTAAACGGAATTTTTGATATTTTTTATTATTACAGGTATGTTAAAAGTAAAAGTGGAGGCTTTTTTCCGCTAACTGAAACAAAAATTAATGTTCATACCAAGGCGAATTCATAACAGGTGGCCTTCTTCGTACAACAATACAACAACACAAAAAACAACATGGTATTCGCCCTTTGTAAAATTACCAATGTATCAAAAACATACTGAATTCTCCTTAAATTCTTTCTATTGAACAAATCAGTATTGCCGGGAACGTAAATTAATTTTCCCAACAGCTCGATATTACACAAAATCCGAAAAATTCTTTTCGTTTTTTGAGAATATAAACATTAAGGAAGAAAAAATTTTTAAATTGTAATAATAATCAATTGTCTTTAAATTTTTCCACTTTTGAATATATTAAGTGGAAATTTTTTAGCAAACTTAAAAGATTAAAAACTGGAAATTAGAAAATATTATAAGTCTCTTGTACGATTTCTTCATTGTTTTTTGCTAGAGAAGGTATAAGAAATTATCGATGATGATTTGGACCTATCAAGGGTACAATTAAACTAAATATCGGAATTAGGAACTTATTAAAAGTTTTGTAAATCAACGAGAGTAAGACTAATAATTGATTTTATTTTTAATGTAATATATAAATACATTTTGGATGTGTTATACGTGTGGAAAATTATTTTTTGGTTAGATTTTTTTGCAAAAAAAATGCAGATTCTTTTTAGTTGAATAAAATTTTCACTATAATAAATTTTTAATTTACATGTGCAAATATATATTTATGTCTAATAACAAACTTTTTAAAGTCTTTAGAACAATTTGTGTCAGATTAAGAAAATGAGTTTCGAAAACTTAAATGTTATTAACAACAATGGAGTATTTTCAATTGATAAATATATTTCCTTAACAATTTTGATTAAAAATACGGAGCAAAATATAATGATGCTGTTATATACAAAGAAATTATGAAAAAATTTAATTGCAGAAAAATTATCAGAAATTTTTTATTTTGTTCCAATTTTTGATAATTACGAGTACATGCTAAGCGGCAACGCTGAAATAATATGTATTCAAATTGTGTATCTATTTTCAAAAATACGATTAACCCATTACTGTCGAAATAAAACTGGAAGTAATTCTTAACAAAAAGGATTATTTTTTCTATTCATTGTATACAAAATGTACATATATAAAAGCATTAAAGAAATAATAAATGGGTAGGTAGATCAGGGTGGTGGTAGTGAAGTGAAAATTTCGAAAGCAAAAGTTTTCAATACATATTGGTTTTAAAAATTGTTTGCATTGGCAGCGAATTATTTTATTTCATTTTTCACTTTATTTATTTAAATTTTTTTAATCGAACCCATTGGGCCATATTTGATTAAACAGCTAGCTGTGAAAAGAATATACAATTTTCATATTTTTTTTAATTTTCATATATTATCTATACCGCCAATATTTTACTATGACTATATCTGTTAAAAATATTGATACAGAACACCCACGAAGCTTTCATACTACAAATGTCAATTTTGTACAATAAAGTGGACTGGTCCATTTCATCTACTGACCTCCCTAAGTTGTGTGCGTATTGTAAAATCAATTTTAAAATTGTTGCCTAATGTTTAATTGTACTTAATTAAGTATAGCCGCACCAAATGGGCTAAGATTTGTATACAGGAAATATGAAATGGCGCGCCTGAATATGTGTGAAAAAAATATGAAAACATAAACAAATTTTGATAGTAATGAGCACCTAAAACAGCTGTCGATCAGCTACGCTAACGAGGCCACCTGGTTCTAAATTCGCCTTGGTTCATACATATATTTGCCTACGGAATTTTTGACAGTTGACTATTATTATAAGATTTTAAAAAAATGTTATTAATAAAATGGAGGAAGAATTGTTTGCGGTATGTTTGTACGATGAACTTTTTACATATATGTATCTATATACCTACCTTTCCTATACAAATCTACAAATTATTTTTCCGTGTAGAAATAAATGTATACTTCCAAACGTGATTTTTCGTACGAACTCCGTACCGGCCTTAAGCTGGTGCAAATAATTCCCAAGTTCCTTTATTCGTTTCTTTTTTTCTGTTACGATAAGAACATTCTTACTTACTGTATATGTGACAATAAGCATTAAGTTGGAAAATACTGCATTAAAATTGTATCTTGCAAAAAGCATGTTTAAGATGAATTTTTCTTCCTTCTCACTCTCTTTAAACTTAAAACTTTTATTGATGTCAATGGCATTTATGCTGAGAAGCAATATTGTTTTCAATTGCACATAAAATCATTAACGATGATTTTCTCATATTGCCATTCCACTGAGAAGCAGGTAATTAAAAGTTTAGCAGCAAATATTTTTAGTGAACTTTATATCTCAATTCAACAGAGCTCAATAAACAAACGATAATAGATACAGCAGAAACTTGAATTGATTATTCACTACACACAGCATGATATGATTGTTGCTCAGAAAGATCTTAGATACTGATAACGGTTGAAACTGGAGAACATTTGTGGAATTGAAATGTTTATTCTTATTTAGTCACTTACAACACAAAATTATTGTGCAGATAAGTATGTAAAAATATATATTTTTTAATATTTTGACAAAATACTCGTACAGTGGTCGGCATATTTATTTTGACACCTGAGAAATTATAGAATTTTAAATTTTTTCAGTTACATATGGGTGCAATAAAAAATAACAAAAAAAAATTTTAAAAGCATCATTTATAAAATCATAACTTTTTAAATTAAGTTGGCACGTAATGCAATTACGTTAAAAATATAGCGGGTGGCATAAATATTTTGACACACAATATGTTAATTTAAGAAATATAAATATATTTTGTTACGTTTTTGTCTCTAACAACGCTTTTGCAGATTCTTCAATTGCAAATGAAACAATGACTCACACACTTGTTCGTACACTTGTTGTACTTAAATAATTCACAACTTTGTTTACACTTGATACCACTATGTAACACTAGACTTGCTTACTTTGACTTATGACTATTTTGCACAAAACTTAAAAACAAACTGACTCATTGACCTGCTATTTATCATTTTCTACAGTCGACATGAATTTTCTAGTCATTCATAATTCTAGAATCAAATGTATGAATGTATTTCTTATGCATAAACACATTCATACACATGCTTGCGAACAATATGCAAGTGACAACAACAAACAATAATAAAACGAAATACCAAGAATGCAAAAAAATAACAATAACATCATTTGTAGTTGATTTACTAGGAATTTTACGTATCATGAATGTTTTTTTGTGTATTATATATTTAGTTTTATCTTGTTTGTGTGAATGTGTTGTACAGCTGTGCTAGATGAAATAAAAATTTCTAATAATGTTATTCCATGCTTTGCAAAACTTTAAAATATTTTTATATTAATAAAATGTATATCCTCTTTTAGGGACTTTTCGAAGTCTATTACGAACTGAATCGATCAAGTTTCAAATGTATTTTGTTGGTACGTCCCCCGTACGAAGATTTGAATTCCTATGTAGATTCTTCTCTGGTTCTTGTCAGTTATGCTATTCTTTGAAGCTTTATGTTACGATCAATTCTGGCCTGTGGGGTGGGCATGCTAAAGTTTTGATGAAGTTTTCTGTAAAAAATGTCTTTTACTCTTGTGCAAGGCGCATTGGCCTATTGGAAAATAAACGAATGTCCAATTAACTTATTAAAATACCTAAATATTCGTTTTGATTCATCGAACCTTCAATTGGAACCAAGTAGTCCAAGTTTTTTATGATATACAGCGTCAGAATATGGCTAACTTTTTGGACAACACGCTTCGAGGTTTTTGGTCTAGTCTGACAAAAACTTTCTTAGATAAGTTGTACTTTCATCCATAAAAACTTTGGTGGAATGATTGGGTCTTGTCTACATATCTCCTTGCGAATTCTAATCCTTTAATTTGGTTTCTGGGGAAATACTTGGAGTTGATCTTGCTACATATATATTAATGTTGGCTTCTTTCAGAAGTCGTCGAACTGTTCTTTTGCTGATATAACTTCAGATGGCAAATTATTTTCAAAAACATCTTGATATCAGAGTTCAAATCATATTCCAATTTTCTTTTCGATCTGCCGCTCGCGCTGTTTTACGGTTTCTTCCTGTTCGAAGTAAATTGGCGGATAACAGTTTCTCAAGCCGTTTGGAGTTTAAAACAGCCCTTATATTCAGGTACCACGGGAGCCGAGAACCCCGGGAACGTTGTTCTAGCCCATGGTGAGGTTTTTCGTACGCAACGTGGTGGTAGTGGTTTAATAATACACAAATCCGGGAGAGTTTTCAGACTCGGTGTGAAGATGCACTGCAACCGGAAATGGTAACCATGCATGACGATTTGGCATGCATGGTCATGCGTGACAATTTGTCATGCATGGGGACGTCCGGGTGAACCTTGTAAGAGAATCACCGTTGAGTTGGGCCGTCAAGGCAGGATTCTGTTCTACGTAAATTGTTACAGGTTTGGTATTTTTACATTTATTTATATGATAACAAGCGGTTGGGCTAGGTACATTACATTCTTTGGTAATATTTGTCACAGATATGCCAAGATTATACTTGGTTATTATTCCGGTTCTACGGATATTATATATACTCAATAGTAGTAGAATTTAATCACATTTTTCATGTTTCTAGAGAAGCATTCAAGTGTCTCGGGCTTCTAAAGCGGTACAAGATGTATTTGATTCCACCCGATCTCTTTACTACTTACACCACCTATAGTATATCCGACCGAAAATGGAATACAACTCTCATGTTTGGGCTGGTGCCTCAAAGTCAATTTAGCCCGTGTGCAGGAGAGGGCGAAGAAGCTCATCGGTGACAGTGGAGTATCCAACTCTATTGGCTCACTGGAGCATAGACGCAGTGTGGGGTGCGTTACTCTGTTCTATCGTTACTACTCTGGATTTTTCTCTGACTAGATTAGGGATCTTGTTCTGGAAACGCGTACATTTTTACGTAGCACGCGTTCATCGTCCAGGGCTCATCCATTTGTGGTCAATTGCCGGGGGAATCGCACTACGCATTACAGAAAGAATTCGTTTTTCAGCCGTATGCTTCGCCTGTAGTATAAGTTGCCTGCAAACGTCTTTCCTGCCTGTTATAATGTAGGAAAATTCAAGTTAAATGTTCACAAACACTATTCCCTCTTGCCCCCTCCCTCCACATACCTTATTTTCTTAGACCCGGGACAATGCACTGCATATGTAGGAGCATTTCCTGATATGCAGTCCAAGAATAATGTTAATAAAGGTCCGATAAAGCTATTATACAAGTATAAATACTTTCATTCGATTTTGTAAGATAAAAGTCTAAACACATTTCTTGCGACTGTCTAAAAGTCTAACGTAAATTAAATGTTGCATTCACACCATCACACTTGATATAAACCAAAAAATTTTAGTAGAAAAGAAAACAGCTGTTCATATTTTTTTATTTATTCAGCAGAGAGATGTGCCAACATAAAACTTTACACGGCGCCAGGTGAGCTCCTCGTCGTAGGCGGTAGACGTGCTGGCATTTGAAAATCTTTAGCAGCTGATATAATAATTATGTAAAACAGATCCAAATATAAAAGCACCAAAATATTTTATGTTCTACATATAGCATGAGCAAAATACATTTATATACGACAGCTAAATCCCAAATTTCGAGCTTTCTTATAACGACAAATAATCCTATCGGTGACGGCAGGCCATCGGCTTATAAATACTCGGCTAGTAAATCTTTTTACAGCTAGTTTCCTAAAAAACACAACCCTGATCCAATGAAAAGTATTATCGTTTTGAAAAGTTTCAAAAAACAAAAAAGTCATATGGGATGTCAAATTTGTATCCCATTATTTTTCGTATGTATGACGGATTACATTCAGACTATCAGACTTGCACGTATTATTTGAATTTTTTACAAGTATTAATACACAGTATAATAGTCTGAACTGGGCTTAAGTAACAATCAACAATGATCACTTTGTACTAAATCTAAACAAAAAAAAGTAAAAATAAATGAAATTATAAAATGCCGTCACAAATTCGTATACCAAATTGCATTTCTCTCTTTGTAAAGAGAGCAGATTACAGATTTTTTTAAATATTTTTTTTTATGCGAATCCGTTATTAGAGTTGCAAGATTAAAAACTAATAAAACAATTAAAATTTGAATTTAAAAACTCACAGAAGAGATGTTTTTACGTCTGTTTTTTTAATATGTAATTCCTCATGTATTTTTTATGTCTGTCAAAATGTTTGATTTTTACACAGAAAAAATTGTAGTACAAATAAAACCAAAAAAATTTTGGCTGAAAAAATAATTTTTATGCATATATATAACTATAAAAAAATAACCTTGGATATCGTTAAAAAAAAAAATGGTTCTCTTCGATCAATAATTATTTTTACTAAACTTTTGTTTGAATTCACGAATTACTTTATAGGCCCGCATTGATTAAGCGAATTTTTTTTTTTTTTTTTTTTTTTTTATTGAACACGAAAAAAATTTTTTCTGTGTACAGACGGTTTGTAAAATTTGCTCATAAACGTACATGTATGTCTGACATTGTCTATGCTTTTCATTATTATAAAAAATAATTATTTAAAACATATTAAAATATTAATGCCCTAACATTTCCTCAAATCGACTACTTATTCGTACACCGCCCAAAGTCAACGACCGCTGAATTGTTGGCAAGGCAAAGAGTTCTAATGTGAGATGTTTAAACATAACAAAATAGAACACACTTTATTTGAAATTTTGTCAGATGACTTTGCTCATGTTTTTTACAGACGCAACGTTTTTGAGGTAGCAGAAGACATGTAGGCATTTTACATTGTGAAAAATGACATCTACATTGTTAAAAACATATCGTGAGTTATCTACTTTAATTGCTTTCTGACTACGAAGAAAAATTTTTCGTATTTTACGAAAATGCATTATTTTATAAAAATTTAACTGCTATAAGAAAAGTTTTTATATTAAGGTGTTTTTAACACTTAAAGCACTTGCAAAAATATATTTCAATTATTCTTTAATACACACCATTTTCTGCGATACATATCGTATGGTGGTAAAAAAAAAATACGAGAGAGGAAAAAATACGTCAATGGAAACAATTTGAATTTTTTTGAGTATCAATTTTATTTAGCACTTTAAGTGTTAAATTTTCCGTGACATTTATAGCCCATAAAAATCGCAACATTTTTACTTATGAAAACTTTATACACTTTTCCTGCTAAAGGAAAACAGCAGACGACATAACACCGGCAACATATTGTGTTCTAAGTTTTCATTATACACCCAGTGAACGGAACTACAAGAGACAAGTTAAACGATGACTTTGAAAAAAGTGCTTTCCTACTAAACTTCTAAAAAGAAATATATTTTGAGAAATTAACTTAGAGAATAGCAAAAGTCCAAATAACTTTTGAAAACGACTACATTTTTTACATTTAAAACGATTACATTGAAACCGAAGAATATGTGACATTAAAAATGCTGTCAACAACATCAAGAACCAAAAATACCTTTTACAGCAGTTGATTTAAGCGTGGTTAAAAACAGATTTCATCATCCAAAAATGTATATGCGAAAAAAAAGACGTTTACGCAAGAGAACCCACCATTCTCTGAGAGATATGCCATAAGATCGCCAGCAGCGTTGCCTTTTATGATACTAAAGTGGCAATTTCACGCTTTTTGATGTATATGATACTTTTTATTACCCTTTTTTTAAAATACCCTTTTTGAACCTTTTTGCAAACATTGAACTTGAACAGCTGTATGCATAAATACTCAGTTCTCATTAATAGTTGAGTAAGGTTTTATATTAAACTGATCTTATGTAGGCACTTCTTTTATTCAATCTAATGTATGTATTTTTATACATATGTATGCATGTATATATATATACTATCTGAAAACAAAATAGGCAAATAATTTATACAGAGATTGCAAATATAAATGTGATTTGTTTTATTAATAAGTCTAAAGAAGTACAACTCTATTTTTCACTACAAATTTGAATCAAACCTAAACGCCCAATCTTCTTCATTTAAGTTGTATCTAAGTTCATTTTATATATCATATAGTTTTGTTTGCTTTCTTTTGCGTTAGTGCCAAAAAGGTAAACAAAATACATATATCAGCTATTGCCTGTACAAGATCACAAAATGATATTTAATTAAAAATAACATCACGTGAAATACAATTATTATGTTTTTCTGTGCCATGGAAAAATTTTATACTTTTCTTTAAGTATTTTTCTATTCTTTCAATAACAAACAGCTGCTCTATGGAACACTTTCCATAATATTTGGAATTTAAGTGAAGCTTATATAAGTATGAGGAATTGCTTAAGAATGAAAAAATTTAACTTGCCTTGAAATATAACTTAACTTTAAAAGAAAATTTACTAATTTTGTATTTAAATACGAAGTCAAAAACTGGACCTGAGTAAAATTAGTGTCATTTAAACTGATGTTATTTATTATATTTGAATAATTTTTCTGAATGTAATCATTACATTATACTTTCATGCAAATACTTTTACTTTTGAAGAATTTTTTTAGCTTTTCCTTTTTTTTACGGTGACCCTTTTTTTCTTGAAACTCCTCTTTTTGTGCCACTTTTTGAAAATTTACGAAGGTAACGCTGATCGCCAGTAGAACGACCAGCGTTGTCAACTCGGTGCGTTTCGCACCGTTTTTGGTGCTTTTTATAAAATTATTTGTGCGAAAAATTCTTTAGTGTGTGCGGAGTGCGCTTGTTTTTAATTTTCGGTGCGTTTTTTAAATTTCGGTGGTACAAAATCAAATTCAACTCAACTTTTTGTTTTAATGTAAGAAAAAATTTAGTCAAGTGTCCAAAATTTTTACGTTTCATTTTGCGTGGGAAACATACCATGTTATTTGCGCAAAGTAAGACAATCTTGCTGTTGTATATTCCCCCATATTCAAAGAGGCGTCATCGTCGTCACATCAAAAAAATGCTTGATTGTACACTCGTCCTCGATAGCAATTAACTATTCTTTTATAGACGTTTGATATTTCATAGACCTAACCTATGGGTAGAGACTATCGACAGCATTCAATCGCTGTTGGCAACAAGTAAATAATTGACAAATTTTTTACATCGCTTTCATGTGACGACGATGACACCTCATGGAATAAGGGGGATTATACACACTCTCGAAAGAAAACGAAATATTTGGTTTTACATAATTTGCTGCTTTTAGAGGGTGTTTTGCTATTAAACGCTCAAGCTAAGTTTGTCAAATATTGCAATAAATGCAGTCTCTGAACGGAGAAGTTCATATATATGATGGCTCAGGAATTCGTTATGATTAAGAAATTACCAAACTATTAAATAATTTATAAAGTTTTTCCAAAAGTTTATATTAAATATTGATAACGGTAAACATCATTTTTTATTTCTTATAATTCTGGCAAATTTTCGTTATAAGTCTGGCAAATTTTCGTTTATTTCAATAAATTCTTTTAAAGACACCGCTTACATTGTGTTTGATAGAATTGCTATTAATCGAATTTGAAGGCTTATAGTACGATTCTGTAACTTTTAATCATCCGATATATGTAAATTCTTTCGAATGCTGAAATATAATTTTGACGACGGTAAGCAGGTATTTTGGGCCCCTTAGTAAAGGTAACAGCTGATTTCGGTCGACCACAGATATAATTAAATAATATTGCTTAATAATAAATTTGATAAAATATGGCTATAACTAATGTAAAGGCAACATTATCTTAATAAAACTAACAGAGTCGTACTAGATGCCAAGTTTGACAAACACGAATTCTAGCTATTGAACGAATTTGATGGCATGCCATCAGGCGGTGCTATCAGACCTAATTTGATTGTATCGTGTTTTTAATATAATAATATTGTACTTCTTAAAATATCGTACTTATTAAAATAGGGTTTTAAAAATTAAAGGAAAAAATTAAATACTCGTTGCGTTATTATTGAAATAACACGCATTTTACCCCATTTTGGTGCGTTTTGAAATTTCAAAGTTGAGAACGCTGAGAACGACCCTTACGAAATCCATACGATCACAAACTAATTTATGCAACTCTAGATACCTCATTAGGTCATAGTTAATCACACATTTGTTCTGATTTGGGAATGAAGTTTTATTAAATTAAATATCTGTGGCGTTTTGTCATAACAGCTTAAGTCGAGATAAAATCAAAACAATGTTTTGAAGGGAAATTTGAATGAAGAACTAATTTTAAGAAGAAAAGAAGATAAACCATAATTATAACTAAAATTTGTGAATAATACGAAAAAGTATTTCTGCAAACAAGAAGACCATATTTATTCAAATAATCAAAGAAGCAGCAATTTTTACGATTTTTAAAAATCGACTTGAGCTTTTATGACAATATGCCACAGATATATATCAGTCTGTATACAATTTGTATACAAATTCAAATTTGTAATTTATGCAATATACACTGAAAAAATTTTGTTCAGAAATTCTTTGAATTTTGACATTACTTTTATGAATTTTTTCATTATTTTTCAACCATTGTATCTTTTCATAGAAATAATGAAACAAATTTCATTAGATTATTTTAATGAAAACCTTCATAAAAGTAATGAAACATTTTAATAAGAAACATGACTTATTTTCATTAAAAGTATGAAAGACAAATCATATGATTAGTGAAATAATTTCTCTAGATCAAAGAATCAATTTCATGAAGCACATGAAAACTGTACATTAAATTAATGATAAAGTAACATTTATTTAATGAAATAACTTCTTTGTACTAATGTAATATATTCATTAAAAATATGAAACTCCTTCATAAGGTCAATGAAGCTATTTCATTTATCTAATTTTATTATTCATTGAGCACCTGAAAAATTTACATTAAATCAATGAAATAGTTACATTTGTTTAATGAAATAATATCATAACACACATTAATAAAATATGTTCACAAATGTACGCAAGAAGATCAATGGAATTATTTTATTTATTCATTGATATTTTATTTCATTACACAAACAATACTATTCCTTGCTTTTGTGAAATTGTACTTAATTATGTTAAAAGAAAATGATGAACAAGTATTCACCAAATAAAACAGATTTTATTAATTCAGATGACTTCAATACACTGGTATTTAAATTTTTTAAACTATTATTATGCTGATTTAAGTACATACACATATGTACATAGATACCCAAGTTCGGTAGCCAGAAATTTATTTGTCATTGATCTAATGAATTCTATTTAATTGGAATTGTGAAAGTCATAAAACTTATATTTAAATAAAAAAACTTGACATTTTTTAAACTATAGCTTAAAATTAGTAAATGCCCATTAATATATCTTACCAAAATTCAAAGAATTAAAAAAAAAATTAAATTTTGTTGTAGTCATAAAGCCCATGATTTTTTTTAATGAAACCATGAAACTTAATGAAACCATTCTGATGGAACTATTTCATAATATATAAGAAGTTTCATGCATATTGTGAAAAGTTTTCATTGGATGAATGGAAAATATTTAATGAAACAGTTTCATTAAATATATAACGCATAATTCTTTCAGTGTATTTACGTGACAATTGTGGAGGGTTTTTTAGATTCGGACCAGCTGATCATTATGACAATTTGACAAAATTCCATATATACCATAGAAAAAACTAATACGTCACATTCAATGAAAACTTTTGTTGCTTCAGCAAACATATGTTTTGATACAATAAAAGGTTTCTTTTTTTTTATTTAAAACTATTGATTTTTTACTATAATCATCTCATTGGATTCATAAAATGGCTGTTATAAAGCGTGCTATTCATGTTTATCACTTTGTTTAATTTCAATTAACGTTAATATTGAATGTAAGTATAATGGTTAGGATTGCTGGGAAACTTCTGGATAAAGATAGAACCATCAAGTTTAGGCATATTATCAGCCAACTGATATCATATTTACAAACATACGTCGCGCTGTGCCACATGCAAAGAAATGCCTGTTCATATGTACAGACAAGTATGTCTGTGTACTCGTATGCCTATACACAATCAAATAAACGAACCATTTTAACACAGTTAAATAGATAAAACTTTACTATTTTCTGGATTTATATACATTCATACATTCATTCACTCCTATATATATATACATTCTAACACGTATCCTTATTTAGCACACACAACTGCAAACATAAATGTGTGACAAGTTACACATCTGAAACTCATGTAAATGTTTGCCAATATGAATATTCGATACCTCAACGATACGAGTATTTTCAATCCCGTTTGGTGTATTTGCTGTTATCTAAAACATTTTAAGATGTAATAAATGCAACCATATTTTCTTATTCGATGAACGTAAGCGTAGCTAGGCGATTTGACTAAGACTAACTAAAAATTAATGCTAATATTAGTTGCTGCCATTAAACAAAACTTCAAAGTAATTTTATGCGCAGCGCGCAACGTGTTTGCAGAATATCCGCACCCACCGAAAATATATCTGGCTGCGCTCCTGCTGGCGATAAACGTTTATATCTGCGAAAGTACATGTAGATAAATACACTTCAGTTTTATGGCGTTGCGTCAATAAATTCAGAAAGTATTTTACGGAACTTCGTCAAAAAATTAACAGTGCGTAAAGATTTATGTGAGCTTTATATTAGTTTGAAATTGTAGCGGAAATAAAAAAGCAACTGTTCTGCTAAAAACATGCAAGACTTCCAGCTTGTGACAGCTATTTTTTTATGGTTTGATTGATTTAATGTTTGAGTTGTATAAGCATATTTTTTAAATTAATTTCTTAATATATATTTATAAGCTTTAACAAAACTACACTAATCCCATGCCAAATATTCCACACTCGTGTATTATGTTAAATTGAGCTTACTTCAATGAAAAAAATACAATACAATAAGAGTGATTGCGTCGAAGAAGGAAAGTTATTTAAAAAGTTGTTCTTTCTTTGTGTATACTTAAAAATATCAATATATATATAACTCACAGTAACAAACTTATTTTTACACCTTTTTAAAAATGTATATAATTTACTACAGGTTGACTATAAACTACAAATGTTGTATAGCTTTTGAAATTTCTATGAAAATGATGAAAACTAATGAAGCAATGTGAATGATCAAATAATTTTTCTATAAGTAACATGGAAACAAAAATGTTTTAAATATTCTGTTATCGTTTCTGAGTAATACGCGGTTTTACTTTTGTATCGAGTTTACGATATTAGTACAAACTGCTTGCTAGTTTAAACTGAAAGAAAAACGCTTCGTTATGGGAATGAAACTGTGTCGTTCATTATTCTTTCATTAACACAATGTTCGATTTAGTTTTGCGAGGAATTTTTTTGGCTTTATTTATAAAAAGCTCTCCTAAATCTGAATATTTTTTTGTGGAAAGCGACAGAAGATTTAAGAAGACACACTAGAGGTAAGCTACATTTGCGACTTTCAACCGGGGACTGGGCAAAAACTGATTCCGAAAAGGGATGTTGCATGTTAACCATTTGTGAAACGTTTTTAATATAAATGATAGAGTGAATGATATAGCTGAATTACTGCCATATGCCGTTAGGCCGTCTCAGACATCGAAAACGTTATCAGTAACATAAACTCAAAAAAAGCTCCCGGTATACGTAGAATAAAATACGAGGTCTGATCAAAAATAACAGTTATTGAAATTTAAAAAAAAGTAATTATTTATTCACTATCTTATCCCCTTCAAAGTAATCCCCCTCAGATATTAAACGATTATGCCAGCGTTTTTTCCAATCCTCGAAACACTTCTGAAAAGCACTTTTTGATATCGCCAGCATCGATGTGAGCTGGTTCGTTATCGTGGTGCAAAATCCATGACTGTTTTTTCCACAATTCTGTGCGTTACTGACGAATTGCTTTGCGCAAAGGGCACATAACTTCAAGGTAGTATTCCTTATTGATCGTACGACCTTGTGGCAAGAATTCATGACGCACCACGCTATTGCAGTCGAAGAAAACTGTGAGCAAGACCTTCCCATTTGACCGAACTTGACGTGCCTTATTCGTTGTTGGCTTTTCTGGACGTTTCCATTGAGATGATCGGGCTTTGGCTTCTTGTCATAGCCATACAACCATGTTTTGTCACCAGTTATGACCTTTTTGAGGAAACCTGTATCGTCGTTGACGACTTTCAGCAGCTCTTGACATTTCGACATTGTTTTTGCTCAATATTTAGCAATTTTGGAACAAACTTCGCTGCCGCACGTTTCATGCCTAAAACATCCGTAAAAGTTGCTTGGCATGAGGCGAACAATATGCCAACATCATCAGCAACCTGTCTGATAGTGATTCGACGATTATCCAAAATCATTTTCTTCACTGCTTCAATGTCTTCATCGGTTGTTGACTTGCCCGGGCGACCAGAACGAGCATCGTCGTTGACATCTTTTCGGCCTTCCCTAAACCGGTTGTACCACAATTGAACTTGTGTTGTGCTTACGAGTATAGTAGACTCGCCAAACAACACAGTCAACATTTCGAAGGTCCCTGCGCATTTACTTTTAATTTTTACACAAAACTTAATAGAGTTTCTTTCATCCATTTTTTCGAATAGTAAAAAACCGAAGAGCGCACTAAACCACGACTAAAAATTTAAAATGTGTTTTTCTCGAAACAAGCTTTTTTTTAGTTATGACCATATTGCAAGAAAGAAGCGATTATTAGACTAAAAAGGAACACTTGTTTGGACGTAAATTATTTTATTTAAAACACGAGTCAATTGACACTTTTTACATACCAAATTTGCTGTTCTTTGCTTTGAAGAGAGGCAAATGACAGGTTGATTTTTTGAGAATATATTTTCGGAATATATGGCGTTAATTGTTTTGAATATAACTTATGATATTGGGGATTATTATTGGCATATAAAGCCTGTTATGCAGCTGATTTGTTATGAGTTTTTTTTTTTCAAAAAATAAATGAAGCTGTTGACCAGCTTGAAACATATTTTGGAAAAAATTATATATGAATTAATGATCAACAAATTGGCATAATAGCCATCTGTTCTTTTTTCTGGAATAGCTCATAATACTGCACATCAAATCGAATGTATCCTGCTTTGGTACCATTATTAGTATTTGATTTATAATACCTTCCATGATGATGAAAGATGAAGCATTTTGTTTTGCTTTGACTTCTAACACAACAGCGTTTAGTTATTATTATAGCAAAACAACCACCTATACCTATACGGAACCTACTTCTATATCAAAATCTATTTCACTGAGGTCGCTCTCGAATTCATTATTATTGTCAGTTCTGGAGACAAACTGCTCAATTTGTACATATGTTAGAGATCGCTGGTTATGTTAAAAATTCAATAGAATCTTTCATTTTAGAAAAATACACCGAAAAACCTGAAAAACACCAACAACATCTTTCGTCAAAAAAACTAACACAGTATGCGCAGTTCCATGCAAGTCTTTTTTCAACATCAGCTTGCAAGCGATAAAAAAAAATTATACCAAAACATGAAGAACAAGTTTTCATAATTTAAATATAAATGAAAACTTGATTGAAACTAAATATGGTAACGAAGGTAGTTAACAACAAAGTTGAATTCGAGTGTTCTCCCACACCCTTCCTTCCTCAATCGAATTTTACTCCTACTAAAAACCACAATTTGCAAAACTGAGTTTTCGGCAAAGGCTTCATCATGATATCAGCTAGCATTTCATTTGACTGGAGTAAGCACACCTTACATATCCTCTGTCGATATAATCTTTTACAAAATGAATTTTTGTATCAATGTGCTTAGTTCTAGCACTAAGTTTTTGTTCTTTTATAATATGTAGGCAACTTTGATAATCTTCATATAACAAAGTAGGGTTCTGCTGTACAAGATGCATATCTCTTAAAATATGTCTAATGCAAATAGCTTCCTTGCACGTTTCAGAAAGCGAAATATATGCAGCTTTCGTGGATGATCAACTTTATGTTCCACCATTTATTTGAAAAATATAACCAGAATTAGATTTTCGCTCGACTCTAACTATATTCAGCGCAATTTGCGTCTGCGTATCCTAACAGCATATTAGGCATAACGGTGCTATAGCTTAACTGGAAATAACTTGCCTCAGTCCCTTTTAAGTATCTTAGAACTCTTTTTAGCTCAGACTAGTCTTCTTGATTTGGTAAACGTTACGTGCGAGAATCGAGACACTCGCAGCAATATCAAGCCTTGAACAAACACTTGGATACAAGGATGATCCCACTAACTTTTGGTATTTTTCGTTACACAGCAATTTCTCAGATTCAGTTTTTCAATATCCTGGATCAAGTTGATATTGAGATACTTTTGAAAGTATCTCTGATGATAACATATCTTTCACCACTGCGACTGTTGCCTCTTTCTGAGCTGCAACCAAAATATCATCAACGTAAAGCGAAATATAGGATATTCCTTCCTCCTTGCAAGATTTTGTGTAAAGACATGGATTAGAGATTTCTCATACTGTGATAAGCATAATAATTCGTCTACAGCTTGATATCACACGAAAACAGACTGCTACAAGTCGCGCTTTAAATTTACACGGATTTCCCTTTACGCTTTACTTTGAATGTCCATTTACAAGTGATAATATTTGAATTAGGAGGACAACCAGCTTATGCTGATCAAGAATACTGAAACTGCACATGGGGCATGGTTAAATTTAAAACAACATCATGAGAAAGATACACTTGGGACTAGGATACGACTGATGAAACAAATTTGCAGAATGAAATACATGAGCATTTCGCAACACATTATGAGTATGAAGCTGCTGATGGAAAAGTTAGCTGCTATTGGTGAAACTTTCTCAGAGCGATGGTTGTTTGCAATGTTGCTAAGCAGTCTACCTTCGTCTTATGATACCCTTGTGACTGCTTTTCAAGCAAGGGAAATGGAAGAACTCTCTCTAAGTGTTGTTGAAACATGTTTAATAGAGAACAATCATCGTTGTTCATCTGACGCTGAGGGAAATTCTGTTTTGAAAACATTAAACCAGAAAAATTTTGGTGATGTGAAAAAGCAAAAGGCCATATAAATCATGACTGTTGGAAATAAAGTGAAAGCTTCCGGCAGTGAGTCAGAAAATTTTTATTTTTCATTAAGTAATGGGGCAAACTCATGGATTCTTGACTCAGGAGCAATTTGCCATATTTGCTCAGATAGTTCCAGTTTTTCATCTTTGAATATGAATTTCCGTGAAAAAGTAACAGTTGCAAATGGTCAGAGTGAGGTATATAGCGGTAAGGGGGAATGCATATAACTTTGAGCAATTCTAAAGATGAAACGTTTAATGTCACGCTGTGTGATGTTCTTTATATGCCATCCTTTCACGGAAATCTAATATCTGTAAATAAAATTCTAAGCAAAAATTTTCAAGTTTATTTCAAGAATAATCGTGGCATCATTTCTAACTACAATGGCAGAGAAGTTGGTATAGCTTTGTTAACGAATGGGTTATACGTGGTGCAGATGGAGTCGAAATCCAAGGTGATGTTCGTATCATGTAATATGAGAAACTGTATCCAAGGTCATCGCGATGTTGAGGCAATTAAAGAAATGAAAACGAAGCAACTGGTAAGCTCATTAGAAATAAGTAGCTGTGGAACTAAAGAAAAATGTCAGGCTTACATACATAAGTTGCAAAATGACAAAGGCTCCATTTAGTAGGAAAAGTCAATCAAAACCTATTAGAATTTCTGGTTTATATAAGAATATTTATGTATTTATTTATCAAAGGATGGACAGGAACAAGAAAATTATTTCAAAAGTTTATAATTTAAATATAAATGAAAACTTGATTAAAACTATGTTAACGAACGTAGTTAACAACAAAGTTAAATTCGAGTGTTCTCCCACACGCCCATCGCGACGAATTCGGCGGCAAATATTCGTTGTATAAATTCGTCGTGTGAATATCAACGAACATTGTTACAATTATTCATTGCAAAGAAAAAAAATAATGAATAATGAAGGTGGCCATTTAAAGGTAAACCAATAAAAATCCCATCTGAAAGAACAAATATTCACAGGTGCTTTATATTTTGAGAACATCGTTATACATTTTTTGCTACATGGATTAATATAAATTATAAAAAGTATTATGTCATGAAAAATACTTTTTTTATGTAAGAAACCTGGTCACCTGATACTACTTTGTTCGTCGTTCGCTGATAAAACAATTAATACCCATTTAGCCGACCGTAGAGTTTGTATCTGTAACGTAAATGTAAATGTAGTAACACTATAGAACACTATAGAACACTTAAAACCGTATCAAGTAATTTTTACATAAAAAAAGGACATGTGAAGAAAATGTAATAAATGTATAGTTTTTCACTGATATTATTGTGTGTTAAAGAAAATAATTAATTTTCATCGTCCATATCATTATATCAAATAAATTACAAAAATAAAAGCAATACAGCTGTTCATAGCAGTGATGAGATTTCATAGTATTCAGTACATATACAAAAAGTACTTTTGTTTCGTATTGTTTAAATGGTACCTAAAAGTTCTAATATTTCTTCTTCTGTCTATATGTCGATATTTCACATGGGATATAGCTGGGAAACATAAAAAACAAGCTATTTATGATTGGTACCTATGTTGGAAGCTAATATAGCGAATAAAACTCAAATGTTTGAATTTTTGTTCTCTGCTTTTTGAAAAAAAAACAAATAGAATTACTTATACGAGTATATTATAAAAATAATTGCTTATAATACATAACAATATTAATATATAACACTACTAAAATACTATTATATATTAATATTAATTATATATTAATATTGTTTATTATACTTTAAAAATATTATAAATATTTTATTATTACATTTTCATTTCATCACAGAGCTAAATTTAATACTGTATTGCTTTCTTTCTTTATATCAGCATAACTCTATATTATGAACCCATTTTTCAAACTCATTTTATCGTTGGAAGATTGTGCTTGAGGAATGTATTTTTAGAAATCGGGCGAATGAATGTTGTATTTACATATAATGTGACAGTTGCAAAAATTGTGCGCAGTGTATGAATTATGCTACCAATGTATGTATATCCATTTTGCGTATTTTACAAAAAAGTCTTAAAATATGTGTGTATACAAATATAACATCTTAACTGTTCAATTATCAAATAAACAAAAAGTACTAAAACGGGATTTTTGTGGCATCCTGCCATTCACAATAATATATACCATCACTGACTACGTTTGACACGTAAACACGTAATGAAATTCTATTTTTTACAGGTTGAGACGTTACGGTTACATTTCATTACAGTCAGATAAGCGTTTTAATGGTTTCTCGTATAACAAAAACGATCAGCTGTTTCGACTACATTTACGGTCGGCTAAATGGGCCTTCAGAATTATTTCAACTTTCGCTGAGTATGACGAATTTCGACCAACACCAAGATTGTGTGCATTTTCATATACATCAATGTGTTTTATTTTTGGCAACGAATATTCGGGACCAAATATTCCTCGTTCGTCGCAGTTGTGTTCCTAGCATTAAGTTTTAATCATTTATCAACTAATTTTTACGATGGTTTTTTTTTAATATGGATATTATTATTTTTTTTTGTTTATGAATTAATGGAAATTTGATTTTAGTTATATTCACAAACTTAAACTTTGTTTTACTACTTTAAAAAATCATTTCGAGAGAAAGCATTTGCATGTTACTTTACCACAAAAGGCGAACAAAATTAAAATTAATTTAAAACTGATGAACTCTGAAATCGTGGAAGTTTTGTATGTTATTTCATTAACCTAAAAAAGTTTTATGCATAAAGAATAAAAAAAACATGCAGCTGAATATAATGAAAATAAAAATAAATTCTTTGGACTTTTTGGCATTTGAAATTATTTTACTACACCGCCACCGACTGTTCACTTTTTTGTGAAGAAATCAGCAAAATTTGTTCGAAATTTAATGAATGTGTTTTTAATTGATTGCTACAAAAAGTTTAGCGATAATAGTTTTAAAAGCAAAAATATAGTTTTTTGTTTTTTTTTTTTTTGCTTAGAACTTCTGTGTAGTTTTATTGCCATTTCACATGCTTGGCAAAATTGAGCAAGTGTTGAATATATAAATTGAGTTAAAATTGATAAGGAAATATGCCACCCGTTATTTGTGTGCATGGGAAATATAAATATTTGAAAGAAATTACGTGTTCAAAACTTTACATCAGCGTGAAGTGCTGTTTCATAAATTATTATCAGGTTGTAATTTTAGCATTCAATAATAATATACGACTGCTGCAAGACTTAACTGACAAAAACTTGTTCTGCAAAATAGTTTAAATTCTTAACCAAAGCCTTTAAAACATAAAACTGAAGGCAGATAAGAATTATTTAGAAAAAATTTGTATTGAAAATTCCTTTCTTGAAAAATATTTAAAACATCTATATAAACAATAGCAGCAACGTAAACAAATTTTAGACTGGGATGTGCAATAAAATGAGAAAAAAAATTTTGTTTTTTCTTATATGAGTTTAAGTTGGAAAGCAGCTCGCTGTGCCAGAGAACATTTAATTTATCACACCATTTTTAACGAATTCTTGTTTTCACACAACATATTTTTGTCGGTTTAAAAACATTTTTACAGTTTCTAATTTTTCCATTTAATTAAAACTTTTGGTTCTTTGTTAAATTTCATTTTATATATAGGGTGTTTTTTTAAGCTAGATAGAACTTTAAATTGTAAAAAGTAACACAAAAAATTAAATTTTGATGAAACATTTTTTTTATTTGTTTCAGTATACTCTGACAAATCATCATGAATAGACTCACGCTTGAACAACGCTACGAAATTATCCAAATTTACTTTGAAAATCAGTCGTCGATTCGCGCGTTGTTTTATCGCAAAATTGTGTTCAGCGATGAGGCGCATTTTTGGCTTAACGGGTTTGTTAATAAGCAAAATTGCCGCATATGGAGTGAGACCAATCCACAAGAGACCCTACAGACTCCATTACATCCAGAAAAATGCACTGTTTGGTGCGGTTTTCATGCTGGTGGCATCATCGGACCTTATTTCTTCAAAAATGAGGCCGGAGCTCGCGTTACGGTCAATGGAGATCGTTACCGCACCATGATCAATGATTTTTTGTTTGAAAATATGGATGACATTGATCCGGGGGAGATGTGGTTTCAACAGGATGGCGCTACGTGCCATACGGCGAACGCAACCATCGACTTACTGAAATCAAAATTTGGCGATAAGTTGATTTCGAGAAATGGACCTGTCAATTGGCCTCCAAGGTCGTGCGATTTGACACCTCTCGATTATTTCCTGTGGGGCTACGTGAAGTCACTGGTTTATGCTGATAAACCAGCAACAATTGACGCCTTGGAGGCCAGCATTGTTCGTGTTGTTCGTGACATACGGCCAGCAGTGCTCGAAAAAGTGGCCCAAAATTGGACGTCCAGAATGCGCTTCGTCAAGAACAGCCGCGGTGCCCATATGCCCGAAATCATTTTCAAATGTTAATGTCACGTATTGATCTTTCGAATAAAAAAAAATTTTGATTACAATTTAATTTTTTGTGTTATTTTTTACAATTTCAAGTTCTATCGGGCTTAAAAAAACACCCTATATTAAACTCAAATTGAAAAATAAATGCAGTCATTCTGTTGTTTCACAAATGCCAAGCTTATCCCATTCTAAAGATACATTCTATTACATACATACAAGCTGGGTCAAAATGTAAATATCCTTCAACATTCCAACTTTAATGAACACACACACACAAAGGTATGTGTGGTACAAACATATAACTGTAGCTACATATATACAATATCACTAGTAAACTAGGTATTATAAATTTCATTGGTTATGGCCGAATCTTAGTTGTTGCTACAAAATATGAAATATGGTGGGTAGTGTAGTGTTTAAAGCAGTGGTCGGTACAGCAGTAGCAAAAGGTAGAATAGGTACGCAACACTGGCCGTAAAGTTGTATGACTAAAACGTAGAGTTTTTTGATGACTTCAAGATGGAGATTGAAAAAAGTGGCAGTGAAAGTGGTTGTGTGTGGTTTTTTTTTAAATTTTTTTTTTTTAATTTTAAATTTAAATTAATTTTACAAATCAAAAACAAATAAATAAAACGAAGGAAAAAACTGAAGACTAAGAAAAAATATTAACAAGAAAAAATAGACAAACAGCCCAAAATTAAATAAAAGCCGCTGACAATATTGGTGCTAATTACAAATAATAATAAAAAATCCATGTAAAGCAGAAAAAAAAGAACTGAAAAAAATAAACTAATGGGTGATTTTATAAGAACTATCGGAAATTAAAAAAAAGAAACACATAAAATTCAGAAAAATGCATGAAATATTTATTTGGATCGATAGTTGGGTCGATGTAATTTAATGTTTGAAGATTATTTCATGCAAATGTTGGCCGCGGCTGCGCCTCAAATGGTCCATCCGCTTAGTCCAATTTTGGCATACTCTTTCCAATGTTGGCAATGTTGGCTTCCAGTGCGTCAATCGAAGCGGACTTGTCGCTATAGACATTAGCCTTAACATAGCCCCACAAAAAATAGTCTAGAGGCGTTAAATCGCACGATCTGGGCGGCCAATTGACTGGTCCCAAGCGTGAAATAAACTGTTCACCGAACTCGCCTCTCAATTGGTCCATTGCTTCGCGTGCTGTGTGGCATGTGGCACCGTCTTGTTGAAACCATATGTCATGCAAGTCAAGCTCTTCCATTTTGGGCAAAAAAAAGTTTGTTATCATCGCACGGTAGCGCTCACCATTCACAGTAACGTTGTGATTCGCATCATCTTTGAAGAAATACGGCCCAATGATGCCGCCAGCCCATAATCCGCACCAAACGGTTGTTTTTTGTGGATGCATTGGTAGCTCTTGCAATGCTTCTGGCTGCTCTTCACTCCAAATACGGCAGTTTTGCTTGTTCACGTATCCATTCAACCAGAAATGAGCCTCGTCGCTGAACACAATTCTTCGATAAAAAAGTGGATCTTCATCTAACTTTTCAAGAGCCCATTCACCAAAAATTTGGCGTTGTGGTAGGTCGTTTGGCTTCAATTCTTGCACCAGCTGTATCTTATAAGGCTTCACACCCAAATCCTTCCGAAAAATTTTCCACGTAGTGGAGTAACAGAGGCCCAATTGCTGCGAACGGCGCCGAATCGATAATTCACGGTCATCACCAACACTGGCCGATACGGCTGCGATAGTTTCTTCAGTTCGCACTCTACGTAAGCGTGTTGGTGGTTTAATGTCCAACAATGTAAATTTGGTGCGAAATTTTTTTACAATAGCCTGAATAGAAGCCTCAGTAGGTCGATTAAAGTGACCATAAAATGGAAGAAGCGCGCGATGAACTTTCTTAACAGAGCACGTATTTTGGTAATAAAATTCAATAATTTGCAAGCGTTGTTCGTTTGTAAGACGATTCATGATTAAATTATAGACCAAACTGAAGATGTTTGACAGTGATATAATATATAAATATAATAAATTAAAACTATAAAAGGAAAATAATAAAAAAAAACCTAGCACGTATTTCTTTTAAAACGAAAAAAACCCCGCCCCACTTATTTTCGGAAAGGGTACCCAACATATAGTGGCCGCAGCCAAGTTTCAATTTTAAGAGGAAAAAAAAAACTACCCAACCACAGAGGAGGCACCTGCATCGCGCAGTCAATGTGAGAGTTGCAGCCAAATTCCACCAGGCAACTGACTTGGACAGCTACGGACTGACCGGACAGTTAAGTTAAGTTTAATATATATTTTTTATATTTTCATTTCTTTTATTATTTTTTTGCCTTTAATTTTAACATTTTTATTGAAATTGAATTTGATTTTTTTGAACAATTTTGACTTACATTTTGCAAATCTTGTTTTAATTTTTTCATTGTACATAAAAAAAATTATTAAATTTACTTTAGTCAAAGGACAATCTTATTTCTTGTCTTTGGGGCTAACACATCGTAAAGTATTGAGCAGATATCGCTTGGGCAATAGGAAGGCTTTGATACTCCGAGCTCACACTAGGCAGGGGAGGTAGTAAATGGACCCACATGGTTTATTTGGCAGGTGTGTGTCCTTAAATTTTCTGGAAAAAAGAAACTTCATATAGATTTTTTTGTTTTTGTTACATTAACATGCAAATATAGTTATTTCAATTAATAATTTTATAACGTAATAATGATGGAATATTAAGTTTAAATATGGGATGGTGGGTAGGGGAAGGGTGTAGCTGAACCAAAATAAGGATGGTTTCTAAGTTTATAAAAGGCGTCATACTGGTGAAATCCACCTGGGCGGGCCGACAATAACATCAGTCAGCCGTATGTTTTGCGACAAGGCGGCAAGACTAGTTTTTTTTTTTTTTGTAGAGTTGTTTATTTTTTCCAGCATTCACTTACGGGCCTTACAAATTAGTTTGATTTGGCTCAATTACTAAAAAAGGCGGGTATGTATTTTTTGTTGTTGTTGTAGCTGCCTGTAGCTAGATTGGCCGGCAAGAACTACGCCCACTAGGCGAGCCACAGCTGGAGTGTAGCAATCATGCCAGCACGTGGCAACGTACTGAGCAAACTCAGATGATTCCAGCAATATCACTATACATCACACGCCACTCTCTATCAGAGATGAATTTTATCAATTTTAATCATAAGCTTTGAAATGCTGTTGTTAAAAAATACGACAGTGGCTTTGAATTTGTGCGGAGTTGGTGGCCTCTGACCACAATGTTGTTTTATTCGTGTCAGAAAAATTTATAGGAGTACTACTTTGCTTCCGCCGTTCGAGTCTTTATTTTAAAAAACTGGTTACATATTTATGGTGTAAGGTATTGTCCATCGCTGACCACAAGTTTCTCCCATCTTTTTAGCGGCGTATGAAACCCGCGTTGAAAAAACTGATCATCTTTTGAAACGATTAACGAAAAGTTTCAATATATTACTTTTTCAGATCGTGTGCCTTTGATCGAAAAAGTGATAGTTCAAGAGAGCAACGTCTAAGGAGTACGACGGGTGGGGCAGGAACTTCCATTTCAACGTTTGCAGGTATATATTAACTACTTTCGCAACGTGAAGTCGAACAATGTCACGCTCTAAAATTACTTTATCCCTTTTCTTCGTTATATTGTGGCCGTTTGTCTTTCAAATCTCGGCTCAAACTCAATAGCATTTCAGTAGTTTTTAACAATTCATAATACCGGGATGGTCCCAAAAAATACTGAGCATGACCTTGGAACCGTTAATTTTCGGTATGACCGTCAACGTTGAAGCATAGCCGGAATATCGCCATAATTTTCTGCGCTTGAAATTGTCGTAATGAACCCATTTTTGTCCCCAGTCACAATTCGATAAATAAATCCCTTCCGTATGCAAGCAGCAGTTCCCAAGCAAACAAATGACGATCAACATCCCTCGGCTTCAACTCATAGGGCACCCAGTTTCCTAGTTTCTGAATCTTTCCCATAGCTTTCAGGCATTTTGAAATATCTTGTTGCGTCACTTCCAATTCCTCTTGCGTTTGACACGAGTCTTGATTAAGTACTGCCTGCAATTCGAAAACCGTCTATCTTGAACACTTGAAGCTTTGAAACCAATCTCGGTACTTTTTTTTTAACTAATAACAGTCCCATTATAGGTATTTAAGAAGGAAAATGTTAGGTTCCTACACGAAGGCCCCTCTTACCACACATCCCACGAAGCATTGACCCTTTTGTGCCAGAAATTCAATGGCCTTGTTATCTTACGCCGTGTCTGTCACTGTCACTGGAAATATGAACCTTTGCATAGAGGTATTCTAACAAGCACTTGTTTCACACATATTTATTATAATATTTACTTGGACCACGCAAATGAATGATGTGTCCAAATGAATGACGAAATCATTACACCAGTATTTCCTCTAGATTGATGTACACATAAAAAACAAAAGTGTGGAGCGTTGGCTCCTGAATTCATTATTTAATTTTGAAACACTACCATACATGAGAGAGAGCAAGTACTTTTTTTGTGTTCATCAGGCATTTTTTACTATTGATAAACTATTTAGGTTATTGAGTAAAATTTTTGGAAAGAGAAAAACAGTCCAGAATTGCATCTCGACAATATCCATTTGTTAGTGTACTCGTATGGGTTTGTTTGGTTTAAAAATGTTTTTTTTTTTTTGGATTTCGTTTTTTGTTCCTTTTTTTTTTTTTTTTTTTTGTTTTTTTTTTTTTTTTGTTCCAAGTTGGTTTTTAACCTCAGAAGGAATTGTATGTGTAATCATTTGATTCTTAGGTTAACAGTAGTATTTGTATGACTGAAATATTTGATTTCTCTTCCCTTTTAGATTGGAGTTTAAATGGTTTACTCATTTATTTCTTTAATGTGTTTGAGTAGACCGAAAAATTACTCCAACCGAAAAGTTAAAGGATAAATATATTAAAAATTTAGTTAGACACGCACTACCCATTTAACGGTAAGAAGGTCGAAAGCTTAAACTATAGTATTTTAAAGTAATTTGCTCAACACGTGTTATATTTAAACTTATTTAGTTGAGTCTGTGACGAAAGAAAGGTAACCTAATAGTTAATTAAATTGAGATTAAAACATATGATTCAATCCAGGTATTCACATATTTTAAGCAAGAAACGACAGTTCATATGAAAAGCTTCATGATAAACCTTTGGACAGGGAAAATAAGAAAAGGATCTCAATTAAAAACTGTATAGATCAGATCTGCCCAAGCCCTATGCGCTTAATGCTAAATTGTTTTTATAAAAGCACTTAGTTATAGGGCTGTGCTCTTTATTACACACAAACTGCGCTCAGCACTAGCAAAGAAAAATACATAAACAACTTTGTCTTATTCATTCTTCACTGCACACAAACAAAAGAGCAAAGCAACAACAATTTCGCATGCTTTGCTGGTAAACAGTGCTGTCAACTCGCTGCCTTTCGCACCGTTTTTGGTGCTTTTTAAAATTTTTTGTGCGAATTATTCTTTAGGTGGCTGCGTGGTGCGTTTTTTACATTTTCGGTGTGCTTTTTAAATTTCGGTGGCACCAAATCAAACTCAACTCTATTTTTTTATATAATAAAACGCTTTATTCTAGTGCTCAAAATGTTTACATTTCATTTGCAGAGCACAATCAGGACATGGAGTTATAATGTGGAAAACGCACCTTATTATATGCACAAAGTAAGACAGTCTGGCTGTATTATATGAGTACAAATTCTCGAAAGAAAAGGAAATATTTCGTTTAATAAAATTTGCCGATTTTAAAGAGTGCTTCTCTATTAAACGATCTAGCCAAGTTTATCAAATATTACAATAAATGTAGACACAGATAGTGAAGTTTGTATTTATGATGGCGCGTGAATTCATTGCTGTTTTTATTACTAAATTATTAATTAAATTATAAAGTTTATACAAAAAGTTTGCATTAAATATTGATTATGGTAAACTTCATCTTTTATTTTGTATTATACGACCAAGCCAATTGTGTCAAATATTGCAATAAATGCACACGCAGATAGCGAAGCTTATTTTTATGATAAAGCATGAGTTCGTTGCTGTTTTGGTAATTGATAAATTACTAAATTATTAATTAAATTATAAAATTTTTTTCAGAACGTTTGTATTGCATATTTATTACGATAAACTTCATCTTTTATTTGTTATAATTCTGGCAAATTTTCATATATTTCAATAAATTATTTTAAAGACGTTGTTCGCCTACGAAAACACAAAGGAAATTTACACTGTGTTTGCTAGAATTGCTATTAATAGAGTTTGATGGTTTGTAGTGTGATTCTGCAGTTTTTAATGATCCAATAATCGTAAATTTGTTCAATATATTTCATCCCTTACAGTAACGATTGTATGCTCTTGCAATATAATTTTAATGACGGTAAGCAGCGGTAGTATTGTGACTAATAAATTTAAATAAAAGTAACAGAAACATACTAAGGGCCAAGTTTGACAAACCCAAATTCTAGCTATTGAACGAATTTGATGGCATGTCATCAGGCAGTGCTACCAGATCCAGTTTGAATGTATAATAGTTGCTTAAAAGGCTTTTACGTTATCGTGTTTTTTATATAAAAATATTATAATTTTTATAATACAAAATGGGCTTTCAGAACGCGCTTTTCCCCTCATTTTGGTGCGTTTTGAAATTTCAAAGTTGACAATGCTGCTGGACGACAACGATTATCAGTGTAAATTCTGTTTTTGAAAATATATTTTGGTTTTTACAAAAAAAAAAAAAAAAAAAATTAAATAAAAGCAGCTTTTACTTATATGTATTTGGGCACACCTGGTATAGATGATGAGTTTTTCAAATAGGACTATTTCTTAGAAAATCAGTAATTAAAACCTGTACATTAAGCAAATTAGTAAAAAAGTTTTAAGTCGGCACTTAAAACTTACGTTTCGTAACTGCTACAAGTCAGTATGCCCAGTACCAAATATTGAACTGCCGTTCTACATGTTTTCTTATAAATTTTTACTTTCAAATCGATTGAAATTCAAACAATTTGGCTATTTCATTTCATCCCTTATAAATAGGCCAACAAGTAAAAGCAAAAATCAAATGTAATATAAAGAAAATACTTTAAAGTGAATTGAATGAATTCATTGCGGTTTTTAGCGAACGGATATATAGTGTTTGAGCAAAAACTGATAGAAGTGAAACCACAAAGGTAAACTTAACAATTGTGGTAACATGTCAGTGATAAATTTCAACTGTCAAACGAATAAAACTCCGCAAATTACTAAGCAAACTCAAACGAAGGCAGTGTATGTCGATGCATAGTCCTTTTTTCGTTGCAAAAATAAATGCTGGTAGAGGTTTTCTTCATATGAATGTTTGAACAGATATCCCAGATTGCCAAACTGTTTTAAAATCAATTGATTTCGAATGACATATCGCCTTTTTTATGAATTAAAATTAAATAGTTTTTTATTTTGAACCCGTACACAAGAGAAAACTCCTACATATGCAGTGCCTTGTACTGGAACTAAGAAAATAGCTTATAAAAAAGAGAAAAGAAGATGTAGTGTAATGAAAATTTAACATGAACTTTCCAACTGGAAAAAAACACATTCGCAACAACTTGTACCATAGACGAACTGTGCGGCTAAAAAAATTCTCTGTATTTCGTAGTAGGATTTACTTTTCTCCAGAAGGCTATCAAAGAAATAATTTGATATTCGAAAGATAGGTATATGAAAGATAGTTTCACTATAAAGTTACACTCAAATATAAGATGGACTTAAATTTCATAAAATCGATAAATTCTAAACGTTCTTTAATGTAGTGCTCTTAGAACACACACGAGCCACTCGTCTAGAGAATTTGTATGAAAGTAAACCAATTTTTTAGTGATTCCCATACAAATTTTTTAGACGAATCGCCCGTTTGTGTTCTATGAACAGCATATAAAACTGTTTTTCATGCTCTTTGACTATAGGGTGATATAATTAGTAAATACATATTTATTTATTTTTTAGAATTAAATTTCAAAAAGTTGAGAATGAATTAGCATAGAACCATGAACAAAATTTATTCAATATTATTTTGAAAGTCAGCAACGATTTTATTTAGAGCGTTCGAGCTCATTTAGAGGGTGGTTAAATTTTAATGGCCGATGATGATTTTGAATAAAACACTAATTATGTAGGAATTATTGTCCTTTCTTTTTATCATAATAATAATATTCCTATAGTTCAAATATGTATGCAACAAAATATCGGCTAAAAGGCCGCCGCAACCTGGGAGACACACCTCCATCCGATGGTTTAAATTTTCAATGACGCTGAGGCATAGTTAAGGTTCTATGCCATTACTGTGCCGAATTATCTCTACCTTCAGCACTTAAATTGTTACTGGCTTATCGGCGTATACCTTTCCATTCAAATAAACCCAAAGAAAGAAGTTCAGCGCTATCAAATCACATGCCCAATTGACCAGGTGAGATAACACGGCCATTGAGTTTGACGCGCAAAAGAGCCTTTGTTTCGTTAACTGTGTGACAATTGGCACCCTCCTGTTAAAACCACATATCGTCCACATCCATATCTTCCAAGTCGGGCCAAGTCGAACACCATTAACAGTAACTGCTCTTTGAGGGTACGTTGGTTTTTCGACAATCTCTTCTGGATTTTAATTCGCCAAAATGCGGAAATTCTGCTTATTGACGAAAACCTCACCACTGTAGAAAATTTTCTTCGAAAATTTATCATCCACTGTTGCCATTACTCAATACTCAAAAGTGTTTAGTTCTTCAGTCAATTGCAATTTTTTAGCTTGTCTTTATGAATAATGTTCATCAACGACGAGCGTTAAAGGTGCATTGTTGAGCATGAGCACGAGTTGAGGAGGACGGCTCTTCAGCCACAATATCGCGAAGAGCAGCAGTATTTTCTGCAGAATGAGCTTTACGAGTATGCACTGGTGTTTTCGCAAAAATAGCGAATAACTTTAATGCAATTCTCAATCGTATATCTTTCTATGTTTCAAATGGTTAACCTGAAATTGAGAAATGTCAAAAGAAATTCAGAATAGAACTTGACGTTATTTACACATGAACTCAAATAATTAATTTTGAAAATTTGTATAAACCAAATGTTAAACTGTTACTCTAAGCATGCTGGTTGCATACTCCTATTAAATTACAATAAAATAATTTAATATAATTTAATAAAATAATTTGCATTCCGAACAACGCTTATATAAAATACTGTATGCAAGGATTAATGTATTACCCTATCAATATAAAATTCATATTGTTGACTTCTGTCAAAGGTAGATTGTCTGAATGACTTAATCAACTGGGTAAGAATTAATCTTCGGAGCAAGATACATTCTCGAATAAAACAGTTCTTTTACACAAACTCAAAAGTATTTACTTACGTTCCGCAAAGCTAATACCTTTTTCTATATATACGAGTAAAACAAAATTCGTAGAAATGCTAGCCAAATGGGTTCAATTAAAACCTAAAAGGATAAATGAAAATTTAATTAAATGAAGTTGATTTGAATCGGATTAAATGTGTGTGGCTGTGGTCATAAGTAATAACAGCCTAAGTCGAAAATCATATATATATATATATATATATATATATATATATATATATATATATATATATATATATATATATATATATATATATATATATATATATATATATATATATATATATATATATATATATATATATATATATATATATATATATATACATATATATATATATATATATATATATATATATATATATACATATATATATATATATATATATATATATATATATATATATATATATATATATATATATATATATATATATATATATATATATATCATTCTGCAAACATACCTCCGATAATACGGATCATCTGACATAATTTTCATTAGATAGAAGCATATATTCACGTGCCGTCTGTTAAACCACTGCTCGGTTACTGAGAATTAGAAAAATTAGAATTAGAGAAAAAAAGAGATTACCATGTAAGTTATATCATTAAAAAATAATATAATATGATTGGTCAGCACAATATTTTTTTATCTATAACAAACAATGTTCTTAGTTTTAACTTAGCACTCTAACAAACATAACCGTTATTTTAAATGTTTTCAAAAAATCTGTAACTTCAAAGTAATCCCCCTTATATATAATACACTTATGTCAGCGTTTTTTCCAATCCTCGAAACACTTCTGAAATGCGCTTTTTGTTATCGTCAACAGCTCCTGTTTCGATTTTTCTTTTATCTCCTCAATAGTAGCATGGGTGTCTTCAGTTTTAGGAAGATGAAAAATTCAGCGGGGGCCAAGTGCGGTATATACGATGGTTGAGGCATAATTTATTTTTGTTTTTCACCAAAAACTCACGAACAAGCATCGATGTGTAGGCTGTTGCGTTATCATGGTGCAAAATCCATGATTGTTTTTCTGACGAATTGTTTCGCGCAAATAGCGTACAACTTCAAGGTAGTATTCTTTATTGCCGAACGACATTGTGGCAAGCATTCATGATGCACCATGCCATTGCATTCAAAGAAAACTGTGAGCAAACCCTTCATATTTGACAGAACTTGACTTGCTTTTTTCGGTCTCTGCTCTTCTGGACGCTTCCATTGGGATGATTGGGCTTTGCTTTCAAAATCATAGCCATACACCCTTGATTCGCCACCAGTTATGACCTTATGATCTGAGGAAATCTGAATTGTCGTTGACGACGTTCAACAGCTCCTTGCCATGTCCATGTCTCAACATTTTATAAATTTAGTAAACAAGCGAAGAGCACACCAAAACACGACTAGCCTTTTTGTCTGTCAAATCAAACTAACAATCCGAAATGGCTAATACTGCCAACATATGTACATATATAACAGACATGCGTACCAACATAATATAAAAAAATCTGAAATTGAAAATAACGACTATTTTTGATCAGACCATGTATATTAAATGGAGTCGATAATTAAACTTTCACGTATTATTTACTTTTTAATATCGTTTCAAAAAATTTCAGATTTCACCTCTTTCATCGCTAATAAATCAAAAATTGCACAAAAAAAATTTAATAGTACAAAAATCGGAGTTGGAATTGTTTGAATTTTCCTTCAAACTTCCAACTCCTTTAAATTTTTGTTAATTACTTTTCATTGTTTTATTGGCACTTAATTCACTTTATGTTCAACTTTTATTTCTTTACAAAATTAATTAAGCCGAAACCAAAAGTAAATGTATTTTAGAAAATTTATTTGCTTTTGACAAGTGTTGAATGGCAATCAATATTAAAGAATGTGCTCAATTGTCAGTTGCCGACATCAGCTTTGAAACCCATTTATCCAGATTTCAATCCCTTTCTCTGAGAGGCAAAACAAAAAAAAAGACAAATAAATTAACCAATACAAAATAATTGTTTTTGCTTTGTGTTTGTGAGTTTGTTCTTATATGGAAGTAAATGTGTGTGTGTGTGCTGTTCGTCTGTTTGCTGGTATCTGTACTTACTAGCACTGCCAGAACATAATGGACGGAATGAACTTAATGATGTTAATGAATATTAAAAACAATAAAAGTAATAATGATATATACATTGTTATTGCTGTTGATGATGACGATGACTTAATTGTATTATGAAATCGATGTTTTTTATTCATTTGTGCATGACTAAAGGATTTCTTTTAAATAATTGAATTCAATGGCATAGAAATTCATGAAATGAATACACAGTGGAGTTTGGTTAGGTTCTACTCTTCAAAGTTAGATTATTAAGATTTTATGCTGAATAACGTAAGTTTGTGCTATAAAAATGTTACTCTGTTGGAGTGAAAAATTTAAGCTTTGAAAGCCGTGAGGGTAATATTATTTCTATTTTCTCTAAGCCTAATTTCATTGCCAATTTAGGTATCATATTTGCCATATTGAACATAAAGGAATAACACATGAGTGAATGGTAGCTATCAATATTACAAAATCGTGAGGAAAATTATTTTTAATTATGTATAGGTGTAATTAGTTATAAATTTTAAAAATACATATCGCTCCTTTATTGCAACATAGTCATAACTCCGAAAAGCTTGTTTCGAGAATAACACATTTCAAATTTTTAGTTTGGATACAAGTCTTAGAAAATTTTTTAGAAAATATATCCTAAGGGAAACAGCTTAAAAGTAATTTGAATAAATTTTTGGCACAATATAAAAGGTAGTACTGTTAACAATTCTGCATTGTTAACTCGAAAAGCTCATTTTTTGTGATATGACTATGTTGCAATAAAGGAGCGATATGTGCACGTTTTTATATGCCGTAAACGCCGTTTTCGTCAATCATATTTGACATTTCTTAACTAAACAGCTTCAGAATACAAACAGATAAAAATGGAGGTCTGTAGTCCTCAAGAGCTTGGAATAATTGTATCGATTTTTGAGTCAAAAATTATCATCAGCGATGATAAGCATTTTCATTTAAACGAACACGCCAATAAACAAAATCTTTGTTTTTAGATAATGAAAACACGCATGTGTTGCATGAAAAGCCGTTAAGCTACGTACACGCGGTTGTCAGATCTTGCAATATTGGCAGTAAAATTGTCTGAAAATGTATTACAATCGTGTGAACTGACAATTTTTAACTTACAACGTTGTCAGAAAAACCATTGTCAATCAATTGTAAGACGACAATGTTGCCAGGCATCTGACAATCGTGAGAACACTCTTTGTCGGCATTGCCAGATAATTGGCTGGTATTGTAAGCTCAGTTTTAACTGTCAGATGTATAAAATTAATGCACCTGACAATGCCATCATTGTCAGATAAAAGTTCGATGGGCAACACTGCCAAACAGATCGTTGTTGATATACATAAGTGGCAATGCCTTACAACATGTCTGGCAATTTTTTTCATCTAACAATCTGACAACCGTGTGAACTGACAATTTTTGCTGTCAGATGAATTATTTGTCAGACCATAGTCTGACAATGAAATTGTAAGATTCTCTTACGATCGTCTGAACACACAATTTACTTCTGCGGGACAATTGTTCATTATCACTACATTGCCAGTATGTTGCCAGATCTTACCATATTGTAACATCTGACAACCGTGTGGACATCGCTTTACATACATTCAAGATGGTGCGATGTTCACGCGGGAGGAGTGCTTGGATCATATTTTTTTGGAGACGTAATCGACAACACATTTACTATTACTAGCGAACGCTACAGGACTATGATAAGCTACTGCCGGAGTTAAGTATGTGGTTTCATGAAGACTGTGTAACCGCACAAACAGTAGTGAAAAATATTTACATCAGACATGCATCTGATGATGGACCAATTCCACGGAATGATTTATTCGCGATTAACCGGCGCTCCCGTGTGGCTAACTAGGCTCACACACGTAGCAATTTTTGCCATATATTTGCAGCCATATGACCAACTTCTTTTTGAGGAATTTAGGTCTTCTAATCCCTTTTGTATTGAATTTCACAGCAATCAATGAAAGACAAGGCATAATGAGTTGGTAGGCTGAAATCGAAAGCGATATCGTGATATGATTGAAAACTTTTTAACGCCACAACTCGATGTTTTGGCCTTAATTGATATCTGGTATCAAAAAGACGGTGACATATCGCATATGAAAATGATTATAATAGAATTACTGCAAGGCCTCTTTCCACAACAAGTCATTTCACAGATCTTGGTTGGCCTCGACGGTCGCCTGATGTCACCATTTTTCAACTTTTTTTAATATAAGATTGAAAGAGTGAAAAAGTCAATACTCGACCCAGACAATCTTATAAGCTACAACACAATAACTTATGTGCACATAATTATAACATATGATAGACAAAACATTCAATTTTGTACAAAATGAAAAATTATTATAAAAATTTCAAAAATGTAGGAGCAAAACTTCTTTTTATTTATTGAAGTGAAGCAGTGGTTTCGTCTATAATTTTTGGCAAGCACATTTAAATTGTGAAATATTTTCTTTTTTATTTAAACATTCGAAAAAATCGTTTAGTTGAAAAAAAAAAAAATTCCCTACATTCAGGTATAAAACTAAAAAGTTAACAGCACTGTAGCTTTCTAAGCTCCATCACTTTTAAGCAAACATATTTTGGATTTTGTTTGGCGCTTCCTACTTTTTAGTGATACAAGGTTGAAAAATTTTGACGTTCATAGATTGTTTTTAATATAACTAAAATTTTTGATCTTAGTAACAATTTCAATTGTAATATATCTATCTATAACTCTTCTCCAAAACTTTAAAATGACATAAAAAGAAGTATCTTTACAGCTTTCATAATACATTCTATAAGCCACACCACTTTCGTCTTTCCAAATTCGACTGTACTCGTTTATTTATTTGCTGATTTTAAATCACAATGAAAAACAATAGATTTATTTTATGCAGACTCAGTCATAAATGATGACTCTTTATCTCTATTTCCTATTGCTCGTGTATGAGTGTGTGTGTGTGGACAATGTTGCTGTACTGTTTAATTGTTGTTTGATTAAACGCAATTTAATTTAACTATTTTTAAATTATTAAGCACAATAAAAAACAAACAAAGCATAAAAATTATAATTAAATAACAGAGTCGACCACAACAAAAATTCAAATATAAACTTACCATTTGAACAAAAAGTATTAAAACTTGTTGTCGAAAGGATAAGTATGAGAACTCCAAAAGGAATTATTTTCACAGCACTAAATTATATTTTCTTCTTTATTCAAAGCATTATTTTATTATAATGGGTGGTTAAATTTTAACGCAGAAAAAAAATCTTTTTCGTGTTCAATAACAAAATTCGTTGAATCAATTAATAAATTGTTTGAATGCGGACCTGTAAAGGAATTCGTGGATTCAAACAAAAGTTTAGTAAAAGTAATTATTGATCGAGAACAACTATTTTTTTGAAATAACAACAAAATACGATATCCAAGGTTACTTTTTTAATATTTATATACATATATGTATATGTATACAAATAATTTTTTCAGACAAAAATTTTGTTGATTTTATTTTTACTATAATTTTTTCTGTGTAAGGGCAGATATTGATTTTGAATAAAACACAAATTATGTAGGAATTACTCGTATTTCTATTTCTTGTTTTTATGATATTATTGGTATGGTTCAATTATCAATGGAATCAAATAACGGCCAATTGGCCGCCACGACCTTAGCGGCGTAATCGATGGTCAAGGAATTGTTGAGTGCGTATTTATTAACTAAAATACTAGTCGGAATCACCGGCCGCATTCTTTTCCTTTATCGCTCTTAAGCAATATACTATCATATAAAATTCTATATGAAACCGTGAATACCCACATAAAGAGTATGGTTCAATTATGTGTGAAACAAAATATCGGCCAACTGCCCGCCTCGATGTCGGCGGCATACTTCCATTGGGTGTTCCAAATTTTCGATGACGCTGGGGCATATTTTAGATTCTATGGCGTTAATGTTCTGAATTATCTCATCGCTTAGCTCTTGAATTATTGCTGGCTTATCGACGTACACTTTTCCGTTCAAATAACTACAAAGAAAGAAGTACAATGCAGACAAATCACATGCTCTTGGCGGTCAATTAACCACTTGAGATAACACGGCCATTGAAATTGCCATTGAATTTGTAGCAAGTGGCACGGTCCTGGTGAAACCTTATATCCCCCACACTCATGTCTTTCAATTCGGACCATAAGAACTTCGTTATCATCTCACGATCGCGAACACCATTCACAGTAACTGCCTGCCCATCCTCATTTTGGAAAAAATACGAACGATGCCGTCAGCCCATAAACCGCACCAAACAGTCATTTTTTGTGGGTGCATTGGTTTTTCGGCAATCATTGCTGCATTTGGGCTTTAAGCAATTCTACAATTTTACTTACTTATCTACTGAGGTGAGGTTTTATTTTAATTTTTTTAAGTAAAGTTTAATGAACTAAATAATAATACAAAACGAACGTAACAATTAACGTACAATGTTCTGTAATTTATAATAGGACTTTAATTATTGCGTGACATTAGTATTTAATAAAAATCAAATTTATTAAATTAACTAGCAACTTGTTAACTAAAACATTTTTAAGTTCACTTAACTTTTAAGTCAGGAAATATGCTTGCAGACAAAATGTGGAAAATAATTTCAACGAAAATGTTCGTTAATAAACAACCAGTTGTTCGAAATATAAAAATTATTATTTTTATCTGTAAAAGCTTAAATAAAAATAAATCATGAGTGTTGACTGAGCTTTGTGCTCCGTATCCTGTACATCGCTGTTCACAAATCCATTTCACGGCGTTCAATTCACAATTTCACGTCGTTTTTGGACATGAAAAGAAGTTTGAAAATGCAGATAACTTTATCTTAGAACAGAAGGGAGTACAAGCTTTAGAAACCGGAGCGTTGCCTACAGAAGAGATGATTAAGCATATTGCGCTGGCTGTTCTTAAATTTATAAATAGTTCAAACTATACTTTATACATTATTTTTTAATGTATACATTATTTTTTAATTCGAACACTGAACATTGATCTTAGCCAAAAGTAAAATCATTTTCATTCAAGTTTTATAATTTTAATTTTTATCTGCAAGTTTTTCAAAAACCTTCACCGCATTCTTAGGCGTTTAATGGTAAATTGTTCAGACACGTTTTGGGTACTTATGTACGTTTGCAAGTATGTGCATTCAAATTCGTGATATGTAGTAAAAAAATAACATATTGTACATTTCTCTAAATAATTTTAAACTGCAGATGCCACGCTGGTAATCAATATGACAAATGGTTTTTGAACGTTTTGTGTCGCACAAGAAATCTTTGCTTAACTGGTGTAAAAGTAAAAAGATTGTTCGTTAGTTCACGCAAAATGTGTGTGTGTTCTTGAGAGTTTTTGAATTTTCTCAAGATGAAACCTTAAGAATGAACCTTGTTTAAAGCAGATCATTGAAACTTTTAACTGGGTTAAATAGTTTTTAGTACTCGAAAATCTTTTAACAGTTTACATTTTGTTTTATTGCATCCACTGCAAGGTGAATAAAAGTTTTTTAATCAAGATTGTTGAAATTATTTGAAACTAACTTAATAATAATGTTAGAAAATTGCAAATCTATAACGAAAAACACAAATACATGAAAATTTTTAAATCATGAGAGACCAGATGATAATGTGCTTATTTTTCACTTAAACTTTAATAAGTCCAAGAAATTCCTATTTCCCTAATGGCCATTCTTACAACCTAACAAGTTAATGTGAACGATAAAGCCACCTATAAATTTTTCCCATGCTTCAAGTTCCCATATTTTCAGCACAATATACGGCTGCTTCATATACTTACGGCCTGTTTTAAAATTCCTAAGAAGAAAATTCATTCGCATTCTAAGTGAGAGAATCCAACTTCAAACTTCTATGCGACAAGTCACTCGAACAGTGCGAAAGAAAACGTAATGTAATGTCAAATATATATATATATATATATATATATATATATATATATATATATATATATATATATATATATATATATATATATATATATATATATATATATATATATATATATATATATATATATATATATATATATATATATATATATGTGTGTGTGTGTGTAATCGAATAATAAATTTTTTTTATTTTAAAAATCATTATTTTGCATGCAAAAATGTTTTCTTGATTTTAATCCTAAACAAAACCACTCATACAACACAACTCATGTATGTGGAAACTCTATTGATAATACCCAAAATTTTAGTTTCCACGGGACTGCCGCTCAAATCACGCGTTCCTTAATTTTGCTCTGCTAGAATGCATACTATGTTTAAAGAAAAAATATTATTAATATAAAAGTTGAACCAATAACCAATACAAAATATTTTTAACGCTGAATTAAGTAAAATATTTGTGTATTCTTCTGCAGAAAGTTTAAAATTTGTATTATCATATACATAATTAAAAGAAGCCAGTGAAAAAATGTAGTGCAAGTGTTTTGTTTTTGTAAATAGCGGCGTGTTTTGTTAGTGCTCTGACTAAAGAATAATAATGCAAAAGTGATAGGCTGGTATGTGTATTAAGGTGTCTTGTTTTATTTTGTGGGTGAAAAGAGCAAGTGGGTGAAAAGAGCAAGTGAGAGAGCTTCACTAATCTCATAAGAAATGCAATATAAATGTTTGTAAAATATTTGATGTTCATTGTTTGGTAGAAGAGCAAATAGCACCAGCGTTGCCTTTTATGATACTAAAGTGTCAATTTGACCCTTTTTTTGCGTCTATTAGACTTTTTATGACACTTTTTTTAAAATACCCTTTTTGCAAACATGGAACTTTTTGAGAACTATCGAACAGGTGTATGCATAAATATTCAGTTCTCATTCACATTTGAGCAAGGTTTTTATATTAAATTGCTCTTATATAGGTATATGTATATTAATGTTTATTTGATAATGAAATCATTATTTCTAAAAAGTGTGTCTTTATTTTTATACATATGTATCTATACTATCTGAAAACAAAAAAGTCGTATAATTTATACAAAGATTGCAAATATAAATGTGATTTGTTTTATTAATAAATCTGAAGAAGTATATACAACAACTGTATTTCAAAAAAGTTTATACAGCGTAGTTTTTGAGTTCGTATATAAATGTCATTTAGCTTTAAGATCCATTTTTCACTACAAAATTAAATCAAACTTAAATGCCCAATCTTCTTCATTTAAGTTGTATTTAAGTTTATTTCATTTATCATATAGTTTTGCGTTAGTGCAAAAGAGGTAAGCAAAACACACATATATGAGCTATTGCCTGTAAAAGATCACAATTAAATATCATATTTAATTAAAAATAACATCACATGAAATACAATTGTTCAGTTTTTCTGGGCTGTTGATAAATTTTATATATTTCTTTAAGTATTTTTCTATTTCAATAACAAACAGCTGCTCTGTGGAATACTTCCCATAATATTTGGTATTCAGTGAAGCTGTCAAACTTACATCACATTTATGTATATATGAGCAATTGCTTACGACTGAAAAAATTTAACTTGCCTTTAAATATAACTTTAAATGAAAATAAACTAATTTTGTATTTAAATACGAAGTCAAAAACTGGACATGATTAATTAAATTTGAATAACTTTTCTAAATGTAATCATTATATTTTCATTCAAATACATTAAGTTTTGAAGAATTTTTGTTTAGTTTTTATTGGTTTTTAATAACTTGACCCTTTTCCTCTTGAAAATACCCTTTTTGTGACACCTTTTGTTCAAAATACCCTTTTTGTTCCACTTTTTGAAAATTTCGAAGGCAATGCTGAATAGCACAAATATGTAAGAGTTGCCGTTATATTATATTAAAAAACAGGTTAAGATTTGGGCCGTAATAAAATTAACAGTGTTGCAAATGTAAATGAAAATAATATTTAAAGTTATGAAATTGTAAAATTATTGAGCAACGTTAAGTGAACTAAATTTAGGAACATAAGGCATAAAGTATCTATTTCAAACAGTTACCTAACATATATACGTATCTCGGTGGCTTAAAACAAAACATATAAAAAGTTTTAATTAATAGGCAGTTATAATCTATAATAATTTAAAATATACTTACAATAAATATAATCGGTCTGAGGACAGGCTTCTTAGGCTTTCGTTTCTTATGGCTTGATTCTATATAGATAGCAACCGAACTTTAGTTATTGTATGTATATACATAAGTATATTATATATGGTAACTATTTCCAGTTGCTGAAAAGTTATGTATAGAGATAAATTAACCACCATAATTTTTGTACTGTGAAAATAATTTCTTTTCTGAAAAAAACTAGAATTTATCTTAAAAGTAAATAAATTAAAATTAAAACTATAAAAAAAAATTAAATTAATCTGTTAGATTGGTGCTCTGTGATAGAAGTAAATATAATGCATGGAATAAGTTTTGGCAACTACGTATCCGCGCGATTTTTTTCAGCTTTGAATTTTTTCTGCCTTTTAAAGGATGCCCTCTTACAGTTATATTAAAGTTAATTTTGTTTTGTGCAATTTCCTTTTTTCCCTTTCCCTTAAATAAGCCCATGCTATCAGCCATGCTTCGGGCGTACGAACTTGTGGACTAATATATAATTTTCCTGAAATATTCGGCGATGATGTCTGCGATATTCTCTACCATTATAGAACCAGCTACCATTTCCAGTTCTCTATGAGTTTGCGGCCATCGAATACACTTGAAGAAAATGTGTTCAGCTTCGTCCAGGACTTCTTTGTGTAAGTAGCTCCAGTAATAGCTGTGACCTGACAGCATTTGTGTCAGGTAATAGTTAACATTCCTATGCCGTCTGTTCAACCATTTCTCGATATTGGGAATAAGATGCTCCGTCCATCTAGCCGTAGTGTCAGTACTCTATCTAGACTGCCAACTGTGTAACATTTCCTGCATTCTTCCAAGGTCTGCCCGTCCAGCCTGTCTTGATATCCATGCCTTTCTTCGTGCTAAAATCTGTAGATCTATTGGGATCATACCCACATACTGTAACTGCGCCCGCCGATACCGTACGGTAGGCAGATATGATCCGTAAAGCAGCTTCCGCTAACAATGTTCTAGCTCTACTTTGCACCCCAACTTTCTCCCGCCAGATTTCGCTTCCATAGACAAGGATGCTATTACATGCCTCTACTAGAAGTTTGCGTTTTTTTTGGTAATGGGCCTCCTATGTTTGCCATTAGCCAGCTTAATCGTACTGTTGTACCAGTAGCCTTGTTAACAGCATTCTGAGCCATTTCTTAGAAAGTTTGCTTTGAGTCAAGCCTTATCCCGAGATAATTCACGAATTTCCTCGTTCTCAGCAACGAGTAAATTGTATATCAATTTCCATCGGAATATGACGTCTGTTAAGGATTAAGAGCTCAGTCTTCTGCTTAGCTAATTGCAGGCAGTGTGCATCTTTTGATCTTATCATCACTTGCCTCAGCTTTCTTTTTGTCTCCTTAACATTTCTGGCGCTAATGACTGCTACAATGTCGTCCGCATATTCTATCACGAAACTATCCTGCGACATTTCATTATAGTTAAGGTTCCATAGGACTGGTCCCAAGATGGAACCCTGCGCAGCGCCTGCTTTAAATTTCATTCTTTTCCGACCTTCCATAGTGTCATGTACCAGAAATTCATTACATGGCTAATGAATTTAGTGACACATAACAAATTGAAAAATTACGCTACACATAAATATTATAACATTGTAATCTATTACATTATACTAATCAGGAAAATTGAAGAAAACCATATCGCTCCTTTATTGCAACATAGTCATATCTCAAAAAATGAGCTTTTCGAGTTAACAATGCACAATTTTTAACATTACTACCATTTGTATTGTGCCAAAAATTTATTCAAATTGCTTTTAAACTGTTTCCTTTAGGATATATTTTCTCAAAAAATTTGCTAAGGCTTGTATGGAAACTAAAAACGTTAAGTGCGTTTTTCTCGAAACGAGCTTTTTCGAGATATGACTATGTTCTAATAAAAGAGCGACATTATATATTAGCCTTCACCCCAATATTAAAGCTATAAATCAAATCATTCAAAATTGATATTATTTTGTCTCATATTGAAAAGGATTTCCAATTATAATGTAAAGTCTAAATGAAAAAAAGTCTGAGTAATCAAAAACTTCTGCTGTTCCCCAATAGTAGTAAGTATATTTGTACGTAAAATAAAACTTTTGTTAAACTATTTATGTATATAGTATGCAAGTCTATTTGTGTTGCAACAAAGTTGAAACAAATATTTCAAATTCAAAAAAAAGAAACATGTGTTTTCTTGCAATTAATCAACTTGTGTGGTTATCAGAACTGAAGACAGTAGCAAATTGTAATGTAAAATTTACACATGTTGTAAATGCACATTTAAGTTTAAATAAATTTAAATGAAAATATAATTACATCTAACACGCGATTCGCATTGCAACGCCACGTTAATGGAACAAATTTAAACCACCCAACCAAAGGGGTTCCAGCACTTAACTCACCGATGATGTTTTTTTCTTTTCGTATAACTAATGAAAAGATAGAAGTAAGAGAAGGTGATTGCATATTTAAACCCAATAGACATAAGGATTTGAATACACATGAAATTTGATAATATTGTGCAAGAATAGAATAAAACTGAAATTACAACTTTCTCAGAATTAAGCGGTAGTACTAATTTCATTTATAAAGAAATATGTTTTACTTTCGGAAACGGATTTCTGTGAGGCGAAAATATGCAAAATTTTTAAACACGAAAACAGTTAATTTGAACGTTTATGTTTTTTTTTTTTTAATAATAACCACTATATGGCACATAGCATTTACTAAAGCTCAATTCGCTGCTACCATTCGTCTCTCACAACTTTTATTTTAATCAAAGTTGGTAACAAGAACTCAAAAATTTATATAATATGTGATGTCGAGGCAAGTGCTTCTGGCGGTTTTGAGGAAGCCAGCAATGTGCAAATGCCGTTGGTTAAATGGTATTATGTTTCCGATTCCCGGGTAACTGACACAAGTGAAAATGAAGTTTTAAATGCTCAAACATATCTGTTATTCTATGAACGTATTTACTAAGAAAGTAATTATGCTAATTTTAATTGGTAAGTGGATTTATGTATGTACTTTTATTTTTGTTTTATTTTTTATTTCATCTCACCATTTCTTTCAAACCTTTTTTCCGAAAGTAAATAATAAACTAAATTGCCAAATTGTGAAATATTTCAGCGTTTCGCTTTAAAAACTTATATAAAATTTACATGCACAAATGGACACAAGTCACCTTTATTTGAGTTTTAAAATAGCTTCCAATACCCAGTACCTCGTTTCTGTAAATTTTGCGAAAACTATGAAACAAAAAATTCCATCGTTACTCGGTTAGAGAAAAAATAATGTTTCTGTATTTCAAAGTGAAAACAGACAACACTAATTCTATTTTTATTGGAATATTTCCATTTAAGAGTTGTCAAAAATTTCAAAGAAAATCGTATAAAAAATTTAATTTAAAAGTTTATAAACATTTGAAAACTAGAAAATTTAGTTAAGTGACCAGATCCAAAACCCATACTTGTGGATGTGATTCATGCTCCAGCTCATAGAGAAAACACATGAATATATTATATTATATTCTACATACATATAGTATGTATCTGAAATATAATTATGCAGCTGAGAGGAAGGTTATAAGCTGGTGTTGGCGTTGATTATGATTAATTGGTATGAAATATTGAACGCTTTCTTCAAGATGATACCATTTGGGATAAATAACTATTTAACTATAAATAACTATTTATATTGGGATAGGATAACTATTTAACATTAATACATACATATAAATAACAAGTTCAACAGGAACCATTCGTAATAGAAGCAACGTAAGTTGCAATACTCAAAGTAAAGAAATGTTGACTAGACCAGTACTTGCTGCCGCCGGTTATGCACAACCACCTGAAAAGTTGTTGGGTATCAGATAGTTTATGAAATATCGGTATCAACGCCAGCACTGAATTTATAAACAACAGTAAGCTTTTGTTACAATTTCAAATATAGATTCTAAAACGTTAAAATTTTTGTATGTCCAACAAATAAATCTGCTGTAACCGCTTTGAAAAAACAACTTTTCAGTGCAGTCATTGTTTAAGCTAAGTTAACTCAATGAGGATGAAGAAAGGCCCACGAGAGATATTAGTAGTGTTGTTATAACCTCAAGCGGATATACATTTATCACATGCTGTGGAGGGTAATATGTCTAAAGCCAAAGTCAAAGGTATATCAATGCGCGTAAGGACAAGTCTGTCCGAAACAACCTTTACATAAAACACCAACTGAGATCATAAAATCTACAATTAAGAAAAAAATTACCTATACAAACCGAAGTCAAAAATTACTCAAACTGTTGGAATTCAAATGCAATTAGAGAAACCTATACAGCAGCCACATCCTTTGGTACCAATATTTCCACTAAAACCTGCAGATTCCCTTAAGAACCCCTTAACCATAGGATTTTGAACAGAGTGAACTTGAAATGGAAAGAAAAGATAACGCAAAAATTTCTTCAGTTAAGTGGTACTTTGGACCCAACAAAGTCATCTTCAACTATACGAGTATCTGGACTAAATAATACGGTTGACTCCACTCACACCTTTACAGTTTTTGGCAATCTTTCCAGGAAAAATGCAAGATAATAAAGAATTCGAACAATCTTGTTGCAGTATTTTATTCCAATATACCAACTAAATTTAATATTAACTTATAAATAAACAACATATATTTTGGCTTTCATCACAACAATTGTTTTATTGTCGTTTTAATAGTTAACAATTTAATTTTTAAGAACAATAATCATATAATTATACATTTTTCTAAATATATTTTCTATTTTGATTTGTTAACCATATGTTTTTAATCCTTTTTAATCTTACAATTCTGTTAAATGCAATAAAACACGGTAGAAATTTATAATTTGTGTTTGGTTAAACGAACTGACATAATATTTTCTAACAGCTTAAAAGAAACCTGCCGACAGTTTTATCAAATTGCGAATACTTGTTGGTTTCTTTTAACCTTCCTATACCCGCGCCAATTTTTGTAACACATGCTGTGTTACAGACCGAAAGTTTGAACTGGATAAAATACTAGTTTAGTGAAACAAAACTTCAAAAAAACGATTTTTATTTAAACTCGATGTTGTAATAAAAAATAAAACCATTCATTAAATTAATATTCTGTAATTTTATTGATATTCAGTCGTTAACATATTAGTCTTCAAAATCTCTTGTTTTTTCTTACATGCTACAAAAACAAAACAAAAACATATTTTTTTCTTTAACTAAACGAAAATTAATTGTAGAATCTTTAAAGCATTCCTTGTGCAATACATAAATCACAGATTGATTTAATTATCAGCCTTTAAATAAAAATTAGGGCATATCACATTTCATATAAAAACAGTCTTCAAAAACGTTAGTGTTGCTGCAAAAACAAAACATAATTATTTTTTTCTTTATAAAACACAAAAAATAACTTTCTTAACTTTTTTGCAATAAAAAACAATAAGATAACTTATTCATTATGTTTATAGTAACAGTTAGAACATATCATAATAGCATGTTCCAAACACAAATACTGTTTGCATGTGGCACAATTGTAACGTGTTTTACGACTCAAAATAATAAAATACACAACAATGAAGAAAAAACACAAATAATCAACTTTTTTACCTGCCCAAAAAGTTACACATATACCCGCGCCGGTCTCACAGACCAATTGTTATCAAATGCACCAATATGTTTGTCTCGCACAAACACCAGAACAGCACTAAAACAAAGTTTGTAAAAAAAGCGGCAGCTAACAGAAAATTCAAATTTCTAGGGTTTCTGGAAAAAAGAGTATATACGTAAAAGCGTTTAGTCGGTCTCACAGACCAACGCGCGGGTACAGGAAGGTTAAAATAATTTGTTTAATATATTTCATGTTGTGCTCCATTAGCAGCGGCAGGTTTAGCTACAGTTTGTTTCTTCTTTTCTTTTTACACCAAACGCACTGCTTTTGGGGTTTTTTTTTTTCATTTTTCTTAAATAAATAATAAATATTATATTAAATATAAGGAAATTAAAAAATATATAATACTTTACCTCTTTTCTGCACTTTTGAGATCCACTTCAGTATTTATGTTTTCTTTTTTTTATAATTTCGCACCGTTTCTATTTGGGGAATATTTTGGCAGCTAATTCTCACAAAATTTAATTATAGAAACGCATTTGCTAACATATTTCCAATAATTTACGTCAAAAAGCACAACTGACAGCTAGTTTTCACAAAAAAGAATTGTAGAAACACTTGTGTGTGAGAAATAATTTCTTGTTTCAATTTCCGTCGATTTTGTCTCAATTCCCGTGTTCCATGTGAGAAATTTCTCGGTGCGAGAAATACAGAAACGTGGTACAGATTATAAATGAATTTAAAAATTAATGTATTGTACTTGAAAAAAAACTTTACTTTATTTAACTACTATTTCAAGCAAACGGCTTTTTCTTATTTAGCTAGTTATTTGAAAAATATTATCAACATGCATGCGCATATATGTATGTTTTTTGAGGTAACATGATGCCCCCGAATCTGCGATATTAGTGACCCCACAAATGTTAAGACTTTTCAAATCAAACAAAATGATCTTACGTTTTTTAAGCGTCTAAAACCATTAAAATGTATTTTAATTGAAAAAGTAAGCAACATTGGTATACCAAGATGTACAGTCATGGTTTTTTCCGTTCCAACAGTTTTTAGTTTGGGTTAAATTGACAAATTTTTAAACCGAACTTGTCCAAAAATGCTCCAACATACCTATTATTTTATTAGACTGTTCACTGCTAAAATATTTTTTGGCTGTTCTTTATAGAAAGTTAAGTTGACTATATGGATTTTGATGTGCTTAATTGAGCAATCTTTTTACATGCTTGCTTAACTTGTATTCTAAATCTCGAGAACGGCTTGACTGAATTGAAAAATTACTTCCAAACATTTTTTCTATCCGTTACCGTTTTGTAGCTATTCAGAAACCAACGGCGAAAACAATTTTTTTTTAAACAAAATTTATCAATATTTTGTTTTCAAAACTAAATATTCATATATATTATCTGTCTTAAATTATACTAAAAACTACATATATTGAGACGAAAATGAAAATCCACTAATTGGTGTTGATTTTTCTCACAATTTAGATCAGATTTAATGCAGTTGCGTAAGTATGAATGTGTGTGTGTGAAATAACTGCATTTTACAAGTTTTACGAAGCGGTAAAAGTTAGAATAAAAAGTGCGTGATTGAATTTTACAAAATTTTGTGTGAATCGGTGAAACCATTCTCGAGTTATGGAGAAATACGTTTGAGTTGAGGACTCAATTTTGGGACGAAATTAACCAGGCCAGTAAAAACAAATCTCTACTTGATAGAAAAACTCTAAAAACAGATTTGAACTCAGATCATCGAAATACATATAGACCACATACTTTTATCTAAAGCCTATTTCGTGTATTATCAAATGAAAAACGCGATGACTTTTGTCAATCACTAGGCTTTTTGCTCATTGGGAAATTATTAAAGTATTATAAATTGTAAATAAGTGTACATATTTAAATATTTATTTCAATTTAAAATGCGAGAATATTATTTCAAGTATAGTAGTATTTATACACAAATAGTTTGAATTGTTTTACGGTGAAAAACAAAAAAAAAGTTTATAAAGAAATTTATAAAATATTTGAATATATATAAAGGTATTTGAAAAATAAAAATTTCGTTCATTGAGTGTAAAGTTCAACTGTAAGATAATCCATGGTTGTGCAAATGTTTAGACATACATATACATTTATTTTACTATTAAAAAGAAGTAACATCGTGAGAGTTGCCAGATTTTTTAAAAACCCTTATATATTACAATTTCCTGTTTCCAGTTTCAGAACTCTTTGTTAATGTTATGAGTATAAATTCAATGTTCTTATATCGATCGTAAGGTTGTGGTAGAGCCTTTATAGGTTTAATTTACACATTTTATTTGGTTTGATTTGATTCAAAGTTAAGATAAGATAAGTTAATATAAAACAACACTATTTAAACTCATAATATTGGGGAGAAATCAAAACAGGAAATCTATAAATAAGAAAAACTAACGTTTTAATACATTAAAAATTTAAATATGGTGCATATGCACATGACGTTCATATGCAATCCTATCTAAAAATAGTAGAACACAAGGTTAGGTTAAATAAGCAGCCATTGGATTCCCAAGTGTATCTTTAGTTGTCCAGCTCCCGTGTATCCTTGTTAGATCCCTTTGTGATTGCTCTAAAAAGATTTAGAAGAGGAAGAGTGAGATAGATCGTTGAACTACTAAATGGGATATAGCCATTATTCTAGAAATTCGCTATTTCCTATGAAAGAAGCAAAAGCGGTCAGATTAACAGAGGCTAGATATCTTAGGCGGTGATGTTCCAATGCTGGTTATTGGGACCATCTCCACGTGTTCATCTTGGCGACTTCTGCAGAAGTCGTTGTAATGTAAACCAAGTCTATGGGCACGGTTCTCAAACAGGCAGTGTTCAGTGTTACTGCTAGAGCGGCTCTCAGGAGAGATGAGGGTTTGAGAGCTCTTTCGTTCTATTAAAATTGATTTCCGATTAATAAAGTTGTAAAATATAATAAAATGGTGCTAAACAAAAACTTTCATCCCATTAATGAAGCTTTCATAACCGAAATGAAACTTTTCGTGGTATTAATGAACGAATGGTGAACGAATCGGTTTCATTCCCATAACGAAGCGTGTTCTTTAAGTGTTTAATGCTTTAACCAAATACATATCTACATAAAATGTCCTGTGAATTTCACATCACAGCTAACAAAAAGCTCACAATAAAACAATAGCATTGGTATCAAATAAATTTTGTCGATGTAGGAAAAGGTTAACCGAAATTTGCCCTTACATGACCGTTTCAAATAAAATATTTACAAAAAGCAACACCAAGAATTTTACATTTTTAGCAGTATTAATAATTACTTTATCAACATGTATTGGTGATGGAATTATGTCTATGTCTTTCGGTTTTCAAATTATTGAAGCACTTCATTTTCACGGGTTGACGCTTAAGCCATAAGAAAATGTCCATGAAAAATTACGTTATACATTTTTATACATTCATTTTATATAGATTGATGCATCAGAAATACAACAAAATATAAATGGCTGTATTCGGAAGGTTCGCACGTGATCTACTGGTGATCTTTTGGCATACTCGTATACCTCTGAGAAATAGTTTCGCTCAATCCATCACTCGTTTTATATCGAGCTTTCTCAGAAACTATAAGAGATGTTTTGTACGGGGCTATATAAGTATGATATATGGTATAATCTAGTTCAAGATTAATTTAGCGATACCGCAGGGCCCGGTTCTTTCTTCTACTTTATTTTTTATTCTTCTTAATGATCTTCCGTATCAAACTCTTGACTATCCACTCTTTGCAGCATTTGCCTTTCGTACTCATCCAGCCTCTTCGAGATCGGTACCAAGAAGCAAAATATGCGTACCTCACTGAGTAATGATCTTCTTCATCTGTAATAATGTATGGTATAAACATTTAGATGTCGGTTGCCCTTGATGTTCTTGAAATGAAAATACAGTATATTTACTGTTCGCCGGAATGAACATATTTTTCTAGTCTCTAAAGACACTTGGTCTCGGTTTTTAAAAACGATGATTGATATACTTTACTCCATCTGATGTTCTCACTATTTATACCAGCTATATCCGACAAAAATTAGAATACAACTCTCATGTTTGAGCAGGTGCCTTAAACTGTACTTAGTTGCTCAACCGCGTGAAAAATGAGCGTGGAAACTTATGGCTGACAGTAGGATATCCATTTCTATTGACTCACTGGGGCATCGTCCCAGTTTTTTTTCGTTTCTCTGTTGCATATCTCTATTTTGTTGGTACAACAGTGGACCTTGTGCCCGAAACTCATATATATTTACGCAATACGCGTTCATTGTCCAGAGCTCATCCATTTGTGGTCGTCTTGGTACCGATGCCACAGACTACGCGACCGTCGCCACAACACGTTGGCTTGCTGAGTTGTGTGTTTTACTCACAAACTGTGCAACATTAATTCACAATTTCAGTTCTTAAAAACTCTTGTTGGGTAAAGATGACCGCAGATGTAACAATTGTATACATAAAATAATAGAAAATTAAAATAAAGTTGTACAACATGCTTCTAAATTTTACAACCAGTCCATACAACAAAACGACGACCTTACACACTTTACAATCTAAGAACCAACATCGTCATGTTGTACAACCAGGCGCATAGTCTGTGCTTTGCATTACGATTTTTTGAGAAGCTGCAGATAATTTTATTTATAAATTAGATAATTTCATTTACGTAAGGTTCTCTGAATCAAGTCTTATATATATTAAGCTCTAACTGTCTGAAACCACTGTTGTTAGGCACCAGTCCTTGCCAATACATTTATTATGTTTTTCCTAATACATCAATTACATGTACTAAACCTTTTGCTTAATAAAAATAATGAACATTTTATCTAAACAGATAATATAGCTGGTTGTCTGTGCTGTTGCCTTTTGTTCCGCAAAATTTGGCAACACCTTCCGAGACTGTGAAAAATTTTTATTAAATTTAAATACTTTTAAATTCCATTCGCAGGTTCTTTCTATTCTCTTTCTTAGGCGGAAGAAAGAAACACCCACATATAACACTAGAACAGCGTGTAGTATACAATTAAATTGTTCCAGCTTATGGGCACTTTTAAGTGTTGATGGATAACGGCAGTAAAAATTGTCTGTTACCGCGTTCTTATTTAGCTGTTGAAATTCTTGAAGCCAGTAGGCTGGATAGAACTTAAACGTTTTTTTTTTCTTTTGTTCAATTATTTGTTTAAAAAAATAAAACAATTCAGCAAGCAATATAAAATAGAATAGTTGAAATTAAATAAATTCCTTGCTTATTTTATATGTATATTTTTAGAAACGGAATAAAATAAAAGCGGAAAGAAATTGTTTGCGATTGACACGTGGATTGGTTCGATAGAAATATTGTTTACTATTGCTTATTGCAGAAATGATTAAAAACTCAGTGTAAATAATTGATGGACCAGCGAACAGAGTAAAATAAAATAAAATGTTTGTTGACACAAAAAATTTATTTTTTAGATTGATATTCAGGCAGAAGCTTCTTTAATTGGGTTAATTATATCGTTGAAAGTGAAATTTAAAAATGTGTCGGTATAAGTTAGGATTAGTCGTATATACTTTCTTCTTTGTAAATAAATTCATAATTAGTCAGGTTTGAGCAGAAAGTTTTCAGACAAATATCTTAAAATGTTTTCTTTCATTTTAATGGTTCATGTTTTCAATAAATCTGAGACATAATTATATTTTCATCAGCACATGACTCATGGAAGAATTTAACGATTACATTATTCAATTCATGAAAACTCTGGTCCTCTGTTTTTATAATAAAATGTATATCATTCAAACATTTTCATTGTCAGAATTTCAGAAAAAAATATTTCATTTGGATAATATGAGCTACAGGTGTAATAATTTTTACTATTAATTAGGTCATTGAAGTGCTCATTCATATCATCCTTTAGTTAATGAATTGCTTTTGGATTATTGACGCACACTTTTTCTTTTATACAAAGTTGCTGATCAATTTGGCTACATTAAGAAACTTAAATAACTTTTGTAAAGTTTTTGTAATTTATTTTTTAGATATTCATTGGAAAAATAATACGTTTTCATTAAAGTAATTCATTAAGTTTTGAAAATAATTGAATTTACATGGCTTCCACCTTGAGTGACACATGTGCGACATCTTATCAAAAAGTTATTCATTACTGCCTGGAGTGTTGCACCAGGAACTATCTCAATTACAGCGCGAATTGATTGCTTTAAATCATCAAAATTTGTTGGGTTTTTTTTTTTTTTTTGTAAACTTCTAGTTTGCAATAACCCCACAAAAAACAAATCAGGTTTAGTGAGGTCAGGAGACCTAGGAGGCCAACGGAATGTTGAGTTTCTTGAAATCAGTTTATTTGCAAATTTTTGACTCAATTCTGTCATAACAGGCGTGGCTATGTGACAAGTGTCCCCATCTTGGTGAAACCAAACAGTGTTAAAATGGATTCTCTTTCGGCGCAATTCTGGAAAGAAAAACTTTTTCAACATCTTTAAGAAACGGTCTCCATTGACCGTAACAGTAAAACCGTTTACTTCGAAAAAGTAGGGCCCTTGAAGAAACTGCACACCACACTGTGATACGAAGTGGATGTAATTGCATCTGTGAATTAGAATTACTCCATATTCGACAATTTTGTTTGTTAACATTGCCGTTTAAATCAAAATGTGCCTCGTCAGACATAAAAATGCAGTTCAAGACGTTTTCAGTTCTCCGACACCATTTGAATGATCTTCTCACAAAATTTCAAGCGAATCGAGAAGTCTTTAAGGTTCAGTTTGTTTGTTAATTGAATCTTATATGGAAATAAGTTTAAATCTTGGTGCAAAATTTTCTGCAGTGATAAGCTCATTGTCGAAACTCTAGGATTGGATTGTATGGCAGCAGCGATGGTTTCCTGCTCCGAATTGAGGGATCTCAATGATAAGGCCTTCTTGCGATTGTGCTACGCTCGGTAGAATTCTTTACAAGCCTCATTATACTCCACCTGCTAGGAAGAGTGCCGTCAAACGTGCGCTTATATTCTTTGTGCATTTGTATATCGGGTTTTAGTTCAAGTTTTTCATTCCTTAAATTTTGTTAAGAAGGAGATTTTTACAAAATAAATTATCTGTCATCAATAATTTTTGATTGAAGAAGACAAGAAAAATAATAATCAAATCTTTAGGTGGGGGATAACAAAGTGTTTCGTAGTCGCTACACTACTCATCAGCAGCAATTTCCGGATTTGAACTCGGGATATGACATATCATAATCGGCTGCCTTAACCACTCAGCCACCTAGCCAGTGAATTATCCTCTGTCTATATTTATCTCATAAAATAACTTGAAATTATTTCAATACGATTTTCCAAGACCCGCTTAGTTGTGAGTTCAAATAACTACTTTTTTTCTGGTTTCTTAAAATTTGGTAAGAAAATATATAATAAAAAAAATCCTCATGTTCAGGGAAAATTTACACAAAAAGCGCGGAATTCAGTAGTGTTTTGTCTTTCGTTCCGTTTTCTATACCTATTTACCGGAATAGGTAGAGTTTTGCATCATGTGTGCACGTGTTTTTTATTATATTATATTTGTATTTGTTTTTTCTCTATTTGTTATTATTAAATTCTGTTTTATATTCCTCCTATGTATTTTATTATCCTACGGAGTTGATTTAATTTTTGTTGATCTGAGCAGTGTCGAAGGTATGTACACTGGGCACTGATCAGTTTTAACTAATTTAATTTCAACATTTTAAATGCTGTGATAATGTTTGTTTTAGTCATTCCGTATGTTAAGTTAACAAACATTACTCCCCCTTTCCTCCTTCTCATACTCTATTTTTCTAGTTCCAGTACACTGCACTGCATATGTAGGGGCTATCCCCTGAGTACTGGTCCAAGATAAAAAAAAAAAAAAAAAAACAAAATATTAGTTAATCATATATTTGAATGCGGACATATAAAGAAATTCGTGGATTTAAGCAAATATTCAAACCAAATGTTTGTTAAAGTAGATAACATACGATATGTTTTTAGCAATACAAATGTCATTTTTCCCACTGCAAAAATGTCTACATGTCGTCTGTTACCTCCCAAACATTGCTTCTGTAAAGAATATGAACAATGTCACCTGCCAGAATTGTTCTATTTTGTTGTTATATTTTGTTGTCTTTAACATCTGACATTAAAATTCTGTGATGAGAGAAAATCTCAGTGGCTGTCAGCGTGGCCATTTTGGCATTTTTACGGCTAAATGTAGCATTTTTTATTCTGATTTAGCTGGAAATTTTCCATTTATCAGTTAGCACTCATATTTAGCATTATTGAATTTTAAAATACTAAAAATTAATATTACAAAATTGACAATTAATATGTCAACATAGACACCGATTGTCAAAATCTTATGTTAATATAATATATGTGTAGAAAATAAAAATTGCAAATTAACATTTAATAGAAGAAATGATTGATTTCACTATAGAAAAAATTACAACTTGGTACTTCAGTGGTAGAAACTAAGATCATATTAATGGTTGATTTCTGGATAAACTTACATATATGATTATAAAATGCATTATATGAGAATCTATTCTGAGTATTAGTTAATTTATTAGCGAAGTAATTGGTTTTGCAACTTAGAAACGCGGAAGCTGGCATGCAATCTCATAAAAGAAAAAAATTCGGTGTATTTTGAAGTCATATCTCGAATTTGCTGCTTTATGTTGGGCGTGGTTTGAAACAGCTGAATTGCTTGAAAACTTTTTATGAAACATTAGTGAGAATTAGTGTTATATGGAAAATCGAAGAAACGAGATTTAGATACGGTAGTACCTCTTGTTTTGTGAGGTTTGGTAAAAAAAATGGATGAAAATGAAAAAAATTTTGATTATGATAGTAGGATTGGGGTAAATATTTTCGCATCGGTGTCACAAACAGTTTCATAACTGCCTCTGAGTGGATGTCTCCTTCTACATTGTATGTGAATATATCTACTCCCTAACTACCTTCCTTAAGGAGACTCGCATACAAAATATTAGTTTCTAATATTTCAGTGTCAATCGTCCTAACAACTAACTAGCGACCAACTTCCAATATTTTTGAGAACGCAGCATTTTTTTCTTCCATCTTTCATAATTAGGGGTGTTGCCATACAAAACGTTAGTGTAAAAAAAAACAAAAATAAAAAAAAACTGTTTTGCAAACATTCTGACTGATATATGTTTGTTTTATAGCTTTCAGATTATGTTCAATAAATATTTTATTATTTCTTATTGAAATGATGGCCAATAAGTATTTACAATGAAGAATTATGAATTATAAATAGTTTTTAAAGATATGTTAACTAAAATAACAAAAATATAATTCAGTTAAAATTTTAGCATTATTTTCTAGCTGTTTAAGATTATTTTTAGTATTTTTTACCATTATTTTAAAGCCGATATAGCTGTGAAATATAATAGGGTATGGCCACACTGGTGACGGTTAATCTTGGGCCACCAGTAATATTTTTCTTGTTTCTAATCTTTCGACCCTTCTTCTATAAATTTTTATTTGTTGGGTGAGCTAGTGGTATTTTGTTATATTATAAAATCATCTTTTTAATAATAATAACAGTACTTCTTAACAATTATCGCACTGAGAGAAGAAAAAAAATTGCTCAAACATCAGTTCCTCTTTGTCGCAGGCGACGTTAGCTAACAATCTTTGATCAGCACGACTTTGATATTCAAGTGAAGAAGCAAAATTAACAAATAGAGACAATGTCAGACGTAAAATACTTGTACGTTTGTGAGCAAATTTTATAAACCTTTTGTAAAAATTGTGATTTTGATGGAAATGGTGAGTTACATTGGTAAGTACGAGTATATGTCAAAAAAAAAGAAGCAAAAATAAGTCGTCTGTGGGTGCCTTCAGCGAAATCCGCAGTTTTTCCAACAACAAGAAAATGTTATATTATTGGTATACATACATAAGTATGTATCTGCAAGCTAAAATTATACCATATTAAGCAAAATAACGAATTTATTAACGGAATATAATTTTACAAACTGAAATTATACTGATTTTCATTAATTTTTTCTGTGCGTCTAGACGATTTAGAATCTGCTTACTTCATAAATGTCGATGAAGCATTGACATATACCACCATTTGCAAAAATTACTGCGGAAGTTAGGGTGTCGACTAATACACCACCTTATATGCACATGCATACGAATACATGTTTACATAAATATTTTTAATTATTTTTCAAACTTGAACATATATTTAGATTTTTCTTCTTACAGATTTATACACATACGAGTATTATTTTCGTTTTGCTTAATTGCTAGAACGTGCCATAAGTAAATATTTGATTCACACAAAAAGCCACTGAAACAAATCTTATGTGGCAGGTTGTGTTTAATGAGAAGTGCAATATACAGATATACATATGTACGTATGATAGAAAGGCATTCCTTCACTCTCATTTACTCATTCGTTTACATCATTTCTTCTTTCACACTAAAAAGCTACAAAAAAGTCACGTTTCTCACCAGCTAAACAAACAAATTTACAAAAATATTTTTCTTTGAAGTATAAAAATTAATATGTGCATATACGACATACAATTATATACATATGAACATATGTATGCTTAAGTATAGTAATAAGTACAAAACCTTCAAACTTAAAAACAATAAATTTTATTTCATAAAATGTTAAAAAAAGACACGAATGCATCTGTGTTCTACTTCTTTTTATTTCAATTAAAAATTTTAGTTTATATCTTCAATGAGAAAATGATGCCAAGAACACTTGCTACGGAAATTATATTTATTACACAAAAAATTCCTAAAATATCTTTAATTCCATATTTCCAATTAATAAAAATTTTTAGTTCAATCCTAACAAGTTATTTTTTTTTCTCGTTGAAGTCGAACTGAACTGACCTATATTCGTTTTATAATTAAATAAAATTTTTGTTAAAAGTAATGCAAGGTATATGCGATTATACTTTTTGTATTACAGCTGGCAGACTGTGCAACTCCAGTACAACAATGTAACTGATCAGCGCCAGCTTTAAAAAAAGGAGGCAGAACACGTACCGGGTGTCCGCAGTAAACGTATACTTCTTTGTTTTACCGCCATTTCAGTAAACATTAGTATTGACCAGTATTGCTAAGCGCAGAGATTTTTCCCTTTTGATGCAGATTTATTTGCTTATTTGCACATTTAGGGGAAAAAGAAGAGATTTTGTATGATTACGCTTATTGTTGGCTTTTTTAAATTACTACGAACAGTTAACATAAAAGTACAATTTTAAAGACTATTAAGAAAAACGTTGCCTAACTTAGATATTTTTTCTTATTGATGCATTTTGACGTTAAATACTTTTAAAATAACTTAGTATTTCCTAATTACGCAAAAATTTTACATAATTCCCAACGTATGTACGTACGAGTATTAAAGAGAAAAAACTAAACCATGAAGATTTAAATTCCATATGTATTCTAAGAACTCATTTGCAATATCAATATAAACCAATCCCAGCATTTAGGATTTTGATTTATGTTTGAGTTGCATACGAGAACGAAATGATTGTATTATAAGTAAGTATGTATCAGTATTTGGTTAACAATGATGATATACATATATACGAGTTGCAAGATTTTTTCATAGACTAGTTGTAATCGAAACAACAAAAATATAAGTACTCGTCCATTCCCCAGTTGCTTAGTTTTAAATCAGTTAATGTATACATATGTATTTATATATGTATGCTTAGCTGTGACTTCTATATCAGCAGGGATATAAATATTCATCCTACTTTCAAATCTCTTAACTCCAAACCTTTCCAATGGGAAGGCAAGATTTAATAGATAACCTTATTACAATTGCAAGAATCTGGTACGCAATATTTTTTAAATGTATTCAAAAAACAGTACTCAAGCCAATCTGTGGTACTGATTAGGATGTTTGGCATTGATTTGTTTTTTATTCAAGAGTGTCATTAATGTTTATTGTAAGTTGTTTGCAGATACGCTTTTAGAACAGTAAATTGATATAATATATACATATATAGTTACATTAAGCCTGTCACTGAATAAAACAACATACGATGGTAAAGCGAACGCCATTATTTAAGCTGAAGCTTATAATAATTCGCGTCGTTCATGCCTTTCTGACGATTATTGTTTATTTTACATTCACATCAAGCCAAAGATGAATCACGCACGTGATTTATATACAAACTCATTTTATATTCACGATCAAAAGGCTTGTAGTCAACTTCGTGTATATGTGTTTGATAGTTTAGCCACCATTGCGAACTTCAGCTGTAGACTGGGCAAGAATCAATTCTGAAAAGGAATGGCGTATGTTGATAATTTGAGAAATGGTTTTACCACAAATGACACAGCAGATGCTGCAGTAGAATTTCCGTCATATGCTGTTAGACCACCTGTGTCTTTGAGACTTAACTTTCAAGATGTCGAAAACGTTATAAGCAACGCAAACCCCAGGAAAGCTCCAGGCATCGATCAAATTATTGGTAAAATGCTTGAACAGTTACCTCGTGTAGCTAGAAGAGTTCTACTGTTTATTTTTAACGCTATTTTATGGCTTCAGTATTATTCTGCTCAGTGGAAGGTCTCTATGATTACTGTGATACCCAAGCCAGGGAAGGATGCCACTAAAGTAGAATCATATAGACTAATAAGTCTCTGCCAACAATGTTAAAACTGTCCGAAAAATTGTTACTGGCGAAGGTGAGTCCAATATTGAACAATGTGGGATGTATCCCCAATCATCAATTTGGATTTCGGGCTAAATATAGTACCATAGAACAAACACACAGACTAGTCAATGTCATAAGACAGACTTTTGAAGACAAAAAGTATTGTTCAGCTCTATTAATTGACATTTCCCAAGCTTTTGATGAAGTGTGGCACGACGAATTAATGCACAAAATAAAGTTTAACTTACCTGCACACACTCACAAGCTTCTGGAAGGCTACCTATGCAGCCGGACATTTTTTATCAGAGAAGGCGACTTTATAAGCCTATCACAGTCAATTGGAGTAGGAGTTCCACAAGATAACATTCTATGACCTACTTTATATTTTATTTACGCCTCAGATATGCCAACGAGATTCGGAATACATACTTCAACTTTTGCAGATGACATATCATTTTGCAGCATACATTTTTTTTAACGTAATTTACAGAAATATATTTAAATTATAAAAACCTAAAACCTTGGAAAATCAAAGTTATTGAACAAAAGTGTACTCGTGTCACATTCACACTGTGTAAACGAACATGTTTGCCTATTCAAAAAACTCAGCTGTTCTGCAGCAAAATGAAGTCAAGTAAATTGGTATTCACCTCGACCGTAGGCTAACGTGGAAGTCTCACATTGATGCAAAAGTGCTTCAGTTGAAATTAAAAGCAGTGCAACTAAATTGTATTGCAAACTTTTGTTATATAACGCAATTCTAAAGACTATATGGTACTATGGAATTCAATTATGGGAACCGCCTCAAAATCTAACAGTGAAAAAATTCAATGACGACAAAACCAAATTCTTCGAACGATTACTGCAGCTGCATGGTATGTAAGAAACTCACGAATTCACAAGGATATTTGTGTTTCGCCGGTAAAAGACAAATTTTCTACGCGACAAGGTATGTCAGTAAACTGCAACTCCAACCAAATTCTCTTGCACACAACATACTTAATTTTGACGGCCATTCTCGGTTGAGAAGAAGGGATACCGCTGCCACAATCAAAACGTTAAATAGGTAATTGTACCGATATTATTCCCACAAAATAAAACTTTTTTGTCTAGCATTGGTCAGACTTAAATAACTTTTTGTGTTTAGTTTCTAGATTTGAATTCTTATTGCTAGTTCATATTATGAAGATTATATAAATAATTGTATGAAAAACATAACTTCGTGTATATGTGCTGGATAGCTTACAATTTCATGCTTGATATCCCATCAAGCATTCATTTTAATTTTGATTTTGCGGAGCTCATTCGGTAGGCAACGACCAGCAAATTTCAATTAATTGCAAATTAAATTAATTGTTGTCACATTCTTCGTTTTTCATTTCTATTTCCCGACAACCGTTCCCAATGAAAACAAAATATAATGATTAAAATTTATTCGTGCTTGATGGCTTTCGCTAGGTACAGCCGAGCATGTAACAGCCAGTACGCCCGCAAATCAAAAAAGTTTAATGTTCCATCAAGCAGCGTCAGTCTCAGACACACTAACAAATTTTCACACATACTATTACCATGCTCTTTAAGCAGTTTGATCGTATCTATCCCTTTTAGTACTTAAAATCAAGTGTGAGCATTTACTGATGGCAGGATTGTCTTGTTAAATACAAGAAAACAGTTTAATCACAAAAAATCAAAGTAAATAACTGATCAAAGTTAAAATATTTTTTATTGCATTGATTGGCAGATGTTAAAAATAACACTGCTCAACAATTTAAAATTTTGTCGGCTATATTTAATGATTTTAAATTGTTACTAGATTATAAGGATTTATATGATTTACTATTTAATTAAGATTTTGTTTTGTAAGGTTCTTTATTCCATAGGCGTATTAGAAATAAATAAATAAACTCTAAATCAGAATTTTCGCTTAAAGTTTCTCAGTTTTGGCTTGTTCTTACAGTATATCGGCCACCATCAGAACGTTAAATAAGTGATTCTACTCATATTATTCGCGCAGAAAAAAAAACTTTTTTGTCTAGCAGTGGCTGGTCTTAACAAAATTTTATATTTAGTATTAAGATTTGAATACTTATTGTTAGTTGATATTTTGAAGATATATATAAATAAATGACTGAATAAAAAAAAAATATAGGTATATAAAACTATTTTTGCAAGAGTATATTCTGTAACTTTGTATAAAATGTTATATCAGCTATTTTTGTAGAACATATTAACCATCTAACTGTACCTGATAACACCAAAATAGGAGAAGGGCGGGGATGAAATGTTTTATAAAAAAAATTGTTTACCATAAAATTTTACTACATGTTAAAACACACCAAACCTGACCACAAACACCAAAAATTCAATCTAATTCAACCTTGCCCGAAAAGGATTAAATTATTTAATCACAAATTCTGATGAAATCCATGTCCCTGAAAAATACACATTTATTTTCCCCTTGTAACTGCATATCCAGGTTAACGCATTCACAGGTCAAATTCAGCGTGATTTATTCGCCCGAGATATGGAAACTGTGACATTTTAGATTTATATTATTAGCCAAAGACGCGACATATATTGCTATGCATGCCTGATGGCGTTACCAGATCTTTGAAATAAATAAAACAAAACATAAAAACGATAATATCTTACAACAATATTGTGTTATATAATTTAAATTTAAGAGTTTGAAGTCCCTTACCTTTTATTTTGGGTAAATTTATATGCTAATATGTAAAATACATTGAAGTAGCAAACTTTTTTTATCTACAATCCACCTTCTGTGTCTTGTTTTCGAGAATTCCTAAAACTTGCCTTTTTAGACTGCCTTTATCATATGTTTTAATATTAGGACTCGAATCCATTTCAGCAACTTTTTTTTGTATTGATGCTCCTGACAGTCATCTGCCAGCTGTTGGACAAATTACTGACTGGGTTATTAAAGCTAAGTATTTCTGTAAATATATTTGTACGAGCTCTTACTACAAACTGTGCCAAAAATATCAATGAAATCCATAAATATTTGTTAACCTTTCAGACATATCAAATTACCCTGCCCATGTGCAATTATCGTATACAACTGAAAATAAAAATTCTGTGTAAAATGATAATAACGATAAATAAATATTTTTTTTTTTATGTGCATATAATACGATACAAAACAGGTACGCCCACTTCTAGTATCGATTATTATAAATGCTTAAACGAATCGATATGTTTCCACCTTTTGACCAAGTGTTATGGCTGCTGTTGCAGTCCTTGTGTTGACTAGCTTGTTTGTACTCATAAGTGCAACTGTTATGAGGCAGATGTACAAATTTCGCAGATATGTGAACGTTAAAAATTTTTTGTATATTTATTTTTTTGGTGCACACACAAACCCATTCCTTGTATATCAACGATGCAAGTGAATGCCCACTGTGTGCTGTTATTGATACCAAACAAAGAAACAGTTGCTCTTGTAAATGCCAGGCCAAAAGGCGCCATCGATCTGTTATAAAGCAACGCGTTTTTACTGTTGCAAAAAAAAAAAATGTTTTTTATAAACAACATCACATGCGATACCCTACACATTGTTGTTGTTCAAACAGCAACTGCACACGGCTAGAATTGTTTAAAAAATGATTTACAATGTTAAAAAACACTTACAAATTTGAAAAGTTTATGTCTAGTGCTTGTGTTTATTGCCATTCGATAAATTTTCCCGAGACGTTAGCAGTCTGTTTGTGTTACTGTCCGCAGAACTTTAGTCTTGATTGCGTTCCTTTATTTTGGTCAATTGCGCATGTTTGACTCTCTTATTAAATGCAATATATTTAACATGAGTTGTTTTGTTTGCTGCCTTGTGGTTTATCCATAAATCAATTGTGTAGTCTTGCGAACATAGGAAGGTTGGTACGTGTGTTTCTTGGCAAATAAGTGGGAGTAACTTTAGTTCTATCATCAACTATTGCCAATCTCACGGCAGGTTTTGAAAATTATTAAATAGAAAATGTTTAAGTGATTATTTGTTGATTTGTGGTGTTGCTTAGATTTATGGACATATAATTTATAAAATGTATCGTTGATTCCCTGAGGAGAGAAGGATTCAACTTTTCTTCACACAAAATTTGCACTATTGTTGCCAAAAAAGGCATTAAAATTTTTTAAGTAAATTTAATTTAGGTTAATAATGACGAAATTGCAGTCATTATTAAACTAAATTAAATTGCTCCATAAAAGGTACCTAAATTAATATATCCAGTCTTAAAGCAGCTGTGTTTTGGCGAACAGCTCTTGCGTCATTATTTCTTAAGCGCGGTCAGGCTTGTCGTTGTTGTTTGGCCTTCGAGACTTTTGTGTCTCACTCTCATTGGTTAATTGTCTACCTCAAATAGTTGTATTAGTTTACAGTTTTTTTAGAGGTATTTCGTTGTTAACCAGGCGGCAACTTCCTATGCGAAGGCTTAGGTCGATACAATTAATCACAGCACCGCATCAAATTACTGTTAATACATAAGGCGTAAGGTTTTCGTTACTCCGCTCATGCTGTGTATCGCAGACTTTGAAAATTTATTTGCAACTCTATCTATAGTTGCATAAATAAACAATATAAAATATCATTCCAAATCACAACTAGGCGACTTTTTATATTCAACTTGTACACGTAGCTATTCACTTTTCAAGTGCACTCGCTAAAAGCCGAAATTTGAAAACAGATTATGAAAAGAAATGAAGTAGGCATTGCGAGGAGGACTTGGTATGTAACTGACTAGAGCCATAGTGAGAACAAGTTTGCAGGGTTTACAGTATATTACTTGCATTGATCTTTATATTTGTTTGTGCATGTAATCAATCGGCTGACCAAGACCTTTGCTTAAGTTTCTGTAAATGGTCTCTAGAATAGATAAAGAACAGTTCTGAAAAAGATTTACATCAGCACCTGCCTTGCGGTCTTATCTGATGTTGGACCAGTTCCAGTTCACCAACGCCCCGTAGGGCTGACGAGACTCATACAAGTAGCAATTTATGCCATATGTTTGTAGCCATATGAGCAACTTTTTGTTGAGGAGTTCGGGCCTTCTAATTCCTCCTGTATGCAATATCCCAGTAATCAATGGAAGACAAGGCTTAATGAGTTGATAAACCGAAGCCAACTAGCAGCATCAACCCTTAAATCAACTCACCCGTCAACCATCACCAATGGTTCCTTACAGTACAGGTATCTGTTGTATAGGCAAAAGATCCTCGGGAGGTTGCTAGTCCCCGAAAAAAGCCACATACAAAACAATTATTAAGGATACTAACACCCCCTTCCTGTGTTTTAGGTTTCAAGCACAGCCAAAACGTTTCAGCCAAGGTAGGCACCTCCTCAACCACGATCAGCCCGTGTTAAACTACAAGCAGAACCATCCGGGGGTCATCCCTGTTCTGCCAATTTAAACCCTTGGTAAGGGTTTCGGAAGCCAACACAACATAAGTCATTCGGCTTCCTAGAGTTTTATTTGCTACAACAAACAAGGCACCCCTTCCCCTCTTTACCAGAACAGGCTGCCTGGTTAGTAATACGCCAAGACAAAGTCTATTCCCTGGGAGGAACAGATTAAGAACAGTAGTGCGTTTGTAACAAAAGTTATTATTAAATTAGATTTTCGGTTTGTACATTTGTACATCAGTGAACTACAAGTTTTTCCTTTCTTAAGTTTTTTCCTTAGAAAAATTTTTTAGAATACAAATTTGCTGTGATTAATAATTTTTGATTGAAGCAGACAAGAAAAATAATAACCAAATCTTTAGTTGGGGGATAACTAGCTGTTTCGTAGTCACTACACTACTCATCAGCACCCATTGGGATTTGAATATAGATAGAGAATAATTAATTAATAATAATTGAGCTTGGGATAAAATACTCTCATTGCCTATCTAATGAATGTAGTGTCTTTAAGGCGGAAATATATGCGGTGATAGCAGCCTGTAAACTAATAAATGACCGGCAGCACTTCTGTCATGAAAACATCTGTACTTTTCAGACCCCCCAGTATTGTACTCGAACTAGAGATGGACGAAAGAGAAACTGGTGTTAGTGGACGTTTAATTTGTACCTAAGTTGCACAGCAAATGAACCATATGGCTGTAAATCAAAATCCCTCTGTAATGTGTTGTGCGTTTCAGTAGGCCATCGATCACAAATATATGAACCCTGGACGATAAACGTTTGTTGTGTAAAAATATTGTAAACACAAGGTATCGATACTTATACTCAATACGCTATCAGTCGCAAAGTATCGATACCTATTCGATATTGAATAAAAAGCAGTGATTAGTGGCACGGAAGAACAAATGTAGCCAAAAACCAAAATCTTCGATATGGGCTTGCTTTTCTGATCCACTGGCTGAAATTGAGTTGACTTAATTAGGATCCCGGAAGCAAACTTTTCATAACGCAGGAATTCTATAATAATAAATCTTCTTCTACATTCACCCAATAGTTTGTTTTGTAGCTGTCTGATACATTCAATGGAGGAAGAAAAACTTTGTAGCTTGGATGTAAGACAAATTATCATTAGTATAATCTTCGACAAAGTCACATATCAAGGCTGACATGGCCTTGATAACAGTAGGACTATCCGACGAAGGTTGCGTTCTGCTGTGGTGGTCCTACATTGCCACATAGGGACGTAGGCGAGGAGCTTAAATCTTCCATTTAATGACTTCTGTAGAGCTCAGAGACAAGGAGGAAGTAAAGAGCGTTGAGCACTTCCTCTATCTATCGGTATCACTAGTTTCGAACCTCGGGTTGGTTCTAAACTAGTGATATGTAGATCTTTTGAGATACATATTACACCCATGGAACACAACGGGACCAGCCTATTAAACCTAACCTGTAGTCACATAATTCTGGCCAGCAGGTTTTTTAGTGACAAATTCGAATGGTTGTAATAACTGGACTATTTATTTTAGTATCTAAAGATCGTGACCGCAATCTTTCAGCCGTTTTTATGAAATGCTGCAATACATCCGATTTGGGCAGTCCCATTTGCACGTACGGGTTGCATGGATTTATTTTATAAAAACTTTGAAAACAAATAAAAGTATGGTAAAAATGGTGACCAAATAAATTTGTTGCCTGTCTATAAGAAAAGAGTATTTCTGACCTATACTAGTAGTTTTGACCGATACTTACTCGTACTTGTTACTCGATAGTAAAGCATCGATAGCAAAAGTACTTAGTAACGAAAGAAAAGTATCGGGTATTAACTTGTATTTGCTCGTATCGTTTCATCCCTAAAGTGAATTTGTTAGCTGCATTCTATTAATCCAAACCTTAAACACGCTAATTAAACACTTTTTTAAAATGTTCTGTAAAAGATTTTGTAGCTGGGCATCGTGGTTTTGTGATGTATACGGGACCCACAAATACTCTGGTCCGTTTCTGCGTAAACATATTTAAAGTAGATATGAAAAACGTATTTTACATAAACAAATTTTTAAGATAAAGGAGATTCTTTTGGGAATTATTTCTGATATCTTTGTTAGCTAGGTCTTTGCAGGTACTTAATGCCCCCTGGGAATGCAGACAAGCTGTCTGATAAGAAGTTGATATGAGGCCTTAAGTTGTAAACTTCAAATTTATAATTTATATTCATTACTTTGCACTCCTTCTTTTTTCACCTTATACCAACACCAATTCTAGTACACGGAAAAAAATATCCTTCCTGTTCAATACCAAAAGTCGCTGAATTAGTTAGTATTTTGTTTGAATATGAGCTCATAAAAAGGTTCGTGGTCTTAAACAAAAATTTAGTAAAAATGTTTATTGAATGAAAGTAAATATATCTACCAACAACAGCAAAATATGATAAGCGGAAATTATGAAAATGTTTAGAAAGTCTAGAAAAGCTAATACAAGAGTAGATTTAAAAAGAACTTTTGTGGAAACAGTAAAAATATTTACTGAAAAGAAAATTTCAGACAACTATTTATTTGTCTTATTTTGACCTAAATTTTTTCTGTATACAAGTACAAAAGTTCACAATAAAAAGCCAACAAGCTTACTTTATATCAAACAATTTATAAATATTTACAACAAAAATATTTTATTTAAATTCTGAAACTTTTTCGTTTAATTCGATGTATTTGAAAGTTTTGTTGGACATCACATACAACTCTAAACACACTTTTGCTGCCATGTAGCCATCAATGTGATGGCAGCAGTTGTTGTAATAAAATTTCTGGTTAAAGTATGACAACTGCTGTCACCATTACAACAAATCTTTATTTTGTTAGCTTATTTTCTTCGAACAATAAAAATCAATTTAACTTTTCCAGCACTTGTTTTTGTCGATACAGAAATTTGTAGTTTTTCTCTCTTTCCTGGCTCGTATTTGACTTTTAGAAAGTGTGAACTTTGTTTAACATAATATAGCTGGCGTACATAAGTATTGGGTATAATTTTTGACTAAAAAAAGTTTCTGACAGTTTGAAATGATATCTCAAAATAAAATTTAAGTTGGGAATTGTAATAGAGAACCAAACATTCATTTAAGTTTGGTAAAATTATCGTGCGGCAAATAAGCTGTTACGGAATTATTTTATCTCATTTTTCAAAAGTTTTGTCCTAATTAAATACATTTTTGACAGGCAGTTATAAAAAACGTCAAAAAGTTTTTTTTTTTGGGCAATAAAGGTTAGCTTCAATGTTTTCATGCCATTTTTAATAATACTGGTAAGAAATAAAACCAAATGTTTATTTAATTAGTGAAGAATTGTTTGCACATTGGTTGGCTGGTTTGTTGTAATAAGATTGTTGCCCTTTCTAAATATAAATCAATGCCATTTTGTTCATTGTTGGACTTGGAAAGCAGGCGAATAATGTTTGACAAGTTCACAAAAGTTTTACTGAACTGCGGTTTTTATTTAATTAGTGGAACTGTAAAACTTGTCACTTTGAAAGCATTTTGCTAAATTAAATTTTAACGATTATCAATCTACATAAAAAATAATTAATAAAAGTCACTTTATTAATTAAGTTACTTATATTTGTATTTTATAAACATTTTCATAACGCAATATGCGTTTGATGAAAATTTATAGGCTTTTTTCACTGAACAACATCTACCATCAGCTTTTGAAGATGATAACATCTTCCCATAAGAAATACTTATTATAGAAATGTTATTCCATTCAACATCTTTCGATTATTTCAGTGTCACCACTAGAAGAGTGGCAATAATTTCGATTATTCTTGCGTCATCACTGAAAAAACGTTATTTGTTTTGAACAAAATTTAAAAAAATCGTAAATTATTTATCATGTGTCAATTGTTTGCCTGTGTGTTTTCTTCCTTAGTCGTTTCTTTTTTTTTTGTAATACTTTTTTCTCCGTTTTTGCGAAATTTTTTTTATGTGTCCCACATTTTGTTTATAGACATACATACGTATATTTTATAATTAATCCTCTTGTCTTTCAAATTAATTTTTATCAAACCATTTTGCGTGCTTTTGTTAAATTGTTTGAAAATTTAAATAATAATATTTTTGATTGATAGTAGATGTTAGATGTGAGCAATGTAAACAGTGTTTCACATTTTCAACAGCAACGCGTTCCATGAAGATATTGATCAGTGGAAAAAGCCTATTACCTCCCTCCGAACAAAAATGTATTATCATCTCTATATATAAATTAGCAGACAAAAAACTTTACGTCCCTTTCCTTCTTCTAAATATGTTTCAACCGATTTTGTTCATTGTGTTCAGGGCGGCCAGAAAAAATAATGAAGAAATCGATAACCTTTAAAGCTATCGTCATAATAATTTTGAAATATCGTTAAAAAAATCCAAGCTATAAAACTACCTCGTCATAACATATTTTCCTAGTTCCATATGCGCTGCATATGTACTGGCCCCAGATAAAAAAAATTTGTATTAAAACCATATACGCTTTGATACTCTGAATTTTCCAAACATTTTAGGAATCGAATATTTCCATCAAATTGGAATTGCAAAATCAAAGAAGTTTGAAGGATTTAATTTTAGTTAGTTTTTCTTAAAAAGAATGCCTTCAATTGTTTCATATTCTAAAGAGTTTCGTATGTTTGTCTTATTTTAACTAACTTGGCTGAAAATTATGTTCATGTTGCAGAAGAATAAGTCAATATTAATTCAGGGGTACCGCAAGGCTCCGTTCTCCCTGTTACCCTTCTCATTTTCGACAATGACCTTCTCTATCAAATTTCCAACCCTATCAACTGTTTCACGGATGAATATGAATGTTTCACAGAATAATAATCTTCTGTTAATCTCCGAAACCAGAGTCACCTTTAACGCTCATAAGATCCAATGTTGCTTATTAACACATAAATAAGCGCGCGCAAATGCTGCTTCATCTGTACTCATGGTTGAGGGATCGGATGCTCTCGATGTTCTTGGAATGAAAATTCAATGTGATGTTCGCTGGACTGAACAAATTTTTCCTGTCTCTAAAGAAGCATACAAGGGCCCCAAGTTTTCTAAACGGTGTAAGGTGTACTTCACTCCCTCCGACCTCGTTACTATTTATACCTCCTACATCCGACTGAAAATGGAACACAACTCTGGTGTTTGGGCCAGTGCCTCAAAGTCTATTTTGGGGTTACTCCATCGCGAGCAGGAGAGTGTTAAAAAACTTTTCGGGGACAGTAGGGTATTCTAATCTATTGACTCACTGTAGCATCGACGAGGTGTGGGGTGTGTTACTTTGTTCTGTCGATACTACAATGGATTTTGGTCAGACGAGAAAAGGGATCTTGTTCCATAAACTCGCACATATTTACGTAACATGCGTTCATAGTCCAGAGCTCATGCATTTGTGATTGATTGCCCGAGGAATCGTATTACGCATTATAGAAAGAATTCGTTTTTCAGACGTACGCTTCACTTCTGGAATAAATTGCTTTCAGAAAGTTCATTTCAAACACTACTCGCTCTTTCCCACTCCTCACAACCTATTTTCCGTATTCCGGTACAATACACCCCATATGTACTCAGGAGATAAATCTGACAAATCAGATCAAATTGTAAGTTCACACGATTGTTAGAAATTTTCTGCAAATTTTTCGGACAATATTATCTGACAACCGTTTGAACAAAGCTTTTTATTGTAAAAATTGCTTTAAAGGTGGGGTGCCTAAAAGTTCTATGTGGAAGAGCAAACACCAACACATTTAAGCAAAAACTAATTTTATTTAATATATTTTGTTGTAAAACACAAAACATATTTACAAAAACAAAATCTACACTGATAATCGCTGTCGGCAATGTGTACCAGCAAAAAATGGAAAATGGAAAGTGTTGTTGCTTTGCTCTTGTACAGGAAGAACGACAAAAAAAATATATAAGACACAACTGTTGGTGTACTTTTTATTGCTACTATGCTGAGCGCAGTATGTGTGTATTAAAAAGCACTGCCCAATAGCTAAGCCCTTTTACAAAAACAATTGAGCATCAAGCGCATAGGGCTTGGGCACTTTTGCTTTAAAGTCTGAAAAAAATTAACTTGCGAGAGATCTTGTTTTTCACATATCGTGTGAATTATTTAAAAAAAATAAATTATAAAACAAAAAGTAATGATATAGGTCGCATTTTAACTATAATAAAATTCTTCCGTATTGAAAATATAAATGGATACACACCATCCCAAGCAAAGTTTGCTGCAACAATCTCCCTAATTTCGCTGTTTGATTGCATGAGGATAAAAGGACCTATATGGTAAAAATAACAAACAAAAAAAAAAAAATTAAGTAACTGTTCACTCATAAATTAAAACCAAATCCAACTTTATTCACGGTTTGTTTTTGCAAATTGTAAAATATGTATGTATGAATGTGTAGTTTTGTGCATTGAAAGGAAAGAAAATAAATATTTTTACTTCTTTAATTGTCTATTTGTACAGGAGCTTAAGCAAGCATTCGTTACTTTTTCTCACTGCTCAGTCTTTCATTTAAATGCAGATTTTCTTTACAACACGTATTTGTTCTCATTGCGGTTTTTGTATAAGCACACACTCATACACACACACACAAACCTGTGACTAATTCATATAAAGAAACACCGATAAAGAATATATTTTGTAAAATATATAAAACACAATGCAGTAGCGAATCAGCGAAATACGAAAGAAATAAAATTTTAGAATAAACATTAGTCTCCGCCATTAATCTGCAGCATAAGCTGGGTTCATTTATCTTCATAAGTCTTCTTTGTGTCTATTAAAAAATGCAGTTAAATAATCGTTTTTTTCTAAAGGGCTTATATAATGTCAAGGTTATGTATGTGTGTTGCAATATATTGCATGAAAAAAAATTTATATCACATGATTTTTTTCGCCAAATTTATTTGGCAGACAAATAACTAAAGAAACAAATTTAAGTTGTTTTAATAGAATTACTAAAAAAAGAAGTTTATAGTTTTCAAAAAGTCGTTTAAAATTCTAAAAAACTTTCCGATTTTCAAAAAGAAAGATTTTCAGCTGTCGGAAGAGTTCAAGGAAGTGTTGAGTGTGTATTTATTAACTACAATACTAGTGGGAATCACCAACCCCATTCTTCTCCTTTATCGCTCTTAAGCAATATACTCTGATATAAAATTCTATGTGAAACCGATGGTCCAAATTTTCGATGACGCTGATGCATAGCGAATTATCTCATCATTTAGCCCTTGGATTGTTGCTGGCTTATCAACGTTAGTCTTTTCTTTCAAATAACTCCAAAGAAAAAAGTGCAGCACTGTCAAGTCATATGATTTTGGCGGCCAATTGACATCGCCATCACGTGAGATAACACAGCCATTGAATTTGTCGTGCAAGCGAGACATTGTTTCGTTAGCTGTGGCACCGTTTCGTTATCATCTTTGATAGTGAATACCATGCACAGTTACTGCCTGAACGGCCTCATTTTGGAAAAAATACGGTCTCATGATACCGCCAGCCCATAAACCGCACCAGCCAGTCACTCTTTGTGGGTGCATTGATTTTTCGATAATCACTCTTGGATTATCATTCGCTCAAATGAGGAAATTCTGTTTATTGATGAATCCACTAAACGGAAAATGAGTCCCAGCACTGAAGATGATTTTCTTCTATATTAGTTATGCCAGAACAAGTATTATTTTCCTTCAATTTTGTTTGAACAAACAAAACTTTGAATCATGCGCTCTCAAATTTTATGTTTTTTATAGCTTTTCTTGTTTTTGTTTTTTGTTGTTTTATATCTATATGTATTTATATGCATACTTATTTGTATTTTAGTTGTTTGAAAGTAGTGGTTACGCATTTTTGGGCAAATATTTTCCCTATGTGAACGTACCTTAGGTCTAAAATGATGTATTTAGTGCTACAATAATCTATACTTGAATCAAATTCACCGTAGTTGCTAGAAAAAAAAATCCACATTTACCGTACTTTTGACACCACATGGACTTGATTTAAATAGGAATGAATTGAATTTTATTTTCAGTGTAGTGTACAAAGTAGGTAAGTTGGCAGGCCCCTGATATCCAGCAGACTTGAGTTCTGAAATCGTTCCCTTTGTGATTACCTAAAAAGTAAAAGAGTAGAAGCTACAAGTGAAAAGTAGAAGTTAGAGAGTCACGTTATACTAGCTACTTCTAACGGAGACATGACAGGTAATTGAATCTTCGCCTTGATATCTTAGGCGGTGATGCTCCAATATCGGGCATGTTACGAGGAAAAGAAAGATCGGCTTCTCATCTTCCTTGTCTTGGCAGCTTCTGCAGAAATCTTTATAGGGTAAGTTTAGTCTCCTGGCATGATACCCAAAGGGGCAATGTCCTACGATGACTGCTACAGTGACTCTCAAGCGAGATCTGGGTAAATTTAAAAGCTGCCACACTCTTTTGAAGTTAATATTCCTTGATATAAGGCATGTGGGCTCTGTGAGTCATTTTCCTTGGGCTCGTTCTAGCGTGTGGTGTTTTATTCTTTTCCAACAAGCTGATAAGTGTTGCCCGTAAAAAGAATTTATATTCCTATCCTCTATGGTTGTCAGCGATATTATTGCCATTATTAGACCCGTGTTAATGTACCCACTTTAAGGTTAGGTTAGAATGTCTCGCCGTTTTATTTAAACTGGAATTTCTGTCCTTTATTATCACGATATCTCTGTCGAATATCTTGCTAAACGTCAACCATCTGTTGATGTTTTGTATTCTTCTATATACATGTCTCCCCAAACCTTTTTCCCCTTTTGGAAGGATCCAGATTCCAAGGGAGATTCCTCAATTTGGAGGTCAAAACTTCTTAAGAGGAAAGATTTTGGGATGCAGCAATCAATTAAATCGGAGACTAGGTCCTTTCAGTCTAAATATATTGGCATGTCCCCATGTTCTATGGGTTCATGCTTCTGTCACACTCAACCTGATCGTTGTTTTTAGTGCTGCTTCCCTGTCACATGACATCCAGCTCATAAGTGCAAGAAGTACTTTAGTTGGTGTTGTCCTCATGGCCCCTGTGGTCAGCATTGCCATGGTTCGACTGATTTTCTCAATTTCCAGTCTATTGGTTACGAAGTGCACTGATTTCCACTATACCGATACTCCATTGAAAATGATCGGTTTTATATCCTTTTCATAAAGTCAAACAGCTGCTTTTGGCTGTTGCCCCATGTTGAGCCTATTGCTTTTTTTACATAGATAGATGGCTATTGTAGCCTTGGTTGCTCTAGCCTGTGTATTATCTTTCCATGATAGTTTGCTGTCTAGAATGACGGCTATGTACTCTGCCTTATCTGATAGGATAAGTGTGGTGCTATACATTTTTGGTGGTGTTAAATGTTTAATTTTATACCTTTTGTGAAAAGTACGATTTCCGTTTTCGCTGGGTGTCTGTTAGCAGAATTACATTTTGCAACTTAAATATGTAGAAAAACGTAATAATTGACACAAAGTTTTTTACTTTTTATAATAATCGTATGTAAAAATATACAAGTATATATAATACGAGTACACCCTGTATTTAATAAAGTTTTCGTGCTAGCAGAAAATCACAATAATTTCCATAGTTCTTAACGTTAGTTATGAACTATGGAAATTCAACTGACACAGTCAACCCTACATTTTATACTAAACTTTCAAATAGGTATTTTAAATTTTGTATCACAAAATTTTTTAATATTAATGTGCTGTTTATGGAACGCATGTGAGCGGCTAGTCTAGAAAATTTCTATGAAATGCTTTCAGTTTGTAAAATGCGTTCCACACAAATTTTCTAGACAAAGGGCTTATCTGTGTTCACTCTCCTTACACAAAGCAATTACTAAATTCATTGTGATCAACAAGATAATAAACTCAATTTAATTAAAAGTTCTACAAAGATATCAAAATAAAATTTATAACAGCTTTTTAATTTAATTTCTTTTTTATAATTTAATGGAATGTTCTTTTATTAAATAAGTACATAAAATATTTTCTATGCGACATATTTTCTGTCTTTAGGTACAAAGGAATGTTCTTAATACAAAGTTGGTAAGCTTCATTTCACAACCAAAGTATTTTTCTATCTCCCATAACTACGGAAGTATTAAACAGTTGCAAGTATACGCACATATTTTTCACTGTTTTTATAAGTATATAACGTTGGCTTTTTTTAGTCCATAGAAAAATAACTACAAACAAGTATTACATGTCTTAGCATAAATAAATTTAAGAAGTAAACATATAATTGCTGTTCCCACGAGAATACTAACAATGTATTTTACAAAAATTAAACCCACATGTAAACGCACTTACTAAGTCACCAACAATAACAAATTCATAAACAACCTATTTCACATACAAGTTAAAATACACTTGCAATCATTTTTCAATACACCGCGTATAAAGTTGTGGCTCTGGTTGGGAACGCGCCGTAAAGAAACTTTAATGAATAACTGAAAGCGACCAAATGAAATATAAATTTTTCCCTGATGACAACTACAACGTGAAACTTAACGCAGTTACTCTTGTAGAAAAATTTCACCATTTTAAGTGAAAACGACAGTCATACGAACGCAAGAAATACACACACTCGCACACACATAAAGTACAAGGAAACAACTACGCCAACGAAGCAATATCCTTAACCAATAGCAACAGTTCTACATGCACACGCATGTACTTTCACACATACACGCACACATGTACGATTATTTAGACAACCGCAATTTAACCGCCAACAAAACAGTCATATATACATTTATACACCCATTCACATGAAAATATTATTTGCTTTTATAGCCTTGTGCTTTTTGTCGTTTTGGCTGATTTTCATTCTGACTGACGGCATTTTATATTGTAAGCAAAACTTTTAAAACGCTGAAAGTCTTGCGTTGGTGACTGGATACAGCTTACTTTAACTCGTCATTCGTAAACGGTTCTTACATATTATTAATATTCCTATACCTAATTATTTACCGAATTTGCGAAAATATACTTCTGAGTCCTGCATTGGAAGAAATACTTAAGATATATTGTCCTCTTTATAGGCTATTTTTTTAACTGATATAATTAATTGTATTTGCTTGAATCAATAGATTATTTTATAGTCCTTTTTTTCGAAGGTCCACAATTTCAATTGACAACTCTGTTGTATTTGACAACGCATTTAATAGCTGATACTTACTGTTTGTTTAGTTTGATCTGACATTTCATTATGCTTACACTTAAACCTGAGCATATTGAATTCCCATTCAAAGATTTGCTCATTTTTGTTTGAATGGATGGGCAGAATTGTCGCAATTGGGGCAAGAATAATCTACAAGTTTTTGTTGAAGCTGGGTAAATTACTGGTGTTGAACGTGACATTCGTATGTGTTGAAAGCCAAAAAGCAAAAAAACTAAAAGTCGTTTCAGCTTCGACTTAATCGTAAATTGTAGCCAATAGCGAATACTGTAATTTGTATTAAATTTAATAAAACAAAAAATTTAAAAATAAGTAGTGGTTCGAACGTGACAAAAGTGGAAGCAGCTTTCGCGTCCGCACTTACAAAGGAGTATTTCAACGAAACCTTACAAAATTTCGTTGTGTTATTGTTTAGTGGGCTTTTTAGGTCGTTTTTCCTTTTTTAATAAAACTACTGCTTCAAAATTTCATCTTGCAATTAATTTCAGAGTTGTACCTAACAATGTTACTTTAAAATGTTATAGTTTGACTAAAATAGCTCGTGTTTGTATACTTTGCATACCTATATTTTCGGTCGATATGTGACGTGACATTTTTTCCACAATAATTTGAACATTAAAATATCACTATATATTCAACAAATTTATTCTTAAAAAAAAATAGGTGTTATTCATATACTTAATGTATAATATTTTCTTTTGTGAATATGCAGTTCTCGCTCTTTTTATTTTATACCCGTCATGTGAAATGAGTTCAAGTTTTGGATACCCTGAATTTTTATAATATAAACTTGCAAAAAATTATTGTCAGAAATCAGAAATTGTATTTGTGCAGCACAGCCATCTGATGTTCATCTCATTTGAAAAAATTATGGCTAAATTTATTTAATTAATAAAACTTCAGTATTTTTCTATTTAATAACTTTTAACTTTTTGGGCCCGGTGGATTTGTCTATCTATATATCACTGTTTGGTATACTTTATGGGCTGGCAGATTTATTGCTCCATATATATTTAGAATCAGAGAAGATTTTCGGATTGCGCCTTGTCTGCGGAAATCATATTTATTCTTTAATATCATAAACTGTTTAGTCAATAAATTCACATGATTAATGTCAACTTGGGCAACACATGGCACATAATTTTGGCATATAATTTTTCTGGAAGCTAAACGTCTATCTTTATAATTCAGCATTCTATAGAACCCAAACACACACATTTTTTTCAATCGCTATAAATAATGCCGAATTTTGTATGCATTTTTCGAGGAAACATGCTTTCAATTGAAGAATACAGCTGGTGAAAGTTATCGATAGTTGTATGAATTTTTCGTGGAAATCTGATAAACTTCTTTCATTTGGAGAACAAAGCTGCTGAAAGTAATCGATAGTTGGTAGAAGCTTACTGTCAATATGCACCAAATAAAAAAATGTTTGAGCGAGGGTTGCCTCCATTCAAAAGTGGCCATTTTGAAACAGAAGACAATGAGAGGTCTTGCTAGCCTATAAAAATTTTAAGATGAGAAATTGGAAGCATTACTCGAAGAAGATTATTGTCATATACAAATAGAACATACATTATCATTGGCAGTCAAACGACAAGCCATTTTCCTACATTTAAAAGCATAACTTACACGCAAAGAACATGGATCCCATTACAAATGAAGTCGAGAGATGTCAAAAGTGAGTTTTTTAAGCCGGAAATGATGCAGGAAAGCTAAAAAAGAAGTGTTTTTGGCAAAGTATTATAATGGGTATAGTACGATAGCCCCATGCTAAAAAGGTCTTATGAAAAGTAAAATCAACGCCGTTGCCGAATATATTCCTCTGCATTTGGCGGGATCAGAAGAATGTTTTGTATTATTAGCTGTTGAAATCGGGTGCTGTACTGAAGACGATTGACTCGTTTGAAAAGAGCAATTAACGAAACACGATCAGATACGATATCATACACTCACAGAAGACCCGTCATAACTGCGATATATTTTAACATCAATGCAATGCCAAATGTCCCCATTTTTGACGCCATGATACTTTTCATCACTGTGATATCAGCCATTATACCAGTTGCTCTAATTATCAATAGTGGCAATTATGACAATTATTTTATCACCGAAATGTTATACTAACATTATGAGGACTCTATACTTTTGCTGTGAAGAAATTACTCAATGAAGCCAAATTATAATTTGTGTAACATTACACGAACTATAATTTGTATGCAATCTGAATCTCATTGATGGGATGCCTTATTAATGTCAGAAAAATGTTTAAGTGAAGTAAATTTTAATAAAATATCATCAATACCATGGTAGGCCATCATCAACTAAGCTTAATTTTAAAAATATGTTCAAACGTATAACTTTATATTATATTATTTTCAAGATATCAATGAGAATTAAAAATGTTCTAATACTTTTAATGACTTACTGTCATCAATATAATATTTGTGTGTCGCATTACCATATTTTAATTGTGTGTTTGCTGTGCACGAGAAAATTTTCTCTTTCTTTGCCTCGTAGATCTTTTTTTAGGTTGGTCTTTAAGCTCTCATTTTATATATATTTAACATGTAATAACTAAGCATGTAATAACTAAGTATCATCCATATGATTTGTAATATTACATTTTGCTTTTATATATTTTTACACTTATACTTATTTGCCCTTGCTTAAACAATACTTGCTGTGATTAAAATTTTTCATCAATATGATGCTTTTTTTTACGTCTTAAAAATAAATTAAGTTTATAAATTTTAACAACAAAATTCCTTTTCAAAAATATAGAAAATCTTATAACATCCTATAAATTTTGACAAATTAGAAAGTATTATAAATATAATGTATCATTGAAATGATGTCAACACAGTTGTAGCATTGATCACACTCTGTTCTATCGTTACTACAATGGATTTTGCTCTGGCGAGATTAGGGATGTTGTTCCCGAAACTCGCACATGCGTAATACGCAACACGCGTTCATCGTCGAAAGCTCATCCATGTGTGGTCGATTACCCGTATTACTTATTACAGAGAGAATTCATTTTTCAGCCGTACGTTTCGTCTGTGGAATAAGTTGCCTGCAGACGTGTTTCCTGTCTGTTATAGCGTTGAAAGGTTCAAGTCAAATATTCACATACACTACTTTCTCTTTCCCCCTCCTCACAACTTATTTTCCTAGTTCCGGTAGGGGTCATCCCCCGAGTACTAGTCCAAGATATAAAAAAATATGAGAAAATTGTCTGATGACTTTTATCATTGAGATTGATGTTAGTATTCATATTACTGATTACTATTTACATAATATTGATATCATAATTCTGATGACCCGCCGTCATCAGAACTACGATTGAAGGAGCTTTTGTCTGCACAGGCTCTAGACCGGTCAAAAACTATTTGGAAAACAGAAGATGAGTAATTTTAGCCTTTTCGTGACAAATAATGAATGTAATGGGTGTGTTTTTTTACTCTACTTTGCATGAAAAGCGTTCCCATACTTTGAAATTACCAAATGAGAGTGATTGCGGGAGAGCAGTATCCTTCTTCTTTTTGCACAAAACAGCTGAAACATTATTTTCGGGCTAGTTTGGAAGCAATATTCGATACCGAGTTATTTTGTGGTAAGAAATGTGTATATAGATTTCGGTTAGCAACCCTTGATAAATAAGCTTTTCTCAAATCGAGAAAGAGAAATTTTTTTCTTGGGACTGCGTAACAGTAATTAAAACCAATATTTTTATTGGAATCATTGGAAATTGTCTCTTAGGTCCAAATACTATAGTAAACGATTGTGTGAAAAGGCATTCAATTACCTTTCTAACGATATGCCATTTATTTCGATCGGACTTTTTGGTTGGGCTCCACAAGCGTTTGAGTGGGACCATACACTGAAAAACACAAAAGTACCGTTATCTAATAAACGGTACTTAAAAAAAAAATACTGCATTTTTCGTGTTCAGGACGTCCCAATTAACTTATCTAGGCATGTGGCATTCTTGGTATTTTTCCAAATTTAAAATTTGGAAAGAAGTCTTATTTAAACAATTTAACAATTCATTGAAAAATTTATGATTATAAGAAAAAAATGTTGATAGATTATTAGAATTCAAGGTAAACCCTATAAAATGAAGATATATATGTGTTTCTGGCAGAAATAAAATTCTATTAAAAATTTTTATGAAACAGTTAATATTTTGTCCAACCATTCTTACCAGCCTTCAATTAAAAGACTAATGATTACGCTACCTTTGCACAGTTAATACACTGCGCCATTTAAATACTCAGTGAGCAGGTTAGACTTTAAAAAAAAATTCAAAAAGACATGTTTTTTTAAACAGGCAAATATTATTTTTGTCGAAAAACCAAAGCAGACGTTATTGGGATTTTTTAACGATAAATTTAATAAGGATTATTATATTGGTGAGGGGCTTTTTATTCACCAAATTTCTTTAAAAAAATATGTAAGCGACAATCATCAGCAAAATTGATTTTGCTTCTTGGGTTTCACAGTATTATGCCTATATATTGTTGTTTAATATCAAAAGACAACAGCGAACTATCATGTTTTTAAATCTCTCGAGTAGATTCTTATATTCAGCGTTTTAATATGAGCGTTGCAACCCCCACTGTATTATCTACATATGAATATGATATTCTTGGTTGTATACCTTCCATTACTGTCATATAATTTCTTTGTTTCCTTATGTAGTTTTATCATTTAACTTGCGCTACCAATTTTCCTTGAATTATTTTTTATTATTTATATACTAGTATGTATGTATGTCTATCAGAGTGTTCGCTCAATAGCGTTTTTTATACTTCTTGCTCTGCTTATGGCTTTTTGTAGTTTGTTAGTTTTCATTTCATACGAACTAGTATACAAGTTGCATAAAAGTGCAGTTAGTTGAAAATAATCGCAGTTTGAGTAGTTGTAGTAAAGGTTGTAATAAGTTTTTTATTACATTTTTTCTCCTTCCTTGTACATACTTCGCTACTATATTTTGCAGTTAAATAAATTTTTTATTTTGTTTAGAAAAATCTGTATAAAAATAAAAGCTTTTAGCAAATTATATTTATTTAAATTTAAATGCCATTCTAAAAAAAAGAAAAAAAACTTTTTTATTATATTTTTATGTTTTTGAAACTTGAGCCAAGATATTAAAAAATTTATCAAAACCATTTATATTTATACATATTTGTACAATGAAAGTATAGCCTATCTCTAAGGTCGTATTTTCCTACGGCACACTTTCGTACTTTATTTAAAATTTTCATGTTTATGAAAATTGTGTTCGTCTTGGCTTCTTTCTCATTCACTGTGCGCAGTGTGCTAGCGATTTTTTTATACGTTCCTGTAGTTTTCTTGGTTGTTTGGTACTTCCGCTCGATTTACCTTTAAGCCAAATAATTTAATGTTGCCCTGAATGTGAACATGTTTTAGTAGTTGTTGTTGTTGTTGTTGTTGTTGTTTTAACTGTTGTTATTGCTGTATTATGTTCAAGTTGAAAACAAACTTTATTTATAAATTGTATGCACCCTACACCGACCAAAGAGGCTTAAAACTACAGACGCTACTAAAACTGTTTTTTCCACTATATCTCAACTTGCTCAACTTCTTTTTTGCATTCAACAAAACAGAAAAGATTTTTAACATTTCTTTTCTCTTATTAAGCCACCTGCTTATGGTAATACAAATATTAAGATCTGTCAAAAATGTGTGTAGAATAAAAGAAATCTTATATCATATAAAAGCAAAATGTATTTAGTAGGAGAGAAATACAAATGCAATTTTGTAATTGTTGCTGAATTGTAACCAAGGTGCATTAACGTATACACGGTGGCACCACTACGGCATATATATGTATATAGTAAGCTGTTTACGTCAAATGTGTTGTTCACATTTTTGAAAGAGGATTTAGTGCTTTATTCTGAATTAAACATATACAAATTATTTTGTGAACATAAAAACAATTCAAATAAAATTAATTTATAATTATGAATGTACTTTATTCATAGTTTATAATTGTGAAAAAGTTACAAATATTTTTCATAAGCATAGCTTACCTGTTTTTGTTGTATTGTTGTAATTTTGCTCTAGTGCTGCCACCGTTTAGACGTTAATGCACCTTGATTGTAACCATCAGTAATTTTATTAGACTTTCATAATAATACTTTGATTATGCTTATCCCACAAGTGTAAACATAAAAAAATACACGACACAAGTTTTTTTCACTTTTTTTTTTAAAGACCGGAGAGAATTTCGTAATATTTTGCTCAGACCAAATCTAAATACCTTTTCTTACCACGTAAATGTGTTTTTATCGATATCAAAAGCCAGCGTTTGTCAAGTCGGTGCGTTTTGCACCGTTTTTGGTGATTTTTAAAATTATTTGTGCAAAAAATTTTTTAGTCGTTGCGTGGTGCGTTTTTTAAATTTCGGTGGCACCAAACCAAATTCAACTCACCTTTTTTTTTTAATATAAGAAAAAAGTATATTCAAGTGCCAACATTTTTACGTTTCATCAGAATACATAGTTATAATGTATAAAACACACTTTATTATATGCACATAGGAAGACAATCTTACTGTTGTATATTATACATATTCTCGAAAGAATAAAAAAACATCTTATTAAACGATCAAGCAAGGTTTGTCAAATATAACAACAAATGCAAACACAGATATGGAAGTCCGTATTTATAATGGCGCCTGAATTCGTTACTGTTTTGGTAATTGATAAATTACTAAATTATGATTTCTAATATTATATGATGGTATGTATAATTCGTCTGGCTCAAGTTCAATCTGGCTTTAGCTAAGAAATATGTTTCTTTTTTAATTATAACAATAGTTGCCGCGATCAATAATGCTTGATCAAAGAAGACAGGAAAAAAAAATAATTGAAGACACTAAAAGTTGGGGGACAACTAACTGTTTCGCAGCCACTACACTGCTCATCAGCACCCACTAGGATTCGAACTCATGTAAACATGATGTATTTTCAATACGGCCATCGAGCTTATATTTATTTTTTCGTCTATATTTGTCTCATATGGATCACATATGCAATTCGTTATAACTTCAGTTGTTTGTACTTCAGTTTGCTGTCACTGAACAACCAGTTCAATATAAGAGCAATAAATTAATGAAGTCATTTATAATCTATATATGCCATAGCGTTGTTGCTGTATGTTTAGTAATGTTGATATTTTACATGATAATATAAGCAGATAGACTGATAATATAGTACTAAAATATCATGAGTTGGTATTAACTACTAGATTCATTCAGTATTAGAGATCTGTATTTTAGGCATGTTTCAAGATATTTGTGTAGTGCGTGCAAATTAGAACTGTTTAATATCTTCAATATATCGTTGTAGCATAGTGTAGACTGGCCAAAGTATATGACTCGAAATTCTCTATAAACAGGACAAATTCCGATGAGCTGGTAGGTGTTTTCGGTGGCATCTATATGACAAATTGTACATATACCATCTGTATTACTTTTAAAGCATCTACAATTTAAATCAAGAGGTGACCCTCTGGCTTTAATAATTAGACTTGTAGCCCGAGATGGAAGATTAGCCGTGAGCTTGGAAGTTTTGTTGAAGTTAAGTACCGCGTAAAGATCATGAAACTGTGAGTTGGTTGCAAGAACAGCAAAATCATTAGTGTCTTTTGTTTTCAGGAGGTTGATAATATCTTTCCATGATGAGCACATAGGAACGTTGGGACTAGCAGGAGTATACTGAAGAGAGTAACATAAAAGTTTCCATTGTTTTGCCCAAGATATATCTAGCTCTATTATTTTGTCTGCCAATACTCGCGAAAGTCTGTTCGGAGCGTATGACAACATCTTATTGACGTAACAAAGATGTATTTTTAAAGTTGAAATGTACAAGGAGTTTAATGCAGTATCTAAATATAGCATGTAGTTGGGCGTAGTAGTGGGCAAGTATAACAGTTTTTTAATAACGAAACGGCATAATTTTTCGACATCATCAAACCTTTCGTAACCTCAAACTTGTGCGGCATAGAAACTATAAAACATGATAGATTTTGGACACGCATTCAATATTTTAAGTTTGTTATTTTGTAATGTATGTATGTTACTGAATTATGACTTTAATTATAACATTTTTCCAAAACGTTTGCATATTGATTATGGTAAACTTCATCTTTTATTTGTTATAATTCCGGCAAATTTTCGTATATATCAAAAAATCTCTTAAAGTTAAACACTCTAGTCACCTTATTTCCTTGTTCGTTTATGCAAAACAAATGAAATTTACATTGTGTTTGATAAAATTGTTGTTAATCGAGTTTAATATTTCATCCCCTGCAATAACGATTGTATACCCCTGCAATATACGAGAGCTGATCAAAAAATAACCGTTATTTAAAACTTTTTCAAAAAGTATTTATTTAGTTATCAATAACTATTCTGTCCCCTTCAAAGTAACTCCCTGAGATATAATACACTTATGCCAATCCTCGAAACACTTCTGAAGCACTCTTTTTGGTATAGCCAACAGCTCCTGTTTTGATTTTTCTTTTATCTCCTCAATCGTGGCAAAACGCTTTCCTTTTATCGGTGTCTTTAGTTTTGGGAAGAGTAAAAAGTTAGCAGGGGCCAAGTTCGGTGACTACGGTGCTTGAGGCGAGATAACGGTTTTGTTGTTGGTAAAAAAATTACGCACAAGCATCGATGTGTGACCCGGTGCGTTATCATGGTGCAATATCCATGATTGTTTTTCCCACTATTCGGTGCGTTTCTGACGAATTGCTTCGCGCAAACAGCGCATAACTTTAATGTAGTATTTCTTATTGACCGTACTATCTTGTGACAAGCATTCATGATACACCACGCCATTGCACTTGAAGAAAACAGTGAGAGAAACCTTCACATTTGACCGAACTTGACGTGTTTTTAGTATTGGCTCTTCTGTACGCTTCCTCCATTGGGATGATTGGGCTTTGGTTTCAATGTCACAGCCATACACTCATGATTCGTCACCAGTTATGACCTTTTTGAGGAAATTTGGATCGTCGTTGACGATGTTCAACAGCTCTTGAGCAATATCCAAGCGACGTTATTTTTGCTCAAAATTTAGTAAAAGATCGAATAGCACACCAAAACACGACTAACCTTTTTATCTGTCAAAAACAAACTGGCAATCTGAAATTGCTGATATTGCCAACATATATATCACAGATATGTGTACCAACATAACAGAAAAGAATGCGAAAATCGAACATACGTAATCACGAAATTTGAGATTAATTATTATTTTTTTTTTATCAGACCATGTACATGCATATCAAAACAATATTCAAAATATAGTTTTATTTCTTATTTAAAAATTTTTTTTGTTTTCAATCAACAATTGTTTTCACAGAACTTTTGTATGAATCCAAAAACTTTACACAATTTATTAATTGATTCAGCAAATTTTGTTATTCGATATGAAAATATATTTTTTCTGTGTATAATTTCTAATCTTTAAGATTTTCTTTTGATTTTTCGGACACGATTTAGAGGACGATTAAATCACAGTATTGCAAAATATCAGGTTTACTTCATAACTTTATCAGAACTACGATTGTCTTCAGTTTTGAATTAACAAAATAAAAGAAAACTATTAAAACTTTATTTTTGGGTTAAAAAATATAAGTTTTGGCAATAAGTTTGCTTATTTGCTACTTTAGAATTATTCATAAATTTTCAATTTTGTAGTATCTATGAAAGTAAAAAAAAGCTAATAAAATAACAGTTTTACCTTTATTGGGATAAACTTGTTTTTATGTTCGTAATTAAGTTAAAAATCTGAAAAACATCTCGAAAGTACTTAAGCTTTCAAATTATGCTTGTGCCCCAAAAAAATTTAATTTTGGCACACCTTACTCTACGTACTTATACTCTTGTGTTAAAAATATGAGTTTCAAATTAAAAAGTCCATCGTACAAAAAATTTTGGCAAAATGATTAGGGATACATCCTACTTCATACAATATTGGAGTCAACTTTGCCATTAGCAATTTTTCGAACAGTTGTGAAATTGTTGGCGATAAATTTGCTAATCTATATGACTCTACTTTATTGGAATCTTTTCCTGGTTTGGATATCGTAGTTATCATAGACACTGTCCAGGATACTACTCAAGACGTAAAATAACGTTCAAAATAAAAATACTGTGGACTAGAAGTAGGGTGTATTGTTAGCCTTTGCTGACGTAATTATCTATGTTTACATAAAGTTTTTCACTACATTTCATTCCGTTGAATTTTCATGTAAGAAAAAATAAAGTAGCAAAAGCTTCACAAGAAAATTTACAACAAACAAACAATATTAAAACGAAATATTTTTATTTGCAATAGTTTTTTATAATTTTGGATTTATTTGTAATTCAGCGAATTCTTATCAAAATAACAATTTTTATTTGCCACAATTTATTCTGTTCTTTATTGCGCCAAAGTTATGTTGATTTTTATATATATATATATATATTTTGTAAATTTTCTGTTTGTTTTTATTTCTGTGAAAATCTCTTAACTGTTTCCAATGTAAATGGTAATTTCGCATAAATAACAAAAATTTCAAAAGCAAAAGTAAAAGTAAAATGTTATTCTAAATATACAGCGATAATTGATTAAGGAAAACAGAATTTTTGTTGAAATTACTATTTACTGTTGTACAGATAGAATTTTGTTTTTGCTTTATTTACGAGGTACTTATTTTATTTTATTTTTTTGTAATAAAGAGTTGTCTTAATGGTATTTAAATAAATAATGTCCTTCAATAGAAATAAAATATTAGCATGAAAATATGTTATTAAACACATATTTTTTAGTATTTTATTTAGTTAGTGCTACACTTTAGCTGCTTGTCTTAATTCATAATTTAGATAACACTTCCTTGCTTAATAATTTGTTGTCTTTAATTAGTTTGTTTTGTTATTTAATCAAGCGTAGATTTACACGAAAGTAGCGAAACTTTCTATAACAATTACTTCAGTTCTTGTCAGTGTTAAAGAAATATTAGTGATTTTTATAAAATATGCATGCTTAGCTAAAAACTGCGAAAGTGTGAATCTAACCGGCCTTTAAGTACAATTACTAATATCTATGTACATTACACTAAGCCTCCATTTGTAATATTATAAAGCATATTATACTTTTGCCAAGCCCAAAATCTGCAGTGCAGAAGTGTAAGTGACTTGCGCCAGCACCTTCCCTGATGGCCTAATCTGCCGGTGGACCAATTCCAAGGATTTAAGTAGTATCAGACATTTACAAGGCTCACACTGGTTGCAACTTTCTGTCATACACATTGCTGAAAAGTTCGAGCCTTTTAGTCCCTACTGTGTGCAATTTCCCTAAATATTCAGAGGAAGGCCCGAAATGCATTACCACTTAGCCAAATCGTCCGTCTTTTATCCTCTTCTTGTTCCGTATGTTACAGGTATCTGTTGCAAGAAAACAGCACACTAGAAATACTAATTTGGTTCTCGAAAATTGTACTTGCTTCTATATTGTCAAGGACCTCTAGTTGCCCCTTTCTGCAGTTTTAGATTCAAGCTATAACAAGATCATTTCAGCTCAAATGCAGGAAGCTAGACCACCATGATTAGCATCGTGATGGCATGTAACCAGAATCCTTCTAGTGGCATACGGTTACCCGTTTCTCCAAGTACGCTTGGCAAGGGGTTTCGAAAGTCCCAACACAAGCTATTGCAAGTTATGCTGAGACTTACTATATTTTTTTTTGTTACAAAAAAAAGCAAAATGCCAAAGCACAACCTTCTACAGGTTGCATAATTGATTTACTCCAGCACTTGCCTTGACAGCCACGGAATAAAATTATTAGCGGTTCTCTAGTGCCCCTTATGTTTGCTAGGCTCACATAGGTCGCAAAATTTATTATCATATATTTGTAGTCACATGAAAAAATTCTTTCTGAACAGCTCTGGGCTTCTAATCGCTCTTGCGAGCAACTCTCCAGACAGTCAATGGCGGACAAGACTGCACAAGTTGGTGGCCTGAAGTACATTAAGATCACCAGCTCTTAACCAACTCACCCGTCAATCTATCACATTCTATTCCTTACATTATAGGTATTTGTTGCAAATCAATAGCAAATCGGTAACTGTAATTATTGCGCATGAGTAGTGTAGCGACTACGAAACATCTAGTTGTCCCCCAGCTAAAGGTTTGGTTATTATTTTTCTTGTCTTCTTCAATCAAAAATTATTGATCACAGCAAATTAGCATTGTAAAAAAATACTTCTTAATAAAACTTAAGAAATAAAAAAAAAACAGGAATTAAAACCTGATGCACAAAATCCAATCTAATTAAAACAAAATAAAATTATACTCGTAAAGGTCTACAAAAATTCAATAAATTAATTAGGCAGAGAAGAAAATCCTGAAGGAATTTATTGCAAATATTGAATAAATTAATATTTGTAATTATTTTCTTGAAAATTGGCTTCTACCGTAACTATCAGGGAATGCTTATAAGCCTTCCCTGAATTTTTGGGTTTGTCTAAGCCACAGCCAGAATGCTTTAGCCAAGATGCAGTTACAGCGTCGGGACGGTCTGTAAAACAGAGCCTCTCAGGAGTTTCGCTGAGAATGCTTCAGCCAAGATCCAGGCACAGCGTCGGGACGGTCTGTAAAACAGAGCCTCTTAGGAGTTTCGGTGATTTCCGTTGTGACAGTTTGCTGAGGGTTTCGGCACTTCTAACGCAATCCAAGTCACTTTGGGACTTTCTAAAATCTTATTTGGTACAACAATCAATAATATACTCCAGAAATTAGAGTGCTCTGATTAGGTACACCAGTGTAAAACCTGTTTACCGGGGGACTAGAAATAAATAAAGACACATCGTCGTTTAACTTAGCTGGCAAAGGACAAGCGACGCAAGTGTTTCAATTACGATAGAGAAGAAAATCCTTCAAACCACCTATGTAAGATGATATGTATGTCTCAAATCAGCCCTAGACTCTAAGTATCTGTTACAAAAATCACGATTATTATCTTGCAGTAGGATTAGTTTAAACGGACAGCTTAAATATTTATTTTCATGTCTCCACATATTCCTCTCAAAAGTACTTCTGCCAAGTTGTATATTTTGCCGCTTAATAACAAGATAAATGGACAAAATAATAGTTTTGTTAAGGAAAAGTGTTCACAAAGCTTTTCTAAAATCGTTTATCTTGGTAAACATCAGTCAATCGACAATTTCCTTTTTTTCCATCTAAACAAACAATTTTTCTTTTTTCTAAAGCGTTTATGACCCATTAGTAGGGCGTTAAATTGTGCGTGTCGAAAACGAAACATGTTTCTTCGCAAATAAATTGTACTTATGCTTTGTTTTTTTCTTAAGCCAATAATTTTTGTTTCTTATTAAAAATTTAATTAAATCAGGTATTTATACACAGAGAAAACATCGAGCTAAACTTGATTTCGATCTTTCTTAACTCTCCTTCAAATTTAATTTTCACCTCTCTTTTTTCTCGGCTTTCACTTACAATTAATCTAACAAAATTTATTTTGTATTGAAAATTTGCATTTATATTAATAACTAGCTGACCCGGCAAACGCTGTTTAGGCTACAATTTTAATTAACATTGATCTAGTTAAAATGCGGAAAATGAATGGCTGTAAGATTTGAAAATTCTCCTTGCGAATGCAAGCCATACTGCAAATGCTTAGTAGTACAACCTAAATTGGAGCGTCAAGCGTAATTTATCTGTCAAAAATCCTAATGCGCATAAAAAGTGTATAAGACCAACGTAAATAGCGGGGCGTCAGCGCTTTACAACTGGAAAATCTAATTTTGACAGAGCGTAAGAGAGAATAGTTTCAGAATAATTTAGCGACTTTATCACTATTTATTATTTCTATTCAGTTATTTTTATTAAAAAAGGTTTACGCCCTAATGCAAGATGGAATGATATATCGCTTGAAGTCAATGAGACCCATGGTATCAAAACATATTCCTCTTTATAAATACTTTACTTTAAGTATTCTTCTTTTATAATGTTGTTCATCAGATTTTTATACGCCCTAATATAGGTTGCACTGCAAGATGGAATGATATGTCGCTTGAAGTCAATGGGACCCATGGTATGAAAACGTATTCCTCTTTATACTTTACTTTAAGTATTCTTCTTTTATAATGTTGTTCATCAGATTTTTCAGCGGCAGCCGAATGTCGTTACAAAGACATCGTTAGTTTATACTTCGTAACATTATGATTGCTGATCCGACTTTTAGTTATTCCAGTGAGTTTAAAACTGGGTTGTATAGTTGACGACATCATCTTTGGAAGTAAAGCAGAGCTACCTATTTTTACATCATCAATTCGGTAAAATGGCAGAAAGGGATGCGAAATTGAATAGATCCAGAGTATTGGTGGTACAGAAAACGGTACTTAAAGATGTGATTGTCCTTATTTTCACAAACTATCAGCTTGATATGTATAATAGTAAGCTGAAATTACTTTTTGTTGGCTTCAGTGTATAGCATTGGAATGCTTATCCATTGTTCGTATTCTACGCTATGGTCTTGAGTTAACAGAAAATAAATTTTACACAATACTTTAACTTTCCTATTTCTGCTTTGCGTACATGGTTAAAATTTAACATAAAATTTCCCAACGATGAAAAAAAAGCGTAGAAGTAGACGTTGACAACTGTCCACAAACGTTTTTTTCTCCGTAAAACCTTTGAGCTAAGTCGGTACAGCATTTCTGTGTTCAAGATAATTTAAAAAAGGTTGTGTGATGCAATGAATTTTCCTGTGCTTAAACATTTTTTTGGGTTATGATGAAAAAATTGTCCAAATATCGGTCCAGACGTTCCATTTATATTTAAAATTTTATTACTTTCTGTTTGTTCAATTAATTGCAAATAACGCAAATAAGTATATATACTTTAAAAAATCCGCGTTATATTCTAATATATATTGCTCCTTTATTGCAACAGAGGCATATCTGAAAAAAATAGCTTTTCGAGTTAACAGTGCAGAATTGTTAACAGTAATACATTTTATATTGTGCCAAAAATTTATTAAAATTTACTCTTAAACTGTTTTCTTTACGAGATATTTAAAAAAAAATTCTAAGACTTGTATAGAAACTAAAAATTTGAAATGTAGTTTTCTCGAGTTATGACTATGTCTGACTAAATATATTAGGTAACTTTTAAGGAAAAATGAAAACTTATATTATCTTTTTTCTCTATCGCAAAGTTAATTTTTAGCTCATTTCTTTTAAATCGTGGACAACATTTTCATAAGATAAGCTGGGATCGAATGTTTTACAAAAATGTTGGCGATATAATTCTGAACACACGGAAGTCCAAAAAATGCAAAAATTACATTAATTATTTTTTTTCAAAGTTCGCGTATATCCGCCAGATAAATGCAAAACACAGGAACACAAACCATGGCCTATAGAACTTTTGTCGAAATCGGCGCAGTAGATTTGTGTTTATCGCTTACGTGCGAACATTACAGTTTTATAACATCAGCATAAAATTGTCTATCTCATAATTTTTATCGCATCAAAGGAAATCCTTTGAAATGTTGTTTTGCATTGTTGAGTATGAACGAAAAATTCTTGGTAGTTGGTGACGTTCCAACAACCAATGGCTCGAGTGGAGATTTAAATAGTGGAATGTTTTGGAATGAATGAAGTAAATTTGAGCGAGAGTTAACAATGCGTGTGATGACACAATGCATGTGTATAGCAAGTAAAAGATGTGAACTAACAATAAGTATTCAACAAATAAAATGATAATCGAAACAAGGCTCAAAAGGATTAAGCGCAACAGTCCGAATGCCATTTTTTACATAAGACATTATGATATGTACATGGATTGGTAACTTCTATATATATATATATATATATATATATATATATATATATATATATATATATATATATATATATATATATATATATATATATATATATATATATATAGGAAAATCTAAATGCCTGACTTCACCGATTTCGAACAAATTTCACTTAAACTATCTACAGCGCATCGTCAACGTACCTTAAAATTTTGCTTGAAATCGGTCAACCCGTTTGCGCTGTTAGTGATGACATCAAAGTGTACACGTCTTTTTATATATTTTATGAATATAGATTTATTTCATATACATAATTTTTGCAGCATGAGATCTTGTTTTTGTTTTTTTATAAAAAATTTAATACTACACTGAAAGAATTATGCGTCATATATTTAATTAAACTATTTCATTAAATATTTTTCATTAATCCAATGAAAACTTTTCACAATATGCATGAAACTTCATATATATTATGAAATAGTTCCACCAGAATGGTTTCATTAACTTTCAGAGTTTCATTAAAAAAAATCATTGGATTTATGACTACAACAAAATTTAATTTTTTTTAAATTCTTTGAATTTTGGTAAAATATATTAATGGGCGTTTATTAATCTTAAGCTACAGTTTAAAAAATGTGAAGTTTTTTTTATTAAAATGTAAGTTTTATGAGTTTCATAATTCCAATGGAATAGAATTCATTAGATCAATGACAAATAAATTTCTGGCTACCGAACTTGGTTATGTATGTACATATGTGTATGTACTCAGACCAGCATAATAATAGTTAAAAAAATTTAAATACCTGTATATTGAAGTCATTTGAATTAATAAAATCTGTTTTATTTGGTGAAAATGTTGAACAAGTTTCTTTTATCATAATTAGGTACAATTTCACAAAAGCAAGGAAGAGTATGGTTTGTGTAATGAAATAAGGTATCAATGAATAAATGAAATAATTCCATTGATCTTATTACGTACATTTGTGAACATATTTTATTAATGTGTGTTATGATATTATTTCATTAAACAAATGTAACTATTTCATTAATTTAATGTAAATTTTTCAGGTGCTCAATGAATAATAAAATTAGATAAATGAAATAACTTCATTGGCCTTATGAAGGAGTTTCATATTTTTAAGGAATATATTACATTAGTACAAAAAAGTTATATCATTAAATAAATGTTACTTTTTCATTAATTTAATGTACAGTTGTCATGTGCTTTATGAAATTGATTCTTCGATCTAGAGAAATTATTTCACTAATCATATGATTTGTCTTTCATACTTTTAATGAAAATAAGTCATGTTTGTTATTAAAATGTTTCATTACTTTTATGAAGGTTTTCATTAAAATAATTTAATGAAATTTGTTTCATTATTTCTATGAAAAGTTACAATGGTTGAAAAATAATGAAAAAATTCATAAAAGTAATGTCAAAATTCAGAGAATTTCTGAACAAAATTTTTTCAGTGTATAAAAATGTATTTGTCAAAATGTTTTACGTCAGTTACGAGTAGTAAAAATCAAGGCGAATTTATACCAGGTATATGCCAAGGCGAATTTAGTTATGAATTCGCCTTGGTATATGCAAGAGCAATAAATACAACACTACAAAAAATAAATCTTTTTCAAATATCAACGGAAAAATATAAACACAAAAAGGAATTCAAAAAAATATGAGAAAAAATTTTACAAGAATAAATAAACTTTTAATTATTTCGCGAAACTTTTAATTATTTCGTGAAAATTAAAGTCTCAGATCATAAAGCTCGGAAGTTGAAAATGGAAAGCGAGATTGCGGAGGATTCTGGATGATAGCTAACTTAAAAAATTGTTCAAAATTAATTTTTCAAATTTCTTTAAAAAAAAAATACAATAAAAGAAAAACTTAATTATTTTGTGAAAGTTTTAACTATATTTCGTAAAACTAAATGTCTCAGATGATAGAGCTTGAGAAGGTGAAAATGGACAGCCAGATTGGAGAGAATTCTGGATGATACCTGGCGCTCCAGCTACAATATATAATTAAAAAAATTGTTTTAAATTTGTTTTTTTCAATTTGTTTTAATGAGACCATTGGCATCTGAAAAAGATGAAAATTAAAAAAAAGTTATGAGCTGCGCTGCACCTGTTATGAATTCGCCTTGGTAAAAATACTTAAAAAATATTTAAAAGATTATAATTTTACGTTTCAATAGGGGTTTCCTACGGGCTACTGTTGGTCAAACCTTTGTTTTAAATTTTAAATAAATTAAAAACAATTTGTATGGGTTTTTTTACTCGACGTTTCGTTCGCTTGTTTCTAACATCTTCAGGAGCATATTTTATTTAATCAGGCACTAAAAAATACAATAAAATGGTTTAGTTCGATGTATTATATTTAATACTAACATTGTGGGTCAACTTACTATTCTTTGTTTTTTTTCCTCATAATATTAATCTTAAGCTAAAAAACTGGACATCACGACAAATGAATTTTAAGTTAAATAAATAATTAAAAAATTGTACAACACAATAATAATTATATTGTCACATAAGTGACTATGTGGCAATGCCCCATCAAAACCGCCACAATGTAACGCAATCTTCGTCCAAAATTTGTATGCTTCCATTCACTCATTAGTTCTCGTAAAGCGAAGTGCCACCCTAATGTCTCAGAAAATATACTCCTTTCCATTTGATGGGTTTGAAAATATTGTCATTTTTATCTTTTTTTTTTTTTGATAACGCTTTTGTTTTGATGTTTGTTACACACTTTGTAAAATGAAAAAGTATAAAAACTTATACAATGAGTTTTACATGCACATGACTATTTTGTAGACGTTTCTCTGAACTATTATCGAATTCTCTTAGAAATATACTCTGTAGCAAAACCTTAAAACACAATCGATAAAAATGTTGGCCGGCAAATGGGCAGGATTAATGTGGCAGAAACGTTTGTTAAAGTTTTTTGTTTCTCATGTACTCCTATCGGTCAATGCATCTTTATAAAGGAAAATAGAAACCAGCTGCAAGTATCAGATCAAGTTTATAAACTTCCTAAAAATCATGATTGTGCTTTTTTTTAAATTTCGTTTAATGTTTGTAAAATTACACTGTTGAAATAAAACAACCTTTTATTTCAATGCAGCTGTTTTGCTCAAGTGTTATAATTAATTCGGCACCAAACCGCTTGAATGCTTTGAATGTTACAAAAAAGCTTAGTTTTATAACAGAATTTAGAAAATTTTGTAAAAGTTTAAATTAAATCATAATCATCAACAGTATCCTCAAAGCTGTCATAAAATATTTATTATATCCGACACAAAAATTATAAAATGGCCAACTTGTTAAAATTTCAAAAGACTAAATATGATTTCAACTAATAATCCTAAGCTTCCAACTTTCATACATACACAGGCAAAAAAGAAGGATAATAATATAACAGTTTTAAAAAAGGTCAGATTAAATAACAATTTTATAAACACTACACGAGTATACATGTGCGAACGTATGTATGTACTAAATTATCATTACCCCAGTTTCATGTGTGAATCTGTTGTATGTATGTAAATGTCTGCCTCAAGTATTATTCGAGTGAGTGCATAATAATTATTTGTAGAAATTTGTGGCTTAATTTATTCATATGCTTTTAGCACATTCACAAATTTTCTCAAATTTGTAGCCATATATGTGTATGTGTATGTGTGTGTGTGTGTGTGTGTTTATTTTGAAGCTTTCGGTTTTACTTACACTATCATCTGCCATGAAAATTCTTTTGTGCCCTGCATGAATATTAATTTAAAACTTTATCCTTTTTATTTTCATGTTGGAAAACAATGAATACGACCGTAAGTCCACTGAATTAAACTATTGTAAAACATAATTTAATACTTTACAGAGATTACTATGATTAAGAGACTTGTTGTGTCAGTTAAATATGTACAATTTTCAAGCAGACACAACTAATGGGTATTTCATCAAGTATTTCTTAGCTGTAAATTTAAACAAAACATTATAGTATGAGTCAGATACTCGTTTAAATGCCATTGTGAAGGGAATATATAAGGGAGTATAACAATAGACTAATCAGACAGACCTCACTTCAACAATTCGGACTGTTAAATTCTAGACAGCCCTTTTGGAAGACCCTCCATATTTCTATCTGCATAGGTGAACTATACAAATATATTTGCTGGTATAGTGTGCAAACATCCATTGTTTTATCGTTAGCAAAACTTTTGGTATTTTAAACAAATTTTGTGCGAGGATTTTTATTAATTTATAATATTAAAGTGTTAAAAAAATAAAAAGGACCACAAACTTTTTCAATTCACTTATTAATTGTAATACCATATTATGGACTAACAATAAGTGTACAATTCTAAAAACTAAAAAAAAATATATTCCAAAACAGATAAGCGTTTTACTTAAGTCCAGCCAAAGTTGGAAAGAAGGTCAGGTTATACAGGCTGACAGTTTTATGAAACCAGCCCACTGGGTGGGGTGGGGGCCCTCTCTTGCTCCCGTTGCTTGGCTGAGGTCGATATTTAGCCATGAGGTTTACACATACCAACTTGAAAATCTAATAAAAGATTTCATTCCGTGCAGTATTGGTGCGCCCAAATATAGCGCTTCCATAGAAGTAATAGTCGGACTCCGACAGAGAAAGTGCTCAACATTCTCTCCCTATTTCTCATCATTAAGTGATACATTTAACCTCCTTGCATGTGTTCCTATGAGACATTTTCCTGTGCAAACCGCCACCAAAGTACGCAAACTTCACTGGGGAAACCACCTTAGCACCGTAGTCCTCCTAGGATCATACACAGGCAGGTAACCTCGCCAGACCATATGTCTAAAGCAGCCCCTACAGGTGGACGCTGTACTGGGTTCTTACAGCTTTTAAGCGGGACTCCTACTATCCCATTACTGTTCCCTTTCTGTAAACGGAAGAAATGCGCGCACAAGTGTATTGTGATTGGGTTTCATATTCAGAAACAAATTAATTAGGCCTGCATATAAAATTTTCTAAGTATTAATTAATAGTCAAATTAGAGTTTTGCTATTATTTTAATTATTGATAAATTTACTTGTGATCACATGCAAAGAAAATACAGTTTGAAATGTGGTTACAAGAACGTTAGTGTATACGCCATAACATTGAGTATTATTTTTAAAAACAGCTTATTATCGATTTAATTATAGTTTACTTCCCCATAAATATTTGTTTGTTTGCATATCTGTATATCTATTGTTACCGTCTATTAATTTCAGCATACGAGGTCTGATCAAAAAATAACCGTTATTTTCAAATTTCGTGAGTATGTTCGGTTTTCGCATTTTTTTTTTGTGTTATGTTGAAACACTTGTCTGATATATAATTATGTTGACAATATCAGCCATTACGGATTGCCAGTTTGTATTTGACAGAAAAAAAGGTTAATTGTATTTTGGTGTGTTCTTCGATTTTTTACTATACGAAAAAATTATCAAAGACACTGTATTAATGATATTAGCAGAACACAAGCTTAATTGTGGTATAACTGGTTTAAGGAAGACCGAAAAGATACCAATCACAATGCTCGTCTTGGTCATCCGAGCACGTCAATAACCGATGAAAACATTGCAGTGAATAAACTGATTTTCGATAATCGTCAAATTGCTATCAGAAATGTTGCTGATAATGTTTGCAATTGTCACGGATGTTTTAGGCATGAAACGTGCGGCAGCGAAGATTGTTCCAAAATTATAAAATTTTGAGCAAAACCTCTAGAGCTGTTGAACGTCGTCAACAACGGTCCAGAGTTCCTGAAAAAGGTGACGAATCATGGATGACATTGAAGCCAAAGCCTAATCATCCCAATGGAAGCGTCCAGAAAAGCCAAGTTCGGTCAAATGGAAAGAATTCACTCACTGTTTTCTTCGAATACAATGGCGTGTTGCATCATTAATTCTTGCCACAAGGTCGTACGATCAATAAGGAATACTACCTTGAAGTCATGCGCCGTTGGCGCGAAGAAAGTCGTCAGAAACGCACATAATTGTGGATTTTGCACCATGATATCGCACCAGCTCACACATCGATGCTTGTGCGTGAGCTTTTGGCCAAAAACAAAACCCTTATCATGCCTCTACCACTCTATGCACTGGACTTGGCCCCCGCTGAATTTTTTCGCTTCCCAAAACTGAAGATACCGATGAAAGCAAAGCGTTTTGCTACGTTTGAGGAGATTAAAGAAAAATCTAAACAGGAGCTGTTGGCAATACCAAAAAAGCGCATTGCAGAAGTTTTTTCGAGGATTGGAAAAAGCGCTGGCATAAGTGTATTATATCTGAGGGGGACTACTTTGAAGGGGACAATATAGTTATTGATGAATAAATAAATACTTTTTGAAATAATTTAAAATAACGGTTATTTTTTAACAGACGTCGTATGGTTGCACGCTATGTTAGTATTGTGTAACAGGAGGTTTACAAAAGAATCCCAATAAATTTGGATGATTTATAGCAATACATTCGTACAGTAATTTAGACAATTCACTCTGCAACACTCCACGCAGTAGTAAATAAGTTTTTGATAAGTTGTCGCACATGTGTCACCGAAGATAGAGGTCATTTGAATTCAATTATTTTCAAAACTTCATGAATTACTTTAATAAAAATATATTATTTTTGAAATGAATTACTAAAAATAAATTACATAAACTTTACAAAAAGTTATTTGAGTTTCTTAAGGTAGCAAAATTGATCAGCCAAGTGTACCAACATAAAAGAAAAAAAAATATGCGCAAATCGAACATACGTAACTCACGAAATATGAAAATAATGGTTATTATTTGATCATACCATGTATCTATAGATTTTACGTAATCAATTTGTATTTTCTTATAATCAATAGATTTGTCTCAATGCTGAATTTAATACAATAGTCTTTACCTCACAAAACAATATTACTACTTCAAAAAGTATTGTACAATTTTTTTTAATCAAACGTACGAATAGCATATACTCGTATGCATCATTCTTTAATGAAGCTTGCAGCTAATTAAAATTCAGAAAACTGAATGTAGAATGTTGGCAGAAAGGAGATTGATGGTATGTATGTTATGAATGGAGTATATATGCATGTGTGTATGCATATACATATATATATATGTATACTCTCCTTAATTTAATTGTTTTTTTATTATTATTGTTATTTCAGTTATTGTGTGGTTTGCATTGTGGTCGTTTTTTGATTGAATATTATATATACTATGATGCAATTGCTGGAACTTTAAATTTACGCATACAAATACACTGGCAATCATATTATATGTAATTAATTTGGTATTGTTTGATATTTTAATTGAATTCAATTTGCTTTTAAAACATAAATTGTTGAATATTTCACAATGCCAATCAGGAACCTATTAACAAATATGCAGACTTTAAATTATGTTGACGTGTGTGTGTGCCTGTGTATGTTTTATAAATAAATAAATCAATCTGACAAAAACAAAAGCACAAATATGCAGTACCACGACTGCTAAGTTAAGTTAAAGTGAAAAAATTTGTTTTATTCCTCTTTTTACAAAATCATTATTGCGAAATGTCTGTAAAATGTGTTAAAAAGAAAGGCAAATAATAAATTAAAAGTTTAGAAACACGCAGACCTCCAGTGACAAAAACGCTCTACATGCCCTCCAATGTAGCTTAATAAGTACTAAGTAAGTAATTGTATTGGGATAAAAGCAGCGAAAGAAGAAAATTTAAAAAAAAATTAAATTGTTTGCCACAGTATTGCGTTTTATAAACTGACAGTTCTTTGTGTGAATATATAACAAGCTTTGTGATATATAAAATAATTGCAACAGAATTTCTTTTATTTTTTCGCTGCTTCTTACTTATTGCAAGCAAATATTCAAATGTAACCCAGCAAATGTATTATTAAATTCTATGAGCACTAGCAATAACAGCCTAAGTCCAAAATCATTCGAAAAATCCATTTCAATATTCAAACACATTTCTAAAAAGAAAAGATATATACGTAAATCTAAAGATTTATAAAATTAGAATAGTTTAATCAAACCGGGTGTTAAGATCAAATATCTTAACAACACTAGGCCTTCATTTCATAATTTTTAAAAATATTTACTATAGCTGATTAATGTGTTTAGCATAAAAAACTAGCTATCTCTTTTGCTCTTAACGCCTAAATATGAACGTCAAATTAGCCAATATGTCCTAAAATCCTACTTCCGTTTTATTATTATTTTTTCTTATTACAAGTGGAACCCCTCCAAAATCACAGGTAATTATCGGTTAAATAAAACTTGACTTGAGTTGAAGTGGCGGAGGCTGTAAGCATCGCGAAATTTTACAAGAATATTTGGACATGAAAAAAGTATTCGCAAGATGGGTGTCGTGATTGCTTACACTCGACCATAAGCGCTACCGTGCGAACACTTTAAAGGAGTGTTTGGAGATGTTCAACTGCAATTTACCCTATTAAACTTTCGTTAAAAAAAAAAAACATGGATCCACTATAATACTTCAGAAACCAATGGAATACCAAAACAGTGGATTTCACCCGGCGAACGTGACGTGACATTGTGTCATTTATATAGATTACCCAAAGACGATTAGAGTGATCACGGGCAAATATAACGAGTATTCGAATTCGATATTGATTTAAAACAAAAGAGATCACACTTTCCTGTTTCATCAAGACAATGCACGAGTGCATATACATATGTGTGGTCACCGTTGCAAAAATCCATAAATGGGGTTAGTGACTGCTACCTCATCCAGCATATTCTCCAAAGTTATCCTCTGTTATTATTTCCTCTTTCCAAACCTGAAAGAATTTTTGGGGGCTGTGAGATTTGAGTCGAACCAAGAGGTAACTACCGAAAAACGCTTATTTTGAGGCTTTGAGAAAACTTATTATTCAAAAGCACAAGGTGTGCGCCGTGAAGTTATACTACACGCAGTAATGTTAGTCAAGCCCAAAGCATGCAGTTGTGGCGTTGAAAAGTTTTCAATCATATCACCATATCGCTCCCCACTCAAAAGTACATTTCCGCCCATTTCATTTTCACAGAAGTAAGGTCCAATTATTCCTCATGGCCAAACTGCACACCAGGCCTGCCATTTTTTAAGTATTCAAAAGTGACTGATGAATAATTTGTGGATTTCCCATGAAATCCGACTATACTGTTTATTCACATATCCATTAAAATAAAAATGAGCCAACTCGGATAAACCTTGTTTTAATTCTTTCTTTTCATCCACGACCAAGACCTCGTTCGGTGCTTTAGCAACGCAAAACATATAGATGGTTATTTGTTTTGCTTTATCTGCTTAGTGAACGGTTCCATTCTTTTCTCCATTCATTTACAGTCCACTCTTTCGGCACCAGAGGTTAACCTTTCGGTTTAGCACCGGGTAGTTAAAAAGCTATTAATTTATGAGATATCAAAGGAAACACTACAGACCTTTGTTGTCAACTAGAAACATGAATCTGAAAAGTTTAAAACGACTTATTGTTTTTTTTTTCTTGCTTGAATTTTTTTATCATTTAACATCAATCCGAAACGGGGTGCCAGCATTGATTGTAACTATCATGAGTAAAATCCAAAAAAAAATCTATCCCATGCAGTTTTAAATTTATGGACATTTAAGAAAAAGTTAGAAATTTTGGCAAACTGTAACCATTTTTCAGTTATTGTGGTTAATTATACCCTTCACAAAACTGTAAATCTACAGTTTTTATTTGCCACCCTACTTTATATTTATGCTGAATCAGAATTAATAGAAAAGTGGATTAAGCAATGTCTGCCTGCCCGTCTGTCGGTCGTTGACACACCGTTTCTGAGAAAACCATCAGACCTAGAAACTTCTTTTTTTCACCATTCTATTATTCCATCGAAGCATGGGTTTGTTGTTGAAATTCAGTAAAATCGGTTCACATATAACTGAGATATAGCCAAAATTCCGAAAAAGCCATTATCTTTAACAATTTTGTATGAAATTTTTTGGAAAAAAATTGTTTGCTTTGCTCCAAACTTCACAAACATATTAAGCACGGCAATTAAAAGCCAAAACAATGTTGCATATCGGTCCATATATATCCGAGATATAGCCTAAACCGATTTTTTAATGAAAATGTCGTATAAGCGAAATAAATTTTTTTTTTTGCTTAAAATAAGTTCTGGTAATAAGAGGAGGTTACTAAAATACAGAAAATGAGAAATTCCGATATCGGTCTATATACCCGAGGTATAGCCTAAACCGATTTTTCAATAAAAAATTCTTTTTTTGCTTAAAAACAGTTCTGATTATAAAAGGAGGTTACTAAAATACAGAAAATGAGAAATTCCGATATCGGTCTATATATATCTGAGATATAGTCTAAACCGATTTTTTAGTGAAACATTTTTTCTGCTTGAAATCAGTTCTGATTATAAAACTAGGTAATTAAAATACACAAAATGGAAAATTCCGGTAACGGTTCATATTTAACCGAGATATAGCCTCAACCCATTGTTGCATGAAAATTTCTATGAAAGATTTCCTTTTTAGAATGGTGATTACACGGCAAAAATATTATTTTGCCCCGATGTCGGTCCATATATATCCGAACATATTTAGTTCAAATATGTAGTATATACTATAAATATAGGTGACTATCGTAAAGGGTATTTTAGATTCGGCCCAGCCGAATATACTGCGCTCTAACTTGTTTTTATTATAACCCTAAATAATATTTTTAGAACCACAGTAAAAAATTATGACACAATATTTCTAGAACCCAGACAAAAATTTTTTTCTAGAATTAAGTTTTCTAGAATTACGGCCGTATGTAAAAAAACTTATCAAAGCGTGGTAAGCAGTTATTAAGACAAATTTCCTAACGTTGTATGCAAAAACAATTGTGTGCTTACCGTTCGTTTAAAGTTGAATTGAGTACACTTTAACTGTACGTTAAAGTGACACTTGACTTGCCGATTATTATTTTTCTTGAAAAACACAATATTGGGAAAATTTAACAGCAAAAGATATTATTATTTTTATTACATAAATTAATTGAAACATTACATTTTGAACGAAAAATATAAATAATAATTTTGTTAGTGATGCACTTTCAATCAAACGAATACAATGAAAATCGTTATTCGAATAATAACAATTTTTCTAGATAAGTACCCCTATTACGTTTTCTCAAATTCATTAATATACTACATATTATATATTCATTCTTTATTAAGAAGGTAAATCCAAGAAATGTTTCTCAAAAATATGTTATTTTATGTAATAATAATCATTTTTTATTTTTTAAATTTGTTTTTCGGTTTTCGAATATTAGATTTCATACATCACTATTCAAAAAATTACAACTAAACATAACGGCGTTGCCATAACAAAACAATTAAATTCCTTACTACATTTAAAAGTTAACGTACTGTTTTTGCATAAAAATTTTTAACAAATGTATGGTAGTGCTAATATGTTGGGTAACTAATGTATGCGTTAAAACTCAAGTAAGAATTTTTTTTTTGGATATTGCCCTTAAACTATAAATTAAAAATTTCAGAATTTTTCGACTTTGCAAGGCCCTTTTTAAAAAAAATGTACTAAAGAGCCACTAAAAGTTTGTGCATTTAAATAGGATTGCATAATGGTACAATACTTGTTAGTTTCATACTAAAAAACTAGTAAAAATATAAAAACTTCAAATAACCCGATGTTTGCTAACCAATTTTACTCAGCCGCCACGACCAGATGGACCAAATTTTCGATGACGCTGAGGTTTAATTGTGATTCTATGCCGCTAATGTGCCGAATTATCTCATCCTTTAGCTCTTGAGTTGTTGCTAGCTTATCGACGTTGACCTTTTCTTTCAAATAACCTAGATAAGTTAACCTATTAACGCCCAACTTTTAAAAATTAACAATAAAAAGTTTTTTTTTAGTGAAACGTTTTTAATTAAGTAAAATAATACGAAAATACAAAAATTTATTCATTTTTTATGAAAATAACGTAAATATAGACTGTCCTAAATATAGGACACTGGCACTTACACATATCAACCTTACTATAGGTGAAATCAAGACGCAGATTATTTTTGTGTAAGGTATGGAGCATTCCTTGCAGAGTGTCACATCACATTTGATGCAAAATGAAAGAGGTTTGGATGAACAGTTTTTTCCTTGACATCTTCGCTGTTTCTCTCTTTTTTCCATAAAATGACCATGGTTGTCATATCTTACATCTTCGAAAACTTTTGTCGCAGACGTTCTCGGCCTACCGATAAATGGTTTTTGAATAATTTTCATGTATGGTACGGCAACAGATCGTCTGTACTCTAGCAAACTCAAATCAATATCGTTAACTAGCTTGTAAACGAGCCATGAACTTACCATGGCCATATCAATACGCTCTATTTGTAGTGGCTGTATGGAGTATATCTGGCAATTTTGTGTAAACGGGCTTCACCTTTTTCCAGGAAAATGTTTGTTGAGTAAGGCAACGTCTTTTCTTAGGTCTCTTTGCGATGGCGCGAGTATTTGCAGCAGATGAACAACCAGGTAAACTTACTTCCTCTTGTTCATATGTTTCTGGAGCCTCAGAACTAAGAGGTAATTTATAATGCAGTACAAGTTCCACATTTCCTAAGTTGTTATCATCCACGTCATCTTCATCAGTTAGTTCATCTGGTTCTGGTAGAAGAATGACTATATCGAGATCTTCACATGTCAAAAAAGTAGGATCATTTACAATATCCTCGACTTCGCGTAACGACAATGCTCTTCTGTACATCTTTTGAGTAAATATACGTATACAAATTTCTAAACTAATAGAATAACATGTCAACATAACACCACGCAATTAAAATTTTTCACACAATATACTTATTTGACATACAATGTAGCAATGAATTGTGCGAAGCAAGAGACAAACTCAAAATACTAAAATAACGCAACTGTAAATTTTTTTATAATGCCAACATACAATAATACACAATACAGAAATACTGTGCGTGGCAACAGACAAGCTCGAAATATGAAATAAAAGAAGCTTGTAGATTTGATAACGCGAAGTACCAGTGTCATATAAATAGGACAGCAATAATAGACCACCTATATTGTGAAGTTTCTAAATATTTTTTTTTAAATAACTGTGGCGACAGCTTTGGTGACCTCTTTTTCGGGCGAGTAGTATAGTAAATGTACGTTAATCCTTTTTTTATATGATTTACAAACATATATATAACGTTATAAAAACATCCTTTTGGGATTAAACGTAAGGATTAAAAAAATCTTTTTAATGGTACAAACTTTATATGGTCAAACACGTCTTAAAAGGCTTGATTGGATTCCACCTAACTATAAAAAAAAACTATTTTGAAAATAAAAGTTATATACAGAGCAGAAAAACACCTGTTTTTGTACTGTCCTATAAATAGGACGCTGGGGTATAATGGGTTAAAGTGAAACCAAAATTTTCTGTGCATTAGTGAAAGTTTAAAAAAACAAAAATGGAAAATCCGATTTCCAGTGATTTTTTTCTTCAATAAAATCGATTATAAAGAATAACACCTCTCTTATAATTTACGGATGTTTTTTGGCGTTTATTTAAATTTGTTTAAAGAAATAAAATTCACAGTTTTAAAAGAACTGCAGTTAAGTCTTTTAATCAAAATTTATCCTGTAATTGTTTGCTTAGAAAGCAGGAAGAAAAAAATCTTTGATTGTGTTAGTGTAATTTAATGTTTGTGGCCACAAACTAATAAATCGTGTATACAAAGCAATATTAAAACCACATACATACATTTATCAATTATGTGGGTGTGTAAGTAGGAATGTGCAAAGCATATCCTTACAAGTTTTGTGTCTGCGTGTGCCGGTATTTGCTTTTGAGCTTAAAAGAATTCAAATAAAATAACCGCAAAATTAGTGTTTAGTGGATTCGCTCAAAAAGAAATTATTTCTTGAAAACAAATTTACTTAAACAAATAGAAGCGACCACTATTGTAAAATTTATTAAAGGAAAAGTTTCAAAGCAAAAAGAAAAATATTAAAGAAATATGCTCATATCAAAAATAAAGTTTAATGAAAAAGTTTGCACTTATAAAATTCAGAAATGTTTTACCATGGTCACTATATAAGAGATAAAATTGAGAGATAACCTAATTAATTTTATGTTTTTTAAATAAACAGAATAATTTTGTCACAAAAAATTATTGTAAGATAAAAACAGCCGATAATTAAATCAACGGCATTACAATTAGGTACATGATTATGGGCAGACGTATTTTCACTCCTCTTTTGGTATTGCCTAAACCTTCCATTCTTTAGAATACGAGTATAATAGACGGACAGATTGTGGAAATTGAGTAACATCAATACCTGTTTTGTTGGCCTTATTTAAGGATGGACCAATAAAAAGAGATAAATTATTCTTGATTCATCTGTGTACTGCGCTACTTGTAAGGCTCACACAGACAAAGCTCTTCAGCAAAGGGATTGTCCATATGGCTACATATGAACTTGTTGAAGAGCTCGGTCATTTAATCGCCCCTGTATGTATATTCCCAGAAGATAATAGAATGAGTTGGTACACCGAAGCCCATTGAGAGTATCTGTCATTAACCAACTCACCCCTCTAACCGAGACAACAGCCCCCCGGGGGGCTGTGATAAGCCACCAAAAACCGGCAATGCAACATAGTTATGAGAAAAAGTAATTTCTATTCCTGCGATTTAGGGGTTAAAATACAGGAAGAACTTTTCAATCAAGGTAGATGTTTCAACTATCAGCGCCGCGGTCGTCTGCAAGCAGAATATCCCGGGGGCTTTGGTGATCCCCATTCTGCCAATTAATTCTTGGTGTGGAATACGGAAGTGGAACACAACATAAGTCTTGCGGTTTCTTAGAGTTTTATTGGCTACAATAAACGAAAAACTATGCCGCAGAGAGCAAAGTGCCTTGGTTTGATGTACACCAAGGCAAAATCTACTACCCAGTGGGATAATAGTCAAACATAAATAAATTAATTCGTCTTCCTTCGCACATTCATAGCTAGTATACTAGTAAGAAATTAATATGAGAAAAATCATATGAATCAACAACAGAAAGTCTTGTATTATACAATCTACGCTGCTGACAACCCAGCATCAGCATCCTTATAGTGAGTTCAGACCAGTGAATAATATTGTTTTGCTCTTCATTTATACGAGTACAAAACTTAAGTTGTTCAATTAGCATTTGATAGCTCGAAGGACCATGAACAAAGTGCTGCCAGTTCTGCTGCCTCTGAGCTGTTAGAGAGAATGTATCACTTTGTTATAAACCGTTTCTTGGATATAACGAAGGGGTTGCTGCTGTGGGATCTCTAAGAGCAGGTTATTGTAATTTTCTCGATGGATGAGAAAATCACAATATGTGTGGGGAAATAAAATAAATAAAAAGGTTAGGGTTGGAAATTTCGTTTTAAATAATATTTATTAACAGTTTTACCTCTTACTAGAAAAGTGGTAATTAGAATTGTAGTTGAAAACGTACTGTACCATACGGCTGATGATTTTCAAGTGCCGTTTTTCCCACGACCTTCGGCAGACCAAACTTCGGCCTTGGGAAAATCGGCCTTGACAACTGTAAAAATGATTTACATCAGTACCTGCCTTGACGGCCTAACCTGATGGTGGCTCAATTCCACGAAGTGAATTTTTCACGATTCACCACTGCCCCCGTGTGGCTTGCTAGGCCCACACAGGTAGCAATTCTTGTCATATGATTACGGTCATATGAACAACTTCTTGTTGAGGAGTTCGGGCTTTCTAATCCCTCATGTATGCAATTTCCCAGCAATCAATGGAGGACAAGTCTTAATGAAAAAAAAGGCCGAAGCCCATTAAGAGCATCAGCCCTTAAACCAACTCACCCGTCAATCATCACCACTGGTTCCTTACAGTACACGTATCTGTTGTATAGGCAACAGATCCTCGGGAGATTGTTAGCCCTCGAAAAAAGCCATCACCAAACAATTATCAAGGATACTAACACTCCGTTCCTGCGTTTTAGGTTTCAACCACAGCCATAACGTTTCAGCCCAGGTAGGCACCTCAACCATGATCAGCCCGAGTCGAACCGCAAGCAGAACTTCCCGGGGGCCATGCTGATCCCCGTTCTGCCAATTTATAACAGAAGTCATGTGGCTTCCTAGAGTTTTGTTTGCCGCACCAAACGAGAGACCCCTTCCCCTCTTTTCCCCGAAAAACAGAGCGCCTAAGTTAGGAATACGCCAAGGCAAAACCTGTTCCCCGGGAGGAATCGGCCTTGACATTTGGAAGTTTTCCAGCCGCCAGTGTGACCAGCCATACGTTTTTTTTTTTTTTTTTCAATATTTAATAAAGTTGGTAATATTAGACAGCCAAAACAAAGGTAAGTAAAAAATTATACATTTTCGTGAAAATAATAAGATTCATACAATAATAGGATAATAAAAATAGGTACGTATAATAAAGGTAGGTATGTGTAATGAAAGGTATTTAGATAAATATATATTTATAATAAAATTATTTCTAATTAATAAGTGTAATATAAATATATATAAAAATTTATAAATAGAATATAAATGTAAATTCAACGTTTAAATTCATATTGGTAGTTTAGATCAAATAATTCAGCAAAATAATGGTTGTCCAAATTAGTTTGGACACAAATATATAAATAAATAAATTTTTTTTTTGTGACATTTCAGTTTTTATTGTAAACAGTTTTGCCCACTTAAAACATGTGCTACAGCAGTGATTTTCAAACTTTACTCAATATTATTACAATTTTATAATGGCTGGTTAAATCTTAAAGGTCAATGTTGATTTCGAATAGAACACAAAGTATGTGAGCACTATTGTAATTTCCTTTTAATACGATTGTGTTGGTATGATTCAATTATATGTGGAACAATATATCGGCCAAATGGCCACCGTGACCTCGGCGACACACCTTCATCCGATGGTCGTAGTTTTCTATGATGCTGAGGCATAATTGTGATTCTATGCCATTAATGTGCCGAATTATCTCATCACTTAGCTTTTAATTTGTTGCTGGCTTATCGTCGTCCAACAGTGTCAATTCACATAATCTTAGCGGCCATTAGATACCGGCATCACGTGAGATAACACGGCCATTGAACTTGTCGCGCAGAAGAGCCAATGTTTCATTAGCTTTGTGACAAGTGACACCGTCCTGTTGAAATCACATATCGCCCACATTTATAACTTCCAATTCGAACCATAAAAAGGTCGTTCCCATCTCGCGATAGCGGACACCATTGACAGGCCTCATTTTAGGTAAAATACGGCCCGATGATACCGCCAGCCCATAAACCGCACCCAACAGTCACTCTTTGTGGGTGCATTGGTTTTTTGTTAATCACTCTTGGATTATAATTCGCTTAAGTGCGGCAATTCTCCTTATTGACGAATCCACTGTAAAAATGTGCCTGATCTTTGAAAATTGAACATCCAGTGTTGACATTTCTGGCCACCATTCTGACTATTGGCGGTGCTTAGAATGGTCAAGATGCTTTAGTCCTTGAGTAAATTGCCCCTTGTAAGCATGTAAATGCAAGTCTTTATGCATAATGTTTATCAACGACAAAAGTGAGAGAGAGGTGCAATTGTTGGGCACGACAACGATTTGAGGTGGCATTTCAGCCATACTATCGCGATCAGCAGTAATATTTTCGCCAAAACAATCTGTACATGCATGCATGGTGTTTTCACATTTCACAGATCTGGTGTGTTAAAACTTTGCACAGTTAAACGGTTAAATTAACCAAAAAAATCACGAAGAGCACGATATGCATTGTGATTTGAACGCCCATTTCATAATAAGCCTGAAAATCTCTAACGCCGTCGTCAATTGTGTATTTTTCGATGGTTCACATTGATTTAGTTCGTCAAATAAAATGCAGAAAAAAACTTAACGTTTAGGCGTGGTTCATATTCAACATTGGTCCTTAATATTTAACCATTCGATTTTTTGCCCAATCCAGTCATCGGAGAGCTTCGTTGATGTAGCCTCGGTGTGTGCGTTGGTGATTGCCTTTAGATTACGCTCTACAAAATAATAGTTACATAATAATTTATTAACACATAAAACAATGAATTGGATATATTTCTGCGGCATTTTTCCTATGATAATGGTATTGTTGCTACATAGAGGGTAATTTGTTTCTATGCATGTAGCTCTTAAAAGTTGTAAATCGAATGATCGTGGTGAACACATTTTATCTGTCGTTTACCATAATATTGACTTTATGATTTTAGTAAAATATATCATTGCATGATATAGAATGCATTCTACACCCTGTTGTGCTGTTGCATATAATACGATTCGTCAACCAAAACCACATAAGGTTGTTAAATCAAAGCAAAACTCCTTTGCTCTAGCTAGATTTTAAGCTTAAATAAAAGTTTTTTCTACGCGTATGCACACAAAAAACACACTGGTACACAAACATGTTTAATGTTAACGATGTGAAAGATTATGATTAAAATTAAATGTCCTTTGGCAATTGTTATGTGGACAGAGATAATAAAGAAATAGCTTGACCGTAATTGAGTTTAAATTTGTATAAACCGCTGTATTAATGTCAATTGATACATAATAATTGAGTTGATCATTACAGTTAAAGCTCATAACAATAATAATAATTTAAGTTATTTATTTTTTCCAGCAATCATCGAAACTGTATATTATCGATTACAATGAGATACCAGCATGATATTGGAATTTATATATTTGATAAACATAAAGTACATACAGTAGCTAATTTGTAATAATATATGAATAAAGTTTTATGACAAAGTTTGAACAAAAAAAAAAAAAATAAAATACAAATTATTGAAATTTTTATTGACACCTTAGTTCTACTTTTTTTTATATAAACAACTTTTTCATACCTAAAATTATGGTGGAGCATTTAGAGGATGAAAAAAGTTTACATGAGTTTTCTTCTAACACCAAAACCACTTTATGATGGATTATTGAAAAAGTTATTAAAGTTGTTGTTTGGTTATTTTCATCTTTTTTTCATTTTTTTTTTTTTTGTTTCTTGTTTTGCCTATAATATCTACGTATAAATAAGATGAATGTGAGAATTCAGCACTGAAAACATGTAAAAGTATGTCTCTGCGTTTAAACGAACAAGAGATAGATATGTTTGTCATGAAAAAGTTGTAAAAAATTTATGTTGTGGCATGTTTGATATATCAAAGTTTTTTAACCCTCCTCCGATACAAATGAGCTGCAGCGAATAAGGCACGAGTTTAAGCTCGTCAATTTGTAAGCGACCAGTGTGATCAGATCCAAAAAATTTTCGGAGCTAAACTGGCACCAAAATAGTGCTAAAAAGTGCTAAGCAAATTTTTAAGTACTAAAACTTAGTGATAAAATTTAAATGTCTTCTAAATTTTAAGCAAATATTTTCTTCGATAGTTCATAGTTTTATCATATAAGCTTATGTTGCCTTAGAAATTTTTATTTTCAGTGAATAAAATGATATGTCTTAAATAAGTTATATTTTAAACATCAATGTGCATATTCATAAAAAATTAAAATGTATTTGAAATGAATTTTATTTATTTATTTATTTTTTTATATTTATTTATTTTATTAAATATTCGTATTATTTGATCTTGTTTATATTGATTTCTTCTAAATTTTCCAGCTAAAGATCTTGATTGATTTTTGTTTTTATAAAAAAGGTTTAACGGTATTTTATTTTCAATATTTCGATAACAATTTGTTATCATCATCAGGAAAATTAAGTTTTAATTTTCCTGATAATGATAACAAATTGTTATCGAAATATTGAAAATAAAATACCGTTAAACCTTTTTTATAAAAACAAAAATCAATCAAGATCTTTAGCTGGAAAATTTAGAAGAAATTTATTTATTTTATTAAATTTGAAGCTGAGCTATGCCCCAATTTTCTTTGGCTAAGATAAAAAAAGAGCTTTAGGCAGCAGCAAAATTCTTAAATCATATAAAAATATTCTTTTAATATTTTCTTAAAACCTTTTATACTTTTGGAAAAGTTTCGTTCTTCGGTAGGTAGATAATTATTCCATAGCCTAGAAACTCTAACCAAAAATGATCTTCTCATAAACATAGTCAAATGAGTTGGAGGTCTTCCAAAGCAAATTTTTTCTAAAAGCTACGCAGGTGTACCCAGTATATTAATTTTGAAAAATTGCAGTAACAACCGTCCCCCAGCTAAAGATTTGATTATTATTTATCTTGTCTTCTTCAATCAATAATTATTGATCACAGCAAATTTGTATTGTTAAAAATCCTTCTTAAGAAAAAACTTAAGAAAGAAAAAACTTGAACTAAAAACCTGATGTAATTACATATGTACAAACCAAACAATTTTTAATTTAAAAAATTATAAAAAGTTCAACAAAAATTAAACAAATTAACTTAATTTTAGATTGTGAAAACGGCCCATATTCGTAAAATAAAAGAGAGAAGTCTGGAATGGTTAAATCGAGTGATTTTGCTTACTATGCCAAATCGGCAAACCGCACCACAATAGCCTCAAGTGGCTTTTCTGCACCTCACGTAGATTTTAGGGTACCAAAATTGTTTATTGACGTAACTGCTTTAAAAAAATGATTCTCGCCTTCGGATAGCTTTTTTAGGCCTGAAGAAGCTATCCGAAGGAGAGCGAAATATTTCCAGATAAAAGTAATTTAAAAAACCAACACCTTAAGCTGAAAAAATATATAATATTATTTAAGATTTTCAATGAAGATTTAATGATATTGAAAATAATAAAATCAGGCTAATATAGAGTAAAACATTTGCTAAGTTTTCTTAAAATATGTAAAATGGGTACGACCGGGGGGATTTTGGGAATATAATTTTGCAACCCTAAAATTATGGGTAGGGTGGGTACACAGGTGCGTTTCTATTCAGCTTCACCTTTAATAGAAAATATGCAGACCGCAAACGGATTTCTTTCCTAATCGAACTTGTGTTCATATACAGCTTACTTTAGGGAGTTAGGACAACAGCTCACGTTTTGCCATGTTTTTTATCTATTAGGAAGTCTATAATATTATTTATGTACCTTATCTTAGTAGTAAGAAAAAATAAGAATAAGTACCCCTCACCCGGCTGATTGCTAGCTTTAGCAATGTCTCCCATATGTTTCTATATTTTTTATATCCAGATGCTAGTAGCGTCGTGTTGACTTATCTGGCTGCGAACCAACCGAAAAAGAAAGAGACAAAGGTGTTCATTATATAAATTGGCGCCCAACATATGGCCCAGAAAGCTCGTATAATGAAAACTTATTAATTTAACTACGTGATATTTGTTATAAATACTATTCAATGATTTTTTTTTAAATCAGTTTTGAATATATTGCATATATATGCTAGGTCTGCTCTGCAAAAATATTGGGTGTACAATATAATTGGCATTGGGTCATATAATTGGCATCTTTAGGAGCCCTGTCTGGCTAGTTAGGGCGGTTGACCGTAAAATTTTAAAAATGTATGCTTTATATTGGAGCGCCCTTAAGAATATCAGTTAGGTGGTAGACGTGTTCACAAGAAATGTAGAGTGAGAAATATTAGTGGAAGTCAGTCGTACATTTTGCACCCTCGAAAATTACAAGATAGTTGCCTTTTAGTAAACATTTTTGAAGTTTTTTAGAGAGATATATAAAAAAGCATTGCCACACAGTGAAATAAAGGAATATACTCCTAGAATTGATTTTTTCGGTAATGTGTAATTGTATTGTTCATATTAGAAGAAACTAGCAACAGTAGGTGATGTAAGTAGGTATCTGTGGTAGTTTTTTAGTTTTTTAAACAAATATACTTTTAAAGTATTGAAAAAAGTTTTTGATGAAGAAATATACATTTAAATTTTAATGTTAATTTTTAAATTAACATTAACACTTGCCAAAGCTTATGTCCACTGTTTCAAGTATTGTATGTTTTATGTGCTTCAAAATATTTTTCAATGGATTTTTCATTTGCACAATTTTCATTTAATTTACTGAAATTACTTAGCATTAAAGAGGGATATGTGAATTGGATTGTGTATAGAAAAATCTTTCATCAATAGAAGAGAATGCAAATAAATATACAATAAATACTGCACTATTATTATTATTATTTTTTTTTTTTGTTATTGTAGTCTTACCTTGTCTTATGCTTATTTGTAATTATTACATCCCTGTGAGCCCTTGTTCGTTTCTTATTAATACACTTTTCCATTTCAAAAAATGTAATGAACAAACGACCAGCTCTTTTGATTACTCAGTTTTCGACATATTGCAGACCAATGCTGACGAACACAAGCATCTTAAAAATATAATATTTGTAGTTTTTCATAAATATTTTGTGCTTTTGCAATTTTGAAATATGCAGCTTTTTATTTGAGTCCAGAATGCAACAAAACTAAAATTTGAATACAATTACTTCATTTCTTACCTTTTAAATGTTGAAATACATTATTATATTTTATTTATTTCTTGTATTTTGTTTTTTGTTTGTCACAATTTTAATATTATTTTAAAACAGAATTTCGAACAAAATTAAAAACATTGGAACTTATAAAATAATACAGTAGCTCCAAGGCAACTTTAATAGGGCAGTGGTATCAGCTGTTTTTCGTTTTCTTTGCGGAAATTTGTCAAAAACTCATAGACTTTCTTGCTTTTTCGTACAAAAGAAAACCAAAATTCTGACAATTTTTCGTAAATTCTACCAACAAAATACATGTTGATGTTTGTTGGTGTCGTATATATTGTCATTCTGCCACTACCTATTTAAAGCTGCCTTGTGTAGCACAATTTTATGAAAAATTTCACATTCCTTATACCTGTCAGATGGTGATTGTCAAGGAAAATTGGAATAATGAAACTACCTTGTATTTGTTATACCATGGTTTGCTCTACCTCTGACCTTGATGTGAAGCCATTTACCCCTATCCCGCTGACCTAATTTTTTGGTTTATGCATTTTTTTTACCAAACCCCATAAATCAAGAGGATCTAACGAATCCAATTCCCAAAAATCGTGGAGACCATTTTTCCCAAGTATGTACAGAGAAAAAAAAAATTTTATTTTCATGGTCAATAACAAAATTTGCTAAATCAATTAATAAATTGTTTGAATGCTGACCAGTAAAGAAATTCGTGAATGAAAAGAAAAGTTTACTAAATAAAGTTACTGATCGAAAGCAAATATTTTTTAACAAGAATGGTATACTTTTGTTATACATAGTTGTACATACATATACGAGTATATCTATATGGAAATTATTTTTTCAGACAAATATTATATTTTTACAATAATTTTTTCCATGTGCTTTATGATTGATTTAAAAATAACAATCAATAGACTAAGAACCGTGTTTTCTATTTACATATTTATTTATTTTTGAATACCCTTTATTATTAACGACAAAAAACGAGCATTAAAACTTTCTTAAAATAGGATGTTAAGGCTTCGCTGCAATTCAACAAAATGACTGCTAACTGTGTTTATCTCGTTTTCATGTTCTTGTATGTTTTTTCGATATTGTCGGTTGCTTGTTACTTTTATTTGGCTTATTTAGGTTTATTTTGATGCGACAAAACTTTTTCATTAATGAAAAACTTTTTCTATGTATGTATGTATATGCTGTTTTACTTTATTTTCATTTTGTGTTTAGGTGGTGTGGTGAGCCTGTTGCTTATTCCCATCGTTATAAATGTTTAAGCATTATGATTTATTTTCATTTGTCAGCTTTTTTACTAAAGTGTAAAAACAGAGATTTGGTTTGAAGGAAAAAGTTTCAAACAAGATTAATTATTGGAAACTTTTTTCTAAAAAGAAGTAAAATAAAAAAAATGCTAAAATTATAATACAATTTTTAATACTTTTAATGTAAGGGGTTAAATTAACGTAAATAAGAAAAACGTATCTATGTAAAGTAGCTTTTTGAAAAGAGAATGAAATTGTGATAACACTAAAGAAAATTTAAATTCAGGAAATAGGCAAAACAAAAGGGATTATAAAAAATTTTAATTTTAGGATACTGTCTACGTACAAAAACTTTTTGGCTTACTGGCAAGGAAATGTAAAATAGGCTGATGATTATGAGAAATTATGCGCAACCGTCAGAAGACATTCTGTTGTTTATAGTACTAGACAGATAAGGATTTGCTAACATCCGCACCTGTCCTTATCTGACAGTAAACCAACTGCAGTGAACAACTGCAGTAAACCAAAAACAGTAAACAAATTGAAGTTGCCAACAGCTAAATAACACCCGAAGTAGTCTGAAAAGCATACAATGTTGGTAACAACATAAAATAAAATAAAATAAAATAAAATAAAATATAATAAAATAAAATAAAATAAAATAAAATAAAATAAAATAAAATAAAATAAAATAAAATAAAATAAAATAAAATAAAATAAAATAAAATAAAATAAAATAAAATAAAATAAAATAAAATAAAATAAAATAAAATAAAATAAAATAAAATAAAATAAAATAAAATAAAATAAAATAAAATAAAATAAAATAATATAAAATAAAATAAAATAAAATATAATAAAATAAAATAAAATAAAATAAAATAAAATAAAATATAATAAAATAAAATAAAATAAAATAAAATAAAATAAAACAAAATAAAATAAAATAAAATAAAATAAAATAAAATAAAATAAAATAAAATAAAATAAAATAAAATAAAATAAAATAAAATAAAATAAAATAAAATAAAATAAAATAAAATAAAATAAAATAAAATAAAATAAAATAAAATAAAATAAAATAAAATAAAATAAAATAAAATAAAATAAAATAAAATAAAATAAAATAAAATAAAATAAAATAAAATAAAATAAAATAAAATAAAATAAAATAAAATAAAATAAAATAAAATAAAATAAAATAAAATAAAATAAAATAAAATAAAATAAAATAAAATAAAATAAAATAAAATAAAATAAAATAAAATAAAATAAAATAAAATAAAATAAAATAAAATAAAATAAAATAAAATAAAATAAAATAAAATAAAATAAAATAAAATAAAATAAAATAAAATAAAATAAAATAAAATAAAATAAAATAAAATAAAATAAAATAAAATAAAATAAAATAAAATAAAATAAAATAAAATAAAATAAAATAAAATAAAATAAAATAAAATAAAATAAAATAAAATAAAATAAAATAAAATAAAATAAAATAAAATAAAATAAAATAAAATAAAATAAAATAAAATAAAATAAAATAAAATAAAATAAAATAAAATAAAATAAAATAAAATAAAATAAAATAAAATAAAATAAAATAAAATAAAATAAAATAAAATAAAATAAAATAAAATAAAATAAAATAAAATAAAATAAAATAAAATAAAATAAAATAAAATAAAATAAAATAAAATAAAATAAAATAAAATAAAATAAAATAAAATAAAATAAAATAAAATAAAATAAAATAAAATAAAATAAAATAAAATAAAATAAAATAAGAATCGACATATTTTAGCATTTAAAAGGGCAAGGAATGGATTATTACATTACAATCTTAATCATTTTAAATTAGATTTTTGCTTTGGTCATTTGTTCATCAGGTTTTAGTTTTTCCTTCCTTAAGGATTTTTTACAATACAAAGGATTAAGGATTTTTTACAATACAAATTTGCTGTGATCAATAATTTTTGATTGAAGAAGACACAAACAAAATCATACTTGTTTTTAGCTTTCCAGACTTAAAAAATTAGCTGCATATTTCAAAATTGTAAAATCACAATAAGATACTTGTACAAAATACAATTATCGGCTTTTTCAAGACGCTTATCTACATAGCAGTATTGGTGAAAATATTGCAATCAGACTTTTCACAGAACTCAATTCCATTCGGAAACGGATTTCAATCAGTTTTTTAGTTCATTAGAAAATATTATTTTCATTCTTGAAACCAAAAATCAAATTTTATTATGAAATATTTTTCGGTTTTTCGTTTTCTGAAGAAACAAAAGCCGGTTGAATTCTGCTTCCAAACGGATTCTGTGGCGTGGCTGATAATAACGAAAACTGAGTTACCAAAAGAGAAAAACGAACAAGGCTACACAGGAATTTAATTCCAGTAAGCCCAAGATATACGAGTAGTATGACTACAATAGTATTCATATTAATGGTTGTGTTAGTGCAGTACTTATATTTATTGGTACTCATTTCCATTGACGAATTCATTTTATTACACAATCCAAACACAAACATAGTGCCAGTTTCACGATAGCGAAGCTGTTCGTACGTTCACCCAATTACATTTAAAACAATAACAAAATTTTGAATGTTGTTTTTGTTTTAAATATAATTGTGCGAACGAACGAACAGCTTCGTTATCGCGAAATTGGCCTATAGTCTTATTTATATTTAGTAAGTAATATCAGTAGGATAATTGAAAATTGTACAAATAAAAAATCTACTGAATATGTTCAAGAACGTAAAACATACTTGAAAGGGTGGTTATAAGTTTTGACAAAAGAAATGTAAAAATCAACGTTTAAATTTAGTTGTTTTTACTTTACTTTAATAGCATATATGCTTAAAATTTTAATATCTGTAGCTAACAAAACGACCACAGATTCCTACCTACAACAGTTTATAGTTTCTTCTAGTACGAACAATGCATACAGATTTCGGAAAAACAAATTCTAGGAGTAGATTTTCTTATTTCACAGTATGCGTTGCCATACTCTTTATATTTCTCTCTAAAAATAAACTTCAAAAATCCTTATTAAAAATAACAAAAAGAGAATGCAACTAACTACATTGTACACATATTTTTTTTATGCTTCTCAATTGTTTTTCAAAAATTGTATATTTTATTTTTAAAAGTAAAATAAACAATGAACCTTGAAATGAAATTTTGTATAAAAAGTGCCTCAATTTGTCATGGATTTTTGATGGAGTTGTATTTATGTTGAAATCCGTCATCTACTCGTACATTGCCATTTACAAAAGTGAAACAAATTCGGCGGGGCTGTGACGCGCATAATACGGCTGAATGTAAAGCTGAAGGTACATATCACACGTTGTCGTTTTTTACGCGTGTCAAACTTTCTACGCGTTCTACACTTTTGCAAACGCAACTTACATGCAACGCTTCATGCGATAAGTTTTTTGTTGTATTTGAAGTACATATTTTTTATAAACAAACTTTCTTAACACAAAAATATAAAATAATAATCCACGGCACAAATATTCTTGGCGATAACATTGAAAAATAAAATGAATTGTGATCTGCGACTATGTTTTTATAACGCTTATGACGCGTAGAAAGTAAACCTACTTTTTGCGTCGTATGCGTCTTTGCTTCCTATGCATTGTGCTGTAGCTTGTCTCATACAATTGCACTGATTCTACTTTTTTGACAGGCGCTTAGAACGCATTAATGCATATAGCTTGTGGTATGGAACTGCAGTTTGGAAGTGTTGAAAGACAAACATATTTTGCATGATGAAGCTCCAAACACTTAGACGACACCAGACTTCACGAGTACAATTGAAGTTAGCTTCAAATGCTGCATTCTCATCAGCAACATAATTATTTTAAAGACAGCAGCAGCACTATGTGTATTTAAAAAATTCAAGTTTCAGAGGTGCCACATATATATTTTGCATGAATAAAATTAAAATTACTGACTAAAAACGTAATAATATCACGTAAAACTGTACAAACTAATCAATTTATTTGTTTATTTTATTTATGTGATGTTTATTTCTATTAAATATTTCAAACAAATTTTAGTTCAACTTGCTGCCAATTTATACTTATAGTGGCAGCACTGCATTTACTGCCTACGAAAATAGAAACTAGTCTAAGTTGGCAGCAGCAGCAAATGCTGTTGTGATGTCGTTAAAATAATCGTGTGCACTTAAACATATGTATTATATTTTTGACAGATTGTTGCTTGCTGTCTGCTGTCGTCTATGTGTTTAAAGCTTGAGTGTCTGCTAAAAGTAAAATTTTCACGTTTTTGATTTTGATTTTTACTTTTTCTTTACTTTCAATTCATCTTGTTCTGAAAACTTTCAAGTCTAATATAGTGATTTTTATAATAATCGAAATGTTAAACGATTTAGGTTTATATAGTTTCTGTGTTGATAACTCTTTTAAAGCAAATAAATAATTTATTATTTCTTATTTTATTTTTATTTTCTTTATTGTGGAACATCATTTCATTTTAAATAATTGATCTCTGTGAAGTAGTGTGCATACTCACACGTTCATGTTTATTGTCCAATATATACAATTAATTACTTGCAAATTCAGAACACTACAACAATCTAAGTTATTTATAAGCCACGTATAGCACTCATGTAGCATGTTACCAGACAATCACAAGTATAACAAGTAAAGCAAAAATCAAATAAAGCTTTATTTATACACAAAAAATTAAGTTTGAACTAGTACGAATTTGTACAGTGAGTTCGTTACAGGTAAAATTTATGTTAAAAAAACGCTGAAATTCAACTGTTTACAAATCACAACTTTGTTATTTTTTATTTCTTTTTTGTGAACTTTTTTATTATTTTTTCTGTCTTCTTCAATCAAAAATTGTTGATCGCAGCAAATTGGTATTGTAAAAAAATCCTTCTTAAGAAAAAACCTAAGAAAGGAAAAACTTGAACTAAAACCCGGTGTGGATATGTACAAACCACAAATTTAATTTAAAAATTTCTTTGTAATATCAAAACACATTTAATGCTTTCGTATTATAACACATGGGCTAGCAAAGAACTCACAGTTTTTTTGGTTCAAAATTAGCTTTATTCATCAACGTAATCTCGATCAAAAGCAACACAATGATTTCAGCGCCGCTCTAACATTTCACTTCCCAAAATACTGAGGCCATAACTTTACTAGCCGATTGTTGTACTTTCGGGCGCCTTGGAGAAAGTTCACCAGATGACGATTGTTTTGATTTCGGAGTAAAGTGATGAATCCTTGTTTCATCCATTGTCGCATATCGACGCAAAAGTTCCGATTTGTTGCTTTTAAACATGGCCAAACACTGCTCAGAATCATCAAAACGTACTCGTTTTTGGTCAACATAATACTTTTCAAGCCATTCCTTCGCTGGAACGGTATTTTTCCCCATCAAGAAATAGTGTAAAATTAAAACACGGAATTGTTTTTGATCCATTGTTTTCAAAATAACAAAAGTAGAGTCACTCTTAGCACAATAACTCACAAACTAATGAATAGAATATCATGAAATTTTAACAGTCTTTTAAAGGTTGGTATTAACTAATATAAAACCAGCGCCATCTATGTGTAAGGCTCATGTACTATAATAACAGACATAAAAGCTTTACTGTAATGGATTTGAATGTGAAAAGTAGTATCGTTAAAATGAAGATATTTAGATTAGATTTTTGTTTTTTGTACATTGGGATTTAGTTCAAATCTTTCCTTTCTTAAGTTTTCTTAAGAAGGATTTTTTACAATACAAATTTGCTGTGATCAATAATTTTCGACTGAAGAACACAAAAAAAAGAATAATCAAACCTTTTGCTGGGGGGACAGCTAGCTGTTTTGTAGTCGCTATATTATTCCTCAGCACCCATTTGGATTTGAACTTGAGTCATTACGTATTATGAACGGCTGCCTTAACCACGCAGCCACCGAGCCATTAAATTATTCTCTGTCTATATACATCTTATATTGAATTACGTAAGCCGGAGGAGAACTAAGAGCTTTTCATTAGAACAATGATACCTTTATATCATTAATAATGTAATTTTTATACATTAGCACCAAATAAGTAATGTATGATAATGAATAATAATTGCAATAAAAAAGTCGGCCAGATTTCGTACTTGCAATAGCAATTGCAATAAGAAAGTTATTTTAGTTATATTTATGTATTAGGAATGGACTTTTTCCACTTTTTATATTTTTGGGTTAGCGTTGTGCAGCAAAACTGTTTTTGTTTATTTTGTGCCAAAATAGAATTGTTTGGAATTGTGATTATTGCTATAGAGAGAAGGTGTTCATAGCTTACTGTTAGCTTAGTTATTTCAAAAATGAACTTATAGCACTTTCAAAAATAATAGCTCATATATATTTTATAATATAAATTTGAAAATTTATTGCACCTGAATTGGGCTTTAAAATGGTTTGATTTCTATTTTCTGCTACATAGATTTTTTTTGGTATAAATTAGGGCGGTCATAATGCTTATACTTGCAAAGGGAGGAAGGTTGGGTTTTTTGTCAGTAATATTGTTGTTTTTTTCTCTTTATATGTTTTATTTTTAATATCTGGTCCCTATAGTAAAGGTTGTGTCCTGCACGGTTCCATAGTGCAGCGAATTTTTTTTCCAAATCTATTACTTTCTTCAGAACTTTGAATTATCCACTGCCCCACTGTCTTGCCAGTGGATACTCAATACATATTTATATCCAAGTAACAAGTTAAGGTTACAGTACGGCCTTGAATAATGTCACCTACTCATAAATAACAAGCACACAATTTCACATACTTGTTCTTTTTAAAGTATTAAATAAACACACATTTACATGTTTCTTGATTTGTTGTTGCACGAGTACGGACATACAGAACGAAAAAGATACACATGTAAACAACATAAAAATGGTATGAGATCTACATGAAAATCTAGAGTCAGAATTTTTTCTTGCAGCAGTTGTTTCAGAAATCACAGTAATTATTAATTGACTTGAGGGTTTTTATTTGTTAAAGCAAAACAAAAATTTATTGTTCAAGATGCAAACAAATCCTTGGTAAGAAGATAAATTGTTAAGGACAAAAAATGTCAGAGTAAAAAACAAAACTGTATCAAGATTTTCAAAACCAAGAAACCAAGTGATACAGTACAATGGTATATAAACTAACGAATTAGGGTTGTCTACAAACAAAATGAAATGAAAAAAAAAAGAGAAGGAATTAAGTCTGTTGGAGTACAATAATAAATACCGTGAATACTTAATGAGATTACAAAGCGAAAATATCAATCAAATTGTTTTCCTTTATTTATTTAAATATATTGTGCTTTTTAGCAAATTATGCTTATCCGATAGAAATTCTATTTTTTATAATATTTAATGTACGAGCACATACATACATAACGACTAGTCAAAAGTTTAAATTCCGACGAATTTTTACTTGATTTTGTCCACAAAACCTGTTGTTAAAAATATAAAACAAATTTCTTTTGCTTATTTTACTTTGAAGATACAGCAAAATTTTTATGGCCTTATTCACAAGAAATATTGTATGTTTATTAAGCAATTATTGGCAAATTTTTTATAGAAATTTGTCATATAACAGTTTAATAAACATACATTATTTTTTATGAATATGGCCGTTGCTATTAATAACAAGTTCTTTATAAAATATGAAAGAAAAATTAGTTCCCCGACACTTTAATCTGGGCAAGTTGGCATCACTAGCCCAAGTGACAATTTTTTGTTAGTTACCTCGCCTTCACAAAAGAAAGTTAACTGTGCAAAGTCTCGTGATTAACGGTGGTAAGGGAAAGAATAGTCACTGTCTCGGCTTTTGTTTTAGTGTATGTGTGCTTTGTCAAAAAACTGTTTATACATGGCCTGATCAAAAATATCTGTTATATCCAAATTTCGAGAGTTACGTATGTTCCATTTTTTTATGTTGTGTTGGTGCACATCTCTGTTATATACGTTGGCAATATCAGCAATTTCGGATTGTCAGTTTGTTGTTGACAGATAAAAGGGTTAATCGTTTTTTGGTATGCACTTCGATTTTTCACTAAGTTTTTTGTTTTCTATCTTGGAGCAGTGCTCAGGCAGTGACCCCTACATATGCAGCGCATTGTACCAGAACTAGGAAAATAGGCTGTGAGTAGGGGGAAAGTGGGAGTAGTATTTGTGAACATTTGACTTGAACATTCCAATATTATAACAGATAGGAAAAACGTCTGCAAGCAGCTTATTACACGGACGAAGCGTGTGGCTGAAAAGTGAATTTTCTCTGTAATGAGTTGTACGATTCCCTGGCCAATCGACCACAAATGGATGAGCTCTAGACAAAGATCGCATGCTTCGTAAAAATGTGCGGGTTTCGGGAACAAAACCCCTAATCTCGCCAGTGCAAAATACATTGTAGTAAGATAGAACAGAGTGACGCACTCCACAATGCGTTGAGGCACCAGCTCCAACATGAGAGTTGTATTCTATTTTCAATCGAATGTAGGTAGAATAAATAGTAAGGTGGTTGGATGGAGTGAAGTACATCTTACACAGTTTCAAAAACTGAAGCACTTGAATGCTTCCTTACAGCCATCCCTAAACAAGAGCGGCAAGCGTTTTTTTAGCAGTCAAAAGTTCTCATGTCCGTACATTTTGTATGGAGCATACCGAAACAATGCCTCGGCAACGCTTTGCAATTGGAAAATCCAATTTTGACAATGCGTTTCACAGTGAAGTAAATTGCAAAAGAAAATAATTGTAAACCAAAGAGTGAAGAAAAAATATAAATAAGGAAAATAAATAAGCAAATAAAAAATATTTGTATTTCTTATTGGAAAATAGAGGTAGAAATTATTTTCAACTTATCTAAGTAACTCATTTTTAAAACTTTAATTATTTTATTTTAATATAATAAAAAAGTCACAATCAATAATGCCATCCGTCCAGCTGTTAAGATAATCGGGGTTGTTTTATTTCTTTGTTTTATAACTCTGCTTTTATCGTTTTGGCATAACGTTGCGGCTTTTGTTTAGGGATGGCGTTTCAGCGTTAAACCTCAGTGGAAAAAACGTACCGCTTGCCGCTCTTGTTTAGGGATGGCGTTTAGAGGCATGAAAAATGTGTATGACGTCCAGCGAACGTCATACTGTATCTTCGTTCCAAGCACCTCAAGAGCATCCGATTCCTTTATATCTCTCGATTTCAGAGGAATATATATATATATATATATATATATATATATATATATATATATATATATATATATATATATATATATATATATATATATATATATATATATATATATATATATATATATATATATATATATATATATATATATATATATATATATATATATATATTCCTTCCTTCCTTCCTTCCTTCCTACTTCCAAATGGTTTATTTTTATAACCATTTTCACCAATTAATAACTATATGTACAAATAATCCTCAAAATTTGTTTTAGTATTATTAATATTGAAAAAACACACACAGATAAACTGATTGCTTTCAAATTAAAAAAAAATTCAATAAAAATATGTTCAACGACAATATTTAGTTTAATGGAAATGTGTTGTAGATATATACATATATTACAAAAATGAACAGTATGTTATTAAATAAAACAAAAGCTATTGTTATATTCAAATTATCTTTTTTAAACATTATTATTGCATTTAACTATATTTTGAAATAAGAGAAATGTAATAATAGAAATGTCGAATATCTAACACTAATATAGTTACAAAGGATTATACTATATTAACTATTATAATATATTGCTAGTCGCAATAATACGGAATATCACAGAGTAAATACTAATGTTGCCACAACAATTTGCCAAACTGCGTTTTATTTTCGTGTACTCTGTAGTGGCTTAACCAGTTAGCTGACTTTATCTGTCTGTGTTACGCTACTTTCATTTTGCTGCCTAAAACTAACCCTCCTATCATATAGGCGGACTTTTGTCAAAGTTCTTTTATTCTGCAATTCAAAGCAATGAGCACAATTTTCAGAATATGACTTACTACACAAAATTTCTAAAAAAAAAGTGTTTGACGTAATGAGGTGATATACAACATTTTGTCATGCACGTTAAATCAAAAAACTCAGAAAAGAGCAAATAAATCCTTGAAACAATGTTTATTTACTCGTATATGAATTGCAGCACAAGGTATTTCTCTTGTAGTAGGTATATAGTGAAGTTGTTTCAGATATATTAAAAAGGAAGTTAAAATGGTTAAAAAAAACTTAGTTCACAGCAGATTTTTATTAATTTGAAACAGAAAATATCTCATTGTAGCAAAGCTTTGCTGCAAACAATATAGACAGCAGCAAAGCAGAAAAAAATAAATAAATAATAGTAATAAAAGCTACGCAAGTGATTTTAAGATTCATTGTTTTTTAGTGTTTATATTTTTTTATTTTTTATTTTTAAGTGACATTTAAGAAATAAGGCAAGAAGTCACACCTTTTATTATTTAAATAAGAGTATCTTTGGTATATTTTTTCACCATATAATTAATTGCTTTATATAACCTGAAAAAACAAAACCTGATGTTGTGACATTACCCGGACCGACCCAAGAAAAATACATTAATTGAAAATCATACGAAAAGTAAAATAAGCTTAACAAAAGCATAAGTGTGGGAAAAAAGTTTCATCGCACACGCAGCCCAACAAAAAGTAAAAGATGCAGGAAAAATAGTTTGAAAAGAACCATACAGAAAGAAGCACATTCAATTCTCATAAATCTTCGTTAAATTTCTTCTCATGAATCTTAGGACTTTGTATGCAGAGTCAAAGCCAACCGAAGTTTACAGGAGCAAGCGTTCAAGCAGCTGAACCAGAGAATTGAATAAAAATAGAAGCCAACTGATGGTAACCATTCACTGGTAAATTTATAAGACGTTTTATTCATACAAATGACAATTTTTTTCTCTTCATTTGTTTTTATTTTAACATTCGTATTCCATTTTTTTGTGCTTCGCGCAAAAAAAAAAGCTTTTTAAACTCATGCAAATGCTGATCAGTTTTTGCTTGTTTTATTTTCATTATTGTTTTCATTGTTCAAACTTTTGCACGGTAGCATGAAAATATGAAAAATTTCAAGTTCGGAGAAAAATATATTTTAAATTACTATTCTATCAACAAGATGTGCTGTTTCTATTCTCAGGAAATTAATTAAGTAACTTATAGTTAATTGCATATTGTAAAACTCAACAAAAGGCATGTCTTTGTTGCATGAACAAGAGGCTTAGACTATTCCGGCGAAACCTTGGCAATATGTTTTTTACTTGTAACAATATACGATAACTTTACATAGAATTTTCTATTTGAACTTTTTAGAAATAGACAAGAAATGACTTGGTTATTTTCAAATATATAAATAGTTTTTCATGGCAAAAATACGAGTGTATCTCTTATTCCTACAATAGTAATTAACTAAAATATGTTCACATGTTTTCAAAACAAAAGAAAGTATGGTAAAAACTACCTTGTAAATCTTTATAATTAGAATGAAAAATGTAGTAAGTCAATATTTGTTTTTATGGATTTTGTTAATTTGACAATTTTAGTATAACCAGTGTTTGTTTTACTCTCAGTGTAACTTAACAGGTTTCAATAACCGGCGTAAAAGTAATATAATAATCTTATGCCAGCGTTTTTTCCCATCCTCGAAACACTTCTGAAACGTCTTTTTGGTAACGCCAACAGCTCCTGTTTCGATTTTTATTTTATCTCTTCAATCGTAGCAAAACGCTCTTCTTTCATCGATGTCTTCAGTTCTGGGAAGACGAAAAAGTAAGCGCGAGGGCTAAGTCCGGTGAATACGGTGGTAGAAGCATGATAACGGTTTTGTTTTTGACCAAAAACTCACACACGAGTATCGATGTGTGAGCTGGTGCGTTATCATGGTGCAATTCTGTGCGTTTCTGACGAATTGCTTCGCGCAAACGACGCATATCTTCAAAGTAGTATTTTTTATTGACCGTACAACCTTGTGCCAAGAATTCATGATGCACCACGCCATTGCAGTCGAAGAAAACAGTGAGCAAAACCATCACATTTGACCGAAATTGACGTGCTTTTTTCGGTCTTGTCTCCATTGGGAGGATTGGGCTTCGGTTTCAATGTCATAGCCATACACCCATTATACAAGTTATGACCTTTCTGAGGAAATCTGGATCGTCGATGTTCAACAGCTCCCAAAGCCGTTGGTTTTGTTCAAAATTTATAAAAGTGAATTTTCTCTGTAATGAGTTGTACGATTCCCTGGCCAATCGACCACAAATGGATGAGCTCTAGACAAAGATCGCATGCTTCGTAAAAATGTGCGGGTTTCGGGAACAAAACCCCTAATCTCGCCAGTGCAAAATACATTGTAGTAAGATAGAACAGAGTGACGCACTCCACAATGCGTTGAGGCACCAGCTCCAACATGAGAGTTGTATTCTATTTTCAATCGAATGTAGGTAGAATAAATAGTAAGGTGGTTGGATGGAGTGAAGTACATCTTACACAGTTTCAAAAACTGAAGCACTTGAATGCTTCCTTACAGCCATCCCTAAACAAGAGCGGCAAGCGTTTTTTTAGCAGTCAAAAGTTCTCATGTCCGTACATTTTGTATGGAGCATACCGAAACAATGCCTCGGCAACGCTTTGCAATTGGAAAATCCAATTTTGACAATGCGTTTCACAGTGAAGTAAATTGCAAAAGAAAATAATTGTAAACCAAAGAGTGAAGAAAAAATATAAATAAGGAAAATAAATAAGCAAATAAAAAATATTTGTATTTCTTATTGGAAAATAGAGGTAGAAATTATTTTCAACTTATCTAAGTAACTCATTTTTAAAACTTTAATTATTTTATTTTAATATAATAAAAAAGTCACAATCAATAATGCCATCCGTCCAGCTGTTAAGATAATCGGGGTTGTTTTATTTCTTTGTTTTATAACTCTGCTTTTATCGTTTTGGCATAACGTTGCGGCTTTTGTTTAGGGATGGCGTTTCAGCGTTAAACCTCAGTGGAAAAAACGTACCGCTTGCCGCTCTTGTTTAGGGATGGCGTTTAGAGGCATGAAAAATGTGTATGACGTCCAGCGAACGTCATACTGTATCTTCGTTCCAAGCACCTCAAGAGCATCCGATTCCTTTATATCTCTCGATTTCAGAGGAATATATATATATATATATATATATATATATATATATATATATATATATATATATATATATATATATATATATATATATATATATATATATATATATATATATATATATATATATATATATATATATATATATATTCCTTCCTTCCTTCCTTCCTTCCTACTTCCAAATGGTTTATTTTTATAACCATTTTCACCAATTAATAACTATATGTACAAATAATCCTCAAAATTTGTTTTAGTATTATTAATATTGAAAAAACACACACAGATAAACTGATTGCTTTCAAATTAAAAAAAAATTCAATAAAAATATGTTCAACGACAATATTTAGTTTAATGGAAATGTGTTGTAGATATATACATATATTACAAAAATGAACAGTATGTTATTAAATAAAACAAAAGCTATTGTTATATTCAAATTATCTTTTTTAAACATTATTATTGCATTTAACTATATTTTGAAATAAGAGAAATGTAATAATAGAAATGTCGAATATCTAACACTAATATAGTTACAAAGGATTATACTATATTAACTATTATAATATATTGCTAGTCGCAATAATACGGAATATCACAGAGTAAATACTAATGTTGCCACAACAATTTGCCAAACTGCGTTTTATTTTCGTGTACTCTGTAGTGGCTTAACCAGTTAGCTGACTTTATCTGTCTGTGTTACGCTACTTTCATTTTGCTGCCTAAAACTAACCCTCCTATCATATAGGCGGACTTTTGTCAAAGTTCTTTTATTCTGCAATTCAAAGCAATGAGCACAATTTTCAGAATATGACTTACTACACAAAATTTCTAAAAAAAAAGTGTTTGACGTAATGAGGTGATATACAACATTTTGTCATGCACGTTAAATCAAAAAACTCAGAAAAGAGCAAATAAATCCTTGAAACAATGTTTATTTACTCGTATATGAATTGCAGCACAAGGTATTTCTCTTGTAGTAGGTATATAGTGAAGTTGTTTCAGATATATTAAAAAGGAAGTTAAAATGGTTAAAAAAAACTTAGTTCACAGCAGATTTTTATTAATTTGAAACAGAAAATATCTCATTGTAGCAAAGCTTTGCTGCAAACAATATAGACAGCAGCAAAGCAGAAAAAAATAAATAAATAATAGTAATAAAAGCTACGCAAGTGATTTTAAGATTCATTGTTTTTTAGTGTTTATATTTTTTTATTTTTTATTTTTAAGTGACATTTAAGAAATAAGGCAAGAAGTCACACCTTTTATTATTTAAATAAGAGTATCTTTGGTATATTTTTTCACCATATAATTAATTGCTTTATATAACCTGAAAAAACAAAACCTGATGTTGTGACATTACCCGGACCGACCCAAGAAAAATACATTAATTGAAAATCATACGAAAAGTAAAATAAGCTTAACAAAAGCATAAGTGTGGGAAAAAAGTTTCATCGCACACGCAGCCCAACAAAAAGTAAAAGATGCAGGAAAAATAGTTTGAAAAGAACCATACAGAAAGAAGCACATTCAATTCTCATAAATCTTCGTTAAATTTCTTCTCATGAATCTTAGGACTTTGTATGCAGAGTCAAAGCCAACCGAAGTTTACAGGAGCAAGCGTTCAAGCAGCTGAACCAGAGAATTGAATAAAAATAGAAGCCAACTGATGGTAACCATTCACTGGTAAATTTATAAGACGTTTTATTCATACAAATGACAATTTTTTTCTCTTCATTTGTTTTTATTTTAACATTCGTATTCCATTTTTTTGTGCTTCGCGCAAAAAAAAAAGCTTTTTAAACTCATGCAAATGCTGATCAGTTTTTGCTTGTTTTATTTTCATTATTGTTTTCATTGTTCAAACTTTTGCACGGTAGCATGAAAATATGAAAAATTTCAAGTTCGGAGAAAAATATATTTTAAATTACTATTCTATCAACAAGATGTGCTGTTTCTATTCTCAGGAAATTAATTAAGTAACTTATAGTTAATTGCATATTGTAAAACTCAACAAAAGGCATGTCTTTGTTGCATGAACAAGAGGCTTAGACTATTCCGGCGAAACCTTGGCAATATGTTTTTTACTTGTAACAATATACGATAACTTTACATAGAATTTTCTATTTGAACTTTTTAGAAATAGACAAGAAATGACTTGGTTATTTTCAAATATATAAATAGTTTTTCATGGCAAAAATACGAGTGTATCTCTTATTCCTACAATAGTAATTAACTAAAATATGTTCACATGTTTTCAAAACAAAAGAAAGTATGGTAAAAACTACCTTGTAAATCTTTATAATTAGAATGAAAAATGTAGTAAGTCAATATTTGTTTTTATGGATTTTGTTAATTTGACAATTTTAGTATAACCAGTGTTTGTTTTACTCTCAGTGTAACTTAACAGGTTTCAATAACCGGCGTAAAAGTAATATAATAATCTTATGCCAGCGTTTTTTCCCATCCTCGAAACACTTCTGAAACGTCTTTTTGGTAACGCCAACAGCTCCTGTTTCGATTTTTATTTTATCTCTTCAATCGTAGCAAAACGCTCTTCTTTCATCGATGTCTTCAGTTCTGGGAAGACGAAAAAGTAAGCGCGAGGGCTAAGTCCGGTGAATACGGTGGTAGAAGCATGATAACGGTTTTGTTTTTGACCAAAAACTCACACACGAGTATCGATGTGTGAGCTGGTGCGTTATCATGGTGCAATTCTGTGCGTTTCTGACGAATTGCTTCGCGCAAACGACGCATATCTTCAAAGTAGTATTTTTTATTGACCGTACAACCTTGTGCCAAGAATTCATGATGCACCACGCCATTGCAGTCGAAGAAAACAGTGAGCAAAACCATCACATTTGACCGAAATTGACGTGCTTTTTTCGGTCTTGTCTCCATTGGGAGGATTGGGCTTCGGTTTCAATGTCATAGCCATACACCCATTATACAAGTTATGACCTTTCTGAGGAAATCTGGATCGTCGATGTTCAACAGCTCCCAAAGCCGTTGGTTTTGTTCAAAATTTAGCAATTTAGCTCAAAATTTAGCATGTATCATGCCTAAAACATCAAAAAAAAAAAAAAATAAGCCAAACGATATGCCAACGTTATCAGCAAACTCTCTGATAGTGCTTCGACAATTATCCAAAATCATTTTCTTCACTGCTTCAATGTTTTCGTCGGTTGTTGTCATTGACATCTTCTCGTCCTTCTTTAAACCAGTTATACCACAATTGAACTTTTGGTCTGCTCATAGAAGACTCGTCAAACGCCATAGTCAACACTTCAAATGTCCTTGCGCATTTAATTTCATTTTTTACACAAAACTTAATGCCGTTTTTTTAGATCTAGTTTTTTTGAATAGGAAAAAATCGAAGAGCACACCAAAACAGGACTAACCTTTCTAGCTGTCGAAAACAAAATGACAATCCGAAACGGCTGATATTGCCAACATATGTATATAACAGACGTATGTACCAACATAACAAAAAAGCGAATATCGAACATACGTAACTCACGAATTTTGAAAATTTCTTGATCAGACGTCGTATCTCCAAAGAGAGAAGGTCAACGGCATCAAATCACATGATCGTGCCGGCTAATTAACATCGCCAGGACGCGAGATAATACAACCACAGTAGAGCCATGACTTCGTTAGTACATCCGTTATCATTTCGTGATAGCTAACTCCATTCCGGAGAATCAACAGGGTGAGCAGATACAGACGTTGTATTGTCATTTTGGTCTTTCAATTGTGGACATGTTTGCTCTATCATGCTTACCTAAGGAAGTGCACGAAATTTATTTTTATTTAAAGGTCCATTTTTGTAAAACGCTTTAACAATGTCAACACGCTACTCAATTGTGCATCGTTACATGGTTGAAATCCGTGACGTTGTGATGTGACGCATAATTACCATCATTTTGTATTATCATTTTTGTATTATCTAATCTTTTTAAGTCCAGATAATCTTGAATCTTATAATATTTATTTTAAAGTTTGTGCAGCTCTTTAAGTTCCAGATACATGAGCTGAATTTGGGGACATACTAATCAAGAGACCAGGTAATTTCTTCCTAAAATATTTTAATGATCATATTTTAATAACACCTGTTTTTCAAAGATTCATACAACAGTTTATACAATGAGAATTTGAAAAGGACTGTTACGAAATCGATAATAAATTCGCTGAAAAACAAATTAGTTTTCGATTAAAGTGCCATCAGGAACATAAATTGTAGCGCTTGTTAAATAGTGCGTATAGAGTTTATTTCAGTTACCAATTTGCCATAGCGCTACCACTGTACGCTGCTGCCAAATAGTTCACGTATTAACGTAATGGTTTTTTGCCATAAGGAAATCATTCCACTGAGAGTCTTAATACAAACACAAATTTACAAAACCTACACATTCGCCCTTAAAATCTTCCTTGTACGTAAAAGAAAGAAAGAAAGAAAAAAAAAAGAATTGAATGAATAGATATCTTAGTGTTGAAGTTGTCGTTTGAATAACATAAAAAGGATTACCAAACGCGCTTTCTTAGCCATTCAAATAATCGCGCAAAACAGTGGGAGGTAAAAAATTCTAAAATCTAAGTCAAGAGAGAAAACACATTTTAAACATATTTACACCAGTTTTTATAAAAAAAACAATAGTTCTTAGTACAAAATAAGAACTATTTCATTTACTTAAAAAACTTTCTGGAATTACATAGTTTATATTATAACATAAAGCTATATATGTTTGTGATATCTGTTGAGTTTATATTTATCTGTTCAGTTTATTTTTAGTGGACCTTTTTCAATATAAACGAATGACTAAATAATGCGGGTGACAACCGTTACTTTATTTACCTGCAACCAATTATTAAAAGTTACGATTCGATATACCAGATAACTATCAGAGAACTTCAAAATTATAGTTTTTCTTGATTTTATTCAGCACAACATTTTTTTTCTTTCATTTTAATGACTAACGAAAAATTTAATTGAATTAAAAACCATATTTATTCTACTGCACCCATCACATTCTGGTTATGAGCAGAATTAACGAAAGAATGTTGTGAACAAGTTCGCACAGGCAAGACAGGGGTTTGCAGTAAATTCATCGTGTCCAAACGCTCTTATTCTCTCTCATTAACTCACGCAACATGTTTGAACCGTATGTCTGTATGGCTTGAGCAATATGATATACCAACAAAACAAAGAACATGGACATATTTGATCATTTGTAAAAAATACTCTTCTTTTGTTTGTCTTTTATTATTAAACATGTGCCCGATTTGTGGATCAAATTTTATTGAACTGTATACGCCGAAATACACGTGCAAATATGGCAGCCTACTACTGCCATATTGCACAGATATAACAAATAATCAAAAAATAAATATTATTTGCAATATTAAATTGCAAATAATAAAATATTTTCTTACGAAGTTTCTATTTTGCCATAGACAACACGTATAGACATCAAAATGTAATGTAAACTAAAATAGAAAAAAAGCTTACCTTTATTGATAGGAATGAACGAATTCATACACAATGATTTCTTACTTTTTGTACCTCAATGTCTATCAAAATTTTGAAAAGACAAGCGCACGAGTTGACAAGTTTCATTAGACATATGATAAAAAAAGGAATTGTTCAATCTTGCCTTAAAATGAACAACGTATAAAAAAGTTCGAGCAAGTTCGATTAATTCATTCATTCCCGCTTTAAAGAAGATTATTTTTATGATTCAGTCGATGTGTAAACCATGAGAACCAACAAAGAGACATATTCGTACGTTCAGTTGCTTTAAAACGAACAACAAGAGAGTGTGTGGGCAAGTTTGATCATTTGCAAATAAAAGACAAGTTTTTTGTTCCTTTGTTATTCTTGAACGTTTTTTTAATCAACAAGTGAAGTTTTCTGAAATTGTTATTTGTATCTATGTGCTGCTTGAATAATAATGCGTTTTTTTACAACTAGCCGTTTCCCCTAGAAATGAATTCACATTCAGTTTGGAATAATAACACTAAAAATATTCACATTCGGCCAAAATTCACCTAATCGTAAACATTTATTTCCCTTGTATTATTTTTGTTTTTCCCTTTGATTTGTTCACATCATTTTTTGCTGGCGGACTGTATTCATCATGTAAGTAATTATTTCGCTTAATTAAAGTGTAAAAGCTTGTGTTCAGCTATTTTAAGACTAGATTTGTAAATAAGGTGCAAAATTACATTGTGCTCAATAGAATTCACAGTTTCACGCACATTGCTTGCAATTTTGTGGAAAGCCCCCTTACGGAAGCGTTAGTAGTGCAGCATCTTGCATGTGTGGCATTAACAAACCTTATCCTCTAGCTATATCTTACCGATAACCACCTTCTGCAAAGAACCGCAGGCAGGCACACAATGTTATTATTGGTGTTATTCTAATTGTTGGAATATTATTGCCTAGCACTTCTAGAATATATGTACATAAACGCGGCTTTGTTCTAAAATCTCTATCTAAAACAAAAAAGTTATGTACAAACACAATTTGTTTATAGAATAAGTAACTTACGATACATTTGGTAAGTCCAACGGATTAGAATCATTTCGTAAATGTCTACGAACAATTCAGTGTTGTCGAGACTATTCCTCCTGTAGTTCAATTAATGCTACGATTCTAAACATTTTATTTTAATTTAAATTATACAAATTTCCACAGTTTGATATTTTTATTACTCCTACACATTTTGCATTCACTACGTAGTGATAGCACGTACAAGAGTTTCCATGAAATTCACGATAGCTATTTCCCCTTCCTGGGAATTGAAAGTTTTAAGGCAGTAAATATTTCCCATATTATTCACGATAGCGGTGTATATTTCAGAAATAGCGCTTTTACAAAATTGCCACTCTCTGAAAATTTGCCTGTTTTGATCATTACTGTCGTTTTTCCCCAATCGAATTTAACTTTTCCAACCAATACGTTGAAAGTAAAACAATTTATTTGACGCACATAATCTTTTACGTTTTATGTACACGCACACATATACATTCGCACACACATACATCTTTACCTTATGCTTTTACATATTAAAAATGAAAAGCAAAGAAACAAAAACTTATTTTTATATTCCTTTCTGTTGATACCTTTTATTGGAATTGAAAACACATCTGGGTTATATTTGCTCTTTGAAATCGGAAACAAAAAAAAAACAAAAAACAAAATTAAGAAAATACAAAATTTTCTACAAACACTGATGCAATAGAAAATTTTCAAATAGAAACAAATTTAAAAAAGAAATTGCTGAATTCATCCATATGCCCTAAAGTCAAATTGAATTCCTTAGAAATTTTTCATTTCCCATTTTCTTACCGAATACTAGATCTCCACTTCGTTGTGCTCTGAGTGTTTGTGCGTGAATTCAGTACTCGTATGTGTGCTTGTTATATTTAAATTTAATTGCAATAAATAATTTTTTTTTTCAAATCAATGTGGTAATCGCTTTGAATTAAAATAGACTGTAATAAATCTTGATTAAGTTGGGGCGAGCCGAAATGGGGTTGGAATAGAGGCACCAAAGAAACATTTTAGCTATTAAAAGCAAGAAACCTCAATGCATTTAAAGAAATTATTGGCTGTAATCCTTATAAAAGCAATAGCGGCTCATTCAGTTCAATTACGATTTAAATAGCGATTAGTTTATAAAACTATGGGATTGGAAAGCAAAAATATTATGAAAAATACCAATCAAAAAATTATAAACAGCTTGTTTTCTATGTTTTCCAGCCATCTATATGTCGACATTTCATAGGAACTACCCTAATCATCAGTAGACTTTGGAAATTTTTGAAAGACATTCTCAAACATTCAACTTTATATCCCAACAATCTAAATAAATTGTTGAGAATTTAAAAAGAAATATGCTTTAATAATACCTGCTTTTTCATTTATAAACGTCTCTAACATTTCTTTACACCTTTCAAACAAATGAACAACCGTTGATTGCTACAATTTGGTTTTTGAAAGTATCGAAAAGCAGAGAACAAAAATTCAAACAATTGAGTTTTATTCGCTATATTAGCTTCTAGGTGGTCACTAAAGAAAATATACAGAAAATCCTCGATATCGTTATGAATGATCGCCGAATCCAGATACGTGAGATTGTTGAAACACATCATATGAACCTGTGATCAACATTTTGCAAGAAAATTTGCACATGAAAAAGCTATCGGCAGGATGGGTGCGAACAAAAACGAGTTTGACAGACCACTTCACAGTGGTCTGTGAACATGATAAAGTGAAATCCTGTTGATTGAAACATGAGTCCACCATTACATACATGAAACCCAAAATCAGTCGAAACAATGTGTGGAAGCAGATAGAAGTGCTCCGAAGAAGGCGAAAACAGTGAAATCGGCTGGCAAGGTTATGGCCACTCTATTTTGGCATGCACATGGAATATTTCTCATCGATTATCACTTGATTGATGCAGTTAAAAAAAAAAACCAGAAAAAAGTGTTGTTTCTTCAATACATCGCAGCGGTTCATACAGTATTAGATACGATGTTAACATTACGTGAAATACACTTCGAATTGTTTGATCATCCACCTTATAGTCAAATTTAGCTCCTAGTGACATTTCCTGTTTCCAACCCTGAAAAAAAGGCGCGCATGGAACAGATTCATCTCAAACGAAGAAGTGATTACCCAAACTAATGCGTATTTTAAGGGGTTCCCAAAATCGCATTATTTAAGTGGTATAAAAAAGTTGGAATATCATGTTACTAAGTGCATTAAGCTAAAAGCTATGTTGAGGAAAAAATGGTTTTTGAAAAAAACGTGTTGTTTTCTTGCTTAGGTAGCTTCAATATCAATCCGCCCTCGTAAATGCCTATAATTTTGGGCCAATCCGTCTAGATCTTTTTTTGAATTTATCCTTTTATCTATTATTTTATCTTTTATCATTAGTTATTTTTAGCATTTATAGCAGGTACCTACTACGTTTATAATAATTCTCTTTACTTAAAATGTATGTTCTCTTCTGATCCTCATAGTGGTCAAAATCGCAGCGATGGATATTTATAGTTCCCATACTTTTGGCCTGATTTATGATCCGCTAACTTAGTTTTAAGTTTATTGTCTTTTAAGCACTATTTCCATTGTTGTTACCATTACATGGTATTTTATACACTACCCGATTTTTTCAATCTATTTTTTCTTTTACTAAAAGTTCTACTCACAGTACCATGTACTTTATATGACATTCTATATATCATTGATATATTAGAACTCTCTAATCTTTCTGACAAGCACAATACGTTGTATCCTTCTATAATTTTCATCCCTCTTTCATCAGCGTCATTAACAGCGAGTAATTTATGCAATTTTCCTACCGTTTTCCGGCAGTTGTTGAATTCTTCCCAGATATCCGGTTGTATCCTTCTATTATTTTCATCCCTCTTTCATCAGCATCATTAACAGCGAGTAATTTATGCAATGTTCCTACCGTTTTCCGGTAGTTGTTGAATTCTTCCCAGATATGCGGTTCTTGATTGTGTAAGTATCGCACTCATTTTCGTTGATTTGTGCACGTCGTCCTCTTCCTCACTGTCTTCGGTATTATCTTTCAATCTTAAATCAACGAACTACTAGGGATGATAAAAAAAAACCGTCATTTTTAATGTTTTCAAAAAGTATTTATTTATTCATCACATCTTGCCCCCTTCAAAGAAATCCCCCTCAGATATAATATACTTATGCCAACATTTTTTCCAGTCCTCGAAACACTTCGGAAAGCACTTTTGGGAATCGCCAACAGCTACTATTTCGATTTATCTTTTATGCCCTCAATCGTAGCAAAACGCTTTCCTTTCGTCGCTGTCTTCAGTTTTGGGAAGAGGAAAAAATCAGCGGGGGCCAAGTCCGGTGCATACGGTGGTTGAGGTATGATAACGGTTTTGTTTCTGGCCAAAAACTCACCGACAAGCATCGATGTGAGAGCTGGTGCTTTATCATGGTGCGAAATCCATGATTGTTTTTTCTACAACTCTGTGTGTGTCTGACGTATTGCTTCGCGCATACGGCTCATAACTTCAAGGTAGTATTCCTACCTACGATCTTGTGACTTGAATTCATGATGCACCACGCCATTTTTTTCAAATTTCGTGAGTTACTTATGTGATTTTCGCAGTCATCCAGTCTCTTCGCCTTATTAAAAAGTCAACAATACTTTTTTCGAGCCTTCACTTTATCCAGATTCCAGTGCGGTAAATTACTCTTACCACGACTCAGAGTAGGTCTGCTTAAACCTGCAACGGCAGTTTCGAAAGACCGAAAGACTCCGTCAATTCGTGGCATTCTCAATGTCCGTACAATCCTGTATTATTGTGATTAATCTGTTTATCATTATCAGTTTTGTGGATAATGTTGGCAACTAGTTAATTTGATATAACTTTAAACTAACTTTACTTTTGATAGAGTAGATAAAAACTGGATAGAGTTTTGAATATGAGCCATTTTAAAATCTATTTTAGAGAATCTGACTATGGCACTCGTTTATACTGGGCAGCTATATTGGTTTGTTTCTCTTGGCGATTTATTGTTTGCAAGTATTCTCGCTTATACTGGGCAGCTATATTTGTTTGTTCTTCTTGGCGATTTACTGTTTGAAAGTACTCGCAGCTTATAAAGCTAGTGCACTCGCTTATACTGGGCAGCTATATTGGTTTGTTTCTCTTGGCGATTTTCTGCTTTTAAAAAAAGTGCATTACCGCTCAAATTAAATCGCTGCTTTCTTCATCCGTGACTTCTTCCTTTACAGTAGATACAAAACCTGCAGGGGTTGCGAAAAATATTTCAATCAATCAAGTTTTTAAATTGCCTCTAGCACAAAAATCATCATTTTATCGGAAGATACTCCAGTGTAAGTTCAGTATGTGAGGTAAACAAGGCTTTTATATCAACGGGAAGTGACATTTGTATGCGATTTTGTACTAGTATATTCTTGGCTGAAATGTTTATTATTAATACCAAACTTGCAAAAGCTTTTTAGGAAAGCAAAAATAGTTATCAAAATAATAGTTTTTCTTAGCTGATAATGAAGCATTAATAGTTTTATTGTCCTTTTGGAATATAAAAGCAATTTCAAATTAATTAAACAGAATGAAAAATATGCATACAAATATAAATATGCATATTACAAAAAAAAAAAAAAAAAAAAAAAAAAAAATATGTATAAAATCTCTTGTTTTACTCGTTTGTGACGTTATTTGTTAATATTTAAGGTGCTTAAATTTACTTTGAATTGCCAGTTTTAATTTGTATTTATATTTTATACATAAAACTGAATTTTATGAGTTTCAATTATATAAAATATATTTTCAGTTTTATAAAGAAAATGAAAAATAATTTATTGTATGAAACTTATTTTGCAAATTGGTTTGTGTTTTATTATAACAATCTTTCTCTGTGATACGAGTATAATGTGTTTTATAAACCACTTTTTGTGATACTTAATAGAGGAATTATGTAATAAGAAAATAATTTTTGAACAATAATCATATTATATTTGGTTTCCACGGTGAATAGGGGATACATGACAGTAATATGTGAGTATATATTTGCAACTTGCCTAATTTGTCTCTTTTTGCGCTAACAAAAATGTGAACAAAAAATGAATATTGTAGAAATACTTATTTCCAAAGAAATGTGAAAATAGTTCCATACTATTGCTTATTAAAAAGATTACGTTTTTGTAATTGAGTACTTTTTTGTGTTTGTTGGCAAAAATATTCCCGATAAAAATACCATATTTGCATAGTTAAGCTTACTGTCTGCTATTACAAAATTTACTGAAAGATAATTTTGAAAGTCTTTATTAAGGTTGTATTGCTTTTGCAAAACTTTTTATTTATTCAGAATATTAAACAATCATGTGCTACATGTAAAATAAACTATAAAATTTGAGATATTGAAACAATAGTGTGTTCCATAAGATCTCCAGCAATTATGAACAATAAAAAATAAATATATTTATATTTTTCAAAATTTCGGCATGTCGCATTAAAAATGCTGCTTATTTTTCAAATTCAAATACGTTTTAGTGATTCTATACGTGTAATATGCATACCATCTTGAAAAAATTTTCATTATTAGCAACAGCAGTAAAATTCAAAGTATATATTGATACTAAGCAAAAAATGCAAACAGCTTGTTTTCAGTCTATATGTCGACATATTATAGCATAAAAAAGCATATTACAATATATAATACCAAGGGCATATATAATAGCATTTTTCAGCATATAATAGTATATCACAGAATATAATTGCATTTGGTATCATAATCATCAGTAGACAAATATTTAAAAAATATTTTCCGACTTATAATTATATATCACAATATTTGAACTAAAACAATGAGAGTTTAAAAAGCGAAATTATTCTAATATTACTTTCCGAACAAAAAAACAATAATTTTCCTTTACATACGTTTCTACTTTTCTTACCATTTTCATTACAATTCATTACCAAACAATCATTTTCCTTTACATACGTTTCTACTTTTCTTACCATTTTCATTACCATTCATTACCAAACAATCATATTCCTTTACATACGTTTCTACTTTTCTTACCGTTTGTATTTTTTTTATTGGTATCAATATTAGCTTATAAATTAAATAAGAATAAACCAAATTGTTAGAAAAGTTAATTTATTTTGTTTGTTTATTTAGTAACTATACAGTTGCAAAGTATAGGATGCACAGCATGAGCGGGGTGACAAAGATCATATGCCCAAGATGGTATTAACAGTACTTTTGTAGCGTCGCTGAGACTAACTATAACGACCTATGCCTTCACATAGGAAGTTGTAGCGTGGACAACACTGAAATATCTACAAAAAACGGTAAACCAATACAGTTAGTTGAGGCAAACCGTTAACCAGTTTACTAACGGTTTAGTAAAGTTGATATTTTAAATATGTTTAAAAATGTACTTAATTACTATTATTATTTTCTTTTTTGAAAACCGAGAATGCTTTTTACTTAATTACAAATCAAAAAATATACACAGCTAATTTTAGAGTTTCTCAGCTGTTTATGTCAACATTTCGCGAAGGTTAACGTAATCATCAGTAGACTTCAATAGTTTTTAAAACTATATTCAATCAATAATCTCTATATATCTTGTTGCAACCAATGGTTGAGTATTTATTTATACAAAAGTTGTTAGCAATCAAGTATGATAGAGTACATGATTACTAGAGCTGTGTCGTTCATGAACGAACGGGTTAAATTGAACCGAACATCTCGTTGAACGTAGTGAGCCGGTCATTAAACTGACCACTTTTCGTTCAATAGTGAGCCTTTCAATTTGGGTAGCTTTCGTCCAAATATCTTTCGTTCTTTTTGTGTCATGTTTGTTTTTGTTGTATAGTTTAACTTAAGTGGGGGTTGTTTTTTCTTTGTATTATTTTAAATTATCTGAAATAAAACAAAAATCGATTATGAAACTAATCAACATTTATCACACCAAAATGGTTTTTATTTAAAATTATTTCTTCTTTTTAAAACAATTTTTTATCACTTAATAATTTTTTATTTTGCTATCTTGTTTTGTTCATTTTCCAGTGCTGTGTTGATAATTGACCGGAAAATTTTAATGTTGGCAGCGTGCCGTTGGTTCAAAGTGACCGATTGAACGAAATGAATGAACGGATCAGTCTTTTGTAACTGAACGAAAGTGACCGGTCACTAAAATGAACGACCCGGCACAGCTCTAATGATTACGACAACTCTCACACAAAACTGAAATCTTCTGCGCATGTTGGTCAAATGACATGACGAAACAATGCAAACACAACCCTAGATGATTTTTAGATTCATTTTAGTTGTAACTACAAACTTAATTTTTATTTTGGCCCTGTACTCAGGGGATGCCCCTACATATGTATACAATGCATTGTACTGGAACTAAGAAAATGTATTGTGAAAAGGAGCAAAGAAGGAGCAATGTTTGTGGACGCTTAACTAGAATTACAAGCATAATAAGTTTTTCATCATCCATCTCCTTTTTCTTATTTTCAATTATTAACACACAAAAATGTTTAATTATTAAAACAAAACAAAATAAAACTATTTTTAATTCACAGCCAAATTTAATTTTTATTGTCAGCTGTTCGAAACAGTGTTGAGCTTTTCAGCATAGTGATGGGCATTTTTAAGTTTGTTTTCGTACTTGCTACAGTCAAATAAGTACCAATTGGCTTCAAGAAATATAAGTTAAGAAATAGTTGTCCACATATATTTACATTTTTATTGTCATTATTCAAACTTAATCTATTTTATTAAATATTATTCTTTTAATTATTAGGATAAAAATGGCAAAAACTGAATATCATAATATTATTTTTATATCACTAGAAAAGTTCCGAAAAGAGCTTAATGTGCCAGAATACTCTATCTCATATAAGAGTTCCAGCACTGGTCTACGAATGTCACGTAACAACGGCGTCAAATTCTATTTTAAACAGGTTGAGACGTTCCGACAACGTGACAGTTAATTTCAGTAAGCACTTACATTATTAATGTATACTTAAATACTAACGAACGTGGACGATCACATAATTGTACCTTAATAGCTTTTTTCCTACCATATCAAATTCTTAACAATGGGTACGAACCAAGTTTTTAAAAGTCATGACTAGAATTTGACGAGAATATAAAAAACTGCAGAAATGTAGCTCTTACCACCATTAACACCGTAAAAGGTTAATATCGGAATTAAAATGGCGACTCAGTAAGCAAAATACTAAAAGGGCGGTATTTGTAGACGTGCAAAAGAATAAAGAAACTATTTTTGGAAATGTTTTTATATTATCTCTAATCCTAGGGGCAGAGTAGCACAATTATTTTTGTTTGTCGATGGCAAAGACTATAATGTACAGTTCTGGACAGCAACACGAATTTACGAGTATAGTAGGGTGATCGATTACTCCCCAAATACTGATCATTTTAAAAATTTCTGTTTTCGGTTAAAATCTGCGAAATAAAAAACCAAAAGCTGGTGTAAAATTAATCATCCAATTTGGTTTTTGAGTAACTCCTACCAAGTAAAAAAGTTATTTTGAGTGTTGGAAATTTTTATTTGAGCCAGTACATATATTGTCTTAATTCGAAAATATATCAGCCAAGTGGCTATTTTGTATAATTTTGCGCAATATTTCTGGTTCTGGCATTCTTGTCGGATTTTATGTTTAAGGACTGCAATTGTCTGAGGCTAGTTGAGATAATTCCACAGCTTCAAGTAGCTCGGAAGAAAAAGTCAGGGAAGATTAAATCGGACTATCTTGCTACCAAAACGGAAAATCACGCAACCAGCAAATTTTACTATATTCCTTGTGGCTCCTGCTATGTCTGCACACGTGTTTTTCATTGTTGTCCGTGTTGTCTATATCTACATATACTTATGTCCATTATTAATTTGGAAAAAACTAAATTTTACCGGAATAGGTAGAGTTTTGTTTTGCATCATGTGTGCACGTTTTTTTATTTTATTTTTTTACTGCCGTTTGTTTTTTTTTCTGTTTGTTATCATTAATTTCTTTTTTATGTTCCTCCTATGTATTTTATTACCCTACGGTGTGCGCGGTGTTGAACTAATTTTTGTTAGTCTGAGCGGTGTCGAAGGTATGTACGCTGGGCACTGATCAGTTTTAACTAATTTAATTTCAACATTCTAAATGCTGTGATAACGTTTGTTTTGGTCGTTCCGTGTGTTAAGTTCACAAACATTACTACCCCTTTCCTCCTTCCCATAATCGATTTTCCTAGTTCCAGTACAATGCACTGCATATGTAGGGGTTATCCCCTGAGCACTGGTCCAAGATAAAAAAAACCAAATGTTCACTAAGCCTCATTTATAATTTTCGGCGGTAAGAAGTCGCTTAATATGGCGCTGTAGTATTTGCCAGTAACAGTAAAGGCACGTTTACATGGTAATACAAGATATTTAGATTTTGTGGGAGCAAAATATTACGAAATTCTCTCCGTACTTGAAAAAAATGAGCAAAAATGTGTTGTACGTATTTTATACGTTTACACTTGTGGGATAAGTGTAAACAAAGTACCAGTATTATTATGTAAGTCTAATAAATTTACTGATGGTTAGAAATCTACATCATTTACAAAAACAACATGTAACATTCTTGAACTGCAATTGCTTGGGTTTGTCAATGTTGTACCATATTCATTAAATGCCTGAAGTGCTGCCAATGCAAATTAAAAAATACACCTCTGATGTGATGAGGATACAGAGTTTTCTGAAATGGCTTAAGGCTTAACCATAATGTCCATAGATTGGCTTAAGCTTTTGCCAAAATTAAACGAAAAGCCTGTCAAATGCATATGTGAATCTCAAACGACTTTTAGTTGGCCATAATGTACTTATATGAACTTAATGATTTTAAACCCATTGTTGCACAACTCCGTAATACTTGTGTCTTAGATAAAAAAGTACTAAAAATAACAACAAAGTATTTGTATGCAATAATTTCCAAACAAAAATGAAAAAGAATTTTGTAGTAATGTTGAAAGAAAGCATTCAAATAAAAATTGAAAGTTTGTTTAAATTTTTCCTTACATATATTAATAATTTTTGTAAACACACACACACAAACTTCTGAAAATAAATGATTCCGTACAGAAGATGCGTTCAGTTTCGTACTTTGCTTAAGCAACTGACATTAGACGAAACTTAACGCAAAGTTTCATTAAGTACATTATAGTTATACACATTTGATTACTTGCATTCGCACAGCTGCTTACAGTGGCTTGAGCTAGTCTATGCACATTATGGTTAGGCCTTTAGAAAATGAAGATTTACCGGCCGCTTGTCAATTTTTGTATTTAGATTTCTCTCGTACTGAATACATTTTGTTTATATATGGTAATATTTCCTTTATTCTACACAGATTTTTGATAGATCTATATATTTGTATTACCATGCAAAGGTGTCTTAAACAAAGTCCAATAAAAAAAAAATCACTAATACAAAGAACCCATCAGAAAAAAAGCGGTGAATGTGCGCTCGACAATTACGAGTAGGAAAATGTTGGAAAGAGTGGTATACAACCAATTAGTTAAACAAATCAGGATTTACACAACAATTGCGAGTGTCTCTTGAATATAGTGACGACACATTTGATAACGACGGGGTGTGTGGCAGCCGTCTTCTTAGACTAAAAAAGACCACTTAAAGTTGTGGAGAGAAATATATTATTAGAACAATTAGAAGTATGTAGTATGATGTAAAGAACAATCAGTTATCGAAACACAATGAGGTAAATTTCCTTCGTCTGCAAAATAAGTTTTAAATATTGGAGTCCCTCAAGGAGCAGTTCTAGGAACACTTATTTCTCAAATAAAATATATACAGTGGGGAGTTTTAATGAGTACATGTTAGTACTTACCATCGTTTACAATGCATAACTTTTTAAATAATAAGCAAATCAAATAACTTTTTTTTTTTTGTTTTACTCTTTATTGTCTTCTTCATTGATAGAGGTATAAAACTTGACCAAACAATAACAATTACTTAAACAAAATTTAACGAAAGAGAAAAAAACGGCATATACTCACTTATGCACTTTTATAATATTAAGAAATTTGTTGAAATTTACAGTTACTTTTCAAAGTTTTTGTTGTGTTATTGATCTGTTATTTGGATTTCATGATGAAAATAAAATATATAAAGATTTATTGAGTTATTGACAACGTCAAGCTCGTCGGAATAACGCAATATAATAAATAATAATTATACCATTTTTAATAACAAAAAATGAGGAAACTCCCAAAATCTATTGAGGATGATATTGTCTCTATGACACAAAATGGTTGCTCTTCAAGGGAAATAGCTGAAGAGAAACAATTAAGTCAATCGGTTATCATAAGAGTACAAAAAAGGAATAATGTCCAGAATAAAACACCGATTCGTGGTCGCAGGAACTTAATTTCTGATGCAGAGGCACGTTTGATGATAACAAGAATGCGGAAAGATAAGAACCTAACTCCAAAGGAAGCTGCACTGGATATTGGAAAGCATGTTAGTCGTTGGGCTGCAAGAAATGCGCTTCACAGAATTGGATTTATTTCTGCGGTCAAGAAAAAAAAGCCAGCTTTGTCCGATAAAAATGTAAAGGCCCGTTTGAAGTTCGCCAGAAAGCACACGGATTGGTACCAGAAGATTGGAAGCGTGTTATCTGGTCGGACGAATCCAAATTTAATCGCTTTCAGTCGGACGGAATACTGCTGGCGTCGACCACATGAATCTATTAAAAGACACCATGTAAAAGAAACAGTTAAACATGGTGGCGGCAACATAATGGTATGGGGTTGCTTTACATGGTGGCACGTTGGTCCGTTGCAAAAAATTGAGGGAATAATGAAGAAGGAAGATTATTTAAAAATTCTTCAGACCCATCTTCCAGATTTTGTAGAGAGGAGCGCCTATCCGGAAGAAGAAGTAATTTTTCAACAGGATGGCGACCCTAAGCACACATCCAAAATAGTGACGGAATGGCTCTCTGGACAAAAATTTGAGTTGGTGAAGTGGCCAGCTCAAAGTCCCGACCTCAATCCGATTGAGAATTTGTGGTCAATCGTGAAAAGACGGTTGGGACAGTATTCAAGAGCACCAAAAAATTTAGACGAACTTTGGGGCAGGGTTGAAACAGAATGGCGAAGTATTCCAAACGAAATTATTCAAAACTTGGTTGAGAGTATGCCAAGAAGATGTAAAGCTGTTTTAAAGAACAAAGGGCTTTGGACCAAATATTACATAAGTGAGTACATGCCGTTTTTTTCACTTTCGTTAAATTTTGTTTAAATAATTGTTATTGTTTGGTCAAGTGTTATACCTCTATCAATGAAGAAGACAATAAAGAGTAAAACAAAAAAAAAAACAAAAATATTTGATTTGCATTATTATTTAAAAAGTTATGCATTGTAAACGATGGTAAGTACTAACATGTACTCATTAAAACTCCCCACTGTATATGATGAAGGATTTATTTATGTTTGTGGGGAACATCCAAATAAATGCATACAGTATTTAAATGAAGGTTTAAAAGAAATTGAAAAGTTTATTTATTGAATTTTTGATGAACTTTTATAATTTTTTAAATTTAATTTTTAGTTTGTACATTTGTACAACGGGTAATAGTTCAGGTTTTTTCTTTCTTAAGAAGGATTTTTTACAATTCAAATCTGCTGTGATCAGTAATTTTGATTAAAGAAGACAAGAAAAATAATAATCAAATTTTTAGCTGGGGGACAACTAGCTGTTTCATAGTCGCTACACTACTCATCAGCACCCACTGGGATTTGAACTCGGGACATGACGTATCATGATCTACTGCTTTATCCACTAAGCCACCGAGCATTTAATTATTTTCTATCTATATTCATCTCATATTGAATCACATATGCATTTTGTTAATTTAAAAGTATTTTCAAAATAATAAAACAAAGGCAATTCCAAGCAAAACAAAAGAAATGATAATAAAGGGATTTTAAAAGAATAAAACCTGGCTGGAATATGTAGATATGGAAAAAAGTTAACTAAAATATGTTGAATAAAAAATATTGCATGTTTACATTTGTAGGATAAGTAAAATGAAAGTATTATTATGAAACTATAATAAAACTACTAATGGTTACAATTCTACAACATTTAAAAAAAAACATGCAATATTCTTTAACTGCAACTGTTTGGGTTTCTAGATGCTGTACAATCTTCAATAAATACTCGAAATGCTGCGAATGCATATTTAAAAATAGAACTCTTATGTGCTGAGAATACAGAGTTTGATATAATCTTTTAGAAAATAGTGATTTACCGACCGTTTGTACAATTTTTGCATTTAGCTTTCTCTCGTACTGAATACATTTTGTTTTTACACGGTAAGATTTTCTTTATCCGACACACATTTTTGGTGCCTTAAGTATAACTCTCACCTATGCACCGCACTATACAGTAGCCTTCAGCGGATACAACATGTTTTCAGCCATCACACACGGATATTCAGTGTCCCAGAAAGGACGATTTCATTTATTGGCGTAACCATCGTCGCTCATGATGATTTTGGACTCAAAATCGCGGTAAAAAATTCAACGCTATTGTTCCACGCTCTTGCGAAATATAACGCTCTATTGCTCTATTGCTATATACTCGCCATACACCACAGTCAACATTTCAAATTTCATAGCACAATTAATTTAATTTTATATATAAATCTTAATACAGTTTCGTTGATTTATTTTTTCGGATAGTAACAAATCGAAGAGCACTCCAAAATACGACTAACCTTTTTATCTGTCAAAAAAATAAAAAATAAAATAAAAATTGAAAATCCGAAATGGCTGATATTGCCAACATATATAACAGACATGTATAGCAACATAACAGAAAAAAGCGTGAAAATCGAACATACGCAACTCACAAAATTTGAAAATAACGGTTATCTTTTGATAAGGCCTCGTACTTATTACTTGGCCGTGTATTATTGATTGCAATTTTTAATAAGAACATGCAGTTTTACTCTACAATTAAATAAATGTTTATGTATTTTACACACATTTGGTATAATTACTTAATTCAATTTTTCATGTTTTCGCTCAATCATCGATATTAAGCTTTTCAACCAAACCTGTTGCGTTCTCATGCTTATAAATAAAGAAGCGGTTGTATAAGTCTGAAGCAAGTTCTCACTCGAACACTCAGATAAAAATACTATAATTTTAAAAATTAAAATTTAATTTGGTTAATTGCGTTGAAAACCTCGGCCAATTCGATATTTTTAAGTTTAAGCCAGTCGTATAATAATCGTTCAACCGCCCTAATATTTAGCACGTTCCAACACTTTACTGCACGTATTGCAATCAATTCGAACCTGGCGTTAATTTTAGGACGCCCTATATATATATAATATTACAAATATTTCTCCTATCTATTTTAATATATGGTATAATAAATCTGTAATAAATTAAAAAAAAAAATTAGGTTATAATTTGTGATCAATTAATCACCTTGTAGAATGTTGGCTCTCCAGTGAATGTGAAATATTTTAAATTAATAGTATCCTTTTGCATGTCAAAGTCATGGCAGTGTTAATGAAATATCACTGTAATGCTTCAAGTCAATGTAAATTTTCTTGCATTTTAATGAAGAGACTAATTGTTGTGTTCACACCTTTTAAAAGATAAAAGTATTAAAACAAAAAACAAAACCGATATAAAATCTTGTTAAATTGTTAGCACATGTGTGTGCAACGTGGCGAAGAAAATCCATTAAATATTGATGCCAAACGAAATAAAGCCGTAGGAAGTTTAATTATGCAAACGACCAATGAGTGATTTTTATTAATTGAACTATGGGCGATTTATTTGACTGAGCTGCTGCTGTTGTTGTTGTTGTTGCTTTTGTCTTGGTCTTGCTTTCGCTGAATGAAGCTTGAAGTCTATGTCGCAGAGTGGCATGAAAGTCGTGTTACGGTTGAGGTAAATAACGTGTTGACGCTGGTGTTTCTTAGACCTCATTTCGATTAGTCAAGCTAACTTGCGCAAGTTTATTTTTTAATACTCCTTTTGGGCAAGGCAGCTTTAATAGGTAGTGGCAGAGTTACAATAAATACAACACCAAAAAACATCAACATGTATTTTGTTGGTAGAATTTACGAACAGTTGTCAAAATCTTGTTGGAAAAAGTAAGGAAGAGTTCAAGTGGTTTTGACAAATTTATATTATTATATTTATATTTTGACAATATATATTATACCATATTACCTTTTACCTACCACCTTGCTTTTGGGTCTTCTTTAGTGAAAATGAAAAAAAAAAAACAAAACAATGAATTTAATAGCAGTAGACCTGTAGATTTTTTTCGTGCCACTTAAATGTAACATTTTAGCCATCAAAACTTGTGAAAGTTTGCTTGCCTAGTGGAAATTCTTACCAGGTTGAAATTCTACTTTAATGATAACTAAGACCTGCTAAGAAGTTGTTGCTATATTTTCTGCTCTTTGCATCCAGAATACTCATTTTCAGCTCCAGCACACATTTGTGTGACAAACATTGTGCGGTATTGATGGCAGTCAGTTTATTGTCTTTCCTACTTTCGTCTGAATTATATTGAGTTTGTAGCTGGTTTATTGCATGAACGTAAGTTGGAATAAATCTAAATGAAATTGCTTTCGATAGTCATTAGCTACAGGTTAGACACTACTGAAAGAGTGTTCAAAGCAATCGATTGGAATTCGTTGTTACTTTATGTATGTATTGTTTTTAGTTTCAACTACTTTTTCAATGTCTTTGATTAAAAGTGGCATTCGAGGCTCTCTATACCAAAACCACTTCCACCACAGCAAGCCAGCAGAAAAACAGAGCTCAATTTATGCACTTAATCACTACAAGTAGTTGTCGTTTATTTTACTTGTTTTCACCAAAGCCACACTTTTTATACCTCAATAAGCAAACTCACAGACAATTACATATGTGCTCCTATTTGATGCAACATAAACCACATTTACATATTCATCTGCGTACAGTTCACTGTGCACATCATGATTTAGATCATTCATCATTCTTGGTTTGCGCATCATTTCTTACAGGATGTTTCATCATTGATATGCGTTCAGTGGCACAGCATGGAATTCTTAAATTCTTAAATTTGCAAATGAGCAATGCTTTGCATGAAGTTTTGCCAATGAGGTTTAAAGCCTACCTTTTGTTAAAAATATTCTTTTTTTTGCATTGGCGTTTTTTTAATATGGCATGTTACAATTCCGCCAGCCTTGATGCTGTTGCAGTTGCAGCTCAGCTGTGGGTAGTTGCCTGTTGCCAGTTCTAGGAAGTCTTAACAAATTTCATCTAAAGTGTTTTAAATAATTATTTATTAAAAGTTGCGTGTCTCATGCAAGCAAGCTACACACGTCATGGCTGTTGGACTCTCCATCGATATCGTTAGATTTTGTCTTTAAGCTACAGGTTTGAAGTAATTTGACCATTATGTGATTTAGTGTAATATGGTTGTTTATATTGCGTTCACTTATTTATCTAAATTTAGATCAAACTGTAGAGGTAAATTGGCGAAAATTATAAGCTACTTAGCCCACTTCTAAAGAAAAACAAATTTATATTAATTTAAACTCAACGGCTCAACACTCCTAATGAAAATATGATGATTTGAAAGAAACTCGTAGAGTTCATATATATTTCATAAAAGAATGCAAGAGTTCAAGTATGTTTTGAAAATGCAATAATAAATTTAATACGTATTTGACATGATCGCAAATAAAATAAAAAAGTTAAAATATTAGAAGACAAAATTTAAAACAAAATGGGCTGTATTCATAATCAATCATTAAATTCGACTCTTGCTAAAGTAAATCTTTAATAAAAAAGCGGTAGTTATGTTATTTGTATTCATAGTTGAAAAAAAGTATACTTTAAGTTGAACTGGCTTTAAATGGGTGTTAACTTTTATTTGCTCAATGTTTACTCACAATTTCTAATCCAACATTGGAAATTGGCAACCTTGAACACCTGCTTTTCTTTATTTTTAAATTTCTTTAAGAATATAGTAAAAACTTATGTTTATTTTTTAATAATTTATAAGTTGATTTGCGAAAAAACTAATAGAGAAATAGAGAAAATAGAAATAGCAAGTTTGAAGTATATACATATATGTATACGATTAGCCAGTCAGTTAATGATTTATATTCAGCTAAGAGCCAGAATTGAAAAATGGAGTGCCGCTGTGTTGTTAAATGAGTTGAACACAGGTTCAGCTGGTTTTAAATTTAGAGTTGTTTTTAACGTCAAATCTATATCTTAAGTTGTCTATGAAAGGGCTAGAGCCAACTCTTAGAAAAGTTAACTTTAGTTGTCTTAAAGTATGCTTTATGTTCAAATATGAATACAAGCCAATACCTTTAAAAGTAGGCTTGAAGGCACCACTTGAAGGACAACTTTTTATGAATTTAATTTTACTTGATTTGATTTGATTTTTGTTTAACATTTCCACAATCGCAAAGTAAGCAGCGATGATGATAAATAATGAGAATTCGAAAGAACTTTAAACTACATGTACGGATATATGTAATTTTTACACTCCCAGATTTGGCTTTTATTTATGTACGGAAGAAAGTTGTAACTTCAAAAGTATAGATAAGTATGACAAATCAATAATGCATTATTGGTGTCTTTGTTCTGACGGCGGCATGTCATAATGTCCAGTGTCATAATGTTCATGGATACTGTGACACACATAAACGTGTTATAAGGTCCATGGACAGTATGACGTTTCCATGGGCATAGTGACAGTTTGCAAATGGACATTATTTTACTTTTAAAAATGTCATAAGGTCCATAATTAAAAAGGAAGTTAAAAATCAAAATAACCGTATATTTGAGCGATAATGTGTACCAATAAAAGCCTTTGGTTCACACTTTCGGCGACAAAACTTTGACGCATAACTCTTACTTATATTGCCTACAAGAAGTTGACATTTGCACTCTTTTTAATTAAACAAGTGATTATTTCAATACAGAAATTTTTTATATTCTCTTTAAATTTACGAATTAGTATTCCCTTGAAAAATTAAACCAAAAATTGAGTTTATTTACAAAAGTAAAAAGTACGTTATTATTTTTTCTTTATCCTAATTTTTCGACCTTTTTCTTAAATTAAGATGAAATGATCTTCAAGCTTGAGGTCTTTTTTATAATATAAAAATATAATAATATAAAAAATTATTTACTGAAATATATTTAGGAGTATATTACGTTCAAAAATTGTTCTGTATTAACAGCAAAGCAAGGTTGAATTACTTTTCTTAGATTTAGTGTACAAATTTTGAAAACAAGGAGAACAAATTGTAAAATACTTGCAAGGCGTTAATAAGACATTTCTTGGCTCTTCCATGCATATAACGCATTTTAAGATTTCTGTCACCTGACTATTGATATTGATAGTATTCTTCGTTATCTTTTGTTTCTGATTCGCTTTCTTTTCCAATATCTTTTTTTTATTTATTTAATAATCTTAATTACTTTGCATTGCTTGATTACTCATAAAGGAAGTATGAAGGAATTGGCGCCGATTTTTCCTTCGTAATTCCTTTATGAGTAATCAAGCAATGCAAAGTAATAAAGATTATCAAATCCAAAAACCTGATAAGCAATTGGACATATATCAGTATCTGAGGTTTTTAATATTATTATCAACACATAAAACAATTTTCTTTCATTTGGTTGCTTATCAGATAAATCAAATTGCTTGCCATTTATATAATTTCTTTTCAAATAGCATCACTTAGAAAACATCGAAAACGTAATGGCAAAATTATAAACAAATCATATCAGATGACGAATGGAGTTGTCGTTTTGGCAACATTCGTTCTTAATTGAACAAAATGATCTCATCTTGACAACAAGACATTCTCAATTTAACACCGGTATTTTTGTGCCATTTATTCGCAATTTGACGGTATGGCAACGGTATGTCCACAACTTAATGAGATATGCATTATCTTTCACTGACGTAAATTAAAGAACGTTTTTTTCTGTTTGTGTGCCTATTCGTTCAAATACTCGTATATAGTTATGATAAAAGTATTGCATTTAAAATTTTCCACTTCCAAAAATTATTGATTATTACTTAAGTTATGGACGTTATGATACTCTGCAAATTGTCATAATGTCTACGGACTTTACGACACCTCCCTGATGGACATTATGTCACTTTCAAAAATGTCATAACGTCCATGGACTTTATGTCATAGGACGTTATGATATGCTACCGTTCTGACGCCTCTTTGAAAATTAAAAAATTATTAGTTTTTATTCAAAGGTCACTTTCTTCTTGAAATGTATGTTGTGGTTGTGTCTTTAAAAAATCAGATAAATCATTTCATGTTCTTCTTATAGTATATTTACACCAAAGCGAAATCAGCTCATTAGAGATTTCTAGCGAAATCTAGTAAATTTTGAGACGATTTCCCATACAAAATGAAATTTACTTTATAAGTAGATTTCGACGAAATCTATTCATTACTAAGCGATGCAACTGTGATTTTGTTCATAAAGCACTTAAAAATGCTACGCTCCAATAAAAATATACACTTTAATGTGGTGTACAGTCTCTGATAAAATTGTTTGGTTAAACCCCCATGCATAAATTATTTTTGTGAAATTGAAATCTGCTAGATGTCAAAAAACGGTGGTGTAGATTTCGTTGTAGATTTTAATTCAAGTAGATTTAAATCAAATTGAGTTGGTGTGAATGTAGTATTAGAGAATTATGTGTAGTACTCGTAAACAGTTGCTCCCGCGCACATGCAGGGTGGTCAGATTTACTTTGACTTTTTTTGTCAAATTCATTGTAAAAAATCGTCGAAAAATTATTTTTGGGTTTAAACAAAAACATTTTTATAATAAATTATATATAAAATATATTTTTTGTCATTTCCAAGAAAAATTGTTTATTCCAAACCCTTAAAATCAACAAAAATTGACAAAGGTAGCATGATATATTTATTACTTTACTCTCATATAGAATAAAAATGAAATTGATTTACATCAACACCGGATTTGTCGGCCTAATTTGATGATGCACCAACTCCACGGTGTGTATTATTCAATATTTACCAACGCCCCTGCGGATTTCTAGGTTTACACAGGTCGCAACTTTTTGTCATAAGTTTTTAACCATATAGACAAACCCTATGCTTAAGAGTTCGGGCTATCTAATCCCTTCTATACGCAATTCTCAAATAGTCCATGGAAGACAAGGCTTAGTGAGTTGGTACGCCGAAGTTCATGAACAATATCAGACCTTAACCAACTCACCCATCTAACCATCACCCCTAATTCGTTACAACACAGGTATCTATCTGTTGCAAGACAACATTGGGGGTTATTAGCTCCCGAAAACTGGCATACACCAAAGTTATCAGGGAAACTAATTCCCCTTCCTACGGGTTTAGGTTTAAACTATAGCCAAAACGTTTCAGCTAACGCAGGCAGATGTTCTGCAGAGTCTCTCGGGAACTCTGCTTACCCCGTTCTGTCAATTTTAACCCTTGGATTTGGAAGTCCAACACACCATAAGTCATGCGAATTTCTATAGTTTCATTTGCTACATCAAACAAGAGACTCCTTTCCCTCTATGTCCCAGAAAGCAGAGTGCCCTAGTTTGGTGTAAGTCAAGACAAAACCTGCTCCCCGAAGGAAATAAAATGTAGACACAAAACATGTAAAGTTTATACTAAAAAATATAATTAATAACTTGTAATAACGCATCAAGAAGTTCATATTGCATTCTATTGGGAAGCAATAGCAAACTTTTAATATTTCTGAATTTAGAATAAAATTTACTCACAATAAAAATGTCGTATCTTCTGGTTGCTGTTAGGTTTCTTCCTTAGGCAAAAATTAGCTTTGACATATGCGCACGTTTATATTCAACTTTATGAGTATTCGCTTAAAAGTGGTATCAAAGTGTAGCGTTTTTGGTACACCATCTATGTGAGCAATACGAGTAAATTTTATCGCTTAAATAATTGTCTTTAATGTCATGTTTCATTCATATTGATTTTAACGATTCTCAAAACAAACTAATGACTTATCAAATATAGCCAACAGAATCGCTAACTAATTTACAACCCACCATATCGTCAATATTCCGATTTTCAAAACCGGAAGGCCAAGCAAGTTTTAAAATCACCACGTTTGGTGACAAATCGCCAGATCTGATCTTTTTTTATATTGACTTACACAAATTGTTGGAGCTAAAATTAACCGTGTTGTAATAATTTATTGAGTTAAGAGACGAGTGCTTTGCTTTTACGAATTTAACGTTTGCAAATTACTGGTGGAAAAGCCTTAACTTTTCAATTTGTCAGATTTGAAAAATAACGTATTGGATCTAAAAGATTGAGAGATTGGGAAAAATAAGTTTTTATTTTGTCAGGACTAAAAACTATCAACGATAAATCCAATATATCTTTGACATTGCAACTGGCTGAAGGTTTTTGCAGACTATTTATGGAAGTCCCAAACGTCTATCATTGAGTTACTTCAAAGTCTTAAAATACAGTACCACTCTCCTTTTTTATACAATATTAAAATTTTGTTCAAGATATCTTAATCCATATAATTCCTGAACAAGGACCCCTTCTTACTATCTCAACTTTTTAGCTCAGGTATTATTAAAATATTTTTCTTTTTAAATTCTCAATAATTTATGTAGATTGTTGAGATATGAAGTTGAATGTTTGAGAATATCTATATTTTTTCCAATGTCTACTGGTATTTGGAGTAGCTCCTATGAAATGTCGACATATAGACAGCTGTGAAACAAGTTGTTTATAATTTTTTGATTGGTACCAAGACTAAAGGCTAATATAGCGAATAAAACTAAATTGTTTATAATGTATTATTGTTAGTTTATTATACTTAAAAAGTATTAAATATTTTTCTATTATATTCTATTTTCATTTCATCACAGACCTAAATTCTTTCATATATTTATAGCAGTATTACTTTATATTATGAATCGATTTTCAAAACCCTTTTTATCGTTGCAAGGTTATGTTTGAGGAATATATTTTTAGAAATCGCGCGAATAAATGTTGTATTTAATGTGACAGTTGCAAAAATTGTGCGCAGTGTATAAATTATGCTATCAATGTATGTATATTCATTTTGCGTATTTTAGAGAAAAGTCTTAGATTTATTAAAATATGATATGTATGTAACTACTTAAACAAGTTAATTATCAAATAAACGAAAAGTACTAAAACAAGGTTTTTGTGGCACCACTCCATTCACAATAAAATGTACCATTAGTGACAACATTTGTCATGTAAGAACGTAACCCCCCGTCTAGATTAGCAAAAAGTATATTTGCAATAAAGCAATAACGCCGGCACAACAACGGTACAAAATTGCTTATTGCCTTTTATGACAGCTCGTAATTACAAAAAAAAAGAATAGGAAAGATCAACGCAAAAAGCAAAATTTATTGCAAAGAAATGTGCTCAAGTAGAAGCAAAATAAATTAAAATTTTATTTTATCTACTTTTAAAAATGATAATATTTTTTGATATTTCAAACACACATGCACTTTTTTCCTATCCAATCTCTTGTACTCTGGACTTTTAAAGTCCTAGAGGCAAGAAAACTGTTTGTGCAGCGTGATTACTTTGAAAACACCCTTAATGCACCAATCCATTATTATTTTAAATAATAAGAATTAAATTAATAAGTTTGGCAAAAGAGAAATTTGCTAAATTTATTAAAAAAAATTTTAATATTAAACTCATATGACAATAAATTTTAACGTTTTGTGTCTGGAATAATTGTTAACGAAAATTCATTGACAATTATTGTAGCAATAATTACAACCACTAGCAATAAACTGTCTTCACTGGCAATAATACAAATTTGACGTTTGCTGCAATAAAATAAACTGCTAATCTAGACAGGGGTAATGAAAATCTATTTTCTACGGGTTGAGACCAAGGCAGCTTTACACAGGTACTCGTAGTACAATATATACAGCACCAAAAAACATCACATGTATTTTGTTGGTAGAAATTACGAAAATTTGTCAAAGTTTTGTTTTCTTTCTGTTTGAAAAAGCAAGGAAGTCTATGTGTTTTTTCAGAATTATGTATTTTGTATACAAAATTTTGACAAATTTACGCAAAGAAAACGAAAGACAGCTGTGCTTATACCACTACCCTATTAAAGCTGCCTTGGTTGAGATGCTACGGTTATATTTCGTTACAGTCATGGTTTCACGTTTAACAAAAACTATCAGCTGTCCCAACTACATTTACATTTCTACATTAACGGTCGGCTAGATGGGCCTTAAGCCTATCACAAAACCCACTTACGGTACACTGAGCTCAGTGTTATTATGTATGTAATTATTATGCTTATTCATAATTCCTTCGTACGATCTCTAAGAACCTAAACACAAATATTATTAAGTTTAAGTAACAATAGCTTCGAATTTCTTTTATTTTCTTTTCTTAAGAAAGCAATTTTATTTTATTTTACTAAAACTAAAATAAGTAAACTTTCCAAAAGGTTTAACTTTTCTAAACTAGAATTTTCCTTGTGATATGTGATTGCAAAGATAATTAAAAGTACCAGCATCAATTTAAATCAGATTAATTTTTTTTTTTAGATATACTTTATCTTCTTGTATGCTTATGTATTACTATAAAATTAAGTATGAAAAATAAGCCATGCAGTTGAACATTGTAGTCAGTTCTATTTAGCACACATATGATTTCTTAAGTCCTTTAACCTTTTCATTTTCTTTATCGCACGAATGCACTATGCCATTATTATAAATAAATATAAATACTCATATAGCACTAAAAAATAAGAAAAAAAAAAAAAAAACAACAAATAATAACAGATTTAGTATAAAACTTAGCAAATATATAAATACATATCGCTCCTTTATTGCAACATAGTCATATCTCAAAAAATGAGCTTTTCAAGTTAACAATGCAGAGTTTTGAACAGTACTACCATTTATATTGTGCCCAAACTTTATTCAAATTGCTTTTAAACTGTTTCCTTTAGGAGAAATTTTCTCAAAAAAACTTGCTAAGACTTGTATGGAAACTAAAAACTTTAAATGCGTTTTTCTCGAAACGCACTTTTTTGAGGTATGACTATGTTGCAATAAAGGAGCGATATATGCTGTTATATGTTTGGAAAACTATTGTATTATATACGAGCCGAACGAACAATAGCAAAGAGTACTTGTGCATAAAAATATATTGCTAAAGATGCTGCTCAGCTTTATACTCATTCACATGTACAAAATAAAACTAAACTACATTTTGAATAATAGACTCAAAAGGCTTAGCCGCATTAAAAAAGATTCTATAAAAAATTCTATTTTTATATATTTAATTTTACTTTTGCTTTTATGTGCCACATGAATTGTAGCAAAACAAGCAAAGTATTCGCTTATACTAAATTTTTGAAATTATTTTAAATAGCATTTTAAACAGTAGAAAACTCATATAAAAAAAAAGAAGAAAAATCCGTCGAATGCCTATTAGCTATGTACGAGTACATAACGTACATTGCTAATAGGGAAATATATTTCTAGTGCAATGATGGTCAAACACTCGAGTATAGAACACAAAATTCATCTGCACACTATAAAAATCCGTGTGATAACCACGTAGGCATACGAGTACATTCCGTTGGTGTTTTGTTTACATTTCAATAAAAGAAGGTCAAGTTAGTTGCTCTTTAGACTTTATTGAAGTACTGCGTAGCTTTTCAACAATACGCATTCGTTTTGTTCTGTTACTAATTCAAGCGCATAACTATAAACATATGTATGTGCTTAGCCACCACTGCTCAAGTGTGCGTATGTTTTTTAAGAAAACATTTTTCATAAATTTAACTTTAATTTTGGCTGTTAAAAGTAAACCTTAAAGTTGATAATAACAGTTATAAAAAAAGAAACTCCAGCCTTGGTTTATCCTGTCATACAGGGTGCTCCATATCTCAATTCAAGCCGAAGCAACATTATGAGTAAAATCAGAAAAAATTCTAAAAACAAGTACAATCCTAATCATCAGTCGACTTGGACACGCTTGTAAAACATGTCCCAACATTTAACTCTATATTCTATCATTTTCATAACGAAAGTTTAAAAATTGAAGAAACTTACTTACAATTTTGTTTTTAATAATAAACTCTTTCAAATTCTACTTTTAACTTAATAGTCTATTTACAACAAAGCGAAATCTGCTCATTCGAGATTTCAAGCCAAATCTAGTAGATTTTGAGAAGATTTCCCATACAAAATGAAATCTACTTTATGAGTAGAATTCGGCGAAATCTCATGAAAGCTACTCAATACCAAGTGATGCAACCGTGATTTTGTTAAAAAAAAGTAATTAAAAATACTACGCTGCAACAAAAATTAGACTTTAATGTGGTGTATGCAGGCACTTGGCAACAAAAATATACACTTTAATGTTGGTGTGTTCAATCTCTGATGAAATAGTTTTGTTAAACCCGCATGCATAAATTATTTTTGTGAAAATTAAATCTTGTTAGATGTCAAAAAATGGTGGTGTAAGCGATATAGATTTCGTTGTAGATTTTGATTCAAATCTACTAGATTTTGAATTGGTGTAAATGTAGTATAACGGAATTGCTGTAAATACAACTTGTTTGGATTTATATGGCACTGTTGTCATATTTAGTAGGTTTTGTTAAACTTTTCTCATATTACTTTTGTGTACAACTATTTTTTAAATTTGTATATAAGCAGCATTATTTGACAGTTCGACCACACAGGCAATCTGTTGTGTCTTAATACTAGCAATAACGCCGGCAGAATTACGTCGTCAAATTGCTAATGTTCAACGCTGTACTTTTAGTTGGCGAACATGGAAATATCTTGTATATTTATGTATATGTTTATTTACAAAATAATTTGAAGATTTACAATAATTTAGAATTAAAATATTAAGAGTTCAGTTATACCAACTTTTCTGCTTAAACATAAAATTACAATATTAAATATTATTAACAAATATAATATTAGCATTTTGGGAAAAATAGATTACAATAGAAAACCCATGAATTATAAAAGTAAGAAAAGTCAGAGAATAAAAGTACACTTATTTTAAGAACATAGGGATCGTATATGATCATATGTGAAGTTTGAACATTTAACAATAAATTTCTCTTTTAGATCTACCAATTTATCTTTAACTAATAACAAATTACATTTATTGAATTTTTGATCAACTTTTATAATTTTTTAAATTAAGTTTTTGGTTTGTACATTTGTACAACGGGTTATAGTTCAGGTTTTTTCAAATCCCAGTGGGTGCTGATGAGTAGTGTAGCGACTACGAAACAGCTAGTTGTCCCCCAGCTAAAGATTTGATTATTATTTTTCTTGTCTTCTTCAATCAAAATTATTGATCACAGCAGATTTGTATTGTAAAAAATCTTTCTTAAGATAATAACAAATTAGTTTGTGAGTGAAGACGTGATATTGAAAATGAGTAAGGCAGATTACACATGAACTTTAGAATTTTATTTTGGCAAACTTGAAGTCGTTTAAGGTGGCAATTTGATGTTCTACTCCATACCGGAGATCCGTAAAAAAGAATGGCTTCGAAAATTACTTTGAATAAAATCAGATTATTATCAATGTTTAACTTAGATTTTCTTTTTATGAAAGGATATAAGACTTTTAAAATTATACTTTAACTTTTAAAGTTATATTGATTTTATTGATTATAACTACAATTAATATGTTCATTGAATAAAATTTTTTGTCGAGAATCATTCCTAAATATATCACTTTAGCTTCGTCACGTCAGTATTATTAATTGTAATAAATGAGCTAGGCAGAAAACAATTTTTTCTTTTTCTTGAAAAATAAATAGCTTGAGCTTTAGACGGATTTACCAGTATTTTCCATTTATTGAAGTAGCAAATAACATCATCTACCGATTTTTGTAAGTTCAATAAAATATCCGCAGAGTAAATATTTGAACATAAGATTGCTGTATCATCAGTGAAAATGGATGATTCGCAATAGCTAAGATTTGGGAAATCGTGAGTAAAAATGTTGTATAATACAGGAGATAGGCAAAAGCCTTGTTGGCAACCCGCCGGGATATGAAATATTTTCGATTTTTTATTATTAATGTGAACCCTGAACGTTCGATTTGCTAAATAGCTCTTAATTATTCTAATTGTAGAAGTGTCTAAGCCTATGATAACTAATATATGAATTAATGCAGCATGCCAGACAGAATCAAAGGCTGCTTTAATGTCTAATAAAATCATTGCTGTGGAATTCACATTCGAAAAATTGTTTTTTACTATATTTTTTATTCGGCTTAAATGTTGTACACAATTATGTTCTGCGCGAAAACCAAACTGTTGGTTGGGTAAAATACTTCTTTCATCTATAAACTTTACAACTTTTCCTTTAATGATATTTTGCAATATTTTACTCATTGTATTGTAAATATCTTTTATGTATTTGGCAAAGAACGTTGCTTGTGTTTTAATTAATTGTAATTGTTATATTTTCTTTCAAAAATTAGTGCTTTAAATGCATCAATCTAGTGGTTGTGTAGTTAGCTTGCTACTACAGCCGAAATATATATCAAAACGTAGATAAATTTTTTCATGGTGTGTTTAGCATTAAACCTGAGATAAACAACTACAAATTTCTCAAAGTTTGCGTAGTTGTTAGAGAAAGTTTTACCACTCAAGTTAAAGATTAGAACAAAACGCTTCATATTAGCTTTATTTTTGGCTTTATCACATATACATATTTTATTATAAATTATTTAAATTTTCGCAGCTTAAGATGTTTTGTTGTTTTTTTTTTTATAAAAAAGTTACGTATTTTTTATTTCTATTTCGATATTTCGCTAACAGTTTGTTAGCATCGTCAGGAAAGATAAAATGTTATAAAAATGTTTGTTTGAAAAAAATGTTGTCAAAAAATTCTTATATACAAAAAATTCAAACACAAAGAAAAATTCTTAGCAATATTTAAAAATGAAAAAAATAACATAATACAAAATTAAACTTTTTCTGCAACCAACACAAGCCCTGTTAGCGATTATATGTTGCTCCTCAACTTTAAAAAAATGAACATGGAACATATTGCTCACAGAATAACATGGACAAGTTTTACATAACTTAATAATATCTTAAAAATAATACCCTATATATACATTCAACGTATTAATTTTTTACTAACTAAATGTCTATAACTATGTGCTAAATTATCAGTATCTAATTTAAAATTAATTCTTTGTTCTACAGGTGTACTAATAATCTCTAACATATCTAACATATAACGTTTCTTATAATTACATTCTGTGTTTAATATTGAAACATTGAACAAGATAATGCATTCTTTTGGGATGTGGCTATATTTTTGGTCTGATTTATGTCCCGCAATCCTTGTCCTTAATTTGTTTTTGTTGTTCCTATGCATACTTTATTACAATTCTCCTGATCAATTCCCTTACATGGGAAAAGTATTAATATAGTCCGAAATTGAATGATGGATACTAAAGGCTATGAATTTACTACTTTATAAAGGTTAAAGTTTCAAAAGGCACATCAACACATGTTTCGGAAATGTTTAAATATATTATGGTAATGTCTCGAACGAATCTTCAGAAGCTAAAGAAAAATATTCGCTCCATTACGTATTTTATTTATAAATTGAATTTTTTTATTAAATAGTTATATAAACTGTATTGAAATAATAATTATTGTCAGTTTATGGTTTAAGTTCCTTTGATTTTTTGGTAATTTTATAACAAGCTAAGTTTTCTTGTATACTTAATTATGTTGTATTGATTTTAATGCTAACTTTATCTGAAAACTTTTCAAGTAATGACTGAAATATATTTGTTTTGAGACTTCACGTACAATAATTATTTGATTGTCATTTTTAAGGTAGGATCACATGATTGTCGCAATGCATCACTTTTTGCATATTTTTATACCCCAATTGTGTGATTGCACTATTAATTGATTCCTGGGGCAATCGCGGCCAATATTGTACTTATTTTGACCAATCAAATGCAACCCTGATACGGGAATTGTCTGACAACTTGATATCCGATCGTGCGGCAATAAAAAATCCACAAACGCGCCAATATTTATTGTGTTCTAGTGCGCCAATTTAAGTGGGCAATATACGCCAATATTTTTGATTTCTTCTATAATTTAACGTGTTTGTGATAACGCCTTTTATAGCAACACTTGTAATAAGAATATAAGAAGGTTATGCATTTATTTATATTATAATTATGTGTATATGTGCATGTGTTTTTGAAATTTATCAGCAGTTTTAGGCAAAATAAAATGTTTTAAAAAAAAGTAACACAAGTAAAAGTGTAGTATATTCGGTTGGGCCGAATCTAAAACACCCTTCGCGATAGTCACGTATATGTGTTGTATATATTATAAAATTGAACTGAATATGCTCGGATATATATGGACCGATATCGGGAAAAAATATTTTTGCCTTGTAATCATCATTCCAAAAAAAAAAATTTTTCATGAACATTTTCATGGAAAAGTTGTTTAAGCTATATCTCTGTTATATATGAAATGTTAATGGAAAAATCGGTTCAGGCTATGTCTCGGGTATACTTATATGAACCCATATCGGAAATTTTCATTTTTCATGTTTATATGTATAACCTCATTTTATTACCTGAACTGCTTTTAAGCAAACAAAATTTTAAGTTCGCTTAAGCAACATTTTCATGAAAAACTCGGTTTAGGCTATATCTCGGGTATGTATGTATGGGCCGATATCGGAAATTTTCATTTTCCATATTTATATATCCAATTTACGTGAATATTTGGCTATTCACGTAAACATTTTTGGTATTTTATCGGGTTCATTTTAACCACTTTTTTGCAAAATATACGTGGATATTTGACTATTAACGTCAACAGTCACCATGCTCATTAGGTGTGTGAAGTTTGAAGCAAAACAGACAACTTTTTTTTTTTTAATTTTCATACAAAATTGTAAAAAATTGACTTTTTCGGAATTTTGAATATATCTCAGCTATACGTGAACCAATATTACTCTATTTCAATAGCAAATCCATGAATCGATGGGGTAAAAGAATGGTGAAAGAAAAAGTTTCTAATTCTAATGGTTTTCTCAGAAACGGTATTTCAACAGCAGACATCGCTTAATCTACTTTTCCATTCATTCTGATTCAGAATATATATAGGGTCGCAAACGAAAATTATAGAAATTACAAACGGAATCACAAACTTTTATATACATTTTTGTGAAGGGTATAAAAACAAATATATTTACATTCAAAAATTAAATATATTTCACACTTTTTAAACCACTACATAACAAATTAATAGCTAGTGCAGCTAGCTGGTTCGTTTTATTGCCGCAATTTAGAACCATGCTGTAACTGATGTTGGGCAGTTATTGCCAAAAAATCGTTTTTCATAATCTTGCGGCAATTGGATTCGTGAAAAGTAGGGTAATCATGTGATTGCAGAGTATTGGATTGGGACAATTTTGTTATTGGGCAGCAATTCGGCACAATAAAAATTGGGTCTGATTGGTCTATATGCGGCAATGGTGTGATCTTACCTTTAGTCAGTTTGTTATATTGAAATGCTGTGCATAAATAAATTTTTTTACTATATTCTGACATTTTAGTTTTTTTTAGCATTGTTTTAAAACCGATTTAGGTGTAAAATAATTTTTGATATAGCCACACTGCCTCGCAGTATCTTTAAGTTTTTTCTTACATAGTTTTATAACTTCGCTTCCGCCGTTTTTTTTCCGAATAAAGCTTTATTGTAAAAAACTGGCTGCACATTTATGATTGAAGATATTTGCCATCGCTGGTCACTATATATCGTACGAATCCCGCGTTGAAAAATCTAGTCAACTTTTGATCTGAAATCGCTAATCAGCCAAGCCGCGTAATATTATAACAAGTGATAGTCCGAAGGCGAAACATCTGTAGAATATGGTGGGGAAAGACTTCCAATTTCCTCATTTCCAAGTATATTTTGACCACTTTCACAACATGGGGTCGATCACTGTTATGCAGTAAACTCATTTTGTCATGTTTCTCGTGGTATTGCGGCCATTTTTCTTTCAATGTTCATCTTAAACGCATTAATTGCGTTCGATAACGTATGCCTGAAATTCTTTCAGTCGGCTTTAACAGCTCTTATTACACTACATTGAGCTGGTCAAACCAAATACTAAGCATGACTTCGGAATTTGAAGTGCCACAACTCAGCCATTTCTAGTCAGATAGAAATTTGCATCATATCGACGTGCATTTAATTACCTTTCCAACGATGTATCATTTATATCCATCAGACTTTTTGTTTGGGCTTCACAAGTGTTTGAGTGGGACCATACACCGAAAAACACAAATATACCGTTATATAAAAAACCGTACTTAGAGAAAAAATTACAGCGTTTTTCATGCTTCGGAGGTCCCAATTAACTTATCTAGGCATGTGGCGTTCTTGGTATTTTTTGGCTGTAAGCCAATGTTATACTTAAAAAAGTTTTTGATGACTTTTGTCATCCAGGTTTATATCAGTTTTCACTGGTTGTTTATATAGCAATGATGACACAAGCTAAATTTTGGTACAACCAAAATTTAGCTTTTTCATTTGAAATAATACCAGAAATGCTAAAAATATCATTTGTAAGACCAATTTACAAAAGTGGAAAAAAATCGGATTTTAACAATTATCGCCCCATAGCAATATTATCAGTTGTGGAAAAAGTAATGGAAGAAGTAATTTGTAGAAGATTAAAAAATTATACAGCAAAAAAAACACAATCATAAGCGCCAAACAGTTTGGATTTCAGAAAGGGAAAAATATAAACAAGCTACTTGGCAATTTTGCTAATTTCATTAATACTCAACTAAGTAAGAAGCACCACTATTTAACGATATTCATAGACTTCACAAAAGCATTTGATACGTTGTCACATGAAAATCTTATTACTATGTTAGAAAGGCTTGGTATTAGAGGTCAAAGTTTAGAACTGTTTAAAAACTATTTAATATATAGAAAATATTATGTCAAAGTCAGCAAAAATATCAGTGATGAATCAGATTTAGATCATGGAGTGCCACAAGGCTCAAAACTAGGTCCTCTACTATATATAATATACACAAATGAACTTATAAATATTCTTAAAAAATGCGAAACATTCGCTTATGCTGACGACACCGCATTAATTGTTGCACATAAGAACCTAAATGATGCTATAAAAATAATGCAAGATCAGCTAAATGTTGCAATGAGATGGTGCCATGGCTATGGCTTGATCATTAACGCCACAAAAACTAAGTTAATGCACATTAAGCCACCACACGTTAGATACGAAGAAATAAAAATAAAATTCCACAGTACAGAGTGTTTGCATACTACAGATATAGATAACCTCAACTGTAATGCTGATCAATGTAACACAACGATAGAAATCGTAAGCTCGTATAAATATCTCGGTGTATATGTAGATCATAACTTCAAATGGAGTGTACACATAAACGAACTACATAAAAAGCTAAGAAAAGCATCTTATATGATGCATCAACTTAATTACTGCTCAACTGACAGTGTAATGAGGCAGGCTTATTTCTCGTTTGTGGAATCACATTTGCGACATGGTATAACAGCGTGGGGAAACTCACTACACTGCAAAAAAATTCAACAAATACAGAACAAAATACTAAAACTATTAAAACCGTATAAACAATACAATAACCAAACACAATCACTCATTAATCAACCATTTAATATAAACATTAATACAGCAATAGATCAACAAAATAAAAATTATCCAAAAGACCGCAATGTTCTAAATGTATATAATATATATCGCACTACTCTAGCCATAGAATTCTTCAATGATAACAAGTACCTGAATAAAATTGACCATAACCATCAAACAAGAAGAAACGCTGAAGGGAAGTACCGTATCCAAAAATTCCGAAATGAATATGGAAGAAGCGCATTACCAGTGATGTTACCGACAATCTTTAACACTATACCAAATGATGTCTTAAGACGAGCCAATATTGAGCAAAACAGAAAGAAGATAATAAAAACACATTTTATCAATATGCAATGATTGTTATTCAATATTTTATATAACAAAAATAACTCACATTTATAAAAATTAAATTATTACATATTTATGAACTTTTACGTACATTTTTAAGTTTATTATGCCTGCAGACAAGCCACAATGGCTTTGCAAGGCTTTACTAACTATCAATTGTACATTAAATATTCCTAAATAAATTGAAATGAAAAAAAAAAAATCATGTATCAATGGCTGTCAAGCGCAGAGTTAAAAGCTAAATTCAAAGTTTATTTATGGCCAAAATTTAAAAGTTTTTTATTTTTAATCGAGAAGAAAACACTATCAGCCTTATTCAAAAAAAAAAAAAAAAAAAAAAAAAAAAAATAAAAAATTACTTTTGGTTTCATGTACATATTTGTTACTAGATGAGTAAAGCTTAACAAACTGTTATTAAAAATTTTTACTCAGAAAACACATATTAATCTGATAAATGATTTAAGCAACATTGAAATTTTGAGCCGGTAACAGTGTACATAAAACTGCCTCTTAAGTTCCAAAAAAAAATTCTGGCTTATGTTCCAATGATGCAGAAAATATATTTCATATTAATAGGTAACCGAATTTTCGAATACTCTTTAGTCGTAAACATTCCTTTGCTTTTATCTTTTAGTAAAAAATTCTAATGAATAAAGTTAAAAAATGTCTTGTTTGGAGAATAAGTTTAATTTAAATTATTTTATTTTTTAATTTTTCAATTTGTTAATATTGTAAAGAATTTTTTCATGTGTCTGAATTTTATGTATGTAAAATTTTTTGACAACATTTTTCCAAATAATTTTTATAAAAAACAAAAATCAATCAAGATCTTTAGCTGGAAAATTTAGAAGAAAACAAGATATATGAATAATGCGGTTATTTAAGTTAAAAAATGTATTAATAAAACCAAATTGAGCAGATTTTTGAAGGCGAATAAGATGTACTTTTTTCATTACGAATAAAAGGAACTCGAATAACTTTACTATCACTTATCACTTATGTGTTTGTAATTTTTTGTCATTCAAAAATACAAATTTATTAAAATTGAAATATGATTGAAAGAAGTGCATACATACAAACATCCATTCATATGTATTTGGACACATTTTTTCAATTTCTTTTTCCGTTTTAAATAAAGTTGTTATTTCAAAAATTTTTTTCATAAATATGTATGTGCATATGAACATATGTACGCACACATGCACATGTTCACACTTACATATATATGACCAAATAGGATTTTGTGCTGAAAAATTATATTGAGGACAAAAACCAATAAGAGGAATTATGACAAAAAGTAGGTTTAAACATGGGCAGAAGGTTTATTAAAATTTCAGAATTTGACACTGAGTTCATATTAGTATATTAAACAAATATTTGTTTGTGAATAATACTTTAGGGAGTTTTGCTTAGTAACGATAAGTAAACGTTTAGTAAGTTTTTCTGAATAAGGCTGTATATGTTTTATGTTTAATGGGTTAAAAAATGTATTCCTGTGATACCTGTAAAGCTATCACAGCTTGTCATTCGTAATTGCCTGTTTAGACGTTATAAATCGTTATAAACAACATTTTAAAAGTAATTAGTCTACATTAGACATGTGCATTATCTGTTCTCATTCATGTTAAACTTTTGTGAAAAACAATTGCAATTGCAATTTCACACTTATATTGACCAACTAAATATGAATGAATTTATATGGACTTTATCCAACACCTCTGATTTTCTTGATGCGGAATAGTATACTTTTACTTTAGAGTTTAAATTAAATTTGATATTAATCTCACATTTTTCATTAATTATTAATTTCACACTAATAAGTAAAGCGAAAGATATAATTTTTTTTGTTTGTGCAATTGACAGTGTGAAATTATAATTACTTTGCTAACAAATTAGAATATTTAAAATTAATTATAACTATCGTTAATTATAAATAACTTCTAGTCATACATAAATATATTTGTAATTTTTTTATATATTAGTAAAAAATTATAAATAGCTTGTTTTCTATGTTTCCCAGCTATCTATATGTCGATATTTCATAGGAACTACCATAATCATCAGTAGACTTTGGAAATTTTTGAAAGATATTCTCAAACATTCAACTTTATATCCCAACAATCCAAATAAATTGCTGAGAATTTAAAAAGAAAAATGCTCTAATAATATCCGCCAAAACACAAAAAACAAGCTTTTCTATTTATAAACGTCTCTAACATTTCTTTACACCTTTCAAACAAATGAACAACCGTTGGTTGCTACGATTTGCTTTTTGACAGTATTGAGTATTGAGTTTTGGTTTTTTTTTTTTTTTTTTTTTTTTTTATATGACCCTAAGTAATTACTCTACTATGAAATTGTTAAAAATTTACAAATATTTTGAATATAGGCATACGAGTACACATCGAAATACCAATAAAAAATTGTATAAATTCCTAGCAAACATACTCAACCGTAGAATACTCTACTGGAAATATCAAGATGACTGTTATTGATCGTGTACTCGCTCATTTTGTAATCGTAGAAAGGCCCCCTCACGGGAGTAACTCTTAAGCTAATTGATTTCTCTACACACATCTCACAAAACATGCTTATGTTAATCATAGGAGGAATCGTCTGGACTCATTTATATATATTATCCTACAAGTACTGAAGCTGATTGTATGCCTTGTACGATTCAAACAGGAAACATCAAAGGGCTCATTCTGCTCTTTCCTAACTTGCGAAGATTCACCACCCGCGTGTTTTAAATTTCGAACTGAAAAGGTTAGTTTATAAACGTAATATAAAAATCAATTAAATATAAGTAAATAAAAATAATTAAATTTTTCAACGTCTATAACACACATTCCAAGATATAATGACGAGCGTTTCGGAAAATTTATAAAATTGAAATAAAAACTTAGATGTTTTGTTATTCGTCAGATAATTATCAGAAGATTCTCTTGGGGTTAAATATCTTTAACACAATCGTCTAAAACACAACTTTTGTTAGCTAGGTTTAAAGAATACCTAGTTAAAACCCATTATCATATTTGTTTGGGAATGTGCTTCAGTATGACGTTGCGAGTCAAACGTATTTATTAAAACTTGTGTTTTTTCCATACAGTTGTCACTTGGAATCAACCTAATATTTTCCTAACTTCTCTGCATCATCCAGTAAAACTTATCATACACCAGAGGGCTTTTGGGATACACATATTTAAATTCATAAACATACTCCTATATACAAAAATTTGTGTCTCTCTGCATGAACAAACAGTAGTTTAAGAAGGTAAAAAAAAGTCCTTATGTCAATTCTTTGTGGCACTTCCTTTTAAGTACATATATATTTTATCATTCACTTTTACTTTATTTCCACCTGCAACAATTTTATTTCTATTTTATTTTATACAAAACATATTTTGAAATGAAAATCTGTATAAATTGTAACTTGTTGTAATTTATCTTAGCACTTGGGATTGGAATTGGGATTCAAAAAGTTAAGAATAAAACAAAATTTAACATGAAGAGAAATGAAAAAAATACATGGCAAATCAACTTGGTTGGGTCAGTGACTTGTAGATAAGTTATTAGTTTTTTACCTTAAAAATAAGTTTCTCTTTTAGTTTATTTGCTGTTAAGTTGTTCGTTTTTTTTTTCTTATGTATACTAACATTAGGAAAAGAAGTATTGCAGTTTATGATTATCAACGTTGTGTCCACAAATAATAAAAATCAACAAAACTTGAACATTTTTTAATTTCTTCAGTTTTTCGTTTGAGATTTTTAGTAAAAACTATCCCTTACAATACTTAAGATATGGTCACATTGGGAATATAATGATATAAGCATATATATAAGGACATACATGCATATATAAGAATATCTAAACTAAAATACCCGGCAAAAATCGTACCAGTATCAGACTAGTGTTCTAATAGTATCTTAATACAGGCTCTCGTAATTAATGCCTTTATAGAGCTAACATATTGATTAAAACATGATACAAAACATTGTAGTTGTTTAGTAATTAAAATTATCCACAGCCGCAGCTCAAATGGAAAAAAATAATGGCCTGATTATCGATAGCACCGGAATTGTAGCTGCGTTGCCAGTTGCTAAAAATATATTGCAGAGGACAACTGGCAATCAAATCTGGCAACAAAAGTTGCAAATTTAAGGTAATTTTGGTAACCACAAAGCTTTAGTTGTTGTATACTACATGGGCTGAAAGGACACATAGATGGCGTCAGTTTTACTGCAGTCACTATTTTCAGTTAATACTAAACTTCAAAAGACAGCTGTTAAAATTTCATGATATTCTATTCATTAGTTTGTGAGTTATTGTGCTAAGAGTGACTCTACTTTTGTTACTTTTAAAACAATGGATCAAAAGCAATTTCGTGTTTTAATTTTACTCTGTTTCTTGATAGAAGAAATACTGTTTCAGCGAAGCAATGGCTTGAAAAGTGTTGTGGGGACACTCCACTCCATTAGAAACAAAACTAAAACGTTGGTTTGCTGACGTGGTCGTAGAGACACCGATGATGCAGAACGCAGTGGACGTCCCAATGAGACGGTAACACCAGAAAACACAAAAAAATCCTCAAAATCATTTTGAATGATCGAAAAGTGAAGTTGCGTGAGTTAGCTGGCAACGTTAAGATACTAAAAGAACGTACATGTTGGTTGATTATGAGAAAGCTCTGTTCAAAGTGGGTGCTGCGTTTGCTCACTGTTGACCAAAAACGAGAACGTGTTGATGATTCTGAGCAGCCATGGTTAAACGTAACAAATCGAAATTTTTGGGTCAATATGTGACAATGGCTAAAACATGGGACCATCACTACACTCCGGAATCATAACGATCGTTACCTGTGTGGATAGCAACTGGTGAATCTCGGCAAGCAAAAGCACAACAATCGGCTGGATAGGACTCGTTATTTTGGGATGTGCGTGGTGTAATATTCATCGACTATCTTCAAAAAGGAAATACCATTAACAGTGAATATTATATAGCTTTGTTAGAGCGTGTGAAGGCCGAAATTGCAAAGAAACGACCGCATATGACAAGGAAAAAAATTTTGTTAAAAAATATTTTTGGTTTGTACATATGTACATTGGATTTCAGTTGAAATTTTTCCTTTCTTAAGTTTTTATTCAAGAAGGATTTTTTTAAAATACAAATTTGCTGTGATCAATAATTTTTATAGACGATTGACGATTTGGGGGACAACTGGCTGGGATTTGAACTCGTCATGAAGTATCATGATCTGCTGCTTGAACCACTCAGCCACCGAGCATTTAATTATTTTCTATCTATATTCATCTGATATTGAATCACACATGCATTTTTTTTTAATTGCCCACATCGTCTGTACAGCGTTTGCTGTCTCAGATCTAGCGGTATTTATTTTTAGTTATTAACATACATATTTTTGTATTTTAATAATTCTCCGTACGCAGAGATGTAAATATTAATTTATTGAATTTTGTTGAACTTTATAATTTTTTTAAATTATACCAATAAAAAATTATAAATAGCTTGTCTTCTATGTTTCCCAGCTATCTATATGTCGGTAGACTTTGGAAATTTTTGAGAGAAATTCCCGAACATTCAATTTTATATCCCAACAATATTGTAAAAATAAAAAATGAAAAACTACAAGTCGTTAAATTAGTTTGAAACCAGCTAAGTGGCGGCAAAAAACTATTGAAATTTGTTTTGAAGCGAACTTTACTGAGAAGCGGTAAAGCTTTCTCTCTTACGCTCTGTCAAAATTGGATTTTCTAATTGCAAAGCGTTGACGCCGCTCTATTTGGGTTGGTCTTATACGTTTTGTATGCGCATCAGATTTTTCGACAGATTAATTATGCTTGACGCGCTGATTTATATCACACTGTTAGAACTGGATAAATATTTAGTAACGTTAAGTGTTCTCGTTAGAAAAGTTGCATAGTTATATATCTGTGTTTTCCAGTTATACTTTTTGTTGATGAATAGCACAAGAGTTTTGAGGTTATCAACTCTCATAAGCTGATTATTACCTAGAATTACACTAGAGCAATTTTTCTTCTTATATGTAATATGTAGGCTTTTACATTTAGAAGCCGATAAAATAGCTCCGGAGTACATATCCCATTTTTTAATGGTGTTAAAAAGATTTTCCCCGTTGACTAGACGATTTTTAATCTTGCCTGATCTGATGCAAATATGAAAGTCATCGGCATACGCAATGTACTCAAATTTTTTTCGTATCGATCGTAAAAAATGTTCCGTGTCGAAAATGGACTATGCCCTATCCTTTTTGGAAATGAAGTAAACTCTAATCTTAGGAAAATTAAAACGATAATTAATGCAGCACTACGTAGTGCACTTGGCGCCTTTTGTTTAATACCTATTTCAAATGTATTCTATGAGTGTAACATTTTGCCTTTAGAACAACAGAAAGAAATTTCAGCTACGCATTTGATAAGGTTTGAATATAACAGCGAAGGCACACCACTTGATAATATAATTAATACGGAAACTCCGAAATCTTAGTATTAACAATGAAGGAGCACATCCACCTCTTCTGTACACGGTTTAGTAACCCTAATACGGGTTGTATTCCATTTTGGGTATAAGTAGTAAAGATATCGGATGGAACAAAATGATAATATCCAGTTAATAAAAAAACGAATTCTACATATTGTTAAGAATTTTTTGCACTTCTAACCCAGTGTGCAGCTGTCGATCTGCTTCTTATGAATGTACAACACATTCACATAAACAAGATAAAATTAAAAAAAATAAAACAGAAACAAACAAGCCTACATGGTTTAAAGTACACAAAATTCCCAGTATATCAAATACAAATAATGTTGTTGTTATTCTTGCATTCTTGGTGTTTCAATTCTTTTTGTTTGTTGTTGTCACTTGCTTATTGTTCGCAAGCATATGTGTGAATGTGTATTTCTATTTCCATATAACTATACAGTTGCAAAGTAAATTTGCGAAGTATAGGATGCACTACATGGGCGGGGGGACGGAGATCATATGTCCAAGATGGTATTAACAGTACGTTTGTAGCGTCGCTGTGACCAACTGTACCGACCTATGCCTTCACATGGAAAGTTACAGCGTAGTTAACAACGAAATACCTCTAAAGATATGTTATATGCCTTTAAAGGTAAATTTTTACTAATATTCTAATGTAAAATAAAGCTCGTAAGAAGAAACTTAATCTTACAACATAACGATAGTTTTTTGATAATTTTTTAAATTTCGTTGTAGTAGGGATTCACTTTCATTCATCTTGACTATATCGCTCCTTTATTGCAATATTGTCATACCTCAAAAAAAATTGGCCTATCGAGTTAAAAATGTAGAATTGTTAACAGCACTACCTTTTATTGTACCAAAAATTTATTCAAAGTACTTTTAAACTGTTAACTTTAAGAGATATTTGCTAAAAAAAATTTTTGAGACTTGCATGGAAACTTAAAATTTGAAAAACGTTTTTCTCGGACGAGCTTTTTTTTCAGTTATGACTATGTAGCAATAAAGGAGCGATATGTATTCAACAGCTGCAATCGCGTACAATATAATAAAATCAGTTATGCTAACGCGAAACATTGATTCTAACCGGTAAGTGTACGGTTTTATTGTTTTGATACTGGGAATAAGTAAGTACTTATACTTTGCCACTTTAGGTGTTAATGTATACAAAAATAATAGCGCATACCTACAATATGCGTACAAATGTATATACTCGTATTTAAAATTAATATCGAAGAAATTAGTTATAAACAATATAAAGTAAAGAATGAGGAGGAAAAACAAAGAAAAAGTTTGAAGAACTTTATCATATTTTATTCTTGATTTTGACATAAGTGTCAATTAACAAAGTTAACAAAGCTCATAAAAATCTTTTGATTTAAGAAGCTTTTTCACCTGTATTTTGTTAATATTATTTCAACAGACAATGAACAATCTTTTATCGGTTTACTGGTGTGTTTGTGTCTGCTGAAATAAAACTTAAATAAAATTCGCCAACCAAACCATTTTAACAACTTAAGCTGTTTCCGAAATTGTGTTTCAAGTGTCTGAATATTTTATTTTGTTGCTTCAAACATTAATAATTCTGTCAATTATAGTCAAACAGTGCACACTCGGTATTCGCAACTGCGCGTTATCATGATGGTCTTCTTCAGAGCTTAATTTTTAACATTGCAGATTCTATATTTGCAACATCTTTTAATACACAAGTGAACATAAATATCTTCTCTTATAAATATTTGTAATGCTTACAATCAACATAAGGGAGAACGGAGAATTCCAGTTTCTTCGTTAGATGATTTTATACGTTTTCTTTTTATCTTAGACCAGTACTCAGGGGATGACCACTACATAGGCAGGGCATTGCACTGGAACTAGAAAAATATGTTATGAAGACGTTTGAACTTCATCTATCAATAACAATACGGAAATACCAATACATACGTTATCACAGCATTTAAAATATTCAAGTAAAATTAGTTAAAACTGATCCGTGTCCAGTGTATATACTACTTCGACACTGCTCAGACTAACATTAGTCCAACACCTATTTATTCCTGCTGGCTCTTCACTCGGTTTTAGTTTGTGTTACGGCGATTAGCGTAAGCGCCTAGTTTTATCAGATTGTGAACGTCAAATAAAAAACCACAATTCAGGAATTTCAGGTTTATATTTGAATGTTAAAATTCCTAAATTTTAGACAAATTCATATTTAGGTATATAATACACAGATAATTAATTTCATTATTTACATACTTTTTGGTATAAAACAAAGCGCTAAATCGCACAGTAGATTCTACTTTTTAATATTTATAAAAAATGTGTACGTTTTAAAAATGGAGATGTTCGCGATACAAAATGAAGTTTTCCTCTGGCAGATGCGCGCCTTTTCTTTCCAGCTCTCTTTTTTCTTCTTTTTGTCTGCAGAAAATTGTTACGTAATTGATGTACCGGTTACATAAATACTCGATTATCTAAATATTGTTTACACGAAAGTATTTCATTCACAGTGGCGATAACACCCCCGCGCAGTATGGCAAGAAGGATGTTCGCGGCCTTACTCCCTATTCTGAGCCACGTCGAGTACGGCCAACTTTACAGCTGGCCTCTCTAGCACACCACAGGCTGTCATAATTTTTGCCTTGCGAACTTGACCATCGCTTGCGACTGTAATATCCAAAACCTTTCCTTTGGGCCACACGTTACGTGGGTTGCAAGGGTCAACCACAACAACCAAATCGCCTTTACATATGGGTTTCGATTTTTCGAACCATTTCGTTCTGCATGTAAGTGTCGGCAAGTACTCAGCCACCCATCTTTTCCAGAACTGCTGAGCAAACATCTGAGACTGTAACCAGCTATTTTTTACGATGGTGTCACTATCATCGCATTCAGACAACGGTTTAATTCCATTTGAACTCCCTAGCAATAGATGATTAGGCGTAAGTGCTTCTTGGTTTTCACTGTCTATTGGCACATAGGTTAATGGGCGTGAATTGATTATATTTTCCACTTCACACATCATGCCGCGGAGTGTTTCATCATTAGGTGACCTTGACATTGGTATTTTGTAGATCACCGTTTTAATGGAACGCACCATTCGTTCCCATACTCCCCCCATGTGAGGGGCAGCAGGTGGATTAAAATTCCATTTAATAGTAGAAGTTGTAAACTGCTTTACAAATTCATTGGAATCAACTTCCTTAACAGCCTCGCGTAACTCCCTTTCTGCTCCTATAAAGTTGGTTGCGTTATCGCTGAAAAATTCCCTTGGCGTGCCACGTCTGGCCATAAAATTTCGAATCGCTAGAATGCAGGAACTGGTGGTTAGAGTATGCACCATCTCAATGTGAACCGCTCTGATGGTTAAGCACGTGAACAAAGCCCCATACCTTTTCTCTTTATGGCGATTGACGGTAACCATTATCGGCCCAAAGAAATCAAGTCCAGTAAACGTAAATGGTGCAACTTGTGCCAACAACCTTGCCCTTGGCAATTTTGCCATTTGCGGGACTGCAGGTTGAACTTTATTGATTTTGCACATTTGGCACTTCCGAATCACCTTTTTATAAGTGGTTCTTAAACGGGGTACATAATACTTTTGTCGGATTTCATTTATAGCAGTTTCGTGGTTTCCATGGCGGTATTGTTCATGAAAATGCATCATAATTAGCTCGGTAATATAGCTCTGCCTTGGCATTATAATAGGGGTTTTTTGTTCCTCTGAAATAGGAGCGAAATCTATTCGACCGTTTATACATAAGATATCATCGTTATTTAGAAAAGGGCATAATTTATAAATAGAGCTGCTTTTGCTGATTTTGTTGTTATGCTTTAATGAAGTTATTTCGGCTTCATACGTTTCCATTTGAGCTTGCTTATGAAGAACTACTTCCGATTTCTTTAGCTCCTCTTGGGATAAATTATTTTGCTTTGTGTTCTTTTTCAGTTTATTAGCATAGTGTATTACATAAGCTACGGCTCTAAGTGCTCTACGCCACTGGGAAAAGCGTTTGATTTCTATAAAGTTATCAGTTTCGTTAATTTTTAGCACATGTTGTTTAACTTCGCAATCAACGTTAGCGTTTATTGAACCGTCGAATGGCCACAAACTTTCATTTGTTTTTAGAAATGCTGGGCCGTTAAGCCATTGACTGCCATTTGACAAATCAGGACCACCTTTGGACCACTTTGTTGCTTCATCCGCCACGTTTAGCTTACCAGGAAGCCATCGCCATTCTTCTAGTAAAGTTAAGTCAAGAATTTCGCTTACACGAAATGCCACAAATTGATGATACCTTTTATGATCAGACCTAAGCCAGCTAACGACGGTTTTTGAATCCGACCAGAATACCCTTCGGTTAATTTTTATTGTCAAACTTTTTAGTATATTACTGGCAAACCGCGACGCTATCACTGCAGCCATAAGCTCCAGACGGGGAATTGAAGATATCTTCAGAGGGGCGACCCTTGTTTTTGATCCCACGAGAGATACTACAACTTCAGTGCCACTAGATATCCGCAGATACGATACTGCCGCATACCCGTTTTCGCTGGCATCAGCAAATGTATGCAACTGCACGTCGACTTGATTATAAGTTTCGAGAGTTTGGAGATAGCATCGGGGTATTGATATTTTCTCGATTTCTGGCAACAATGAGAGCCATCTGGTCCACTTAGCCAAGTGCTGTGGTAAAATTTCCTGATCCCATGTAACCCCACTTCTCCATACGTCTTGCAATATTATTTTTAGGTACATCAAATAGTGCCCTATTAGACCTAGAGGGTCGTATATTGACATTAAGATACGCAATAGTTCACGCTTTGACGGATTTTTATTTTTTATTAGCTCATTATCCACCAGATTTGTAGATATTTTAAACGTAAGACAGTCGTTGGATGATTTCCAGTACACTCCAAGCACCTTGTCAGCTTTCACTTCGTTCCCAAGGTTGAGGCTCTTATTTTGTTTATTATCAAAGTTATTTATTGCAGCTAAAACTTTTTTATTATTGCACATCCAATTTCTAATATTAAAACCGCCTTCACTATGAATGCGTTTAACTGCGAGTGCTAACGTTATCGCCTCTTCTGTTGTGTCTACAGAATCTAAGTAATCATCAACGTAGTGGTTATTTTTTATAGCGGCTGCGGCAGTGGGGTTGTTTTCAGAAAACTTTTCAGCGTTGATATTTTTTATGTACTGTGATATACACGGGGAGCAACTAGCGCCGAATATCATCACATTCATTATGTACACATCCGCCTCTTCGCTATTTTCCCCGCGCCATAAAAAACGTTGTGCATTACGATCCTCCTTTCGAATGAAAATCTGGTGGAACATCTGTTCTATATCTCCACAAATGGCTATATTTTTTTGGCGAAAGCGAAGCAAAATCGAAAGCAAAGAGCAAAGCATATCCGGTCCTTTCATTAGCATATCATTTAACGACACTCCGTGAGCTTTAGCAGCAGCATCCCACACAATTCTAGTTTTACCTGGTTTGTTTTTGTTAAAAACAGGAAATATAGGTAAATACCACATTCTTTCTTTTTTTGTGGGCGCTAAGCGGTTATTTTCTAGTTTTGTTATGTAGCCTTTTAGCCTATATTCATTTATGGTTTTATTAAAAATATCGTTCAAGTTACTATCGCTCTTCAACTTTTTCTCTAAGCATTTGTACCTCTTTAGTGCCATATCATAACTGTTAGGCAATTCTAAATCTTCATTCTTCCACAATAGCGCTGTTTCATAATGTTTGTCAGAGCGCTGTACCGTAAACCTTTTTAAAATTGACAAGGCCTTTTCATCGTCTTTACTTATAGTGTTTATTTTATTATCTATACAAGCTGTCTCTAAACTATAAAATTTTTTTATTAAATCTGCTAATAATTTGTTACTACATTCATCTACGTGGCATTGATGGTGTTCGATAAACTTATTTTGCCCTGTTGTTCCGTATACTAACCACCCTAGCCGAGTACGAATTGCAGCGGGTTCATGGAACTTACCTTCCTTAATATTGTTGTACACACAAACATGGGCATTATTTATACCGATTAATAATCGTGGAGTAGCTTCAACATAACCTTTTACTGGTAGTCCAGTTAAATAGGGAAAATCTTTTATCAGCTTTTCCATATCAACCGTTTGTTGTGGTAAAGAAAGCTGTTTTACAGTTCTAACATCTAACGTATGTACCTTTTTATTAGGACCTGACACGTTTATGCAAAGACGGCGTGAATTGTTTTCATATCGCTCAACGCTCCCAGTCCATTTAAGGCATAAAGGTTCAGCAGTGCCGGAAAGTTTTAAATCTTTCACAATTTGCTCGTCTATCAAAGTTGTTGAAGAACCATCGTCGATAAACGCAAACGTCTCTATAAACTTATTTTCGTTTCCGTAAATTGTTATAGGAATAATTTTGAAAAAATTTTTGCATAACGTTGCACTGTGTGCATTACAGCTGTGCGTTTCTTTGTTTTGATCTGCTGTTTCTATTTTGTTTGGCTCAGCAACATTTGCCGTTTTTTTATGTAAAAGATAATGGTGTTTGAATTGGCAATTACCGACACCACAATAATTTTTGTTAGTACATTTGCCAAAATGTTTTCGTAAACAATGTTTACAGAGGTTTAATTCTCTCACAATATTCCATCTGCTAGTTCTGTCTGCTTTTTTAAACTCTTGACAGCTCGCAACATTGTTGCAACCACCATAGCAAACGACACATTTTTTCCTACTTTGTTCGGAGTGTGTGTGTACGTAAACGTTTTTCTGCCTACTGCCTGAGAGAGGCTCTGCGGCAGAGCTATTGCTGTTTGAAATGTTGACGCTGCTTGCAGAGACTCCGATGTCAAACATCCAATCAGCGAATTCTGACAGGTTTACGTTTTTGTTTTGTTTTGCTAAATTTAATTTATAAGTTCCCCAGTTTATTTGAAAATATGAAGGCAATTTTGATACTAATTCATGTAATAATGAAGGATTATTTAATTCGTAATGAAGACCACAGGCTTCAGTTGTAGCTTGAAGACCTTTTACCTGTACAGCAAATGAGGTAATTGTATCCAGTTTATTGACATTAATTGTTGGCAGTGATCTTATTTTCTGTTTCAGCGAGTGAAGAATCTTCTCTGGTTGGCCGTATAGTAATTTCAGAGTTGAAATTGCGGCTGGAACGCAAGATGGGTGGATTAACATGTGTTGTACTGACTTTAGAGCTTCTCCCCGCAGAGCCTTCTGTAGACGTATTAAATTTTCGGCGTCTGTCAAGCCACATACTGCTGTAGACCAGTCGAATGTAGAACTGAATAGAGGCCACTCTACCGGGCTACCGCTAAACACTGGTAAATCTTTCGGAATGGATTGCCTTGAATTTATCTGTTGATGGGTGAGATTTAAATTGGTGCTGCTGTTCGGAATAGAAGTAAATGATGGATGAAAACTGTAATTCACCGGTGCTTGTAAAATGCTTGGTGTGGCGGCTGTTGTTGTTTTTGGGTCAGCTCCCATTTTATTAATAAATGTGGTTGTATTTTTATATGAAGTGGAGCTCAAGGAAGCGTGTTGTGTTTTATTTTGAGTGTTTGTGTTTACATAATTTATTGGCATGTTGCTTTGTGAATAGTGAACTGCTGTTGGACATTGTTGTGGCATCGCGGCTGTAATCGTCACGTTATTTTCTAAATTATGGTTTTGCATGTGCATATTAGCTGTCGTAGTACAGTGTTGAATTGTATCAGACAAATTTGGGAGGTTATTTTGAGCTTTTAGCCATTCATGAACAGAGTCAATATCAACAGAGCTATTATCATCAGCTTCTTCTTCGGTTTCTTGTAGAAGTCGATATTTTTGTTTCAAGAATTCCGCATCTCGCTTTTCTGCAAGTTGCCGTTGTTCTTCAAGACGTTGAAGCTCCAAGTTTCTCCTTCGGATAACTGAATTAGTGGAGGATTTGCTCCGTTGGCTGCATATAGACTTTGCAAAACTTGGTGATTGAATTGCAATTGTGCAGTTGTCACAAAAGAACGTTTGTTCGTTGTTTTCTTTATTTACACATTTTAAGTGATAGCTTTTTTGGCAATTTTGGCACGATATAAAGTCAATCGTAGCTGGTTCCTTGCAAGAGGAACACATTGCTGTGGCTGTTAGTTCTGTGGCGAGTTCTTGAGGTTGTTGTGGTGGTTGACCCTGAAAAGAAAATTTATCCATGTTGGTTTAGACTTACAGTTTTTTTTTTGCCGGTTGGATGTGCTTTCTGTATTGAGACGGTTGCCGGTAGACTTCGAACAGCGATTGAGGTTATGTTTATATGTCTTAATCACCTGGCCGCAAAAAGAATTTTAATTTGTTACGGCGATTAGCGTAAGCGCCTAGTTTTATCAGATTGTGAACGTCAAATAAAAAACCACAATTCAGGAATTTCAGGTTTATATTTGAATGTTAAAATTCCTAAATTTTAGACAAATTCATATTTAGGTATATAATACACAGATAATTAATTTCATTATTTACATACTTTTTGGTATAAAACAAAGCGCTAAATCGCACAGTAGATTCTACTTTTTAATATTTATAAAAAATGTGTACGTTTTAAAAATGGAGATGTTCGCGATACAAAATGAAGTTTTCCTCTGGCAGATGCGCGCCTTTTCTTTCCAGCTCTCTTTTTTCTTCTTTTTGTCTGCAGAAAATTGTTACGTAATTGATGTACCGGTTACATAAATACTCGATTATCTAAATATTGTTTACACGAAAGTATTTCATTCACAGTGGCGATAACAGTTTGGTTTCAAAAAAAAGAAAAAATTCATGAACAAATATAGAAATACTGACGACAGTAAAAAACACGTGTGCACGGGATGGAAAACAGAATGCAACTCGTGTGAAAACATATTTTAATATGGGAAAAGTTCAGCATATTTTAGAACCAACGATTATTCAAAAATTACAGATAATAAAAAAGTGAAAAATAGAGATTCCATTAATTCAATTTGCGTCAATTACAGATTGCATAAGTTTTCAGTTTATGGCATTATAAGCAAAAAAAAAAATATACCAAAAAATCGCATAACTTCAAGACCTCATCCATTTGTGATCGATTGCCCTACGCATTACAGAGAGAATTCGTTTTTCAGCCGTACGCTTCGCCTGTGGAACAAATTGCCTGCAGGCGTGGTTCGTTCACAAACACTCATCTCTCTTTCCCCCTCCCCACAACCTATTTTCCTAGTTTTGGTACAATGCACTTGACATGTAGGGGTTATCACCTGAGTACTGGTCCTAGATAAAAAAAAAAAAATAAATAAAAATAATATAACTGTATGAATGACGTGATTCGGCTGTTATAATAAAATATTTAATTTAAAAAGCATAATACAAAATTTAAAATTTCTTGAATATTACTTAAAATGTACATACTCTTTCCATTTTAATAATGACTTGACATTTTTCAATACATTTTCGGGTTGTCACGTAAATTCAGTTCCCTACACAGGTGTGTGGTTTTTAATTAATCGCGAGTATCGAGCGCACACTGTATATAAAAATTAATCATAGAAAAATATTTTTTTTGCTGATAAAATGTTATTATTGTACACGCTTAAAAATATACATATGTTCATATAAGTACGCAAAATGTGGCGCATGTTTGTTTAGTTTTAATATCCAAACATTAAGCAATTTAATGTTCACAAAATATATATTTTTTCAACTGAAAAAGCCATAAGAAGCTTGTAAAGAAAAGAAATAAATATTGTCATCAGCTGAAGAAATTAGAAGAATTGTTTTAAAAACCTGAAAATCTACGAAAAAAAATATAAACAAAAATTAATCGAAAAAAAATCGAAAGTTGAAAACGAGTAGTACTCAAATTGTTTTAGTTAAGAGAAAAAGGGTTTAAATTTACGAGAAAATTGTAAAAACTACAATTTGTTTAACCTAATAAAAAAAATAAATAAAAACAAGTAAGAGTGTGGTATATTCGGCTGGGCCGAATCTAAAATACCCTTCACGATAGCCACATAAATATATGGTATATATTACAAATTTGAACTAAATATTCTCGGATATTATGGACCGATATCGGGGAAAAATTTTTTTGCCTTGTAATCATTATTTCAAAAAAGAAATCTTTCATGGACATTTACATGGAAAAGTTTGTTTAAGCTATATCTCGATTATACATGAACCGATATCGGAATTTTCTATTTTCTGTATTTTAGCAACCTTATTTTATAACGAGAATTGCTTTTCAGCAAAAAAAAAATGGTAATGGAAAAATCGATTTAGCAAATTTTCGGAAATTTTCATTTTCCATATTTATACAACCTCATTTTATTGCCAAAATTCTTTTAATAAAAAAAAAATTGTTTAAGTTCGGTTACGAGACATATAACGGTTTAGGCTATATCCCGGGTATATATAGATCGATATCGGAAATTTTCATTTTCCATATTTATATAACCTTCTTTTATTACAGAACTGCTTTTAATAAAAAAAAAAGTTGTTTAAGTTCGCTTACGAGACGTGTTCATGAAAACCCCGATTTGAGCTATATCTTAGGTATATATGGACCGACATCTGAAAATTGTTTTTTGCCGTTAGGTCACCATGCTTAATGAGTGAAGTTTGAAGCAAAACAAATAAGTTTTTTCCTTAAAAATTTTCATACAAAATTGCAAAAAAATATTTATTTTTTCGGAATTTGAAATACATCTCAGCTATACGTGAACCGATATTACAGAATTTCAATGGCCAACCCATGACTCGATGGGGTGAAAGAATGGTGAAAAAAAAAAGTTTCTAAGTCTAATGGTTTTCTCAGAAACGGTATTTCAACGAAAGACAGACAGACGGACATCACTTAAACGAATATTCTATCAATGCTGATTCTGAATATGTATACTTTATAGGGTCGCAAATGAAAATTGTAGAAATTACAAACTGAATCACAATCTTATATATACCCCTTACATTTTTGTGAAGGGTATAATAAAAAATAAAATAAAGAAAATAAAATAATATCAAGAATAAAGGCAGAATTAGTTTGCACGTTCTTTTCCGTTCTGAATCAGCTGTTTTGTTTCTGTTCAGTATAAATTATATGTGCATGGTTTGTTTTTACTTTTCCGTTCTGTTCTGTTGCGGACTAATCTATTGAAAATAGAATTCAACGTTAAAGCCCAGTTCAGACTATTATACTTTGTATTAATACTTGTCAAAAATTCAAATAATACGTGCAAGTCTGATAGTCTGAATGTAATCCGTTATACATACGAAAAATAATACGATAAAAATTTGACATCCCATATGACTTTTTTGTTTTTTGAAACTTTTCAAAACGATAATACTTTTCATTGGATCAGGGTTGTGTTTTTTAGGAAACCAGCTGTAATAAGATTTACTAGCCGACTATTTATTAGCCGATGGCGTGCCGTCACCGATAGTATTTATAGTCGTTGTAAGAAAGCTCGAAATTTGGGATTTAGCTGTCGTATATAAATGTATTTGGCTCATGCTATATGTAGAACATAAAATATTTTGGTGCTTTTAAATTTGGATGCGTTATACATAATTATTATATTAGCTGTTAGAGATTTTCAAACGCCGGCACGTCTACCGCCTACGACGAAGAGCTCACCTGCCGCCGTGTAAAGTTTTGTGGTGGCACATCTCTCTGCTGAATAAATAAAAAATATGAACAGCTGTTTTCTTTTCTACTCAAATTTTTTGGTTTATATCAAGTGTGATGGTGTGAATGCAAAATCTAATTTCCGTTAGACTTTTAGACAGTCGCAAGAAATGTGTTTAGACTTTTATCTCACAAAATCGAATGAAATTATTTATACTTGTATAATAGTCTGATCGGGCCTTAAGTGACAGCCAGAAATGTGTATGTTTTACTTTTTTCAGGTATGTAAACATTAATTTTTTATTCAAATGTATATATATATATATTTTTTTTATTTTTATCAAAAGCAAAAAAAAAAAATTGTTTCAATTAAAGATTTTTAAAAGTTAAAACATTTTTATCAATTAGGCAGCATGGATGATCACATGAGTATTATTTTAGCGAGGAAAAAATTATAATTTTATATAAGAAGGGTCATAAACTATCGAGATTGTGAGAGAGAAGTGAACTGTTTGATCACCATTTCTAAATTATTAATTTTTTTCTTTTTTTTTTCACACAAGATAATATTTATGTACATATTTTATTCTTCATTACAATGTTTTTCTTTTATTTATGCTCTACTGTAAAAAACAGCTGAATATTTTCACGGAAAAAGTAATTGTAAAATATTTGCTACAGAAATGAACGTCACAGAACGGCAACAGAAAGTAAAAACTAATGAGGGCTTAAATATGTTTTCAATCTACGATTACTAAGAAAACGAAAACTCACTACTCATAATATAATATTTGCCATCTTTTATCACAAAAACAAATAATAAATGATTCTAAGAAAATTGTTTTAAAATCAAACAAGCAACAATTCATAAATATGTGCAAATCAATGCCATTATATTGGGAACAAGGGTAATAAGCTTATGAAATGACAACTAAAGTCCTTTAATAAAATTTAATAAGAACAAAATAGAATATATATTTGTATAATTTCTACATGTACAAGCAAAAAACACACCCAAGGATATTTAAGCAGTTACACTAACAGCCATAATTTGTAGATAATTTAAAATAAAACACTATAGTTCACAGGAAATCAAAAAAATAAATTATTAAGAACTAAAGAATTATACTATAAACCAAATGTTCAATATAAGATAAGGTAACATATTATTTAATAAGTTTACCCCGCTTTTTAATATGATTATTAAGCTACTTTTTCTGCAATCTAAATAAAATCCAGTATATCAAATTACATGTGATATATCTAAAGAAATATGCAGAGATGTGAATGTTATTTGAATGTATTTGTTAGACATATATTTTCTTGAATATAATGCATAAATGTGTTGTATATCTCAGCGGTATAAAGGCTACCATAGTTAGCAACTAGTATTTCCGATCTTTCTGGTAGGATATGCACTTCGCGCCAATAGAGCTGCTCCAGTTTTAAGGTAAAGAATAAATCAAGGCAATTTCTGCTATCCAGTTATAAAAAGAAGGGTATTCCAGTTGTGGCATATTGCATTGATTCTAAGAAGCGGTACGCTCTGGCTGTGAGGTTGGTGAGCTTAAACATCCCATCCACTGTTTTACAAATAGTTTTCGACCTATCTTCTAACATGTGGCTGAGCGTTGTCTTGATGGGCGGTCATGGTTTCATGTCCGGTCAAATACTCTTGTCGTTTTCCGTGGGTTTCTCTCTTCAAACGAATTAATTATCTTGGGTAAAGATCCCCTGTTATCCGTTGATCATATGATCCAATTCATAAAAATAAATACCGGATTAATAGTATTTTTTTTTTTATCAGTAGACCAGTACTCAGGGGATGACTATTACATATGCAATGTATTGTAATGAAACTAAGAAAATAGAATTACGAAGAGGTGGAATGAAAGTGTAGTGTTTGTGAGCGTTTCACTGTCAATAACATCATGTAAGGACTAACGTAAAAATGATCACAGCATGTGAAGTATTGGAATTAAATAATTGTAAAACTGATCAGTGCTCAGTGTACTCGTATTCAACACTGCTCAGACTAACACAATTTAGTCCAACACCTTCCACACTACGAATTTGCATTCAAAAGATATTGATAACGAAGATATAAAGAAAAAGTACGTGTACACTGAATGGAAGACGAAGCATAACTTATGCATGCTTGCTACCTATTCTAGTTGAATTTGGTTTGGAATGAACATATAGAAACCACGGAGAACAGTACAAATACGTGTGCACAAAACACTAGAGTAATAGTACTATATGTTTGAATATGATTCTATTTTAATTTCTGATTATAATGTGATTGGACAAGGCAATATTTTTGATACTTTACCAAATACACACACACACACACACATGTATATATTTATATGGTATAATTTGGGACCTAGAAAAACCAATATTTGACAAATAACATTGTAAAACTGCAACCTTATTATAATAACATTGTTGTCACAGCACTGATACTGAATTGAAGTATAATAGTACGAACAAACTCGTTTGTTAAGCTTGATCGGTATTCTCTGGCTATATAAGAAGACTTACATCTACAATATATTACAAAGTCCTAGACAAAGTTAGAGAATCGTTCCTACAAGCCGCATGATCTGCGCTGTTTATTTTCCTCCACGATTTTCTGTCGAAGACCAAGATTTTTTGTTGCTAGAGATTTCAGTGATAAACAGCAATGGTCGGAATCACCTTTAGCAAATCCTAACAGAAGCAAGCTTTATAAATAAATAATAATTATTATGTGTTCTCTACGGGAAATCCAACATTTTGGCCCACCGATCCAAGAAAAATACCTGATCTTTTAGACTTTGTTGTCTACTGTGGAATGTTTAGTCATTTATTACATAAAAATGATGTTGAAGAACTTAGCTCTGATCACTCCCCTTTACTAGTCGGTTTTAATACTATACAGTGTAGCATTATATTCTGTATAACAGAACAGAACCGACTTGTTTTCGTTTGCAATTTTAACTGAAAAAAATATAAACCTAAACGTGTCCTTAAAATCTCCTGAAAAAATAGATGATGCATTTACATTTTAATAGGGTCATCCATGAAGCAGGTTATTTATCAACCCCTGAATCGTCAATCCAAAATAAAAGAGATCGAGTTTTCATGAAAAATTAAATCAGACAACTTTTAAGAAGTAAGAGAAGGCTAAGGAAAATCTAGCAAAATAATAGAAATCCTAATGATAAGCAAATTTGCAATAAAACTACAAAACACCTGAAAATAGCACTATTTGAATTAAAAAAATTAACAAATCGGTAACTTTTTAAGCAATCTAAATACAAATAATGAATTTTCTTTGTGGGAGGCAACAAAATATATAAAACGACCAACAAAAAGAAGTGTACCAATAAAAGATGCTAACAATATATGGTGTAAAATTTACAAATCAAAGGCTGAAGCATTCGCTTGTCACCTACAAAACACTTTTCAACCCGACTCAAATACAATAGTCCTTGTCCAATAGATTGGCCGAAGAAGGAAGAGTGTAGAAATTGTAATGATTAACAAACCCAACAAACCTGAGAACGTTGTCTCATCGTACAGTCTGCTGGTTTTATTTACAACAATATTTGAAAAAATATTTCTGAAGAGATTTCTACTACTTCTAGAAAAATTTAACTTCATTATTTTTCTTAAACTATTCATAAACCTGTTCTATTCTTAAACCTGTTTGGACTTATGGAATACAGCTGTGTGCCGCACAGCATAGAAATTTTGCAAAGGTACCAATCAAAAACTTTGAGGTTAATTGTCAACGTACCTTGGTATGTATTAAATAATTCAATACTCCACGATCTTGCTGTACCGAAAGATATGGATGAAATAAAGAGATTTAGCGAAAATTATTTGGAGAGGTTAAGTCATCATAACAATTCATTGGCAGTAGTTCTTCTTGATGACACTGAAGATATAAGACGACTTAAAAAATATCATTGATTGACATTCAGAAAATAAAAAAATGTAAAACCGTATTTTAAATGCATACATTTTTATTTATATATTTTTTAATTTTCATTAAATATAATAGTAAATATATAGTATAATATAATAGTAATAGTATACACTGATGTGGCTATTAAATTTTATAAAGAATTTATCAATATTAGTTGCAAACGCCTGTTGTTGTCCTCAGTGGCGTTCAGAAATATAAATTTACTTATTATCCTTAAATGGATAGATTGTAAATAGAAAAAGCATTGAAAATACAAGTTTCTCAAAAGAAATTTGTAACAAAAAATTTACACTCCTATATTAACAATTTTGTTCACCACTGTACCTGAAAAAAACTATGCTAATAATCGTCATGCTTAGGGAAACCATAGTAAAAACAAATAACTATCAAATCAAATATCATAAGGTTATGAAAACGATTCCGCTCTGATGTTGCTAATAAGAAAAATAATTTTCTTTATCACTTTTATCTTTTCTTAAGTCATTTTTTTTTCTTCATTTGTAAAAAAGTAAGCAAAGTATCGGTATGTCAACTGCTTCTGGAGTGAGTTTTGCCTTTAGAAAACAGACGATAATAAAAATGGCAACGACGACAACATTGACAACAAGAAATCCTTAAAATTGTATAAAATACAATAATATAACGAGTAGTTTGCTGTTTGAATAAAATAGGCATTTGGTTGTTTGTCTACGGCCGCTGTATGAGTGCGAGTGTTTTATTGTTGTTGAACAACAGGCAACAGCAATTTTCCGCAAACGTTTTTGTCGACACGGTAGTAAGTGCTTTCGTAATGTTTTGTTGCCATTGTTGCTGTTGGTGTTGTTGTTGTTGTAGTTGTAGTTCTTGCTGTTATATCGTTTCTATTTCTGCAGGCATTTGTTTCACATCATTTTTAACAAGTGTCTGGTATTCAATTTAGCATGTAGATTTTATTCATTTATGCGACAAATGTTGTTGTGAAATCGCACAATATAAAACAGATGGAAATATGACGGCTGTTCGCTTATTTGTTATTACCATTTTTGCTGCTATTGTAATAACAAAAATAATTTTTATTTATTTATTTATTATTTAAAGTGTCTTTAATCGTCAGCAAAGGGAATATTGAATTGGTACACACAGAGTAAGGATGATTTTACAGTGTTTAAGATTACAAATATGTCAGTAATAGATTGGGATATAAGATTTCTTACCTGTCCCGCGTATCAGACAACTGTTATCGGGTGGTTAAATCTTAAGGGCCGATGTTGAATATACTCGTTAACTACGCCTTTTTTCTGCATTTGATTTGACATATCTGAATTTCAGACTAATTCAATTTGATCCATGGAACGATACACAATCGAACAAGGCTTTAAAGTTATTAAGGCTTATTATAAAATGGGCGTTTAAATAAAAATCCATATTAAAGGTCTCAGGACCTTTTCGGTCAATTCAATCGTCCAAATGTGCGTAAAATCGGAAAAATCGTGAAAAAAATTAAAAAAACTGTGTCTGTTGGGGAAGTGAAAACACCAGTGCATGCTCGTACAACTCGTTTTGCAGAAAATATTGCTGCTGTTCGCGATAGTGTGACATAAGTCGTCCACCACAACTCATTGTCGTTTCCAACAAGTGCACTTCTCACGCTCGTCTTTGATGCACAATACGAGTACGCATTAAGACTTCCATTTACACGCTTACAAGTTGCAATTGACTGAAGAACTAAAGCCTTTTGACCATTTCAAGTGTCGTCAATGGTGACAAGAAATAGCAATGATAAATTTTTGAGGAAAATCATGTTCAATGATGAGACATATATTCATCTCAGTGGATTTGTCAATAAGCTGAATTATCGTATTTGTATAATAATCCGAGAGTGATTTTAGAAAACCCAAGGCACCTACAAAGATTGACAGTTCTGTGCGGTTTATGGGCTGCCGCATCATCGAGCCGTAGGTTTTCCAAAATGAGACCGGTGAATGGTATTCGCTATCGTGAGAACGAATGAAGCGAACTTTTTATGAACCGACTTGGTAGACATAAATGTGTACGATATGTGGTTTTAATAGAACGGTGCCACTTGCCACACAGCTAACGAAACCATGACTCTTTTACGCGACAAATTCAATGGTCGTGTTATCTCAATTGACCGCCAAGATCATATGATTTGACACCATTGGACTTCGTTCTTAAGAGTTATTTGAAAGAAAAAGTATATGTCGATAAGCCAGTAACAATTTAGGAGCTAAAAGATGTGATAGTTCGGCACATTAAAAGCACAGAACCCCAATGGTGCCTCCGCGTCATGGAAATGAGGTATGACCATCGGATGGAGCTGAGCTACCGTAGTAACGAATCGTTAAGCGAACGTCTATGGAAATATCAATCCTTTGCTTGGTAGAGCAATTAAGAAGAAGTATCTAACGAGCTAAAGGACAGACTATGCTCACAACCAGTGTTAGCACCATTTGTCGGCGTTGTTGCAAGAAGACGAGCTCAAGCTTGATGCTTATTACAGTCGATCTACTAGTCCAACGGAGAGGAACTTTCATAGCTATAAATCAGAAGCAGTGAAATCGACTGGCAAGGTTATATCCACTGTGTTTTGGAATGCACACGGAATATCGCTTATGGTTTATTTTAAAAAATGATCCATATTCACAGGAAAGTATTATAGTGCAATATTGAATCAATTGTTTGATGCAGTCAAAAACCAAAAACGAACATTTAAAGAAGAAAAAAGTGCTCTTTCTTCAAGATAACGCACTGGTTCACACAGCATTAGATATTAACATTACTTGAAATACACTTCGAATTGATTGATCATCCACCGTATAGTCCAGATTTAGTGCCTTGTAATTTTTTCTGTTTTTAGCTCGCGGGATGAAGATTCATCTCTAACGAAGAAGTGATTTTTGAAACTATCGAGTTTCTTGAGGGGTTCCCAAGATCGTATTATTCAAATAGCATTAAAAATTTTAAAATTTTTAACCTCAGCCACAAACCTGCTATTTTAATATACCTCTGTTAATATACTAACATGGCTCTGTTAAGCATGAAAATCGCAATTTAAGCAATAAAAATGTGTTTTAAACCAATAATTTTAACAAATTTATAAGAAACAATTTGAGATAATTTTCTTGAATCAAAATCTGTAAAGAAGGTTTATAAAAGTTTTAAAAGAACCCTCTAATTAAAGAAAATTGCACGAACTTAAAATTACAAATATTATAAAATTTTTCAGAAATAAAAAAAGATGGGCAAAAAAATTATTGGAGATCACTCTTTACGCCGTCTGTAACGATGTCCAATGGTCAAAAGTTGTAACAGTGCGTTTTTCTAGAAATACGAGCCATTTTAAAAAAAAATTACCCTTTGAAATTTGAAAATGGACTTTGGTCCCTTTTACGAAAATGGTAGAAGGTGGGCGAAAAAACTTACTGGAGATCACTCCTTAGACTGTCCGTAACGATGTCCAATGGCCAAAAGTCGTAAGAGTGCGTTTTTTAGAAATAACAGCCGTTTTTTAAAAAATGGCCCTTTGAAATTTGAAAATGGACTTTGGTCAAAGGGCCATTTTCAATATTAATCCGCCCTCGTATATTATTTATTAAACTAGCAATTTATATTATTTATTACACTAGCAAGAACCGTTGCATATAAATTTGCAAAAAATAGGATGCACAGCATGGGCGGAGTAATGAAGATCTTATACCCACGATTGTATTAACAGTAATTTGCAGCGGCGCTGTGACTAACTATAACGACTTATGCCTTCACATAAGAAATTGTCGCGTGGTTGACAAAGAAATACCTCCAAAAACTGTAAACTAATACCGTTACTCGCACTTAAGGCAAACAATTAACAAACACAAGCCTGATCACACTTAAGAAATAATAACGATGGCACGAAAGCTGTTCTCCAGCCCAGAGCTTCTTTACGACTGGTGAAAAATTAATACTATTATTTATTACTTTGAGTTCTGTATCCTGCTCCTTTTAAACTTGTACACAAATTAGGTTTTAGTTTTTCAACAACCATTTAATAATAAAGATGTTAATTTTTATGAATTGAAGAGTCTGTCCTGAAAGTTCAATATAAAAAGTTTTAGACAGTTTAGGGATACCAACCAGATTTTGTTGCTCAAACTTACTCCACGCAGTTTGGCAGCAAGCGATATTTTGAGATAGGAGCAAGAATATTTGACCTAAAAGATCTTCAAATTGTGTGGCATATGGTAGCCACTGTGTTCGAAATTGATTTTACCTTCGTAGCATTAGATAGCCGTTTGTTTTTGATAACTAATTGGATGCTTTGAATTATTTGTCAGCACTATTTTCCCTCCATTTCCAGCTAATATTTTTTAACTTCTCCATAGAAAAAGAATTATCTGTCTTAAGCAAACTAGCCCTTTAACACACATGAATAGAAAAGTTTCTTTTAAAATAAGAAAGCATTTTAAATAATTTATCAAATTTAAGCCAATAAAATAAAACGAGATAATCTCATAAAGAAACATTTCTAGAGTTAACTAAATTTCAATCGTTTCCATTAAAATATAAAGTAAAATAAATGTGTTCAATAAATGCTAAACTTACGGTTGTACGAGTTTATTTCATTTTTGTTTTTCTTTCTAGTTTTTACAGTCTCATAACCATTGTTACAAATGGGAATATATTGCATCTTGTATCGACTCAATACAACTATTGAAAGTATTAGACTAGCAGGCAGGAGTCTACTATTTTAAATTTCTACACAAATGCAATATACGAGTACACTATAAAACACCATAAATCTTCGTTAAATGGTTAAAACAAAGCCCATCAGTATTACTTTCACAATATATTTATTACAGTTTTTTGAAGAGATAAAAGAGAGAAGCCACATGAATTCTTATTCGACACAAAAAAATACACATGAAAATAAACAGAGTGTTCTGCATTTCGTATTGGCTGAGTATCTCGATTCCTGCTGCTTATTTGGATTCCAAAGTAAAGTTTAAATTTAGTATTTAAACACATATGTGATTAAATAATGCTCTGAAAATTATTCCAATTGAATAGTTTTAAGCAATCTTGAAAATATTTCTAAACGTGTGTGCATAAATTTAGATTAATTTTTGGTTTGCAAAGAATTGTCGAATTTATGCAGCTTAGAATGCTTTGGAAACGTAATAAATCTTAATTAAAAATTGTTGAGTGCGATAACTTTATTTCAAATGTATATCTCTTACACTAAATATTCAAGAATTTTATAAAATTTTGAGCTCATGACTGTTACAAGTGTTGTCAAGCACATTGCTAGAAACTACAAGAATGAACAAAAACCTATCAACAAAATTTGAAGGTTAAATAAAATAGCAACTAAGTCAACCATTACTTGTTTTAACATCTATATATGTATACTCGTATGCAAAACAAAATATATGGCTGGTTTGCGTATATTTTCTAGGTGGTTAAATGTAACATTAAAATAATCTGACTATGAGATTAGGTTAGGTAGGAAGGTCACTAGATTCCAATATGTATCCTAAAGGTGATCAGCTCTCTTGGGTCCTTATCAGTTAACTTTGAGATTAGCTGAAAATATAGGTAGACGATGTAGATCAATAGTTTGATGAAATAGAAAATGGGGGATATAGTGGTTGTGGGGTGGGGAAAGGTGGGAAACCGCTTAATGTGTTAGCTTCTTATGAAGGAGGCCAGCGCGGTCAGATTACCTGAGGCTAGTAATGATAGCCTATTGAAACTATGCTCACCTAGATATCTTAGGCGGTGGTGTTCCAATGTGGGACATGTTCCCAGCAGGTTTAGGACCGTCTCCTACTCGCCTTCGTCTTGGCAACTTCTGCAGAAGTCATTGTAAGGTAAACAAATTCTCCTGTGATGGTTTACAAATGGGCAGTGTCCAATGATGACTGTTACTGTGGCAATCAAGTGAGATCTTGGCAGGTTTAAGAGCTCTTCTGTTCTCTTAAAGTTATAATGCTTTGATATAAGGCATATAGGCTCTTTGAACTATCTTTTTTGGTGCGTTTCAGCGTGTGAAGCTGATAGGGACTGTCTGCAAGAGACATCGATGTTCCTATACTCTAGGGTTGTCCCTTTTTTTGGCCAAAGTCCTCAGCGATGTTATTGGTGTCATTTTAATGTCTCGCCATCTTATTTTAAAATGTCCGGCATTCCTGGACTGGTATATTATGACCAGGATGTTGATGGCGGCCTTGCTGTCCCATTATTAGCATAATTTTTCTGCCGAATATCTTGTTAAACATCAACCATTTAGCCACTTTTTTTATAGCCGATATTTCAGCCTGAAGAACACTGCATCTATCTGGTAGTCTGAAGGATATTTTAGTGCGTAATTCCGAAGGATATTTTAGTGTCAAATCGTTTTTCCTTTGTAGATCCATCCATGTAATTATGGAAGGATATACATTCTAAAGGAGTTTCCTCGAGAGGAATGGTTTTGGCATGCAAAACTATAAGCCTTATAGCCGCTTGCTTAAGACTTCAGGCCTTCTAAATCCTCCTGTATACAATTATATATAAAATAAGACAAGGCGTAATGAGTTGGTAGGCCGAAGCCCACTAAGACCATCAGCCCGTAAAAAAACTCACCCGTTAACCATCACCACTGGTTCCTTACAGTACAGGTATCTGTTGTATAGGCAATAGATGGGGAGGTTGTTAGTCTCCGACGAAAACCACAAACCAAACAATCATCAAGGATACTAACAACCCTTCCTGCGTTTTAGCTTTCAACCACAGCCAGAATGTGTCAGCCAAGGTAGGCGCCTTAATCATGATCAGCCCGGGATGAGCTGCAAGCAGAACCACCCCGCTCTGGGTTTCGGAAAGCCATGCAACTTTCTAGAGTTTTGCTGTCCCATTATTAGCATAATTTTTCTGCCGAATATCTTGTTAAACATCAACCATTTAGCCACTTTTTTTATAGCCGATATTTCAGCCTGAAGAACACTGCATCTATCTGGTAGTCTGAAGGATATTTTAGTGCGTAATTCCGAAGGATATTTTAGTGTCAAATCGTTTTTCCTTTGTAGATCCATCCATGTAATTATGGAAGGATATACATTCTAAAGGAGTTTCCTCGAGAGGAATGGTTTTGGCATGCAAAACTATAAGCCTTATAGCCGCTTGCTTAAGACTTCAGGCCTTCTAAATCCTCCTGTATACAATTATATATAAAATAAGACAAGGCGTAATGAGTTGGTAGGCCGAAGCCCACTAAGACCATCAGCCCGTAAAATAACTCACCCGTTAACCATCACCACTGGTTCCTTATAGTACAGGTATCTGTTGTATAGGCAATAGATGGGGAGGTTGTTAGTCTCCGACGAAAACCACAAACCAAACAATCATCAAGGATACTAACAACCCTTCCTGCGTTTTAGCTTTCAACCACAGCCAGAATGTGTCAGCCAAGGTAGGCGCCTTAATCATGATCAGCCCGGGATGAGCTGCAAGCAGAACCACCCCGCTCTGGGTTTCGGAAAGCCATGCAACTTTCTAGAGTTTTGTTTTCTACAACAAAAGCTGGACTCCTTCCCCTCTATGCCCAAGAAAACAGAATGCCCTGGTTTCCTCTACGTCAAGGCCAAACCTGTCCCCCGGGGAAGGATGCAGTAGTCAAGTAGATCGGGAACTAGGCCCGTTTCGATCTCAGGTTTGCATACGTGTCACCATGGTCTTGTGGTATGCGTTCCAGACGCGTTCAGTTGATCGCGATTATTAGAAAAGTTTGCCTGGCAAACACCAGCGCACGTGGTATCCTGCTCATAAGTACAAGAAGCGCTTTGGTTGGTGTTGACCTCATGACCCCTGTGGCTAGTATTATCATGGATCGACTGACCTTTAGTAAACTTGGAAAGCTTTATAAAATATCTTCAAATATTAAGTCTACATTTACTTGTCTTTAGGAAAAATAATGAGGGTTAAAAAAATAAATAAATAAATTCGTGTTTTCATTTATGCATTTCGTTAAGAATTCGTATCAATTCTAAACCACTGTGTCAGCCTGATATGCTTGTTAGAAATGTATACACATATCCACAAATGCAACATACAACTAAAACCATAATACACAAGCAATGCTTTTAAGGACAAACCCTCATACATACTGGGTGTTCTCTTTGTGGGGACAAATTGACTTAGATTCATATCAAAAAAGGCCATGAATTGTTTCTCGTATAAACGAGTTATATGAAATTACATATTTTGCGTGATAATTTTTCGATTAAAAAAAAAGCAAAAAATATCTAAAGAGCAAATTGCAAATTGGGTTTAAAAACGAGTTCGCAAATCATAAACTTATTGTTCCTTACTTCTCGTTCTCAACAGAGCGGAAGTAAACACTGTATATAAGAAATCGCAATCAGATGGACGATTCTGTTTTGATAATATTAATATATTTATTAACGGTCTTATTTATTAAAAAATATTTCATGTTTATTAAGCTTTTATTGGACAAATTTGTATATAAAAGGCAATAAATGTATAAGCAATAGTATAAATTGGTTTTTGATTTTAAGTACTTTGTGTACATATGTACATACTTCAGGGCGAAGGGGTGTTTTTTAGAGTTAAAGTCTCGCACTACTGGCAACCACCACCACTGCCAGTGCCTTTCGATGGTTTTTCACCCCGCGAATAAAAAAAAAAAAAAAAAAAAAAAAAAAAAAAAAAAACATACATACATACGCGAGCATTCAAGGTAAAGCGCTGGCTGGGTGTAGCCATTTAGCGATCCTTGTCCCTGCTCAAACCAAGTTGTCACACGGCCTTCTCGTGGCGCTACTGAATAGTTCTTAAAAGTTGAGAATGAACTAACTGTGTGACAGCGGTAATGGATTGGATGACGACCTGACGCAGACGATTATGGGCTGGGAGCTGACGTATTCCGTGACCTGATTAAGCACGAGTGACATCGCGCTGAAATGGCTCACGGGCTAATGCGGAAGCTACCTCCGTCCCGGTAAAACCCTGGCAGGGGCTTAAAGTATGATCAAAGTTTGTAGCCAATAATTTTTGGCTGTGCAGGGTTAGTTGAGATGACTCCTAATCAGCTCCCGACCTGGCTCTGTACACAAGTCTCATAAGGCCTTGTGTCAACCCTCGCGAGGAACTCACTGCTTGCATAGCCACCCTCGGGGTCACTAGTAGGGTAACTGCACATTCACTCAACAAAAAGTGAACTAAATTTTAATAAAATTAACTTAACCCGGAAAATGCGGGAATGTTTTGGACAAAGAAAAAACTTTTTATTGAGTGTGCGGCAAACGGAGACTACAGCTTTAAGTGGGGACCCAACTGAAAAAATGAATAAAAATAATAATAATGAGAGTATAAATGAGTTGAGCATGGGTGAAATTGTAAACCCTTTTGCTAAGAAATCGGTGATAACCAGATCACTTCCTACAGCGGTGAGTAGGACCGTTCCGGTGCCAGGTACCGTTGAAAATAGTGAAAATGGACAAAATAACGTCCAGAGGCTAGGAGAGAAGATCTCAAAGCTCGTAGCTTTCCTAAAGGCACGTTCAAACGTGCATAAGGAAATAGTGACGATGTCACGTGAGATACAGGCATTGTACATGCAAGTCTCAGATGAATTGAGTAGTGGAAGTGCTAGTAGTACAAAGAAAGCACATACTAGTACGCATACTCAAACAGACGAACCACCAAGGCTCAATCCTGTGATGGGCGGAACTCCAAAGCGTAGAAGGGAGGACTTAAGCCCAAAAGGTAACAGAGCTAAAAAGAATAGGGGAACAACCCCTAATAAAGTAGTCAGGGTAGGTGGACACACTATACCCAAGGCTATAAACTTAAACTTGGCTGGCAAACCGGATCTAAGTGCTAAAGATCCTGGCTGGGTTAAGGTTGGCCCAAGGGCTAAAACAAAGAAAGCGTCCGTTAAACCAGATGCTATAGTGATTAAAACCTGTGGAGATACTTCCTATGCGGATATTCTCAGACAGGTGAAGAGGGACCCTAAGCTAAACAACCTGGGTCAAAATGTGAAGAGCATTAGGAAGACAGGGAAGGGTGAACTGTTGTTTGAGCTGAATAGACCCGCGCACCAGAATACGGGCGAATTTAGGTCGGCTATAGAAGAGGTGCTAGGTGATGCTGCTAAGGTTAGATCACTATCTCATGAGGTCAGGCTTGAGATTAGGGATATAGACGAAGTAACCTCTAAGGAGGATATTTATGAAGCTCTCGTCAAAATATCTGACGAATTTAAAGCTTTGCACCCTACGGCAGTTAAGTCGCTAAGGAGAGCATACGGTGGGACACAGACCGCCACAATTGGCGTGAGTGCACTGATAGCTCGCCGCCTTACAGAGATGGCAAAGATACGTATTGGCTGGGTAGTTTGCCGAATACGCTAAAAGGTAGCACCAAAAAGATGCTTTAAATGTCTGGATTATGGACACGTAGCAGGGAACTGTAAGGGGCAAGACCTTTCAGGGAATTGCCTACGGTGTGGCAAAACGGGCCACAAAATTGGAACCTGTTCCAATAAACCATCCTGCTTGCTCTGCAAGAAGGGAGCAGACACCGCTAGTGACCATGTCACCGGAGGTGCAGTTTGCCCGTTTTATAAAAGAGCTCTACAGAAACTTAGGGAGTAGAGTAGAACCTAAGTCACCAAAATGCGTATATTACAGTTAAATCTCAACCATTGCCAGGCAGCCCAGGAGCTTCTTAAGCAAAGCGTTCGAGATATAAGTGTAGATGTCGCTATTCTAAGTGAGCCATATCGGACCATGGCATCTGTAAACTGGGTTTCCGATAACACGGGTACATCGGCAATATGGAACACCAGCACGCTAACCATACGCGATAGAATAACAACGCAATGTGGATATGCTCGAGCGGTTATATCTGGCATCACTATTTACAGCTGTTATATACCCCCTAGGTATTCTATAGAAGACTTTCGGGTAATAGTTGACAGTATTGTAACGGATGCAGTTGGAAGAACCCCCGTAATAATAGCAGGTGATTTCAATGCGTGGGCTGTTGAATGGGGCTGTCCCTCAGCAAACGCAAGAGGAAGAATACTCTTGGAAGCCTTTTCTGTACTGGGTGTTGTACTCATCAATAATGGAGTTGAACACACCTTCAGAAGGGGTGATGCTGGCTCAGTAATTGACATTACATTCGTCAGTGCCAGTATCGCAACCCAAGTGAACTGGAGAATATCTGACATCTATACACATAGCGATCATAGCGCTATAATAATAGATGTGCAAGACGCACAGCCCCGTGCTATTGTACAAGCACGTGTCTTGACAGGATGGAAGGTAAATACCTTTGATAAGGATAGCTTCGCAGCCTGCATGGAGAACATGGAAATGGCTGGTTCAGCAGAAGACATGGCAGTGCAACTAGTGCGCAATATCACTAGTGCCTGCAATGTAGCTATGATAAGGCGAAAAAGATCGCCAAATAAGCCTCCAGTGTATTGGTGGAATGATGAAATTGCTAGCTTGCGTTCAGAGTGTATTAGCGCCCGAAGGCGGTATACACGAACGAGGGGTCGGTTAGAGAATAACGTGCAGCACCAGTTGTATAGGGATAAAAGAAAGGCATTGAAGATTGCAATTCGTAGGAGCAAGCGTAGGTGTTTCCTGGATGCTTGTGATGAAATAGATAGTAATCCTTGGGGCTTAGCATATAAGCTAGTAACCAGGAAACTTAAATGTCTTGGCCCATCACCGCCAAGAGAAGAGAATATCCTCAACGGAATTGTAGACCATCTTTTTCCTCAACAGGAAGCTCCGACATGGCAACACAGCTATCCAGCTGAATTATTCGACATTCCTCCGGTTACGGTCGTCGAGATAGAAGGTGCTGTCTCAAAATTCAAAGACAAGAAGGCACCAGGCTTAGATTGCATCCCAAATATGGTACTGAAGGAGGCTGTTAAGCTCCATCCTGATTATTTCCTGAAAGTAATAAGCGCATGCTTGATTCAGGGAACTTTTCCAACAATCTGGAAGAGGCAGAAATTGGTGTTGTTACCTAAGGATAACAAGCCGCTAGACGACCCTTCCTCCTATCGTCCGCTCTGTATGATAGATACAAGTGGAAAACTTCTGGAGAGTATAATCTGCAGAAGATTGGAAGATTGCGTACAGTTGTGAAAACGATTAACGTGGGTACCTGCCATTGTGGCCTTACCCCACGGTGATCTCAACACCGGGTGAATACAATGCGTCTACCAGCGCCCCCATACATGACAAACTGCCATGCATGAGTACCAATTCGATCTCATGTTGTTTGGACATGATCTCCCCCTTGGTTAGGAGCGGAGCCTTTCTAAAACTCCTTCCGATCTTTGGGTCACGGCACCCGGTCGCAATGCAACTCCACATCGAGCTCAAATGAACTCTCCCCGCGATTTGGGTTTAAACCACAACCACCACGATACTCCCCGAAGGGCCGCACCATAACCGGGCAGGAACAAGTTCCTGGGGCTCCCGGTTCCCGTGGTACCAGATTTAAGTCTCCGGTCAGACTTCGTAGCCCAAGGACTACTACCAGTAGAGCCCCAAACGGCTCGGGGACTGGTGACCCCCTACAACCATACTCACAGTAAACAGCACACAGGAACACAGCAATAACAGCAAACAGCAACATAAAACAGGAACGTCAGCGACAACAGCAAAACAGCAGCCACTCAACGTACAAACTGCATCACCTGCAACACAAAACACACACGGGCACAAGGCACAATAAACAAAAACAACAAAAACATTCAACATTCATCCTCACGGATGAGTACATTGGCCACCCCCCTGTGGCCCAGCCCTTTACAACACGAACAAAACAAAAAACAACAATTAGACATGACCCCCCTCACGGAAGGACTTACAAACAAAAACAACGTTGCCAGCAACCCTGCGACATCAAAACAAACAGCAGACAGCAACCAGCAACACAGCAAACAGCAACCAGCAAACAAAACACAGCCAAGTACATGACACCAGGAACAGCACAGGGCACAGGAACTGTGCTCTATGCTCCTCATGGTTGCCTACACTAAGACTTCAACCACAACTGCAACCAACTCCGCCGACGAGAGACGCACACAGTCACGCGCGAACCTGCGGTTCAACAAACGACGGTTCCGGAAATGGCAACAACAGGGAGGCTACCCTCCCTACCTTGGTCTCCGCCTAAAGACCTCACGGGCATACGCGCCCAACGCGTCAAAAGACGCGCCGACCGCCAAAACCCTACTGAAATCCCAATGGTCGCCCGCCCCTACTACGCCCATTCCCTCTAGATCCCTAATGTCATCATAAAGATGGCATTCGACCAGAACGTGTCTCCAGTCCTCAGGGCTCTCACCACATCTGCACAGCGCAGTCTCGGACAGGCCCCTCTTATGCAAAAATGCATTGAGGGAACCATGCCCCGTAAGCAAGAAGCCCGTACTGAGACTGAAGCCAAATTCCGGCCGTCCCACAACAAAATCAGCCTCGCGAATGAATTCGTGCGTTGCTCGCCCCTTTGTACTATTCGCCCATCGCGCCCGCCAGGCAGACACAAGACGTTCCCAAAGGAGCGCCTTGATCTGACTGGGTTGCCTATTAACCACAAGATCAAGAGCAGAAAGCCAATCATGTGGACAAAGCGGTAGCCCCTTCTTCACCTTGAAGGCGATCGCACGGCGAATCACCTCCAGATCAAGGGGAGCCACCCCCAGCAAGACCTGTAGAGCATCTGTTGACACCGTCCTACAAACTGGCATGCAAGCAAGCATCGCAGTTCTCTGGGCGGACTCTATCTTATTGCGGCCAACAACAGTCATGACTGTCTCGTACCACACAGGTGCACCATAAGCTGCGCATGCAACAAACAGTCCACCATATATGGTACGAGTAGCCCGCCTGCTGAGGCCCCATTCACTTCTAAGAATGCGCCTAACTTTACCTACTACAGCAGTAAGCCTGTCCCTCACATATGAGAGGTGAACCATAAAGTTCAACCTCTCACTCACCATTATTCCCAGGTATTTGACTTCCGTCGCATACCGGAGACTAATGCCGCCAGAGCGAACGAGTGGTGGACGACCCCGAGACAACCTGCCTTTCAGCAGCATTGCCACGGTCTTGTCCATAGCCACCTCCACACCCACACTATCGCCCCACTCGCACACAACACGCATGGCCCTCTCACCCCGGCTTTCCAGATCAGCACGAGACTGTCCTTCAACCAAGATGAGCAAGTCATCCGCATATGCACACAGTTTGAAGTCACGCTGCAACGACCTCAGCAGGGAATCCATCATGAGGTTCCATAAAAATGGACCACAGATGGACCCCTGCGGACAGCCGCGTACAACGTCCCTCCAAACCGTGTCGCTGGCGCCCACCACACAGGCTTTCCTACCGCAGAAGTAACTCTCCCATAGAGCGAGCTCCCGACAGCCTACACTACGCAGTCTATCGAGAACTACACTCCACAGGAGATTGTCAAACGCACCCTTGCAGTCTACGAAGAGTCCCAGCACATATCTTTCCGCAGAGCTAGCAACACTTGACTTAACATGCAGCCAGGCATCGTCAACAGACCTCCCCTCCCTGAAACCGAACTGGAATTCAGACAGTGCTGCACCCGGACACTCTTTCAATCGAAAGACCATTATCCTCTCCAGTACTTTTCCAAGCACTGGAAGAAGACTAATGCCCCTATAAGAGCGAGGATCAGTCCTCACTTTTCCGGGGGACTTTAAGAGCACCACAACACGTGCCTTCTTCCAAGCCTCAGGGAAGTAGCCCTCACTGAGACACTTCGCAAATATTGACTCCAGGTATTCCGGTATGGCCTTCCAGATGCTTTTACACATCTCTCCAGTCATACCGTCTATACCCGGAGATTTCCTACTCTTGATCCTGTGGACACAAACTTCTATTTCGGATCTCTCCAGCGCAGGAGGGGCGGCTCCCTCCCTAATGAGAGGAGGGCTACCGCCCGCCCGTACAACCGGAAAGAAAACCCCCAACAACGCGCCCATAATATCGCTCCAGGAAGACAATGTTACATTGTCAACCTGGAGGCTTCCTACTTCTAAACGCCTGTGTCGACCCGAACAAACGCGATAGACACGACCCCAAGGATCGTCCCTATTTTCACGCACGAATTCCCTCCACTCGTCTTCTTTTACCCTACAAATTCTACCCTTATATTCCCTCAGGCTTGCCAGATATTCAACCTTACGAATAGCTAGATCATCTGCGTTAGACTGCCGGGCCCTCTGGAATCTCTTCCTGAGGCGCCTGACACTCCTCCGCATCAGATCCAGTTCATCGGTCCACCACTTGACTTTTCTTGGCCTACCCGGACGGGCTCGGCCAAGCAGCGCATCATTCACCGCGCACATCCAGTCGTCAATCTGGCCAACCTGAGCGTCTATACCCAATTCCCTGAATTCATCAATTGGCTGTACCATAGCAGCCGCCCTAACACTATTCGCGTAACCGCCCCAGTCTATATCCCTTTTACGCCACCCGCGAGGTGACCCAGATATCCAACTCCGCCGGCGATAAGTGAACCGAATCTCAATGAGATTATGATCACTCACACCAGCGTTGTCACATACCCTCCAGCTGAAGTCGAAGTATGACAACGCCAAGTTATTGGCAATTGTCACATCGATATCGCTGCGGCCCTGTGGAGCGTCAAACGTGTACAGATCACTAGCCTCGTTTAACACCGAAGCACCAACTGTGACCAACCATTCGCCGAGCATGATTCCTCTAGTGTGGTTCATATGACCAGGCGCATGCCTGGGCATTTTACTGAACCACATAGAGGAACATGCATTTGCATCCAGGCCTAGAATAACGGGTGCACTACTCGCTAGGAGTAGGACCGTATCTATGTACCGAATGTACGGCTCCAAAGGGACGGCAAACCTGCAATACAGGCTTGCAAAGAGCACCCGCCCAAACTCCCCCTGTACAGCAACACAGACCCCCCACCGGGTACAGCTCACGACCGTACAATCGACCCCCGGGTCATCCACCACTACCGCAGAGTTCCCCTCCAAATCGGGGAAAACCCGCATACCCCCAGGAAGCCCCCTGATGTCACCAAATCGGAGGTACGGCTCCTGCACTAAGGCAACAGCCGCACCCCGTCGCCGCATCGCCTGCCCAAGTTCGCACGTGGCCACGTACGACTTCTGAAGGTTTTGCTGTATTACAATCGCGGTATCCATCTTAATGACGAGCGTTCACCCTAGCAACCATGGTCGCATAGACCGGGCACGCTGCAGACATCATCATGTGATCCGCCTGCAGTCCCTTGAACGCACAGTTCCTGCACCGCAATTCGTTGGGGCATCGGCTCGCCCAGTGGCCAGCGTCGCCGCACCGTCTGCATACGTCGGACTGGAACTTGCAGTCACGCACCCTGTGGTCAAAACCTAAACATCTATAACACGCGGGGATGGGGTCCAACGTTCTTACCGCAAACCGGAACCATTTCACGTATGCCCCCGTTGCCCTGAGGTGATCTGCAACCCGCGGCGTGCATTCAAGGGTCACGTTAGTAGTGCCCTCCTCCACCTTCCAGGGTGCGCTTACCAGCCGAACTGCTTTTTTGTATTCCACCGCAGTCATTAGCTCCCCGAGGTTCATGGAGTGTAACTCCTCCATAAACTCATCCGGGGAGATTTCTTTGTGCACGCGCTGAACCACTATCTTGGGACCCAACTTATCCTTCACAGCCACCTCCAACCCCACCTCGGCAAACTTCGTATTGGCAGCCACCTTTCTGCGCTCAGCCTCCGATGGCGTGCGAATCACGGCTCCTTCTTTAGTTTGGCGCACCTCATGTACGCGCACCCCCAGTGTCGGTCCGACCTCCCCAACCACCTTTTCCACCACCTCTTTGGCGCTCTTACCAGCCTTACTCTTCACCACCACCGACCACGTCTCCACCGGCTTAACCAATGGCAGGGCCGGATATGATACCGGCGTTACCGCCTCCTGCGCCTTGGCCAAAACTCTACGTCTCACTGGGGGTACAGTCGTCGGCATCGCCATCGGGGCGGCAGCAACTTCAACCGCACCAGCCTCCAATCTTCCCCTCAATCGCTCATTTTCGGCGACAAGACACATAAGGAGCGTCTCATACTCGCCCACCTCCTTCGCTATTTTTCTAGCGACGCCTCTGCCCACCTCATCCGCCATCACCAACTCCAACACCTTGCAAGTGATCCGTTTCATCTCCGCAATCACCCCCTCAGCCTGCAGCTTCTTCTTCCTAATGCGCGACTCCCTCACAGGCTGCTTACTCCCAGGAACTACTTCCTCACTGGGCACCTCACCTACACACGTGACAATCACTTCGTCGTCCACCACCATTGCCGCTTTTGACACAGCTGCCGCCTCACCTACACCTTTCGGAACTTCCAGCGCCGTCTTCTTTCTTGTTTTGGGCGACCCCAATTTAAACTTTTTTACGGACTCTGCATCCTCCGTTGACGATAACTCTGACTCAGTGTGCCTGAGCTTCGGTGGCACAAATGGCGGCGGCGCCCTGGGATCGTCCGTGGTCACATCGCTGGCGTCCCCTTTAGCCTTAGGCTTCTCACCCTTCCGTTTGCTAGCCGGCGGCATAGCAACCAATTTCAAACCAAAAAATGAAAGTGCCACCTACCTTTCAATCCAATTAGTATACACCAGAAAAAGTCAATTACAATAGTCCAATAATACCAGCCAAGTCCGTTACCAACAATCCAATCAACGCCAAGATCCAGAAACAGTATTACCAATCAGTTCCAATATCCTTAGCCAAGCCGTCAACTATTTTAGGTACTTAATTACCGACCGAAACCGTCAATTCCGTTTAATTCCAATCAAGCACAATTACACTAACACCGCAGTGTTGCCAATTCAAACTGTTCCGAATAATCTCACAAGCCGTATCCAAGTCACAAACCGTCAATTCCAATTTCACTCCAATATCCGAATTTATTAAACACCGAGGTGTTGCCAGTTCAAAGCCAAAGACCGTTAAAAAGCACTTATTTCAAACAAATCCGTCAATTCCAATTAATTTCAAAATCCAACCGTCAACAATACTATAACTTTCACTTGGTAACACTACCGGAGTCCCTTAGTTCCACAACACTTTTTCTTAACAGATTATCTGTTCGTCCTTAACCACACTTTTTGCCGGAGCTTGTTCTTCTTTTTTGAGACAGCTTGTCAGCGGAGTCTCAAAAAACCGAACTTACACACACGACTTATTTTGTAACACACGATTTATGCACTCGGCCGATTTAAAACAATTTTTCGCTATCCGCTTGCACAACCGTACGCTTTGACAATCCAACTACGAGTGGAAGATTGCGTACAAGCTAATCTAGGTTTGTCAGATAACCAATTTGGCTTCAGGAAAGCAAAGTCAACGGTGGACGCTATCAAAGTTGTAGTAGAAACCGCTGCTCAAGCTATCCAAGGGAAGAGGTGGAGGAATGGAACAAAAGGGTATTGTGTGGTTATAACCCTAGATGTAAAAAACGCCTTCAATACGGCAAACTGGGAGCATATAGTTAATGCTTTGGTCCGTATAGACATCCCAGGGTATCTACTAGCAATTGTACGGGACTATTTCCGGGATAGAGAGCTAGTTTATGATACCGATAAAGGTACTAAGAGGCGCAAGATCATTGGTGGGGTGCCTCAAGGTTCAGTTCTTGGCCCACTATTGTGGAACGTCATGTACGACGGAGTATTAAGATTGGATCTACCGGAAAAGGTGAAGATAGTTGGATTCGCAGACGACATAGCGTTAGTGTGTGAAGGGAAAGAGTTACTAGAGGTGGAAACCATTGCAAACGCCAGTATTCAGATCGTAAGATCTTGGCTAAGATCAATGGGCCTAACTCTAGCTGACCATAAAACGGAAGCGGTTCTGATTAGTAGTAGGAAAATTAGGGAAACTGTCAGGCTAAATATTGGCACGTGTAGCATAGAATCTAAGGAATGTTTAAAATACCTTGGGGTCATGATTGACACTCGTCTGTCTTTTCAAGAGCACTTGAAGTACGTAGGCAGTAAAGCATCAAAAACATGCACAGCACTATGCCGGATCATGCCGAATACAAGAGGTCCAAAATATCTGCAGAGGAGATTACTCTCTAGTGTAGTAAGAAGCATTATCTTATATGCATCGCCTATATGGTCAGGCTCACTTAGATATCCTACTTATGTGAACCTGATATCTCCTGTGTATAGGCTGATCGCCTTGCGTGTATGTAGCGCATTCCGAACTGTATCGGACCTGGCCGCTTTTGTCATTGCCGGCATGATACCGATCGAGCTAGAGGCCGCTTCGGACATCACGGTTGGGTTGAGAGAATCGTGTCTGCGAAAATGGCAAGAAAGATGGGCGACAGCTGACAAGGGAAGATGGACCTACTTACTGATACCAGACATCAGAGCATGGCTATCAAGAAAGCATGGCGATTTGAACTACTATATTACACAGTTTCTAACTGGGCATGGTTGTTTTAGGTCGTACTTGTACCGTTTTGGACATGACAGTACTCCGTTCTGTCCGAGTTGTGATGGTAATGTCTTGGAAGATGCTGAGCATGTGTTCTTCATCTGTCCACGGTTTAATAGTGATAGGGAATATTTAGAAACAGTCCTAGGACGTAGCATCAGTCCGAGCAGTATCGTTCCAATCATGTTGGAATCTTTGTGCAACTGGACGTACGTCTGTAGTTTTGTAAAATTGGTTCTGTTGGAACTTCGTAGGTTAGAACAGATTCGCAGCAGAATCAATGTAGTTTAGTTTAGATGTAGGGTGTATCACCTTTCCCACCCCGAGACGTAAAGCCTTGCGGCAGTCCCTCGGGGAGCATCTGGGTCAGGGCGAAGGGGTGTTTTTTAGCGAGTTAAAGTCTCGCACTACTGGCAACCACCACCACTGCCAGTGCCTTTCGATGGTTTTTCACCCCGCGAATAAAAAATAAAAAAAAAAAAAAAAAAAAAAAAAAAAAAAAAAAACATACATACATACATACATACATACAGGTGGCGTGGGTGCGAGCGTTCAAGGTAAAGCGCTGGCTTCCCATCGGGTGTAGCCAGTTAGCGATCCTTGTCCCTGCTCAAACCAAGTTGTCACACGGCCTTCTCGTGGCGCTACTGAATAGTTCTCAACAAAAGTTGAGAATGAACTAACTGTGTGACAGCGATAATGGATTGGATGACGACCTGACGCAGACGATTATGGGCTGGGAGCTGACGTATTCCGTGACCTGATTAAGCACGAGTGACATCGTGCTGAAATGGCTCACGGGCTAATGCGGAAGCTACCTCCGTCCCGGTAAAACCCTGGCAGGGGCTTAAAGTATGATCAAAGTTTGTAGCCAATAGTTTTTGGCTGTGCAGGGTTAGTTGAGATGACTCCTAATCAGCTCCCGACCTGGCTCTGTACACAAGTCTCATAAGGCCTTGTGTCAACCCTCGCGAGGAACTCACTGCTTGCATAGCCACCCTCGGGGTCACTACAAGGGTAACTGCACATTCACTCAACAAAAAGTGAACTAAATTTTAATAAAATTAACTTAACCCGGAAAATGCGGGAATGTTTTGGACAAAGAAAAAACTTTTTATTGAGTGTGCGGCAAACGGAGACTACAGCTTTAAGCGGGGACCCAACTGAAAAAATGAATAAAAGTAATAATAATAATAATGAGAGTATAAATGAGTTGAGCATGGGTGAAATTGTAAACCCTTTTGCTAAGAAATCGGTGATAACCAGATCACCTCCTACAGCGGTGAGTAGGACCGTTCCGGTGCCAGGCACCGTTGAAAATAGTGAAAATGGACAAAATAACGTCCAGAGGCTAGGAGAGAAGATCTCAAAGCTCGTAGCTTTCCTAAAGGCACGTTCAAACGTGCATAAGGAAATAGTGACAATGTCACGTGAGATACAGGCATTGTACATGCAGGTCTCAGATGAATTGAGTAGTGGAAGTGCTAGTAGTACAAAGAAAGCACATACTAGTACGCATACTCAAACAGACGAACCACCAAGGCTCAATCCTGTGATGGGCGGAACTCCAAAGCGTAGAAGGGAGGACTTAAGCCCAAAAGGTAACAGAGCTAAAAAGAATAGGGGAACAACCCCTAATAAAGTAGTCAGGGTAGGTGGACACACTATACCCAAGGCTATAAACTCAAACTTGGCTGGCAAACCGGATCTAAGTGCTAAAGATCCTGGCTGGGTTAAGGTTGGCCCAAGGGCTAAAACAAAGAAAGCGTCCGTTAAACCAGATGCTATAGTGATTAAAACCTGTGGAGATACTTCCTATGCGGATATTCTCAGACAGGTGAAGAGGGACCCTAAGCTAAACAACCTGGGTCAAAATGTGAAGAGCATTAGGAAGACAGGGAAGGGTGAACTGTTGTTTGAGCTGAATAGACCCGCGCACCAGAATACGGGCGAATTTAGGTCGGCTATAGAAGAGGTGCTAGGTGATGCTGCTAAGGTTAGATCACTTTCTCATGAGGTCAGGCTTGAGATTAGGGATATAGACGAAGTAACCTCTAAGGAGGATATTTATGAAGCTCTCGTCAAAATATCTGACGAGTTTAAAGCTTTGCACCCTACGGCAGTTAAGTCGCTAAGGAGAGCATACGGTGGGACACAGACCGCCACAATTGGCGTGAGTGCACTGATAGCTTGCCGCCTTATAGAGATGGCAAAGATACGTATTGGCTGGGTGGTTTGCCGAATACGCGAAAAGGTAGCACCAAAAAGATGCTTTAAATGTCTGGATTATGGACACGTAGCAGGGAACTGTAAGGGGCAAGACCTTTCAGGGAATTGCCTACGGTGTGGCAAAACGGGCCACAAAATTGGAACCTGTTCCAATAAACCATCCTGCTTGCTCTGCAAGAAGGGAGCAGACACCGCTAGTGACCATGTCACCGGAGGTGCAGTTTGCCCGTTTTATAAAAGAGCTCTACAGAAACTTAGGGAGTAGATTAGAACCTAAGTCACCAAAATGCGTATATTACAGTTAAATCTCAACCATTGCCAGGCAGCCCAGGAGCTTCTTAAGCAAAGCGTTCGAGATATAAGTGTAGATGTCGCTATTCTAAGTGAGCCATATCGGACCATGGCATCTGTAAACTGGGTTTCCGATAACACGGGTACATCGGCAATATGGAACACCAGCACGCTAACCATACGCGATAGAATAACAACGCAATGCGGATATGCTCGAGCGGTTATATCTGGCATCACTATTTACAGCTGTTATATACCCCCTAGGTATTCTATAGAAGAGTTTCGGGTAATAGTTGACAGTATTGTAACGGATGCAGTTGGAAGAACCCCCGTAATAATAGCAGGTGATTTCAATGCGTGGGCTGTTGAATGGGGCTGTCCCTCAGCAAACGCAAGAGGAAGAATACTCTTGGAAGCCTTTTCTGTACTGGGTGTTGTACTCATCAATAATGGAGTTGAACACACCTTCAGAAGGGGTGATGCTGGCTCAGTAATTGACATTACATTCGTCAGTGCCAGTATCGCAACCCAAGTGAACTGGAGAATATCTGACATCTATACACATAGCGATCATAGCGCTATAATAATAGATGTGCAAGACGCACAGCCCCGTGCTATTGTACAAGCACGTGTCTTGACAGGATGGAAGGTAAATACCTTTGATAAGGATAGCTTCGCAGCCTGCATGGAGAACATGGAAATGGCTGGTTCAGCAGAAGACATGGCAGTGCAATTAGTGCGCAATATCACTAGTGCCTGCAATGTAGCTATGATACGGCGAAAAAGATCGCCAAATAAGCCTCCAGTGTATTGGTGGAATGATGAAATTGCTAGCTTGCGTTCAGAGTGTATTAGCGCCCGAAGGCGGTATACACGAACGAGGGGTCGGTTAGAGAATAACGTGCAGCACCAGTTGTATAGGGATAAAAGAAAGGCATTGAAGATTGCAATTCGTAGGAGCAAGCGTAGGTGTTTCCTGGATGCTTGTGATGAAATAGATAGTAATCCTTGGGGCTTAGCATATAAGCTAGTAACCAGGAAACTTAAATGTCTTGGCCCATCACCGCCAAGAGAAGAGAATATCCTCAACGGAATTGTAGACCATCTTTTTCCTCAACAGGAAGCTCCGACATGGCAACACAGCTATCCAGCTGAATTATTCGACATTCCTCCGGTTACGGTCGTCGAGATAGAAGGTGCTGTCTCAAAATTCAAAGACAAGAAGGCACCAGGCTTAGATTGCATCCCAAATATGGTACTGAAGGAGGCTGTTAAGCTCCATCCTGATTATTTCCTGAAAGTAATAAGCGCATGCTTGATTCAGGGAACTTTTCCAACAATCTGGAAGAGGCAGAAATTGGTGTTGTTACCTAAGGATAACAAGCCGCTAGACGACCCTTCCTCCTATCGTCCGCTCTGTATGATAGATACAAGTGGAAAACTTCTGGAGAGTATAATCTGCAGAAGATTGGAAGATTGCGTACAAGCTAACCTAGGTTTATCAGATAACCAATTTGGCTTCAGGAAAGCAAAGTCAGCGGTGGACGCTATCAAAGTTGTAGTAGAAACCGCTGCTCAAGCTATCCAAGGGAAGAGGTGGAGGAATGGAACAAAAGGGTATTGTGTGGTTATAACCCTAGATGTAAAAAACGCCTTCAATACGGCAAACTGGGAGCATATAGTTAATGCTTTGGTCCGTATAGACATCCCAGGGTATCTACTAGCAATTGTACGGGACTATTTCCGGGATAGAGAGCTAGTTTATGATACCGATAAAGGTACTAAGAGGCGCAAGATCATTGGTGGGGTGCCTCAAGGTTCAGTTCTTGGCCCACTATTGTGGAACGTCATGTACGACGGAGTATTAAGATTGGATCTACCGGAAAAGGTGAAGATAGTTGGATTCGCAGACGACATAGCGTTAGTGTGTGAAGGGAAAGAGTTACTAGAGGTGGAAACCATTGCAAACGCCAGTATTCAGATCGTAAGATCTTGGCTAAGATCAATGGGCCTAACTCTAGCTGACCATAAAACGGAAGCGGTTCTGATTAGTAGTAGGAAAACTAGGGAAACTGTCAGGCTAAATATTGGCACGTGTAGCATAGAATCTAAGGAATGTTTAAAATACCTTGGGGTCATGATTGACACTCGTCTGTCTTTTCAAGAGCACTTGAAGTACATAGGCAGTAAAGCATCAAAAACATGCACAGCGCTATGCCGGATCATGCCGAATACAAGAGGTCCAAAATATCTGCAGAGGAGATTACTCTCTAGTGTAGTAAGAAGCATTATCTTATATGCATCGCCTATATGGTCAGGCTCACTTAGATATCCTACTTATGTGAACCTGATATCTCCTGTGTATAGGCTGATCGCCTTGCGCGTATGTAGCGCATTCCGAACTGTATCGGACCTGGCCGCTTTTGTCATTGCCGGCATGATACCGATCGAGCTAGAGGCCGCTTCGGACATCACGGTTGGGTTGAGAGAATCGTGTCTGCGAAAATGGCAAGAAAGATGGGCGACAGCTGACAAGGGAAGATGGACCTACTTACTGATACCAGACATCAGAGCATGGCTATCAAGAAAGCATGGCGATTTGAACTACTATATTACACAGTTTCTAACTGGGCATGGTTGTTTTAGGTCGTACTTGTACCGTTTTGGACATGACAGTACTCCGTTCTGTCCGAGTTGTGATGGTAATGTCTTGGAAGATGCTGAGCATGTGTTCTTCATCTGTCCACGGTTTAATAGTGATAGGGAATATTTAGAAACAGTCCTAGGACGTAGCATCAGTCCGAGCAGTATCGTTCCAACCATGTTGGAATCTTTGTGCAACTGGACGTACGTCTGTAGTTTTGTAAAATTGGTTCTGTTGGAACTTCGTAGGTTAGAACAGATTCGCAGCAGAATCAATGTAGTTTAGTTTAGATGTAGGGTGTATCACCTTTCCCACCCCGAGACGTAAAGCCTTGCGGCAGTCCCTCGGGGAGCATCTGGGTCAGGGCGAAGGGGTGTTTTTTAGCGAGTTAAAGTCTCGCACTACTGGCAACCACCATCACTGCCAGTGCCTTTCGATGGTTTTTCACCCCGCGAATAAAAAAAAAAAAAAAAAAAAAAAAAAAAAAAAAAAAAAAAAAAAAAAAAAAAACATACATACATACATACATACATACATACATACATACATACATACATACATACATACATACATATATACATAGTTACTTTTTATATTATCTAAGAAAGCTTAGGTAAAAATTAAATTGCAAAAATGGATTATGCTTTAGTGTGCATGCTATAAGTAAAAAAGTCTGTTTTAGTTTTATTTGAAAATATACCATTCATTTTTATTACTTCGTCTTGAACTTTAAGATTAAGTAATTCATACATTATGAAAAGGAATTATTCAGCTAGAAAATATTTGAACTGCAATACAAAAGTCAGTATTTTTATCAATATGAATTCAGTTCCATAACCATAAATATCACAGTAAATACGAAATAAGAAATTGCATGAAAGTAAAAACATTTATTTTTTGCTTATTTGTGGAATAATGCAAAGTATATTGAAGAAAAGTCAAATATACACAAATATACAAAACATTAAAGTCCATTGAAGTAATAAAATTTTAATAAAATAAAAATAAAAAGAAAAAACGAAAAAAAAAGATTTTAAATGCCATATGATCAAGTAAATTGGCAGATAGATACTTTCTTTCACTTTACAAAACAATTAAAATAAATCAAGAACGGATTAGGGAAGATATGAGGCATACAGACATATGCATGTACAAGCAAACGAAAATATAATTGTAGCTATGAAACAGCCATAGCAAAACCTGAAGCATGTCTGTATTTGTTCAATGTTTTTAACCCTTGTCAGCTTTGGAAATCACTAAATATAGAAAGCTATTTGTTCCTTGTGCAATGAAGCCAGATAACAGAAATTTTAATACCTAGTTGTTGAGTTGAGTTTGAATATATTCAGAAAAACATCAGTTAAAAATATTTCTGAAGGTAGATAAAAACCTATTATAAATTTTAAACTATATTTTATCAGCGACTTTTTTCTGCGGAGAATGAGGATTTTCATTAGTCTGTTTCAACTTTAAAACAAAGCTAAAAGAAAAAGGTTTTTTAATTAAATCATAACTATATATTATTACATATTTTTATCACATTCAGCCCAATGTACAAACCGTTGATCTGGTTGTTATAAATGTACCCACACATCTACACAAACAACATAAAACGAACATACTCATACATGATTTAAACCAAATGTGCCCAGCCCTATGCGCTTGATGCTCAATTGTTTTTGTAATGGGTTTAGCTAAAGGGCTGTGCTCTTTATACACAAATACTGCGCATTAGCAACCCAGCAGTCCACAAGTTGTTACAATTTGCAAAGCATCCGATTGTGTCAACAGAAAAAATCAAAATAAACATGTTAAGCACAAAAAACAACTAGCAGCCGATTCAAATTAGTCTTTTTCTACTCATTTTGCCAAATTAAATGTACATAACATGCAGTCTACACCTAACTTGAAACGCAGTTAAAACATAAAGTTAAAACTTGCTGTTTATATATCTGTCTGTTTAAGGTGGCGGACACGTAGTAATGTTAGAGCTATAACTTCTCATAGTAAAAAAATAAAAATGGCGAAAAACAACTACAATTAGCAGGCTGTTGTCAATCTAAGTTATAACAGAGTTTCCAAATGAAATGTTTTAACAACCAAGTTATAACTTTAACCAAACTTCAACATGAGTGATCCACACTTAACTTTAACTTGAAGTTAGCGTCAAAGTTAGTATTTTCATGTCAGGTGGAGACCGCACTTAAGAAGCAAAGAAGAAAACAAATGCTAATAATATAGTTTTGAACTTATCCAATCTTCGCTTACAATGTATACAGTGTTGGATGCATCTTACGGCCTAGGCCATCGCTGTGTAAATGTAAGTAGGAATTGTATACAGACTTCGGATGGGTCGCACTTACATTGTCAATGATCGTAGATCGAAGATGTATGTGACAAAAATTTCACTGGGAATGATAAGTACACAAACAACTTTGTCTTTTATATTTTTTTCGTTCATTACCGCACACACACAAAAGCAAAGCAACAACACTTTCGCATGCTTTGTTGGTAAACATTGACGACAGCGATTATCAGTGTGTACTTTGTTTTTGTAAATGTTTTGCTTTTTACAACAAAAAATATTAAATAAAAATAGTTTTTCCTTAAATGTATTGGTGTTTATTCTTTCATATAGAACTCATGGGCATCAATGATTTAAAGAACGATTTTTGTTATTTTAGTTGTGTTTTTATTGTTTCAAAACCATGCCTTTGAGTGTATATGTGCTTAAGAATTATGTTTTTATATTTGATTCTACATTTATACATATATATATATATATATATATATATATATATATATATATATATATATATATATATATATATATATATATATATATATATATATATATATATATATATATATATATATATATATATATATATATATATATATATATATATATATATATATACATAGCCCAAGTGGGCTGGTTTCATGAAATTGCCGGCCTGTACAACCTAACCTAACTACGTTTCCAATTCTACTGATGATTAGAGTGGCTCCTATGAAATATCGACAGAAAGACAGCTAGGAAATGTAGAAAATGAGGTGTTTATAAGTTTATTTTATGCAAATAGATAAAACAATGATTGTACAATAATTTTTAATTAATACTGCAATTAATTGTTTATCTGAAAATACAAACTATCTCACATCAATCAGTTTTTAAGTAGAGCTTTAAGAAATACCTGTACTATGTTGAACTTTTTGGTCTCACAATTTTAATTTTTAGTTTTTTTGTTTTTTATATACAACTTGAGTAACGGCACGAGCAGCATAATAGCTTTCATAAAATGCTAAGCCCGGCCTTTGATTTTTTTCGAAGCAAGCAATCACTCACTATTTTCTATAAGAAACACTTTTGAAAACTAATGCAGCGTAACCTAAATTAGGGTAAAAAGCGCAACGTAATTTAACGCTTTGATTTTACGCTGTGGTAAGTAACCGTCAACGTTGCACCCTGAACTGTATTATTCATAAGCCTTGTATAAAAAAATACTAAATAGAACTAATATTGCTAAAGTCCCTAAATTAGCATTGTAGCACCTAGAGTGTGGTTACTAATTGCTGAGGAAAAACATTTGTCCTGAAGCAAACTTTACTGGATGAGTAATCTATCTAAATTGGATTTTGTACTGGCAAAGTGTTGACGCTGCGCTATTTGAGTTGGTCTCATACATCTTGTTTGTGCATGATACTTGTTGATGAAAAAAATCGTTCAGCAATAACAAAGGCGCAAAAAACTTGTCATTTATTTGCAAATTATCAAACTTGCCCACACACTCTCTTTTGTTGTTCACTTTAAAGCAACCGAACATATGCCTTTTTGTTGGTTATCATGGTTTACAGATCGGTTGACTCATACAAATCAGCTTCTTTAAAGTGGGTTTGAATGAGTTAATCGAACTTTATCGAATTTTCGTATACGTTGTTCATTTTAAGGCAATCGAACTACATGCAGGTTTAACACTTCCTTATTTTTATCGTAGGTCTACCCAAACTTGTCAACTCGTGCGCTTGTGTTTTCCACACAACACTCAAAATTTTGATAGATATTGAGGTACAAGCAGCAAAAAATTATTATGTATGAACTTCTTAATTCTTATCAACAAACGCAATTTTTTTTTTAATTTTAATTTACTTTAGTTTTTGATGTCGATGGCAAAATAGCAAATTTAAAAAAAAAAAAAAAAATATTAATTTTATTTGCAGTTTGATATTGCAAATAATAATTATTTTATGTTTGTTTTTTCATTTGTTCTCCTTTACAGTGGCTTAAAATAAAACTTTTATCGTCTGCCATATTTGCAATGTGGTCAATTAATCTGACACGTTTTTAATAATAAAAATCAAATAAAAAGTAGTCTTTTTTGAAAATGATCAAACTTTTACCGGTTTTTGCATTGTAGGTATATCATATCGCTCAAGCTACTCAGACGTTCGGTTCATACGTGATGTATGAGTTAATGAGAATAAGAGCGTTTGGATACGATTGTTTTGTTAATTCTGTTCATAAGCAGAATTTGATGGGTGCAGCACAGCGAAAATGATTTTTAATCATCTGAAATTTTGCGTTATTCTTTAAAATGAACAAAAATTTTGTGCTGAATAAAATCAAGAAAAACCCTGATCTCGAAGTTCTCTGAAGATGTGCTGTAAGGTAAGAGTATGATTTCTGGACAATATTCATACAAAATATTTTATAGCCAAATTTTCGCTAAAAGTTCAATACTAAGTTAAATGCAAAAATAATTTAAACAAGTACTCGTACTTGCAGGGTTAAACTTTTATTAAAAAAAAAATGTTTTAATTAAACTTTTTGGAGAGATTTAAAAAGAAAAAAAGCAGAAATTTGTTTTAAAACTTAACAAAAATGAAAACAATTAAAAGTCAAAAGCAATTTGGCAGCTTTTCAATTTCATCAATTGATTTCATCATAAAAGCTAATGTGGTGCCAAAGTGAACATGGTTTTAGAGAATGTTAAATAAAATGCGGCTGTGTGTGCAAAAGTGAAGACACTTTTCGCATATTTATGAGGAATGCAGAAGTCTTAACAAACTTTTCACAAAAAATTCATTAATTAAAAAATTAACATTAAGTGTTGAAAATATTGCTGACTCTTACTTACCCCGTAAGAGAGAAGAACTGTGCCCTTGATACCGTCTGTTTGTATTAGCAGACTTTTTCAATACGATTCTTTTAATTCATAAGACACTAAAAAATTCCAAAAGTCTGGAATTTGCAAATATGTTGTTCGATTTAGCTAGAAGTTTGCTACTCGCTGTTATATCCTTGAATTTTTAATCGAAGAAAATGTTAAATGGGAGCTTATTTTTAAGTTATTAAAATTCAAGTAAATATTAGTACTTCAAAGATAAGCAGATTAAATATTCTGCTGTCGTTGTTAAAATTCAAGTAAATTTTACTACTTAAATAATAATCAGCGATGCAAATCATGACATTTCGTTAAGTTATTAATAGTTTTTCTAAAACTAAACAAGTTAAAAAAGCTCGAGTCAGTGGTAGTAGTTACAATGGGGTGAGCATTGATATTGATAAGTTAAATAAAAGTTTTATAATTGAACCAGCTAACGACCGTCTTGTAATCTTCAATACTTGAATTCTCAGGGAGCGGATTCTTTTGATAGCGTAGATAAGAATGATATCATAATGACTTTTAGTAAAATAAAGCCTCGAGCATTTTGGCCACAATGGACTATCTCCTTTCTTTTTGAGCTTGACTTTTTCTTGCATAATCTGCCATCCCAAGCATATTTACTCGTACAACATAATTTTTATGACATCAAGGTTTCCGGAAAAATGGAATGTTGCCAAGGCAACACCTCGACCTTAGGTGGAATATACTAATTACGGCAATTTTAGACCAAATAACATTTTAAAAATGTTCGTAAAAATCCTTGAAAACATACTCTGTAAGAGAATTATAGATTATTAGAATAGGAGTCGATCAGTATCACCATTTTAATCAGGTTTCCGAACTCACTGTAGCATATCTTCCCTTACTATGATATTACTTGAGAATATTAAGAAATATGTAGATGTGGGTCGTAGAGCTATTAACATTTTGCTAGATTTTTCTAAAGCTTTTAATTCTATTTCTCATAAAAAACTTATGATTAAAATATGTAATCAGTTTCATATTACTTCTTCAGCCTTTAAATTTATTTTTTCATTTTTGCATAATAGGCAGAAAACAAAAGGATAGAAAAAGATCAACGACTTTGTTTACAAATCTTGGCTTACCACATTACTCAATATTGGGACCACTATTTTTTTCCATTAATATTAATGATTTAGTAAATGCTCTGTCCTTGTGTCAAACTGGTATATATACTGATAACATACAGATAGCAGCCTACCTAGAAAGAGATATGACCATCATGGAATATTTTAACTGAGTAAACAAGGATATGATGAAAAGTGTTCAAGGGTCTTAAGACAGTAACTTTAGTAAAAAACTTGAACTATTTGGTTTGGTAGTATTTTATGTCGAAATACAAAAAACAAACTTTTTCGTTTATACACTTCTCTTGTTTTTGTTAAAGCACTTACGTCTCAATAGTCTGCATGTCGAATATGCTATTATTGATGAAATCAGCAACAAAATGCTTATGTAAGATATTTTAAGATTTCCCAACAGGGTGAAAGGTCTCTGTGATCTCTATGATATCTAAGACAGGAAAAGATCACACCAATGTGGAGTCGTATAGGTCGATAATTCTACTGCCAACAATTTCAAAACTGTTTGAAAAATTATTGATGAGGAAGCTGACTCCAGTACTTAAGGAAGTAGAGTGCATCATCAATTCCGGGTACTATTGAGCGAACGCATAGATTGATAAATGTCATAAGGAATACATTTGCAGACAAAAAACTAGGAAGTAATGATCTTTTGTTGGATGAACACCACACTATCTCGCATGCTTTGTGTGCGAGTGGTATGCGTTCAATCTACAAATGCAGCAATGTGAATGAAAATGTATACTAGGATCGTATATGAGATGGTGTGCATCGGATCGCTTCTGTAACTTAGTTTAACTGCTTTCGTAATACCTTCTATTATGCATAATATGCATATGTTTAATTTCATAATTTATTTTGACAGCGATTTTTCTTATTTTCTTCTCATTTTGAAACCGAAATGCTCTGAGCAACATCGGCATACTTTTAGTAAATTTCATATATTTTTTAAACAAAGCCATATGTGCTTGATGCGATGAAAGACAATAGCAAAGTTATACGAAAATAAATATATTAAAGCGCATTTGAGACAATAGTTTCTTAAATTTCAAAAAAAAAAAGAGATTTTAGAAAATTTACCAAAGAAGTACAAAAGCATGCAGTTAAATTTTTAATAGTGACCAGTAGAACAGAATTTGATTTATTAGTATAACAGTTTTTTTTTTACCAATCACATATATAGAAACGTTAAATATCGTTCAGCTATAGGCCTGTTTTCTCTGAGAGTCGTTTTTGCTTGCAGTTGCGGTCATGTTCTGTTTCATAGTTAATGCAAATTCAAATTATTAAATAAAAAAAAACTTTTAAATTTTTAGTATTGAGAATAATTATTCCCAGCATAAGTCTGTTTGCTACATTTTTGGCAAAAACCGCAATGAAACCAAAGCAATTTAATACCTTGTGAAACAGAAATACGCACTTTAGCAAGTACGAATACTTATCATACATTATTACGCTTAAAAAACTTCCACAGCTCTCTTAATATCCTTAAATATTCCCCATGTATGTATGTACGTATGTGTATCTAAGCTCACATACGAATACTTGTTAAATGTTTAAATTAATGGACGTATGGCAAGGATGACTGTGAGAGTAGTTTTATGTAGTTTTTGCATCTTTGGGTGAACGGGAAAATGTGCATAAGTTTATTTTAACCAATAATCCGTAAATAGCATAAACGAATGTGGATTTGATTGCAGAGAAACATGCGGTTTTTGTACAACACGAAATGCGTCTGTTGTTTTTAAATTTACTTGTTCTAAAAACATATAAATTGTTAAAAGTACTTTCTGTCATTGCTATTGTATTTTTGAACAACATTGATAGAATGTGTAGTTCTCTTATTTGTGTTGTTTTCTCTTCTTTAGAACACAACCAAACAACTGTGGTTAACGAAATTTTGTTGCTGCTTGTGAACTGATGCATTGAATGTTACCAACCAAACAACCAACCAACCATGTCTGGACTTGATAAACTTAAAAATTGTTTTGTTGATGTAGAAAACGAAATGCTTTAGCCAAAAAAGAAAAAAAAAATGGATACATGTTAAGAAGAATTTTTCTTTTTCACTTATTTAAAATAATTGATGTAGTAATCTAAAAACTATAAAGTTTTGTCATATACTTACATACATATGTTGAGAAGTATAAAAGATTCAAACGCTCAATAAATAAAATCTTTTAGAACTTGCATTTATTCACATTATATATTACCATCTTGAGTACTTAGCAATGGTCATTAATGATTCAAAAGCATTTAATTAACATTTTATTTTTATTTCTTTATGACATATGTAGTATATTGCCCGAGATATCAGTTACTTTTTCATATATGTATGTTTTATCGTTTTTCTAATTTACTTTGCTTGCTTTCATAATGTGAAAAAAGTTTTGACTTAAAGCTGGCCTATTTTTATTAGAATACACATTAAGTGAGATTAACGGTCTGTTTCACAATCTCGAAAAAGCATTTTCATTCGCATCCTAAGCGAAAGAAAACTGATTTATGTTTTTCTACTTGAGAGTTGTGACAAATTACTTTATAAAATATTCTGTTTTACAATAGGTGGAGGTGTTGTCAACTCTGCGAACGCATATGTCATAATCATGAACTTGTTGTTTTGCTTTCTTATTGAAAATTGTTGCAAACAATTTTTGTGTATAAATGTTAAATGTTGTTAAAATAATTAATGAAATATAAAAAGAAAATTAAAAAAATAGTTTATATGTGATTAAATTTTAATGGCCGTTGTTGAATGTGAGCCACATCTAAAAATCAAATTTTTTTCTTTTGACATTTCTCAATTTCAAACCAGTTCAATTTGAACCATGGAAAGATAAGAAAGAATAAAGAAGTATAATACAAAGAAAGAATGGTGGCAAGAAGTGGCAACAGTGAGTGATAAATTTTCAAAGAAAATTATCTTCAGTGATGAGGCACATTTTCACCTCAGTGGATTCGTCAATAAGCAGTCGCATTTGGGCGAATGATAGTCCAAGAGTGATTGTCGAAAAACCAATGCACCCACAAACAGTAACTGTTTGGTGCGGTTTATGGGCTGGCAGTCATCGGGCTGTATTTTTTTTCCAAAATGAAGCCGGCCTGGTGGTTACTGTGAATGGTGTTCGCAATCGTGAGATGATAACGAACTTTTTGTGGCCCGAAATGGAAAATATGGTTTCACCATTGTGGTGCCTCTTCCCACACAGCTAATGAAAAATGGCTGTTATTGGTGTTATCTCAAGTGGTTGAGGTGCTAATTGGCTGCCAAAATCATCTGATTTGACACCGTTGGACTTCTTTGTTTGGGGTAATTTGGAAAAAATGGGGTACGTCTCAGCGTCATCGACAATTGGGACCATCTGATGGAGGTGTGCCACCGAGGTCGCAGCAGCTATTTGGCCAATATTTTGTTCCATACCAGTATTATCATAATTGAAAAAAATCACAACAATTCTTAAATAATTTGGGCTATAACTATAGCCAAACACTAAAGTCGGTTCTATTTAAAAACAACTAAAATTTTAGTATCTGCGGCTAACTTTTTTTCAACTATAGTCAAAATTAATATTTGGATACAATCTAGTATAAAATATAAACGAGTGGCATTTCTTATCAGAAGTGAAAAAAGGAAAACAAACGGCCAAAAAATTTGAATAAAAATTAAAAAGAAAGAAGTTTGTAAAAACTATTATATATTAGATACAATGGAAAAATCATTCTGTGTGTTATTAACTATTTTGACCCTATAAATTTGCGTTTTTATTAACAGGGTGAACATAAAAGGGAACGGGATGCCATCTCGAGCACTTTTTTCATGCTGTAAATGTAAAAAAAAAAAAACGAAAAGGATCAAACCTTTGCTAATATATTTTGGGCCTTCTTATGGCAAAGTCGACATCAATGTAAACATCTTATATGCATGTTTTTTTTTTTATTTTTATACCAATTTTTACTTAATTTTCACAAAACTAGTTTCTTTTAGATTTTATCAATTGATGGCGCACAGCTTATTTATCATCTAGAGTTATGTTAGGTTAGGTTAGGTTTAACAGGCTGCCAGCTATTATAAAGCCAGCCCACTTGGGTCCAGTCAGGTACCGTTTTGTTGCCTGGATCTGATATGTATCTCAGTAGATCTACATATCACTGGCTTAGAACCAACCCGAGGATCGGATAAAGGAGTCCAATTCACTTACATCGCATTCCGATACCTCCGTCAACTCATGCAGCATCGGTCTGCCTAGGTACAATGCCCTTATATAAGAAAGAGCTGGACACTGACAGAGGAAGTGCTCAACGCTCTCTTCTTCCTCCTCGTCTCTGCAACTTCTACAGTAGTCATTAAATGGAAGATTTAACCTCCTTGCCTGCGTCCCTATGTGGCAATTGCCCGTCAGAACCACCACAGCAGAACGCAACCTCCGTCGGGGCAAGCCCCTTAGGATAATAGTCCTCCTGTTATCATATCTGGGCTATGTCAGCCTTGATATTCGACAGGTACCCTCATTAGACCATCTGTCTTGAGCGGTGGGATTCCAACGATCCCATCAATATCTCTTTGTTGTAGCTGGACACCGGCCTTTGCCAGTTCATCCGCTACTAGATTTCCGGACACTTCACTGTGCCCTCGTACCCAGATAAGCTCCAGGTTCGAGTGTCTCGCCAACCAACCTGGATGTCGTATAGACTCCAGCTAGTGCGTACAACGCAGCCTTACTATCAGTACAAATTCGAATATCATTCTCATATATCCTGTAGTACCTTAACCAGTTAGCTGCCCTCATAATGGCCGCAATTTCAGCCTGCGCTACGCTACACTCATTTTGCAGCCTAAAACTCATCCTCCTCTCATACAAAGGGATAAAGATACCCCCACCGACTCCCGAGTCCGATTTGGATCCATCTGTAAAAATTTCTAGCACGTCCTCTTGACGATCTGTACCAGTCGTCTCCGAGAACGAGCCTGATAAGATTACATCAAATCTCTTGTCGGGCAGTAGAGCCGGCGAGCAGTAATCAATATTTTCCGGAAGGTTCACTATTCTTCCTATTATTGCGGCATGACCATATGTCGCCTCCTTCCACGTCCCGCTTGACCACAGCCTGATAGCCGAATTCATGGCTATTTCCTTCACCATGAGATCAGCCGGCAGCCAGTTCAGCAGAGTGAAAAGTGCTTTCGATGGCGTAGTGCCGGAAGCACCAGTCACCATCAAAGCAGCAGTACGCATTATCTTTTCTGCGATTTTGCAGTAGGTGGTTTTCTCCAACGACTTCCACCACACAAGCGCTCCATATGTTAGAATGGGCTTTACAACCGTGCTGAAAAGCCAGTAGGAGTTCCTAGGATTTATTCCCCAGGTCTTTCCAATGGCCCTTTTGCACAAGAATAAGGCGATAGCCGCTTTTTCTGCCCTTGACTGGACATTATGCTGCCAGGATAGTTTGGAATCCAGGTAGATGCCAAGATATTTCGCACTGTCTGACAACACTAGCTCAACCCCCCTTACGGTTGGCAGAGTAAACGATGGAGTCTTGTATCTTCGAGTGAAGAGCACAAGCTCCGTTTTTTGCGGATTCACACTTAGACCGCTATTTGTACACCATCCTACGATAAGGCTTAGCGCAGAGCCTAGTTGCTGTGATAATATATCCGGGTACTTACCCGACACAGCAACCGCAATATCATCGGCATATGCCACTGTCCTAAACAGCATGGAATCTAATTCCATCAATAACGAATTCAGAGCTAAATTCCATAGAAGAGGAGATAGAACCCCTCCCTGTGGAGTGCCCATTCTAGCCACTCTGCAAATTTAGAGTTATTTTAAAAATACTTAAAAAACAGCTTTTTCTCTGTTTAACTTTAGAACCGTCTTTTGAAAGTAAAGTTAGCTTTTTTTTGTTTATAGTAGACGAAAAGTATACTCTTTGTTAAACATTACTTTATATTTTTTAAAGTACACTTTTTTAATGACTATAGTTTTAGACCTTTGTGTTTTAATCAAAGTCAACATCGGCCGTTAAAATTTACGACCCTTTATATTGTAATTTAAATGAAAATTATGTATGTTATTTATTAATTACGTTTTTAGCAAATTCAGGGCAGAGCAAAATTTAATTTTCTATTGTAAAATAGTATGTGTGTATAGTTATTACTTATGTAAATATAAATTACAAATTATACACTAGTATGTACGCATGAATGTGCATATGTATAAGATCTGTTTAAGATTTGAACTCTTGTGATACAAAGTTATGAGTAAAACATTTTTGTTTTTTATATAAATTACTTAAAATTTGTTTTTTTTTTTTAATTTTTTATTTCACTTTTTGAGTTTATTTTTTCATGTTAAACAACAAGAGTGGCTAGGTGTCTCGGTTAAGATAAACTTCATTTTTGTTTAGAAAAAATCGTACAAACTTCCATACATTTCGATGAATTCGTTTAAAAACTCACGCTCCAAACATGACACATTTCCTGTTCGCTTACGAAAATACAAATAACCATAGTTAATAGCATATTGCTATTAACCGTGGTTGATAACATGATAGCGAACACCAATACATCAAATATTTCTTAAATCACTCAGCCAAGATAGATAAACATACTTATATAATAATCTTTTTAACATAACCCTCATAATTCATATGAACATCGTAGACTACCAGAAACCATTTACATGGTTTATATTTTCCAAAGTTTCATATGTAAAGCTAATAAAGCCATTTTTATTTACTTTTTATGAGTGTGAGTTATTTTTTTTTTGTTTTTTTTATATTCATAAACAGCATATTTTCAATGTGTTCTAGCTGTCTATATGTCGGCATTGCATAGGAGCTACTCTAATCAACAGTAAACTCGGAAACCTTTGAAAGATATTCTCAAACATTCAATTTTATATCCCTATATTCTAATAAATTATTGAGAATTTAACAATTTTTTAATAATACTTGTCAAAACAGAAATACAAGCCTTTTCTTTTGCACGCGTCTCTACTTTTCTTTACACCTTTCTCTACTTTTTTTTTAAACTTTCAAACTAACGACGTTATCCGTATATACTCGTATTGTTTCTTACTACGCTTATACGCAGCCTATTCGCATATAAAAACTATTTGCAAATAACTCACTGTTTATGCGCCAATGGAAAAGTTTGAATTTTTTGATATGGCATTTGTTCGAAATGTAAATAATTGTTAGTGTAAACAGAATTTTGATTACTAAAATAATGAAAGAAACATAATTTTTTATTCAGGCGACAAAATCATCAAAATTAATCGGGAATTAAAAAATTTATTTTATAGGACGTGTGTGAAACGGTAGAACAGTACTCTTGTAAGTAAAATTTTGACATTTCTGAGGTGAATAAAATTCTACTAGCTCTAGAAGCAAGGCGAATTCATACCAGGTAAATGCAAGAGCAATAAATACAACACTACAAAAAATAAATCTTTTTCAAATGTCAAGAAAAATATATAAACACAAAAAGGAATTAAAAAAAAAAAAAAAAAAAATATATATATATATATATATATATATATATATATATATATATATATATATATATATATATATATATATATATATATATATATATATATATATATATATATATATATATATATATATATATATATATATATATATACATATATATATTAAAAAAATTTACAATAAAATAAAGTTGTGCAACTTTTAATTTTCTCGTGAAACTCAAAGTCTCAGATCTCAGATCTTGAAAAAGTGAAAATGGCCAGCCACTCTGAGGAGGATTCTGGGTGATATCTGACGCTCAAGATAGAATACATAATTTAAAAAATTGTTTTAAATTTGTTCCCCCAATTTTGTTTTAATTATGCCATGGACATCTGAAAAAGATTATAATTAAAAAAAAAGTTATCAGCTGCGCTGTCAATTTCACCTGTTATGAATTCGCCTTGGTTAAAACATTAAATTTGTTTACCACAGACAAATTTTTTTTCACCATAGAACTTTGCTACCGTTTCGCACACGTCCATACTGTAGAAAAATATTCATGAGACTGGAAAATGAAAATAAATATTGACAAATGTAAAACCATTCTATTTCGTCCACCTGTTGGGAAGTGCAACTATAATATAAGAAAATACTGGAAAGAGTTTGGGGTCAAGCTCTAATATTATTATAGCTAACAAGCAAATTGTAAAATATTTGGGTATTTACCTTGATAAATTTTTATATTACCATAAACATATAGATCTACAAATTATAAAAGCCAGAAAAGCATTTTTTATGCACAAAAAAAACTATTTTACTCTAGCAGTCTAATTTATAATAATATCTTAATTTAAGAATAATCCCTACATTAGTTATGCAACGGCTTTCACCTTATTAAACAGTAATAAAAAGGCTTATTTATAAATAATTGATATAATAAAATTAACTATTAAATACTCTTGTGGCATCTTGTTATATAGTTCGAATTTTATACTTTTTTGAGTCAATTTGTTTTGGAAAAATATAATATTGTGTTTTTTTCAAGGCAGCTTGTATTTTGTTGGTAGAATTTACGAAAAGTTGTCAGAATTTTGTTTGAAAAATCAAGGAACTCTATGAGTTTATGACAAATTTACGCAAAGGAAACGAAAAACAGCTGTGCTTATACCACTCCTCTATTAAAGCTGCCTTGGTTTTTTTCTTTGAAAATAGAGTGTACAAAATTATCGAAATTATTTTTTTTTTTATTTTTGAAAGGGTTTGTGAACAGGCTGAACACATAAAAAATTCAGGATTTGCAGTAAATGTGAATAAATATTTGAAATTGTTTATTTTTCCGAAAGAACTTTTTATGTAAAAACAGAATTCGTTAAAGTTTAAAGTTTCTGCAGTCGTTAACAGCTCTGAACGATAATTTAAAAATTTGTTTAAAAATAAAATATAACTTGACACAAAATGGAAATGGGATGGGACCAATTGGAAATGAATGTTCAAGGACTTTTTTTTTAGTTCAGTGAGTGATTTTTTATACATATTTGAAATTGGCGATTTTAGAATGCTGCTTAACGATTTTAGAACGCTGTCTAAGAAGAATCAGTATAAAAGTGGTCAAATAATACTTATTTATTTTTATTATCCTGGAAGAATGTAGTATCTGCTATTTTTTGAGTCGAAGAAGTAATTTTGGGTTTTATTTTTACCTAAAACTAACACTAGATGGCGCTGTCATAACATAGGTATTATTTTTTATAGATTTTTATAGAAAAAGCGGGATATTTACTGTTTCAGACATATATAATATTTAAACCCTTAAAGAATTTCTACAAAAAACAAGGCAATACATTACATTAGTTGTTGAGTGCGTCTTACAAATTGTTTTGTGAATTCAGTGAAATATTAGCTGAAATATGTATCCCATTAATGTGGTGTTTACCGGAGCCTAATAAGTGTCACGTATTTAAAATTTGTACGAAATATATACATAATATTAAGTAATTTTCATAAAAATTTTTCAGACCTATCACTAATTGTGTCCCATAAACATCACATAAGCATAAAACAAATTAGTATTTCCAAATCAACGATCCATATTCAAAAGAGGACTATGACTGAATAAGCAAAAACTGTTGTTATAACTATAACTAAAGTTATAAAAAAAAATTCTAGGACAAAGGCTATTATTTTTTCCTACTAAAAGTGATTTCATTAGAATTATTATTAGGTGTACAACTTTGCTTCCGCCGTTTTGCAATAGATGTCGCTAGCGGTAAGTGGAAGTCGAAATAAATACAATAAGCTTAAGTAAACATAACGCCAATACGAGCCAAATTCTCGTCATTTGCGAAAGGTTTTAGTTTTCTGCTTTAATATGAAGAAATCTGTCGGTGAGCCTCAAAGAGTGCTCTCAAATACATATGCTGAGGCTGCTTTTAGTGAAAAAATGTACAGAGAGTGGTTTTAACGCTTCAAAACTGGTGATTTTGACGTTGAAGGCCAGCAAGGCGGTGGAAGAGAAAATATTTTCGAAGATGTAGAATTGTAGACACTACTTGATCAAGACTCGTGTCAAAAACAATTGGCAGGATAATCAGTAGTGACACCACAAGCTATTTCAAAATGCCTGAAAGTCATGGGAATGATTCAGAAACAAGGAAATTAAATGCCGTACGGATTGAAGCCGAGAGATGTTGAACGGCTTTGGTTTGCTTGTGAACAGCTCAGTGCAAGGCAAAGATGGAAGAGATTTCACGCTACAAGCATTGTCACCGGGATAAATAAATGGTTTCATTGTGATAAGCCCAAGTGTAGAAAATTATGAGGAAATCCCGGCTTCGCTTCCACGTCGACGGCTAAAGCAAATGTAACGAACCATTATTTTTGCTTTGCGAAATCCTCGAATAGATTTATGTTATTTAGTAATTAGTGCATTTTATAACAAAATGAATAATATGAGAATAATGGATCACATGCTGACTGCTTTAATAAGATATATGTATAACAATTGTTAAAACATCTCAATTGAAGTTTTAAATTAATCTTATTTTCTTATTTTTGTTCTTTTATATGTTTTTATTCAATACATTAATGGTAAAGCGAGCCCCAGCGTCCCAATTGGCTTATAGCTGTATTTTTTAATTTATTTATATCAATAAATCTTATTGTTTTAACGAAACAGCCAAAGCAAATATACTTACTGACAATTTCACTTTAAAGCATTTACTGCTGCTATAGATTATTTTATAGTCATAAATGAATCGACACTTAAATGTTCATTCCTCTATTTATGACTTTCCAATAATTTTCCACTCACGTGAAAAAAGCTCTGCAATATTATTCTTTTAACATTTATCAATTGTCTTTGTGCATTTTGTATTGTCCTCTCTTCTCCCAATATCATTCATTGCTGTTTCCGTGCATGCTTTTCTTTTGTTTTGTAAACTCATGTGTCATTGTTTCAATGTCCAGTTAATGTAACGTTTATTGTCAGTGTTGCATTTAAAGACTGTGTGAGCGGTAACAAATGAAATTTTTCTTCATATCAATCATAAAATTACATCCATTCACGTCATTTTAATCCTCCATTGAAATGAATTTCTTTAGAAAAATATTTCTGCTTTACTTTTGAGTATTTTTTTATTTTTTTATTTTGTATTTCTTTGCATGTTGTATTCTGCACACTGCAAGTAGCCAAGAACTTCACAAATTGGGGTGAATGGAATATGTAAAAAATGCTTTATTTCCTTTGGACGATGCGGTCAACTGTAATGGCTGTTTAATCAATCACAACTGCAAAGTGCCAAGAAAATTGTGGATAAAAAGAAGAATTTTCATTCTGATCCTTCTTTGACTTTTCATCATTTTCAATAAATTATGCTGGGGGAAAAATGTATTAGATTTTTAAGCAAAGTTTTTATTTTACTTAATATTTATAAAAATTTAATAAAAAGCTGATCTCTTACACCCACAAACAAAATAATTCTAAGTTCAACTCAAAAGTATTCAAGGCAGTGCTCAAACAACTGCAGATGATGAACAGGAAATAAAAAATTGAGGCTTTTAACAATGAAAATAATGTTTGTATTAAATGCATTCATAAAAGCATCAATTCAAAAAAAGTTTAAGTCCTTGCGCATTGCAAAGGTTTCTTTTTGTGTTGCGCACTTCTTCAGGCTAACATCTGCTGGTTAATTTTATTTTTACGGATTTTTTTTTATATGATACGCGTAAAAATTGGGTAAAGAACCGAACAACGAACCTTCATCTAGCTAGCTGGGAAATTAACACCTTTTACCTTTTGCTTTTACTTCGATTTTATTAGGGATTTTCGCAACCAGAAGAGTTTTGAAGATCTAAGCAACGCTTAACAAATGTTTAAGAAACGATGCACGCTCCGCAATCATGATTTCTGCAAGCAGAAATTCCAAAGGGCTTATTTTATTCAATTTTAATATCTATCAGCACTCATTGAAACCATTTTTCTTTCCTTAATTATGGAAAAATTTAAACTCGCAGTAAAAATTAATTAGCGATAAAGGCAAGAATAGCAAATTACCAATTACTATTAAGACGGCCGATTACACCTGGCCCAGCTGTAGTCGGCTGTTACATCAGTTCTCAATACAGAGTTGGTCTATCAATTTATAGCATTAAAATCACAATAATCTTTTTATTAAAGTTTAAAAAAAAAGTTTAAATTAGTCTTTTATGTATAAACATATAATAAAGTGTTAAAGTATTCATTTATATAAAAACATATAATATTATATTAAAATTCAGCTATAAATTTTCAGCTTTAATTTTTTATAAGTATTTCAAAATATTGGTAATTTTATCCGTTTAAAGTTGTAAATTTATGTGAAAGAATATTTTAATAAATCAACTATAACCTTGACAAAACTAACTGTAGTTTTCATATTAAAAAAAAAAAACATCTTAAAATATTTATTTAAAAGAAAAGAACTGAATTATTTTCGTGCATAAAGATGTAAATTCACAATTTCTTTTTGGCATTATAATTAATATAATGGATCATGCTGGGTGTTAAAAAGAAATTCTAAAAAATGTACATTTCTAAGAATTTATAAAGAATTTTATTATTTCTTCGGTATATTCTTTTCGACGTTGTTGGAAAAGAATATATTTTTTTTTTTTAGAATTTTAAGGAGAAATAACAACGCAGAGTACGTCAGCAAGCTTCTACCCTACACTTCGGCACTTAAGTTTGTATTTCACAAAGAAATATATATTTGGACAGTTAGAAATATATCTGTCTTTGTTAATGTCCTGATTTCTTTCGTACCATGAAAATTGGGCTGTTGTTGTGATACAACGTGTTTTCTTTTGTGGTTTTTGAATTTTTCCCACGTTCAATGCATAATTTGGTGCCTATATTAGTTTTAGAATCTAGTTGTTTAACAGAATTTTATAATCTAAGTAATATCTTACTACTAGCTGTACAGACTGTTTGGTAGCGTAGCAAATTTATATTTTCAAACTTAAAAAAAAACGGTATCTATGAGAGAATTGAACGATAAAATGAAAACGTGCGTTTTATTTTTTAAAGAGCACGTCTACCGTTGAGTTGAACACACTTTCCGAAACGGAGCATAGTATTCTGAGAATTAAAAAAAAATGGTTCAATCATCTCATGCGTAGATAAGGCGCAGAAAACAGTTACGCTGGGGCAGTGCAATAGTTTTTGTTGCGGGTGGTAATAGCAGTTTTGTTTTATTGACGTGATCGCTTAAATAAAAAATGGAATTTAATTAACAGTGCGATAATACTCCAACAAAACTGTCTCTATAGCGAATATCAAAAGTTTTAAAAACTTAGGTTTCTCAAATGTTTCTTATTGTGAAAATTTTTTATCACAGCTAACCCACTGTGCAGCTATTGATCTGCTTATTATAGAATGTCCAACACATTCACACAAGCAAGATTTAATTAAAAACAAACAAACAAGTATACATGATTTAAAATACGCAAAATTCCAAGTAAATCAACTACAAATGATGTTGTTGTTATTCTTGCATTCTTGATATTTCGTTTCATATTGTTTGCTGTTGTCACTTACTTAATGTTCGCAAGCATACGTGTGAATGTGTATATGCGTAAGAACTACATTTGTACATTTGAGTCTAGAATTACAGTCAGTTTATTTTTAAGCTTTGCGCAAGAAAGTCAAAAGTCAAAGTAAGCAAGTCTAGTGATTTGGTACACAGTGGTATCAAGTATAAATAAAATTGTGAATTATTTAAGTACTGTATAACGAACAAGTGTGTGAGTTTATATATTATTTCACTTGCAATTAAAGAATCCGCAAATGCGTTCTTAGAGGCAAAAACTTAACATTATATATTTTAAAGAAAGAAACCAAATAAATGTTGTGTTTATATAATTTAATGGAAAAAATTGGTGCAAATTTATCACCAACTTGTTGAGTGCGTACAGTTTTACCACCAAATCAAAGACAAGATGAATAAAACTTAAGTGTGACCTTACTGATTGTAGACAAATACTGAGCCCCTGAATAGGTTTGGTCGAACAGGTGCTGATTCTTTTTGATAGCAGTCTAAACTAATATTCCTAAGAGTTCAGTGTTGTGGTTTACTGCCATTTGACCCTACACTGAACTCTTTAATGAACTTTTATATGGCCTACGTCCGTCACTGTACACTTTGTTGCAAAAATTTTTAAAATCGGCCTAGTAGTAACCTTACAAACATTTCCTCTTTATATATTAGTATAGATAAAAAAACCCGTTTGCTTAAATGCTTATTTTGAGCCACGAAATACATGTTTAGTCTAGCGAGCATGACACTGAATTTTCATTCCGGAAACATCAGTAGCATTTAATTCCTCAATATCTATAGTCTACGAGTACATGAGTAAAGATGAAGCAGTATTTATGGACCCCATATGGAAATTTTATAAAGAACATAATGCTCGCAAGTATGGGAAATTGAGACTTTGGCCTTTGCTGATGTAGGGTTTGTAAATTATTCATCAAATATTATGATATACGAGTTCATAACCAAACAGGTATTAATTAGTGCCACCGAGCGAGCACAGCTTTAATGCGCTCATATAAAACAATATTTTGGATTGTTCTTTCGATCACTAGTGTAGCGTGAAATTTATTTTGCACTTACCGATTACTGTTCGCAACAAATCTCTTTCCTCATTTTCGTTTATTTTTAATGTCCTCTGTGAAACAATTTTTTATGGTCTAGTAAATTTTTTATGCAGTTGAAATGATGTTTCTTCAAAATCATTCTCATACCAACAAGTTTCGCATAATAGTAAAAACAATGCCTTTAGTCGTTCTTTTTATTTCTGCACTTTGTCGTTAATTCTCTTAAGTTTTCTAAGTTTTTTGTTATTATAATTTTTTTTGTCTATATGTTGCCACCTCTGGGTTTGACACCGTTTATGAAAGTAACGTGAATATAGAGTTTGTATGAATATATACCACTGTGTGTTTTAATGAAAAAATGTGAGTTCGGAAAAAGTTTTTGCTTCGCAGTAACTTCGTTTTACAAAAAAAAAAAAAAAAATATAACTTAGTAATTTCTTTGAACACAGTTTAGACTTTTAATGCGCTTGTATGCGTTTAAATCTTTTTCTTTTTTTTATTGTGTGTGTTTGTTTGATACATACATTTTCAGATTCTTTAGTTTTAACGTTGCAAAAATGAAATAATTTTTACGTGATAAAAGCAAGTTTGTGCTGATTATGAAAATATGATTTTTAAGTGTTTTTTTTATCATCTTGAATTAAAATCTTAATAGAAGCTTCAGTTGCCATAAGGATGAATAGAATAGAAAACTCACTTTCATATAATGATATATATTTTTTCGGAATTTTACAATCGACAAGCTTGAACACAAAATCAATAAAGTTTTGTCGAAATAAAAGAATATTTTTCACTTAATATTTTTGCTGAGTCAATAAAGCTTTTTTCCAGTATAATCTCGTATCAGTTTTTTAAACTTTCGTCTTATTTTCCACTTACAGGTTAATAAATACATATGTACACATATCAAAAAAATAATGCTGGTTATCATACCTTTTTGCTGCTGAAAGAAACAGCTGCTTTGGTTCAATAGATGTTTTCATAAAATTCATGTATGAATTTCTTTACAAGCGTAAATTCAAACAATTTATTAACTGATTTGCAGGATACCATTATTGAGTATAGTTATATTTTTCACACAATGGTTTAAGTTAGTGCTATACTTTTATTAGTGGCCACTATAGCATTTTCCAAAAAATTCCGATGGGCTGGGCTAAAAACTGAATGCGTTCAAATGGAAAATGGTATTGTTATCCGGAAAAAAGTGGATAAGGTTGGAAATTTTATAAAAAATATCAGTTGCGAAAAATATATACATCAGTACCTGCCTCGCGGCCTTATCTGATGATGGACTAGTTCCACTGAGTGAATTATCAATGATTCACTGGCACCTACGTGTGGCTGACTAGGCTCACACAGGTAGCAATTTTTGCCATATGTTTGTGGCAACTTCTTGTTGAGGAGTTCCTGCTAATCCCTCCTTAAGCAATTTCCCAGGCATGAATGGAAGACAAGGTAGGTCGAAGCCCACTAGCAGAATCAGTCTTAAACCAACTCACCCGTCAACTATCACCACTGGCTCCTCACAGTACAGGTATGTGACAACCTCCGGAGGTTGTTAGTCCCCTTAAAAAGCCACGCACCAAAAAATTATCAAGGATACTAACACCCCCTTTTTGCGTTTTAGGTTTCAATAACAGCCAGAACGTTTCAGCCAAGGTAGGCACCTCTACGGGGCCATGCTGATAGCCGGTCTGCCAATTTAAGCCCTTGGTAAGGGTTTTGGAAGCTAACGCTACATAAGTCATGCGGCTTCCTAGAGTTTTATTCGCCACGACAAACGAGGGACCCCGTCCCCTCTTTACCCGATAAAAAGAGTGCCCTGGTTAAGAATACGTCAAGGCAAAACCTGTTCCCCAGGTGAAATATAAAGAAGGCCATTAAGAAAAATAAGAAATAGAGTAGGAGAAGGTAGCGAGCTTAGCGGTACCCCTAAATTAATATTGAACTCGTTTAATGAGACGCCATCTATAAAAACTCGTATAGTGCTGTCTCTGAAAAAGCTGTAGATGAACCGGGAAATCCCATCACCGAAACCGGAAGCCATAACTTTTGCGAGTAGAGCACCATATCACACCCTATCAAATGCTTTGGAAATATCTAAAGCCACCACTTTACGTTCACAAAAATGACGAATTGAGTGGCACCATTTGTCCAAGAGATATGCCAAAAAATCGCCATTAGAGCGATCGCTGCGAATTCCAAATTGGTGGTCATAAATCGAATTGTGCAACAAGATGGTAGTTAAACAAAAATTTTCATTACTTTGGAAAGGACAGTCATTTTCAGGGTTATATGCCTCACTCATGTTGGGAATTTTTGTTACATTGGCAATCTTACAGCACGGTGAGAACTCACTTCGCCGGAAAAAATATGGCAACATATAATTTCACACTAAACGGTTATAGTTCAGATGCATTTTCCACGGCAAAAGTACCCACCGAATATGAAAACTCGTTAGCAAAGTGATATCGAATGTTTTTGGGAGTTCCTAAAATCGGCTTCGTGAATCCCTAAAATCCTCCCTCTTCCCCAAAAGCAATGTAGCAAATCAAATTTTCGCATTTAAGCAGCAACACTGTGTATACAGTTTTATATACCTACGTATGTAATAATCACTCATATGGCATGCCTTTCGAATGTTGCAAACAAATAAACATACAGGTGAAACTAATATAAGCGTGTTAAAAACGTATAATACTTTGAGTTCAACAGTTTTATTGAAGTTAAATAATTTAATAATTGCTATTTAGTTACTTTATTTTGAAGTTATATTACAAATTTCAAATAATTTGCAGATGTCAATTAATGAATTCCATGCATAACTTTTATGACCTTCCTAGTAAACACAAGAGTTGAAGGTTAATAAAACATTATTAGCATTAACAGCAATAACACAAAAACAAAATGCTTGAGGGCTTCTTTTAAGGTTGATAAAATCGTCAGCGAAACATAAATTAATATATTGCTGCCTTTTGGGTTGACATGCCTTTAATCAGCCTTACGTTTATTAAGTGTTAAGTTCAAACTCAATGAATAGAAGTCAGGTTATTATTTAAAACTGCCTTAATGCATCCTTTACATAAAGCATAGCACCGTTGACCAAAAAAGTTTTCCTTAAAGTAGAAACATAAAACATAAATTTCTGTGAATTGTAACTTGAATGAAATTGTTTAACAAATAAGTAAAGTAGATAAGATAAATTGTGATTTATGAACAGTTTTATTTCCAAAATGGATATTAGGTAAATACCATAAATAATGATCAAACAAGACATGAGATACACCATTAATATTTACATTAAAAACGTATCAAACTTTAAGTTGAGTAGGAAGCCTAAGTTAAATAAATTATATATATACCGATTTTCTTTTCTTTATTGTAACTTTTGTCTATCATTTTGCTTACTACTTTTCAATGTTTATAAATTTTATTTAATTTATTTAAAGTTTAAAATAAACCCTTTTTTTTGTCAGTTTGCTAAAGTAGAGCAATGAATTTGCATTCTTGAAGCAAACCTTAATACCATTGCAAATATTTCTTATTCACTGGAAAAGAAGAAGTGGAAAAAGAAATTGCTGTGCATATTAAACAATGTAAACAGTTGCCACCTTCTTATCAACATATTATGGCATGCAAATGTTTCTCATAACTGCCACATCAGGTGAATATGCAACATCATATATGCATAAAACAGCCATAAAACTGCGAAATGTGCTTTAGAAGAGAAAAAAGTTAAGACATAGGCAAAGAACAGTGACATATCCGGAACCTTTTGAAAAGAGTTATTTTATTTTATTTTTTTTTTTATAAAACAATAAAGAGGAAATTGTGAAGTAGATCGTTTTTTACTAATAGAATTTCAAACTAAGATAACCCATCTGTGTAAAGATTGAGGTTTCAATATACCAGTTAAAAAAGATACCCAAACTTTGTTGCAGTCAATGGAGGTCCAACCATAATGCACTTTGTTAAATGTAAGTCAAACATTTTCGCAACTTAATTTGATATTTCTTTGTTTGAGTGTTTGACAAATTCAAACAGCAAGCGATACCCGATTGAGCAGTACGCTTCGAAAATGGGCGTTTAAATCTAAATACACGAACTTCGTGTATTTAGATTTAAATGAGATAATTGTCCGGAAAAAATAGAATCCATGAGTGATTATTTTTTGAAACCAATGCAACCGCCAAGTGTAACTGTTTGGTGCAGTTAAGGGGTAGGCCATGCCGTACTTATTTGAATGTGAACGTACTTGTTTAAATGTGAACGGTCTTCGCTATCCTGAAATGATAACGGACTTGTTGCGTTCAAAAATCTACCAGGATGATATGTGGTTCCAATGATATGGTGCCACTTGCAACACAGCCAGCAAAGCAGTGGATCTTTAGCGTGGAAAATTCGATGGCCTTGTTATCTAGCACAACGGGACCTGACTGGACCCAAGTGGGCTGGCTTTATAATAGCTGGCAGCCTGTTAAACCTAACCTAACCTTGTTATCTAGCGTGGCTGCCATATGATTTGACCTCGTTGGACCTTTTGCTTTGGGCACTTCCGTCTATAAGCCAAGAACAATTCAAGAACTAAAGTATCATATAATTCGGCACGTTAACGCCATTGAACTTCAATTATGTCTCAGAGTAAAAATGTTCTTTGTTTAAAAATATAGTTTAAAAAACGCTTGAATATCAAATTTCAAATATCTCTTTCACTATTGTTTAAGTTTGTTCTGAAATTATCCACATAGCCAGGTAATTATCTGTATTCCGATTTTCCCAGTTTTTGTTTTAGGAATTCTCAAAATTGAATTTTTGCACTAAATTGAATTATTGTTAATAGTTCAAATACACGTTCCATGGCCAAACGGGCACCCAATATGAAAAACTGGATCCGATACGGTTAGCGAAGTGATTCCGAGTTTTTTTGGGAGTTCTTAAGGTGGTCTTGAGGAAACTTCAAAATCCTCCTCAGAAGCAATACAGCAGCTTCAATATTCGCACTAAAGTGAATGATAGTTTATAGTTCAGGTGCATGTTCCACGGAAAAAACGCGCACTGAATATGGAAAACCGGTTTCAAACTGGTTAGCGAAGTGGTTACAAATTTTTTTGGGAACTCCCAAAATCGGCTTCGGGAATCCCCAAAACTCCCAACTTCTAGTTTTGGCACTTAAATGGCAATATACAAGTGAACGTAATATAGAGTAAGTTGAGGTAATGTGGTATACTTGTATGTAGTCTAAGAGCCTAGCATCTATGGTACCAAAATTAAAAGTCAATGTTTTCAGCAAATTAAGAGTGCGTAACTGTATTCATGTTTTTATGTTCTTCGTTACGAATATTCGCAAAATTGAAGAATGTTTGTGTGGTTGATTTTTTTGTTTGGTTTGCAGCCAAGTTTTTTTTTTTACTAAAACACTCTCTTTAAATAATAATATTTTAAAAGTAAAATGTGAGTACTCTTTTTATTAATAAAGCTTCCATCTACACTATATGTTTAATATATATTTTTAAATAGTTATTATTTTAATTAACCCATGCTCGGCTAATGTGGTATAGTTACAGGTGGCTAAAGTAGTATACTAAACCACATTACACTATTGAGAAAAACTTATGTCAAAAAAATGTGAGGTACGAAAATGGGCAGCGGAGGAGATGAAAGCTGTAATAGACAGCAAGATGGGAATTCTTTTGGCCTCAAGTGTCCACCTAACAATGTTAGAAATGATGTCTGGAAGCGGAAAAACAATTGAAAAACTTTTGGCAAATAAACTTCGTCGGCCTCCAACTTTTACTGTAATAATGGAGAATGAATTGATAAAATACTTATTAGACATTTTTTGTTATCTTGGACCAGTACTTAGGAGGTGACCTCTACATATGCAGTTCATTGTCCTGGAACTAGGAAAATAGACTATGGGGAAGAAGAAAAAGAGAGTAGAGTTTGTGGACGTTTGAATTTTACCTATCAATAACAACACGGAAATACCATAGCAACATCATCACAGCATTTAAAATATTGGACTTAACTTAGCTAAAACTTATCAGTGCCAAGTGTTTATACCTTCGATACTGTTCACACTAACAAATTTAGTCCAACACTGCAAGGTAATGAATTACATTCAAAACAAATAATGAACATATAAAGAAAAAGCGGACGACATTGAAAAATCGTGTACACAGGATGGAAGACAAAGAACTACTTATTCCAGCTTGCTTTTGTTCCATTAGTTTGGTTAAAAAAATGGAGTCGAGATACTGGGGTTTGATACGCGTGAACATATCATCCGTGGCGTTCTAAATCGCAAAGTTAATAACATCGCAAACAAATTTTCAGTGGCAAAAGAAAATATGATTGTAGAGTGAGCTCTGGAAGCGCCCCAAAAATACTCTAACCAATAGAAATAAAAGCCAATCAAGCTCGTAGTTTCTCTCGGTAAAATATGACAGTATTTTTTGACTTGTTGGAAGAAAAGTACATTAAGCACAATCAAAATTGACATAAAATTTAAATATTCTATTTCAGTAATATACTAGCGAAAATATATTATATTTGAATAAAAACTCTAAAATAACCAAATAACAAATAGGTATACCACTAAAATAACCTTGTGAAGGTTATTATTATTTTAGTAATAAAAAACTCCAAATGCAAATATCAAATTACGTTTTATTACGGTTTACTTGTTGACTAAGTGAGAGCTGCAAAGAGAATGCCCAAAAGAATGAAGATGATACATTTACATAGCTGAAAGATGTTGTTAACCATTTAATAATCATTATGTATAACTAATAATATCCATTAATAAGCCAATAGGGCAGAACATTACAACCACATTACTCGAACTTACTCTATGCAAGAAAATTTTTCTCAAAAAAAAAAAAAAAACATTTTTTTTTCAATTCGACCCGATTTTTTTAAAATTTTATTGCCAACTAAATTTTACTTATTACCTTCGCTGGACCTGCAAGAAAGTAGTTATATAAAAAAAGTACACAAGAAACTCACAAAATTTTATATACAGTGCTTACATAGAAGACCATTGTGGCCCCTTTTTTCTTCTGGGAATAACAAATCGCCTAAATATCTGTATATATTGATATTCACGGCATGAAATTGTTTGTACAAAAAAAAAAGTAGAGCAGCTGTTAACACATCTTCTCTGGGATTACAGAGTACTTAAATCTACGCTACTGTAAACTAGAATACTTGACTACTCACCACTGATAAGCTTCTTTAAGTATTGTTAAATGTTTTACTTTACTCGCCATAATCGCAAATTGAAGGGCCCAGAGCCACTTCTGGTCTTCGCGTACACCCAATTAACGCGTGCAGTTCTTGTCACATAATCTAATTTTTAGAAAATTAAAATAGATGAATTATACCACTGTATAAACTAAACATAAACACTAGCACTCGCAACTTAAATAGACGCAACCATTCTGTACACATACTTATAAATTTGTATGCAAATGCAACAATGCATATTTTGTTTTACTCTTCAGTTTTTCCTTTTTACGCTTTTTTTTTTTTTTTTTGCTCCCGCCTTCTTTCTTGCTATTTTTCCAACTATTTAAAAAATATTACGCATAAAAGCATTAGTTTTACTTTAATGTTGGAGATTCAGTATAAAAGTCGAGATTATTATATATTTTATTTCAACGTATAAATACAAGCGGATTTTCTATTCCAGCAAAAACAAAGCTGTAAAATTGTGGTAAATATTTATGGTTTCAAAATAAATTAAATGGGCTTAAATGAGGAGCAAAGCATGCACAAATGTAGTTGTTTAAATCTAATTTATTTAATTTTTATGTTTTTATATGAAAATATGTTATTGATAAATTATCGAAATAAACAAATGCAAATTTTTATGCAATTTAGAATATCTATCACACTCAAATTCAGTCCCCTGAGCAGGTTAAGTGGTCGTAAACAAACTTTTTACTACAAATTTCTATAAACTTTTTATTTATAATTGTGAATAATTTAAAAATATTTATATATTTGTAAATAAGTTATAGAAAATTCACATAAATTAAACATTCATGCCACGCGTGAATAATTAGTCGCATATATTTGTTACGAAATTCGATTAAAAATCAAGCAATCTGTTAGAGTAATAAATATTTTCTATTAATTTATTATTTTTATTTGCAAATGGTTGCAAATAAAATAAATGTTATTTGTTGAAATTTATGCTGAAATTGCATTTAAGGGCTGCATTAAAGAAACAAATGTTGTTAATTGTTTTGCTGTTACTAATTAATAAAATAATATTTAAGATAATATTTTTACCTAAACGAAGTTAAAAATGGTCAATAGTTAAAAATCTATAAATTTATATATAAAGCTTAGTTTGAGAAAATTCCGGGTAAAGTCTGGTAAAATGAGAGTAAACAAAAAATACTCTCCGCACACAACAAATTTATCCAAAATTGATGGTAGACAAAAACGACATATCAAGCTCGAAATTAAATATCAAAACGAAACCAGTTGTTGTTTAAAACGCAACTTTAAAAACCAGTGTTCTCAACTTTTAATTTTTATAGCACATTGAAAGCCAGTAAATACACGCAGATGAAAATTTTTAATCAATTAAGTTTTACTCACTATATTAGTTTCTAATATTGATACCAATCAAAAAATTATAAACAGTTTGTTTCCTCTGTAGAAAAGTAGAGACATATGGAGAAGAAAAACCACAAAAAGTCACAAAACTCGAGTTTTGTGATTTTGTAATAAAACATTTTTCTTTTTATTTAAATTCTCAATAACTTATTTAGATTGTTGGGATATAAAATTTCATGTTTTAGAATACATTTCAAAAATTTCCAAGTCTACTGATGATTAGGGTAGCTCCTATGAAATGTCGACATAACTGGAAAACATAGAATACAAGCAATTTATAATTTTTTGATTGGTATCAATGTTAGAAGCTAATATTGTGAGTAAAACTCAATTGTTTGAATTTTTGTTCTCTGTTTTTCGATACCTTAAAAAAACAAATCGTAGCAACGAACGTTAGTTCATTTGTTGGAAAGGTGCGAAAAAATGCTAGGGATGTCTATAAATGTAAAAGCTTGTTTTTTGTGTTTTGTCAGATATTATTAGAACATTTTTCTTTTCAAATTCTCAACAATTTATTTAGATTCTTAAGATATAAAGTTGAATGTTTGAGAATATCTTTCAAAAATTTCCAAAGTCTATTGATGATTAGGACAGCTCCTATGAAATGTCGACATATAGATAGGGAAACATTGGAAACAAGCTGTTTAATTAAAAAAATTAATCTCTTTATATTTTTGATATATAACTATATATCGTATAGTTATTTTTGGAATTTTTTGGATTTAAAAAGGAAATCAGTTTTCAATATCCATTTTACATTCCAATTGTTAGGCAATAATGAATACTCAGAATGGTTATACAGAAAAAATTATAGTACAAATTAAAATAAGCAAAAATTTTGCCTGAAAAAATAATTTATATATATATATATATATATATATATATATATATATATATATATATATATATATATATATATATATATATATATATATATATATATATATATATATATATATATATATATATATATATATATATATATATATATATATATATATATATATATATATATATATATATATATATATATATTTTTTTTTTTCTGGGACCAGTACTCAGGGGATGACCCCTACATATGCAGTGCATTGTACCAGAACTAGGAAAATAGGTTATGAGGAGGGGGAAAGAGGGAGTAGTGTTTGTGAACATTTGACTTGAACTTTCCAACGTTATAACAGGCAGGAAACACGTCTGCAGGCAACTTATTCCATAGACGAAGCGTACGGCTGAAAAACGAATTCTCTCTGTAATGCGTAGTGCGATTCCCCGGGCAATCGACCACAAATGGATGAGCTCTAGACGATGAGCGCGTGCTACGTAAAAATGTGCGAGTTTCGGGAACAAGATCCCTAATCTCGTCAGAGCAAAATCCATTGTAGTAACGATAGAACAGAGTAACGCACCCCACACTGCGTCGATGCTCCAGTGAGTCAATAGAGTTGGATACCCTACTGTCACCGATAAGCTTCTTCGCCCTCTCCTGCACACGGTGGAGTAACCCCAAAATAGACTTTGAGGCACCGGCCCAAACATGAGAGTTGTATTCCATTTTCGGTCGGATGTAGGTGGTATAAATATTAAGGAGGTCGGATGGAGTGAAGTACATCTTACACCGTTTCAAAAAACCGAGGCACTTGAATGCTGCTTTAGAGACATGAAAAATGTGTTCTGTCCAGCGAACATCACACTGTATCTTCATTCCAAGAACATCAAGAGCATCCTATTTCTCAATATTTATACCATCCATGAGTACAGATGAAGCAGCATTTGCGGTCGTTTGCTCGTATGTTAATAAGCAACATTGGGTTTTACGAGCGTTGAAGGCGACTCTGTTTTTACGACCCCATTCGGAGATTAATAGAAGGTCACTATTCAGTGAATCATTCATATTTAGCCTCTTGGCAGCGATCTCTGATAGGCTGGACCTATAGCTAAAAGAGTACAAGTGGCAAATGCTGCTGTCATCTGCAAAAGAGTGGATAGGGTTGGAAGTTTGGTAGAGAAGATCATTTAGCAAAATAAGGAATAGGGTAGGAGAAAGAACGGAGCCTTGCGGAACCCCTGAATTAATCTTGAACTCGTTTGATGAGACCCCATCTATAACAACTCGTATAGTGCGGTCTCTGAGAAAACTCGGTATAAACCGAGAGAAGTCATCACCGACACCAAAAGCAGTAAGTTTTGCCAGTAGTGCACCATGCCACACTCTGTCAAACGCTTTTGAAATATCCAGAGCCACCACCCTACTTTCACCGAAATGATGGATTGAGTGGCACCATTTCTCTGAAAGATATGCCATAAGATCGCTAGTAGAACGACCCTTATGAAATCCATATTGACGATCACAAAGTAGTTTAGTTTGACCATGCTTTCCATTACTTTGGAAAGTGTAGAGCAAATTGCAATTGGGCGGTACTTTTCAAGGTTATTTGCCTCACTCTTTTTGGGTATTGGTGTTACATTAGCAACCTTCCAGCACGATGGAAACTCACCAAAATGGTAAAGTAAGCTGAAGAGGCGTGCTAATGGACACGCAAGCGTAGAAGAACACTGCTTCAAGACCAGTGCTGGACTGCCATCCAGTCCAGGAGTTTTGTTTATGTCGAGGTCTGCCAAAACCCTTTTAACTGCTCGTGCCCGGAAAAATATCTTTGGCATAGATACAGATACTCTTTCGAGCTCGGGAAGTGGCTGACTGCTTTCCGGCAAGCAGGAATTGCTTGCAAAGATTTCAGCCAACAAGTTAGCTTTGTCAACCGGGTCTGTAAATGCTTGGTCATTCTTTAAAAGAGTTGGAATTTATGAACTAGCACTGTTCTTTACTCTCTTAACGAAAGACCAAAAGGTCTTACTGCCCCGAGGAGCTGCAAGGACCTTGGCACTAAGGCGCTGTTCGTGAAGAAACTTTTCACGCCTAAGTACCTTGGCACACGAAGATCTTGCCTTTTTGCGTAGCAAATCAGTGTCTGGTGTTTTGTTTAAACGCCAGTTACTGAATGCTTCCTCTCTGGATCTGACTGCGTTTTTGCACGTCTGATTAAACCAAGATTTTGGTTTTGGTTTAATCGAAATCTGCTTGGAGGGGATGAATGTTTTCATCCCTAGCAATATCATGTTCTCGACCATTTTTGCTGAAGCATTTATGTCGTTATCTAGAAAACAAAGTTTCCAATTAAAATGCTCATAAAATTGGTTGAGCTCAGCCCAACGCGCCTTTTCGTAAATAAATATTGAACGTTTCGTAGCTGATTTCGAAACGTTACGAAGTTCAGAGATCGAAAAGGAGGCAGAAATGGTGCAATGATCCGAATTGCCGAGAGGTGCACTAACTTTGACTTCATACTTTTCAGGGTGTGAAGTCAGGAATAGGTCAAGTGTGTTTGAATGGTGCCCTTCAACACATGGAATATGCGTTGGCTCATTCACTAATTGCGCTAGATGGTTGTGCGCAGCGAATAACTCAACATATTGGCCTTCTGGAGTTGTATGACTCGAATGACGAAGCCAAGATGAGTTGTGAACATTGAAATCGCCAGCAACAACGATTTCACTGCTCGGACAATCCTCTAGGATTTTCGATATGGAGTCAGAGAGGGTATCGAAACCAGAAATGGTAGTATCCCGCCCCGTATTTGGACTTCTATATAGAAACCCGAAATGCAAAAAGTGTGACCTGATTTTGAATTTAACCCAAAGACAGGTAAATTCGGCATCATGCATGCCTAATGGTTGCTGGCATTGGAACACAACTTCATTGCGAACGTAAATTACAAGGCCCCGATGGAAATTAAATAGGGATAAGAGTTGATACCCAGGTAAATGAAAATCCTGTGGATCAGCATTCTCAGATACCTGGGTCTCACACAGGGCGAAAACATCCGGCCGATGGAGACAAGTGTGAGCATAAACAGAGAAAAAATTCGTTCTCAGCCCACGTATATTACAAAAGTCAAGTTTAAAGTTGCCTGTCATTACGCCGGAAAATTAACAAAAGAAATGTTGACTCTGCTATGCAAGAGAGGCCGGAATCAATTGTTGCTAGGTTGACCATATAGCACCCAGTGTGTATACCTTCGATGCTATAATAATCAACAACAATTAACCCGGCATCCCCGACATTGCAAAGGATAAGCTTCAACTAAACCTTATGTACAAAAAACAAAAATCTAAATTAAAAATTATAAAGTTCAACAAAACATCAATAGATTCATATTTAAAATTTGTTAAATTTGTTAAGTAGAAATAAAATTTATTTAAACAAAGTTTTTTAAACATTTTGTTATCATCACAGATTGAGAAATAAATTTGCAATTTTTAAAAACCACTAAAGCCGGCCACTTCTGGTTCCTTATATTAAAAGTAAATGTTGCAAGAAAATTGCGTCTCAGGGATTATTAGCCCCCGGCTTTGCACCATGATTGTTCGGAAAACTAATTGCCCTTTCTGCGATTTTAGGATTATACAACACCCAAAACGTTGAAGCTCAGGTAAGCACCTCAAACACGATCAGCATCGGAATTGTGAGCAAGCAGCATCTTCTGGAGGCTAATCTGATCTCCGTTCTGCTAATTAACCCTTGGTGATGTCTTCAGAATTCCAACACAATATAAATCATGCGGCTTCATAGAGTTTTATTTGCTACAAGAAACGAGGGACTTCTATCCCTGTATGCTCTAGAAAGCAGTTGTTATCTGGCATCCCCGCGGTTTTACGGGGAAATATTATATGCGGTTGGCAATACCTTTTACTCTTCGATGATATTTATTAGTAAAATAAAATATTCGCTAGCTGTTAAATGATGGCAAAAGTTTTCTTATCTAATCTCCAATTATCACTTGTACTATCATGTATTGCCGAGAAGAACTTCAAAACAATACCTAAAGCATAGCTTATTCTATTTGCGCCAGCATCTGACACTACAATCTAAACTGAATGTGGACCAATTCCACAGGGTAGCTATCTCACGCTTTCATGTGGGCTGTAAGGCAAACTCTCTTGCTGCAGAGCTCGGCCTTTTAAATGCTCCTTTATGCAGTTTGCCTGACAGTCAGAAGAAGTCTAGGCTAGCGTATTGAAAGCCCGAAATCCATAAAGAACATCAGCCCTTAACCAAATCATTCGTCTTCCAACAACTGGTTGAAAAACTGGCATGCATCATAGTTATCAGAGAAGATTTATTCCCCCGCGATTTTAGATATAAACCATAGTTCAACATTTCAAATACGATGAAGGCAGCTCAACCATAAGGGACGCCGCGATGGTGTGCACAACAGAAAGCCCCGGGGACTTTTCTGACTCCCCCCGTTCTTCCAATTAACCCTTGATGAGTCCAACATAATTCAAGTCATGCCGTTTTCTATAGCTTTATTGGGTTCAACGAATGAGAGACTCCTACCCCTCCATATCTCAGAAAGTAGAGTAACGTGACACCAAGGTTATACTTACTCCCCGGAACGACCTACACTTTTTCTTTTAAATATCCTCAAAGAAAAAAGTGCATGGGTCCAAATCAAATGATCGAATCCATCGAGGTAAAAGTATGCATCATCGCTGAAAATTATTTTCTTTGTAAAGCCAGCATTCATTTCTGTTTCTCGAAAATCAATATGCAGCATTAGACTAAACCAGAGCTAGAACATTTCAATCAAGACGCAAGCTTTGCAACAATGCTTTTTAAAACAGAACCGACTGGCCGTATGTTAGCCAGGCAGTGTTCGCGGTTGGACACCTTACACAGGACATTCGTTAGAAGGAGAAATAAAACACAGTCTTTTTGCATAGAGTAAAAATTAAATTGAGTGGCCACAAAGACATTTCCCTCCACTTACCATATACTTATATTCGTAGTTTGGAAATAATGTATTTGACCCTTTTTATAAAAAAATTCATGAGAATTATGCGAATTGTAAAACGAATATTCGTTATTATTGTAGAAACTTGGTTTTAGTTTTCCAAGTACTTACGTCGCGGAAGTTAATGTGATTTCCATAAAGGTAATGCAATCAAAATGAATATATGGAAGTCAGTTCTTTAGATTAATAGCTAAAATTTAATTCATTATATTTACGTATCTTGTTACATCGAGTAATATAGAAAAGGTAGTAAAAAGAAAAATGTGTTTTCAACAGGAAATTAAAAAAATTGAGTTGTTCAAAAACTTGCTATTATTCTTAGCACAGTTGCAAGCATTTGGGTTGTATGAAAGGTTGCACATTTCTAACAGCTATAAACTTATTCCCTAAGGAAATGAATATGTGGGCGAGTTTCTACTGTAAAATATTTTCCCAATATATAAGAATAAAAAATACTCCTGAATTTATAAAGACTTACTGTGGCCTTGTTTAATGTAATCATTTAGAGCAAACCCATTTTTAATGTTCTTACAGACAAGCAAACGTTCTCGCATTCAACCCTATTAAATTACAAAATATTACAATTGTTCTAATGCCCCAATGTAATATCTATATACAGATGTTTTGAAAGCGCTTAGAGAGATTATCTATTGTTTTCATCTCACGGATACGACAAAGCAGCAAAGAGAATTGAACGACAATGCATGTGTTCGTGTAAATGATATTAAAACTGATTGAAAAATAAAAACAACGTTAGCAAATTTCTTAAATAGTTTTTTCCCAAAGCATTGTTTTAGCTAGATCCACTGCAAGAATAATAATGGTAAAACATTTGTAGTTTTATGTTAACAACTATACACAACAATCGTAACAACAATTTTAGTTCAATTGTATTGTTTAAAAGAAAATAAATATTTATATGTTGAGAGAAGAACAAAAAAAAAAAACAAGAATGTTTATACAGATGCAATTCTGCTTAATACTAGTGCTTACAGTATTAAGTTGGCCAAATTTCTGTTCATACTGCTGAAATTTGTTATTGTGCAAAAAATTTATTGTATAATGAATTTTGTACGATGAATAAGAAACAATAAGAGCGTGTAATGCATCGAAATACGAATTGTTGTGTAAATTCCAAACCACAAGACAAAGAATAATAATCGCACAAAATTCTTTTTTTTTCAATTCTATTAAAAATTCAAAATTGAGCAGAGTTTCATGCCTAAGCCGCTGAACCGATTTAAATGAAACGCGTTATGCAGTTCGAAAATCACCATATAGGATAGTTCTTATTTTGAAAATTATAAATCAACATGCTGCCAATTAAAAAAAAAAAAAACTTTTGGACATCTGGAAAAACAAATTTCCATCCAAAAAATTTACTTTTTAGTAACCCCGCCGTTTATGAACCACTTTTCTATATTCTTTCTTTTTTCAAATGTAAAATTTTTTCTAATATTTATTGTAGTGTATTAACACATTTACTTAGTAAAAGCTGTTCGTGGTCTTTTCGTTACTTCATTACTGATCTTTATTATATTTTTAAGGTGCTTAAAATCTATACAAATAAGTATATAATTATTTTATGACCATAGCGGGTTTTACATTCTTTCAATTCCTTATACTCAATTATAAGAGATTGAGAGCAGTTAAGTTAAATGAAATGTATTTGTTATCACTAATGTTAACTTTAAGATAACCAACAAAGTTATATACTTTACATTTATTTTATTTGATCTTGTTTATGTAATTGATTCTTATTTTTGTTGCAGTGATCACCAAAAATCATGTTTTTGCTTGATTAACTCATACACTAAAATTTGTTATCAACAAAAATCAGGCAACAAAGTCCAACACAGAGTAAATTCAAGTCATCTTGTAAACAATCTGAATTTGTAATTAGCAAAAATCAAGCAATAAAGTTCAACGTTGAGAGAAATCAACTCGTCTTGTAAACAATCTGAATTTGTAATCCACAAAAATCTAGCAACAAAGCTCAATGCTGCGCAAAATCTATTCGTCTTGTAGATATTGCACGTTCGTTTTAGTATAGAATAGAATCGGCTAAACGTTAGATGTTGCTTCGATTGTGTGTTGTATAAACAAATTTGAAATATATTTACATTCATATTTTGTATGTTATTTTAAAGGGCAAAGTTAATTTAAAGGCGCAGTGAACAAGTGTAGTTTTGGTTATATGTATAACATTATGTCTTTTAACAATTGTTCAAAAATAAATACATATATAAATACGCACATTTGTTTCTTTCTATGAAAACCTTTTGTTTTTATGTATGTGTATTTTACTTTGATTTTTTTTCAACACAATCTTAGAGAAAAACTCTCGAATACATTACTGCATTGATTTTGGCTAATTTGTTTTTCTTCCAAAACAAAAATTCAAATATATAAATTGAATACCGAACGATATGCGCATTCATTCATATTCAAGCACGAACCTTAACGATGATTACACTCACATAGCGAAGTTGTCGATCATTGTGTTTACTGATTAAAAATCAACTGCGCATTTGTGCGGCTGAATACAAAATCATATTTGAACGAGATGAAATGGTTTTCATGTTGTTGAGCAAGTATGATTTTTTTGCAATCACTCAAAGTTGTTCTCTGTTTTGTAGCTAAAGATCCTTAAAAATTTGGTAGCATAAAATTTTTTAATGTTTTCATTAAAACATTAAAAAATTGTTAGCGAAATATTGAAAAAATTTTTTTTAGTGTTTTTTATTCATTGAATCTTTAAAACTAACAATAAGTATTCAAATCTTAATACAAAACATAAAAATAAAAAAATGTACCTTTTACTTAAGTCCGGCCAATGCTAGACAAAAAGTTTTATTATGCGGGAACTATATCCGTAAAACCACCCATTGAACGCTCTGATAGTGGCAACGTTATCTCTACTTCTCAACTGAGTGTGGCCGCCAAAATTAAGCATATTGCACTGACAAGGTATGTCAGGTTACTGACATACCTTGTCGCGTACTTAGAAAATTCCTCTTTTACTAGCGGAACACTCAGATCTTTAAGAATTCGTGAATTTTTTTATGTACCATGCAACTGCAGGCTTTAGAACTGCAATGTATAACAAAAGTTTGCAATCCAACTTCAATGTCGAGCTTCTGCCCATTAGCCAATTTAGTTGCGGTGCTTTTAGTTTCAACTGAGCAACTTTTGCTTCAATGTGAGACTTCAACGTTAGCCTGCGGTCGAGGGGTATACCAAGGCACTTGACTTCATTGTAATGCTCAATAGGTGAGTTGTTAATTTGGATATGCGCACATGTTTGTTTACACAGTGCGAATGTGACATGAGTACATTTTTCTTCATTAACTTTGATTTTCCAAAGTTTTAGCCATTTCTCTAGTATTGAAATATATTCCTGTAAATTTCGTGAAGCTAATTGGTGGTTGTCACGACAGTTCAAAAACGCTGTGTCATCTGCAATGGTTGAAGAGTGGATTGCGGATGTCGTTGGCATGTCAGAGCCGTAAATTAAATATAGAGTGGATCCCAGAATGCTGCCTTGGGGAGCTCCTGCCTCGATTGGCTGGGTTGGGCTTATCAAATCGCCTCTTCTGATAACAAACTTCACCATTAACTATTTTTCGAACAGCTTTGACATTAATGGTCTATATGATACTGTATTCAGATTCTTCCCTGGCTTGAGTATCATAGTAATCATTGAGACCTTCCACTCTGCAGGATAATATTCAAGGCATAAAACAGCGTTGAAATAAAAAGTAAAGCGAAATGACTGTTCAAGCATTTTACCAGTAATTTGATCAATGCCTGGAGCTTTTCTTGGGTTGGTATTATCGATAACGTTTTCAACATCTTGCAAATTAAGTCTCAAAGACACAGGAGGTCTAACAACATATGGTGAAAATTTCGCTGAATCATTTGTAATAAAAACGTTTCTCAAATGATCGACATACAACATCCCCTTTTCAGAATCGCTTCTTGCGCAGTCGCCAGTTGAAGTTCACAAAGGTAGCTTACCTATTACAGGTCTTTTCAGACCTTTTGTCGCTTTCCACAGAGACTAGTCAGATTGCGGAGTACCATCCAGGCTTTCCAAATATGTTTTAAGGGACGACATTCTCTGGATTTCAAGCAGATTTCTTAGTCGAGTTACGCATTCTCGTAGCCTACTTTTAAACTGGGGAGACCTGCGAAGTTGCCACTCTCTTCAGACTCTTCCTTTTTCTGTTAGAAGTTGCTCAATTTCAGACGAATAAGTTCTATTGCTCACTTTTCTGGATCTTATATGGCTAGTGGTAGCATGTTGTACGGCTAGTTAAAGGTGTTCAGAAAATTCATTAATTGACACATCAACATCCTCAGGCGTTCTCAAGGCGATATTTTCAGTACAACGTGTACTCAAATATTTTTTATATTTTAACCAATTAACTCGAATGACGGTCAACGCCAACCGGTAAACCAACCTGTTGGAAGAACGAAACAGAGGTTATAGTGGATGAATGATATGATTCCAAATCTAATGAAGGCTCTACTTGAATCCATTCTGAGGGAAAAATTTTTGCAACTCCAATATCTATTACGTCTAGGAATTTGCTAGTCTGAAGTTGGTCTTCAGACCAACTGGGGTGTCCACTTGAAATAACATCTAAGCCCATTTATGAAACAATGTCAAAAAGCACACGGGTTTTCTGTGAAATTAAGCGAGTGTGTTTAGCGTTATAGTCGCCAGCCGCTAAAAATCGAGGCCCATGTGATTTGGAAAAATGTGAATATTGAATTGCTTGCTGAAAACCGGGGTGGGGAATAAATCGAGGATATAACAATTTGTTTATGAAAATGTTCAACACATATGTTTGTTGATCGGAGATACTCCTACCGTGTCTCGTTTAGCAAATAGTGCCTAATTCTAGTTTTTATGAAAACTGCTGAGCCTCCGCAATATCTGCCACGGGGATCTTTAGTATCATATAGTCTGTAACCATTAATTTTGAAATAGCTGTTGCATGTTAAGTGAGTTTCAGATTTGCTTTTCCATAAGGAAGTGCTCAAGTTAATTTTTGTGTTGGCGGATGCCGTTTGCGTTCCAGAAACATATTTTTAACCAACTCATTAGTTTAAAATTGCCTGATTTTAAATAAATACATACCTTTGAACTTTTTATACTAAACTAAACATGCCGTTTATAATTTTTTTGACTGGTATCAATATTAGAAGCTAACATAGTGAATAAAACTCAATTGATTAAACTTTTTAATTAAAAATGCAATTTTTCTTTCATATCAAATACACGAGTACTGATATTTAGTTTTTACCTCTTTAATAGAAATATATCTGCAGTACTTTTCCGATCAGATAATTCTGTAAGAAGTGTGTAGTCAGCAAAAATATTATTTTCTCGTTTATAAACATTTGGTTTATACGAGCTTACATCATTGGTTGCTTGACAAAACATCATAAGTCGAAGTTTAAAAAAAAATACCATGTCTTCGGCATTATGCTAACAAAATCTTTTTTCAATATATTTATTATTTTTCTTCAGCTTTTTTATTTTGCCTTAAGACGTAGTATTCTTTAAAATTAACTAATAAAACTATTATCGTATATCAACTTGAAATGTTCTGCAAAAAATCCACAGCTCTATTTGTTTGTTTATTTAAGTTGACTGAATTCCCCTCTAAGCTTACAAAGAATCCCATTATGGAAGAGATCGTATATACTTTTTATTAGAAAAACATAACACCAAAAACTAGAAATTGTTAGGTTTTAAGTGACAATAAAAAAACTTTACATTTTACAAACAAGTGGAAATTATACCAGATGGGACAACTTTGCGAAACAACAAAAACAATTTTGAAAAACAGTTTTTCTCCTCTTTTTTCCTTTTTCCAAATACTAAAAAGTAACTGCCAACCTTGTTGTTTGTCTTTGGCTTGTATTTTCAACACAAAACAATTTGTGTTCAAATACTATCGTGAGACTTGCTAAATTGAAATTCAAAATATTGCTTTATATAAAAGCAATATAAAAATATAAGAAAAACTCATGAAATAGAGATGCAATACAAAAACAATTTTACTGTAACACAAGACATATGAAAGATGCAACAGGAGCACAAACACATATGTGTTTATGCACATACAAACACGCACACGCATTCTCACACCCGCTTATTGAAATTGATGCATATTGAATCCTTTTAATTTTAACACAGAAAAGATAAAGATTTTTCACAAAAGACCATGTGTAACAAAAGACATACGCACATACGCACACATGCACACACACACACACACACACATACACATTTAACCAACAATTGAATGTTTCTTGTGTTGTATAAGTGGAAGTCGATTGTATTCTAATAAAATTTTAATAAACTTTAAAAACGAAAAATAAAAAGAAATTAAGTAAATGCAGTTAGAAGAAAGTCTCAAAGTAATTAAATGCAACTGAACGACAGAAATAAACGAGTTTTGTTGAGCCAACGCATATATACGCCATCTGGAATATGTTTAAACGATACGGGAAATGTTGCAAGACTTGCGTTCGAGTTGTAAGATATTCTTATTAAATTTATTTAAACCATTACCCATGTAATTCTTATGAAACGCTTTATTATTTCCAGTAACTTAATTTAAAACTTTTGTGAATCATCTCGCGCGTAAATAACCAAACATAAAATATGGTTAACCCCCAAAAAGTCATTTTAACTTAACATCAAACGCCTGATTGAGCCTTAATACTCCGCTTAACTAACGTTGATCATCAGAATTACAATGCCAACAAGAACACTTCCTACTATGCAGAAGGTAGTACTCTGACATACTCCTGACTTGAGCACTTTCCTTTATTACTTAGTTTAACCCGGAATTTTCAAAGTTTTCACAAAAAGTTAAATGACAAAACTGAGGGCAGTACGCCAATAGAATAATTTGAAAGAGGGACCTTTGGCGTTCGTCATAGGCTTAGGGATTTACCTTTGCTGAAATCCTGTGGCTGTAGCTTAAACCTAAAAACAGAGGTAGCTACTGGTTGCAGAACGGTAAAACATATATATATATATATATATATATATATATATATATATATATATATATATATATATATATATATATATATATATATATATATATATATATATATATATATATATATATATATATATATATATATATATATATATATATATATATATATATATATATATATATATATATATTTTTTTTTTAATTTATTTTGTTTTTTCAGCCAAAACTATGTGTTAGCTGGTGTAAAATAATGTATTGGTTTAGGGCGAATTGCTTCGTGCAAACGTCGTATAACTTCACAAATAAATTATTGAGAATTTGGAAAGGGACATGAGTTAATAATAACTCCCAAAACACAGAAAACGAAGCCTTTTATTTTTCACACGTCTTTTCTTTTCGTTACACCTTTCAAACAGTGAACAACGGTTGGCTGTTACGATTTGTTTGCTAGAAAACATAGAGAACTAGCAGTTTATAACTTTTTGATTGGTATCAATATTATAAGCTTATAAAGTCAATAAACTCAGTTGCTGTTCTTATTGTAGGTTCTTTTAAAACATCTCTAAAAAGAAAACATTAAAATTACATGTTAACCAGAGAACAACTTTGAGTGATTGCAAGAATATCATACTTGCTCAACAACATGAAAACCATTTCATTTCGTTCAAATATGATTTTGTATTCAGCCGCACAAATGCGCAGTTGATTTTTAATCAGTAAACACAATGATCGACAACTTCGCTATGTGAGTGTAATCATCGTTAGGGTTCGTGCTTGAATATGAATGAATGCGCATATCGTTCGGTATTCATTTTTTATATTTGAATTTTTGTTTTGGAAGAAAAAAAAAATTAGCCAAAATCAATGCAGTAATGTATTCGAGAGTTTTCTGTATGATTCTGTTGACAAAATCAAAGTAAATGTATGTGTAATACATTGTTAAAAGACATAATGTTATACATACAACAAAAACTACACTTGTTTCACTGCGCCTTTAAATTAACTTTGCCCTTTAAACTAACGTACAAAATATGTATGTAAATATATTTCAAATTTGTTTATACAACACACAATCGAAGCAACATCTAACGCTTAGCCGATTCTATTCTATACTAAAACGAACGCGCAATATCTACAAGACGAGTTGATTTTGCTCAGAATTGAGCTTTGTTGGTAGATTTTTGTTGATTACAAATTCAGATTGTTTACAAGGCGAGTTGATTTTACTTAGCGTTGAACTTTGTTGCCTGATTTTTGTTGATAACAGATTTTAGTGTATGAGTTAATCAAGAAAAACATGATTTTTGGTGATCACTGATGTTAACTTGAAACAAAATCTGGATTTTACTTTCATAGAGAGAAGAAAAAAATTATACAAATAACTGAGTTTACCATTATTTATTACTGATTATTAGGTTAACATTAATGAAATTTCAACCCAAAGACAGCTAGTAAACACAGCTACCCTATTACGTGTTTAAATAATAACGAATTTGAATACTACTGGGTGCTGATGATTAGTGTCGCGGTTGTCCCTTAGCTTAGTATTTAATTATTTTTCTGTCTTTTTTGATCAAGGGTTATTGATCGCGGCAATTATTATTATACAATAATAAAACGTCTTTCATTGAAATCATTTAATAAAAAGCATTTCTTTATAATCAATGTATTCAAATCTGTTCATTATACATTTAATATTATATATACATATGTATGTTATATTTATTTATATAACATTTCAAGCTATTTTTTCTTTTCATAGACAAAAGTTCTTGGTACTTAGAATTAAGTCTAAAAAAGATGAGTTATTTTTTCCTTTCTCTGATTTTTATCGCACGCTTTATGAACAAAAAGATTAACATCTTTTGTTTCCTTTTTTGTTCTAAAAAACCAACATTGTCAATGCCTTAATATCTTTAAAAAGTTTCTCATGCTTTTTTGTATTGGAGTATGTGTGTGTGTGTGTGTCTATGTATAGTGTTTACAAACCTTAGTAATTACGTACATACATATGTATATAATTCGGTATATATTCGCAATTATAAAACGAGTTTTATTAACTGTCACTTGGTTTTTGTGCGGTTGATTCTATTTCTTTTTCTTCCGTTTCTTTCATTCGTTCTTCTTTTTTTTAATATTTTCTTTTAACTATGTTTGTCAATTTTAAATCCATTCATTATTTTTTTTTTTTTAAGCGGGTGAACTGCTTCTAGCCAAGTTCTTTATTTGTAATACAGAGAAGTGTTATCTGATTGCCATTTTGAGCAAAAATTCATGCTCAAATGAAAAGCCTTCGTAGAGTAAATATTTACGACATCCTTTGACAAATGAAGAGTAGAATTTATTTCACTAAATAAATAGAAATTATAAGGAAAACGGCAAAGAAATAACATGCAGAAATAAATTGTTACGTATGTAAATAGTACAGATAGTTGTTTTTATGCCATTTGGCAAAACATTAAACAAGTTCCATGTAAATAGAAGATTTATTTCGATATTTTTATCAAACATGTCAGTGAATTGAAGTTTTATGTTTTCATTTTTCAAACCAAACAAGGAAACAAAATGGAATATTTTTATTCTAAATGATTAGTTCCTAAGATAGTAACTGAAAACAGATTTATTTTAATATAATAATGAAAATATAAATTCCTGTAAATTATCCTTTAACACAAAACTTAAAAACAAATTTGTAAAGAAGCCGTAGAAGATAAAATATAGTAACATTTGTTGACTAATATGTAAATTCAGAGAACTGAAATATTTGTTATAGATGTGATTGTCAGCATTGCTTACTTGCTGGAAAGCAGTCAGTGATCCTATAGCTCGAAAAAGTATATGTTGCTATGCAAAATGTTTTCCCTGCAGTTAAAAGGGGATTTTTTTTATCTTGGAGCACTAGTCAGTAGACATATGTAAAGCATTGAGTAGGGTGATAGGTTATGATAAGAAGGAAAGAGGCATTTAAAATGTTAAAATTAAATTAGTTAAAATTGATCAATGCCCAGTGTATAATTTCGATCCTGCTCACGCTAACTTAGTCTAACACCTTCCACGAATATATATATATATATATATATATATATATATATATATATATATATATATATATATATATATATATATATATATATATATATATATATATATATATATAAGTCTTCTTCACAAAGTTCTGAAACAAAAATAAAAACTGTACATAAAAATTATTGTTGAATATTCAATATTCGTATATATTTGTCTCAAAATCGGTGCGTTTTTCTAAAGTTATAATAACATATATTTTATTATACCCTTTACAAAAATGTACGGGGTATATATACAATTTTCATTTCCGACCCTATAAAGTATACATATTCAGAATCAGCATTGATAGAACATTCGATTAAGTGCTGTCCGTCTATCCGCTGATGAAATACCGTCTCTGAGAAAACCCTTAGACTTAGAAACTTTATTATTTTACTATTCTTTTACCCGATCGATTTATGGGTTTGCTATTGCAGCTCAGTAAAATCAGTTATTAAAATCAGCTGAGATACATCCAAAATTCCGAGAAAGCCATTTTTTTTTTTGCAATTTTGTAAGAAAATTTTTGAAAAAAATTGTTTGTTTTGCTTAAACTGGACATGACTATTAAGATTACAAGTCAAAAACAAATTTCCCAGATATCTGTCCATATCCCAAGAACTGCTCAGAATCAGTTCCGCTAATGTAAGGAAGTTACCCGATTTTTCCATGAAATTTTTATTTAGGTTAAAATAAGGTCTGATTTTAAAAGGAGGCTACTAAAATAAAAAAAATCTTCAAATTTCCGCTGTCGGTCTGTATATACCTTAGATATAGTCTAAACCGATTTTTCTATGAAACATTTTTTTTTTTTTTTTTGCTTATAAGTTTTAGTTATACAGAAGATGAAAAATTCCGATATCGGTCCATATATACCTGAATATAGCCTATACCATGGCATGTGGATTACAAGGCAAAAATTTTTTTCCTCGGCATCGGTCCACATATATCCGAGCATATTTAGTTCAAATTTATAATATGTACTATATATTTACGTGACAATCAAGAAGGGTATTTTAGATTCGGCCCAGCCGACTATACTACACTCTTACCTGTTTTATTTCTGTACTATTATTTTACAACTACAAATTTTAAAATAATATATTATGCTGAGCAATAGCAGCATTGACCTTCAGCTCAATATAATTAAAACTATAATTATCTTGCTTTTAAATTACATTCTCCAGATTACCTTTTTTTGAGAAATTCGGTTATTAAAATTATATTTTGTATAGAAGGATTTGAAAGTTGATATCGTTCAGAAAGGGATTGTTATCTTTAAAAGTACTATTTCAGGCGCTTGAAGTCGTCTGACATTCACAGAGGAGGTGGGAAGATTGTGCGGAATACGAAATATAACAATTGCAAATGTTATAACATTGGGGTTGTAACCTAAGCGAAGTCGTTCGAACTTAATGAAATTAAATCTTCTAAGGTTTTTTCAATTATCCTCTGTTATGTCGTGGACTGTTTCGCGTTCAATACATTTTTTCCAATACCATGTTGAAGCTAGACTAAAAATATGTTCTCTGGCATTCTCCCAATACTTATTTTCTATCAATATATCTACAAGTCTTCATGGTAAATATTTTGTGATAAGGGTTGTATTGGTGCGTTTTTGACCTCAATTGCTTCATATTAATTTCCCGTAACTCCGCAGTGACGGGGTACCCAAACTAGCTTTAAGTCTGGAGACTTTTCCGTAAAAATATTTCTAATATATACCGCGTAATATTTTTTATTTTATATATTATGTATTGACCTCAATGCTGAGAGCGAATAGGAATATACTGCAAATTTGCCCGTTTTTCTATTAGCTATTAGCCTTGTTGAGATTTTTATTTTATTATTTTCTGTTGTCATACAATTAGTTTTCGACGTGGCGGTTTATGATCGATCAGTAAATAAAAATTTGTAGTCTTTCAATTTCTCTTTAATCAATGCAAGCATAATTTTTTACTGTGAAAAGCTCTTATTATTTTTAGACCATTCATGTAGGGTAATATTAATTGACATTGAATCAAAGGACTAAAGTGGAGACTGTTGTGATTTAAAAATATTACTTTGTAAAGCTATATCTAATTTATATTAATTTTGTAGAGTCCTGTAAATAGTCAATGGGGCCTTACATATTTTCTTCGATCGTTTAACCTTTAACGCTAGCCATGTAAGACATTTATTTGTACTCCAAAAGTTTTGTTGTTGCGATTTTCCGTTGAGTACTTACATATTTTATATTTGTTACGAATAGCTTATTTATAACTGGAGTTATTCGGAAAGCTTCCAGAGCAATTCTCATTGCTGAGTTGATTATGGAGTCAGGTTTCTAAGTTGACAAATAGTAACGTAAGTAATCACTTTCTGTACCAAAGCCAGACCACCCCAAATACATAGTATCCGGCAAAGACAAAATTTGCTCTTTAAAAGTAGGTTCTCTTAGAGCAATTGAGTTACAACAATTTAGAATTTTGACAATAATAGCATTTATGAAAATTTTGTTTAAAACAGCAATAGCTTCCATCACACCCACTATCAAAATATTTGTTTTTATTATATATATGATACGCTAACTCGCATACAACATAACTAAGCTTACACAATAAACTTACTATTAGCATCATTAATGATATTTTTGTTCTCGTCGCTAACATATAATAATCTTTCAGTTTTATTGTTTCTTTGAAATTAAAAAAATGTGTTGGCGTTTCATTTAAAGAATAATATCTTTATGATTATGGTGACTTAAACCAAAAAGATGGAAATAGTATAAAAAAAAACCCCGTTTTAAGTAACAGTGTAGATCAAAAAGTTAGTTTATTAAGATGTAAACATATATATTCGTCTGGTAACCAACAATAATATGACGTAGCCAACCATACTTCCGTCTAACCATATTATGGTTGTACCCAACCATACTATTGTCACAGTTATGACAATTTTAATAGTCAAACATACTATTGTTGTAATCAACCATACTATGTTTCATCAAACCATATTAATATGGTTTCGTATTACTCTTAATATTGCAATTCCAACGAAGAGCTTAATAACTATTTTTGGCTTATTACAGCTAATAGATAATTCAACATTAAAGACCGGGATAATTGATCCGAATTATGTCTAAGTATTTTGTAACATAAAAATATAAATTTATATTTTATCATTAACTTATTATCATATGTATATTACATTATGACAAAAACATGGTTCTATTAAAACAAAGTTTTTTGCAACATTAGTATAGTTCTTTAATGAAAGTGATGTGGATATATAGGGTGTTTTTTTAAGCCCGATAGAACTTGAAATTGTAAAAAATAACACAAAAAATTAAATTGTAATCAAAATTTTTTTTTATTCGAAAGATCAATACGTGACATTAACATTTGAAAATGATTTCGGGCATATGGGCACCGCGGCTGTTCTTGACGAAGCGCATTCTGGACGTCCAATTTTGGACCACTTTTTCGAGCACTGCTGGCCGTATGTCACGAACAACACGAACAATGCTGGCCTCCAAGGCGTCAATTGTTGCTGGTTTATCAGCATAAACCAGTGATTTCACGTAGCCCCACAGGAAATAATCGAGAGGTGTCAAATCGCACGACCTTGGAGGCCAATTGACAGGTCCATTTCTCGAAATCAACTTATCGCCAAATTTTGATTTCAGTAAGTCGATGGTTGCGTTCGCCGTATGGCACGTAGCGCCATCCTGTTGAAACCACATCTCCTCCGGATCAACGTCATCCATATTTTCAAACAAAAAATCATTGATCATGGTGCGGTAACGATCTCCATTGACCGTAACGCGAGCTCCGGCCTCATTTTTGAAGAAATAAGGTCCGATGATGCCACCAGCATGAAAACCGCACCAAACAGTGCATTTTTCTGGATGTAATGGAGTCTGTAGGGTCTCTTGTGGATTGGTCTCACTCCATATGCGGCAATTTTGCTTATTAACAAACCCGTTAAGCCAAAAATGCGCCTCATCGCTGAACACAATTTTGCGATAAAACAACGGGTCAGTTGCTAACTGCTCTAGAGCCCAATCGGCGAAAGAATGACGCATACAATGGTCTCGTGGCTTCAATTCAATGATTTGTCAGAGTATACTGAAACAAATAAAAAAAATGTTTCATCAAAATTTAATTTTTTGTGTTACTTTTTACAATTTAAAGTTCTATCTAGCTTAAAAAAACACCCTTTATATGACAAATAGATGTTTTCTTAGTATCGTAATATGGTTGAGTATGACATATATATCTAATATGTCATATATGGTAGTAATTAATACTATAATTGCTTACTTTTATAATAATATTGAACCAAAATATAGAATAGATATTTATAATATTTTTTTACAGTACTATGGAGAGCCATATCAATCGCATTTTAAGTTAACAATATAGTGTTATGAGGTACAACCATATACTCGTAATTCAATAATTCTATGTTGCTCCTAGAATATTGTCATATCAACCATATATTTTTTTCTACGTGTAGTGGCCGCACGTATTTATTGTTTTCAAGGCATATCTGAGATTTTATTGTTGGTTAACTAGACTGCATTCATAACGTTTTTCATCTAATCCCCATTGGAAAAACTTAGATTCGTTTCTCATAAAATATTGTTCCAAAAACTCATTGGTTTCTTAATGCTTTTTCTGACAAAATCCAATCCGATTTAAACTTTTTTTTTTTTGGAGACGAATGTTTTTCCTGTGCGAACCATCCACATGAGGCTCCTTCGTTAAGCCTCCGTCGAGTAGTTCTAGATGATATATGGTGAACACATTTGAGGCATGTATTTCCCAAATGCCCTCAGATTCGGTTTTATTACCTAGAACCCAGATGGCTGAGTGCAGAAAAGCTGAATATGTTAAAGTTCTTTAAAAAACTCACAACTTTATTAAAATATCACTTAGACTACTCCAATGACTCTCTGTTATACGAGTACTTCAATTGTCTTAAGTGTAGATTTTAAAATGCATAATTTAATTTTATAAAACAGTTTAATTCAAATGTTAAGTTAAGCTTTTCTTTTGTGTTCGCTGCTCAGCAGGTGGTAGTAATAGTAAAAAAATTGCGGCGCCAACTCTCGCTTTACAAAGTCGACAAGAGGTCTTTTAAACCACCACCACAGGTTAAGTACAGAAAACTCACCGCATTTGCGACAACGATTAAAAAGTTGCCAGATGTTTTTATTTTCTTATTTTTATTGTTTGAACTTAGTTTGAATTTATTTTTTTTTTCTCCCCCATTCATTATTTATTGAATCCTTACAAAGTGAACTAACAATAAGTATTCAAATCTAAATACTAAATACATAAAATTAATTAAGTCCAGCCAATGCTAGACGAAAATGTTTTATTTTGCACGGTCGATATCGGTAAAATCATCTATTTAACTTTCTGATGGTGGCAAGATTATTCCTTCTTCTCAACTGAGAGTGGTCTTCTAAATTAAGTATGTTGTGTGCAAGAGGATTTGAGTGAAGTTCCAATTTACTGATATACCTTGTCGCGTACTTTGAAAATTCGCTTAACTACAAATAACTCACCTCCCGCATTTGCGACAGAGATTAAAAGTTGAAAGATGTTTTTATTTTTATTGTTTAAACATAGTTTAGGCATTTACGACTATTCTATTGCCTCTGGCTGTGGTTTTGCGTGATTTGAAGGCTCTGGGTACATTAATTGAGTTTCCAAATTTATCAAATGGTTCACTGCATTACACATTTTCCCTCTACAGCAAATAAGTATTTGAGAAAATGCATTCACCGTCCTCTCGGAATCTCAATAGGCTAATGATTACCTCCTTTTCTTCTTCTAAGTATTTTTCCCATACCTAGTGGCTAATATTGGTATACAATCTTACGGATATCAATTAAAACATACCTATCAAAAACTTTTCGCAATAAAACGAAATTAGATATTAACATAACGTTAATTACATAACAGAACTAAAAATATTTTAATTATGTGTCCACTTGAAAATTATGCCTGTTACTAAATATGAACAAAGAATGATTCCACGTGCAAAAGATATCAAACTTATCTTTGCAGTGGTAAAGTTCCATTGAAGTAACAATATATCATATAAAACTTTGAAAGAATGAAAGATCACATTTATGTTTTAATTACATGTCCACCACTGTATAAAATTTTAAAATCTTGTAAAGAAAACGAAAAAGCTCGAATAATTATAAATCCAGTCGATAATTTTTGGTATATGCTGACAAGTACTCAACGGCTTTCCCAGCACAGGGATTTAAAAAAATGATACAATCGTAGTTTAGATCTTTGATCTTTAAAAGAACGTAAACATTTGGCGGTTCGGAAACTTCTAAGCCTAGCACAAAAAGCGCAGTATAAACAGAAAAAAGTTAAATGATTTGGAAACTTCCATCTCTGCTATGAACACATGTTAAATTTTGTTTCCATCTGGTAACTCCTTCATATAAAAACAGGTGTTCACAAAAGACGCATCCGCGATTTTTTTACAATGGAAAAATAAGAAATGAGGGATGTCATTAATTATTTACATAAAAAATGTTTATCGGTACAAGAAACTCAAAATGATATGGTAAACATGTTAAATAAAAGTGCTCCTTCATATGCAACAGTAAAAAATTGGGTTGCTGAATTTAAACGTCGTCGTACAAGCATTGAAGATGAACCACGTAGCAGACGTCCGAAAACAGCAACAACAGCAGAAATTGTAGCCAAAGTGCAGGATCATCATCAACTGATGGAGTAAATTTAATTTTGCATAAAAAACTACAAATGAAAAAGCTTTCTGCAAGATGGGTGCCGCATTTGTTAACAGCCGACAAAGAACGCATAAGAATGAACATTTCTCAAGCATGTTTGGATTGTTTCAAGCGAAATAAAATGGATTTTAAGCATCGTTTCATAACTGTTGATGAGACATGGATCCACCACTATACTCCAGAGACAAAAGAACAATCCAAACAATAGACTGAAGCTGGAGGAAGTGCCCCAAAAAAGTCAAAAACAATTCAATCGGCTAAGGTAAGATTATGGCAACGGTTTTTTGGGACTTCAAAGATATTTTATTGATTGACTATCTGCATAAATTCAGAGTACTATTGCAACCTTTTGGATCAATTAAATGTACAAATTTGAGAAAAACGTTGAGGCTTACAACACAAAAAAATAATTTTTCATGAAGACAACGCACCAGCGCACAAGAGTGTTTTAATAATGGCTAAAATCAACGAATTAAAACACGAGTTGCTTGACCACCCATCTTATTCTTATGATTTAGCTCCCAGTGACTTTTACCTGTTCCCAAATCTAAAAAAACTCCTTGCTGGCAAGCGTTTTACCTCAAATGAAGATGCAATTACAGTTGTAAACCTCTATTTTGAAGACCTTGAGGAAAACTATTTTAACCAAGAGATAGAATTGCTAGAAAGCGTTGGACTAAGTGTATTGAAGTTTCAGGGGATTTTATTGAAAAATAAAAATATTTTTGAAAAACTAACTATTCTCTTTCATTGAGAAGTTTTCGAACTACAGTAACTAGTTGAAAATAATCAAAATAGCAATAAGGTCCTACTTGCTTCAAAAATTTTTCTTGAGAGTCTGAGCATTATTAATTATTCTCCTTAAGATGTTGTGGTATTTTGATCTTCAGATCAGATTTTAAAACCATCTGTTATCCTGTAAAACTATTTTGTATATGTATTAGTATTCTTTACTTCGGCAAATACTTGTAGTCAAACAAAAATTTATGGACATTTAATAAATTTCATGATTTTGCAAGTGTCCCTTTCAACTACTTGACAATTCATAAATCATCTAATAAATTTTGTTTAAATATTACCCTCAACTTCAATAACGCCAATTACTTTTTTCTCTTTATTTTTGCAGTTATTCCCTTTGCCATGAATTATTTATAAATTTTAATAAAAAGAAAAAGGACAAAAGCACGAATAGAAAAGTTTGCATAATGAAATATTCTTTCGTCGAAGCTCAATGCGACTTTCATTATTTGCTGTACATAGTTCATGTGGTATATAAAACTTATTATAATAAAATTTCATAGAAAAGTAAAATAACAAAACCTTAAAAATTCATAAACACTTTTGCTGGAGTACTGCATACAACAGCTTTTAATCCATTGCTTAAACAGGAACACAAATACACACACACACACACACACACACACACACACACGCACACTTAACCGCATAAATTCAATGCTTAAATGTAAATAGAATAGATATCAGAAAACTTCTATGCTGTGTATTTATGTGCGGTTGTGTGTGATACCAACATCAAACAATGAACCATTAAATGAATGACTTTAATGAAACGACCTAAAGTTATGACTGGCTTTATATAGATGCTGTACATAAAATGGTTTCATTCTGTCCCCAAAATACATTCATTTATCTTCATAAATCGTTAGTTTTTATTTTAGCGCAGTCTTATTAACAACACTGAAACCCACTCTTCCCTAGTTGTTGCTTCAATTTTTGTTCAGATCTAACTTTTGTAAAACAAAATTTATTCTTTTACCCCTACACTTAATTTTTTGGGGATACTCGTATTTTAAGAGAGTATAAATTAATGTGAACTTAATTTAGTTCAAAAATGTTTAGGTAGCCTTCAAATTATTATTTCAAACTTAATTTTTCTCTTTCCGACAAAAATTTTGGACAAAACTGGTTCGAAAAGCATTAATATAATAATTGTTTAGTCGCCCTTTACCTTAAAATCATTGTATCAGAATTCGAATTTTTTTTAGCTTAATAATTACTCACATAATCAAATGTAAACAGAGGGCTTATAGGCAAAACGCACTATATTATATTTTTATAAAATTAAACTTTCATAGCAAATTACAGAAATTTTTGTAAAAAAAAAACCTTGCAGCGAAATATATAGCTGGGTTTCAGCTCCAAAAGCCATAACTTAATTACGTTAAGACTATATACGAGTATGTTGGGATTGTTTTCTTTGTAAATAATGGGCACCCTCTGTGTTAGGCAATATATATATTTATATATAAGCCCCTTTTTTATCTTGGACCAGTACTCAGGGTATAGCCCCTAGATATGCAGTGCATTGTACTGGAACTAAGAAAATAGATTATGAGGATGAAGGAGGGAGTAATGTTGTGAACACACGGAACGACCAAAACAAACGTTATCACAGCATTTAAAGTGTTGAAATTAAATTAGTTAAAACTGATCAGTACCCAGTGTATATACCTTCGACACTGCGCAGAATAATAAAAATTAGTTCAACACCGCACACACCGTAAGGCATAAAATACAAAAGGGGAAAATAAAAAGAAATTAATAGAGAAAAATTAAACGGCAGAAAAAAATAATATAATATAATATAATAAAAACACACGTGCACACATGATGAAAAAAAAAAACTGTACCTATTACGGTATAATTTCGTTTTTTACAAATTATTAATAAACATAAGTATAAGTATAGAAAACACGGACGACAATGAAAAACACGTGTGTATAGAACGAAAGACAAAACACTACTCCGAATAGTATGGGTCTTTTATCTCTTTTATATATAATTCCTTAGATAATCGTAGGAAGTCAAGCCAACAAGAACTTAAAGCCCGAAATTTATAAAGAAAATTAGGCCTTATCCAGAATGTTTCCAGCTAGTTAGTATACAGTACTACTAGTATACCTAGCAAAACAACACTATATAAAAGATATTGAGTGTCAGAAAATACAATCTTGTATCAGAACGATCGGAAGGACAGCTCCTCTCCGCTTAGAAAAAATTATGAAATAAATAAAATCAACAAAATTTTTATCTAAAAACCTATTTTCTTTTTCTAATAAAAAGATTTCTTCCGTTCAACAGGGTTTTAGCCCTGTGAACACGTGTTTTGTTACTGTCGTCCGTGTTTTCTATATCGCTCCTTTATTCCAACATAGTCATATCTAAAAAAATGAGCTTTTCGAGTTAACAATGCAGAATGGTTAACAGTACTACCCTTTATATTGTGCCAAAAACTTATTTAAATTACCTTTAAACTGTTTCCTTTAGGAGATATTTTCTAAAAAAAATTTCTAAGACTTGTACGGAAACAAATTTGAAATGTGTTTTTCTCGAAACTAGTTTTTTTGCGTTATGACTATGTTGCAATAAAGGAGCGATATGTGTTCATTATTAATTCTTTGTGAAATCCAATTATACCGGAATCAGTAGCAAAAAGAAATAAACAGTTCCTATTAAACATATGCAAGAGTGTTATTTGAATGCGCAACTGTAAAAGAATTCGTGGATTCAAATAAAACTTTTGTAAATATAATTTTTGATCGAAGGCAACTATTTTTTCAGTAATAGCTAAATATTATATCCAAGGTAATTTTTTTTTACATACATAGAAATTAAATTCAATATTCATATTAATTGATTATGTAAAAATTGTTACACCTTTTTTTGTAAAAAAAACAACAAAAACAAAGATGTTTAGCTGGAAGAATTTAGAAGAAATTTACATAGAAATTATTTTTCTTATTTTTACTATAAATTTTTCTGTCTTCATATACATATCGCTCCTTTATTGCAACATAGTCATATCTCAAAAAATGAGCTTTTCGTGCTAACAATGCAGAATTGTTAATAGTACCATCTTTCATATTGCGAAAAAAATTTTATTCAAATTACTATTAAAATGTCCCCTATGGGAGTAATTTCTAAAATTTTTTTCTAAGACTTATATGGAAACTAAAAATTTTATATGTGTTTTTCTCGAAACAAGCTTTTTTTAGCTATGACTATGCTGCAATAAAGGAGCGATATGTATGTATGTAGCTTAAAGGCAAAAATGTATTACATAAAGGAACACAGAAGCTTTACGAAAGAGAAACTGGTAGATACTTTTTTTATATTGGACTGCCTTATACTGGAAATAAGATTAGGGGGAGGAAACAAGGTATAGTGGTCGTAGACATTTGACCTGAGCCTATCAATAACAACATGGAAAGACTAAAATAAACATTACCGCAGAATTTCAAATGTTGAAATTAAATTAGTTAGCAAGTATTGTAAAAACAGATAAACTATGGTGATAAGCGTAATTTTTAGCACAAATAAAAATACTCGTATTATATTTTATGCTGATATTTTGCTTTGTACCAATAATACGACAATCAACATATCCAAACAAATAAAATATTTATGGTTTCATGTTCTTTTTTGTTTAAGACAAATAACGCGTGACGTAGACAGTGATTTTTTTACATATTAACGATTGCAATAGCAAAAGAGAATAAAGAAACAACATATCATGGAAAGAGGGAATGAAGGAACAACAAATTGTAACCCCGTTTGACGTGATGCGCAGTAAAGTATTATTTTGTCAACTCGTAGGCGTCATCTTAATTATTTACTTTATGGTCTGTTAATGAACGCATTTGTTTTAGGTTGTGAGTATGTACAGAGATGGACAAAAATTGCCGTTATTTCAGTTTTAAAATTTTTAGATAGGGAACTATTTGAATGACCAGAATATAAATAAATATAAATTAAAAGTAATTTCACTTTATGTAACTTCTATTTCAAATAAAATACGTTTAATAATTAGTTACTAAAAAAAATATATTTAACTTGTTTGTTGCGCATATTTTGAGTCACCGCGAGTAAGCAAAACCCGTAAAAATTAAAAAACTTAAATTATAATTAGTATGACGATTATTTTCTAGTGCGTTTTTCATATTTCTGCATCGAAAGAACCAATTTTTTTTACTTCTGGTGTAATTTTTTCGCCTTACTCCTTAGTCTCCGCTTTAGCTTGTCCTTTGTGATAATATGAAGCTCACGAAAGATCTAAGTGATCTCATTGATTGCGACATGAATGCGCTATTTTGGCCTTAACAGGAATGCATCCTATTAAAGGCCTGTACAAGAAATAACAAGAAGAATATCAAGTTGCATACTAAATTCACATCGCCAAAACACGTCACTTGGCACCCTTTTGTGTTGTCGCCGATCGTTGTTGTGACAGTTCGACTATTAAGAACTGTCGCCTAAATATGCACTTGATTTACATCTAATATGTGTTTAAGTGAGTATGTATGCATTTATACTGCACTGCTATAATTAAATCTAAATACGCATTTGAATCGTGCCGCATATATTATAAATAAACAAATTATGCACTTGCACTATAAACGCTCGTCGTTAAAAAAAAAAGACGCTGGGTTTTTCACTTCACTCTTTATTTCTTTACACTTGTTTTTTTTTCTCTCTACGCTATAAACCGCATAATTGTTTGGGCTACCGTGGTTGTTAACTTTAGTTCCTGAACGATGTCTACTGCTAATTCGTTCGAATAAAACCGCGACGTAAGTACCGAGCCTCTACAGTCCAATTGTAAAATCCTATTAATGTATGCCTGTTGGTCGCATGTATATCCATGTACGTTGATTTCAATCCCGTTCCCTGTACTCTATCTAAACTCACAACTACTTAAAATTTAAATACAAACTGTAATTTTTACTGCTCAAGGTAACTTCAGCTGCTCCTCTTTTGTCATATCTCTCCACTTTTATATTATGCTTTAGCTATATTTTAGCTCTGCCTTTCTTTTCTTCGTCCAGTTCGAACCGATAACAGATAACATCTAACCAGCCCCTCGTCGGTTGTCAGTAGCTGAGTAGTTACAGCTATGCTCATTTGTAGCTTTGTGTTGTGGGAACTGATAACGAAAAATATCCAATCAGCCTCTCGTCGGTTGTCTGTAGCTGAGTAATTGCAGCTATACTCAATTATTGTTTTATGGCTATATTGGTTTCTGTATGTAACTATCACCCATTAGTTGTTGTTCTCTCAACAACTTCGATGCAGTGACACAAATGTGCCGTTTTTTAAACTACTGTATTGCAATTACTGCTATTAGCGTTATAATGTTAACGATACTGTACAATTATTTGTTCAACTTTAGTTTGAACATGAACCATTTGTTTTCATTATAGGTTCATTTGATCCGATTGCAACAGCGCATAATACAAAATACTCTTCTGATCTTTGATGGAAGCATTACCACCTTTTACAAGTTTTTTGAGTTGGTTAATTGTGACCGTTAGCTTTTACAAACAATCGATAACTTTCAGTACCCGTCTTCTTCAAATGTAAAAACTACCCGCAAAACATATTTTTTAGGTTCAAATATTGTACACAATGTAAAATTTTCAAATAAAGTTTTCAATATTCTACCACTAACCGCAGAAAATATTGATAGAAATTTCTTAAATAGCATGTTTTAACTACAAGCCGTTGAGCACAATTGCTCAACGATCACGTTCAGCTGACTATACCGTGCAATATCAGACACAATTATGTTTATTTATACCTAACTGTGGTTTAACACAACACTTTCATTGTTGGCTGGTAAGCGCAGCTAAAAACTATTATTTGATTTGCTGTATGCTGTTCGCAACATGCCCTTGGCAAATGGGTACTTTTGTCTGGTCACCAAAAGTTTTCCAACACCAACCAACATCAGCATCAACAAAACAAAATCTAAAACATAAATTTTTGCCATGAACTACAAAAAGAAGAACCAACAACTTGAATTTAAAGTTGAAATTTCTATCAACGAAAAACTTTTAGCAGATTCTGGTTTCTTTTTGTTTGTTTCAGTTTGTTGTGATGTTCTTTGATCTCAAACAACATTGTCGTTCCGTGGCATTAATTCCATCTATAGTTTTAGTGTCACGTTGAAAATTTGTTTTACAACACAAACTGCATTGTTGTTTCCGTGGCTTTGTTGAAATTAATTGTTAAGAAATGTTGTGCAATTTCTCAATAAATAAAATGAAAGACATCTAAAATAGTTTGCATCAGCTGAGGGTACATGAGAGTTGAATCAGCTTATATTGAATTTGATTGAGAAATAATATTTTGTTAATAACTTTTTATAAGAGCAAGAGTTTTGAAATTAAATTTTAAGCAGAAGTAAGAAAATTTAAAAGCGTAATTACAAACCGGATATTATAAGTTACTCCGGTTGAATTTTTGTCCTGGCAATCAGCAGAATGGTTGCATGAAAACATCAATACATTTACAACATATTATTGTTATTATAGGATCATTGGTTCATATGTTTTGGAACACGATAGTGTTCAGAATGGTTTTATGAATAATGAAATATTATTGTGAACAGTGAAAATTCGTTTTCCACAGTGCGCCTTGTATACAACGCCATGTGCGGTAGCGGCAGTATATACATATATGCCACATCCAGGTTGGTTCATGAATGATGGTTATCTCTTAATGAGATAGCTGTGCATCCGATTTGTGTAAGCACCTGCTTGACGGTATTTTCTAACTATGGAGCAATACCACGGGATGAACTATTTTACGGTTCACAAACGTTCCTATGTTGTTGAAAAGGTTTAAACAGGCCGTAGTGTTCTGTCAGACTTTTCCAGCTATGTAAACAAACCCCTTACTGAAGAGCCCTAATTCTCCTGTAAACAGTTTTCCGTACAGTCAATAGAAGAGAGGGAGTCAGAACTTGGTGGCCTCAAATCTATGAAGAACATGTCTCTAACCATTTCATTACTACTGCTTCTTTGCACTACCGATATCTATTGAAAGACAATAGCACTATTCTATTAATTACCCGTACACTGGCTAATAACATCCCGCAACGATTTTAAGTCTAAACTACAGCCAGAACGTTTCAGCTAAAATGCAAGTCTTTAAACCTAGGGTCTAAGTGATCACCGTTCTCCTTCCTAACCAGGGCATTCTGTTTTTCGGGTAAAGAGGGGAAGATGTCACTCGTTTATTGTAGCAAATAAAAACCTAGGAAGCTGCATGACTTATGTTGTGTTAGCTGTCGAAACCCTTACCAAGGGTATAAATTTAGCAGAACAGGGATCAGCATGGCCCCCGGGTGGTTCTGCCTGTAGTTCAACCCGGGCTGATCATGGTTGAGGTGCCTATTTTGGCTGAAAAATTCTGGCTGTGGTTGAAACCTAAAACGCAGGAAAAGGGTGTTAGTATCCTTGATAATTGTTTAGCGTGGCTTTTTATTTTTTTTGGTATCTAGGTAGAATAAGTTTAAGTTTAACAGGTTGCCAGTCATTGATTGAAAAGCCTGCCCAATTGGGCCCAATTTGGTCCCATTGTGTTGTTGGTTAGGTTAGACAGTGCAGTAAAGTGACCGGAAATATTATAGCGAGCTAACTGACAAAAGTCTGAGAACGTGTGTACCATGGGAGCTTAAACCAGTTGCTAGGAGTCCCGCTGAAAATTTACGAAAACCAAGTCCAGCGTTAACTTATAGGAGCTGCACAGAATGCATTGCCTGCTGAGGTTGCCTGGCGTATAGCGGGGCCAACATGACCCATGTACAATTGTAGAAAAACTACGGTCGTCAGGGGTCTTTCCCATTTAAGATTGCGTACTATGGTAAAGGCTCTAATGAAAGATCGTCACATAGAGACGTATGCGAAAAGATTAAATCTACCATTCAGTGGTTTCTATAGAAGTTGCAGGGATAAAGATGGGGAGATAGTATTGAGAACTTTATCTGTCATTACTCAGCTTTTTGTTTAATACCTAGTCAGGTCGGGATGACCAGACTGGATTATATCTAGTTCTCAGGTTGATTTGGATTAGAACCTTATTAGCTCAATATAACTGTCAGGTGACACAGAGAAACCAAGAAACCACACAAAAGAGCTTGTTTTTAAGAAACTGGTAGCCTGTGCAACCCAACGTCACTTTCTTTATGTTATAATGATATCCTAATATTCTTCAGTCTTCTTATGCATTAAATAAGTTCAATCGTTGCAGCTCAATATCTTATATGGTCATTATCTTATAAGTTTTAATTTCTTTGACAAACAAACAGCATTTTGTGTAGCGACTACGAAACAACTAATTGTCCCCCAGCTAAAGATTTGATTATTATTTTTCTTGTCTTCTTCAATAATACAAATTGTTACCTTTTTATAAAAAAAGCAATATAAGGTGTTAAGTTACAAAAATTTTATTTATTTTTGTATTATAATGGTTTTATCTTCTGTAGTTCTGATAAAATATATTCGTTACAGCCTTCACTGCCAGATTTTTATTTTTAATAAAAAACTTCTTCAGAAATTTTAATATTTCACTGACTTCTATTGAGAACAGCGCCTTTCAGGTTTAAAGCCAGGCTACATTTTACTCTTAATTTTCTGTTGAATTCCTTTAAAGTTTAAATTAGACAGTTAAAATTTACATCATCTCAACTTTACACTCCATGCATTGGAATTAAACTGTATTTAACATAAATTTGAATCGTTTGTATACTGATTAGTTGACTTCAAACTTACACTTCAAAGACTTTATTCTGTGGCCTCAAAACAATTAAGAATGCGGTGGTTGGCAATTGTTCTTGCCTTACACTTTATTTCCATGTGCAGATGTATCTGTTTGTTAATGAGCAAAATAGGAAGGAGCATAGTGTGGCGACAAAGTCAATGCTAATGACAACTTCATGGCAAACAAAGTTAAAGCAGAACAGCAAACATTTTAAAACACTTAAAAGCTAACAATGAAAATCAATTAAACTTTTTGTTTAAGTTGTCTTGTTGTACTTTTCCTTCAAATCACTTTTAACATATTTATTTTACCTTAAGAGAGCTGCTTGCCTGCAAAAGTTTATAAACCAATCAGCAAACAAAAATGAAAACTACAAATCTTTGAATTAATTAATTTATTGTGTTTTGATGCTCAAGTGTACATCAAGATTGAAGAACAAGCAAAAGAGAATTGCCAACTATTTTTCTTTTCTTTAGGTTTTTATCTACACAGATAAATGAGACATTTTAAATATTGATTTCTAAGTATTGTTAAGAAAAATCAATACATAATTATTAGTGCCTTAAAGGTACTTTAATGAATATTTAACAAAATATGTATATACATATATATATATATATATATATATATATATATATATATATATATATATATATATATATATATATATATATATATATATATATATATATATATATATATATATATATATATATATATATATATATATATATATATATATATATATATATAGGGTGTTTTTTTAAGCCCGATAGAACTTGAAATTGTAAAAAATAACACAAAAAATTAAATTGTAATCAAAATTTTTTTTTATTCGAAAGATCAATACGTGACATTAACATTTGAAAATGATTTCGGGCATATGGGCACCGCGGCTGTTCTTGACGAAGCGCATTCTGGACGTCCAATTTTGGGCCACTTTTTCGAGCACTGCTGGCCGTATGTCACGAATAACACGAACAATGCTGGCCTCCAAGGCGTCAATTGTTGCTGGTTTATCAGCATAAACCAGTGACTTCACGTAGCCCCACAGGAAATAATCGAGAGGTGTCAAATCGCACGACCTTGGAGGCCAATTGACAGGTCCATTTCTCGAAATCAACTTATCGCCAAATTTTGATTTCAGTAAGTCGATGGTTGCGTTCGCCGTATGGCACGTAGCGCCATCCTGTTGAAACCACATCTCCTCCGGATCAATGTCATCCATATTTTCAAACAAAAATTCATTGATCATGGTGCGGTAACGATCTCCATTGACCGTAACGCGAGCTCCGGCCTCATTTTTGAAGAAATAAGGTCCGATGATGCCACCAGCATGAAAACCGCACCAAACAGTGCATTTTTCTGGATGTAATGGAGTCTGTAGGGTCTCTTGTGGATTGGTCTCACTCCATATGCGGCAATTTTGCTTATTAACAAACCCGTTAAGCCAAAAATGCGCCTCATCGCTGAACACAATTTTGCGATAAAACAACGGGTCAGTTGCCAACTGCTCTAGAGCCCAATCGGCGAAAGAACGACGCATACAATGGTCTCGTGGCTTCAATTCAATGATTTGTCAGAGTATACTGAAACAAATAAAAAAAAATGTTTCATCAAAATTTAATTTTTTGTGTTACTTTTTACAATTTAAAGTTCTATCTAGCTTAAAAAAACATCCTTTATATATATATATATATATATATATATATATATATATATATATATATATATATATATATATATATATATATATATATATATATATATATATATATATATATATATATATATATATATATATATATATATATATATATATATATATATATATATATATATATATATATATATATATATATATATACAACCATATTCTTCGAACGATTACTGCAGCTCGATGGTACGTAAAAAATTCACGAATTCATAAGGATCTGAGTGTTCCGCTGGTAAAAGAAGAATTTTCAAAGTATGCGGCAAGGTATATCAGTAAACTGCAACCTCTTGCACACAATGTACTTAATTGTGGCGCACACACTCGGTGGAGAAGCAGAGATACCCTTGCTACCATCAGAACGTTAAATAGGTAACTTTACCGACGCAGTTCCCGCATAATAAAACTTTTTCTCTAGCATTGGCTGGACTTAAGCAACAAGCACATTTTTTTATTTTTATGTTTAGTATTAAGGTTCGAATTTTGAAGATTTAATACATAAATAAACGCTAAAAGAAACTTATGTTAGCGAAACCATTCACAGTAATTATCTGACCAGTCACCGCACTAAAAGGTCGCTCTCTGTGGGTGCACTGGCTCTTCGACAATCACTCCTGCGTTATAATGCTTATTGTCAAATCCACTGAGGTGAAAATGTGCCTTATCACTGAAGATGATTTTTTTTTTAAATTAATCATCCTCTGTTGCAATTCCTTACCACCATTCTGGCCATTGACGATGCTGGGAGTGGTTAAGCGGCTTTAATTTTTGAGTCAATTGCAAGTTGAGGTGGACGGCTTTTGAGCCACGCTATCGCGAACAGCAACAATATTTTCTGCAGAACATGCTGCACTGCTGTTTTCACATCTCCTGCAGACTCGGGTTCCTCAAATTTTTGCACTAATTATCTGATTGTGCACACATTTCAACGATTAAATTGAGTCTGAAATTGATAAATCTCAAATTAAATGCAGAAAAAACTTAGGTGTGGTTCCCATTCAACATCGGTTCTTAAAATTTAAAAGTCATATTTTTCATGCAAAAAAAATTAATTTTGTTCCATCTCCGCGGTAGTATTCAGCATGTATATATACATATGTATATATTCCGCTGTAAGCGGATAGCATACCTAATGTAATAAGAACTGTTAAATATTGAAGCTTTTTGTAGATTTTGTGTAGTTTTGACCCGGATACAAAGCCATTTACCCCATTCTACCGACCTAGTTGTTTTGGCACATGTTTTTTTTTTTTTTGCCAAAGTGTACAAAATAAAACCTCTTGACATATCCAAATCTCGTTCCTAAAGATTTCCATATAATATTAGTTCTCCCCTAATCCGACAGAAAGCAACGTTCTGCAAATTTTATATCTGGAAAGCTCATATAATATTCTCCTGAAAGAAAATTTTTATTGAGTACTATAATATCCTCTGCGAATATATTTTGATATTTTCACTTAAGTTTAAGTAAGACTTCAACTGCTACGACGCACATATAATAAACGCAATTTATTGTCTTTGGTCGCTTAGCTTCTGCTTTTGGTTACTTTAACTCTAAACAGATACAGCCCCAAGAAACGGTGCAAAATTCATGAAGGTCTAATATGCGAAAGACGGGTATTTTGGCAAGCAATTCAAAATTTGCTACCTGGGTTTATTGTGTTTGGCCATTGAGCGTAATGTTAAGATTTTACCTTTAAAAACGCTTTTGCAAATTCTTTTCGCAAATGAATCAATGACACATATACTTTTTCGTTACTAAAATACTCCCCAAGTTTGTTTACTCTTAAAACCACTTAGTATTAACTAGACTTGCGTAGTTTTCTGACTTATGACTGTCTTGCACAACGTTTAAAATTTAATTGTCTCTCTGCCCAACGTCTGCCTGCTATTAATACTTCTTTATTAACTTCTACAATCAACTTTCTAGTTGCTTCCTAATGATAGGTGCCAAAATCCACATACACACATGCTTTGAGAAACAATAACAACGATTAAACAATTGGCGGTTGATTTATTTGGAACTTTACGTTCTGCTCCTGTATGTTTGTTTGTTTGTTTGTTTTAAGCGTTGTGTTGTTTGTGTGGAAGGTGTGTCCATTTATAACCAGCAGATCAACAGTTGCACAGTGGGTTAGAAGTAACGCAAATTCGTAACAGTATGTTGGTTCGGTGTTTCGTGAGTCAGTATGATATAACGTATCCACCAATGATTAAGTAAACAGGGAAAAAACATTCGATCGATGGCAAAAATTAAACTCGGTTGAAAAAACGTAGTTAAATTCAAGAAGGTCTACTCAAAAAGAGGTACTAAAACATTTTGGCAAAATAATATTAACGTTGGCTGCTGTAGCTTTAATAGTATAGTTAATTTTTTCTTCTGATGAGAGTAAAAAAATTCAGCATAGAAAGGTAAAAAAAAGGCTATAAAAATGGCATAACTAGTCGTAAAACATTTAAAAGTTTAAATTTTTATATCCACACATCTAGATATGATTACAAAGCAGCAGAAAAGTGTTTTAATATACATAACTATGTAAATAACCCAGAACATTTGTTCTCATTTATGTATTTTTTATATCCCGTAAAAATTTTGCAAAATGTTACTTTTATGTTATTAAAAAAACGAATTAAATAATCACCTGAAAATTACTTGCATTCACAGCAACAGAATTCCAACAATTAAAAGAAGGAAATGAATTCTTTTCTTTTTATTACAATTTTTACTGTGTTTTTATTATAGTTCGTGCTAAGAAATTTTACACATAAAAGTCATATTTATTTGCATTTTTTGGCTGCGGCATTTACTACGGCCAAATTAAGACTCTGTAGAAATTTAAATCTATAAATTTTATTAATATTCTAGATAGGAATTTTTGTTTTGTTCTATATTCTATGAGAAAGGACGAAGCACATGAACAGAAAACCTCTTTAAAGACTATAATATACTAGAAGACATAACGCTGACGAATTTTGTGACGTTTGCTGAGTCAAAATCAGAAATATGCATAACTTCAGTTTCACGTGTATTCGCGCAATAACCTTTTTTTTGAAAAACCAATTTTTATAATTTGACTTCATTCGTTTCAAAGTTTATACCTAAAACAGCATAACTAAGCAACAAAAGGACGTAAATTTGATTTTGTAATATACAATTTTTTCCTAAGCAAACAAAATAATAATTACTTCTTACCCTTTTTTATTTTAAAAATTTATGTAAATTAACTAGAAAGAAAAATATTGTTCTAAAAAAAGATAAATTGTAATTAAGTTCAGAAACAAGGGTCGACTTTCTATTTTTTTTTTTTTTCTTTTTTTGATTTACACAACCACCCTCCTCTAGTTATTCTTAAAAATTCAAACATTCAATATTATTTATTTTGTTCGCTTCTTTGGCCATTCAACTACATGTGAGCGTCGGACTTAGGCCAAGAAAAGACAGTTTGATATATGGTTACAGCAACATTAGTATATATGCCGTAAGATTGTGTATTATTGTTAAAAACAGCCGATTATCGATTTAATTATAGTTTGCTTCCCCATAAATAAATAAGCTTTCGTGTGCATTTCAGCAAATCTGTTATTACCACCTACTAGTTTCCGAATATTGTTGCACGCAATGCTAGTATGATACCATCATATAATATTAGAAATTGTATGTAATTTTTTTAAACCACAATAGCTCCTATCCCACCCAATACTGAAATATTTGGTTTTATCATATGTATGATACGGTTATTTATATGTAGCAAATATTAGTTCATGAAATCAGCTTACTATTATCAGCATTAACAATTTTTTATATTAGTCGTTGACATATAATTTTATTTTAGTTTTATTTTTGTTTTATAAAAAAAAGTTAAGTTGTGGATTTTAAGCAAAAAAAAAATTTTTTTTGATATACATAAGAAGAAAAAAAACTTAAATCTAAAATCGTACAAAAACTATATACAGAACGTTTGCACAAATCAAAAGGTACGCCGGAATATTAAAATGTTGTAATCAACAATACTATGGTAATGTTAACCATATTGTCGGTCAACCATATTATGGTTCCAAACACAATATTTTTTTATGACAAACCATACTATTGTTGTGAACAACAATACAATGTTGCATCCAACCATATTAATATGGTTACACATATTAATTTTATACATACACTTATCGACGATATACATAATAAATTCTTTTTACTTCAGCTATTAGTTACTATAGAGTGTTTTTTTAAGCTAGATAGAACTTTAAATTGTAAAAAGTAACACAAAAAATTAAATTTTGATCAAACATTTATTTTATTTGTTTCAGTATACTCTGACAAATCATTGAATTGAAGCCACGAGACCATTGTATGCGTCGTTCTTTCGCCGATTGGGCTCTAGAGCAGTTGGCAACTGACCCGTTGTTTTATCGCAAAATTGTGTTCAGCGATGAGGCGCATTTTTGGCTTAACGGGTTTGTTAATAAGCAAAATTGCCGCATATGGAGTGAGACCAATCCACAAGAGACCCTACAGACTCCATTACATCCAGAAAAATGCACTGTTTGGTGCGGTTTTCATGCTGGTGGCATCATCGGACCTTATTTCTTCAAAAATGAGGCCGGAGCTCGCGTTACGGTCAATGGAGATCGTTACCGCACCATGATCAATGATTTTTTGTTTGAAAATATGGATGACATTGATCCGGAGGAGATGTGGTTTCAACAGGATGGCGCTACGTGCCATACGGCGAACGCAACCATCGACTTACTGAAATCAAAATTTGGCGATAAGTTGATTTCGAGAAATGGACCTGTCAATTGGCCTCCAAGGTCGTGCGATTTGACACCTCTCGATTATTTCCTGTGGGGCTACGTGAAGTCACTGGTTTATGCTGATAAACCAGCTACAATTGACGCCTTGGAGGCCAGCATTGTTCGTGTTGTTCGTGACATACGGCCAGCAGTGCTCGAAAAAGTGGCCCAAAATTGGACGTTCAGAATGCGCTTCGTCAAGAACAGCCGCGGTGCCCATATGCCCGAAATCATTTTCAAATGTTAATGTCACGTATTGATCTTTCGAATAAAAAAAAATTTTGATTACAATTTAATTTTTTGTGTTATTTTTTACAATTTCAAGTTCTATCCGGCTTAAAAAAACACCCTTTAGAACCTATTGAGCCCGATTATATTGGAACCCGACTATATTTGGTTGATTGTTTTTAATTGCTTTATTTTATAAAAATATATCATACCTAATATTCATTTTATTAATTTTGACATAAATGAAATAGTTTTGATCATCCAAAAGCAGCCTCTTTTTAATCAATGTTGTGAGTAATGATAAAAATATGGTTTTATGCAAATAAAGCAGTTTATGAAATTAATGAAAGTAATATGATTGTTTGGCATAAAAACATGGTTAGGTATGACATTATCATGGTAACTTTTATTAATACTGTGATTGCTTCCAGTTATAACAATGTTGAACCCGCATTTAGTATAGTTGTTTATAACATCTTTCTTACAAAACTATGTTAAGGCAATGAATGCCGTTCAAATATAAAAATATAATATTTTCCTTAACAACCATATAATTCAACAATAGTATGTTGCCCTTAGAATATTGTCATACTAACCATATATTTTTTTATACCCTATTGAAAGGGTATAAAAAGAGTAGAAAATTTTTAATAGAACATACATTGCGATGAAAAAGCCTGGTAACAATATATTGTTTCCTGTGATATTTTCTATTATTGTTGCAGTATTTTATGGTTTTAGGCAGATCCAAATTTAAAACTATAATATTTAAGGAATTGTTGTTATTAGAACAAAAGTATTTAAAACGCATAACAACAAAATGTTTGTACTAAAATTTCGTGTGTTAAAATATAATAACATACACTATATTGTTACAAATTTGCATTACTTCTAACCCATTGTTCAGCTGTTGATCTGCTTGCTATAAATGCAGATCTACATAAATAACATAAAGAATTTTTGGTCAGGGGTGCCCAAAATTTCTTTATGGTAGTGCAAACACCAACACATGTTGTTGTTTTGCTCTTATGTGTGCGCAGTGAAGAACGGCAAAAAAAAATTTATAAGAAATTTTTTTTTGTATTTTTCATTGGTGGTGCTGAGTGCAGTATGTGTGTATTAAAGAGCACATCGCAATAGCTAAGCTCTTTTACAAAAACAATGGAGCATCAATCGTAAGGCTTGGGAACTCCTGATCTAAAGAATACAAAATTCCAAGTAAATCAACCACCAATGATTTTATTGTGGTTTTTGTGCTCATATGTGTGCGCGCAGAAATTATATTAGTACATTTGGTTTTCGAATTATCATTAACAATTAATTAGATGGATCGTCACCAATAATAAAGTAATAAAGAAGTATAAATAGCAGATAAATGTTTAGCAGAGTTAGAGTTTAATTTTAAACGCTATGCAAGACAGTTATAAGTTAGAAAAGTAAGTAAATCCTAGTATGTAAACACACAGCGGTATTAAGTCTCAATAAAGTTGTGAAATATTTAAAGATTGTGTAACGAACAAGAGTCTGTGTCATTATTACGTTGGCAATTCAAGAATCCACAAAGGCGTTTTTAAAGGTAAAAACATAAATATATAATCACTCAAGTTCATAATGTAGGAAAGCAAAATATTTAATAATATTGTTACGACAATATACACAGTCGCTAACAGTCACCAATACGAAACAATCCTATTTACGATGGTAAAGTAAATAGTGCAGACGCGTTGTCGACCATGTCGTCAAAAAGTTAAGAAATTGGTCAAGAAAATTAGTGACAGTCCTGGGCACAGTCCCAGGTTTCTTTCAGGACAGCTTATAAACATAAAAAAAGTAGTCCCACAATTAAAGAAAGTTCTAACTTAGATTTAACAGCCTGCTAGCCATTGAAAAGCCCGCCCACTCGGGTCCAGTTTGGTCCCGTTATACAGTAGGCTGTTCACACTTTGTCTTTATATGTATATATTATGTTTTCTTAATCTGAAGTACTACAATGTTTGAAGTATGGGTATAGGCTCCCAATAATGAAAAAGGTTTTAAGCAAATTAAAATATTTCCCATTTAAAAGAAAAAAAATTGATTGCATTCCAAAAATTCTAATTTTAAATGACCACAAAGAGACTTTTGGGCGGAAGAAACATCACTTTTGAATACACGTTATTTTGTCTTAGCCAGCGTTCCGAAAACATTAATATTCCCAAAAATGTTTGTCCATATTTATATTATTAAGAATGTATTTATTAAAATAAAATATCATTATCAATCATTTTATTAAAATAAAATATCATTATCATTAAAACAAAATTTGTACTATAATTAATAATTTCAAAACACAATGGTCTTGATCCTCCAATTAAGGATTTAGTTGGTTGGTTGCAAGTGTTCTTGCTGTAAATTTTTTTTCATATTTTTGGCGTTTGAAATCGTTCACGATATTTTGGGCCAAATTTATACGACGAAATGTTTCTGTGTTTTATGTTTAGAAGAAAGGTGTTGGACTATATTTTACTGATCTGAGCAGTGTTGAAGGTATGTACATACACTGGGCACTGATCAGTTTTTACTAATTTAATTCCAACATTTTAAGCTGTAATAGAGTTTGTTTTAGTCTTTCGTGTTGCTATTGTTAAATTAAACCTCTACCAATACTACCCCTCTTTCCTCCTATTCACAACCTAGTTCCAGTACAATACACTGTATATGTAGGGGTCATTCTCTGAGTACTGGTCCAAGATAAAAAATAAATAATGAAAAAAAGGAGACTTACATTAGTTAATTCGTTAAAACAATTTTATTATTTATCCAAGCAGCCTCTTTTCATTAAAAATTCAAAGATTATAGAACCTTTACGTTGTAAGCCATATGTGAGGCATATAAAGCTTAAATTCTCATACAAAACATGTAACCACATTGTGTGTAAACTCAAAACTAAAAACAAACAATTAATACAAAAACATTTAAATAAATATCGAGTGGTTTAATTTAAAGGGCCGATTTTGAATGCAAACCATACTTAAACGTCAAATTTTTCTCTGCATTTGATTTGACATTTCCCAATTTCAGACTAATCCAATCTCAATGAACCATGGAAAGATACACAATCGGGTAAACTGGTGAAAATACCAGTGAGTTCTCGTACAGCACGTTCTGCAGTAAAATTATTGTTCGCGATAGTGTGGCTGAAAAGCCGTCCACCTCATCTCATCATCATACCCAATTATCTCCCACGCTCGTGGTTGATGAAAATTATATATAAACACTTGCATTTACTGACTAACAAGGTACAATTGAGTCGTGTCGTCAGTGGACAGAGTGGTGGTAAGGAATGGCAACAGAGGATGATCGATTTTCAAAGAAAATCATCTTCAGTGATGAGGCACATTTTCACCTCAATAGATTCGCTAATAAGCGGAATTGCCACATTTGTGCGAATGATTGTTGAAAAACTAACACACGCACAAATAGCGACTGTTTGGTGTGGTTTATGGACTGGCTGCATCATTGGGTCATATTTTTCCCCAAATGAGGCCGTTCAGGCAGATACTATAAATGGTGTTTCCTAACGAACTTTTTATAGCCCGAATTAAAAGATATGGTTGTGGACAATATGGGGTTACATAGCTATTGAAACAACGGTTCTTTAATGGTCGTGTTGTCTCACGTGGTGGTGGTGATGTAAATTGATCGCCAAGATCATCTGATTTGACACATTTTAACTTCTACCTTTGGGGTTATTTAAAAAAAAAGGTGTACGTCGATCCATCAAGATCAACAATTCAAAAGCTAAAGGATCGGATAGGATCGGCACACTAACGGCATAGAACCCCAGTTTGGGCCATTCGATGTAACGCCGAGCTTGTGCTGGCCATTTGACCAACATTTTATTCCGTGCATAATTATTATATTATACCAGTATTATCATAATAAAAATAAATTACAATAATTCTTAAACAATTTGTGAATCGAACTGCAATTTTACATTCTTTTATCTTCTAACCGGATGAAAATAAGTAAATATGCTTACACACAGTATTGTGAAAGACAAAATGATAATTACAATTAATATACAATATATTGTTAATGATAATTAGTAATAAATTTTTTTGTTTCACATTTCTTCTTCTTTCTTGATATAAGCTAAGTTACCGATTAGGTATATGAAATTTAAATAAGACTTAGTAGTGATGATCAGAGCATGAGCACTTGTATTCATTTATTAAAATAAGTCTGCACTATGGGAAATTTATTATTTTCTTATTATTATTATTAATAAATGTCAGACTGGTGTTATGGTTGAAATATATGAGGGCAATATTGGCGGTAGACTTTCTCTATAGTTGCTTTAACATGGCTTTGCCATCGATGAACATTTATATTGCTAGTTGGTGTTTCAAACATTTCTATGTACTTGAATATGCTACGTATATGCTACTTAAATTACATATGAATGTTGCAGAACTATTCGCATATCGCTTTAATTTTATGAATTGTAGTTTATTTTGCTCTAATTGTACAGGCTTAATTGTTGCAAAGTACTTTCTCTTTATTTCTCTAGACCTCATCAGTCTGCCGAAACCCCTCCCTTTTTTAGATTGTTACCTCAATAAAATTGAGAGTTGTGCGGCAATAGTCTCTAAATCAAAAATAAAACCATCTAAAATTTATTTATTTTTTAACTGCAGCAAAATTTTTACAATAAAAAACTAAAAAATATCTTTTTAAACTTTAATTAGAAAAAAAAATGTTTTTTTATATAACGTCTGCACCGTGTCACGAAAATTTTAACTTTGAGACTCTTCATATTAAGAAAATTAAATTCATTGGTATCAATATTAGAAGCTAATATACTGGATAAAACTTGATTGTTTAAAATTATATTTAGTTTATAGCATAAAATTTAAAGTACTAAGTTTGTCTATCTTTTGTAACTTTATGCAAAACTCTGAGTGAAGTTTTTTCACATACGAGTACATTTTTCTTCTCTTTATTAAATGAAAGTTTTACAGAAAGCTCAAAAAGAAATCAGTGATTTAATATTAATGTTACAGAATAAGAATAAGAATAAGAATAAGAATAAGAATAAGAATAAGAATAAGAATAAGAATAAGAATAAGAATAAGAATAAGAATAAGAATAAGAATAAGAATAAGAATAAGAATAAGAATAAGAATAAGAATAAGAATAAGAATAAGAATAAGAATAAGAATAAGAATAAGAATAAGAATAAGAATAAGAATAAGAATAAGAATAAGAATAAGAATAAGAATAAGAATAAGAATAAGAATAAGAATAAGAATAAGAATAAGAATAAGAATAAGAATAAGAATAAGAATAAGAATAAGAATAAGAATAAGAATAAGAATAAGAATAAGAATAAGAATAAGAATAAGAATAAGAATAAGAATAAGAATATAATTGTGTTGTGTGCTGACGCTTTTATTTCTACTATCACTGCAATAAATATCAATCAATCTTCCTCTGTTAATTTTTATGTAAGCCTTAATAACAAATCATATTAAGAAAATTTCATTTTGGTTAAACTTCTTATATTTTTAAAGCCTCAGTTTGGGAGTTTCATTTTATTTCATTAAGCTTTTGATACCCAAGGCAATCACTTAAATGCTTTTTCTTTATATGTTATTTTTCTCGCATTCAATATTTCTTTTTATTTTAGTCTTTTGAATTTCTTCTTATATGGTAATAAGATTTGTAGCGAGCATTCAAAATAAAAAACTGAAAAAAGGAAAAGTATAAAGGTCAAATACAAGCTTTAACTGAAGCTCCTTAAAACAGGCACATTGCAAAATGAAATGATATTCAGGGAGAGTAGAAAAATACCAAAGAATTGTAAAGGGCTTTTGTATAAAAATACAATTATACTAGCTGTGCCTATAGAGTTAGCCGCCCGGTGTTCATCTTTGTTTCATTATTAAAGGAACAGTGGGCACCAGTACACATATTTTTATTAAGAAGGATTGCACATTAATTTGCTTTTATTATTAACTAAAAAAGATATTCACACTTTTGTACACACATACATTCATTTGTTTGTGTGTATGTCTACGTTTAAAATTTCATCAATGTAGGTTGGACAGCACGTCGTAGCTTTGAAGAATTATAAAAACGGAGTTTACAATTTCATAAAAATAGTTAGATAGTTTGCACAGGAAAAAATTACTCCTCACCACCCTTGGTCTAAGTTTAAAGGCAAATCCATGTTACAAATTTCATCAATATCACTTTCGTCGTTTAGCCCATAAAGCGTAACAAATATACATAAGAACTTCGTTCTCACATTAAATAAAAGTGATTTTTCTTTTTTGATTCCTAAATCTATTGTTTTAGTAGATTTCTTCGAAAAAAAGTAAGAAATGTTTTCACTGGTTTGACCGCCGATAAGATTGAATCTTTACTGCATCCACAGTTGTGTGTTTTATGTTTCCTAGCTTTCTATATATCGAACGACAGTAGAAAGGAAAGTAGTTTTGTCTGGGCGAAACTCGAGAGCTTAAGCTGTTATTTGCAGAATGGGACAAGCAAACCACAGACTTCAGGGGTAGAAGGTTGTTTCAAATGACGACTCGGACAGTTCTTGTGGTGGCAAATGTCGGGAATGTACCAACTTTCAGGAAACCATGCTGTGAGGCTACAATTCCTGATGGCACCCTAAAGCCATACACAACACGCCATCACCAATATATCTCATACTTCTTGACCACGGTAGGTACGGGGAATGGTGCGAGAGTACGATAAATGTTGTTTATCCGAATACGGAATGTAGCAAGGCTGAGTAAGCTTGCACTGTTGTCAGAAATCGACAGACATGTGGCGATGTGCATACCGTGGGAAACACGATCGTTGAAAGGATTATGAGAATCATCTGTCAAAGATGTAAAACATCACTGTCAAGGATTAAACGGCGAATCAACAGAGGGAAACTAGTGTATTGGTGGAACGATGAGATCGGCAATGCATGGAGAGGCTGACTTTTATGTAGATGGGAATACTCCAGGACAAGAAGGCGAGCGGAAGATGAAGCAGAAAAAAACGGAATAAAAGAAAGCAAAGAAACAACTGGGAGTTATTATATCCAGTAGCTAAGACAACGACGGGATGGACATGGAAGATTTGGATAGAATAGATATAGAATTGCTATTCTTTTAACTACCGGAGAGGATCCGTCGGACAGGGTGATTTCTGACCAAATAACTGGCATCCCACTGTGCACACAGCAGGAACTTAATGCGCTTAAGATCAATAAGCCCCAGGTCCAAATGGTATACCGGCGGAAGCTGTGTAACGCCCAAATATTGTTCTTAGGTTGTACAATATCTGCTTAAGAGATGGCACTCTTCCGAAAACATAGAAAAAACAGCAGTTGGTCCTTATAAGCAAAAGCAAAGGTTATCTAGTGCCCCATATGTTTACAGATATCTGTGCATGCCGGATACAGCTGTTAAATTGCTAAAAAGGCTAATAAAATCCCCCTGTATGGTATATGCTTGGTGAGGCGTTTTAGAAAGATAACACGGCTTTACAACTGGTAGATCAACAATAGAAGCCCTTAGCGATGCTGTTGAGATAGCCGAAGCTGCACAGAACCAGTTCATAAGACACATTGTTCTGCAGGCTACACTGGACGTTAAGAACGGCCAGACATTATGATGGCACTGGAAAATTTTGGTGTACCTGAATACCTGCTCCAAATTATCAGAAACTATCAGAAAATGATAAAAGTAACAGCAGGGGCGACACAAGTATCCATTCTTGGACCTGCTGAGGACTTAAATGCCACAGGACACGTTCTTAATGGACTATACGGAGGAAATCCCCTCAGTAACTCTCTATATTCCTCCTGCGAGTTACTGCAGCGAGTGTCGAGTGCAAACTCAGACAGGTCAGGATAAGGGTGAGGTTAGTAGCTGCCTGCAACTTGCCACATATAACACCGAACTAGTGTTATTGGCCGATCGCCACATAGCCCTAGAAGTTCACATTCCTATAGACTGCTCCACAATACTCATTAAGAGAGCTATTTGTGCGTAAAACTGAACTCGAGACTAAAATACTCAACCCAGATAGAAAGCACAGCGGGTAAGGCAGCTCGGATAATGTAGAAACTAATGCACTTAATGGCGAATATAGGTGATAAATATGTTATTCGTAACCTCAAGTGTCCTCATGTTTGCCTTCAAGATGAACATTTTGATATTTAATGTTCGATTATTTAAATAAAAGTTTTACTGAATTCTTGAACCCAATATATATTTGTAAAAGTATTTGTTGAATAATTTTCTTAATGAGTGCTGCGTTTTTTACATGCAGAAGATAATGATTACAAACAACACGCAAATGAATTAAAATCATAATTTCGTTTATTGCCCTTCAATTTCTTTGTTAATAACATTTTTTTTAATACTCAGGTATTATTGTGATTAATTTAATATGAGTGCTTTTACTTAATTCTTTTCCTCATATTAATGAGTACTTAACATAAATGAATTTATTCATTACACTACTTATTCCATTACTACGTTTTTTTAAGAGCACACAGTGAGCATTAAATGTTTACCACAGAAAGGAAACCCAGAGGTATTGCTACATTCTTGTCAAATAACATAGTTTTGTAGTCTAAAACGTTGGTCACTTTAAAGCAAACAAGAACTTGCCACAAAACTTTTACAAGTGCACTTTAGACAAACCAGGAGCTATAGTCTGAACATGCCTGTATAGTTCAAAAGAAAACCAGCAACATACAAATGTAAGATAAAAAAAGCAGCAGTTTTGTTTAAAACTGTTTTATATTCAAGGTATTTAAAAAAATAATACTTTTTACATTTAAATCCAAATGCACTCAAAGAAAAGTGAAATAAAATTAAAATCATGTGAAATCACGAATAGTGTATATAATTTTTGTATTTTTTATTTGAATAATTAAACTTTATATGTACGAAAATTAGTTTGAGAAACGACTGTTTTTAATGTTAATTTGAGCGCATTATTTTGTGAGTGTATTCACTGTTTTAAGTGTAATATAATACTACAGTATGCACACATACTTGTTTGTGAAATTAACGTACATTTTTGTTTAACTGAGCATTAATCACAGTAATAATTACAAAGGGCGAAAAATAAATAAAATAAAAAATTTACTTTTCATTAACTTGTTATAGATAAAGTTATTAACAGAAAAGAAGAAATTGTTCAAGATGCTTCACATGATATAAAAGTGTTTTTGTTTAATGCTATGAACGCTAAGAAGATTATAGAAATATCTCAATTCAGCTTTTATTAAATCAATAATATAAAATTTCATGTAAAATATAAGTGGCCGTTATTGCAACCTAAAGATAAAGTTCCTGATAGATAAACTGATCATTAGAAAAAGTACACGATAGGGTCGCCAGTAAATTTTTCCCATTATTACAACTGAAGTTACCATACTTTTAGCACAAAATATGACAAATGCTTAAAGCATATTTATTTATTTATTTTATTTATTTCGGGTTGACGTTCATATATAATTCGGTGTAAAAACTGCAAATAAATTATCAAATGTAAGATCATAAATTTGCTTTGCAAACTACGATATGCTACTATATCGCCATACTCCGCAATATTATTGTATGCCACATTTAATCTCCTTTTGCTTCCAGCATCACAGCTTGCAAACAGCAAGCAGAATCCATAGATTTCTTAACATGGAAAAAGTTTTTCAGCATTTTGATTTTATATGATCCGACCAATTAAGATCTTTGTTAACAACAACACCAAGATTTTTAGCATTTTCGACATATATAACTGCGTTATTAATATGGATTGGTGATAGATTTATATCGATGTTTTTTGGCTTCCCAATTATTAAAGCAATAGATTTTTTTGATTTATGCTTAAGCCAGTAGCAGATGCCCACAAGCAAATTTGATCTTGATTTATCAGGTCGATACAATTTGTTGCATTTGAAATATTACAACTTATAAACAATTGCACATCATCAGCATACATTTGTATTTGGCAATGTTTATATGATCAGGGAGATCGTTAGCATAAATTGAGAATAGAAGTGGCCCAAGTACACCTTTTGGCATAGAGCTGTTTCTTGATATATCAGATTCATAGTAGACACTTTGACTTCGGTGACTTAAATAACGCGACATGAGTTTTATTGCGGTTGAAGAAAAACTACACATATGTTTCAATTAAAGACACAGAATAGAATGGTGGACAGAGTGGTCAAGCAAGATAAGGAAAGACATCATTCGGCGTTTGTCAATTTGGCATCTTATTTCCACAGACCCATCAATCAGGGAAGTAATGCAACTATGCTGAGGCCTAGAACCTGATTGTCGCTCATTTAACAATGAACTTTGATATAGGTAGCTACTTATTTGCTTGTGTATTAACTTTTATTAAAAGCTTTCGAAAGAAAAGGTAGAATTGAAAGAGGTCGATAGCTCTTGTCAGGTTTTTTAATTGGAACAATTTTGGCATTTTTCCAAGAAGACGAGAATATAAATGTTGTTACTATTGTATTAAATAGATGCATTAGAGAAGTAAGCGTATACGGGAGTGTCATTTTTAAAAATTTTAGATGCAAGCTGTCACATCCAACTGCGTTTGATTTGATTTGAAGGAGTGACTCAAAAAGATCTTCTCTTGTAAATGATATAAAATTGAACTCATGTCTTTGATGCTGATTCTGACTAATATTGTTGTAAAAACTGGTATTAATTTGTGGCATTGAGTTGTAATAAAAGCACTTACAGTCTTAATCGACAAAAAATACTACATGTTTACTAAACACTATTAAGCAAAATTCCCTAACGTATTATTCAAAAAACAATAACTACCTAACATAATTATATTAAATCAATGGCAAATGGTAGATTTTTAAAATACCTCCAGCCTGTCTTTAGTCCTAACGTAAATCTAAACTTAAATGGTTTTACTATGCGTATTTGTCACAATTTCTATTATTGGTTTTTCTAAAGATAACAGGATGTCACCTCAATTTAAATTCACATTTGTCTATCTTCTTACACGCAAAGAAAAACCCTTTGATTATTGTTATTATCGAGTTAATTATAGTTTATTGTTCCCGTCAATCAATTTCGGAATATGTTTGCTTGCAATCAATGTTAGTATTGTGCGTAATTTTTTAAAATAACAATAACTTATGTGACGATATATAATAAAAGATTTGTTTTTATCATATACTCGTATACGAGTATGGTATGCTTACTCACATGTAATAAATATAAGTTCAGAGAATAAACTTACTATTGTCAACATAAACGTTTTTTTTTATATTAGTTGTTAACATATATTTTTCTTTTAGTTTCGTTATATTGTTATAAAAAAATTGTGTTTTTTACTCATATGTATGTATGTGGTAATCAACAATACTATGACGAAACCAACCATGTTGTCGGTCAACAATTTTATGATTAGGTCCAACAATATCATTGTGTGATGAACCATATTAAATAAAATTTGTTACCATCAGCAACCACCTTATTTATATAGAAAAATTATTTTTTCAAAATCCAGAAGAGGGATAAAAAACTTAAAATATTAGAGAGCCTTGTCTGAGCAACACTTTTTTATTAATTTTATTCGCACCTGGAGCCAATTACCCCCTCAAATTGAAACCATACACAATGCAAGTCATTTTAAAACTGCCATTTTTAAGCTCTTTTCGTAATATGTTGATAACATAAAGAATCTAATGACAAAATTACTTTTAACTTTTTTTTTTTTATATATTTTGTATTTTTTATATTTTTATTATTTACAATTTTAAATGCCAAATACTAAGCAATACTGTAATATAAGACATGTGCTTGTTGTATTGCCTTGACAAAATAAACAGACAAATAACTAAATAAATAAATACTATGGTTGACGATGAAGCTGTTAATGACGTTAGTATGCTGGTTTATGGAAGTAATATGGTTATATCATATAACGGCAGGCAAAATAACATGGTTGGGTATGATATTGTTATGGTAGCTTTTATTGTGGTTGTGTATATAACAATGTTGAACCAGAATTTAAGGTGGTTGTACTCAGGCGATGACCCCTACATATGTAGTGCATTGTACCGGAACTAGGAAAATAGGTTGTGAGGAGGGTGAAAGAGAGAGTAATGTTTGTGAACATTTGATTTTAACTTTCCAACGTTATAACAGATAGGAAACACGCCTGCAGGCAACTTATTCCGCAGACGAAGCGTACGGCTGAAAAACGAATTCTCTCTGTAATGCGCAATACGATTCTTCGGGCAATCGACCACAATTAGACGAGCTCTGGGCGAGCAAGTTTCGGGATCAAGATCCCTTATCTCGTCAGAGCAAAAAAATCGTTATTACAATGATAGAGCAGAGTAACGCAACAACCATACTATGCTAAAGCTAATAAAGGCTAGATTGCTTTTTGCGAATTATTTTTATTTATTTAAATATATCAAAATATAATTATTTATAATTTTAGTTTAAATTATTACATGTATGTGTCATAGATAATTATAAATAAATAAAATAGTATCGTTTGTTCAGGAATCTCTTTTATTTAATTAATATGGTGAATACTGGCAAAAAATATGATGCTATGTCAATAAAGCTGTTAATGACGTTAGTATGGGGGTTTAATGAAAGTAATATGGTTATATGATATAATGACAGGCATAATAACATAGTTGGCTATGATATTAATATGATAGGTTTTATTAGGACTGTGGCTGTGTATATAACAATGTTGAACCAGATTATAAAGTGGTTATTTATAACATTTTTTTTAACTATAGTGCGTCATATTAATGGCGTATCAAATATAATAATATAAAATTATCAGCATCAACCATATAATTTAAGAATAATATATAATTCTTAGAATATTTTCAATGGAACAATATACTTTTTCTACGTGTAATGCTTTGATTTTCGTACAGAAATTTCTTAAATTATGCATACCGATATGTTTGTCAAAGTATGTACATCTGTTTATATGATATCAAGTCGCAAAATCACAACTGAACATGCTGTACTGCACATATGTATAACTTATAATATAATTTGCAAACGTATAAATAACTATTGCATATATAATAGCAGAGACAAATTAAAATTGTTGCCCGTAGTGTTAGCAACTCTGCGTTAAAGCGTTACTGCTAAATATGACCAACTAGAAACATAAAAGCAGTACGTTAATTGTCATAGTAACTCAAATAGGTTATTCTAGATATGTTGTTATTTAAAAAAAAAAAAAAAAAAAAAGTATAATAATCATAAGCGTAAAAAGTAAACAAATATTTTTGTTTTCTTGGATAAAAAGTTGAACAATGTTTTCCAATCCAGTGCGTTCTAAAATAAACGGCAACTTAAAGTTAGCTTTTCAACTAAATATTCTTCAGCTTCTTAGGAAAACTCTAGAAGCTTTGCTAACGCCCAAATGTGGCAATTGTGAAATAATCATTATAGAAACAATCGGAGTAGTTTTCCTCCGTGCTAAGCTTGTTTTTTTTTTTTTTTTTTTTTTTTTTTTTGTTACATACTCCGTATACCGTGCAACATTCACAATTGATTGTGTTTCTAAGATAAGCTAAGATAATCAACCTTTTACTAATAATTGACCCAATTTTTAGTCCAACTGCATCTGCTTGGTGTAAATGGAAAGCCCGAGTCTATTAGTTTGAACTAAATATTTCAGTACTAATTTTACTAACAGTGGATATGACTATTTTTTATTCTAATGAATGGTGTTTTTTGAATAACATACGTTGAAACCAAAAATGGGGAAACTAATTTGTAATATCAATCAAATGTGCTGCATGCCTGAAGCTGGTTTTGAAACAAGAAATGATGCTTTACTGCTTTGAAAAGTTCTTCAAGATTGCATTTTTATCCATAATGTCACATTTTCATTAATTTTTTTTTTAATTAAGAAGCGCTTATTTTCGAGCATCTCATATTTGTTTCTGTGTATTTTTCTGCTTCTGTGCAGAACCCCGGGAAACAGGTTTTGGCATAGATAAAACCAGAGCACTCTAGTTTTTGTGGCATAATAGAAAAGGAGTCCCTCGTTTGTTATAGCAAAAAAAAACTCTAGAAAGCCGCATAACTTATGTTGAGTTGGACTTCCTAACCGCGTACAAAGGGTTAAAATTGACAGATCAGCGAAGCCTTCGGGAGTTTCTGGCTTGCAAATATTTCAGTGCTGAGCATGGTTGAGGCGCGTGCATTGGCTGAAACGTTCTGGCTGTTGTTTAAAACAAAATCGCAGGAAGGGGAACTAGTTTACCTGATGACATGCCAGTTTTCGGGGGCTATTAATCCGCTAAAGTGCTGTTTTCTTGCAACACTTACCTGTACTGTAAGAAACGAGGAGTGATGATAGGACGGGTGAGTTGGTTAACAGCTGATACGCTTAATGGGCTTCGGCCTACCAATTCATTGAGCCTTGTCTTCCATTGATTGTTCGGGAATTGCGCACTTGAGGGATTAGGAGGCCTGTACTATAAACAAAGGGGTTTGCCTTAGGGCTACAAGCTGATGGTAAAAAGTTGCGTCCTATGTAAACTTAGCAAGGGTCACGGGGTCCCTGGTGAATAATTCACCCCGTGGAGTTGGTTGATTATCAGATTAAGCCCTCATGGCATGTGCTGATGTAAATTAATTTCCAACAACCTCTCTACAGTTTTGGCTTTGCTGAAACTGTTGTGGCTGTGGCTTAAACCTAAAATCGCAGGAAGAGAAATTAGTTTTCCTGATAACAATGAGGCTATTAACCGCCTGCTATTGTCTTGCAACAGATACCTGTAATGTAAGGGACCAGAAATGATGGTTGGACGAGTAAGTTGAATGATTGTTTATGCTCTTAATGGGCGCCGGCCTGCCAACTCATGAAGCCTTGTTTTCCATTGACTGCTCGAAAATTGTATATAACAAGGATTAGGGTTTGTATATATGGCTACAAACCTATGCCAAAAAGTGGCGTACTCTGCAAGACTTGTAAGCTATACGGGAGCTCTGGTGAACAGTGGAGTTAGTCCATTCAGATTAGGCCGACAAGGCAGGTGCTAATGTAAATCAGTTTCATAATCTGCTTCCACGGGGGAGGGGAGGCCAATTAATCCTAAATAAAGGTTAATTGGGGGAATGGAAATCTGTAAAGGATTCTGCTTTATGCTTGAGGTACCTACATCTTAGCTGAAACGGTCTGTCTATATTTTACACCTAAAGACGCAGGGTGGGGATATAGTCTTCCATGATAACAATGTGGCATGTCAGACACCTAGAGGTGCTGGTGCTTTTGTGAGTGGTTTCCTCATGGGCAGAGTACGTTAAAGCAGGTGCTGCTGAAAATCTAAATCACTGATTTTCAGCAGCACCTGCATTATCGGTTAACATCATTGCTTTTAATACCAAGTCATTTAACAGAGAAGAAATTGTGTTGTAAATAACTAGCTAGTATTTTTATTAGCGCACAAAAGTAAGTGATTTAAATAAGCGTGATTGAAAATCCGAAAACCTGAAGAATTTTTTTTGTATTTATTAAATAGTAAATTGTATGATATTTATATTAAAGTATGATTTTGGCCATGTGAACAAAAACATTAACTTTCACAGCTGATTATTGACAGTAACGTTCTGACCATCATCTTTTTTTGTAATGGCATGAAGACCAAAGTCTCCGCCAGGCCAAACAAAAATTTCCTATGGACGTAATGGTACGTCAAAAAAAAGCTTGAGCACTATCTGCACTATAAATGAAACAATTGTGCCAATCTCCGTTCAGCTTAATCGAAATTAAAAATCTTAATCAGTTAAATGCTTATTTTGGCAAAGAAAATCTCAACAATTTGCAACCGTTGCTCTGTTGTAAGTTTTTCTGCTAAAAATATTCACCAAACCAAACGCAAAGTTTTTTTTTCGAAATTTTGAGCTTCTAAAAACCTTCTATTTTGAATTTAAAAAAGAGAAGCATTTAGTGCTTATATTTTATATTCTAGATTTCAGGTTATAAGATTCTCTATATTAATTATTTTTGTGCCTTGTTTTTGTGTTTTAAATATTTAAACCGTGAAGTAACACAAGTAGATAATCTTAATTGTTTTACCTGAAATATTTTATTGCAATAATTTTTAAAAAAATAAAAAACTGATTGCCTTACATTTACATGTTGTTTACGGTTGTTTGTTTAAGCAGAAATTCAATTGATTTATTCGCTGAAACACATCTACGCTGGTGATCACTCTGCATGAACAAATATCTTTTCGCACAAATACAACAATAATTAGCTACTCATTTGAATACGATGTGATTTAAGACAGCTTTTGGTGGTCAAATGTCAGTCACTGTAATTGCTACTTGAGATGTTTAACATGTTCATCTCAAAGCATCAGAAAATTGAAATTGAGCTACGGATGCACAGTGGTCGAAATTCTGTAATATACAAATTGTAAAAGATAACCTAAATGCATCTAAAAATCCACATTTAACAAATATGTGGGACTAAAGGCCCATTTAGCCGACCGTAGAAATTGTAACTGTAACGTAAATGTAAATGTATAGAACACTTAAAACCGTATCAAGTGTTTTTGACATAAACTAACAACAAAAGTGCATGTGAAGAAAAAGTAGTCTGTTTTTCATTTTTATATTATTGTGTGTTAAAGAAAATAATTAATTTTACATCGTCAGTATAATTATATCAAATAAATTACAAAAATAAAATAAAAGCAGTAGAGCTGTTCATAGCAGTGATGAGAGTTCATAGTATTCAGTACATATACAAAAAGTACGAAAATTGTTGAAATGGTACCTAAAATTTCTAATATTTCTTTTTCTGTCTATATGTCGATATTTCATATGAGCTACAGCTGGAAAACATAAAAAACAAGCGGTTTATAATTGGTACCAATGTTGGAAGCTATTATAGCGAATAAAACTCAAATGTTTGAATTTTTTTTTAAACTCTTTTGGTTTGTACATATGTACATCGGGTTCTAGTTCAAGTTTTTCCTTTCTTAAGTTTTTTTTTTAGAAGGATTTTTTACAATACAAATTTGCTGTGATCAATAATTATTGATTGAAGAAGACAAGAAAAATAATAATCAAATCTTTAGCTGGGGGACAACTAGCTGTTTCGTAGTCGCTACTCATCAGCACTCATTCGGATTTGAACTCGGGTCATGACGTATCATGATCTACTGCTTTAACCACAAAGCCACCGAGCATTTAATTATTATAAGAAAATATATATATATATATATATATATATATATATATATATATATATATATATATATATATATATATATATATATATATATATATATATATATATATATATATAAGAAAATACATATGTGATCAATATGCCACAAATATAGAGGCAAAACTAAATAAGCGGCTGTATTAAAATACATCAATGTTGCGGCTATGAAACAGCTAGTTGTCCCTCAGCTTTGTGTACTCAATTATTTTTTTCTGTCTTCTTTGATCGACAGTTATTGATAGCGGCAATTATTGTAATAATTGAAAAATAAAAATAATTCTTTTCGAAAGCCGGATGTGAATATGAGCCACAAAAATGCGATCATATAATCTTAGATTATATTTTTATATTGGTATACAATTATATTGGTAAATAATTTGGCTTTATTTTGCTCAACCTGAAATACTATTTTTTTCATTATCAAATAGAAAGCACGAATGCCCCTGTGTGGGTTTATTATTTCCTGACGGCGGTTATTAGAGAATACAGGAAAAAAAATATTAATATAAAACCGAAACTCTCTATCAAATATTTCATGTTATTATTTGTTCCACTGTCAGTTAAGAAGGATTTTTTTAAGAATAACAATAATTTCCGTGATCGCGGCTATGAAACAGCTAGGTGTAATCAGTTATTTTTTTCGTGTCGTCTTTCATAATATCATTATAATCACGGGAATTAATATTATAATAAAAAAATCCTTTTTGGCTGAAGGTGGAAAAGAGCTCATAACCGGACAAATAACCTTATGAAATATTTTCCAAAAAAGTTTGCGTACTTACCTTTTTAATGTATTGTATTGTTGATAAACAAAATTTTAAATAACTGGTTATTTAGTAACAATTGTATCTTGATCTACATCTACGTCTGCACCTATATTGACGGCTTTATCTGATAATAGAACAACCCCCCGTGATGAACTGTTTACGGTTCACGAGCGCCCTTATGTAGATTGCCATAAGTTTGTAGCCGTATTAACAAATCTCTTGCTGAAGAGCTTGGGACTTCATTGACAAAATGGGAAATTGCCTTCCCGGCCTTATTTCATGATGGGCCAACTCCATGGGGTAACTTGCTTACTAGCGCCTTGTGTGGCTTTCAAAGGTCATAAAGATCGCAACTGTCGGGCCTTCTAAATGTTTTTGTATTCAATTTGCCAGTCAGTCGATGGAATGTAAAGCTTACTCAGTGATAGCAGAGTTCTTCGAATGTTAGTGATTGTTAGTATCTAGTGTGGCAGCTACCAGACAGCTAGTTGTTCTCTTAACTTATTATTCGCTTATTTTGCCTACCTTCTTTCATTAAGAGTTACTAAACACTGGTATAATAAAAAAGTTCTAATATTATATGATGATGGGTTGGTATCATTCGTCTAGCTGAAGTTTAATCCTGGCTAAAGCCACGAAATATTTTTATTTATAATTATAACAATAATTACCGTGATCAATAAATCTTGATCAAAGTGGACAGGAAAAAATAATTGGATACACTAAAGCTGGGGGACAACTAGCTGTTTCGCAGACGCTACACTGCTTATCAACACATTAATATATACAAAAAAAATTCTTGGATGAAGGGGAAAACGAACGAATAACCGCACAAATAACTTCGCGATAAATTATAAAACTTAAATTAGAAATATAATTTCGTCTACACTCTACACGAGTATCACTTTTACCCGCATCACTACCAAAATGATTCCGGTATAAATGATACACTTTTTGAATAAAAAAAGTATGAACTACTACGATAACATATGCATACGAAAAATTCATATTATTTTTACATAGGAGCACAACTTCGCTTCCACCGTTTCGGTTTGGCCGTCAACCTGGAAGCATGGCTCAGATATCCCCATGATTTTCTGCACTTGAATTTATCGTAATGAACCTATTTTTATCACCGGCCACAATGCAATGCAGAAATGCCCTTCGTTTTGGGCTTGCAATCAGCTGTTGAAGCAAACGAATGCCGTTGAATATTTCTCGGCTTCAACTTGTACGACACCCAATCTTCTGGTTTCTGAATCGCTCCCATGCCTCTTACGCACTTTGAAATGGCTTGTTTCGTCACTACCAATACTTCTGCAATTCGTGTTGGGTTTTACACGAGTCATGATCAAGTAATGACTCCAATTCTAAATCTTCAAAAGCCTCTCTTTCACCACCATGTTGGTACTCGACAACAAAATTACTATTCTAGAAGCCTTGAAAACAGTCTCGGCACGTAATGAACCCCTTTTTTTCGAACCCAGTCACAATGCGATGCAGAAGTTCTCTCCGTCTTTGACTTGCACGCAGCTGTTCACAAGCAAACAAACGCCGTTCAACATCTCCGGCTTCAACTCGTAAGACACACAAGCCTTTTGTTTCTGGATCATTCCCATGACTTTCAAGTATTTTAAAATGCCTTATTGCATCAGTCCCAATGATCTTGTCCACTCTTGTTGCATTTGGGACGAGTCTTCACCAAGTAAAGCATCCAATTCGGCATCTTCGAAAACCTTCTTTCTTCCATCACTATTGAAGCGTTGAAACCATTCTCGGCACTTTCTGTCCCTAAAAGTGACCAAAAAAGCCAAATCGAGAATAATTTTTTGATGCAGACACAAATCGACTAATGTTTCCATGGCGTTATGTTTGAAAATAACTAAACTTATTCTATGACGTCAACGACCTAACATTCTGATTACCACTTACCGCTACAGCCATCTGCTGCAAAACAGTGCAAGCAAAGTTTTACATGCAATAATATTTTTATTTCGTACTATCTTTAGCTGAATTATACTTTTAAGAATTGTTTATATGCATTGACTACATTTTAAAAACATTCTCGTACGTTTATTTTTCAGTTTAAAAGCAAATTTTTGTTAAGCAAAATCAAAGAACTATTTATAAAAATAAATTGCTAATTAAAAATATTTTTCAAGCCACTGTACGCCGCCATCTAAATGGTGCCCAAAAGGTTCATTTAAATTTAAATTCAAATGTGCGCTTGTGATTGATTGATTATTTCACGATTCGTTTGTACTGATTGCTAATTAAAGCTTGTAGCAAATGCAAGAATACCCGCGTCTAATGGCTGTAAGAAAATTGCCAAAGAAAGAAATATCTTGAACGCATTGAAGTGTTTTCTAGATTGACTTATTCAAAAAATTTGTAAATTGCGTTTAATCCAATAGAGGAAATTTTGCACTACCCACAGATTAACACTGTACTCATTTTAACTATTAGTTTTAAGATAGCTCTTCGCAATAAGTTGGCTTAAGTTTTAAGGCAATTTATAAGTCTTTAAAAAAAAGTACGTACTATGCAGCAAAATTATTCAGTTGGTTTAAAAAATTTGTTATTTATAATTATCTAAAAGCTGATTTTGCTGTTTATAACTTTAAACCGGTAAGATTGTAGTACATTTGGCTGGATCGAATCTAACATACCTTTCGCGATAGTCACGAAGTATATATTACAAATTTGAACTAAATATGTTCCGATATACATGGACCGATATCGGGGAAAAATTTTTCTTACCTTATAATTGCCATACCAAGAAGGTTATTACATCGAAGTATTACTATTTTCATGGAGATATCGATTTAGGCTACATCTCAGGTATATATGGACCGATATCGAAAATTTTAATTTTCTGTATTTGGTAACCTCTTTATATAGGGTGTTTTTTTAAGCCCGATAGAACTTGAAATTGTAAAAAATAACACAAAAAATTAAATTGTAATCAAAATTTTTTTTTATTCGAAAGATCAATACGTGACATTAACATTTGAAAATGATTTCGGGCATATGGGCACCGCGGCTGTTTTTGACGAAGCGCATTCTGGACGTCCAATTTTGGGCCACTTTTTCGAGCACTGCTGGCCGTATGTCACGAACAATGCTGGCCTCCAAGGCGTCAATTGTTGCTGGTTTATCAGCATAAACCAGTGACTTCACGTAGCCCCACAGGAAATAATCGAGAGGTGTCAAATCGCACGACCTTGGAGGCCAATTGACAGGTCCATTTCTCGAAATCAACTTATCGCCAAATTTTGATTTCAGTAAGTCGATGGTTGCGTTCGCCGTATGGCACGTAGCGCCATCCTGTTGAAACCACATCTCCTCCGGATCAATGTCATCCATATTTTCAAACAAAAAATCATTGATCATGGTGCGGTAACGATCTCCATTGACCGTAACGCGAGCTCCGGCCTCATTTTTGAAGAAATAAGGTCCGATGATGCCACCAGCATGAAAACCGCACCAAACAGTGCATTTTTCTGGATGTAATGGAGTCTGTAGAGTCTCTTGTGGATTGGTCTCACTCCATATGCGGCAATTTTGCTTATTAACAAACCCGTTAAGCCAAAAATGCGCCTCATCGCTGAACACAATTTTGCGATAAAACAACGCGCGAATCGACGACTGATTTTCAAAGTAAATTTGGATAATTTCGTAGCGTTGTTCAAGCGTGAGTCTATTCATGATGATTTGTCAGAGTATACTGAAACAAATAAAAAAAATGTTTCATCAAAATTTAATTTTTTGTGTTACTTTTTACAATTTAAAGTTCTATCTAGCTTAAAAAAAACACCCTATATTACCAGAATTACTTTTAAGCAAAAAAAGTTGTTTAGGTTTAAGGCTATATCTCGGGTATATATGAACCGATATCAAAGTTTTTTTTTTCTTTTTAATTGCCAAGCCAAATAATTCTGTTACGTTTGAAGCAAAACAAATAATTTTTATTTGCAAGTTTTTCAAACAATATTGCAAAAAAAATGGCTGCTTTGGCCGCTTAATTATTTATATTTACATCTCTGGGCACGGAGAATTATTGAAATACAAAAATATGTATATTAATAACTAAAAAAGAAATACCTCTTGTTCAGAGACTGCAAACGCTAAACAAACAATGTGGCCAATTAACAAAATGCATATGTGATTCAATATGAGATGAATGTAGATAGAGAATAATTAGATGGCTCGAAGGCTGAATGGTGAAGGCAGCAGTTCATTATACGTCACGATCCGAGTTCAAATCCGAATGAGTACTGATGAGTATTGTATCGACTACGAAACAACTAGGTGTCCCCCTGCTAAAGATTTGATTATAATTTTTCTTGTTTTCTTCAATCAAAAACTATTGTTCACAGCAGATTTGTATTGTAAAAATCCTTCTTAAGAAAAAACTTAAGAATGGAAAAAACTTGAACTAAAACCCGATGTAGAAATGTGAAAACCAAAAATGTAACTAAAAAAAAAATATTATAAAGTTCAACGATATTCATTTCTTAAATTTCTTGTTGCTAGTTTTTCGACTGTTTATGTTTAAATTATTATTTGTTTGTTGAGCTAGAGGTCACTTTTATAAATTACCATTGTTTATTTGATTCGATACTCCGTTGCGTGTCTTCTTGAGGCAAAATTTTTCCCGAGGAAGACACACAATGGACTGTCGAAATATCGAATCAAATAAAGAACGATAATTTATAAAAGTGACGTCTAGCTCAACAAACAAACAATAATAAAAAATTCATATCTTTTTATTTCAATTCTAAAATTCTGAATATTATTCCTAAACTGAAGTATATATTTAACTATATGTGTAATCAACTGTTATATTTTGAAGAAAATGAGTCATATAAAAAGTTTAGAGATATTTTGTTATAATATTTGGTAAAGCATTTAACCTTGGAGATAGTACTAAATTTGTGTTCAATTGATTATTCTTTAAAGTTGTAACTATTTCTGATTTGTTAGGCTCATCAATAAACCCATATTTATATTTTAAATAATTTTGATCATATTTCCAAACACTTATCCAATACCTTACTCTTGTTATATTAAATTCCATAAAGATATAATTCATATAAAAAATTATAATATCTGATTATAAACTTTGAAATATAAATTTGTGTTTTAATTGTTAAATAGCTCTTTAACTAATTCAAAATTTTTTTTCGCATTAAAAATTATATAGATTTTTGTGCGTTTTCCAACCTCCCTCATATGACGACATATCATAAATGTGTCTTTTTGCTCATCAGTACACAAGAAAATTTTATTCCAATATTGCCTGGTGTTTTTAAAAGTTCAATATAGGAAAGTGTATCTATATCATAAGGTTTGACAATATCCTTTTTTAATATCGGTTAAAGAATAAAAATTGCATCGATGAGATTATGTGCTTAAAAAGTTTTTAACACTCTTAAATTCACTCAGTTTTCAAATACTTCAACATACTCATTTATGCTTCGGTTTTCGATCAACAAGTCAAAATATTTTTCAAAAATTCCAACAAAATTACTCGTGCGCTCTTCAAAATAAGCAAACTTAGTAAAACTATTTGTCAATGTGTCAACAAGTTCAAGATACATTCAGAATTAAAATATTCTAATTGACATAAAAGTTAAATCCCTTAAAAAAGCAATTAAATTTATGTTGAGATGAAATAACAAAAGCAACAACATCAACAAAAACAGCAGTATCAGCAACAAGAACAAAATTTCAAGAATAATATAAAGACTGTAATTAACACAGTTTTATTGTAAAAACCTTTTATATCTGTAAATCACCCTAAGGACTTGCATCATCTTTGGATGATGATCAAATACATTCTATTTAACGTACGCACATACACAAAGGCATTTTTGCTTGTGTGTATGTACTGAACATATGCTCAAAAGAAATACTACAATAAAGTATATATGCATACAAACATGCACACATTTACGTTCAAATATCCGTCACATACAGTTTGAAAAGTATTCTACACAATACAAACTAAAACGAACCACTAACGACATGCTGCAGGACAAACCTTAAGAGTTTAGTGTACTTAGCAAGAGCTTTTTTTTTCTTTTATTATTCGTTTGGTTTTTTAGCTACCACCACATTTACGAGTTTAAAATATAAATGACAACAGCAGTAAAAGAAAAAAAAATAGTAAGAAAAGCATTAGAAAATATTTCTCTTATATATGGATACTGTTGGTTTGTTGCAAGTATGTGTTTGTTTTACCCAAGAACATGTAGTTATGTGTATCTGTGTGTATGTGTCCTAGGTTGTTTAGTGATGAGTGGTTTGTGAGACTTATGATGATGACAAGCATAACTTTGTCATCAAGTGTATACCCAAAAGCATAGAGAAATGAATGTTTGACGATTTCAAATGTAACAAAGGGCACAACAAAGAAATAAAACCAACTTACAAGACCCGCACAAGCACAAAAAATGAAAACACATATGCACAGGCAAAAAAAAACCAAATAGCAAAAAGTCTAAAAAGAAATTGTAACTTATCTAAAAGATTTATGATGTACAGTGGAATAAGAATGGTGAAAGGGGAATAATATTAAGACTTTTTGATTCAATAAACCAGTTGCTATATAATAAAATTATAGCAAAACCAATAAAAAAATCAAATATATATTAATGCATCGGCTTTTATTTTGCAAAAAAAAAAAGTTGGTTTGAATTAAGTACAAGGTGTGATACAAAAAACCCCGGTATCTTAGATTTTTCCAAAAAGTATGTACTTATTCATCAATAACTATCTTGTCCCCTTTAATGTAATCCCCCTCTGGTATAATACACTTATGCCAGCGTTTTTTCCATTCCTCGAAACACTTCTGCGCTTTTTAGTATCGTCCACAGCTGCTGTTTAGATTTTTCTTTTATCTCCTCCATCGTAGCAAAATGCTACATTTCATCAGAGTCTTCAGTTTTGGGAAGAGGAAAAATCAACGGGGGCCAAGTCCGGTGAATACGATGGTTAAGATATGATAACGATCTTATTTGTGTGCAAGCAACGTTGTGCGAGCTAATGCGTTATCACGGCGCAAAATCGATGAATTTGTTCTACAATTCTGTGCGTTTCTGACGAATTGTTTTACGCAAATGGCGCTTATCTGCAAGGTTTTATTCCTTATCAAAGAAAACAGTAAGCAAAACCTTCACATTTGACCGAACTTGACGGGCTTTTCGGTCTTGGCTCTTCTGGACGCTTCCATTGGAATGATTGTGCTTTGGTTAAACCGGTTATACCACTATTAAACTTGTGTTCTGCTCATAGTATACTCGCCAAACGCCACAGTCAATATTTCAAATCTCCTTGCGAATTTAATTTCGTTTTTTACACAAAACCTAATACAGTTTCTTTGATCCATTTTTTCAAATAGTAAAAAATCGAGATTATTATCAATGCAATAGTGGCCGAATGGTTTGAACCGCGGTTCATGAAATATCGTTATGTCGCGTTCAAAATTAAATGAATGTGAAGAGCATTGTAGCGGCTAATAAATTTATAGTTGTATGCCAGCTAAAAAATTTATGATTTTGGCTTATGGTACTACTTACTCAAAAGTATTAATCACAGCAATTGGTGTTGTAATAAAAAAACTTCTTTATAATTCAAGAACAACTACAACTTATAAACTGATTAGTACATATGCACTAAAAACCAAAAAGGTTTATTCATAATTTATAGCTCGAGCAAAAGAACCTTGTTTTTATTTATTAGACAACTCGTTATATACTTTTTATATTTACTCGTACTTATTTATACTTTTCATATATACTTTTTATTTAATTATCTGGTGATATTGTGAAAAACCGCATTACAATACTTTACTATATTCTTTGGGATGTATTGCACCAATTGATTTTTATAACATTCAATCATTGACTGTTCAACTAGTTACTTGATATACATATCTGTAATATTTACCTACCTGCGACTTAAAGGATCTTAAATGTAGTCACAGAAGGATTGAAAAAGAGTTTTCTTATGCATTAGATGACTATGAGAAAAAAAATTAATTTTTGCCGCGCTGTCAAATATCAATTTTGGTTTGCATATTCGCTGCAAATAAATATGTTAAACATACACTACACATTAGATATTCTGAGCTCGCTAGTGTATTTAAAATTACACAACAGATTGTTTGTAACTTTTAATTATAAATATTGTAATCAACCACATGTGGTATAATAATTATATACTAATGGGAATCGCCCATCGACGCAATCGAGCGCATACTCTTTTTGTACTGCTCTTGAATAATAATGTCTCGTACAAAATTTAAAAAAACGAGTTGCGATGGGTTGCTTAATATATCTGTGGTCTAAGTCAAATATTGTGCTGTTGAGAAATTTAGAAAGTATTTGTAGATTTAAAGATTTATGTCAGCATAATAGTTTTGCTTAATTTGATTACTAATATACCGTTTGGAAATATAAGAAAAAATACATTATAAGTCTTTATTGCAAACCGCTATAACTCTGAAAATTCAAAAATAAATTATGTTTGTTTGTCGATTTATGTCGGCCTAACATTGTCTGCTTGCAAAAGTAACATAACTTTAATTACACTTTAATAATTCTCACTACCAACTACTTAATCAGCCATTAGAGATAATTTAATATTTATATAAATGACATAAATTTGTACAGCATTTTACATAACAATTATAAAAAAAAATAATTAAGCAAAAATAACTTTCCCTACATGTAAAAATATAATAAGGATATAAACATGAAGGTTTGAAAAATAAATAATTTAAGGGAATATGATGTATACAATCAAATCTTATTTCGGTGATTAGGCGAGATAGGTGCTGTAATTTGTGAAAAAAAGATGCACTTGTGTAATAAGATGCTAAAACCCAATAAATTTTTAATTATCGTTTCTTAAGCCGTATGGCTTAAACTTGATGCAAGTTTGGTGTTAAAGATAAAAAACTTATATTGTATATTTTAGTCATGTTTTTTGCAAAAACGCCAATTATGTAAACATCTTTACTCTTGTGATCATGAATACATCTGTATATCGCACAGCTTAATATATTTTTCGTGTTAACAATTTCAAGATTTACAAAAAAGAAAGCATATATGTGTATTTATTGCTCATTCGCAACGAATATTAGGTGTGACATAGAAATGCCTAAAGTATGCAATGATTTCAGTGAACAATAACGTGTAAGTAATAAAAATAGAAATAAACTGAATAATATTACGCATACGGCACTGTTGAGTTAAATTGGTTTTAATGAGACAAGAATGACTGATACGGCTAGAATATGTACAGGATATATACGCAATATATATTAATATACTCAACATTTTAGAAGTATTTCATATAAAATTTCTAGATCGATCTCTCCCATGAACACGTAAGTATAATCAGAAATACATTTTATTAAATAATGAATCAAACTCAAAGAAAAAAATTTATTTCAAAACGCCAGCAAATAAATCATAAACAAACATGATATGAAAGAAAGAGTTGCTAATCGCAACAATCAAAAAATATTCTACTACTCGTAAGACTGGAAAATTTTTTCTTATATTTCAGGTGCGGCCTAAGGGGTTAAAAAAAAGAAAATCATGTTTATCATAAATCCTAATAAGTGCTGATGTAGCGGCTGTGAAACAATTGTTTGTCCACTAGCTAAAGTTTACAAACAAGTACTCGTATCTGGTCTTTAATCAGAAGTTTTTTATCAAAGCAATTATAATAAAATATTTTGTTAATTAAGGTTAAAAAACTCTCAAACTAAATTGATACATATTGATGCAAATCTCGAATATAAATTCATAGGATTAATGTGAAGACAACTCTGTCTATCTCTTACCATTTTACACCTTAGCTTGTGAACCAAATTGTACGATTTTTATTAAAGGGTGTTCCAGACTTCAGGAAATCATCATAGAATAGTTTTTATTTTGCAAGGAAAAGAAAAAAATCAAATGGCCATCATAAACATAAATATTTATATAGGTTTAGTATATATAAAGTGTTTTTTAAAAAAAATCTGTTTTTGAATGGGCTTTTCAACGGAAATAAAAAGACAGATAAAATAATCGTGCAAAAACTTAATTATTGAATAACTCTATAATATATGTAGCAATTTTTGATATATTTCTCTCTTCACAGAAAAAATTAAAGTAAAAATAAAATCAACAAAATTTTTGCCTTAAAAAATAATTTGTATGCACATACATAAATATTAAAAAAAAAAACTTGGATATCGTATTTTGTTGTTGTTTAAAAAAAATAGTTGTTTTCGATCAATAATTATTTTTACTAAACTTTTGTTTGAATCCACGAATTCCTTTACAGGTCCGCATTCAAACAATTTATTAATTGATTCAACGAATTTTGTTATTGAACATGAAAAATATTTTTTCTGTGTTGTTTCAAAAAGTTTGTCAATAGGCAGAAATAAAATTTGGAGATGTTCAATAAAGATTTTTCTCTGTAATAAAACTGGCATTTATAAACTGGTTTTCGAAATTCTTTCATAGTGTAAAAGATATTGCTTGCAGTTGGGTAATATAAAACATATTTCAAAACTCAAAACTGCAATTTTTAAACAACTCCGCTAGTTACTCGTGTGAATGAATAACATTCCTTTCCCGTTTCATAAGGCCTGACAAGCTTATTATTATTATTTAATAATAAAGTCTTTTACTTTTAGCTTTGCCATGACCCTTAAACAGACCACTGAAAATATCTGTTCCTCGCATTTTTTATTTCTCTGTCAAAATAGTAATGTGCTTTAAATAAAAAATAAAAAAAAGTAATATCCTTTTAACTAAAATAAGAATGAGAGTCGTATAGATCAAAACTGGATAAAACTATTATTTAAAAATATTGGAATATTTGCAGGAAATTTCCTTAATATATTACGGTTACTTTTGTTGCCTACTTAAGCCCTTATTATATAATTTAATTTTAAATATACTAATTACAAAACGAAATAATAATAATATTGACAAAATACTACAATTTTCTTACGATTATTTCCAAAAACATTCTAAGGATATAATTCAGCAACGGAGAAGCTCTTTTACACATTCCAGGAAATATTTTCCAAACTAGTGTTTAAGTGTTTTTTTTTTTTCAAAAATAAACTTAAATTTTGTAAATGCATAGATTTAAGTTTCTGGGCTTTAACTTTTTTCTATAAAATTGTACTTTAAACATCAGCATCAGTCGTAAATCTTTTAATATGTCAAAAGAATTTATTCTTTCTGCTTTTTCTCTTTAAATAAAATATATTGTAAATTTTTCAATCAAGCACAAAAAGCGACTAAAAATTGTTCCACTGTAGAAAGTGAACACAAAATGTAAACACATACTTGCAAAAACGTTAAAAAAAAAACAAAAAGTTAAATAAAAAAAACACAACTTGACAAATGTAAATGTCATATACTTTTTGAAGTAATAAAACGAATAAAAGCATCTAAGAACAGTAAAACTGAGTTCATTTAATAAAAGTAATCAGAAAATAAAAAAAACGTTTTATTGTTTTAAAGAAAAGCTACAAAGTTAGAAAGTAGGAATTAAAAATATAGTAAAAGAAAATTGAAGACTTTACAAATCAAGCATACATACTTATATATGCTTACAAGCCAAAAAGTAAACTCTGATTGAAAGAGGAACATGAAATTTACTGCAAACACGTTTGCTGTTTGCTTAAATAGCACAAATGAAAGTAATAATCGTGTAAGTGTTTGAAGAAGACAAAAAATGAGAAACGAAAAGCAGAATATAGAGTTTGATTTTGTAGATATTATTAATAAAATTAAATTCATCTTTACGATGTATATGAATTATCTTTAAAATTAATTTATTTTTGGTCCAGTATACCTTAATTGCATTTCTAAAAGTGTTCTTTAACATGTTGCAGTTTGATTTGAACGAAATTACTTGTCCTTAAAATATGTTACAACTAAAACTGTAAGCTTTTTGAATGTCTTATCTGTTCATTATGATTACATTTCTTGTCAAACTGATTAGTTTGGTTTATATCCTAAGATTGTGGTAATATTTAAATATAAAAATTATAAGGCTAGTATATTTGTACATCGGGTTTTAGTTCAAGTTTTTTTCTTTCTTTTTCAATCAAATATTATTGATCACAGCAAATTTTTATTGTAATAAAACCTTCTTAAGAAAAAACTTGTACTAAAACCCGATGTACAAATGTACAAACCAAAAATGTAATTTAAAAAAATTATAAAGTTCAGCAAACATTCAATAAATTAATATTTACATCTCTGGGAAAATTATTAAAATACAAGAATTTGTGTGTTAATAACTACAAAAGATATACCGCTGTGCAAACAATGGGGGCAATTAACAAAATGGATATGTGATTCAATATGAGATGAATATAGATAGAGAATAATAAAATGGCTCGGTGGCTGAGTGGTTAAGGCAGCAGATCATAATACGTCATGAAAAAACTGGTACTAAAATCGGATGTACAAATGTACAAACCAAAAATCTAATTTAAAAATTATAAATTTCAACAGAAATTCAATAAATTAAAATTATAAGGTTTTTTTTTGTTAACAAACCTCGCTAATAGTGCTTTAAACATTTCACAGTTATGATCTCTTATTGATCGTTCTCAATAGACTTGAAAGTACTTTCTATATTATATTGCTTTAGGCCAGTTTTTAAACTAACTTGGCAGTGAAGAGTTTTAGTTCAAAATATAACTATAATTATCAAGCATGTTCTGACAAACGCGCGATCTTAAACCACAAAGCGTTATGAAAAATACTTAATTCGTTTATGAAAAAAACTTATTCGTTTATGGAAATTGTGAGTTTTGCTAGCCATCTGCCACTTTTCGGAGCTATTTCCGAGACATGTGTATATATGTATTTCTGCACTTTTGACAAAAGAGCATAAGTGGAAAATTCTCCAGATTTTTTGTCCAAGTTTGAACAAGTTTGCACTTGACACAAAATCTCACCTTAAATATACTCAAAAATTTTAAAAATTTTAAATCGGTTTATCGCCATTTTGAAAAAACATCGTATTCTGCCTTACTACTTTGGTTTGTTTCTTAACTTGCGTTTTATGAAACATCATATAACCTGAAAAAAAAAACTATTTTGTTATAAGCAAAGTTTTGAAAAAAGGTCTACATACATCGAAGTAGGTTTAAATAATATATAAATTTTCAATAAAATTTTGTTGCAGCACAACACTTATCTTGGAACATACTTTTCATTATCAGAGTATTTACCGCCTGCATTACTTATGATTCGTTAAGTAATGTCGAGTTTAATACCTATTGTATTTGGTCGTATGTAAGTAGCTGTTCTTGGCAAATATACATAAAGGGTGTTTTTTTAAGCTAGATAGAACTTTAAATTGTAAAAAGTAACACAAAAAATTAAATTTTGATGAAACATTTTTTTTATTTGTTTCAGTATACTCTGACAAATCATCATGAATAGACTCACGCTTGAACAACGCTACGAAATTATCCAAATTTAGCAGTTGGCAACTGACCCGTTGTTTTATCGCAAAATTGTGTTCAGCGATGAGGCGCATTTTTGGCTTAACGGGTTTGTTAATAAGCAAAATTGCCGCATATGGAGTGAGACCAATCCACAAGAGACCCTACAGACTCCATTACATCCAGAAAAATGCACTGTTTGGTGCGGTTTTCATGCTGGTGGCATCATCGGACCTTATTTCTTCAAAAATGAGGCCGGAGCTCGCGTTACGGTCAATGGAGATCGTTACCGCACCATGATCAATGATTTTTTGTTTGAAAATATGGATGACATTGATCCGGAGGACATGTGGTTTCAACAGGATGGCGCTACGTGCCATACGGCGAACGCAACCATCGACTTACTGAAATCAAAATTTGGCGATAAGTTGATTTCGAGAAATGGACCTGTCAATTGGCCTCCAAGGTAGTGCGATTTGACACCTCTCGATTATTTCCTGTGGGGCTACGTGAAGTCACTGGTTTATGCTGATAAACCAGCAACAATTGACGCCTTGGAGGCCAGCATTGTTCGTGTTGTTCGTGACATACGGCCAGCAGTGCTCGAAAAAGTGGCCCAAAATTGGACGTCCAGAATGCGCTTCGTCAAGAACAGCCGCGGTGCCCGAAATCATTTTCAAATGTTAATGTCACGTATTGATCTTTCGAATAAAAAAAAATTTTGATTACAATTTAATTTTTTGTGTCATTTTTTACAATTTCAAGTTCTATCGGGCTTAAAAAAACACCCTATACATGTACAATATTTGCAACCCAAATTGAATAAAATAATTTGAGCAATACTTGGATTTGCTAAAACTTAATATAAACGAGGATAAAATGATAGAAACGAGTTTAAAACTGTTTACAAAATGAAAAATAATTGCTGAATTCACAAGCTCAGTTGTATCGTGTATCGATGTATTTGGAGAGAAAATTTCAAACACAAAAATTTCAAAAAGCAAAAACAATTTTCAAATATATTTTTTGTGAGTTTAATGTTTGTGTTTGAAATTGTCTCTTCAAATACATCGATACACGATACGAATGAGCTTGTGAATTCAACAAATGTAAATCAATGTTTGCTTTTATAAATTTGGTTGTTTTGGAAAGTTGACTATTTGTGTCGGTTGTTTTGCTGTCATTACAGGTTATGGCAGGCTCGTTCAAATGTATTAACTAGAAGTGATAACTCCCAGTGCTAAAAACCATTTCCATGATGTTAAAAGTAAATTTTTATTTAAAAAAATTTTAGGAAAAATATTGATTATGATATTCCTCCAAGTGATTGCAAACATTTAGTAGAGTGCGCCGCGTCATATAGAAGCCGTTATTACTACAAATGGAGGCTATATATAATATTAAATTTCAAAATAATCATTAAATGTGTACGTAAATTTAAACTCAATTAAGTGTCCCAATAATAATTAACACATGTCTTTTACATGTTACAATAAAATTTTTTAATTGCAGTTTTAAACAAGACTTCAAGTAATAACTGTACCAAATATCAGAGTAATTAAGAGAATAGTTTTTTGTTACACCCATATTCGTAACCAACTAAAAAACATTGGAACAGTAATTTGAGTGACTGAATGTCTGCTATATATATGTTGGCAATATCAAACATTTCGGATTGTCAGTTTGTTTTTGACAGAAAAAAAGGTTAGACGTGTTTCGGTGTGCTAGTGACATACCAGCTCACACATCGATTTGCGTGAGTTTTTGGACAAAAACAAAACCTTTATCATTCCTCAACCATTCACTGGAAGCCTGCTGCTACAACTGAGAAGATAAAAGAAAAATTAAAACAGCAGCTGTTGGCGATGCCAAAAAGCGCGTTGTAGAAGTGTTTCGAGGATTGGCAAAAATGCTGGTGTAAATGTTTTATATCTGAGGGGGATTACTTTAAAGCGGACAATGTAGTTATTGATCAATAAATAAATACTTTTGGAAAAATTTTAAATAACGGGTTTTTTTTGATCAGCCCTCGTATGTAATATAGTTTTTGTACCCATGTGTGCCTTTTCTTTGCAAGTTTGAATTCACAAACTCCAACAATCAGTTATTAATTTACCAACACATATTTTTAAATCATTATTTCTGATAATTTAAAAAAAAAAAAACAAGATAAATATTGAATGAAACTATTCGATTTTTTCAGATGTTAAAAGAAAAGTCATAGTCTAGCACCCAATTTTATACTATATATTTTTCCAAATAATCAATCAGCTTCTTGTTAATTGCCGTTCTTGTATTCTTATATAAAATAAGCTCCAACGAAGTGATTATTTTTTTTTTTTTTGTGTTCTAACAACGTTAGACTCCCCAATTGAAGAGAAGAAAAAGTTTTCACTTTTAATACATCTTCTTAAGTTTTTCGCAGATTTAATATGCTGTACGCCCTTTATTTTCCTAATAATTTTCCAAATGTCTACTGCGTATATGAATGTAACCGTATTTAAATTTTATAAAACTCTTTAGTTAAAATATGAAGAACTTCTAGCTAATAAATGAAGTATATATTTTGGCATAACGAATATATTAAAGGAAATAAAATGTTTTTAAAAATTATTACAAATATATGTATTGTATGCAACAAACTTGTTGACATTTATTTAAAGAATGCAAATTGATTGACCTTAAACAATTTTTTTCTTGAGCTTTTATTTTGTGGTATAATTTTACAGTCGTCCACAAAAAGTTTTAAAGCTTGTAAGTAACATATTTTCTGTTTAAATAAATTACAAACCTGCCTACTTTATGTTGGTAGGGTATACTTGCTTTAGTAAATAATATAAATGTTCAGATCTTCTGTGTGGTTTTGTATATGATTCTTATTAAGATTTTAAGTTTTTTTCTCTTTTTGTTATTAGTATATTGCTATGGTCACATGATTGTTATATCATCCTTTGAATATGAGAACAATCATTGTATTCTTACTTTCTATACAATTTCATTTAAAATTTTATTTTCCAAGAAATGTTGTGTACAAAGTAAGCATGGGAAACTTATAAGTAAATAAATTTAAAGTCTGTACTATATTGAAGTAAATTCAACAAAGCATTGTAACACAAAAGAATAGTTTTGCATGCTGATCATTGTACCGAAAAATTATTATCTTGTGGAATAGTTTTGAATATCAGCTTTATGAAGTTTAATGAAAAAAAAACTACAGAGTCTAAAATTGTTTAAGATATAATATATTAAACAATTTTATTCCTGAACAGCAGCAACACAAAAGCTTGAAATCTGGAAAAAATAACTTATGGGCAATTTTCAAGTTCTATTTTTGAGGTGGGCAATATTCTTGCAAAAGAGACAATGCCAACAAAGTAACTGAAGAAAAAAAAACGACTGCATTACAAACCAAGTTGTTAAATGTTATGAAGCTAGCTGAATTTGCGTACAGTATGAACCGTTTGCTCTGTTGATAAGCATTTCATATAATGTAATAAAAATAACGAGACCCAAAAATCAATAGCACTACTAGCCAAAAACTCTAAGCCAACAGGGACTATTTGTCTTACACTGGATGCTTCTCGGTCTTATGTGAATTTTTATAATCACAACTTTACTTATAAAAGAGCCTAATCGCTGAAAATTACTTGCAATTTTTAGCCGATTGCAGAGTTGTAAAATAGAAGTGAAAGCTAGACATCTTTAGAGGATCATGCCATTGCGTTCTCTTAACTGAACAATTTTCTGAGCAAATTATAAAAAAAAATCCAAAAATGTGCTATTTTTCCACTTGAATAAAGGCAATTTTTTTATCTTGGACCAGTACTCAGGGGATGACCCCTACATATGCAGTGCATTGTACTGGAACTAGGAAAATGGATTGATCTGGATTAAAGAGGGAGCAGTGTTTGTGGAGGTTAAACTTTAACAATAACAGCATGAAGGACTAAAAGAAACTCTATTACAGCATTTAAAATATTGGAATTCAATTAGTTACAACTGATCAGTGCCCAGTGTATATACCTTCGACACTGCTCAGATTAGCAAAATATAGTCCAACACCTTCCACACTACAAGGTAATGAATGTAATTGAAGAGAAAACGCGGACAACGGTGAAAAAAGAAAAAAAACGTGTACACATCTTGCTACATATTCCGATGCACTTTAGTTTCATACGAAATTGATAGTGAACATATATATAGAAAATACGGATAACGGTGAAAAAAAAAAGAAGAAACACAGGGAATAGACAGCAAGCTATGTATACGGCCTGCTACATATTCCGGTGCAATTTGGTTTCATACGAATTCGATTAATGAACATACATACAGATATATGTATATAGAAAACACGGACAGCAGTAACAAAAGACGTGTGCACAGAATGAGAGACAAAACACTACTACCTTAAATAATATTAAGGAAAACCAGTTTTTCTTGTTTTTTTTTTTGTAATTTATGTTTCTTTATTATTGCGTTGTTTACTTTAGTTAAGAAAGCCTTTTTGTTTTTAATAACTTCAAATATTATGCCATCCAACGAAATTTGACTTCAAGCGTCCTTAATTACCTGAATTGGTGACTGATTGTTATCAAATAGTCTACCTCCTTCATAGACTTTACGAAATAGCCAACCCCAGACAATAATTTTTAAATCTGCCGAATAGGGTGGCCAGTCAAGAATATCAATATTTTGGCTTGCAACCAACTTCTTTACTATTACAGCGTTGAGTATACGGGCATTATACTGCTGTAATATCCAAGATATGGGTCTAAGTAGCTCATTGAAATTCGGAAAAGTTGATACCATTAACATTTTCAGTCATTGTTGCACTTTGAAATTCAAGATAGGTGATGTCACGCCTCCCTTTCGGCTGTGACGTCAAAAATCGCTTTTCTTTGAAAAGGAAATAATTTATGAAAATAATTGTTATAGCCATCAAGTTCAGCCAACTCGAATATCTGCTCATCCGTAAATACAACCGTTCTACAGTCATTTATATAACCTCTTTGCTGCACATCCAATGCGATGTAGTCTTTTGCGAATTGAAGCTGCTTTTCCTTATCCTTGCCATAGACTATGCGACCGTCGCTACAACACGTTGGCTTGTCGAGTTGTGTGTTTTGCGCACAAACTGTGCGACATTAATTCACAATTTGATTTCATACAAAATTCTGTTGAGTAAATTTGACAACAATTGATGCAACAATTGTATATAAAAATAATAGCAAATCAAAATAAAATTTTGCAACATGCTCCTATATTTTACAACCAGTCCATACAACTACCCAAAAAATCAAAACTTTTTAATCTTTCGTAAAACCGAGACACAACTTCGTACGACGACCCCACACACTTTACAATCTAATAACCATAGCATAGCCTGTGGCTTGCTTTACGAGTAGCATTACGGCATTAGCGGCTCTTTTTGTGATTTCCTGTATTTAAGATACTCACAGCATTTAATTACTCTGCGTACACTCCAGCTGGAGTTCAAGGCAGAATTAGAAACAAGAATAAGGCAGAATTAGAAACAAGATAAAAAATTTTAGACTTTTGCACAGATCAATATTTTATGCTTGGCATCCTAAGATAAGAACTTTTACTTGTGACAAACCACAATTTTAAACATAAACAGGGAATTTCCCTTTTTTGAAATATACTTCAACGAACTAGTAAAAATAACATTGTTTAAAGCACATAAAAAAAAGCCTTCCGAAATTAGAACTTAATAAGACGACATGTTTTTATGTCTGTTTTTATACCCTTCACAAAAATGTGATTCCATTTGTAATTTCTACATTTTTTGTTTGCAACCCTATAAATTATATCTATTCTGAAATAGAATTAATAGAAAATTCGATTAAGCGATGTCCGCCTGTCCGTCTGTCGGTCGTTGAAATACCGTTTCTAAAAAAATGATGAGACTTAGATACTTTTATCTTTCACTATTCTATTACCCCATCGATTCATGGCTATTGAAACTCACATATAGCTGAGGTATGTCCAAAATTCCGAAAAAAGTCATTATTTTTTGCAATTTTGTACAAAAATTAAAAACACAATTGTTTGTTTTGCTTCAAACTTCACACAACTATTAAGTATGGCGATTACAAGGCAAAAATATCTTTCTCGATATCGGTCCATATATACTCGATATATAGCCCTAACCGATTTTTTTATTTTTTATTTTATAAAATATAGCAAATAAAATTGTTTGCTATCGGTCCAAACCACTTTTTTTTACTTAAAAGCTGTTCTGAAATACTGCAAATGACAATTTCCGATGTCGGTCCAAATATACCCCAGCTATAACCTAAACCCTTATGTATTTGATTGCCTTACGGTGTGCGCAGTGTTGAACTATTTTTTATTATTCTGAGCAGTGAGTATTCTGGGCACTGATCAGTTTTAACTAATTTAATTTCTGCACTTTAAATGCTGTGATAACGTTTGTTTTGGTCGTTCCGTGTGTTCACAACATTACTCCCTCCTTCATCCTCATAATCTGTTTTCTTAGTTCCAGTACAATGCACTGCATATGTAGGGGCTATCCCCTGAGTACTGGTCCAAGATTAAAAAAAAACCGATTTTTCCATGAAGCTAACTAAAGATTTTTTTTTTTTTTTTTTGCTTAAAATAAGTTCTGGGAATAAAAGGAAATCCTGGTTATAAAAGGAGGGTACTAAAATACAGAAAATGAATAATTCCGATACCCGAAGTAATATAGTGTAAACCAATTTTTCAAAAAAAAACAATAATAATGATAATAAATAAATTTTGCTTAAACGCAGTTAAAGGAAGTTACTAAAATACAAAAAATGAAAATTTTTGATATCGGTCAATTTGTAAGAAGTTCTGGTAATATCATGAGTTAAATAAAAAAAATTAAAATTACCGATATGGTTAGGTATATACCCGAGATATGGCCTAAACCGGTTTCAATTTTTCCATGAAAATTTCCAAATGGTGATAACAAACAAAAATATTATTTTCCCGACATCGGTACATATATATCCTAGCATATTTAGTTGAAACTTGTAGTATATGCAATATATTATATTCAATAGATTCGGCCCAGCTGAATATACCCCACTCTTACTTGTTTTTATATGTAATTTCTTATGTATTTTTTCATGTCTGTCAAAATTTTTATTTTTACAGACGGTTTGTAAACTCTGCTCACAGACGTACATGTATATGTACATATATATGTACGTCTGACATTTTCTATATTTGTTTTTATTTAAAAAACATTTCATTAAAAAAAATAATTAAAAATTCTGATAGCGGGTTGAAATTAAATAAATATTATTTGGCCTGAAGAAGCTATCCAAAGGAAAGCGAAATATTGCCAGATAATCAAAAAACAAAAAAACTAAAAATTCCAAAATGACCTTAAGCTCGCACAATTACACATATTAAGATTAAATTAAAATTTTAGATTGGGAAAAATTACATTTAGATTGTTAAAAACATGTTGTGTGCTATGTACCTTAATAAGGGGCTACAGTTTTATGTCATAATTCTTATCTCTGGGCGTTCTAAATTTAAGAATGTTACAATTTGTGAGATTCTACTGTATTGTTAAATTTACCATCCTGCCTTACAAATTTACATTATGCCTTTTTCTTGTATTACTCTTTTTATGATTTAAACCAAACTTTTAACTATTATGTATTGCTTTTTTTTTATATGTAATAACTTTCAAAATCATATCGTTTAGTGTAATCGAATATTAGGTTTATTTATTTAAATTACAAATAAAATTTATAGTCTGGTTATAAAACATGTTCGATATTTGTTTATATTAACATGGGCACATAAAATAAAACATTTGCCAATAAAACAAACACAAAAGCCAAAGTAAGAGAAAAAAATGTGCATATGAAAACGGATTATTTATCGATTCCAAGTAATTGTCTGAAAGCTTAACAATAAAGTTAAGCTAATATTTTCAAATAAACGCCTATTAAAGCATTTAGTACATGCTGGGCAAGATAAGTCATGGCCACACAAGCAACTGAATCCAAAATATGCACTCAAAAATATACACTCGCATAGACACGAACTCACACGCATACACACAGACGCACTCAAACACTTTAAAATATTTACTGAACTCGGTTACTGCAGGACAAACAAAACTGTATTTAAGACTCAATTCACACAAGTCCAAACAAAAGAAATCAAATGTACAACCGCACAAACCAAACAAAAATATAAAAAAAAAATAGAATCAAACTCATGAAGGAACCAGTACAACCAGTACAATAACCGACAATTGGGACAAAAGTCTAAGCTCTTTTCATAAAACAAAAATTTATGGTTGGCAACGATAACCTACAAATACGTTCAATACAAACAAACTTTTAAACAGGCAAACAGACACACACACACACACACAGACACGTATACCCAAACACATAACCACAAATATTTATACAGACACAATAGATTTTGAGTTTTCCAGCCACAAACAAAAGGAGAAAAAGATGGCTATTATCGATAAAGGTCGTTGGCCATTAAAAACCGAAAAAAAGGAAAAAATTTTAAACTAAAAAGAAAAACAAAAGCTGTTTAGTACAATGGCTAAGTAAGCAGGGAACATTTACTGGTATAGTTTTTGTATTTGATGCCCCATAAATAGGAAATGATTATTTATAACATTTTATAATGAAAAATCATTTAATAGAAATTGTCACAGCTTATTTGCACAACAAAATATTTTTCTTATTGGGCCCAGTTTTTGCTCATTATGTCATTTGGTGTAGGTTTATTTTTAAAGAAATATTATAGCCTACAGCTGTTTACTTCAATTGGACAAGAATAAATGCTAAGAAAGTAATAATTTCTAAGGCTAGTAAACTCTAATTTACTACAAATATATGTAACGTAAAAAATAAAAATTTCTTGACTTCTTGAGATTGCCTGCACGAAAAAAAATTATATATATGTATATGGTTAACACGACAATATTTTAGAGCCAATATTCTATTGCTGATTTATATGATTTCCATAATCATAATAATGTTATATGTAATATAAAATAGATAACAATTTTTTTATTTGAGAGTGCCTACATTAAAAAAATATATATGGTTGACACGCAACACACTATTGCCTGGGGCAATGCAATTATTTTGATGTTTTAGTCGAGGTTTGCAGGTATTTGCAGACCAGTTATTGACATGGCTGTTTAAGTTAAGGGACTTACAGTGCAAAAACTCTTCAATCTTGTTTCACAAAATATTATGCGTAAACGAGAGTCACTTACTTTCAGTTCTGGAATGATTTAAATTTTAAAAGGATGAAACTTCAGAACGTTTTTTAAAAGTTCCTGAATAATTGTTCTTGGAAGTGCCAGTAAGGCTGTTCTTTTTCGTATTGAAAGTCAACGATTTTCACACAAACTGCTTTCAACCAGTTCAATGTTTTCACGAGTCGTTGAAGATCGGCTGTGCTCTGGCCGTGGGAGGTGCACGTTATCTCTGCACCCACAAATGAATAAAATTTGCACTAAGTCCATCCCATATTCACCGAAAATCAAACTTTGAACAAAATTGTCGACGGGCAATTACGGAAGAATCACCTCTTTAAAAAAATGTCTGCACTCGAGCACGCGATTCTAACTCGACCAAATTGACATCGTGGGTGACAAATCAGCATGACCAATAATTCCAAAAACGGCGTCTTCTGCCCACACCGTTTTTGAAATAATCGTAATTAAAAATATAAACATGTACAAATACAAACCATTTTTCCATAAATCAGTAGGCAACATATACTGTTAAGTTTTTACCTTTAAAACGGACTCTTCAATTGCAAGTGAAATAATAATACAGGCACTTGTTTGTTACACAGTACTTATATACTTCATTATTTTATTTACACTTAATACCGCTGTAAAGTAATAGCATGTTCACATGAAGGCTTTTATTCGAGGTTCACTCTCTCATTCGCAGTTCCCAGCCCAATCTTGATTGAACCAACACGATTCTCCATAAAAATTTTGAGAGCGAACCAACTTGGTTCATTTTGAGTCTTGTTGCGAACCATCTCCAAATTTGATCATAAATTATCGCTAGTTTATCTTAACTAGTTCTCATAAAAATGTAAACAATGAAAAAACTGATAATTAATGTGTGTAAAACCAAAAGAAACACATTGAACATATAAAAATTGGATATTTACATAAAGGTTGGAATGAAAATTGAAAAAAGAAGTAGCGAAACCTTAGCACAAAATATGTAAACATCAGTGGGAAATAAAAAAGACCGTCTGAACACCTAGTTCCACAATGTTTCACGTGGTTCAGAGAGCGAACCATGAAGTGTTTCGTATTACCGTCTTAACATGGTATAAAACACCAGTAGTGAAACTCTCTAACTTTTAACGATTTTAAAAGAACATAACTTAACGCGAACTATTGTGGTTTGCACCTCTTGTTAATTGTGAATAACGTGGCAGCTGTGTTAAAAATAACCACAAAGAGGTATAGAAAAAAAAGCAAATAAACTTGGTAATAATTGCAATTTTTCACGGATAACGAAGCTATTTGGTTCATTCGCATAATTACATTTAAAACAAAAACAACGTTTAAAATTTTTGGTATTATGAACGAAGGAACAGTTTCGTTATCCGTGAATTGGCACTAAATTTATTATTTAAAATATTTGTTGATAAGTACGATAAGTAAGATAAGAACATGCCAATCAACAATTGGAGTGCTAAAAAGTGGCTGATTTTCCGACAATCCGTATCCAAATACTCTAAAGCCATTCTAATAGAAATTATAATGACACTGTTGTTAAAATAAATGTTTAGTTAACGCTAATCATACAATCAGGCTATAAAAACAGCTGATTTAAAACGAAGGAAAATAGTGTTAAAAAGTATTAGAGAATCACCAAAACGCCAATATTAAGGCCGTGACAGATAAAACTTTGAGGCTTTGCATGAAGTTTAGACCTTTAACAGAAAAGCGCAAAGCAAAAGGTGTACGTCACAATAAAAACTTTGGCAACGCTCACGATTTGTTTATCTATCTAAAAAAAAATTTTTTAATTCATACATTTAATCATTTTTTAGGATAACAGAAGTTAGAAATTTTATTAGACAAACTACTGAAAATGGTTCTAATTGTTTTCTTAGCGTATAAAGCTAGGAAAAACTTCAACGCGTAAAAAGATGAGAGCTGCCGAACTTTTCGCTTCGCGTTGCGTTAAAAGTGCTCTATGTGACATATTTCATATAAGTATATATATTTTATCTTAGATGTCGAAGCGAATTTGCAACGCAAAGCGAAGCAAAAGTTTTATCTGACACGGCCTTTAGTGTTAATTTCTATAAACGAATTTTATTACCGTTAAAACAGGTTACTTACACTGCTTACTTTTCTGACAACATTTAAAATTAAACTCTCTCTGTCTCTCTCTCTCTCTCTCTCTCTCTCACTATCACCTTCTTGCTATCCGCTATTATGCTGCTATTTATATTTCTTTATTACCTTCGTATGTTCATGACACTTATAGTTAAAGATAATTCCAGACTAAAATGTACAAATAATATTGCTGCGCCCATACACACACATGCTTGCGAAACAAAAAGGACGCAACAATAATAATAAAATCATTATTGATTAAATATTTCTTATTTTTGCAGCCAAAGATCGTTTTTTATTTTTTATAGAAAATTCAACAGTATTTATTTTCAATATTTCGATAACAATTAGTTATCATCGTCTGGAAAATTAATATGTTATTAAAAAATTTTTCAATTTGAAAAATTATTGTCTAAAAATTCCTATATAAAAAATAAAAAACATCTTTAGCTGTAAAAATAAGAAATATTAACATAAACAAGATCAAATAATTAAATATCAAACATTATTGATTAATTTACTTAAAATTTTGTGCTCTTTATATATTTTGTTTTTATTCTGAAACAAACTAGTTACAATGTGATCCTATGTAATGCAGAAATGAAACACATCATTACTATCTTGCAGACTTGGACCATTTCATTGTTAAACAAGTATTTGTATGTATATTTTTAATAAAGTAAAATAAGTTCGAAAGTAAGTATGTTCTCATATCTGCTTATAGTTCCACGTGAGTTAGTCCGTGGAGTAGTATTACGTAGTAGTTTACAAACTACTCCTCCATGGTAGTGACATGGAGTATTTTCTCAATTCTGGAGTACGCCACAGAGTAGTGACATGGAGTAGTTTTGTAACTAATCTCATGTAATGCAAAGATGGATTTTATGTGGTCTATCCCTAAGACATCTTTATGTTAAAAATACCTTTTGCGTTCCAGAAAATACCTTGTTTTCGACAAACAATTAGATCCGTTTTGGATTACTCCTAGTCCGTTGCCCACCATTCATTACATGCATGTACTCGTATAAGCTAGTCGAATTTTTTCAAGGATAGCTTTATATTATACGTGTACGATGTACGGTTAAATTTATAGCAAGCAAACCAACAGCTGCAAAGTGAGTTCGAAATAATGTAAATTGGTAACAATTAGTGTAACGCACAAAGTATGCTACAGATGCAAGATGTAATAATCATTATATAAAGATGTTGAAAGTATTCGTTGTTTTACCTAGTCGTGTGACGAAGCTACATATATTCAACAGCATTTGAACGAAATAAAACAAACTCATATCCGGAAACTTCTGTTTTCACTGTCACATAACTCTAATATGACCACCAGAATTTTTTATTGGGTTATAACATTCTACACGTTTTAGAAAACGAAACCAAGGAATTTGACTAAATTGAAACAGTCCCTTAGAAAAGCTTACCGACTACAAAAAGTGCAAGATAATAAAAAATATAAGAATAGAAATGAACAGCTGTTAATTTTTTTCAGTGGTGTCACTTGAAGTTTTTGCGCTTAAGAAAATAAATAAACAAATGAACAGCTGTAAATTTTAGATTTTTTTCACAATTATCATGTAATCCAAAAATATTAATGTTTCATGTATCATATTAGTCGTATTAACACAACCAATATGTAATGTTAAAAACTACGCTAAAAAATAGTTAGCACTGAAGTCATGTAGTCGTGTTGCTGAAAAATAGTCCTTTTTGTATCAACAATTTTCTTCTATTTTTCTGTTCAGCCTACCTGCCGTCGTGAATGTGTTTAATGCATTATTTACCAGATCTCAAATTTGTACCACTTTTTGCAAGATCTTGTTTGTCATTTTCTAAAAGAAATTTATTTTCCACTGAACACTAAAATGTAGTCCGAAAATATATTAATGCTTAGTCGTACTCAGTAGGATAAAAAAAATCAATACCTCTACAACATGCATGACGTTGGCTTTTCTTCCATACAACTGAAAAATTACGGAATTCACACATGTGACTTCTGCTAAATTAAAAATTCTACAAAACTCTGGCACATTGTTGTTTACCTTTGAATTACAGCAGAATGAAGGATACCTTTTTTTCTTAGAACGTGCTTGAATTATAATTGAGAATATATTTTTTTAGTTGGCAAAATGAACTAACCAGTGACCTTAAACATATAAAATAAAAATATTTTTAAGAAACCATTTTATTGTATTTTTTATTTATTTAATTAATTCATTAGCATTAATTAACTAATGTTTAACATTATGTAAAATTTTTATGGTTAAACTATAAATTAAACAAACACTATTGCTTGATGTAGCGCAAAGCAGTCTGACAATCTATTCCAATTTATATTCAAATGTTTTCCATGAGCATTTAGACTTGTGTTCAATTGTTCTTTTATAAAGTCATGTGCATGCACAATTGTCTGTCTAGTGTTTAAATGTAGTGTAATGACACAATGATTAGGAAAACTTGCGTAAAATAGTGAAGAGTCAGCCCTGCTTACATCTGGATTGAACATGAATACATTTAGTTTTGTAAAATGTCCCTTTATCAATTTGGTTTTGTAGTTTACTCGCAACAAACAAAATCTCTGTATGAATTATCTTATCTCAAGGCCTATTTACCAGGAACAGTGTTTGGAGTAAATTAAAATTGTGATACTTAAAAAAAGCAACCAATCAGATTCAAAATTAAAACCAAATTTAAAATAAAATATATGTATTTCTTGCCTGGCTACCGAAATCGTTTCGTTAAGTTTTATTACAAAATAATCTGGCTTGTTGTCAAATAGTTTACAACTAACAGACATATCGGAGGTAATCAAGGCGAATAATACATGATTTTGGCAAAATAAATTTTATAAACGGCCTTAGTTAGCTTAGATTTAACAGACGACCAACCCACTTGGGTCCAATTTTGCCACATTGTGTTGCCTGGGTGTGATCAACATATCACTGGTTCAGAACCAACCCCAGGACCGGATAAATGAATACAATCCACTTACATCACATTCTGATACTTCTGCCAAATCATAAGGCATCGGTCTGGCTAGATACGAATCCCTTGTACAGAGATAGAGCTAAGCACTGATAGAGGAAGTGCTCAACACTCTCTACTTCCTCCTCGTCTCAGCAACTTCTACTCGCCTGCATCCGTATGTCACAATGTCCCGTCAAGATCTCCATAGCAGAACGCTACCTCCGTCGAGGCAGGCCCCTAAGGATTGTAGTTCTTCTGTTATCATATCTGGGCCATGTCAGCCTTAATATTTGACAGGCTCTCTAGACCATCTGTCTGATGTTGTACTTGTTTCTTGCATGCCTTATTGGGATTCCACCCATCCCATCTATATCTCTTTGTTGAAGCTCAACACCATCGTTTGCCAGTTCTTCTGCTTGAATATTTCGCCTGCATCCGTATGTCACAATGTCCCGTCAAGATCTCCATAGCAGAACGCTACCTCCGTCGAGGCAGGCCCCTAAGGATTGTAGTTCTTCTGTTATCATATCTGGGCCATGTCAGCCTTAATATTTGACAGGCTCTCTAGACCATCTGTCTGATGTTGTACTTGTTTCTTGCATGCCTTATTGGGATTCCACCCATCCCATCTATATCTCTTTGTACTGTCAGTACAAATTGGGATATTCGCCCGTATATCCTGCTGTAGCTTAACCAGTTAGCTGCCTTAACCAGTTAGCAGGCCGTAATTTCTACCTGCGCTATGCTACACTCATCTTGTTGCTTAAAACTAACCCACCTGTTACACTTCTGATCACTACCGAGACCGCACCTGACAAATTACAACAAATCTTTAGTGGGGCAGTAGAGCCGGTTAGCAGTAATAAATATTCTCCGCAAGGTTTACTATTCTTCCTATTACTGAGGAATTAAAATTTGAGCGTGTCTGAAATGTTGTAATGAACATTTTTTTCTCATGCCGGCTATCAAAAAATCAATGGCTCAATATCGAACAATTTTGGTTTCTAAATCGACCCACCCTAATGCATACGAGATCTGATAAAAAATAACCGTTATATTTAACTTTTTAAAAATGTATTTATTTATTCATCAATAACTAGCCTCCCCCCTCCTTTCATCGTCAAAGTAATCCCCTTCAGATATATTACACTTATGCCAGCATATCTTCCAATTTTCAAAACTTTTCTGAAACCCACTTTTATAGGGGCATGATAACGGTTTTGTTTTTAGCCAACAACTCAAGCACAAGCATCGATGTGTGAACTGGTGCGTTATCATGGTGTAATTCCATGATTGTTGTTTCCAGAATTCTGTGCTTTTCTGAAGAATTGCTTCACGCAAACGGCGCATAACTTCAAGGTAGTATTCCTTATTGACCATACGACCTTGTGGCAAGAATTCATGATGCACCGCATCATTTCAGTCGACGAAAACAGTGAGCAAACCTTCACATTTGACCGAACTCGACGTGCTTTTTTCGGCCTAGTCTCTTCTAAACGCTTCCATTGGGATGATTTGGCTTTGATTTCAATGTTATAGCCCTACACACATGATTCGTCACCAGTTAAGACCATTTTGAGGAAATGTTGATGATGTTCAACAGTTCCTGAGCGATGTCCATGCGACGATGTTTTTGCTCAAAATTTAGTATCGAAGAGCACACCAAAACACGACTAACCTTTTCATTTGTCAAAAGCAAACTGACAATCCGAAATTGCTGGTATTACCAACATATCTCAGGTAAAAAGGTCCTAACAAACACAATTGCAATTTTACAGGGGAAGAAAAAATCGTAATGGAAATTGTATAAATAGGTACATCTAAAAGTAACTTCTTTGCTCAATTGCTTGTAAGTGCGATATGTTTGAAATTATATAATTAAATCTTTGCGACACTGTGTACTTGTGTAAAACGTAATAGAACCTTTAAAAGAGATCAGTTCAGGAAAAATGCGAGTCAGGGCCTTTCTACGTGAGATAAATGATATATAATAGACATGTGCAGCAACATAACAGAAAAAAATTTGAAAATTGAACATACGTAACTCATGGAATTTAAAAAAAAAATTTTATCCGACCATGTATATACAGATTTTCTTCATGCTATGATTGTGTTTATGTGTATGTATACCAACGACTCGTGTAGAAAATATATATGAAAAGGTCATAATGTTTTGAAGTTTGAAGAAATATTTTAGACGAGTTGCCCATCTGCGTCCTGTAAGCAGTACTTATATTTAATTTGTTTTATACGTGTTCCAATTTAGCTTTAAATTTGTTTTAATTATTATTTATATAGTTCAGTATTAAGTTTTAATTGCTATTGAATTTTTATAGATTTTTAAGGCCATATTCATAAAAAAATGTTTTTTTTTTTACAAATTTCTGTACAAAGTTTGTCAAATAAATCTTAAATCTTTAACAATGGCTATAAACAACGAATTAAAGTACGAGTTGCTTGACCATTCACCTTATTCTCCTGATTTAGCTCCCAGTGAATTTTACCTGTTCCCAAATCAAAAAAAGTTCCTTGCTGGCAAACGTTTTACTTTAAATGAAGATGCAATTACAGTTGTAAACCACTATTTTGAAGACCTTGAGGAAAACTATTTTAATCAAAGGATAGAATTGCTAGAAACGCGTTGAACTAAGTGTATTGAAGTTTCAGGAGATTATACTGAAAAATAAAAATATTTTCGAAAAACTAATTATTTTCTTTCATTGATACTCGTAGGCTAAGAAGTTTCCGAACCGCCCTCGTAAATATAAAATATTTTTTTACGACTACGGCCGTTAATATTTCGAAATTTTTTAAAAATTATGGCATATATTCGTATGTGAGTTCTTTACATTAAATTAAGACTGATGGTCTAGTGTTGGAAACAAAATAAAAAATGGTTAATCAAATCAAGTTTTCAGCAGCTCTAAAAGCGAGTATTTAACTTCCTCTTTAAAATTTTAAATTTTAAATTATTAATATGATCTAGTTAACTGCAAAACACCACCCGTACACACATGGTATCTATTACGACCCAAAAATCTTACGATATTCAATTCTGTAAAAGTTTTAAAGGCTTCTTTTGCTATGTACATACTTTTGATACTTTCCACCGTGCGTAAGTATGTACAGCTTTCAATTTTGGCTAAGTATGTGTTCTGACTCTAGTAAACTTCAAGGTAAAATTATTTTTACTTTGTTAACACACTGTGCACGTGCATTATATACAACCTCATTTATATTATGTACACTGCCATTGATCATTTGAATTTTTTTTTTTTTTTTATAAAAAAAAAAGAAAGAAAAAATGTCTATTCATTGGAATCATTTTGTAGCTTTAAAAGAACAATTAACTACAATGATGTATAGAACGTCACTAAAAACTCTTATCGCCTGCATTATTAAAGATGTGTGTCATTATGGCAAAATTCTTAGAACATTATTGCAAACGAACACAATAGAGTTTTGATTTACATAAAATTTAGCAAACAATTTAAATTGTATTAAAGTAAAACTTGAATGTATAAATTTGATTGTGTGAAATTCGTTTGAAAGATATATGAAATTTTCATTTTTAAAATTTTGTTTAATGTCTTTAATAAGAAAATTTAAAAACCCCATTTCATTAAGATTTCGACCAATTTTAATTATTGAATTTGAATGTATAAATTTCATTGTATGAAATTCGTTTGAAAGAAATATGAAATTTTCATTTTTTAAATTTAGTTTAATGTCTTTAATAAGAAAATTTAAAAACCCCATTTCATTAAGATTTCGACCAATTTTAAATTATATTGTATGTAAAAATTTATTCATACTAACACACTGAGTTACATATGAAAGTATCACGATAAGACCAATAACTTATTATTGGCCTAAAATAGGGTAAATAATAATTTTTCATAAACTTTCAATGTGATGAAATAGATAATGACTTAAACTCACTTCACTTAATTCAGCGTTTTGTTCACATAATTATTTTCTATGTTTCCCAGCTATCTATATGTCAACATTTCATAGTTGAATGTTTGAGAATATCTTTCAAGAATTTCTATGATAATATGATTATGGTAGCTCCTATGAAATATAGACATTCAGATAGCTGGGAAACATGAAAACAAGCTATTTGTGATAATCACTTAACAATGTGAACGAACTTGTCAATGGTTCAACACCGTCTCCACACAGAAATATAAAGATTATAGAAAAAATAAAACTAGTACAATTTTCGCCTGAAAAAATAACGTGTATGTATAGAATAGGCTTGAAAAAGGACACGAATGAGTGTACTTAGGCAACTTGTATATACAGTTCGACGCCCCTTAAAAAACACAGATCGTATATTTTGGTATTTTGTCAAATTGACATAACATGCAAAAATAGACCCTGTTTGAAAATGGTTCAGCTCTCGAGAGATTAAAGATAGAGCCAAAATATTTTAGGTGTCATCATAAAAAATACCTATGTTCATATTAAGCAGGGTGCACTTCGTACGAACTTAGCTTCCATACTCTTTGAGTCTTTTAGAACATATTCTTTACTGTCCAGCTACAATTATTAATTTTTTCCCCCAGAAACAAAATGTTTCTTATTCAATATATAATTGGAGTAAATTGTTTCTTTTTTGTTTTCCAGAGTTGTGTTGTGTTGTGTGTACGTAGGCTGGCTTGGCATGAAGTTTATCTATGCCACTTTTATTGTTTTTATTATTATTTTTTATTTTAGTCGCTTTTGTTTTTGACGTACTTTTCTATTTTCAATGCTTAATTACAATATTATACTTATGTTAGTGCATATTGTAATCAATTGTTAATTAAGAAACTTTTCATGATGAGTTCAAGAGGTGGTCTATGGGTAGCTCTTGTTAAAAGCCTATTTAATCGGGCAGATATCCAGTAATGTAATTTAAATTACCTTGTAGTGTGGAAGGTGTTGGACTAAATTTTGCTAATCTGAGCAGTGCCGAAGGGAACTGATCAGTTCTAACTAATTTAATTCCAATATTTTAAATGCTGCAATAGAGTTTGTTTTAGTCTTTCGCGTTGTTATTGTTAACACTCCGCGAACACTACTCCCCCTTTCCTCCTCACCATAACCTATTTTCCTTGTTTCAGTACAATGCGTTGCATATGTAGGGGTCATCCCCTGAGTACTGATCCCAGATAAAAAAAAAAGACAGCCTTACAATTCAGTGCCTTACAGTTACCACGACTACGTATTCCAAAACAATAACCCCAGTTATCATATTTTGTTGTTGTTGAAAAAATACATGCTTTAAATCAATAATTTCTTTAACTAAACTTTGTTTTTGAATCCGCAAATTCCTTTTCAAGTCCGCATTCCAACAATTTATCAACTGCTTCAGCAAGTTTTTTTTTAAGCGATCTGTACAATTTTGACTTTCAGCGCCTGAGAGGCATTATAGAAGCACCTTTACATGAAACATGAAAAAAAAATTCTGTGCACGAATAACGCCTTGCGCAAATTTAGAAGTGAATGGAGCGACGAGGACAAAATGCCCCTAAATATGCAAAAGGACTGGCGTACCAGTATTTTCTCACTATTTTCATTTTATCGATTTACTTGTGTCATTTTTTGTGTAAACATATTAAATATATAACAAAATATAATGTAGTAAGAAGATAAAGAAAATTCAATTAGCGGTACCTATGTACCTAAAGCTTTTGTATGTAGCTAAAACTTTTAATGAAGATATCTTCGTATATGCTAACACAAACAGCACCGAAGAATTACCTGTGATCAGGGCTGGGCAGTATTTGAAATACTTGTATTTGAAATACGTATTTGAAATACAAATACGTATTTTGTATCTATATTTCAAATACATTACCTGAAAGTATTTAGTATTTTGTATTTCAAATACCTAATTTAAAAGTATTTTGTATTTCAAATACATGTGGCTCAAAAATACATTTTTTTTTTATAATTAAAAATAAGTTGTTTCACACAAAAGCTAACATCGCTAGAAACTACTACCATTAAATGTTTATCATTTAGCAACACTGTAATTCAGCTTTCAATTGTTTTGCCCAGAGCGAGTTCATTTTACACGAATCAGGTGATATCAGTAAAAATTTGCACATATTCGCCACGAGATTTTTCTGTCAAACTTTATATATTTATAATACAATTATTACATTGAATTTATATATTTTGTTACATCGAGTTTATATATTTATTGTTACATTGAGTTTATATATTTATAATACAATTGTTACATTAAGTTACAATTGTTACGATGAGTTTTGAATTTTGTAAAATATTTTAAAATTGAAAAAATAAACAAAAGTATTATGGAAATTAAAATTTCCATTAGACAACTTGCATGGCAGCACATTTGAGCATTCAGCTTATCACTCAGTCTTTTCAAACACATTCAGCACGATCAAATTCATTGATTCTTACGGCATCACTTTTTATTGAAAAGTGAACACCACTCCAGTCAGTGAGTTTTACTTTGAGTATTGACTGGTAACAAAAATTCATCGTTGCGGAATGTGGCCCCTGGCGTGATATCGCCTTGTACGTATATGTTTAAGGTAATAAAATTTATTATGAGATTTCACGATATTGACAGTGCCTTTATTTTCATAATGCATTCGGCTGAATATGATTAGTACTTTTATTAAAGAGCACCACAAAATTAATACAGAATAACGTTTTATTTATAATCAGGGTATTCACGAACCGCTTCAAGTCTCGCATTGTATATTTCTACTGTCAAAATTTGAATGAAAATTCAATTACGAGTACACAACGATTTTGGCTAGTAAGCTTGTGCATTTAACAAACCACCTGTTTTGTTATTTTTAAGCGCGTTTATGTGTATTACTATTTTTAAACTCACAAATTTCCTAGTTGGTTCAGTTTGAAAATGGTTCTCTTCTAGCAAATTTCCGATTTTAATAATGTTCTCTCTATGGAACTACTCATCTATTTTGCCTATCACAGTTGTTAACAGCAAAGCATATTTTATGGCTTTAACATCGGCCTTCTTAAATCTTAATGTATTAAAATTATTTATTTGTTGCTCTGCTTATTATATACTCGTATGTAATATGGTGCTGTCATTAAAAATCTTAAGTGAATAGTTAAAGTAGGCTTAAATATTTGAAATACAATTGATGCAGGAAAGAATTGTTTCCGTGTTGGGTACAACAGCTAATAAATGACGGATGCCATAGTAAGATTAAAGTTTTGAGTTACCCGTTTATAGTAAGGCGCTGTTAACAAGCTTAAAATTGTCTTATTATCTGTTTTGTAATTTATTAACAGAAGCTTAATTTTGCTTTCGCATCACAAGAATTGTTTGTACATAAAAATGAATTTCTTCCAGCTGATATGTTTTAACTTTGGTGGGCAAATTTATAAAGAAACGTGTTTTTATTGCTGCTAGTTTTGTTTGTTTGATAACTTTAAAACGCTTTATTCATTTTATTTACTACAGAATTTAAAAACAGATTATTAATGCTCAAAAAGACGATCTTTATTTCTTTAATGCCTGCCGTTACAATCATCATCAGTCGCAAAACACGAAATTTCCTACTATTACTTTGGGGATTTTTATATTATTGTTGATGTCGGTGTTGTTCTTATTATTGTTGTTGTAATTATAGCTGTTGCTTGGCTACCTCTATCCGTTCGAAAAGCACAGTTGTTGGTAGCTTTCCGTTTTCCTGTTTCCTGTTTGCTTTTACTCAAATTTGGTTTATTTTCTCTTACAACGCTAACATTGCGACTCTCCCTGATTCAGTTTCACCTTCCCTGCTTGTTTTTTAATACATCTATATAAACATATTTATTTTAAACTTTAGTCTACTTCCTTTTTATTGTCACTAAAATTTGTTTTTATGTGATAGAAAATCTTTTTATATCATTTTACAGTTGTTATTTTGACGTTTATTTTCTTTAAAACAAATTTGTATAAGTGTGTTTTTTTCTCTTGCAATAAAAGTCTTTACTCATAAATAAATTTGTCGATGGTTAAACAATTTAAATAAAACAGGCAGTAGCCAAAAACAAATTTATCGGAATAGCTCAAGACTGAACATAGGGTAGAGTTTTGTTTTGCATCATGTGTGCGCGTGTTTTTTTTATTATATTATGTTTTTCCTGCGTTTGTTTTTTCTCTATTTGTTATTATTAATATCTTTTTTATGTTCTTCCTATGTATTTATTACTGTTGAACTAATTTTTGTTATTCTGAGCAGTGGCGAAGGTATATACACTGGGCACTGATCAGTTTAACTAATGTAATTTCAACATTTTAAATACTGTCATAACGTTTGCTTTGGTCATTCCGTGTGTTAAGTTCACAAACATTACTCCTCTTTTCCTCCTTCTCATAATCTATTTTTCTAGTTCCAGTACAATGCACTGCATATGTAGGTGCTATCCCCTGAGTACTGGTCCAAGATAAAAAAAAGATATATACACTAAATATTAACCTTACTTAATTGAATAGATTGTTGAATTAAAAAGAGCCTTTAAAGTACTTAATGTCTTAACTTACTCTTACTTAAGATTTGATGTCTTTGTTAAGTTTAAATTTGCTTTTAAGAGTAAAGAAATTGAAACTAGCGGTTATATCTTCAGAAAATTGGCCAAGTCCTGTTTATTTGTTAAAATTTTTTTTTTTGCTTGTAATAAAATTTCTCATAATGAAATTAATTGTTATTTTGCCGAGAAAGTGCACACATAAAAATAAGTATGCATTTTATGTTTATTAAATTAAAAAACATGACAAGGTTAATGAGCGCAAATATTTGTATAAACATATACATTTTATGTTTCGATCCAAAATTAATTCAGCTTGTGTTTTATTATACGTGCATCCTTAAATAACATATCATTGTCTTATGCTAGGAACACAACTGCGACGAACGACGTATTTCGCTTATCGCGACGGATTCGCCGGCAAATATTTAATGTATAAATTCGTCGTGTGAAGCTCAATATCTTCGAACTTTTGTGTAACATTGTTTACACTCCGTGCAAAGAAAAAATTTAAAAAAATGAATACGAGTACAGTATAATATATATAATACTAAGGAGACCATATTAAAAGTAAACCTATACAAATCCCATCCTTAAGATGGATTTTTGAACAAATTATCTGATGTACTCTATATTTTGAAAACATCTTCATAAATTTTTTACAACATGGATTAATATAAACATAAAAATTATTATTTCGTAAAAAAATTGTTTTTTTTTTTATCAGAAATCTGATACTATTTTGTTTGTCGTCCGCTAATGAAACCATAAGAAATAAATCTATTTTAACTTTCGCTAATTATGACAATATTCGATCAACACCACGATTGTGTGCATTTTCATATACATCAATGTTTTTTTTAATTTTGGCGATGTATATTCGCGGCCAAAAATTCGTCGTTCGTCGCAGTTGTATTCTTAATATTACACAGGAGAACAATTTTTTAGTAAATTTTAATAAACTGTTTGAATACGGACCTGTAAAGGAGTTCATGTATTCAAACAAATTGATCAAATATTTTTTCAAACAACAACAAAATACGATATCCATGATTATTACTATTATACTCGTACATGAAAATTATTTCAACAGACAAACATTTTGTGGCGTTTATTTACTTTATATTAAAAATTTCAGACGTGTTCTTAGAAACGTAGATCACTAAAATTTAGCATTTTCGATTTGAAAACGCCAAAAATGTGTTTTGTCAAACGTATAATGAAAGACGTATGGTTTTGCGATTTCAAAACGACAAATAGGTGTTCTGGCAAACGAATATCGCTTAAAATTTGCGACTTCAACAATATCGAAGTGAACTGATTGAGCTTGCTAAAACTAAACTTGCGAAAGCAAATATAATTATTCACAATTAAAATTTAATATGCGGGCATGTTCTGAGAGACGAAAATCGCTTAAATTTAGCGTTTTCAATTTGAAAACGCCAAATAAGTGTTCTGAGAAACTTATAACACTAGAAGTTATCGTGTAGAAAACGCATATCGCTTAAAATTGACGACTTCAACTCGCATGTGTAAATTAAAGTGAACTGATTAAATTCGCTAAAACTGAACTTGCAAAAGGCAATAAAATTATTCACAGTTCAAATATATGTAATAGGTTTTCTTCTTATTTCAATAAAAAGTTGAAAGAAGCTTACACATTTTCCGAAACGCCAGTAAAGTGCGCGTTCCTTAGAATATCCAAAAATCAGTTAAACGTTTTTCAGAATACTTTGCGGTTTCAGAACGCACATTTCTCAGTACATGGCTGATGTTTTTTTTCAATTTCAATAAACAATTAAAATAATATTATTCATTTTCAATTAAACATAACAAATTACAAAATTTCTTTGCGTGTCAAATTTTTTTCGTTTTATATAAAAACCATATATGTACATTATTGTATTTGTCGCATTCTTTCATAGATTTTAACAAGTAGTCTGCTGTTTTGAATGTGTTTAGTTTTTAACTTATTTGTGTTTATGTATTAACGGCATAGACAGACGACATGTATTTCTTCATGTAACTCCCCATGCCAGTCAAAATTGTCGCTTTTACCGAAGGTTTATAAAACTAAAGCCAAATTAGTTTCTACGTTCTTTTGTGGTGTGAATCAGCTGTTTTATTTCTGTTCAATTGAAACTATATGTGTATGGTTTGTTTTTACTCTTTCGTTCTGTTCTGTTCTGGACTACTCTGTTGAAAATTTAATTCAACGTTAAGTGACAGATGTTTGTATGTATGGCTTTTTCTGCTATGGAAAAATTTTTATTTATACTAGTGGAAATCACCGGACAACGCAGTCGACTGCATTCTTTCTTTTACCACTATTAAAAAATGCATTCTCATATAAAATCCAAGGAAAACTGTGAAACCCTACAAATATGTTCGTAACTCATATTTGGTCACACTGTTGTTAACCCAGCATTTACACATGCAAGTGCAAGTTCGAAAAAGTCAATACATTCAAACTTTTTTACCAATACACACACACATTTTTCTTACTTACAACTCAACTTACAATCAAATTCAGTTTTAAGTGAATTTTGAGTACTTACTGTAAGTAAAATAATAAAACAGTGTTGTCGAAAATGAGTTTTAAATGAAATTGATATTAAATTCGTATATTGAGCCTAGTTGAAATTGATATTAATTATTAAAATAAAAACTATGTTCATAGCTGATTTTTAGCCTATTTATATGGAAAGAAATATAAAGAAAGATTGGCAGTACTAAACATTTTTTTTTTTTTTTTTTTTTTTTTTTTTTTTTTTTTGAAAAAAGTCATTTTATGTAAATAATTTTTTTCTGAACTTTTGCAATAATGACAAAACGGCAATACTTGATCCAATTTTTTCATCAAATATTATCTTAAAGCACATATTTTTCATCAAAAACAAAAAAAGATATATGAACAAAAAATGTTAATAAAAACTTTAAATAAATTTCGATTTAATTTTTGCATATTTAAATTGATTAGCTTCAAAATTAAAGTAATTTTTAATCGATTTTTATGCAGTGACGACATTTAAAAAAATAACTTGCACTTGTTTGTATTGCGTAAAAGTAACTTGCGAGACATTCGACAATTTTTCCGACATTTTCGATAATAATATGTATACTGAACTTACTGTAAGTTACTTATATGTGTAAATGCAGTGTAAGTCGAACACATATTTTGATTTTTAGGCCCATTTAGCCGACGGTAGAAATCGTAAATGTACTGTAAATCTAACTGTAAGTGCGGTTATAGAATACTTAAAATCGTGTCATTTGGTTTTGAAATTTTCTTCCAATTACTCTTTTTTTCTGGGTTTCTATATACCGAAAAGTATTTGTTATACAGGCATTGATTTACCTGCGTTATGAATAAATTTGTATCAAATAAATTATGAAAAACAAATAAAAAGCAACGCAGCTGTACAAAGCAGTGATGACAGCTCATAGTATTCAGTACATATACAAAAGGTACGAAACTTACTTAAATGTTACCTCAAATGTGTCCTGTATTATTAAAATATGCAATAACAATAAAGAAAGCTGTATAATAATGTATTATAGTTCAAAGTTATTAACATTTTTTATTATTACATATTTATATCTTCATAGATCTACCCAGCGAAGAACATAAAGGGTGTTTTTTTAAGCTAGATAGAACTTTAAATTGTAAAAAGTAACACAAAAAATTAAATTTTGATGAAACATTTTTTTTATTTGTTTCAGTATACTCTGACAAATCATCATGAATAGACTACTACGCTACGAAATTATCCAAATTTACTTTGAAAATCAGTCGTCGATTCGCGCAACTTATAGACGCAAAATTGTGTTCAGCGATGAGGCGCATTTTTGGCTTAACGGGTTTGTTAATAAGCAAAATTGCCGCATATGGAGTGAGACCAATCCACAAGAGACCCTACAGACTCCATTACATCCAGAAAAATGCACTGTTTGGTGCGGTTTTCATGCTGGTGGCATCATCGGACCTTATTTCTTCAAAAATGAGGCCGGAGCTCGCGTTACGGTCAATGGAGATCGTTACCGCACCATGATCAATGATTTTTTGTTTGAAAATATGGATGACATTGATCCGGAGGAGATGTGGTTTCAACAGGATGGCGCTACGTGCCATACGGCGAACGCAACCATCGACTTACTGAAATCAAAATTTGGCGATAAGTTGATTTCGAGAAATGGACCTGTCAATTGGCCTCCAAGGTCGTGCGATTTGACACCTCTCGATTATTTCCTATGGGGCTACGTGAAGTCACTGGTTTATGCTGATAAACCAGCAACAATTGACGCCTTGGAGGCCAGCATTGTTCGTGACATACGGCCAGCAGTGCTCGAAAAAGTGGCCCAAAATTGGACGTCCAGAATGCGCTTCGTCAAGAACAGCCGCGGTGCCCATATGCCCGAAATCATTTTCAAATGTTAATGTCACGTATTGATCTTTCGAATAAAAAAAAATTTTGATTACAATTTAATTTTTTGTGTTATTTTTTACAATTTCAAGTTCTATCGGGCTTAAAAAAACACCCTATACTTTTTAATATCGTAGTATTTACTGCCTGCATTACTAAGTAGTAGTTAAGTAATGCCTTGCTCAATATCTGCTGTATATGTACGTATGTAAGTAGTCGCAGTTGTTTTCAGCAAATATAAGTACATGTACAATACTTACAATGAAAATAGAATAAACGGATTTGAATAATGTTTGGATTTGATGAAACCTAAAGATAAGGTGATAGAAATGGGTTTGAAAATTTATACAATATGAAAAATGTAGTAAATCACTATTTGTTCTCATAAAATTTTGCTGTTCTTTTTTCTGCTGGTTCTATTCGTGTCGCCTGTTTTATTATCATTACGACGTACATGTTATGAATATCCGGTGTAAAAGTGATGTTAGCATTACATATACGCTGCCAAGTTCTAATGTACTTCAGGCCGAGACACATAGAATCCGTCGTACGTTATACGTTGCCTTTTTCAACTGACAACTAAGTTGAAATGCATGTATTCTTATGAGCTTTGTCACATTCCGTACTTCTCCGTCAACGCAAAGTATTAAAGTTGAGCAACTTTCAACTGTTAACGTACGTTGAGAACTTTGACAACTATCTGGTAATATTTTTTGTATATTTTGATATAATTTTTCGTTCAAAAATTAAATAAATACTCTAAGTATATATATTTATTCATATTCATTATATATCTATATATATACATATTAAATTTTTATGTTACATATTCATGGATACTATGCAGAAAAAGTGGTCTGTAAAGCCCAACCTTTGGGCCACGTAAGTTAAGAAAAAAAAAGAAAGATAAAGCAAAGTATAAAATTAGTAAATTGCGTAACAAATAATCGATTTCTTTTGAATTTCTCTATCATAAATAAGAGTTTAATTTTCAGATTCATAGTGATAACAATAGAAAACTTACCGTCATGGCTCGTGAAATGGCCATTGGAACGAACACCATGAGATAGATATTCAAGGTATATAAGTGCAACGCAAATTGTCACCATCTATTAAAATAAAAGTTGCTAAATAACTTCACAGGTAAATAACTTTCGGTGCCCAAATTTAGTTCTAGTAAAATATGTTTATGTTTAGAACGTAGCTTTATAACCGTAAATATTTAATTTTTCTCTGCAGTCAAAAGTTTTATATTTTTCTTTGGCTTTAACGAACATTTAAAATTGCTAAAGACAAAATCGAAAATCTCAATGAATTAATTAATTTAAGAATTGATATTTATTAATTTTTAATATGAAATCTTAATTCCTAAATAAAGGAAATGCATATTGAATTAGCAATGATAAAATGAGCAGGACTTGCTGAGTTTGTTTAAAAAGGGGCAACTTTAAAGAAATATCGGGTGTATAAGTTGCCAAGGCGTATTATGTCATGCACTTGTAAGAGAAGGGAAAAGTGCACTTCTAGAAGAATCAACATCACCTTTAATTTGTCGCAACGGAAACAAAATCGTCTGCTCGTTTTAGGCTTTATAAAAATGGCATGTAATTGCTATGTTCGCACGCATCCATTAGGGGTATAGAACAACGCCCTTGACCCACTGAGCTGGTCGTTTCATCTCTATTTACGTGTATATACATGCCAACCGTATTCTTCGCTGGATAAGTTCACCAGAACTAAGCGTGCAACTTCAGGTAAGCATTTTCAGGGTGGCTCGTATAAAAAAAGCGATCAGCTGATCCAACTAGATTTACATTTATGGCCCATTTAGCCGACCTTGGCAAGCCAAGCCAGAACTCCATAAAAATATTCTCCATATCTTCATATATATATATACAATACAAAATTTAAAGTCCTTTTAACCTTAACGCTCAAGCCTACAACAAATTCCCACTCAATTAAATATTTAACAGTTTGTTTTTTGTATATTTAAAGCAAATTACTGAATGTTTTTGTTGACAATCATGCCATTGTGCGACGTTTCAATTTTATATATCAAATAGTAATTATGAGAAAAACAAATACAATAATTAACACATTTCATAATGCAGTGGATTAAGGACGATTTTTATGCTGCACAACATTCGCTTAATGTTCAACATGCTTCGTTTATCGCAGGTGTTGTTTCCTCGCATCTGTATTAATCACATTATTTGTGAACATTAAAATTTATAAAAATTTCGCGAACTTTGCTTTAATACAGTCACTGACCATTAAGTTGGTCTGTGTATATGTAATGAATATATATGTACATACATAGCAATACTTAACAAAAACTTTTATTCTTATGTCAATAAATTTTATTTTATTTAGCAAAAAATAAAAAAAAATATGCTGACTGTACTGCGGTATTAAACGGAGCCATAGATATTTACATCTGCTTTACAAATTGTAAAAATATATGCGAGTACATATTTACACACATACATTTTGCATGTATTTTTAATTCACTTAAAAGCAGAAAAAACGTTTTAAATTATCATTAATTGTTTTACTATAGTTTCAGATTAAAAACACATTTAAAATACTTGTATTGAAAATCTGTATTGATTAAAACTTAAAACACGAGTACGAGAATGTGCGAAAATAACTTTTCACACTTTTAACGGGTTTAGTGAACGAAGGTGAGCTACAATTGAAGTCACTTATTATATGCTAGGCACACAACTGCGACGAACGACGAATATTTGGTCGCGAATATACGTCGCCAAAATTAAAAAACATTGAAAATGCACACAATCGTGGGGTTGGTCGAAATTCGTCATACTCAGCGAATATTGAAATAGATTTATTTCTAATTGTTTCGTCAGCGAACGACGAACAAAACAGTATCAGGTGGCCAAGTTTCTTATACAAAAAAATATTTTTCAAGAAATCACATTTTTTATATTTATATTAATCCATGTAGTAAAAAATTTATGAAGATGTTCTCAAAATATAAAGTACCTCAAAAACCCCTCTTTCGGATGGGATTTATATAGGTTTACTTTTAATATGGCCAGCTTAGTATTTATATTCTTTTTTTTTCTTTGCACGGATTGTAAACAATGTTCGTTGATATTGTGCTTCACACGACGAATTTATACAACGAATATTTGCCGGCGAATTCGTCGCGATGGGCGAAGTTCGTCGTTCGTCGCAGTTGTGTTCCTAGCAATAGTATGTAATTTTTAAAGTTTTAAACAAGTCTACAAAAATTTAATTTTAAATATCGGTAAAACAAAAATTTTATCGAGCAGAAATATTCAGCCAAAAATACATATTATCCCAGCGAAAACTTTTATCGAAAGGTTTGAAAAACTCAATACACTCACATTTCACATGTGGTAGTACCACATTCACATTTTTTACACTCGCAGGTCTACTTGCAGCTAAATTTGCTTGCGAATGATATTTTGGCACTTTCATGCAATCAAATGTCAAACAAACAAACAGAGTTACCGAGCAAATAGTTTTTAAGAAATCAACTGGATCAATGCAAAATTAAAACTAAAGTTTTAGCTCTTTTTTTTTTTTTTTTTGTTAAATTGTATGCTTAATTACTAAAATTGATGTTAAAAATGGAAATGTTTAAATTTTAAAGCATTTATAGCAATAAAATAATTTTCTCTTTTTTTTCATTCATTTATTTATTGAATCATAAAAAAATGAACTAACAATAAGTATTCAAATCTTAATACGAAATATAAAAAGTTATTTAAGTCCAGTCAATGCTGGACAAAAAAGTTTTATTATGCGCGAATTATATCGATAGAATCACCTATTTAACGTTCTGATGGTGCCAAGGGTACCCCCCTGATAATAAAAATATTGACAATAAAAGCTAACTTCTAAAATTATGTGAAAAAACAGGCAACTCCAATTTTGAAAATTTGTTTAAAAATTTTTTTTTTTTTTTAGCTTTTTTTTTATTTATTGAATCTTCACAATGTGAACTAACAATAAGTATTCAAATCTTATTACTAAATACAATAAATTAACTAAGTCCAGTCAATGCTAGACAAAAAGTTTTATTATGCGCATATTATATCGGTAAAATCACCTACTTAACGCTCTGATGGTGGCAACCTTCCCTTCTTCTCAACCGAGTGTGACCACTAAAATTAAGTATGTTTCGTGCAAGAGGGTTTGGGTGCAGTTCCAATTTGCTGATATACCTTGTCGCATGCTTTGAAAACTCATCTTTTACCAGTGGAACACACAGATCCTTGTGAATTCGGGAGTTTTTTACGTACCATGGAGCTGCAGTAATTGTTCGAAGAATTTTGTTTTGTCGCCTTTGAATTTTTTCAATGTTTGACGCTGAGGCGGTGCCCCATAATTGAATTCCGTAGCGCCATATAGGCTTTAGTATTGCGTTGTATAATAAAAGTTTGCAATCTAATTTCAATGTAGAATTTCTGCCCATAAGCCAATTTAATTGCGCTGCTTTTAATTTTAGCTGAGTGACTTTCGCGTCAATGTGAGGCTTCCACGTTAACCTATGGTCGAGATGAATACCAAGGTACTTGACTTCATTTTGCTGCGTAATAGGTGAATTGTTAATTTGGATAGCTGAACATGTTTGTCTACGCAGTGTGAATGTAACGTGAGTACACTTTTGTTCATTAACTTTAATTTTCCAAAGTTTTAACCACATCTCTAATATTGAAATATACTCCTGCAAATTTCGCGAAGCTACTTGATGGTTTTCATGTACGCTGCAGAATGCTGTGTCATCTGCAAAAGTTGAAGTGTGAATACCACATCTGGTTGGTATGTCAGAAGTGTAAATTAAATACAAAGTGGGTCCCAGAATGCTACCTTGGGGAACTCCTGCCTCGATTGGCTGAGTTGGGCTTATAAAATCGCCTTCTCTGATAACAAACTTCCGGCCGCATAAATAGCTTTCCAGAAGCTTGTGAGTGTTTGCAGGCAAGTTCAACTTTATTTTGTGCATCAATCCCTCGTGCCACACTTTATCAAAAGCTTGGGAAACATCAATGAATAGAGCTGAGCAATACGTTTTGTCCTCAAAAGTCTTTCTTATAACATTAACTAGTCTATGCGTTTGTTCTATGGTGCTGTGTTTAGCCCGAAAACCAAATTGATGATCCGGGATGCATCCTACATCATTCAATATTGGAGTCAACTTCGCCATTAACAATTTTTCGAAAAGTTTTGAAATTGTTGGCAGTAGACTTATTGGTCTATATGACTTTACTTTAGTGGGATCCTTCCCTGGCTTTGGTATCATAGTAACCATAGACACCTTCCACTCTGCGGGATAGTATTCTAGGCGCAAAATAGCGTTAAAAATGAAAAGAAGAATTCTTCTAGCAACACGAGGTAACTGTACAAGCATTTTGCCAGTAATTTTGTCAAAACCTGGAGCTTTTTTTGAGTTTACTTTATTTATAACGTTTTCGACATCTTGAAAACTAAGTCTCAAAGGCACAGGCGGTCTAACAGCATATGACAGAAATTCAGCAACATCATCTACTGTATCATTTGCAGTAAAAACGTTTTTCAAATGACTAACATACACCATCCCTTTTTCAGAATCACTTCTTGCCCAGTCGGCAGATGAAGTTCGCAAAGGTTTAAAATAGAAACAAAATATGAGACGGAAACAAATTGTTTGAAGTTCAAGGGCTGACAACAAATTTAAAATGACCTCAGAGGTCGCATGTGTAAACAAAAAAGAAAATTGCAAGAGATTAGTGTTGCAGCACTCGCATGTGTAAATGCATTGTAATGTGTTAAAATATTGATAAACTAACTCTTCACTACTTTTACTTTGTAATTTTAAGTCATTATTTTAACATTGCAATGTCATTGGAGGCAAGTGAAGTCAGCTTTTTTCAGTTAATACCTTCAAAAGGCAGCTGTTAAAATTTCATGATATTCTATTCATTAGTTTGGAAGTTATTGTGCTAAGAGTGGCCCGAGTTTTGTTGTTTTCAAAACAATGAATGAAAACCATTCAAGCAAAGCAATGGCTTGAAAGGTATTATGGGGACTCTGCTCCACAAGCAACATCAATTAAACTTTGGTTTCCTGACTTCAAACGTGGTCTTAGAGACACCGATGATGCAAGACGCAGTGCACGTCCAAATGAGGCGGTAACACCAGAAAATAATGCAAAAAAAACGTTATGAATGATCGAAAAGTGTAGTTGCGTCAGTTAGCTGACATCGTGGAGATATCAAAAGAACGTGTTGGATTTATATTGCATGAGCATTTGACTATGAGAAAGCTCTGTTCAAAGTGGGTGCTGCGCTTGCTCACTGTGACCAAAAACGGGAACGTGTTGATGATTCTTAGCAGTTCACGATTAGCTTTATTCATCGACGTAACCTCCATCAAGAGCAACGCAATCATTCTAGCGCCACTCTAACATTTCAATACCACTTTTGTAGAACAATTTATATTTTGCCTCAAAATAGGCCTCAAATTCAGCGATAACCTCTTCACTCGTGCGAAATTTTTTTCAGGTCTGCGAACAGCCAGTAGTCGCTGGGAGCCAAATCTGGCGAATACGATGGATATGGGAGCAATTCGAAGATTTACCATTGTTTTAATTGACTTGTGACACGGTGCGTTGCCTTGGTGAGAACATTTTTTTTTCTTTGTCATTTCTTTGCAATTTTGGTCTTTAAACGCTCCAACAAGGCTATATAATATTCACTGTTAATTGTGTTGCCTTTCTCAAGATAGTCGATGAATATTACACCACGCACATCCCAAAACACCGAGGCCATAACCTTGCCAGCCGATTGTTGTACTTTCGACGCTTTGGACGTGTTTACATCGATAAAAGAATTTGCTGCAACAAAATCTCACAATGCAAACGCAAATGCGCCTTTATAGAAGAAATAAATTTGTAAAGTATAGGACACACAGCATGATCAGAATAACAAAGACTTTATGCCCACAATGGCATTAACAGCAATTTGCAGCGGCGTTGTGACTAACTATAACGACCTATGCCTTCACATAAGAAGTTGCCACATGGTTAACAAAGAAATACCTCAAAAAAATTTTAAACTAATACAGTCAGTTGAGGCATACAGTTAACCGTGAGAGTGAGACGCAAAACTCTCGAAGGCCGAACAATAACAGCAAGCCTGATCACTCTTAAGAAATAATTACGATGACACGAGAGCTGTTCCACAGCCCACAGCTGCTTTACAACTGAGAGTTGTTTTTACATTATTTTTAATCCTAGGGGGTAATCGGCCCCATTTTTTCTTTTTCGAACCACTTTAAAGTACATGCCATTTCTGAAATAGCCCTGAGAAACAATTGAAATTTGTGATAAATTAAATTTTCACATTAAACAGTATATATTATAATATATCTACATACATATTCAGATATGAAAGAACACACATTTGCAAATGAAGAAAACTGTATCAAAAATTATATTTGTATATACATAAAACTTGACGATAAAAACTTGTTTCCATCCTCCTAACATACATACATTGTGATTAATTCAAGTGAAGCTGTAATAGAAAGTTTGATTTTTTGTTTGCAGTTTGTAAAATTTCTTGACCAAAAATATACATAATATGTACGTCAAACTTTGCTCACGAACTTTGCTTTATTGTAAAACTTCTTTGAACCATATACATACTTATATTTACAAGCAGCTGTCATTGCCAAGCAAAACTAAATAAAACATTTTAAATTTTCACAACTTTGTTGCTCAAAAATAAAAAATTTACTACAATAAATTTAAGAGCAAATAACGTAACAACATTGACAAACTAATGCCATGTTAAAGTTTGGAAAAATAGTTGTGTGGTTAGACACAGCTTCCATCAATGAAATTCATCTCTGCTGCCACTCGTAGTGCACTACAGAGTGGAAAAAAACGCAACTTATTTACCGGGCCACAGAATACAAACCACTGAGAGAAGCAACAAAATGTCCTTGCATGAACATTAATCCTGAACATTGTGTTGTTATTATATATTAATGTCGTCATGCAAGAACGATGGTTTGTGTAGCACTCGATGTGCTTCGTGCAGCCCACAAAACATTTAGAGCCAGCGCACATCTAGGGTGAACATTTAAGAAACATTTTGTGTGCCGTCAAGTGGCAAAAGCTCACAAGGAAAAGAAAAAATTAGAAAAAAAACATCAGTAAGAAAAGTTTTATTCTCAGTTTGGTGCGTGTAATATTTTCTTACAAGTGAACAATTATAAAAAGTTTTGAATTACACAGTTTTAAACAAATACATTTAAACACCTAATGCTTTGACTTCCATACTCTCAACTACAAGTGCATGTGACATATCTATGTATATAAGAGTACAAACACACATACACGTATAAAAATACACATTCACTCTGTTTGTGAAAATACAAATGCCATGACATGAAAACAGAAAAACCTGAAGTTATGAAAAACTTTCTTTAAAAAAAAAATTTTTTATTTTCTTTTCTTCTATGAAAAAAATACAGGGATCACAACTATTATATTGTGTTTTAAATAAGTTAGGAAGCATTTGCACAAAGACCCTTAGAATACTAACACAACAACAACAAAAATATACTGGTGCCTGTGGGGAATAAAATTTGTAAAGATTTTTGAGCGTGTAAAAGACACATTTGTTGTATATTTTGTTTTAAAGTAGTTAAAAAATTTACACAGAAGGCACATTTTTGATTAATTTTTGAAGAAGGCGAAAAATGATTTTAGTTCTATACGAAAAACAATAATTGGGTTTGCCTCTTTCTCATTTTGTCACAAATTGTGGGACTGAGCACATTTTCAATGTATCAAAAGAAGCAGTCTAGTGTCTCGGTCTTCTAAGACGGAACAAGACACACTTACATCATCCGAACTCCTTACTATATACGAGTACAGGGTGGACCATTAGTCTCTTAATATTTAAAATTATCAATCAAGAACAAATAGCAAAAACAGTTATTAAGTTGAATATTTTCAGCATATATATGGATTGAACTGCTAATGAGAATAGCCGGAGCAAATGCAACACACCCTTTTGTTTAACGAAAAGGAAGAAGTCCTGGGCGACGCCGAACACACTTTCTTTGAGTGTATTCGATGGACGGAAATTCGTAGAGAACTGGAGATAGTAGCTGGCTCAATAACTGTGGAGACTGTCGTGGACATCATGATAGGGAGCAAGGCCAACTTTTTAGCACCATCGCGATTCTGCGAACGAAAAATCCAGATCTGGAGAACGGTTAACAAAATAATAATCAGGATCCCAGACGAAAGATAGTGTAAAGAGAAGGGCTGATTAATAAGCCACTGGGAATCTACGCCAAAGCAATGCTAAGGCGGTCCCGGGGTAGACATTTTTATCACAGAAAGAAGAGGGGAGCTTTAAGTCGGTAAGTTCACTGTTGTGATCTGTCGGACACAATGCGGAGGTTACGGACCCTCTGGTCAGTGCGTAATGCATTTTTCCCCCTCGCCGGAAAAAAATTGCCAATGAGACTATCAGCAAGATCGCCCAGCGAAAACTTGGTAGTATGTTGCACGTACCTAAGAACATACTTTTCAATATCATAGTATTTACGGCCGCACTACTTAGAATAAGTTAATTAATGACTTGATTAATATCTGTATATGTATGAGTAAATTTTCACGAAAATTTAAAGCCATGTCTAAAAGGCAAGTCGTTTCTTTTGTATTGCAAATTTTTTAAAATTTTTTTTTCTGTTTTTCAAGTTTTTTTCTCCAATTTCTTGTTGACTCGTTTGTTATTTTTAAATTGTTTTGTTTTCATTCGGCTGGCAAGGTAACCACATCGATACTAGCAAAAGGGTACAAAGAAACAAACGATTATTTTTAACGACAACAATTAAAAAACAACATGACTTAAAAATCATCGTAAAGATGTAACATGATTTTGGTAGGACCTTTAAAAGAATATTGTAAAAAAAGGCATGGTGTTAAATCACCGTATAAATCAGCCTTAAGTAGTTGATCTTATACATGTACAATATTTGCAATAAAAATTTTATAAAAGAATTTAAGTAAAACTTAGATTTGCTAAGATAAGGTTATAGAAACGGGTCTAAAATTGTTTACAAAATGAAAAATGTAGTAAATCAATATTTGCTGTTCGTGTGGTTTGTTTTACTGTCCCTACCACTTACAGGTTATGAATAGTCAGTGTAAACGTGCTGTTAGCATTACATATGGCCTGCTAGGCTCTTTCATATATATTAATTATAAATTTTTAAAATCTATCGTATCGAGTGTCTTACTGTGATCGAGAAAGCTGTAAAAAGACATCATATTACCATCAATTCTTATCTTGTGCTTTCAACTACTCATCAATGCTATTATACAGCTCCTATTTTTCATAAAACCAGAGTCTTTTTCTTTTAAAAATATTCATTCACGTGTGTACAAACACGTCTGCAGGCAACTTATTCCACAGGCGAAGCGTACGGCTGATAAACGAATTCTCTCTGTAATACGTAGTACGATTTCGTGTGAAATCGACCATAAATGGATGAGCTCTGGCCAATGAACGCCTGCTACGTACGTGCAATTTAAGGAACAATATCCCTAATCCCGTCAGAGCAAAATCCATTGTAGTAACGATAGAACAGAGTAACGCACCCCACACTGCGTCGATGCTCCAGTGAGTCAATAAAGTTGGATACCCTACTGCCACCGACTAGCTTCTTCCCCCTCTCCTAAACACGGTGACACCATCCCAAACATGAGAGTTGTACTCCATTTTCGGTCGGATGCAGTTGGTAGAAGTAGTAAGGAGATCGAATGGAGTGAAGTACATCTTACACCGTTTCCAAAACCTGAGGCACTTGAATGCTTTTTTAGAGACATGAAAAATGTGTTCAGTCCAGCCAACATCACACTGTATTTTCATTCCAAGAACATCAAGAGCATCCGATTCCTCAGTATTTATACCATCGATGAGAACCGATGAAGCAGCATTTGCGGTCGTTTGTTTGTGTGTTAAAAAGCATTATTGGGTCTTACGAGCGTTGAAGGCAATCCTGTTTTTACGACCCCATTCGGAGATTAATAGATCACTATTCACTGAATCATTCGTATTTGGCCTCTTGGCAGCCATCTCGGATGGGCTGGGCCTATAACTGAAAGAGTACGCATGACAAATGTGGAATGTGGAAAGAGTGGATAGGGTTGGATGTTTGATAGAGAAGGTCATTAAATATATACGGAGGTATAGTTATTACATGGAAAGCGTTATTCGATTATAGGATTCGGAATAGCATCAAAATTTATGTGAGTTTCCATTCCATTAATATTATTTTTGAATATAATTATAAAAGCAAAATGCATTTAAATTCTTGACTTAGCAAAAGCTTAAATATAATCTATTGTCTCTTATAACTTTCTATAATCATTACAGTCATTGGACGGAACATGTGACAAGTTATAACACTTTTGTGCATTAAACATTTTTATTAATTTTATCTTTATCGTTTGTCATTAACAAGATACAAACAAAGTGTTTATTTTTTAAGCGATTAATCTTTGTTCTTCTTGAAGTAAAACAACACCGAATGCCACTCGGTGCTCGTTTATGAGCACAAAGGGGGGAAAAGTTATATAAACGGAATATAAACGCAATAAACAAGTGTTCATACTTGCCAATAACAATTATTGATAAAAATTTTAAACGATACAAAAGCAATTGCTAACTTTATGTATTATTAACCGAATTTATAGTGAAATACAACTGGAACAACACCGCCAACTGCCATAACTATAACTACAACTGCAACAATAACAGAAAGAACTTTAATAACGATTATTACAGCACAAAATTAAACAAAAAGGAAAAAAATGGAAAACGAAAAAATCAAGGGGGAAAAACCAACAACCAACATGAATGTAAATGCACTCAAGCGGGTGTTGATAGCGGAAAACTTCGCTGCTATTTAACTGTACTTACACTTTGGCTGTTGCTATAATTTGTGGTTTTAAGTATGTAAATACTCGTTCGCAAGCATATAGATATTTTGTATGCATTCAAACATACGTACATATGTATATAAGTGTGTATGTACATATTTATATTCAAACAAACGCAGAATACCGTATTTACAGACATTGCAGCAAAAGTTGTACATATTTATTATAGTAAACCAAAAACAAAAAAAAACAAAAAACAAAAAAAAAATGTTAATGTTGCTGTATCACTGTTGATACTTATCACGCTATCAATATCGGCATAAATATGGCTTTGTTACCCATAAATGTAACTGCAGAATAAAAAATGTTATAAAAATTTTTGCTTCATTTATCTTTAACATACAAATACATTCATAGATACATAACTACATTGTTGCTGAAGTGTAATTCGTTAAAAATAAACGAAAACAAGAAGGGAAGATTTTAAAAAGAAAGAAAATATTTAAACATATTTGAAAAAACTAAAAAATATTACATATTAACTTAAACGACTAGCAAAACATAACGTATTTTATTTAAATTAATATCTAAATTAACGAAAAGTGTAAATTTTATGTGGATAATGCTAAAATTAGGCCACATAGTTTATTCATATTTTAGTATTGTATTTAGTGAGTCCAATAGAAAATATTATTAGGTAACACTTAAAAAGTTTACATGTGACCATGTAAAAGAATCTTTGATTAATATTTTTCTTTATCTCAGACCAGTACTGAGGGGATGACCCTTACATATGCAGTGCACTGCACCAGAACTAGGAAATTAGGTTGTGAGGAGGGGGAAAGAGGGAGTAGTGCTTGTGAACATTTGACTTGAACTTTCCAACTTTATAACAGACAGGAAACACGCCTGCAGGCAACTTATCCCACATGCGAAGCGTACGGCTAAGAAAATAATTCTCTCCGTAATGCGTAGTACGAATCCCCGGGTAATCGACCACAAATGGATGACCTCTGGGCGATGAACGCGTGCTACGTAAAAATGTGCGAGTTTCGGGAACAAGTCCCTAATCTCGTCAGAGCAATATCCATTGTAGTAGCGATAGAGCAAAGTAACGCACCCCACACTGCATTGATGCTCCAGAGAGTCAATAGATATGGATAGCCTACTGTCACCGATGAGTTTCTACGCCATTTCCTGCACACGGTCGAGTAACCCCAAATTGACTTTGAGGCAGCGGCCCAAACATGAAAGTTGTATTCCATTTTCGGTCGGATGTAAGTGGTATAAATAGTAAGGAAGTCGGATAGAGTGAAGTACCTCTTACACCGTTTCAAAAACCCGAGGTGCTTGAATGCTTCTTTAGATATATGAAAAATATGTTCAGTCCAGCGAACTTCACACTGTATCTTCATTTCAAGAACATCAAGAGCAGCCGATTCCTCAATATTTATACCATCGTTTGTTTGTGTGTTAATAAACAACATTGGGTTGTTTGGGTTGGAAGTCTAATAGAGAAGGTCATTGGGGAAAATAAGAAATAGGGTAGGAGAAAGACCAGAGCCTTGCGGTACCCCTGAATTAATCTTCAACTTGTTGGATCAGACCCCATCTATAACAATTTGTATAGTGTGGTCTGGAATAAAGCTCGATAAAAGCCAAGAAAAGATATCACCGACACCAAAAGCTGTAAGTTTTGCCAGCAGTGCACCATGACACACTCTGTCAAATGCTTACTTTCACCGAAATGATGGATTGAGTGGCACCATTTCTCTAAGATATATGCCATAAGATCCCAAGTAGAATCACCCTTGCGAAATAATTATTGACGGTCAGCAAGTATTTTATGTGACTCTAAATACCTCACAAGGTAATAGTTGACCATATTTTCCATTACTTTAGAAAGTGCAGAGCAGATTGTAATTGGGCGGTATTTGCTTCACCTTTTTTGGAAATTGGTTTTATATTGGAAACCTTCCAGCATGATGGAAACTTACCAACATGGTAAAGTATGTTGAAGAGGCGTGCTAATGGACACGCAAGCGTAGAAGAACACTGCTTCAAGACCAGTGCCGGAATGCTATCCGGTCCAGGAGTCTTATTTATATCGAGGTCGACCAAAACCCTTTTAACTGCTCGAGCCCGGAAAAATATCTTAGTAAAAGTTACTCTTTCCACCTCGGGACTGCTTTCCGGCAAGCAGGAATTGTTTGCAAAAATTTTAACCAACAGGTCAGCTTTGTCAACCGAGTCGGTGAATGCTTGGTCAATCTTTAAGAGAGCTGGAATTGATGAACTAGTACTGTTCTTTACTCTCTAAACGAAAGACCAAAAGGTATTGCTACCCCGGGAAGCTGTAAGGACCTTGGCACAAATACGATGTTGGCACAAGAAGGTCTTACCTTTGTGTAGCTAATCAGTATCTGGGTTTTTGTTTAAATGCCAAATGCTGAATGTTAACTCTCTACATCTGACTGTATATTTGCACGTCTGATTGAACCAAGATTTCACTCTTGGTTTAATCGAAATCTGGTTAGAGAAGATGAATTTTTTTCATCCTCAGCAAGATCATATATTTGACCATTTTTGCTGATGCATTTATGTCATTATCTAGAAAAGAAAGTTTCCAATTAAAATGCTCGAAAAATAGGTTGAGCTCAGCCCAACAAGCCTTTTTGTAAATAAATTTTGAGCGCTTCGTAGCTGATTTCGAAACGTTACGAAGCTCAGAGGCCAAAAAGGAGACAGAAATGGTGCAATGATTCGAATTGCCGGAATAGGTCAAGTGTGTTTGAATGGTGCCCTTTTGGTGGTTGTAAGCAGCGAATATCTCAATATATTGGCCTTCTGGAGTTGTATGGCTCGAATGACGAAGCCATAAAACCGACGAACCGATAAAATAACACATTCAACTGAAAAGCTCTTGTATGGAAAGTACTCACAAAATTTTATGCATTTCCTAAAAATTTTCTTTATTTGAAATATTTATTTTACATTTCTTTGCATCGGCCAAAGAGTCAAATTCAACGATGGAATTTGCTGAATCAAGAAATAAATTTATTTCGAAAATCTTGATCCTGTGCGAATTACATTTTGCACACTATATCCATTTTATGGCCAATATTATCATCTATCAAAACTATTTTTCGATTAACTATAGAACCTTTTTGCACCACGTTTACATTAAATGATATTACGCACTTACAAAGTTATCATACATCGCATACAGAAAAAGTCATTTCCGCTGTAAAATGTAGTTAAGAGGAAGACCGGAATAAGTTTACCTGCCGTCGTGCGAAGTAATTGAATATGTGTCCATCCATTTCATGGCAATCATTTTTAAGTTAAGTTGTTTCTTTTCTAGAAATCAACGGAATTTTGTAAAGCTATAAACTCTAAGGCGGTCACCCTGAAGTAAAATTATCGTTTGCAGCCTTGCTGTCATGAAGTTGTGCAGTCTGTTGTGGTCTATGTGTTTAATACTTAAGAGTAAACTTGATTTTTAAAAAAAATCCCCATAATTTTTCTATTGTTACTTTGAACAAAATGTCATTATAATTTTTCAAGCCTCACTCGCATACATAAAAGTACATATTCTAATGCCTATTGAGATACCTTATATCTTAAGTAAACAAACTTGCTTTGTTTGTTTTTTAACTTTATTACTTTTTTTTTCTTATTATGTTTTAGAAAAATTATATATTTTCTACCTTAGGTTTAATACTTAGTTAGCCTTTGGCAATATTCAATCTATTGTTGATAAGTTTATTCTACGTGTTATAACTAATTTAAGGATTTCTTGATTTTGACCTCTTTCTTATATCCATGTGAGGATATTCCAGTATTTGCCATTACATAAAGTAAAATCTCTTTATCTTCTTGTATGCAAAAGACTTGTTCGTTACTGAAATACTTTCGACATACATGCCAACATATATGTATGTATGTACGTTGTATGTATGTACGTTGTATTTACTTCAATCATGCTTTTCTATTCGCACAAGGGCAACATTTCAATTTATTTGCATCAAAGTATGTGTGTATGTGTGAACAAAGTCTTATAACAGATACTTAGCTGTATGTTAAATCTAACAGATTATAAGCTCTGAGTGCAGTCAAGAAAGTATAAAAAGGTCATGTAATTTATTTTTTCTCATATATACGAGTATGTATGTATAGTATAGTATTTTTTCATTTTATTGAAAGCTAAAACAAACAAAAGACATTTTGCATCAGTAAAGTCTCATATGCATGATACGTTAACTTTTGCAATATAAGAATCTTTTGATTGCTCAATACTTAACATATTCAGAGTTTGAATATGTTTCCCAGTAAAAATTGGCTATAGATTTGTAGTTTAAGTGCCAAGAAAGTAATTGGGTTTAAGTTATTTGATAAGTAAAAGGAAGAAATACGTGCATAGGTATATATAGAGCTTTGCATACAGCCATTCAAAAACTAAATACGACAATTTAAAACTAAATAAGACAATATTACAACAATGCCTTGGTATCCATCCCGTATTATTATTATTTCTTGAATATGGAAAACTTCCTCTTGATAAAGCACTTATCGCAAATCCACATTTTTTTTACATTTTTTACCACAACAGGCAACTTCTGCAAATGGATTATCCTTTTATTAACTGAAATGATACACACAAAACTAAGAAACAGCACGTCTGTTAGTTTAAAGTAGTAATGAGTATTTATAATGCAAATGAGCTAGGTATGGGTACATGAACTTGTATGTATGTAACATATCGAAAAGGGTGGTCCAACCACAACGCACGACCGTGCATCTTAATGTCCAGTTTTTCGCCCAAACTTTTTTGTACATTTCTTGGTTTCATTCATGGCAAGATGAACAATTGAGCAGCGCGTTAAAGCTTTTCCAAAAATTCATGTTGTGCAGTTTATCTTCTGGAGTTTATTAACAAAGAGAATTGCTGCATTTGGACAGAATGACTGTGTTTGGTAAGGTTTATGGCTTGGCGGCTGGGTCCTACTTTTGCGAAAATTATGACAGGCAAGAAGTTAAACTGAATGGTGTTCGATAATAACGAGCTTCTTGTGGCCAAAAATTGAGGATATATATGATCATGAAACTGTTGGACTTCTTTCTTTGCACTTATCCAAAAGAAGTCAAGAATAATTCAAGAGCTAATGGATGAGATAATTTAGCAGTTGTGTCTCAGAGTAATCGAAAATAGAGGCGATCAGATAAATATGTGATACAGCAGCCATGACTTGCATTTGGCCAATATTTTGTTTCACTTACAAATTTCATAGATTATTCTAGATAACAAAAAAAATTGTGGTAAATCTCTGAAATGTTTTTATTTTAATTACAATCAACAAAATTTATGGAATTTTCAATGATTTCTAGTAAGCGTTTCAATAAAATTTTAATAGCTAAAGTATTGAACACATAGTCCACAGCAGACTTCATAACTTCACGACAGCAAATGCTGCAACCGGCAATTGTAATCATATAGTCGACTACTGAAATATTTTGAAGACGGCAGCAACATAAATTCATTTACATAAAAGTATACTTCAGTGTGGCACCACAGAGTTTTTAACTTTATGAAATTCCTTTACCTTATAAAACGGTTTCTGTCACAAAAAAAAAGTTATTTTATCTAAAAAACGGTCTTAAAAGCTAATAACAGAATATTAACTTAAAAAAGTTTCAAGTTGAAAATATAATAGGGTATGTCTTCCACCCTATGATGAGAATAATGTTAAACAACTGAATATCAAAGTTTTCAAAATATGGACCAAACTAATTCGATTCGAAAAACAAACATTTATACCCAGCTAAAGATTTGATTATTATTTTTCTTGTCTTCTTCAATCAAAATTATTGATCACAGCAGATTTGTATTGTAAAAAATCTTTCTTAAGAAAAAAACTTAAGAAAGAAAAAACCTGAACTATAACCCGTTGTACAAATGTACAAACCAAAAAAAAAAAAATTTATACCCGTCTATTTTAAAATTTTTCATTAAAGATATGCAATTAAAACTACTCATAAAGGAAATATTTATTTAACTATACCGTTGAAAATAAATTTGCACAGCATGGGCGAAGGAACGAAGACCTTATGCCCAGCAATTGCAATTCATGGCGACGCTGTGGCTAACTATAACGGCTTATAACTTCACATAAGAAGTTGCCGCGTGGTTAGCAAATTAATACGATGACGTGAGAGCTGTTCCCCAACTCAAAGCTGCTTTAAAATCAACTGGACAAATAAACTATGCCAACCGTTTGACAAACACGAGCTTTCCGTTTGCACATAAACGATGCAAACACAAACACAAATTAATCACATTTTTTTTTTGTTTTCAATGGGAGCACACAAAGATTATGCTATGAAGTTTACACTACATAAATTGCTTTATAACATGTTTCTTTATAACATGTTTCTATTTCTTGAGATTCTGTTGCTATAATCTTTGGTTTTTTAATTTTTACAAAGAATATAAACTTCTATACAATTCTGAAAATTCTTACACAAAAACTTTTTCTTGATTCATTTTGTGTGCCTCTTTTCCCACCACTTCACTCAGCAAAATTTTCTTTAAAATAACAAAATCTTGCGCTACACAATACATCTATTCAAGATATTTGCACGAAAATTATGAAAACATGCTTCAAATATTTGTGCAAGCAAGCAAACACTCAAATTAACAAGGTTAATTTTTTGTGCAAACGTAAAATTTTGCAATGTTTGCAAAGCGGCTTGTGCCAAATAAAATGGCTCTTATCTAGTTTATTTTATTCTGAGAGTAAGTATGTATGCACCTATTTAGCATTGGAGCAAATAAATTTATTATATTATTTAAAATCTCATTTTTGTTTTATAGTCAACAGAAATATAAATTAGTTTAATTAGACTGCCGCAAAAAAATCAGCATGGGCAACAACCTGCAGTAGTGTCATCTTGATGTTGTCAAAATAAACGTTCGCATTTGAATGCATGTATTTTATCTTTTTGGCAACACTAGTTTTGACAGCTCACGTACGTTTTGTATCTTGTGTCACTGTCAAACATCTTCAGTTTGGTCTATAATTTAATCATGAATCGTCTTACAAACGAACCACGCTTGCAAATTATTGAATTTTATTACCAAAATGCGTGCTCTGTTAAGAAAGTTCATCGCGCGCTTCTTCCATTTTATGGTCAGTTTAATCGACCTACTGAGGCTTCTATTCGGGCTATTGCAAAAAAATTTCGCACCAAATTTACTTTGTTGGACATTAAACCACCAACACGCTTACGTAGAGTGCGAACTGAAGAAAATATCGCAGCCGTATCGGCCAGTGTTGGTGATGACCGTGAATTATCGATTCGGCGCCGTTCACAGCAATTGGGCCTCTGTTACTCCACTACGTGGAAAATTTTGCGGAAGGATTTGGGTGTGAAGCCTTATAAGATACAGCTGGTGCAAGAATTGAAGCCAAACGACCTACCACAACGCCAAATTTTTGGTGAATGGGCTCTTGAAAAGTTAGATGAAGATCCACTTTTTTATCGAAGAATTGTGTTCAGCGACGAGGCTCATTTCTGGTTGAATGGATACGTGAACAAGCAAAACTGCGGTATTTGGAGTGAAGAGCAGCCAGAAGCATTGCAAGAGCTACCAATGCATCCACAAAAAACAACCGTTTGGTGCGGATTATGGGCTGGCGGCATCATTGGGCCGTATTTCTTCAAAGATGATGCGAATCACAACGTTACTGTGAATGGTGAGCGCTACCGTGCGATGATAACAAACTTTTTTTTTGCCCCAAATGGAAGAGCTTGACTTGCATGACATGTGGTTTCAACAAGACGGTGCCACATGCCACACAGCACGCGAAACAATGGACCAACTGAGAGGCTAGTTCGGTGAACAGTTTATTTCACGCTTGGGACCAGTCAATTGGCCGCCCAGATCGTGCGATTTAACGCCTCTAGACTATTTTTTGTGGGGCTATGTTAAGGCTAATGTCTATAGCGACAAGCCCGCTTCGATTGACGCACTGGAAGCCAACATTGCCAACATTATTCGTGAGATACCGGCCGAAATGTTGGAAAGAGTATGCCAAAATTGAACTAAGCGGATGGACCATTTGAGGCGCAGCCGCGGCCAACATTTGCATGAAATAATCTTCAAACATTAAATTATATCGACCCAACTATCGATCCAAATAAATATTTCATGCATTTTTCTGAATTTTATGTGTTTTTTTTTTTTTTTTTTAATTTCCGATAGTTCTTATAAAAGCACACAATATTTGAGATATTCTAGCCAGTTGTCTTCTGGTTTCAATGTATTTAATGTTTAAGATTGAAAAGAAGTTCAACTTACCTCTTCATAAAGACACCCGCAGATGACATGCTTTTATGTCTGTTATTTTATATGTAATTCCTCATGTATTTTTTTATGTCTGTTAAAAGTGTCATTTTTACAGACGGTTTGTAAAATTTGCCTACAAATGTACAGCACCTCGACCGTCGGCTAACGTGGAAGTCTTACAACTGAGTGATAGTTGAAATTAGGAGTAGCGCAACTAAATTGGCTTATGGACAGAAATTCTACTTTGAAGCTGAAATACAAACTTTTGTAATATAACGCAATTCTAAAGCCTATATGGTGCTATGGAATTCAATTATGGGGATCCACCTTAGCGTCAAACATTAAAAAAAATTCAAAGACGACAAAACCAACCATGGTATGTAAAAAACACACGAATTCGTAACGATCTGAGTGTTCCGCCCGTAAAAGACGAATTTTCTAAGTACGCGACAAGGTATCTCAGTAAACTGGAACTTCACCCAAATACTCTTCTACGAAACTTACTTAATTTTGGCGGCCATACTCGATTGAGAAGCATAATACTTATTTTCATACTTATGAAAGCTCCGCCAACGAAAATCAAAACTTTTTGATTTTCGTACCACAAAGTACGAAAGCATGATACACGTTAGAATTTTCATACTTGTACGATTTGTCGTACGATTTGTAGTAACGTCTATACCCCGCATTATATTTTAAGCACGGCTTTCTTTGTGCATATGATTTTCCAAACATCTGGCTGCAAAGGTTTATTATATAACAAAGCTCACGGTTTGTCTCGCGTAGCACTGCAAACTTCTAGTTTCAACTGGTGTTCACAATCCCGTAAAGACTAGGCGCTTGGGATAATTGCCGCAACAGATTGCAACTATTTTTGTAACACAACAGTAAAAATTATACACTAAATATAGATACACAATATTTTTTATTGTGTGTTTGCTTTACAAATTGGAAATTTTAAATAACGATATACAAAATAAAGTTATCTACTTGAAAATGTTCGCCTTTTTTATAAGAAATTAATGTTCAGTTTACTTAAGTACTCGTTTAACTAAATATCGTCTAAATGCAAAATATTGCACCGGTAGTGGCGATAAAAACTATTCTTACTCACTATATCTGGCGCTGATAAGGGAAGGTACAAACACAATAAAATTCCAACCGATATTTTTTTATTTGCTTCATTACTGAATCTCAAGATGTATTATTGGAAGTTATAAGTATAGAGTTGTTTTTATCAATAATATTAATCAATACGTAAGAAAAATTTTCGCATTCCAATATTTACAGCGTTAAGACGTCGGTAAATAAAAAAAGCGTATTTCTCAGCGTATTACAAAATGCTAAAATCTGTAAATTTTATTCATAAAAATTCATTCTACATTACAGATTTTTAATACCAACTTACACTTGAGCTTAAACTTAAAAAATCTAAATTCAGCATCTTAACAATATTTAAGAAATTCGGTGTTTACTAAAACGTAGTTTGATCTTAAAAGACTTATTGAAAGAATAATGAAAGGAAAGAATGATAAAACTAATTACGGTTGATAAAAAATCACATTCAAAGCCAGGGCTGTAAAATACATTACATTTGTTATTTTATCAATACAGTTTGTGGTCATATTTAAACTAATTGTATTAAATTAAATTATGCACCGCAATATACAGTATAACACTGAATTTACGCACGTAAATAATTATATGGCTGTGGCGACCTGGCACAGCTTCAGGGTAGGCAAAATAGGGATTTTAATATTGAATTCACTATTCTGATTCTATTCATCAATACAAAGATGCTTTTCTATACCCTTCACAAAATTCTAAAAAATGGTATATGTAGGTTCGTGAATCCGTTTATAATTTTGAAAGTTTTCATTTCCGACCATATAAAGTAAACACATTCTGAATCAGCATTGATAAAATTAAGCAATGCCCACCCTAAATACTCTTTCTGAGAAACCGTCAGACTTAGACATTTTCTTTTTTTACCATTCTATTACCCTATCGATTCATGGGTTTGCTATTGCAATTCAGTAATATCGGTTCACATATAGCTGAGATATATCTAAAATTCCGAAAAAAGCCATTTTTGTGTAATTTTGTATGAAAATTTTCTGAAAAAAAATTGTTGTGCTTCAAACTTGAGACAATTATTTGGCATAGCGATTTAAATGCAAAAAAATTTTCCCCTCTAACGGTCCACATATATCCGGGATATAGCCTAAACCTTTAAAATTAATGAAAATGTTGCATAAACGAACTTAAACAACTTTTTTTGCTTAAAAGAAATTCTGCTAATAAAATGAGGTTATTTAAATATGCAAAAGTGAACATTTTCGATATCGGTCCATATAAACACGAGATATAGATTAATTGATTTTTTCACGAAAATGTCGCGTAAGCGAACTAAAACAACTTTTTTGCTTAAAAGTAGTTCTGGTAATATAGGGAGGTACCAAATACAGAAAATGAAAATATCGAATATGGCTCCATATATACCCGAGATATAGTCTAAACCGGTTTTTTTATGACACAATTTTTTTTTTATTAAAAGCAGTTGTGGTAATAAAAAAAAAAGTTTATATAAATAGCTAAAATGAAAATGTCCGGTATCGGTCTATACCGGAGATATAGCCTAAACCGATTTTTTCACGAAAATGTCGTGTAAGCAAACTTAGGCAACTTTTTTTATTTAGAAGCAGTTCTAGGAGATTACTGCTATGCAGAAAATGAAAATTTCCGATATCGGTCGATATATATCCGGGATATAACCTGAACCGATATTTCCATGAAAAAAAAATGTTTTTCTTAAAAGTAGTTCTAATTATAAGAGGAGGTTACTTAAATATAGAAAATCAACAGTTTCGATATTAGTCCATATATACCTGAAATATAGTCTTAACCGATTTTTTCATGAAAAAATATTTAATGTTTTTTTTTTTTTTAATCAGTTGTAGTACTAAAGGAAGGTTACTAAACAACAGAAATTTTAAATTACCGATATCGGTTCATATATATATATATATCATATTTAGTTAAAAATTTTAATATTTTAATACAACGCTGGAAGAAAAAAGGGAATAGTGTTTTTGGGCATTTGACTTGAACCTATCAATACCAACACTTGAAGTGTTAGAATGGAATTAGTTAAAACCGATCAGTGTCCGGTGTATACTGTTCAGTGGACACTACTCGACTTACAACTCCCAGACTGTAAGGTAATGAAATACCTTGAACAGGAATTAATTATGAACATATACAGGATGAAAAACAAAACATTACTCATGCATGCTATTTCTTCTGGTGTATAAAACTAATGGCCATATTCATAACAAATATTTTTTATTTATTACAGGTTTAACTGACAAATTTCCATACAAAGTTTGTCAAATAAACCTTTAATAAATGTAAAATATTTTTATCAATATTAAAAATAAACACGGACGACTGTAACCAAATACTTGTGCACAAGATGGAAGACAAACCACTACTTGTTTGGAATTGTTTTTCTCTAAGCCTATACACGTCTTTCTTACAATTGTTTGCTTGGTAATATCCATAAAAATTCTATAAAAATTCATTACCATATTGCCAATATTTGGAGACATAAAATAACTTTATACAACTGAATGACTTTTCTAATCATTGCAAAGACATTTTAGCTTCAAATTCTCTTTTACTTGTTATTCATTTCATAAATTTAATTAAGGTCAATAAAAAATTATAAATAAGCCAAGAAATGTTCATACATTTAAATAAGAATTTTATGCTGAAGATAAAATTTTGGTTTGTAATTTCAAACGAAATATTATTATATTTCTAACATCTTTGAGGTTTTTGAAATTAAAGTGTATGTCAGCAATTTTTTATATACATAAGTATATTTTTTAATTATTAAAAAATTTATAAGTAAAAATATGTCATACATACAAATTAAAAATATGACAAGAACATGAAGTTATGGTTCACCCCAAATTAAACTAGTTTTCTGCTTTTGGAGTTTTCACTGAATTAATTAGTCTAAATTATTTTGAATGTAAATTGTAACAATAAACTCTGGTGTCTCATCAATATGTTATAATGGTAAGCGAGAATATTTTGTGTATTTTTTGCTACATACTACTTCTTAATAATAAGACCAACAGCATTTTAACAGCGAATACAATTCGAATAAGCTTGTGAAATAAAAAAAATCTCGAACAATTATTATTTAATAAAAGAAAATTGTTCATTAACATTTACATTTTAATTGGTTTTACCTTTTCAATAATTGTCAACTTAAAATGCCAGCTTTTGTGAACCCTTAATTGTCCTTAAAAGTTTATATATTTCTACTCCTTACAGTCTTTCCCCTGTCATCTGACAAGGTAAAGACTATAGGCAAAGTATACAATTTTATTTTTCATACCATTTTTGGTACGAAATTTAATAAAAATCAACTTTGCCATAATAGGCACCTATGACGTGTTTGCCAGAGCTGAGTGTAGAAAAAAAACTCTGTGCTTGCAGAAAAAGCAGCAAAATCACATGCGCTTGTATGAGTGTGTAAATGTAATGAAATTAATGAACCATTAAGATTTTGTGGTGATAAATTTTTGCACTCTGCATAAATATCACTTGATGACCAGACATTTCCGCAAAATGCATTCAAAATGAATGGCTGATGACTCTATATGTAAGCGAACAGAAATATATTTCAATGTGGTTGCAACGTTATGGTGTTGTTAAATTTTAATAAGATTGAAAATAATTTTTTTTCAAAGGAAGAGTTATTATGCACAATTCAAATAAATATAAAAAAAAATTTGAATAAAAAATATTGATTAAAATAGCAACAATTAACATATCAAAATGTTTTTTTTTAACTATAATTTTTTGTAAGTATTAGTGATAAATATTGAACTTCCTCATTCATTCATTTTTTTTTTATAAATTAAGAAGAATTTTCATCGTTAAAATGAAATTATTCTTAAACAAAAATCCGTCTGGATTTAAGGAAGAAAAAAACGGACTCAAACATAGAAAATAATAATACATCATGAATATTTATGGATATTAACTCCGGGTCACTTATTTGAATGCACTAAAAACTCCTGTATCTTTCGAAACAAAGCGAAGCTAGTCATAAAAAAATCATGACGGAAGTGGTTTCTTAACTAAAGAACTTTTTTCGAATAATTTATAAAAATAAGTCCAAAAATGTACTTTCTTTTTTGGTTCACTTGAATAAAGGTATTTTATATTTAAGATTTATATAGAATTATATAATATATAGAATAAAGGTATTTTATATTTAAGATTTTTTGTAATTTTTATTATAAAAAATTAAAAAATTTTTATTAATGAGTGAACTTTTTTAGTTATATACATATGTACGAGATTAACAATTGCATATATGTGATCAATATGTGGCAAACATTAACGTAATTAAAGAGCTCGGGGGCTGAAGTGGTTAAAGCGGTCGTATTAAAAATACATCATGATCCCGAGTTCGAATTCCAGTGGGTGCTGATGAGTAGTGTAGCGACTACAAAACAGCTAATTGTCCCCCAGCTAATGGTATTCAATTATTTTTTCTGTTCTTCTTTGGTCTTATTGTTTCACAGCAATTATTGTTATAATTAAAAATAATCCTTCTTCTTGACTGAAGTTGGACTCGAACTCACAACTAGTTAATCTCGTACATATGTTAAAAAATTTTTATTATCATTTTTAAAGTAAGCGATGATTTTTTTTTTTTTTTTTTTTTTTTGTATGGAACGATTGTTTATTAAAATTTATTACTGTGCTGTTCATAGAACACAGATGAGCACTCGTCTAAAAAATTTTATATGAATATGACTCAAAAAATTGAGTAAATTTGATACAAATATTCTAGACGAGTTGCTCGTCTGTGTTCTATGAACAGCAGTACCTGCTTAATCAATTTACCAGTCAAAATGACAAAAAAAAAAAAAAATTTAAAGCTATCGGAAAAAAATAAACGGCAATCACAAAGGAAACGAATATAGGATCCATGTGTGCTGAAGAACTTAAGATATATAAGGGGATCCAGCGCTCTGCCTCCAAACCTATATGAACTCTAATCAATCAAGTTGCTATTTTTATATTCACCAGAATCAAAAACTCAAAGTTTAAAAAAAGTATTTATTTGATCATATTAATGCTTGCTTGAGTTATAAACTTTTTTTCTCAATTTGCAGGACTTCTTTTTTCTTTTTTTGTATAGCATGATTTAACGAGTATCACGTATATTTTTTTCAGCAAACAAGAGTTTTGTAAAATCGATTCTTTCTTCAAATAAAGACTTCAACATATCATATTATATACAACTTGCCGACGTAATAACATATAAAAAAATTTCCATTCCTAAGATATTACTTGTAGATAAAGGAAATATTGCATGTTAAAGCATGCACGGAGTCATGATTATAAATGTAAATTATGAGAATTTACTAATATTGGATTTTTTTTCTTTTTTATTTAATGTTTATTAAGATTATTATAAATACATTTAAACATGAAAATGTTCAAAGAGCCAATATACATGTGTGTAAGCATATACAGGGTGTTCCAGAAGAGGATTGATTGTAGCCTTGATGAGAAAAATCAGAAAAAGAAAACAAAAAAAAGTTAAGAATTGTGCAAATAAAAAATATTCAAATTAGTAAAATGGGTTAGCAAAAACCGTGTTACTTGATATTTTTAAGTTTTTACTCATTTTATACAAAAAAATGTAAAAGGTATATATAAATTTCTGAAACCGTTTGTAATTTCTACAATTTTCATTTTCGACCCTATAAAGTATGTATATTCGGAATCAGAATTAATGGAAAAGTCGATTAAGCGATGTCCGTCTGTCCGTCTGTCCGCTGTTAAAATACCGTTTCTAAAATAACCATTAGACTTAGAAAAAACTTTTATCTTTCACCATCCTATTTTCCGATCGATTCAGGCGTCTGGTATTGCAATTCAGTAAAATCGGTTCACATATAGCTGAGATATATCCAAAATTCGGAAACAATCAATTTTTTGCAATTTTATATGAAAATTTAAAAAAAAATTGTCTTTTTTACTTCAAACGTGACACGCATGGCGATTACCAGGCAAAAAGTAAATTCGGAGATATCGGTTTATATATATATCCGAGATATAGCCTAAATCGATTTGTTCATGAAAATGTTACGTAAGCGAATTTAAACAACTTTTTTTGCTTAAAAGTAGTTCTGATGGTATAAGCAGGTTTCCAAGTATAGAAAATTAACATTTCCGATATCGGTCTATATATATATATATATATATATATATATATATATATATATATATATATATATATATATATATATATATATATATATATATATATATATATATATATATATATATATATATATATATATATATATATATATTCGAGATATAGTCTAAACCGATTTTTCCATGGAAACAATTTTTTTTTTTTTTTTTTTTTTTTTGCTTAAAAGCAGATCGGATTATAACAGGAGGTTACTAAAATACAGCTATAGAAAATTTCCGATATCGGCCCATATATACCCGAGATGTAGTCTAAGCCGATTTTTCCATAAATATTTCGATGAAAGATTACCATTTTTGCATGGCGATTACAAGGTAAAAAATTTTGCCCCGGATATCGGTCCATATATATCCGAGTATATTTAGTGCAAATTAGTAATATGTACTATATATTTACGTGACTATAATGAAGGGTATTTTAGATTCGGCCCAACCGATTTGTTTTTTTTTTTTTTAGAATGAAGCTAACAAGTATTGTACGATTTTACAATCTTGATTCAATGTGCGAACTTTTAACGGCACTCGCCAAGGCACTTTAGTAAATTTGTTTTTAAATAAAAAAACTGGGGCATTTGAATCATTATTTTGGACTGTGGTTCTAGCAATATTATTTAGAGCTACGGTTCCAAACTTTAAATTAACAAAAATAATAAAAATTAACCACACTGACCAAAAGATGGTTATAGTTTAACCAAATTTCTATGTTTCTCTTAAACGCTCATAGTTTTCAAAATGCATGGGATAGAGTTTTTTCTGGTTTTTCTCATTATGCTTACAATCAATCCTGTCACCTTGTTTCGGCTTGACGTTGTGTTCTGGGGGCACCCTGTGTATAAGTATACGTGGGTATGTGAATATGTGTGTATGAGTTTATTCACATATATACTATAATGTGTATATATATACACACATTATAGTAGTAATAATAATAATGTCTAACGTACGTAATTGTGTTACGGAAATAGCAAAATGAACATACTTAAGAATGTCTTTTTGTGTTGTCTAAAACGTGCCTCAAGTGTTAAATAAATACGTATGCATTTGTAATCAGAAAAACTTATATGCACACATTAAAAACCTTCATACATATGTATTAAAGTATGTATATAGGTGTTCATGTATATTGTTTTCACTAAACTTGTGTCCTTCCTCATTTCAAGCTGCCAGTAAATTTTTAGATGCCTTCTTATGTTATTCTTATTTCGTGTATTTTGTACTTTTCTTTTCTAACAACATTTTATATTAGTATGGTAGTTATACTAATGAGTTGAATTATCTAAAAAGAAAAAGATGAAAAAAAATGAAATGAAATTCTAAGCGTGTTTAATAGTTCAGCTCACCAGCAGACTTGGTAGATGGGTGGGTGTGTGTGTGTGTGTGTGAGTGTGTTGGTAATCATTTTGTGAGTATGTTTTATAATAGAACCATTGAGGCTGTTTATTTTTCTTGAAATGTTTATTTTTAAAAGTGTTTGACTGGGTAAAAAGTTATAATACAAAAAAGTCACGTTTTGTGATATGAGTAATTTGAGGCCACATTAATACTTAACATTTCATTTGTTCTTGTTTTATTTGTATCTTTATGAAGGTAGAAATATGTTGGGCTATATCATTTTTATAACAGCTCGAAAACTAACAACATAAAAATGTACAACACGAGAAAAAATTATTTCATAAAATTTTGACTGTTTTTATTTTTAAATTAAACAAATATCATCTAATGGGTACCAGTTTTATGACATGTATGTATCCAGGTTGGTTTTTACCAAGCTTACCAAGGTAAGCACACTTCTACATTTACGTAGAGAACACTCTCTTTATGGGGATCACTGCCAATGACGATGATCGTCCTGGTCGCCCGAGTACGTCAACAACCGACGAAAACGTTGAAGCAGTGAAGAAAATGATTTTGTAATATTATATATGATGGTATCATTCGTCTGGCTTAAGTTCAGTCCTGGCTTTAGCCAGAAATATTTGTATTATTTTTTAATTATAACAATAATTGCCGCGATCACAGGAGACAGGAAAAAATAATTGGGGGATAACTAGTTATTTCGCAGTCGCTATACTGCTCATCAGCATCCACTAGAATTTTCAATGCGGCTCATATTGATTACAGATGAAATTTGTTATAATCCCAGTTGTTTGTAGTGCAGTTTGCTGTCACTGAACAACCAGTTATTTTTGATTATTTATCAACGTATGTATGTATGTACCGTGAGATAAACATATACGTCGATAAATAGTCGAACTTTTTTTAATATTTCTAATATTATATATGATAGTATCATTCGTCTGGCACAAGTTCATTTTTATTATTTTTTAATTATAACAATAATTGCCGCGATCAATAACACTTGATCAAAGAAGACAGGAAAAAATAATTGAATACACTAAAGCTGGGTGACAACCAGTCATTTTCCAGTCGCTGCACTGAGTTATTGATCGCGATTATGATATTGAAACCAAAGCCCAATCATCCCAATGGAAGCGTCCAGAAGAGCCAAGACCGAAAAAAGCACGTCAAGTTTGGTCAAAAGTGAAGTTGTTGCTCACTGTTTTCTTCAACTGCAATGGCGTGATGCATCATGAATTCTCGCCACAAGATTGTACGGTCAATAAGGAATACTATCTTGAAGTTGTGCGCCATTTGCGCTAAGCAATTCGTCAAAAACGCACCAATCATATATTTTGCACCATGATAATGCATCAGCTCACAGATCGATGCTTGTGCGTGAGTTTTTGACCAAAATCACCGTATTCACCGGGCCCCCAGAAAGCGTTTTGCTACCATTGAGGAAAATTGGATGGTGATCCAAACACAAAGTAAGTATGTTGCACTGAATCTAGTCGATGTTGTTGTTGATGTGTTGAAATACGCAGATATCTGGCTGGATTAGCTTTTGTGGGGCTGGATGCAGTAGCGTGTGATGGTACACGCCATGTGCATATTCTTAAGTCATGGCCTTGAACCAGATAATTCGTGCGTCAACCATACCTCTAAGCTGCCCTTTCACGCGCCTTCGCCATCAGGCATAAAAACTTAAGACACCGCCTTAACCTATGACGCATTTTCCCTAGCATACACTTATAGATGCCGAAGTTTGCCATCCATATTGCTTTGTATAGATTTCAGTCTTGCGCTTTTCCGTCAATCTGCGATTTAGTCTTTATTAGTAAGAAACCATAATTAAGTATAAAATTTCAACATTCAAAGTAGAATAAACACAGAAAAAATTTTATTTCGTGCTCAATAACGAAATTCGTTGAATCAATTAATAAATTGTTTGAGTGCGGACCCATAAAGGAATTCATGGATTCACACAAAAGTTTAGTAAAAATAATTATTAATCGAAAACAACTATTTTTTTAAACAACAACAAAAGACGATATCCACGTTACTTTTTTGATATTTATGTGTAAGCAAACAAATCATTTTCTCAGACAAAATTTTGCTGATTTTATTTTTACTATAATTTTTTCTGTGTAGTAAGCCCAATCATGGATTTTGCACCATGATAACGCACCAGCTCACACGTCAAGGCTTGTGTGTGATTTTTTGACCGGACTTGGCCGCGCTGAAAGCGTTTTGAGAAGATAAAAGAAAAATCAAAACAGGAGCTGCTGGCGATACCAAAAATTGGGAAAAAACGCTGGCATAAGTGTATTACTTCTGAGGGAGATTACTTTGAAGGAGACGGAATAGTTATTGATAAATAAAGAAATACTTTTTTAACAAGAATTAAAATAACGGTTATTTTTTGATCAGACCTCGTTAATGATGGCAAGAATTTTAATCAACAAAGTTTCCTTGTAATCATAAGTCCTTTTTTTTAATTTTGCTTTTGAAATCTAGTCGTAGAGAGCTCTATTCTTCATCTTTAACTTCAATTTTTGTTTTTTTAATTCGTCTTTATTGGAATAAGTTTTTAAATTTTTGCTTTTTGTACATAATAATTCTTCTTTACTGTTAATCACCATAGAAACAACTAAATATAATTTCAATTTATAAAATATCAACTTTTCGTGGACATTATGCCGAACTTCATGCATATTTATATATGAATGACAACAGTACCGCAACACTAAATTGAAATCTCTACTTTTACCTGCTATATAGCTTTGTTCTGCTCGCGCATATTTTTGTTCTTTACTTTACGCTTGAAAGAAAATGTAATTTTCATAAGCACATAATTTTACATAATTTCAAGAAACCGCAGTTTCCTTTAATTTACTGGTTGATGCACTTAAGAAAATTTATGCAAATACCAAAAATACTAAAGTTTGTTCTTGCAGAGAATGAACTATAAGGCAGCTCCTGTCATGGGAGCGAACCTAGAACAAACAAAACACAAAAATACATACATACGTACAAAACTACTACCATAACAGCAAAGAAAAGTGAACGAGCAACAAAAACACAACTGTAAGCCAAGTCATATAACAATTATGTGTCTGCCTTATGCACCTGCCACAACAGGCGAACTCTCCAATTATTTGTGACGAAAAAAAACACGATTCTTTTGCACCACATTTCTTAAAAAGGATTGCTTCCGCCCAGTAACTATGATTTTCAAATAAGGGCTAGAGAAATTTTGTAGGGCTATGACTAGTTTAAAGAGTAAAAGAAAAGTTTTACGCATAAAATTACTTATGCAAGCAAATCGAAGCGCTTATTTGATGTTTACTTCAAAACACCATTGAATTGTTTGGTATACTTGGTTTGTCCAAATGATTGATTTGCCGCATTTAATAAAATGTTCGATGGAGTTTCAGTTAATTACACACCGATGGTTTAATACAAAAAGAGTATTTTTTGTTTATTGCAAAATTGTATTTAACATATTTTTCGTAGTCTACATCACAGAAAAAATTAAAAAAAAATAAAATAAAATAAAATCAATAAATATTAATTTATTAAATTAATATTCAGCTTTATAATTTTTAAATTACATTTTTGGTTTTTGTACATTTATATATATATATATATATATATATATATATATATATATATATATATATATATATATATATATATATATATATATATATATATATATATATATATATATATATATATATATATATATATATATATATAGTTCAAGTGTTTCCTTTCTTAAATTTTCTTAAGAAGGATTCTTTTACAATACAAATTTGCTGCGATCAGTATTTTTTTTTATTGAAGAAGACAAGAAAAATAATAACAAAACGTTTAGCTGGGGGACAAGTAGCAAAAAAATTTCTCTAGCCCTTATTAAAAATAAATTTAATAAAAATTAAAAAAAAAAACAAGTAAGAGTGTAGTATATTCGGCTGGGCCGAATCTAAAATACCCTTCACGATAGTCACGAATATGTATAGTATATTCAAAATGTGGCCTGAATATGCTCGGTTATATATGAACCGATATCGGAATTTTCTATTTTCTGTATTTTAGTAACCTTCTTTTATAACAAGAATTGCTTTTCAGCAAAAAAAAAAAAAAACAAATTTTTTAATGAAAAAATCGGTTCAGGCTATATCCCGGGTATATATGGACCGATATCGAAAATTTTAATTTTCCGTATTTATATAACTTTATTTCATTACCAGAACTGCTTCTGAGCACAACAAATTGTTTAAGTTCGCTTACGCGACATTTTCATGAAAACCCCGGTTTAGGCTATATCTCGGGAATATATGGACCGATATCAAAAATTTTAATTTTGTCTATTTTGGTAACCTTCTTTTATAACAAGAACTGCTTTTCAGCAAAAAAAAAAAATGTTATTGGAAAAATCGGTTCAGGCTATATCTCGAGTATATATGGACCGATGTGGGATATTTTCTTTTTCCATATTTATGTAATCTTATTTCATTATCAGAACTGCTTTTGAGCACAAAAAAGTTGTTTAAGTTCGCTTACGCGGCATTTTCATGAAAAACCCGGTTTGGGCTATATCTCGGGTATATATGGACCGATATCGGAAATTTTCATTTTCCATATTTATGTAACCTAATTTTATTACCAGAACTGCTTTTGAGCAAAAAAAGTTATTTAGCTTCGCCTATGCGACATTTTTATTAAAAATCCGATTTGGGCTATATCTCGGGTGTATATGGACCAATATCTGAAAAACAAATTTTTTGCCTTTAAGTCACCATGCTTAATAAGTGTGTAAAGTTTGAAGCAAAACGAACAACTTTTGTTTTCAAAAATTTTCATACAAAACTGCAAAAAAATGGCTTTTTTCGGAATTTTGAATATATCTCAGCTATACGAGGACCGATATTACTGAATTTCAATAGCAAACCCATGAATCGATGGGGTAATAAAATGGTGAAAGAAAAAAGTTTCTAAGTCTAATGGTTTTCTCAGAAACGGTATTTCAACAGCGGACAGACGGACATCGTTTAATCGACTTTTCCATTAATTCTGATTTATAGGGTCGCAGAAAAAAACTGTAGAAATTACAAACGGAATCACAAACTTATATATACCCTTTACATTTTTGTGAAGGGTATAAAAATAAAATAAAATCAATAAATATTAATTTATTAAATTTTTGTTCAGCTTTATAATTTTTAAATTACATTTTTGGTTTTTGTACATTTATATATCGGGCTTTAGTTCAAGTGTTTCCCTTCTTAAATTTTCTTAAGAAGGATTCTTTTGCCATACAAATTTGCTGTGATCAGTAATTTTTTGATTGAAGAAGACAAGAAAAATAATAACAAAACGTTTAGCTGGGGGACAAGTAGCTTAGTCGCTACACTGCTCATCAGCACTCATTTTCAGATTTGAACCAAACAGTTTGCGTAGTTTCTTTTTTGTTTATCTCGGACCAGTACTCTGGGAATGGCAACTACATATGCAAAGCATTGTACCGGAACTAGGAAAACACATTATCAGGAAGTAGGAAGTAAAGTGGAAGTAGTGTACGTTTGACTTGAGCGGAATAGAATAGGATAAAAGTTAAACTTGGTTGTAAAATTTAAAATATTTCATACTAAACCTTATAAATCTTGATTTCGAGCTAGAGATCTTCAAATTGTGTTTGGTTTGATAATTTTTCGAAATTGAGTAAAATCTTCATTCTGCCAACGCTGCTGCCTACCACATTACTTCTCTTCAATGATGAGTGCAACACTTTGTAATCAATGAATGCTAATTTACAAATTGTATGATCATAGTAATATGGAACTCCCAATTGAATTACGTTTATCATTTGTATCACGTTTATTTTTTACTAGTAGATCAAACATTCGCCGACTTTGTCAGATTACGCTGCAAAAATTTCAATTAACAATATCAGCGCTAAATGTAAAGGTGCCTCGAAAATATTATAAAAAAAAGTACAAAGAAGTATAAAGCAATTAGTAAAAAAGGAAAAGAATAGGCTAAACAGAAAACAGAACAAATTAATTTAATGGAGCATACCCAAAAACTGTATTTGAGATGCGCAAAACGTCTACGACCTAATTACAAAGTAAGCGAGATTATATTCGAACTGCCTACTGATAACTTACAATGTATTTTGGGAATACCTCACTATCTCACTTACTTCGTGTGCAGGTGGTAGGAGTTCACTCTTTAATTGCGGCAATGTTTTTGAAAATGTATACAACGGTGCGCATTACTGACTTAAGGGGATCATCGCTTCTTTAATCGAAACTTTGGCCGCTGGGTAAGGAGACAGCACAGCGCCATACCATTACATTTTGCTATATTCTTGATATAGCACACATATTGTAAGTTGTTTAAACATATTGTACAATAATTATACAAGAACTTTTTGTGTCGTTAATGTGCATGTTAAAATATTTTATTAATTTTACTTATTTTTATTGCGTTGAATTTGCTAAAACAAATGCAAATAAAATAATGTGACAGCACAGTTACATTTTGAACAAAATTAATTCTCTCTCTCTCTCAAGAAGATAGACAGTAAACTAGCGTCGTCAACTTTGGAATTGGAAATCACACCGAAATGTGGAGAAAAGCTCGTTATTTCAACAAAAACGCAACACTTATAGAATTGTTTTTCAACTCATTTTTTTATATTGGTCCAGTACTCAGGGGATGACCCTTATATATGCAGTTTGTGGACATTTGACTTGAACTTTCCAACGTTATAACAGACAGGAAACACGCCTGCAGGCAATTTATTCCACAGGCGAAGCGCACGGCTGAAAAACGAATTCTCTCTGTAATGCCTAGTCCGGGCAATCGACCACAAATGGGTGAGCTCTGGACTATGAACGCGAGCTACGTAAAAGTGTGCGCGTTTCGCGAACAAGATCCCTAATCTCGTCAGAGAAAAATCCATTGTAGTAACGATAGAATAGAGTAACGCACCACACACTGCGTCGATGCTCCAGTCAGTCAATAGAGTTGGATACCCTACTGCCACCATCAGTTCAGATCAGCTTCTTTGCCCTCTCCTGCACACTGTCTAGTAACCCCAAAATACGCTTTGAGGCACAGGCCCAAACATGAGAGTTGTATTCCATTTTCGGTCGGATGTAGGTGGTATAAATAGTAAGGAGGTCGGATGGAGTGAAGTACATCTTACATCGTTTCAAAACCCCGAGGCACTTGAATTTCTTCTTTCTCGATATATACCGAGATAACTCATCCCCGACACCAAAAGGAGTAAATTTTGCCAGTAGTGCACCATGCCATACTCTGTCAAACGCTTTTGAAATATCCAGAGCCACCACCCTACTTTCACCGGAATGATGGATTGAGTGGCACCATTTCTCAGAGAGATATTGCGTTTCTATTAAAATCAACGAAACAGCATTTTAAGAGGTTATTAGACGATTAAACAGGGCCAAACAGCACCGCCTGATAGCATGCCATCTAGTTCGTTCAATAGCTAAAATTCATGTTTGTGAAACTTGACCTGTAGCGTACTTCTGTTACTTTTATTAGAACAATTGTATCGTTACAATGATTATAATGATCTTTTAGCACATTTGCTGAGCGGCAACGTTATTTAATTATACGGCCTGTCGACTGAAATCACTTAATACTTTTACTGCCCACTATGATGCAAAAAAGTATATAGCAGTAGCATGAAATGTGTCCAATAAAGCTACGATTATTGCATCTTTAAAAGTTAGAGAGTCACACTACAGGCATCAAGCGGGTTTAGTTTGAATTCTATCAAACACAGCGTAAATTTCATTTGTGTTTTCGTAAGCGAATTAACTGCCTATAGTAGGTGTTTTTCTAAGAGTTTATTAAAAAGTATGAAAAATTGCCTGTATCGTAAAAAATAACAAATAAAGTTAACCATAATAAAAATTTAAGACAAAAATTTGGAAAAATTTAATTTGATAATTTATCAATTACTAAACTAATAACAATTTGCGTAATCATTAATATGAACATCCATATGCAGTGCGGGCTCTTATTTTAATATTTGATAAAATTGGTCTGAATACTTAGTAACGAAAATTTAAAAATTTATCTAAAACATTCAAATTTTATAAATCAAAATAATTTTTTAAAGAATGTGTATAATACCTAACAGCAAGATTGTCTTACATTGTACATATTATATGTTTTTCCATATTATAGCTCCGTGTTCCAATTGTGCTCTGTATAACGAAATGTACTAATTTTGGCGACTTGAATTAACTTCTTTCTTAGACTAAAACAAAAATTTGTGTTGAATATGATGAATACGGATCAAAAATAAAGAAAAACGCACCGCACAGCGTTTAAGGAATTTTTCACAGCTAAGATTTTAAAAAGCATCGTGTTGACAACACTGCAGTAAACTTCATATCAGTGATGTCAAAATGAGGCATTTACCAGGGTTGGTTTGTGGTACTAAAGTGCGAATTTTAGCCTTTTCTTGATGTCCATGTCACTATTTATGATACGTTTTTTGGGCAAATTCGTGATACTTTTTGTCTCTGTTTTCAAACACTTACGTCCGTTTGCAAAAAAAGAAAAAAAACTTAACAAAGCTTGCTTAGCAATTGTTAAGAAAATTTTCTTAATGTTGTATCCAAAACCAATTATTAGCTTACCATATATTTAAAGTTGAAATAAGCCATTTTAACTGTACGTTAAAATGACATTTTATTTGTTGACTTTAATTTTTCTTTAAATTCACAAATATATAGAAAATATTAACAAAATCAATGGATTGCGCTTGGTACATAAGTAAATTAGAACGTCATGACTTGAAAATAATAATTTTGAAAGGGAAATATAAATAAGAAATATGTTGGTGATGCACTTTCAATCAAACGAATACGACGAGAAAAAATTTTGTATGTACATGAGGATTTTTGACAGATAAATTACGCTTGACGCGCTAATTTAGGTTGCACAGTTATACAGGATGGCGCAGAACTACCTTTATGGTTTGAATAATCAATAACTTTTTTAGTTTATCTATATACATATATAATTCTATATTTACTTCAGAACTTTGTGAAGAAGAGTTAGAAAACTTAACATAGAACACTATACAACAGAGCAGTGATGTTAAGATGTGACTCGTTATTAACATCATGCATTATGCTGGGACCACCCTTTGTAAAAATACTTTCCTGTTTTGCAGTTATTATACATACTGTTACGTTTTCGTTTTGGTTTTTATTTTAAATATTTCTTATTCACGTTTTCTCTTCCACATTTAAATTGTAATGTGTATGTCTGACATAGGAGGGTTCCTTTTTCATGAAAAGAACATGGTATATTAATTCATTTACATAATCCTTTGTAACATCCGTGTTTAACATGCAACATCAAAATTCCGCTAGAACCATCTTCTATTATAAGCGATTCAATTCTTTGAGTATACAAATTTATACTTAATGCTGCAAAGTTTACATACATACATATATATGCGTACTGTATTGAATACTTGCCATGAAAAATTGACGTGAAAAAACCATTTACGAGTAGCTGAAGAACACAGAAAGAAACACCTGGTGGCATTCTGGGTGAAGAAAAAGGAGAGGAAAAAAATTTAATAAGTGAAATTTTGAAATATGTTTTACTGCTATGCAGTCTTAAGTATCTTTCCAAGAAAATATTTAAATGACTGGCAAAGCCTTAAAGACTTTTAATTCATTTTCATTAAAACTATTTAGTATGTGTTTGCTATTTTTACGAAAAAAAAAGAAAACTCTGAAGAAAAGAACTTGAGCTTACGAATTATAAGTATGAAAAAATGTTTAAATCATACGCTATTGGTATTTTTGGCTCAATATTTTAAGTCTAAAATGTTAGCATATTTATGACAATCAAGAATGGTTATGGAAGTGGCAGGTTCAACTTGTTTGATACCTATAATATATCAAACATATAGGAGTATAACAAATAATGTATTTTCGTAATTGCGAATAGTTCAATGTACTTTTATATAGTTAAATATACTCTATGAGATTAAATTTTAAGTCAAGTTTATTTCTGCATTTTATTTGACACTTCTCAATTCTAGGCTAATTATATTTGAATCATGGAAAGATACACAATCGACTAACACGCTAAAGTTATTTAGGCTTATTATGAAAATGGGCGTTCAAATCAAAATGCATATCGTACACTTCGAGATTTATTCGGTCAACTTTACTGCCCGAAAATCATGCAAAAATTTTAGCCGATTCTGGAGGAAGTGTGAAAACCCCAGTGCATGCTCACTCAGCCCGTTCTGCAGAAAATACTACTGTTTTTCGCTATAGTGTGGCTGAAGAGCCATCCAACCCAACTCGTCGTCGTGCCCGTCAAGTTCTCCTGTCACTCTCGTCGTTGATGAAAATTTTGCTTTGATGAAATTGTATTTACACGCTTTTAAGGTGCAATTGACTCAAGAACTAAGGCCTTTTGACCATTTCAAGAGTCGTCAATGGTCAGAATGGTGGCAAGAAATGACTACAGCGGGTGATAAATTTTCGAAGAAAATCATTCTCAGTGGATTCGTCAATAAGCAGAATTGCCGAATATATATATATATATATATATATATATATATATATATATATATATATATATATATATATATATATATATATATATATATATATATATATATATATATATATATATATATATATATATATATATATATATATATATATATATATATATATATATATATATATATATATATATATATATATATATATATATATATATATATATATATATATATATATATATATATATATATATATATATATATATATATATATATATATATATATATATATATATATATATATATATATATATATATATATATATATATATATATATATATATATATATATTTATATATATATATATATATATATAATTATTTTTTTTTTTTTTTTTTTTTTTTTTTTTTTTATCAATGTACGCATATTAATTATTAATTGCTTTTTGGTTAATATTACTAATTGCCTGGCTCACGATGTCGCTTCGTTAACGTTCGCTAATGTTTTATATTAAAAATAAGTGACTTATAGTCAACTATTATTCAACTAACAGATATATAAGAGGTAGGTAAGGCAAATGATACAAGATCAGGGAAAAACAAGTAAGAGTGTGGTGTATTCGGCTGGGCCTAAATCTAAAATACCCTTCACGATAGTCACGTATATGTATAGTATATATTACAAATTTGAACTAAATATGCTCGGATAGATATGGACCGATATCGGGGAAAAAATATTTTTGCCTTGTGATCACCATTCCAAAAAAAGAAATTTTTCATGGACATTTTGATGGAAAAGTTTGATTAAGCTATATCCCGGTTATATAAAAAAAAAACAAATATTAATGGAAAAATCGTTTAAGGCTATATCTTTAGTATATATGGACCGATATTGGAAATTTTCATTTTCGATATTTATATAACCTGATTTCATTATCAGAACTGCTGCTAAGCAAAAAAAAATTGTTTAAGTTCGCTTACGCGGCATTTTCAAGAAAAACCCGGTTTAGGGTATATCTGGGGTATATATGGACCGATATCGGAAATTTTTATTTTCCATATTTATATAACCTAATTTTATTACCAGAACTACTTTTAAGCAAAAAAAGTTGTTTGTTGTCTATGCGACATTTTCATTAAAAATCCGATTTGGGCTATATCTCGGGTATATATGGACCGATATCTGAAAAAAAAATTTTTGCCATTTAGTCACCATGCTTAATAAGTGTGTTTAATAAGTTTGAAGCAAAACAAACAACTTTTGTTTCCAAAAATTTTCATACAAAATTGCAAAAAAAAAATGGCTTTTTTCGGAATTTTGAATATAACTCAGCTATACGAGGACCGATATTACTGAGTTTCAATAGCAAACCCATGAATCGATGGGGTAAAAGAATGGTGAGAGAAAAAAGTTTCTAGGTCTAATGGTTTTCTCAGAAACGGTATTTCAACAGCGGACAGACGGACATCACTTAATCGACTTTTCCATTAATTCTGATTCAGAATATATATACTTTACAGGGTCGCAAATTAAAACTGTAGAAATTACAAACGGAATCACAAACTTATATATACCCTTTACATTTTTGTGAAGAGTATAATAAAGCTTATAACAGGCATCTAAATAAGTTTTTTGACCTTAAAAATTTTGACGAACGTTTACGAAACGGCATCGTGAGCCATGAAGTAAGAGTTTGATATTTGAACAGATAAAATAGTTTTGGTTGTCACTTGCAAGGAAATGATTATAGTTCTTAAAAAAATCAGCCATCACAAAAAAATAAGTATGTAGAAAATGAATTAAAGCAACCAGTTTTAAATTTAATTGCAATTTATTTAATTCATTTTGTATATTAAATTTTTAAATTTATTTTTGCATGTGGTTTGATGAGAATTCAAAAATGAAATAGTTGAAAACAAAGGTAAATTTGTAATGTTTAAAATCAACAAATTTAGAATCAGACAGATATTACTTATATTTGCATATAATCTTAAACTCAATCGAAAACTCGATGTTCAATTTAGAGTTCGATAAAATGAAGTAGTTCAATTAAATGTGGGAGCATGATTGTGTTTTCAGTTCTTGCATACAAATTGTTGCGTTCCTTTTTATGTGCAACCGCTGTTTCAGCTTTATTTATATATGTACACCTGTTAAGTTATATCTTAGTCTTTACTTTATTAAATATACTATAATTCAAATATATGTCCATTTACTTTATTCGCCAATTTTAACACTACGAGTTTCAATGTACATCTAGTTTAATTATATTAAACACACGCTTATATTATATTAAACACATTCTTGGTGGATGTAGTTGAACCAGTCGCGTACCACCCAATTACCCATATCATAGACTATGCGACCGTCGTTACAACATGTTGGCTTGACGAGTTGTGTGTTTTGCGCACAAACTGTACGATATTAATTCACAATTTCATTTCTTAAAACATTCTGTTGAGTAAAGATGACCGCAGATGCAACAATATTATATAAATATAATAGCAAATCAAAATAAAGTTGCACAACATGCTCCTAAATTTTACAACCAGTCGATACAACTACCCAAAAAGTTAAAACTTTTTGATCTTTCGTACAACCGAGACACAACTTCATACGACGATGCCACACACTTAACAATCTAATAACCAACATCGTCATGTTGTACAACTAGTCGCATAGTCTGTGGCTTGCTTTATGCAAACGAAGACACAATTTTGCGAATGGCATGGGTAATAGTGGTTTTATTAGGTCGATTGCGCACACCGTAAATTCCTCAAATCGTGCGAAAAATATTTTTCACTCAATATTGTTTTCTTGAAAAATTTGGAGGCGTTTTCGCAGTGTGAGTTCTTCCATGATGACTTGCCAAACTATACTAACAGAGAGAGCAATTAGATATGAGCCGTACATGATGAATCACCCGATAACAATCACTAACCATTCGAAAGTTTTAGGTAATAACTCTCACATAAGCTTTCAAGCGCATTTATTTGTACAATGTATTTATTAAAAACTATGGCCATATTTCGCAATAGTTTATTGTATTCCATAGCGGTTTTAAGAGGTATGGCAATTGTGTTTCATAATTGTTTGTCGTGCACATTTCGGTTAGTGTAAAATTTAAACTGTAATGATTTTTTTAATAACACTGGGAAATTTATGAATTACTTTAAATATTGTTAGGAATTTGCATCACTTTTAGCCCACTGTGCAGCTGATGATCAGCTTTTATTTAAATTGGCACACATCCAGAGAACAATATAAAGCTTAAAACACAATACACAAACAACATTCATTGTCTAAAGAACGCAAAATTGCAAGTACATCTACCACCAATGATTTTATTGTTTTTGTTGCGTTCTTATTGTTTTGCAATCATGTGTATATGTGTATCTGCTTAGCAATTATATTTGTACATTTGAGTCTGGAATTATCATAAACTTTTGCAGACGATTCATGTATGTTGAAGGCAATAAAGAAGTATAAATATCAGGCAGATATTCAACAGAGACAGAATTTCATTTCAAACTTGATGAAGGACCGCCATGAGTGAGAAAAATCTAGTGTGCTAGTATACAGTGGTATTAGTGTAAATATTGTTACGAAGTGTTTAAATACTGCGTAAGAAACAAGGGTCAGTGTAATTATTTCATTTGCAGTCGAAGAATTCGCAAAGCGCTTTCAAAGATAAAAACGCAACAATATGTTATCTTATTAAGATGTAGACTACAAATATGCATAAACGAAAAATTTACAGACAAGCGGGTTTCAAAAACGTTTTCTCAATACGGTTCAATCTTCAATGCTGCCTTCAGTAAAATTTCATGCGATTACTAATTAATGTTTCAAATCGCATAAAGTAAATGACTATTTTTATCAAATTTCTCTTCAAATATTTTAAAATTAAATACTGCTTAAATTCTAAAATACATTGTTCGTGTAAAAAATTGTGTAAACAGTTTTGTTCATACAAACCCCGTTAAAAATTTCAAATTTTCCTTTACTGCGAGTACATTGATCACTGAATAAAATTACAAAGAAATGAAAATAAAATTTACACAAACTTTATTGAAGTTTATTTAAACATGCTGGCATTAAAAAGTACTTGGCTAAAAAAATAAATCGAGCGGAAACAAAATGTCGGAAGAAAAAACTCAACACAATTGCAATTGCTGCATTACTCCTTCCTACCAAGCCTTTACACAACAACAAAAAGAAAAAATAGAAATTATCTGGTCTTAGTTGAAAGATAAAGGCTGGATCTATGGCTGTTTTAAACCACAGAAAGTGATTCATATTCCTGGCATTAACACTCATCAAAAGCAAAACAAGGAAAGGTAAACTTTTGTTTTATACATTTTAAAACTTATATACTCTCTTTCTGTTTTATAAAAATTTTTTGGTTGAATTTTACAGCCAAACGAAACGTTGAAGTAGACAAACCATTTACGGACGTTTGAAAAATTTTTCGTTTTACTTTTACTCATTTTGTTTTCGTGAATAAATAAAAAAAATACCAAAAGACAAGCAGCAAGAATGGCAAACAATGGCATTTCCTAATAACAATAAAAAGCTCTTGTTAGAAATCAAAATCACAAATAATGAAGTATTTGTGTAATTTATTTTATAGATGGAAGTAATAAATTTTAAAGTAGAACTCAAACTTAATATTATAATAGTTTACAGATAAAATGGAACAGTATGACTTGTTTTTAATTCCAAGCTACTTAGATTTGAGTACTGCAATGTTCACTTTTAATAGAATAGTTTAGAATTGATTCAAATATTACAATAATATTTCAACAGTTTTCAATATTAAATATTTATTTATTGATGTTTTCAATGTAGTTTTTAAGAACTTCAAATTCAAATCTTACAGTAATATATCAATATTGTTTTCAATAGTGATTATGTTAATTGCTGCAAAGCAACAATTCGTTACATTTGATTGCACCAGCAAAACAGAGAAGAATACTTCATGAAAAATCTACCGCACACGTAGAAGAAAAAATATGATTGATATGACAATGCCCTTAAGTCAAAATAGTATTGTTGAATTATATGGTTGAACACAACTAATTTTTTACAAAATTAAGCACAGCCAAGAACCAAACCTATACCATATAACCATATATTTGGTAAAAGTCGTAATATTTGTTTCATGGCGACTACTGTTATGGTAAATATTAATATTAACTGTCATATCTAACCATATAATATTATCACTCCAATTATTGAAAAGTTTTAAATTCTATTGTCACAATCAATCGTACTGTGGTTGAATGTCACAATATTATATGATTACATAATAAATACACATACATATGAACACACACATATCTTCTATAATTAAAACAAAATGTTTTGAATTTATTAACAATATTTTTCCTATTGATATTTTTAAAACTCGATTACAAATTATCGAATTTTGCAAAATCCTGTTCCTCGAGAATGATTGATTATTTTCGCTCTGGTCTATATACATACATACATATTTATCTGTAAAAGTGCACATAAATTTCAAGTACATTAAAACACATACATAAATGCACTTGTCGAGTTAAGTTCTTTTACAAACCTCTTTGCTACAAAATCTTTATTTTTATAAAAATTTTTACGTATTAATTAATATTTATACGAGTATACTCTTTATAATTTTTATATGATTAATATTGAAAAAAAAACACATTTGTACAATTAAACTAATTGCTTCAAAATAAAAATTAAAACAAAATTATGTATAAATATGTTTAACAACAATAGCTAGTTTGACGCACTTGTGTTGCTGGTGCATAAATTAACCATACGTACGTTATAAAACATTCCATTTTTGTACATTGTACGAACTATTTTTTAAACATTATTATTGCATTCAACCATATTTTAAAATGATAGAAATGTTATAATAGAAATTTGGGAACTTCAGCACAGATATCTTCATAGAGAATTCAACTATATTTAAAAACGATAATGTACTGCTAGTGGCAACAATACAATTATGACGCAGTAAATACTAATGTTGCGACAACAATATTCCAAACTGCTATCGCGAAACATACCTACGTCAAAACTAGTCCATTAGTCTCATCTGTTGGGGGATCAACTCTGTGGAGTGAACTTATCAAGGGTTCACCTGCGTCTCTACGAGCCGGCAAGTTCTTGAAAATGTTATTTGGTCATACCGGTTGACCCTTTGCTGAAAAGTAAGGGGGTTTCTTATTAAGCCTGTATGCAATTCCTTAGACGTTGGATAATGTTATGGTAACTATCAGAAGCTGAAAGCTCAAAGTCCATTAATAACATCATACTTAAGGCCTAACCATAATGTGTATAGATTGGCTTAAGCTTTTGCCAAAATTAAACGAAAAGTCTGTCAAATGCATATGTGAGTAAAAAACGACTCTTAGTTGGCCATAATGTACTTATATGAACTTAATGATTTTAAACCCATTGTTGCTCAACTTTGTAATACTTGTGTCTTTTCTGAGTAGATTATATAAAAAAGTGCTAAAAATGACAACAAAGCATTTGGATGCAATCATTTTCAAACTTTCAAATTTGTGTAATTAAAAATTGAATAAAGCTAAAACACATTTCTATTAAATTAAATACAAATGTATTTGTTTCAACTTTTTTTTATTTTAATAATTTTTGTAAACACACACACACAAACTTCTGAAAACAAATGATTCCGTACAGAAGATGCGTTCGGTTTCGTACTTTGCTTAAGCAACTGACATTAGACGAAACTTAACGAAAAGTTGCATTAAGTACATTATAGTTATACACATTTGATTACATGCATTCGCACAGTTACTTAAGGTGGCTTGAGCCAGTCCATGCACATTATGGTTAGGCCTTTAGTGTTCATACAAAAATACACTCTAGCTATGACGAATAAATTCTAGGCGAAAAAGCCTCTTCTATAAAGCGAAATATTCTTTCAAAAGCCTCAACATAATAAAATCAGAATAAATCGTAAATCCTAAAGTCTACATGCTAAAAAAGAGTTGAACAAAGAACAGTTTTTTTTTTCATTCATTTATTTATTGAATCTTCACAAAGTGAACTAACAATAAGTATTCAAATCTTAATTCTAAATACATAAAATTAATTAAGTCCAGCCAATGCTAGATCAATATTGGTAAAATCACCTATTTAACGTTCTGATGGTGGCAAGTGTATCCCTCCTTCTCAACCGAGAGTGACCTTCAAAATTAAGTATATTGCGTGCAAGAGGATTTGGGTGAAGCTCCAATTTACTGATATACCTTGTTGCGTACTTTGAAATTTCGTCTTTTACAAGAGGAACACAGAGATCCTTATGAATTCGTGAGTTTTTTACGTACCATGGAGCTACAGTAATAATTCGAAGAATTTGATTTTGTCGCCTTTGAATTTTTTCAATATTAAAAGTGGATGCAGTGCACCACAATTGAATTCCATAGCTTTAGAATTGCGTTGTATAATAAAAAATTGCATTCCAGCTTCAATGTCGAATTTCTGCTCATAAGCCAATTTAGTTGCGCTGCTTTTAACTTTAACTGAGTAACTTTCGCATCGATGTGAGACTTCCACGTTAACCTACGGTCGAGATGAATACCAAGGTACTTGACTTCATTTTGCTGCGGAATAGTTGAATTGTTAATTTGGATAGTTGAACATGTTTGTTTACGCAGTCCTAACAGCCCTGAGTAGTTGCATTACCGTCCAAGTTAGTACTGGAATGTTAAAACAGACTAAACGAAGTGTCAAACCAGAACTTGGTTACTCTTATCTGAGTGCCAGGATAAGAGGAGAATTATAGCAATGAGAGGGCAGACATCTACGTCAAAAAGGGAGCACAGGCGATTTTTAGTAGCCGCACTCCAACATTCAACAAGAATCTCCTTAGTGTGCAGATGATGACATGGACGACAACCATCATGGAGCAACATTGGAACGAAATCAACGGTTTGAGCATTTCAATAAATTTCTAAGCTTTGATGCAAGGAGACCCGAACGTGCTCTAAAACCGAATAAGAAAAGCCTCAGAATACTGACACGTGCACTTACAGGTTATTATACCTGCCTTAAGCAGCTGTACAGGATGGACATTTTCAATGCAGATTCTATGGTGAGGGAGAGGAGTTAATGGAACACGTACTCATCCACTAAGAAGCAATGTTACACACTGGATATAGGCTGCTACAAACGCATACATCGAGTGCAAGAGGAAGCACAGTACATCAAATAACTTGAAAATGTCAGACTACATTTCAAAAATATCAAAAAACAGTACACTATTCCACCAGTGTATAAATTAACCTAAAAAAGTAGATGTCAAGTCCAAGAACTGTTTTTTAAATATAGAACCCTGATAAAATCTAAAAATTCAAGATATAAATGTCAGTGATTTTTTATAATTTATTTCCAACATCTTTTCATCTTTTTCATATTAATAATAATGGGTTCATATTAAATTTTCAACTTAATTGAGACATTCAAAGCTTTATTTATAGACAGAAGCAAACCTTTTACCTCATTTCCCTTTCAATTTTAATTTTAACCCGCCATAATGTCATATAACATTTTCAAAACTTTTTTCAAACCACTTTGTGCACAGTTGACAACTTAATTTCATTGCATTTCACTTTTGTTTATATACTCCGGCAATCGCACTGTCTGTCTATCAAGCGGAGTTCTGTTTTCCTCTTGCACACATGTTCACTCAATTTCACTCATTTTGTCGACGACGACGTACTCAGTATCATTTTTAATTACAATAATTAACGCGTAGGTGAACTACGTATGGCGTTTTAGCGCCGCTAAAACACACACGCATGCAGGGTTCATATTTGTACTTTTTACAAACGGTTGTAAAAAGATAAAACGTACAGCAAAGCCCAACAACCAACTTCTCTAACCGCAGCTCCACAAACACACAAAAAAACTTTTACTTTTTTTACGTGTCATTTGCCGTTAACAACATTTGCGGTTACTGCAGATGTTGCATTTAAACTTTGCTGCTGCACAACATGCTCGCACAAATTAATCTTTAGACAAAATAAAAATGAGCAAACAGAAGAAGAATTAATTTCAAAAGTAAAATTAATCGGGTTAAACTTGAATCAGCGCAAACAAGTAAATTTACAAACACACTTACCTACAAACACACGTATTTTAAAGTGTTAATGACTAAAAATTTATTTAAAGATGAATTGTTTTATAGTAAGCGGTATGGTACGTCAAATTTTAATATATTTTTTTTTTTATTTTTACTGCTCATGTCATTTGATATGAATTTGACAAAGAGCCAACTAATTTAAATTTTTTCTACTTCGCAACAGAAATTTTAAGTAAGTTTTGTTTGCGTACGCATAATTACTTAAAATTTTATTTTTTAACTGTTTTTGCAGCAAGGTCATCGTCTCAATGTTAAGAGATATGCCACAAGGGAAGAATATGTTAAATTATAGGTGTGTTCCATGTGAATAACAAAACAGTCCGAACCAGTCCAAAGTTGTCCAAAAGCGTTTCTTGCAGTGGTGTCACAGATGTGTGTAAAAAAAAAGTGTAAATATGAGGCAAAAAATCTTAATACAAGGTGACTGATGAAAGCTCCTATCAAAAAAAAAAAAAAACGTAATAATTTATTTTCTGTGAAACTCTCACGTTTGGGCCGGTGCCTCAAAGTCGACCGTGTGCAGGAGAGGGCGAAGAAGCTTATCGGTGACAGGAGGGTATTCAACTCTATTGACTCACTGGAGCATCGACGCAGTGTAGGGTGCGTTACTCTGTTCTATCGTTACTACAATGGATTTTGCTCTGATGCGATTAGGGATCTTGTTCCCGAAACTCGCACATTTTTACGTAACACGCGTTCATCGTCCAGAGCTCATCCATTTGTGGTCGATTGCCCAGGGAATCGTACTACGCGTTACAGAGAAAAATTTTTTTTCAGCCGTACGCTTCGTCTGTGGAATAAGGTGCCTGCAAATGTATTTCCTGTCACTTATAACTTTGGAAAATTCAAATCCAGTGTTCACAAACACTACTCCTTCTTTCCCCCTCCTCACAACCTATTTTCCTCGTTATGGTACAATGCACTGCATATGTAGAAGTCATTCCCCGAGTACTGGTCCAAGTTAAAAAAAAAAACAAAAGTTTTAGACTACTTCAAAACAATCTACATATTTATAAATGACAGTTGCCTGAACAATGTTGTTTAAATTTTACACAGCCTTCACACACAACTTTCTGTATGCAAAGTCTTGAGTTTGTTGGTGGGAAGGGAAAAGAGAGTGGTTCTTACTCTCTCTCTCTCTTTCTCTCTTACACACTTCTTTATTTTTCCTTGCCGCCATCGAACTCAAAATTTTGCAAAGCAAACTTGCATAAAAGTAAAAATCACACTAACAATTATTAAAAACAACATGCTTTTAAAATCGATGACATTATGACGTTTTTTTAATGAATTTTTAATGACATATATAATATTCAAGGAGAATAAGTTAACAAGAGAAAATCAGAGTGAGAAAATAAAAACATCCGATTGCACATTCACATCTGATGTACCAGATGGTCAAGTTTATTCCGGTTAATGTTTCTTTATTGAGTGATAACACTTTATAAATCAAAATGCAGAAAATGAATTGAAACGAATTAATAACAGCAGATAAAAAATTAAGAGAGAGAGAGAGAGAGAGAGAGAGTTACAAAAGTAAAATTTATTACATTTCTTTTCCTACAATTTGGCAAATTAATTTAATGACATATGTCAGGGCATAATACAAATGTGCGTGTAAGAGTTGTGGATATGTCTATATATATGTATGTATGTAAGTGTATGCCTTTGAATATTTATATTGGCCTCGAATTGTAACACATCGTACACAGCATTGGATCATTACGGAAGTATTGCAATCTGTGGTCGTTGTCATGTAATAATTTGTTGCTTGAAATGAAATGCAAAGTATAAAATACAACAAAAATAAAACAGGTTGGATAAAAAACAAAACATAAAAAATAATAAACCGTCATCTACACATGCTGCCAATTCAACAAAAGTATATAGATCTGCATATTGCATGGTTGTTTTATTGTTTTCATTGAATATTACTCTTGATTTTACTGCTGTATTTTTTTTCTCTCCTTTTTTTTTTTTTTTGTTTTTGCTTTTGTGCATTAAAAGGTAATCATGAGTAAAACAAAAACATTGTCAAAAGCCTCAATATATTTGCAAAGCATGTGCTAAATTTTTTATTTTTTTTTTTTTGTTTGATATCTTCTCTTAATTCAACTGAAGCCTCATAGGAAATTTACACAATATTAAGCAATAACATTTGTATAAAATAGTGCTGGCCATAATAGTAGTAGTAGTCAGTATATCATACACTGAACAAAATTTTTATTCATAAGACAATTATGATATCAAATTGGTTGGTAAATCAACTTTTTTAGTCGTTTAAAATTGACTAGTATTTAAGTATTTTATTATATGTATATTATTAAAGCACCCTGGAGACGATCACAAAACCCGTGTTTTTGTCGTTTAAAGGTGGATAAAAGCGTCAATCATCATTTTTATTTTGACTTAGCCGCCTTAATTTCTGAACATGTCGTCATCGAATGATGAATTACTGTAATCTTGTGCAATTTTGTGAAAGAAAGAAAACATTAAAAGAAGCAAAACCTTCGGATGAAAAGTAGTAATAAATGAAAAATAGTAATAAATGCTTATTTAGTATCTATGTATACATATAAACAAAATTAAAGGCGTAAGTCCAGTTTAGCACAGAGCTCCGAATTAAAAAAGAAAATTATGTAGGGAAATTAAAAAATAAGAAAAAAAAATCAAGTGAAAAAGATGGCGGAAACACATAGTTTCCGAGTTATACACCTCTGAAGTTTTGATGTACGTTACATGAAATTGCGACTTTTCATTTCTCAGGGTATTTAGACAAAATATATATCATTCAAAAGATTTAAATAGATACATTATATTATGCAAGAGTTTTCAATAATACAGTTTTCAAAAAGTTTTAGTTAAAAGTGCTAAAGGTTAGTTTTTAAATTTTTTACGGAATCATACGGAAGTATGATTAAAATTTTAGTAAATAACACCATTTTCTACCCCCTATATACTTTTTTTTTCAATTCGGAGCTTTGTGCATTAACTGGACTTTTTCATAAATCTGACATTTTCTATCGTCAATCACAATAGGAGCAAAATAATTTATAAAATAAAATATCAAAAATTTTTGATTTTCATTCATCAGATCTGCTCTGGTGTATACGAAATTACAGAACTTTTAAATTTTTTTTTCACAGCAGACTTTTGTATACATACTTTTTGTATACATAACACCATTACGTTCTAACCCAGTAGAGTTTACTCTGAACTTTTTAAAATTATTTAAAAGCGCTAATTTAGCCCATTTTTTTTCAGAACTAAGGCGAAAAAATGCGAATTTCAAGGTATTGAAAAACGCTAAATCTACCGCTAAAGGCGCTTAATTGGCAAGCGTGCTTATTACCTTCTCCATTTTTCATGAAGCTATTACTAATTTCAGATTCGAATGTACAAATATAGCTGCTACGCACACACACACACACGCAATCATATTGCTAAGCAATGATTGTTCGTGGTTAATTTACTTAAGCTAAAGGTTCATGCCACGCATTGTATGCGCTGCGCTTTTTTTTGCGTTCTACACTCTTCCAGACTCAACGCACCGCTTTTCATGCGATAATGAAGTATTTTTTAAATAAAATCATTTTTTTAACACAAAAACATAAAGTAACAATCCATGGCAAAAATATTCTTGATGATAAATTTGAAAAAATAAAATCAGTTTCAGTTTTATAACGCCTATGACGCGTGCAAAAGTATAAAGTAAACCTACTTTTTGCGTCGTGCACTTTTATGCGTCCTATGCTTTGTGATGTATAACTTGTCTACATTCTACTTTTTGGCAGACACTTAGGGCCCGTTAACGCATACGACTATAACGTGTGGTATGGACCAGAGAACAACTTCGAGTGATTGCAAAAAAATCATACTTGCTCAACAACATGAAAACCATTTCATTTCGTTCAAACATGATTTTGTATTTAGGCGCACAAATGCGCAGTTGATTTTTAATCAGTTAACACAATGAGCGACTTCGCTATGTGAGTGAAATCATTGTTAAGGTTCGTGTTTGAATATAGATGAATGTGAAAATAGTTTGGTAATAATTTCTTGTGTTTGAAGTTTTGGTTTGGAAGAAAAAAAAAATTAACAAAAGTCAATGCAGTGATGTATTCAGGAGTTTTTCTGTACGAAAAAAATTAAAGTAAAATACATATACATAGAAACAAAAGGTTTTCATAAAAAAAAAAAAACAAATGTGCATATGTATATAATATGTATTTATTTTTGAACATTTGTTAAAAAAAAACACAATGCTATACATATAACAAATACTACACTTGTTTCACTAAGCTTTTAAATTAACTTTGCCATTTAAACTAACATACAACATCGGGTTTAAGTTCAAGTTTTCCTTTCTTAAGTATGTATGTAAATATGTTTCAAATTTGTTTATACAAATCATACTCGAAGCAACATCTAACGTTAAGCCGATTTTATTTAGAACTAGAACGAACGCGCAATATTTACAAGGCGAGTTGATTTTACTCAGCATTGAGCTTTGTTGCTAGATTCTTGCTGATTACAAATTTAGAATGTTTACAAGACGAGTTGATTTTACTCAGAGTTGAACTTTGTTGTCTAATATATGTTGATTACAAATTTTAGTGTATGAGTTAATCAAGCAAAAACATGATTTTTGGCTATCACTGGAATGGACTTCAGCTTTAGAATTTTGCGTTTTTTAGATCGTGTACGTTGTTTTTTGGTATACTCGTGTTATGTTTTTACCTTCATATTGTAGGTGTAGATGTGCATACGAGTACAGATTTGTAATAAGCAGATCAATGGCTCGTACAGTGGGTTAGAAATGATGCAAATTCGTAGCAATATATTTACTAGGATTTTTGCTGGGGAATTATTAGCAATGCAAACAGAATTTAATCTGTGAATAGTTTTCTTATATTTTGAAAACTGAATGGTATATACATACAAATGTTTTATAATATTTTTTATTTAATTTTTATTATAAGTTTAGTTCTTAATGATTGTTTTTATGTTAATTACGTTAATGTTACTAAATTATTAGAGCAACTACAACGACTATAATTTAATAAATGCATCTTTGGTGTCTTTCTTTGCTCTTTAATTTTATTAGTTGTTGAAACTTCAGCACTTACGACCGTTTTAAAACCAATTTTACATATCATGAAAAATTTAAATTTACAACCTTTCCGTTGCTGCGGCAACAGCTTTATAAGTTAATAGCGCTTCGATATCTACACAATTTTGTGCATCACAAAGATTAATTTGAAATGAAAACTTCTGTACAGTTTCATTCAACAAGAATACGATTTGTAAGTCAATTCGCTTCTCTTACAGGAGAGTGTAAAACATAACAATTCCTCAAGGGACTTTGGTACTGTGATAAAGTCATCATCTTTGTGAGCCATCAAATCGTCATTTCGAACATCATTATCACCATGGAAAAAATTCAAGTGAAAAACTCTACAACATCAGGCTGAATATTCATTTATTTATGTGTGTATGTATGTTGCAAATAAAATCTACTGAAAAAATGTGCGTTAATGGTGAAAAATCTGTTGCAATGTAAATTCTTTTCCAATATTTTATTTTATACCCATTTGTGGTGACACAGTATGTGAATAATTTAATTAGTCTTTTCGAGATGCATGGACGTAAAGTTCTTTTTTTTTTTTTAACTTTTATCAACATAAAAAATAACATTTAAACAAAAACGTAATAGTGGGGTGTTGATTGTATTGATAAATAACTGAATACAGCGAGATTGATAAATCGACGTGGTGACTATTGGTGGTAAACGGGAAAAATATGTTGTCTATAGTAATTTTTTAACTAATTATAAATTAAGTTGACACATGCTGGTGAAAGTATTGAAGCAGAGAATAATTTTATATATATTATGTATGTGTGACATTATACATTTACTCAATTCACATAGTAGACTAGTTCGTGTGTAGTATGAAATTCGTTTATAGTTAATGTAAATTTTTTGCTGCACATTTGGCGTCTATGAAAATTACACAAATCTTATAAGAATGGTCATGAATGCGTTTAAAGATCTCGAAAACTGGGTGCACAATGGTGTTGGTGTAGGCTATTTGCGTGATGACTAGTGGGCTGTAGGGGTGAACACCAACTCTTGGCTAAATACCCTTGGTAAGAGTCTGAAGTTGAGTGAAGGATGTGTGAGTTGCTAGTGTGCTTCGATGAAAATAAAAGAATGTGGTTTCAATATTTATATAATTCTATACAATTTTGTTTCAATTTCTTCTTTTTTTTTTATTACAATAATAAATTCAACTTAGGAGAATTTCTACTATATTACTTGAGCTTAGTAATTTTACTCTCTTTGAGTTAAAGGTTGAAAAGCAAGTGTCTACCCTTTTTGATCTTCGAATAAAAGCAGGCCACAGTTATAAAGTTTCGATACTCAATACCATTACTGTCCACAATTTAAATTCACCGTATTATACAATTCACAATAGAATAATAAACTTAGATATGTCGAAACGTTATATTTAAATTCAATTCAAGTTATAAAGCAAAAAGAAAAGACGAAAATTATTTCCATAATTTTCAGATATTTTATACACTGGGCAATTGTGCAAGCTTCCGTTTAAATTTATAGGAATTTATTGATTTATATATAATTTATAATACCATTTAAACTCGTAAAGCAGTATTGATTAATTAGGTATTTGAAGAAAAATGCATTTCTAATTTATTTATGATAAAAAATTATACATTATTATTCAATTTAGCGTTTTTATTTCAATTCAGTATATATATTATAAAATACAATATTTCTCATATAATATGATGGTGTTTGTCTGGCTCAATTCAAACCTGGTGTTCGCCAAGATTAATTTTAGTTATAACAATAATTGCCGTGATCAATAACTTTTGGTCAAAGCTGGGGGACAACTAGCTGTTTCGCAGTCGCTACACTGCTCATCAGCACCCACTAGGATTTTTCCTGTCTTCTTTGATCAAGAGTAATTGATCGCGGCAATTATTGTTATAAGTAGTAGTAGTGTTATAAGTAGTGGTAGTATTAACTTTTTATTTCAAAATTTGTCTTAAGAATGAGATAACATATTTTGATTAAGAATATACGGCTGTGACTTGAGTCGTTAGCCGGGAAAAAGAGTTTAACTGGACATAATAAGAATTTTGAATATTTGTTTTTTATTATAAAGAATTGTAGTCTAGTATTAACGTATTTCGATAACCCAGAGCATTGATAATATACTGTACTAGGTATACGAGTAGCCAGCTGTTAACCCCATTCAAAATTTAAATTATTTCTTCTTCAGATATTGTTATTTTATTGAACCAACGTTTTCTGTATTTATTTAACGCTGAACACTTTCCTATAAAATATTGCAGATTTTCAAATTCTTTTCAATTACATAAGGAGCAATATTTATAATTTTTTATAGAGTGAGTTAATCCATTTAATTCGATTCAATCACAACTGGCTTTAAATATCCACAGTATTTCCATTTGATTGTTGTTTTGATAGTAGCGTTGGTCCATTAGAGCATCGAGGTGTTTCGATTGATTCTCCGCTTTCGATGATTTTCCGCTTTCAAGCAATTGCTAATCGCGAAAAGTTTATCCTTCCAATAGTTTGCAGTCATATTTTGTATCCATTGCAGATTATATTCAGTTTCTAGAGTATTCAAGCGTTTTGCCCAAGATTTTTTTTTTCTAAAACTAAAAGGCTAAATCGATGAGGCAGTCGTGATTCTGAATATTCAAAAACCGTTTGTTTGATATATTTAAGATATGATGAAAGTGCAAAAAGATTACCATCTTCCATCCCAGATTCTAATGAGATAGCATAATTTGGAGTGTAATTATTTTTTTTTTTTCAAAATGTTTGGTAAACACATATTTTGATATAATTATCATACCAAGGTTGCAGTATTCGTTCACCTTTTCTATTTCATTTCCTCCGTAGGTCCATTTTTTGCATCCCTTCAACTATTTTCAGAAACCATAATTTTCAATTTAGACAGATTAACCTGCAGATTCCAGTAGCTGCAGTACTTTTCTCATTATTGATCATCTTTTGAAGCACGTTTATATCATCAGCCATTATGACAATATCATATGCATATAATTTAAATTTCCCATGTATAAGCTACCACCAAGTTCCTCATGCAGATCGTTTCTATATAGTGAAAAGAACAGAGGGGAGATTAGGCAACCTTGCTTTACACATCAGGGTATGCCCCATTCATATGCACCACATTGCACTGGAACTAGGAAAATAGGTTATGGTGAAGAGGAAAGAGAGAGTAGTGTCCGTATTATTATTTTGACTCTGTGGAAATGTTGTAGTATGGTATACTATACTATTGATACATTTATAGACATAAACCAAATATTTCAATTTATTAAACCCGCGTGCTTGCAGAACAGTAGGAAATACAAATTTGCAACACTTTTCAAAGCCCTATTCTGTAACCTCTTAAGTAATTTAAGTGCAACCGTTTTTTTTTTTAACCCATATTACATATTAGTCAGGTAGTTATAATTGCTTTGAACTAAAGTCTGAAAAATTAAGTACTTTGCCTAATAAGCAATCTTGCATGAGCATTTTTCTTTGTGTATGAATTAATAATTTTTCTTGGTGTATAGATTTTTTGTATATAGGAATTTTTTGACAATAATTTTTCAAATTGACAATTTTTTAATAACATATTAATTTTCCTGACGATGATAACAAACTGTTATCAAAATATTGAAAATAAATACTGTTGAATTTTTTATAAAAAAAAAAAATAAAACGATCTTTAGCTGCAAAAATAAGAAATATTTATCCTATCTTACGATAGAATGATTAATTTTGTGCCACCCTGTATGTACACACATGTATACTAAAAAATAACTTCGGATATAATATTTTATTGTAAAAAAAAGTTGTTTCCGTTCAATAACTAAACTTTTGTCTGGATCCATGAACTCATTTTCATTCAAACAATTTATTAATTGATTCGGCAAATTTCGTTATTGAACATGGACAAAAATTTTATGAACTGAGAAGGAATTTGTAGTATAATACCGATTGATTGTTATCAAAGTCTTTGGTTAAAGACCAGACCAGACTCACCAGGTTTTGAAGTTGGGATCATGACATCTGCTGCTTAAACCAATTAGCTAATTATTTTTGTTAATACTTTAAAAGTATCTTCATTAAATAGTTAGCGGTGGTAAAATATAATTAATTATTTTTATTACACTTAAGCATCGATGCATCGATGCATCTCTGCTAAATCCTCATCAACTGATGCAAATTGATGAAATTACTCACATTGTGTTTTTCGTCGCTTTGCATCAACATAACACATTTTATAATAAAAAGTAACATAGTATCGTCAATCACCTACATACATTATAATAAAAAATAAAAAACTTTGATATGCTTATATTCTCATTTAATTATTTCTCATTTCATTTAAATTATTTTTATCATTTGTTTTTGTGTCAAGATGAAAAAGAAAAATTGTGCAGCGTTAAAGTTGAAAATAAACAATAATATTAATACAATGCAATATTCAACATTCCACTGATTGATATTGCACAGTGGTTAAAAACAAATATTTCTTTAAAGCTTTGCTTTTCGATTCGATTGAAATTTTATTACTCGAACGATATTCAAAAATGCATATTCTATATTTGAGCGTGCATCCAAATCTAAAATCTCTAAAGATGCCGACACCGCTAGACCAACAGATCAAAACAGATTTTCCATTCTTCAAACGGATGAGCCAACAGCATCGTCAAAAAAATCGTTTAAACCACCACCAATTTATTTAAGAGAATCTGCCTCCAATGAACTGGTAAGAAAAATTGTTTCAGCAATCGGAGAAAATACATTTAACGTTACCTCCATCAAGCACGGCAATATTAACGAAACTAAAATTCAGGTTAACCATGAAAATGACTACCGAAAACTGTCTGACGAATTTGAAAAGGAAAAAAAAGCTTTTTATACTTATCAGCTTAAAAGCGCTAAAGGTCTTCAAGTCGTAATAAAAGGGATTGACCCTTGCGTAGACATTGATGAAGTTAAGACCGGTTTGACAGACAAGGGATTCAAAGTAAAAAACGTGTTAAACATCAGAAATCGTGAAAAGATCCCTCAACCCATGTTTAGGGTTGAATTAGAGCCAGGAGATGTGACTTTAAGGAAGAATGAAGTTCATCCTATATATAATATAAAATACCTTTTACATCGTAAAATAACCGTAGAGGAACCGCATAAGCGCTTAGGACCCGTACAGTGCCATAACTGCCAAGAATTTGGCCATACTAGGACCTATTGCAAGTTGCCTACAGTTTGTGTTGTGTGTGGAGAATTCCATGGTACAGCACAATGCAATAAGCCGAAATTCGACCCAAAAATTAAAAAATGCAGTAATTGCGGTGAAAACCATACAGCTAATTATAGAGGTTGCTCCGTCTACACCCACCTCAAGCGCTCAATGAACAACAAACCAATAATTGCTTCTAAGCCACCACAGCAGACTCAAACTTTTTCTAATAACTCTTCTCCTCCGACACGACAGTCAACCAGGCAGACATAACCGTCAGTCAACCAGGCAGACATAACCGTTCAAAATCAAAAACAAATTTCTTATGCTAATGTAGTTAAGTCTACATTCGCAAACTCGAATCAGGAATCTAGATCTCAACCGCCCGAGCAAAATTTTAGTAACCTTGAGGCAACAATACAGACCCTGATTCAAACTATAAACACTTTTACGTCGTCTATGATGACGATGATGCAGGAAATGGTGAAAATGCAATCCACCATTTTGCAGGTTATTTCGAAAAAATGATTTGGTTAAAAATATGTTTCTGGAACGCGAACGGCATCCGCCAACACAAAAATGAACTCGAATACTTCCTGATGGATAAGCAGATCGATATAATGATGATTGCAGAAACTCACTTGACGTCAACAAGCTTCTTCAAAATCAACGGCTACGTACTATACGATACTAAAGACCCCCGTGGAAGAGCTTGTGGGGGCTCTGCAATCTTGATAAAATCTAGGATAAAGCATTTTTTGTTGAACGACACATGCGAGGACTATCTTCAAGCAACTAATATCTGTGTGGAAAATTTTCATTACAGATTGGTTATTTCATCGATTTATTCGCCGCCTCGATTTTCAGTGACGGAATCACAATATTCAAGTTTTTTCAACTCATTAGGATCTCGTTTTATAGCAGCTGGAGATTACAACGCAAAACACACTTTTTGGGGCTCACGTTTAATCACACCGAAGGGTCGAGTGCTTTTTGATACAATTTCTAAAATGGGCTTAGACGTAATATCAAGCGGACATCCCACTTACTGGCCGACTGACCGGCGAAAGATTCCTGATGTGATTGATTTTGGAGTGGTAAAGGGGATCCCTGTAGAATGGATGCAAGCTGAGCCTTCGTTAGACTTGTCATCGGATCATTCACCAACTATTATTTCAGTTCGTTTTCCCCAGGAGACTTGGTCCCCGATTAACAATTTGCATAGGACTGTCACCCGATTGAATTGGCTGAAATATAAAAAATTTTTGAGTACCCATTGCACTGAGAATATTGTTTTAAGAACACCTGAAGATATTAATGCGTCACTAAGCAACTTTAGCGAAAACCTTAAACAAGTCGCTGCACTTGGTTCTAGCGTTTATTTAACACGCAGAAACCTTCAAAATAGAACATATTCTTCAGAAATCGAGCAACTTGTGTTAGAAAAAAGAAGAGTTCGAGTGGCAACTTCGCAGATCTCCGCAACTAAAAACAAGGCTACGTGAGTGCACAAGTCAGCTAAGAAATTTGCTTGCAACCCAAAAAACGGCTTCTCTACAAACGTATCTAGAAAGTCTGGATGGTACTCCTCAGTCCGACTATTCTTTATGGCGGGTGACTAAAGGTTTAAAAAGGCCAGTTAGAGGTAAGCCGCCCTTGCGAGAACCATCTGGTGACTGGGCTAGAGATGACTCGGAAAAGGGTAATTTATTTGTTAACCATTTGAAAAACGTTTTTACCACAAATAGGTCTGATAATGCAAATGAGTTGCCGCCTATTGTTAGTAGACCTCCTGTGCCTTTAAGATTCAATTTTGAAGAGGTTGAAAATGCCTTAAACCCTTAAAAAAGCTCCAGGGATGGATAAAATCAGCAACAAAATGCTCGTAGAGCTGCCTCGTGTAGCTAAAAGAATTGTTCTTTTTATTTTTAATGCTATTTTACGGCTTGAGTATTACCCTGCAGAGTGGAAGGTGTCCATGATAACAATGGTTCCTAAGCCAGGGAAGGATCACACGAAAGTAGAATCATACCGTCCAATAAGTCTACTGTCAACAATATCAAAACTTTTCGAAAAATTGCTAAAGGCGAAGTTGGATCCAACGCTTCATAAGGTTGAATGTATTCCTGATCACCAATTTGGCTTTAGAGCGAAACATGGCACCATTGAGCAAACACACAGGTTAGTTAACGTCATAAGAAAGGCATTTGAAGATAAAAAATATTGCTCTGCCTTATTCATAGACGTCTCACAGGCTTTTGATAAAGTGTGGCACGATGGACTAATGCATAAAATAAAGTTTAACTTACCTGCGAACATACATAACCTTTTGAAAAGCTATTTATATTGTCGCCAATTTATAATAAAAGAAGGCGATTTCATAAGCCCCGCCCAGCCTATTGAAGCTGGAGTTCCCCAAGGCAGCATATTAGGGCCTATCTTATAATTGATCTACGCATCTGACATGCCGACAAGCACCAACATTCACACTTCAACATTTGCAGATGATACAGCATTCCTTAGCATACATAGTAACCACCAGCAAGCATCAATAAACTTACAGGAACATATCGACAAACTAGAGAAATGGCTCAAGCTTTGGAAAATCAAGGTTAATGAACAAAAGTGTGCCCATGTTACATTCGCACTGCGTCTAGGAACATGCTCACCCATTACTATTAACAATAAAGTAATACCTCAACACAGTGAAGTCAAATGCCTCGGTATTCATCTTGACCGTAGACTAACATGGAAGACGCACATCGAGGCAAAAGTAACGCAAATGAAATTGAAAGCAGTGCAAATTAACTGGCTAATAGACAGAAATTCGACTTTGAAGCTTGATTGTAAACTTTTGCTGTACAACGCGATTCTAAAGCCAATATGGTGCTATGGGTTTCAATTATGGGGCACAGCCTCTGCATCTAACATTGAAAAAATTCAAAGAAGTCAAAATAGAATTCTCCGTAGAATTACAAATGCTCCATGGTACGTTAAAAACTCACGAATCCACGCAGATCTGAACGTACCTTTTGTGAAATCTGAATTTGTGAAGTACGCGACAAGATATATTAACAAACTTGAAATCCATCCAAATCCACTTGCAGTTAATATCCTTAACTTTGGTGGTCATACCCGTCTGAGAAGGAGGGATACTTTGGCTACCATTAGAGCTCTAAACAGATGACTGAATTCTGAAATAATATTCGCATAAAAATAAATTTTTGTCCAGCACTGGCAGGACTTTCATTAAAATTTTTTTTAGTATTAAGATTTGAATACTTATTGTCATTACATTTTTTTATGTAGATTCAATAAATAAAATAATAAAGTTAAAAAAAAAAAAAAAAAAAAATATTCTATATTTGTGAAAGCGAAAAACTCAAATATGTACATATATATTTTCAACAAGAGAAATTTTGTTGTCATTTTAAAAGTTGTGTTAATTGAGTTCAATAAAGCATTTATTATTAATATTAAGTTGATGATTTTTTGTTGAACTAATCAAAATATTATAAACAGCTTTAAATTTTTCCCTAATTATCAATAGACTTTGGAAATTTTTGAGAGATACTCTAAAACATTCAACTCTTTAAATAAATTATTGAGAATTTAAGAAGAAAAATGTTTTATTAATACATATCAAAACAAAAAAAAAACGCGTATCCTAATTTTCTTTACACCTATCAAACAAATGAACAACCGTTGGTTGCTACGATTTGTTTTCTGAAAGTTTCGAAAAACAGAGACCAAAAATTCAAACAATTGAGTTTTATTCACTATATTGCCTTTTACATTAATAACAATAAAAAAATTATAAACAGCTTGTTTTCAATGTATCCCAGCTGTCTATATGCCGACATTTCATAAGAGCTAACCTAATCATCAGTAGGCCTTTTAAATTTTTAAAAAACATATTCAAACATTCAACTTTATATCCCAACAATGTAAATAAATTATTGAGAATTAAAAGAAATGTTTTATTAATACCTGTCGACATTTCATAGGGTAGCTCCTAGAAAATGTTGACATATTGACTATAGATAGCTAGGAAATATTGAAAACAGGTAATAATTTTTTTTATTGGTATTGATGCAGAAGCTAATATAGTGAATAAAACTCAATTGTTGGATTTTTTGTTGAAGATTATAATTTTTAAATTAGATTTATGGTTTTTGCACATTTATACATTGAGTTTAAGTTCAAGTTTTTCTTTTCTTAAGTTTTGTAACGAGGATTTTTTTACAATACTAATTTTCTGTGATCAACAATTTTCGATTGAAGAAGATCAGAAAAAATAATCAAACCTTTTTAGCTGGGGAACAACAGATGTTTCGTAGCCGCGACATTATTCATCAGCACCCATCTCTGTGTCTGAATGAACGAAATTTATTGACTAGCCGGATAAAATTTTCAACTCAATAGCAATTAAATTGCGACAATAACACTCATCATAAAAATTCATTAATTAGCCTGACATACCGCTGTGCGTGTCTTGCCTGATTCTGCTAAATTCTGCTTTTTAAAATTTTTTTATTTTAATAAAAACAAAAAAACAAACATGAATCAAATATCAACACATTATTACTATAGGATGTATATTCACATACATATGAACATACTTTGGATTTTCATTATTTATATAGGTATATGTATGTGTATGTATAAATATAAATTCAGGTTGATGCTGTGCTTTGATGCCAATGATAATGTTGTTGTTTTTGTTTTGCTGGCGATGACAATGACGTTGCTCAGTTGCTGTAATTGTTGCTCAGTAGTGGTTTATTTTAAAATTTTACTTTCTTTTATGTTTATTTTGTATTAATGTAAACTAGTAGTTATGTAAAAAATTAACACTACATTATTTTTATATGTCTTTTCAACACTTTAAGCCATCAATGAAAGAATTTTCCTTTATTTTGTGTTTTATTATAAAATTTTTTCTGAAATGTATAATTTAATTTCGTAATACAATCACGTACTCAGTAATTCAGGGAGAAGTGCAGCACGCTATATATATGTATATATAAATATATATATATATATATATATATATATATATATATATATATATATATATATATATATATATATATATATATATATATATATATATATATATATATATATATATATATATATATATATATATATATATATATATATATATATATATATATATATATATATATATATATATATATATATATATATATATATATATATATATATATATATATATATATATATATATATATATATATATTAACAGGAAACAGGGTAACAAGATTGTAACCATCATGAGAAATATCTAAAAAAAGATACAAGGGCTTGTGCAATAAAAAACGTTTAAAATTAGTAAAATGTTAGTTTTATTTTTTATCTTTTTTCTTTTTTTGCTTAGATTTTTTCTGTTTCGACTTAAAGTTGAGTTCTGAAACACTTTTTTTTTTTTTTTTTTTTTTTTTTTTTTTTTTGAGGAGTTGTACCTATAATGAACCATGGTTTTTGAATTGCTCTGTTGCGATGCCTTTGAAAATGTTTTTTATGTGAGCCAAGTCCTTCATGAACAAGAGCTTAGAAACCCATTTTACCTTTTTCTTACTTTCCCATAGTTTTTTACGTCTTGAGAGTAAACCGAAATGGTGGGTATGGATGACAATCAAAGATCACTTCTGTTTGAAACCGCTAATCAATCAATCCCGCTGTTGCTCCCAGAATTTGAACCCTTATTCAAAACTTTCTTGCTAGGATTAATTAAAAATTTTTGTATTAAATCAAATTACACAACCAATTTTAATACTGTTGTGTTTTGGTACTTTAGTCACTCAGCTCACAATTTGCTTTGAAGGGTGAGTTGTGGATAAATGTTGTTTTGTATTGACATCGGCTTTGCTGCTTGCAATTATGTACGTATGTAAGTACATACCACAACAAATTTGTTTTGCATGATTTTGACATGAAACAAACTGTGCTTTTTACCACAATAAATTGCCTATTGAAATAATAAATACAAATGCACTTACCTTCACGTTCGTTGACCAGCACGCATACGTATGGATTCACGTACTCGTATGTATTCACCCAATTGCCAATGGAGTTTGGAAAGGCAAATGTTTCAGATCGCATCTTTTGGTAAATTCTGTAATTCAGCGTCGATGAAAAGAGAAGTTTACTAATCTGCTATGACTTGTCTAATGTTAACTTAATTGACGATAGCCCGAGTGGAGTTTGCAACCAAGTCTCTGTGTATGAAGCTTTCTTTGACAATAAATAAGAAATCTAAACAAACAACCAAAATTGTCTTAAACAACTCGATGGTGTAAAAAACGAGTTTTGGTGAACAGGTTTTAGTTCCTATTCTAGCCGCAGGCACTATTTTTTTTTTTTTTTTTTTTTTTTTTTTTTTCTCAAAAATTTATTATTGGTAACATTTTGCGTGGCGCTATCATCCCCATTGTCTGGCAGTTCTTAATAGGGTTTAATAAACTGTCATAGCTCACGTCGGAAAGACATTAGTTAACAAAAACTGTCCAAGATGTACGCACGGCTTGAACAATTGGGCATTTATTTAAAAACGAAACTGTTCAAAGGGGTAAAGTAAGCAAAACACTGGCCTTGAGGCTTCTTTGTGCCAATATACATAATAAAGATATACAGCTATCCATACGGTGTTTAAGGGCATTTTTTTCTTAAGTTTCAGTGCTTTTTCTACTCGGTACTTAGTCTTATAAGACTAAGTATAGTATACTTAGTATACTAAACCCGCTCTAATTTTATAGGCCGCGCATGGTCGCACAGGCCGAAAGTTTGAACTAGATGAAATACTAGTTTTTTGAAACAGAACTAAAAACAACGTACTCTTTTTTAGTCTCGATGATATAATAAAAAAAATTAAAACCACCCATTAAATTTCTTTTCACTTACTTTATTGACTTTTAGTTCTTAACACATAAGGCAGCAAAATCCATACTTTTTTCTTAGATACTAGAAAAACAAAACAAGAGCAAAAAAAATTTTTTTTTCTTAAAATTAATAAAAATAAGTTTTACCACAATCGTAAAGCAGGTCTGTAGTGCAATTCACTAACTATTAACGACTTTAAAAGAGCATAACTTAACGCGAGCTATTGTGGTTTGCACTAACGCTTATGTGATTCAGTAACTTATTTTTAACACCTCTGGTTGTATGTTAAACAAATTTGAAATAATGTGGCAGCTTTGTTAAAAATAAAGAAAACCACAAAGAGGAACAGAAAAAACAAACAAATTTGTAAATAATTCCATGTTTAGGGTAAATAAAACTAATTATAAATTTATTATTTAAAATATTTATGGATAAACAAGATAAGTTCTCCTCATGGAGAAACCGCCGACCGACAGTTGGAGCACTAAAACTAGGCTTCCGATAACTCGTATGCCAAATATTCTGAAGTTATTCTAAAAGAAATCTTAACGACGCTGTTGTTAAAATAAACACCACAAAAATAATTGGTGTTTAGTTAACGCTAACCAGTGAGGCTATAAAAATAGCTGAACTAAAACGAAGGCAAATTGTGTTGAAAATTTTTATAGCATCGCGAAAACACCTACGCTAGTGTTAATTTCTCTAAACGAATTTTATTGGCATTAAAATAGGTTAATGAATTGCAATACTGGGCTGGAGAACAGCTCTCGTGTCATCGTAATTATTTCTTAAGTGCGGTCAGACTTGTAGTCATGTTTGCCATATTTGACGATTTATCGTCAATTTGACGATTTTGGGTGCTGAGAATAACAATTTGACGATTTGACGATTTAAGGTCTGTTTTTGACGATTTTTGTAGATCACATTTTTACTGTCATAGCTTTCAAGAAACTGCATGCATACTTCCTTTTTTAAAGTTAATTTATATAGGAAATTAAAGTAATATTTATGGTACGTATATATACATACTCGTATATGTATGTTTGTAATACTGAAATATTATGTGATAGTTATTGTATTATGTTCGAGATGTATTTAAAATAGCATATGTGAATAGCACTTAAAAAAATTATGAGCTAAAACTTGTACAAATTTTTATGTAAAAGCGTGTGCTCATGTTTTAAGGAGACTAAATTTGAAGATGAATTCAAAACTTTAACTTCTATAAATCTTTAGAAAATTATAAAAGAAGAAAGTGCCTTTTTTCTAAATAATGAAAAAGTTTTCTTATTTAATCGTACAATTCGAAAGAAGAGAAACTTAATACGAGTTAAAGTAACTAAGTCTATTAAATTTGATAAACTTCTTTTACGCTATAAATATGAAAATGCTAGATTTTTGGAAAGGTTTTGGACTAAGTTCAAAAATATTAGTCTTCTTCTGCAAATATGTGAGTTTTCATCCAGGTACGTAGAACATAACAAAACCAAAGTGAGAAATTAGTTGAAGATACCATTTTCGGAAAAGTTTTGTATTCTAAAGACCATCTAAAACTCTGCAACTGTGGTTCTTATGACTTAGATATGCCTTTTTACTAAATGAAATTTTATTTTAAAAATATATATCACAAAAATTATATTATATTATACTTATGAAATTAACTTCATGTCTGTAGGAGTATATATTTGTATATAGCTATAACAAGCTTTAAATGGTATTTTTTTTTTTATTAAAGGCAACCATGACTTGTTTTTCTATACTTTACGCTGTTTAAATAAATCTTTTATATAAAAATAATTAATTTTACTAGCTGACAATTTTTTTACGATTTTCAATAATCATATTGACGATTTTTTCCGTCAAATTTGACAACTTTAAACCAGATTTATCTGGCATCTATGCTTGTCATTGTTGTTTGGCCTTCGAGAGTTTTGCGTCAGGATGGACTAGAAGGCCCGAACTCCTCAACAAGAAGTTGCTCATATAAAAAACAAATAAATAAGAGCTCAGTGGCTGAGTTGGTTAAGCAGCTGTATTAAAAATACATCATGTTTACATGGTAATGAGTTCGAATCATAGTGGGTGCTGACGAGCAGTGTAGCGACTGTGAAACAGCTAGTTGTCCCCCAGCTTTAGTGTATTAAATTTTTTTTCCTGTCTTTTTTGATCAAGAGTTATTGACCGTGGCAGTTATTGTTATAGTTATAAATAAAAATATTTCTTGGCTTTAGCCAGGATTGAACTCGAGCTAGACGAATGATACCAACCCTTCATCATATAATATTCAAAATATTAAAATAAAGTTCGACTATCTAACATTAATACAATTGTTAAAACCATTTTTTTTTTCTAAATTTCTTTTAATTATTCCATTGACATGTGAAACAGATTAAAATTAAAAAAAAGGTCATCAGCTGCGCTGTCAAATATGAATTCGCCTTGTTTCTAACAAATAAACATGTAGACAGCTAGAATGTCGACATATAGACAGCTAGCAAGCAAAAAAACAAGCTGTTTTTAATTTTTGATTTGTATGAATTTTAGTTGTATAGTGAATAATAAACTCAGTTGTTTAAATTGTTAACGTTTGCATTAAACTTGGATTATTATAAAATGTTAAATGTTACAGTTCTGGCAAATTTTCGTATATTTCAATTAATTTTTTGAAAGACATTTACTCTAGCCAACTGATTTTCACTGCTCGCTTACGAAAACATAAATCAAATTTAAACTGTATTTGATAGAGTTGCTATTAATCGACTTTGATGTACGATTCTGTAATTTTCAATGATTCAATAATCGTAAATTTCTTCGACATATTTCATCCCTTCCAGTAACGATTATATGCTCCTGCAATATAAGCTTGAGAACTTTAAGCAGCTACGTGTTTGCGTACCGATAAAAGGCAGTAAAACTAAGAGCTGATTTCAGTCGACAGCTAATAAATTTAAATAACGTTGCTGCATAACAAATTTGATCAAATATCGTTATAATTATTATAAAGATACTATTGTCTTAACAGAATTGTACCGGAAGCCAAGTTTGAAAAACGTGAATTCTTGCTATTGAGCTCAGACCCAATTTGATTGTCTAATAGCTGTTTCATTATCGTGTTTTTGATATAAAAATATTATACTTTTTATAATACAAAATGGGTTTTTAAGCATGAAAAGAAAAATTTATTACTACTATTTTTTTTATTAGATTTTTGGTTTTTGTACATGGGGTTTTAGTTCAAATTTTTCCTACCTTTAAGCTTTTTTTTTTTCTTAAGAAGGATTTTTTTACAATAAAAATTTGCTGTGATCAATAATTTTGGATTGAAGAAGAGAAAATAATAATCAGCTTTTTAGCTGGGCGACACAACTAGTTGTTTCGTAGTCGCGCTACACTACTCATCAGCACTTATTCGGATTTGAACTCAAATCGTGACGTGTCATGAACTCCTGCCTTAACCACTCAGCCACCGAGCCATTGAATTATCCTCTGTCCATATTCATATTATATTGAAAAAATTAAATACCGCTTGTTCAGAGACACCAAACGCTGTACAAACAATGCGGGCAATTAACAAAATGCAAACGTGATTCAGAAGCAGGTGCATATCGCTTAGCGCTTTAAAATCTCTCATATTAAAGATTTGTTTTTTTTTTGCGTATATATACACAGAGAAAATTACTAAAACTTACCACTTTATTATAACTACATATTTTTATAGCGTTTACTTTTACATGGTATTGTTCTTAGTATTACTAATTAATTTAATTAATGGCTTTATTTTTATCCTTATTATTATTAACTTTGGCAAATTTTGCTCCGACGACATTAGGGATTTTGTTCCCGAAACTCGCACAATTTTGTGTAGCACGCGTTCATTGTCCAGAGTTCATCTATTTGGAGGAATCGTACTACGTACGATTCGTCTATGGAATAAGTTGCATGCAGACGTGTTTCCTGTCTGTTATAACGTTGGAAAGTGCAAGTCAAATGTTCACAAACACTACTCCCTCTTTCCTCCTCCTCACAACCTAATTTCCCAGTTCTGGTACAATGCTCTGCATATGTAGGGGTAATCCCCTGAGTACTGGTCCAAGATAAAAAAATAAAATAAAAAATATGCTAAACCTTTCGATAATGCTATTTTTGCTGCAAAATATTTTACATGTAATGTCCTTGTTTCGCCAAACAATAATTTGGCTTACTGATAGTATTGGTCAGTTTATATAAACGGACTTTATTAAGAGAACTTAGAGCGCTAAATGTATTTCCTTTTGTTCTGAAGAAAGTTTTGGCATTTGCAATACTAGTCAAATAACAATATGTATAGGAACTGTCATTTGAGACCAATTTTTTTTTTTTTTTACTTTTGTTACGAACAAAAATTTTGTTCGGTGCGTCAATACTAATACACTCTCTTATACACAGGGTTGCCAGAATTTAAAGAGGTAAAGTCTTCAAAACTCAAAAATTTCTCATGAAAAAATCTGCAAAATCTGCACTTTATTTTCCAAATCTTCAAAAAATCTTCAAACTCTTATTAATATGCCCTTTTCATAAATAATTTCAAAAATACTAACAATATATTGAAAAAAATTATGTATTTCAGAATATTAAAATGCAAATATATTATTTAATGAGAAAACAAACATATATGAAAGTTGTTAAAATTGAGGAATGTGGTAAAAATGCTGATGAATGTGGTAAAAACATTATATATTTAATAAACTCGGTTAGAATTTGAACATTATGTTAGAATTAAGTGACTTTATTTTAGATACAGCTCTGTGCTGGGGAACAGTTCTCGCGTTATCGTAATTATTTCTTAAGTGCGGTCAGACTTGTCGTTGTTGTTTGGCCTTCGAGAGTTTTGAGTCTGGCTCTCACTGGTTAACTGTTAGCCTCAACTAGGTGTATTACTTTACAGTTTTTTGAGGCATTCCTTTGTTAAAAACGTGGCAATTTCTTATGTGAAGGCATAAGTCGTTATAGTTAGTCACAGCGCCGCTGCAAATTACTGTTATTACTATCATGGGCAGAAGGTCTTCGTTACTCCCCCCATACTTTACAAATTTCTTCGCAACTGTACGAGTATAGTTTAATAAATATTTTAGATGTCTAAACGGCATTTCTTGTTGTACTGAAAAATTATCACAACGAAAAACATTTTTCATGTTTTTTCTTCTTCTAATTTCCTTTTGACTTATTTGTTATGTTTTTAAAATTGTTTTATTTTCATTTCACTGACATCGATATTAGCAAAAGGATGTAACAAGGCAGCTTTATACAGGTAGTGGCAGAATTACAATAAATACAACACCAACAAACATCAACATGTATTTTGTTGGTAGAATTTACGAATAGTTGTCAAAATTTTGTTTAAAAAAGCAAGGAAGTCTATGTGTTTTTGACAAATTTATGCAAAGGAAACGAAAACCAGTTGCGCTTATACCACTACCATATTAAAGCTGCCTTGGGATGTAATTGTCGAAAATTAAAGACATGACATAAAAATCGTCGTAAAAATGTAACATGATTTTGGTAACAACTTTAAAAGAGTATTATAAAAAATACTAAATTATCGTATGCATAAGCTTATATTACTTTCTAGAAATTTGCCAAAGTTGCTTTAACAAAGTTATTTGTTAAACTTCGAATGCAAAAACAATCAATTGCATGTAGCTTTCAACCTTTATAATTTTTTCAAAATTTTGCTTAATTTTCTTATATAACATTCAAAAACATGTGCAAGATGTTATTCCATTTTGTCTACTTTATAACATGAACGATTGATATTTTCGTTCTAACTTCGTTCTTGTAGAAAAAGTGCAAAAAGTTACTTTATTATTAAAAATTTTTTAAATCTGCGTTTTTAGGCCAAAAATCTTCAAATCTTCATTTAGTGTTTTAAGAGAGGAAAAATCTCCAAAATGAAGATAAATCTGCATTTCTGGCAACCTTGCTTATACACCACGACTATGCCAATACTCTTGGTGACCCGTATTATTTTATAATAGGGAAGCCCAAAGAGAATAACATAGTTACGCTCTTAGTGCAAATAAATTTGCACTGGGAGAAAAAGTATACAATTCAAAAAAATCTTTTTACTTACAATTTAATTAAAATTGAAGTAAAAGTAAAGAATAAGTATATGAATTTATGTTTTTAGTAATTTTAATAAAGTCAAAAATACGGAAAATACAGAGCAAATGGAAGGAATAAATTCATACACCTGTGCGCATGTTCATTCGTCGCTGTCTCATTGACGACTAAACTAATGAGCGTAAGATTGTGTTTGCTTTTATTTACCACTTTAATACAATGGATGTGCATCGCTATTTTATAATCAGCAGAAGCTCCATTAGAATTTGTCAACCCAACTTAACTTGTTTGGAAAGAAAATGGAAATGGATTTTTAGAGATCAAACGGAGTGGTAATTGCTTACAAAAAAAGATGACTAGCTAAAAAGGAATTATTTCCACCGGGAGTGCAATACGTAGTAAGAATCACCCAGCTCTCATCCAAAAATCAAGTGATGAAGAACAAATTTCGTTTTTCTCGGAACCTATTCACTTTTTCTAGAAATGCTTAAGCTAGTGATATCCATAAATAGCCTATTTACTCAAAAAAGGCCTTTTCAGTTTTATTGCTGGACGCGTTGCCCTCATATTGATTCACGTTGTATACCTATATACATACATATAAATGTATGTACCGGCATAAATATGTGACTGAGTGTGATGCGTATGCATAAGTGCGTTTCCAGTTGGTGCTTGTGTTTGTGGATTAATTTGTTAGTTTCGAAAATTTCGATTATGTGTTGATGCTTTATGTATTTGCAACCACAAAAAGTGTGATAAAATGTTATTTAAATAATAAAACCAAAAATAATCCAAAACCTAACTTAAAACTAACAAACAAAATTTGTTTATTTTGACAGTTAAATGAAAAACGATTAAACAAACCCATATTAGTAAAGGAAATGTGGTTAAAAAGTTATTTTGACACTCCAGGTCAAATTTGAATAACTGAACAACTACAAGTGAGAATCCTCAAAAATTCAGTTATTTGGTTCTTCAAATATTTGCACATGAGTATGATTGTATGTAAATGCGGTTTATGGATAATATGTTTATATTAAAAGTGTACTGAAGTCATTAAATTATTTCGGTTTCAACAAGATTAAAATATTTGCACTACATCAAAGTATGACTCACAGCACTGGGTGTAGTTATGGAAATATTTAAAAATTAGTAAATAATCACTTTTCTTCAGCTCTTGAAAGATACTTTTGGATAATACTTTAATAATATTCCATTTCTTTAATATTCCATTTCTAAAATATTATATTTCCAAGAACATCGCTGCTCAATTTTATTTACACTCAATACCACTGCGAATTAACACACTATTCTGATTTTTACCTGTCGTTCAAAATGTTTCAAATTAAATTCTGCCTCTGCCGAACATTTGCCAGTTATTTAAACTTCTCTATACCTTCTCCAATTTTAACTAATGATAATTTCAGTTTCAAATGTACAAAAAATTATAACCGCTGTGCATATACACACACATACATGCTTGCGAAACAATAAGAACGCAACAGCCACAACAAAACCATTGGTGGACAATTTACTTGGAATTTTGCGTTTTTAAATCAAGATTTTTTGTGTATTATGTTTTTTGCTTTATGTTGTTTGTGTGGATGTACTAGATTGCGGTGCAGGAATCCTTTGCAGGCAGCTGTTCGCAGGTAAACAAACGCCGCTCAACATACCGCGGCTTCAGATCGTATGGCACATTATTTTCTTGTTTCTAAATAATTCCCATGACTTTCAGCCATTTTGAAATTGCTTGTTGCGTCACTCCCAATAACCCTGCCAATTCTTATTGCTCTTGTTACGAGTCTTGTTCAAGTAATGCCTCCAATTCTGCATCTTCGAAAATCTTGTCTCATCCACCGAACTCTTTAAGGAAGAAAACTAAAACAAATGACGAGTATTTTGCTCGTAAGCTGGCATGTTTAATCGATAATAATTTTATGATGCAGACACAAATACTTAAGCTTATTGTATGACATCCACAATCTATTTATTTCGGCTAGCACTTACTGCAACATCTATTGCAAAACGGCAGTAGCAAGGTTATACACCTAATAGTTATTTAACAGAATTAATTTAAATATGGTTGTTTTTTATGTTATATTAGAACATAAAATATTTCCAAGAGATACATTGTTTTACAAACTTTTTTGCACACTGGTCACACTGGGTACCAAAGTACTCTCATAAGTAAAATTTTGACAGTTATGTGGTAAATAAAATTAAACTAGCTGTGGGGCAAGTCAGCTGTAACAGATAGTGGCAGAATTACAATAAATACAACACCAAAAAACATTACGTGTATTTCTTAATTTATTGCATTTTTGTTGAATTTTATAATTTTTAAATTAGATTTTTGGTTTGTAAATTTGTATATCGGGTTTTAGCTCAAGTTGTTCCTTTCTTAAGTTTTTTCTTAAGAGGGATTTTTTACAATACTAATTTGCTGTGATCAATAATTTTTGATTGAAAAAGACAAGAAAAATAATAATTAAATCTATAGCTGGAGGACAACTAGTCGCTAGTTGCCCCAGCTAAAAATTTGCTTAATACTGTATTGTATTGTAACTATACAGTTGCAAATAAATTTGCAAAGTATAGGATGCACAGCATGGGCGGAGTAAGGTAGACCTTATGCCCACGATGCTATTAACAGTATATTTTGTCCCGCTGTGACTAATTGTATCGACCTAAGCCTTCGTATAGGAAGTTGCCGCATGGTTAACAACGAAATTTTTTTTTTTTTTTCATTCATTTATTTATTGAATCTTTACAAAGTGAACTAACAATAAGTATTCAAATCTTAATACTAAGTACATAAAATTAATTAAGTCCAGGCAATGCTAGACAAAAATTTTTTATTTTGCACGGTCAATATCGGTAAAATCACCTATTTAACGTTCTGATGGTGGCAAGGGTACCCCTCCTTCTCAACCGAGAGCGGCCTTCAAAATTAAGTATATTGCGTGCAAGACGATTTGGATGAAGTTCCAATTTACTGATTGTTGCGTACTTTGCAAATACGTCTTTTGCAAGAGGAACACAGAGATTCTTATGAATTCGTGAGTTTTTTATATACCATGGAGCTGCAGTAATCGTCCGAAGAATTTGATTTTGTCGCCTTGGAATTTTTTCAATGTTAGAAGTGGATGTGGTGTCCCATAATTGAATTCCATAGCTTTAGAATTGCGTTGTATAATAAAAGTTTGCAATCCAGCTTCAATGTCGAATTTCTGCCCATAAGCCAATTCAGTTGCGCTGCTTTTAACTTTAACTGAGTAACTTTCGCATCGATGTGAGACTTCCACGTTAACCTACGGTCGAGATGAATACCAAGGTACTTGACTTCGTTTTGCTGCGGAATAGGTGAACTGTTAATTTGGATAGCCGAACATGTTTGCTTACGCAGAGTGAATGTAACGTTAGTACACTTTTGTTCATTAACTTTAATTTTCCAAAGTTTTAACCACATCTCTAATATTGAAATATACTCCTGCAAATTTCGCGAAGCTACTTCACGGTTTTCATGTACGCTGCAGAATACTGTATCGTCTGCAAAAGATGAAGTGTGGATTCCCGGTGTCGTTGGCATGTCAGAGGCGTAAAACAAATATAAAGTAGGCCCCAGTATGCTAACAGCGAAATATCTTCAAAAAAAATGTAAATTCTTACTTAAATTTTTGGTTTGTACAGTTGTACAACGGGTTATAGTTCAGGTTTTTTCCTTTCTTAAGTTTTTTTCTTAAGAAAGATTTTTTACAATACAAATCTGCTGTGATCAATAATCTGCTGAAAAAATAATATATATATATATATATATATATATATATATATATATATATATATATATATATATATATATATATATATATATATATATATATATATATATATATATATATATATATATATATATATATATATATATATATATATAGTTGATAATATTCTTTATTAATTTCAAAAGATTTATAAACTATACACTTTGGTAACTACTTTTGCAAGTTTCGCCTTCAACTTCTATTTTAGGACTGCCGCTATGTACTTCTTTTTTACTTGACAACCGTCTTGATGATGCCACCTGTCTTGATGTTAACCCCTTACTGCCTTACATATATAACTGACATGCAGAACAGAAAAAGAATCGATCATCAAACATACATAACTCATGAAATTTAAAAATAACGGTTATTTTTTTATCAGACCTCGTATGGATACCTTTGTTGATTGTAGGGGAAAAATCAATTTTTATATACTATCTTAGCGATTTTATAAAAAGTGTCCTGGAAACACTGATCTCGGTTAAGTTAATCGGTGTTCTACTGTGTTTTAATTAACTGTTACCTCCTTTTCTTGTTAAAGGCTTGCAAATTTTTTCGACTTAATAGCAACAGTTCTAAAACCTTTCAAATGTAATGTAATGACTAAAATTACGAGTACAAACAAACTGCACAAAACCAAAATTGATTAAATGTACACAAATAAAATATGAATGGAAAAACTTTTCACAGATTATGTTTGCAAAAGTGGATATGAGTATTTGCGTTTGCTACGAAAAAAAAAAAATTAAGTAAATAAGTATGTTTTCTATTTCCAGGCTCTTGAATTTTCGACAGTCACTTGTAATTTTATAAATAATAAAACATTCATTTGTTGCTTTAAAAAGAAGAAAATGTTTTGGTACATACATATATACATACTTACTTTAGCAGGAGGGGAAAACACTTTGAGCTTCATATTTGATCTGTAAACTCAAAGAAAAACTTTACTCACAACAAAAAAAAAAGTTGGTTTTTTAGGCTTAAATAACTTTAAGTAAGAAAATGACATTTGGAATGTTCAAAACGTATATTTGCAGGCAGAAATAAAATGAAAAGTGATTAAAACTATTTTCGTATATAACTTTTTTTTTATATCTAGAAGTTTTCAATTAAAACTTATATGATATTTATTTAAATATTAACAGAATATTTAATTATATGAACGAGAAAATTCAGTTAAAAAATATTTCTGATTTCTTTATGCTAAAGGGTGGCCCAAATAAAACCAATGATTTTACTTGTAAATAACACAAAAAGTTTTTAGAGAATCATTTTAATGTATTCTTTTATAATAAAGGAATTATAAAAATGATCTATGAAACGAAATTTTTGCCAAATGCTTGTCGATGCGGTGTCGATGGCATATTTCTATACGTTAGGCCATATTTTAAATGGCTCTGTGATATAATTGGGGTTCAATGTCGTCAATGTGATGAACAATCTCATCCCTCAGCTCTTGAATTGTTCTTGGATTATTGACGCACACTTCTTTTTAAATATCATCAATAAAAGGAGTCTTACAGTATCAAATCATATGATTGTGGCATCGAACTAACATCACTTCGACGTCACATACCATGGCCATTGAATTTCTCATGTAAAAATCATTGTTTCATTGGCTATGCGGCCAGTGGCACCATGCTGTTGAAACTACATATCGTCCAGATCTCAATTTTTGTGCATAAGAAGTCTGTTATCATCTCGCGATAGGGAACACCAGGAACAACAACTGATTAGCCGACCTCAAATCTTTATTCGAAATTTAAATCAGTGATTTCTTTGTACCTGTGCACACGCAGATAAAAATATATGGTTGATATGACAATATTTTAAGGGCAAAATACTATTGTTGAATTGTATGGTCGAAGACAACCATATAATATGGTTTCAATCTAAAATTTATTTACAAAACGTAGTACAGCCACGAACCAAAATTAAACCACGTAACCATATATTTGTTAACCATATATTTGCCCAACCATATAATATTAACAATCCTACCCATATTATGAAAAAATTGCGAATTATAGTGTGGAAGAAGTTCACAAAATTATATGATAAAATAAACACACATACCTACACACATAAGTTATTTCCGTTATTAAAAACACAATTTTGTAATTTATTCAGTATATTTTTTAAACAATATTTCGAAATTCAATATATTATTTTAAACATTACTTTCAAAAATAAAATAGAAAAAAACTAAAAGAATTGACAAGATCTTGCTGTTTTGGAAATATTGCTGCATTTTCGCTCTGGCCCATAAATCTGCAAAAATATAAATTCACAAACATTAAAACACATGTATACAACATGTATTTTTGATAACAATTGTTATTATTATTATTATTATTATTATTATTATTATTATTATTATTATTATTATTATTATTATTATTATTATTATTATTATTATTATTATTATTATTATTATTATTATTATTATTATTATTATTATTATTATTATTATTATTATTATTATTATTATTATTATTATTATTATTATTATTATTATTATTATTATTATTATTATTATTATTATTATTATTATTATTAACCTTTTTATTTCAAATGTTAATTTTTATGTTTTAGTTTATTTATATTTATTTGCACCAGATAATATACATTTATATATCTTTTAATATTTTTAAAATAAACAAACAAACACATGCACACAAAAAATGATTCGTTTATTATTATGAAACAATAACCATACGCACGTTTAAAAATAATAGTCTATTATTGTACACTAAAAAAGCTATTGTCAATCAATCATATTTTCAAACGATAGAAATATACAGTAGAAATGTAGAGTTGTCAATATTACTATGGTTAAAGTGGATTAAACTATATTAAAAACGATATTACACTGCTACCGGCGACAATTCACATTATAACAGAGTAAATACTAACGTTGCCACAACAATATTCGAAGCTGCTTTTGCTCTACGTGTATATAGCCAATTTTTAGGTAGTTTTTTGCTGTTGGACCGTCAGTAAATTAAAGACATGATGTTTTATTTTTCCCGACGTTTTGTAGATTTTTTGTCTACATTTTCAAGAGAGTGTCTATTTTTATATATATATATATATATATATATATATATATATATATATATATATATATATATATATATATATATATATATATATATATATATATATATATATATATATATATATATATATATATATATATATATATATATATATATATATATATATATATATATATATATATATATATATATATATATATAAACAATTTATTTATACATATGTATCTGAAAATTAACTTACTAATATAGTGAAAAATTATTGTTCTTACATTTATATTTTATGATTAATGTATAATAGTTAATTCTTTTTGTATGTAAAATATGAATTTAAAAACACTACGCTATAATCGATGTTAAAACTATCCAGGTCTCCTTTCAAGTTTATCGTTTGGTTTATGTTTTTTTGTATCCGTAAGCCTTCAATTGTAAATCTCTTGTTTACAAAAATGTAAAGGGTATATATAAGTTTGTGATTCCGTTTGTAATTTCTACAAATTTTCATTTCCGACTCTATAAAGCATATATATTCCGTATCAGCTTTGATAGAAAATTCGATTAAGCGATGCCCGTCCGTCCGCCGTTGAAATACCGTCTCTGAGGAACCATTAGAAATTTTTTCTTTCACCATATTGCCTCATCGATTCATGGGCTTGCTATTAACACTCAGTAAAATCGGCTCATATATAGCTGAGATATATCCAAAATTTTTTACGCAATATTGTATGGACATTTTTGAAAAAACAAAATTATATGCTCCGCTTCAAACTTGAAACAATTATTTGGCATGGCGATTAAAAGGTAAAAAAAAAGTTTGTTTGTATCGGTCGATATACTTATACCCGAAATATAGTCTAAACCGATTTTTTCATGAAAATGTCACGTAAGCGAACTCAAACAACTTTTTTGGACCAATGTAGGTCCCGAGATAAAGCCTAACCGGGTTTCCATGAAAAAAATTTGTTTTGCTTTAAAACTGCTTTGGTTATAAAACGAGATTACTTAAACACAGAAAATTAAAAATACCGATATCGGCCTATATATACCCGAGATATAGCCTAAACCGATCTTTCCATGAAAAAGATTACCCTTTTGGCATGGTGATTACAAAGCAAAACAATATTTCCCCGATATCGGTCCATATATATCCGAGCATATTTAGTTCAAATTTGTAATATGTACTATATATTTACGTGACTATCGTGAAGGGTATTTTAGATTCGACACAGCCGAATATACTACAATTTTACTTGTTTTTCTGTTATGTTAGTACACATGTCTGTTATATTTATTGGCAATATCAGCCATTTCGTATTGCCAGTTTGTTTTTGACAGATAAAAAGGTTAGTCGTGTTTTGGCGTGCTCTTCGATTTTTTACTAAATTTTGAGCAAAACCAACATGGCGTAGATATCGCTCAGAAGCTGTTGAATATAGTCAACGATTTTTTTTTTTTTTTTTTTCATTTATTTGTTTATTGAATCTTCACAAAGTGAACTAACAATGCGTATTCAAATATTAATACTAAATACATAAAATAAATTAAGTCGAGCCAATGCAAGACAAAAATGTTTTATTTTGCACGGTCAACATGGTAAAATCACCCATTGGACGTTCTGATGGTGGCAAGGGTATCCCTCCTTCTCAACCGAGAGTGGCCTGCAAAATTAAGTATATTGCGTGCAAGAGGATTTGGGTGAAGCTCCAATTTACTGATATACATTGTTGCGTACTTTGAAAATTCGTCTTTTACAAGAGGAACACAGAGATCCTTATGAATTCGTGAGTTTTTTACGTACCATGGAGCTGCGGTAATTGTTCGAAGAATTTTGTTCTGTCGCCTTTGAATTTTTTCAACGTTTGAAGCGGAGGCGGTACCCCATAATTGAATTCCATAGCACCATATAGGCTTTAAAATTGCGTTGTATAATAAAAGCTTGCAATCCAGCTTCAATGTAGAATTTCTGCCCATAAGCCAATTTAGTTGCGCTGCTTTTAACTTTAACTTTCGCATCGATGTGAGACTTCCACGTTAACCTACGGTCGAGATGAATACCAAGGTACTAGACTTCGTTTTGCTGCGGAATAGGTGAATTGTTAATTTGGATAGCCGAACATGTTTGCTTACGCAGTGTGAATGTAACTTTTGTTCATTAACTTTAATTTTCCAAAGTTTTAACCACATCTCTAATATTGAAATATACTCCTGCAAATTTCGCGAAGCTACTTCACGGTTTTGTACGCTGCAGAATGCTGTGTCATCTGCAAAAGTTGAAGTGTGGATTCCGGATCTCGTTGGCATGTCTGAGGCGTAAATCAAATATAAAGTAGGTCCTATAATGCTTCCTTGGGGAACTCCTGCCTCGATTGGCTGTAAGGGGCTTATAAAATCGCCTTCTCTGATAACAAACTTCCATAAGTAGCTTTCCAGAAGCTTGTGAGTGTTTGCAGGCAAGTTCAACTTTATTTTGTAAATTAATCCCTCGGGCCACACTTTATCAAAAGCTTGGGAAATGTCAATGAATAAAGCTGAACAATACTTTTTGTCTTCAAAAGTCTGTCTTATGATGTTGACTAGTCTGTGCGTTTGTTTTATAGTGCTATGTTTGGCCCGGAAGCCAAATTGATGATCAGGGATGCATCCCATATTGTTTAATATTGGTGTCAACTTCGCCATTAGTCAACGATGATCCAGATTTCCTCAAAAGGGTCATAACTGATGACGAATCGTAGATGGATGGCTATGGCATTGAAACCAACGCCCAACCATCCCAATGGAAGCGTCCAGAAGAGCCAAGACCGAAAAATGCACGTCAAGTTCGGTCAAATGTGAAGGTTTTGCTCACTGTTTTCTTCGAGTGCAATTGTGGAAAAAACAGTCATCGATTTTGCACCATGATAACGCACATCGATGCTTGTGCGTGAGTTTTTAGCCAAAAGCAAAATCGTTATCATGCCTCAACCGGAATGGGCCACCGCTGACTTTTGCCTGTTACCAAAACAGAAGACACCAATGAAAGGAAAGCGTTTGGCTATGCCATAAAAATGCGAATTTTGACGTCCTGTGTGGCGCTGGAGGTGGAAAAAGATTGGACAACCCTGTATGTATGTAACTTTAATAAACATAGATTCACACAAACTACAGCATGTTTCTATGTTAATCTAGACAGTTGTTGTATAAGCATTTTGTTTACAGTATCGTAAGTAAATTTGTGTCTCCAATTAGCATAAAATTGGGGTTTAACATTAATTTCGAAACCAAGTATTGCTCTTTTTTGGTGCTGCAATGATGTTCTCTTATTTTGATTACATTTTCCTTCTCTTAAAATAAAAGAGCGGAGCGCATGTCATGTATATGTTAAAAAGGTCATTAAAATTGCTTTATTTATTTATTTCTTTTTTATTTAAACGGGAGTAAAACTAACGAATTTGAATATCTTTCTCCACAAAAGAAGAGCAGACACGAATAACAATAATGTTTTACGAAAGACTGGCGTGTGCATAAAAGTATATACTTTTTCCTTTTGTTCATCATTATGACAATCACAACAAGAGTAAATTTTCATTTAGAAGAACTTACAATAGAAAAAATGAAATTTTTGTGTGGTAGTATTTGTATAAAATAAAGGAAAAAAAAACATACAACGACAAACTATTACATGTAACGGATGTATGTAGGCCAATAGGTACATGTCTAAAAGCCGGAGACCAACAAAACAAATAACCATATAAAAAATTAATGTCGTCTCCAAAAATTCAAATCCACACACATACACTCGTTTTATAAATATATACATACATACACAAATATGTAGTCAAACATTAAATAGTTGTGGCAGGTTATGTTGAAGTATCAGCCGATGTAAGTCGTATGTCAGCAATAAAAAATCTCTAATTCAAAAAAAAAAAAAAAAAAAAAAAAAAAAAAAAAAAAATTAAAAAACCCATATAAATTGAAATAAATGTATGAAAATATATAAATATTGAAAAATAAATAGAGGTGGCACATACATTAACTCTTCAAACAAGATTATGCATGCATTTGCGAACCAACTTGACATTTTTTTGGGGAAAAATTATTGGAGGAAAATAAGCTTGAATTAGGATAGATATTCTTACTTTTATACCGTGTATCAAACACTTTCTAATTAAAAGGCCGTTCTAGAAGTACTAAAATGTTACAAAAAATTTAATAAGGGTTTCGGTATTTTACGAAATTTGTTGCGGTCATTTGATAAATTAATACAAACCCATAATGTGCATAGATTGGCTTAAGCTTATGACAAAATTACCCGAAAAACCTGGCAAATGCATATGTGAATCTAAAACGACTTTTAATAGGTCATAATATACTTACTCGTATATGGACTTAATGATTTTAAACTCATTGTTGCACAACTTCGTAATACGTCTATCTTTTCTGAGTCGATTATATAAAATAGTACTAAAAATAACAATTATTTGTATGCAATCCTTTCCGAACAAAAACTAAAAATAATTTTGTGGTAATTTGTTAATTTAAAAAATATTAAAAGAAAGCTATAATATGCTGTTCATACATACACTTTTTAATTAATTTAATTATCAGTCAATTAAAAAATTTTTAAGTGTTCATACATACTTAATATTGCTAATGCAATTAACGTTTGACAATAGCTGACAAGTTGTTTACATTTTGATTGTGAATATTTCTTCTTGTTGACTCGCCATTTTTCGTTTGCACGTGTTTACATTTGAGTTGTCAAATTTGAACAAAGTGTGTTCATTAGGTATAATTGTGCTAACTAAACACGGTTGCTACAGGGTTGTATATTTAATTTTACTTAATATTAGAACAACTAACTGTCAATTGGCAATTACGTTAACTAAAACTTTTTATGGGTAATTAAAATCAATTAAGGCGTTAATTGCAAAATTTTAATTAAAAGTGTATGTATCAACAGCATATAAAATACATTTCTATTAAATTAAATTAAAGTTTCATTAAGTTCATTATATTGCTTGCTTCTAATTTTTCGACCCTTTTTTAATTTGAATTGTTATTTGTTGTTGAGCTAGTGGTCTTCTTGTTTTGGTAAAAAGTACCAGGTACATAAGTTAACGATTTATATATTATTGGATCAGAAACATTATTATCCAATCTTCCCGTTATGTTGTATTGTCTTATCAACCTGCAGATGAGTTCATCAGGAAAACTATTATCACTTAATATCTTCCTAATTATGCTCTTATTCTTCTTATGAAATCGATGATCACTGATATGAGGATAAATTTTAAGAAGGATGTAGACGGATTAGCGCAAAATTATAGGCATTTAATACATAAAAACAAAAACAGGAGTAGATAGGTATTTTACCTAAAATTGTTTAAAAACTTTTTCATTTCTTTTTAAAAAAGTATTATATAATATGTTTAATGTTATAATAATGTAAAATATGTTTCTTCATTGTAAATGTTAATGTAGTTGAATATTTTATTTTTGTTATTTTAATATGAGTTTTCAAATTTATTATTTTGTATACACAATTTTTCAAAAAACAAAAATTTTCCTAAAGAAGACACACAACGGAGTGTCGAAATATTGAAAAATAAAAACCGTACTTTTTACCAAAACAAGAAGACCACTAGCTCAACAACAAATAACAATTTAAGTTCATTATAGTTGTACACATTTGATTATATGTATTCGCACAGTTTCTTAAGCCTTACTTTACTTTTACTTTTATACTGTTAAAGCCCAGTGCAGACTATTATACTGTGTATTAATACTTGTCAAAAATTCAAATAATACGCGCAAGTCTGATAGTCTGAATCTAATCCGTCATATATACGAAAAAGAGTACGATAAACATTTGTCATCTCATACGACTTTGTTGATTTTTGAAACTTTTCAAAACGATAATACTTTTCATTGGATCAGGGTTGTGTTTTTTTGCAAACCAGCTGTTTAAAAATTGAGTAGCCGGCTATTTCGTAACCGATGGTATGCCGTTAGTGATGAAATTTTCTGTCGTTTTAAAAAAGCTTGCAATTTGAAATTTGGCTGCCGTATACGAGGTCTGATCAAAAATAACCGTTATTTTCAATAGTCGTGAGTTACGTATTTCGATTTTTTTTTCCTGTTATGTTGGTACACATGTCTGTTATGTATGTTTGCAATATCAGCCATTTTGGATTATCAGTTTGTTTTTGACAGATAAAAAAGTTAGTGGTGTTTTGGAGTGCTCTTGGATTTTTTACTATTCGGAAAAATGGATCAAAGAAACTTTATTAAGCTTTGTGTAAAAATAAAATTAAATGTGCAAGGACATTTGAAATGTTGACTGTGGCGCTTGGCGAATCTACAATGAGCAGAACACAATTTCAATTGTGGTATAACAGGTTTAAGGAGGGCCGAGAAGATGTCAGCCGATGCCATTGAAGCTGTGAAGAAAATTATGTTGGATAATCGTTGAATCATTATCAGAGAGGTCAATGATTGATATTGCTTGGCTTGTGCCAAGCAAGTTTTACGCATATTTTAGGCATGAAACGTGCGGCAGCGAAGATTGTTCCAATATTGCAAAATTTTTAGCAAAAACAACGTTGCATGGCCATCGCTCAGAAGCTGCTAAACATCGTCAACGACGATCCGGATTTCCTTAAAAAGGTCATAACTTGTGACCAATCATGGATGTATGGCTATGACATTGAAACCAAATCCCAATCATCCCAATGGAAGCGTCCAAAAAATCCAAAACCAAAAAAAGCACGTGAAATTCGGTCAAATGTGAAGATTTGGCTCACTATTTTCTTCAATTTCAATGGTGTGATGCATCATGAATTCTTGCCACAAGGTCGTACGGTCAATAGGAAATACTACCTTGAAGTTATGCGCCGTTTGCGCGAAGCAGTTCGTCAGAAACGCAAAGAATTTTGGAAAAAACAATCATGGATTTTATTTCATGATAACGCATCAGCTCACACATCGAAGCTTATGCGTGAGTTTTTGGTTTAAAACAAAACCGTTATCATGCCTCAACCACTGTATTCACCGGACTTGGCCCCTGCTGACGTTTTCCTGTTCCTAAAACTGAAGACACCGATGAAAGAAAGCATTTTGCTACGATTGAGGAGATAAAAGAAAAATCGAAACAAGAGCTGTTGGCGATTCCAAAATACACGATTCAGAAGTGTTTGGAGGATTTGAAAAAAAGCTTGCGTAAGTGTATTATATCTGAGGGGATTTCTCGTCTACCGCCTATGGCGAATAGCTGGCCTACCGCCGCATACATAGAAACTAATTAAAAGAATATCAACTTGCATTTAAATTCACATGGATATCCCTCGTCACTTGACACCTTTTTGTTGTTGCGACAGGGCGCCTATTAAATACTATCACTTAAAAATGCACTTGGGCTGCGAATAATATGGGTTTATGTAAGTTTATATGCATGTGTGCTGCACTACTGTAATTAAATCTAAATATACACTTGAATTAAAGAAATAAATTAAGGCCTTGAACCATATGCGTATATGCATAAGTGATGTCTGCTCTCCTTACCTTTGGCCGTGGGAACCAAATTCGTTACCCAAACATTAACTTTAATACGAGAAAAGAAGTCGTCTAGATCTTCCCATAAGTAGTATATACATAGGTAGCCGTACTTTTAGTTTTAAGACATTACAAAATACTCACTGATTCGAGCAACTTCATCAAAGCCTTTAAATATAAATAAATAGATGGAAATTCAATAAACTAAAAGTAAAAAGTTTTTAAAGTGGCTCAGCAATATTCAGCATCTCCTGGAAGGAATCTTCCGTTAGCCTACTGGAGTTTAGAAAGCTATTTGGGCCTTCCAAATGTAGCTCTTTCGTAGCAATGAGGGTAAGATCCTTCTAAATTACCATCGAAGAAGCCATTCACAGGTCCAGAAACATTTGGCACCTCGTTGCGTATAAGATGTTTTATTTTTTGTTCTTTTAATTAAAATAAATACTGCCACAACTCCGTAAAACATCTTTTTTTCATTTTCGGCTCATCATTTTCTAAATTTGTAAGAATTTAAAGAATTGTGTTTAGACTTTATCTCATAAAATCGAATGAAAGTAATTATACTTATATAATAATCTGATCATATTTTCGTTAGTTAGCATTTTTTGTAAACCAAAAATTATTCGACAGTTTTTTGTTTCCAAATTAATTATAACAATTTGAATTTTTCCTGAAGAGGCTAAAGGTACAATTAGTTTGTACGTTCTTTTCCGTTCTGAATCAGATGGTGTCAATATAAAGCAAAGCATGGTTTGTTTTCACTTTTTCGTTCTGTTCTGTTCTGTTGCGGACTAATCTGTTGAAAATAGAATTTAACGTTAAAAGAGTGTTTCCATATAAGTGTTTTGCTCGAAAACATGTATTTTGGGCAAAACATGTTTTCCCATATATTTTTGAAAAGAGCAAAACAACTCAATCTACGTGTTTTGGAGAAAAACACTTCGAAAATGTTCTGAACAACAGTGCTCTTACTCAATAAGATGAAATAGACCGTTGTGCTATTCATCCTGAGTGATTGGCAAACTCCAATGCTGCTTTATATACATAGGTAGTGGCAGAATTACAATAAATACAACACCTACAAATATCAATATGTATTTTGTTGGTAGAATTTAGGAATAGTTGTCAAAATGTTGTTTGAAAAAGCAAGGAAGTCTACGAAAAACAGCTCCGCTTATACCACCACCATGTTAAAGCTGCCTTGAAAAACTCGAAAAAAATCTATTTTCATTTGTCATTAAAAAAAATTAACAATTAGAATTCGACAAAACAATTAAAATAAAGACCAATAAAATATGAACTACAAATAAAATAAAGAACAATAAAACAAGAAATATAAAAAGTTTTAAAATCTATATGAAAGTTAAAAGCTTTTATGAAATGGATTTGCAGTTGGGACTGAAAACAGGATAGAAGTTTCATATTTTTCGGCGGCATATCCGAGCATACAAATTCGCTCCGGCTAAGGCAGACTATTAAGCAATTTTTCTGCCACTATTGTTGGTAAATGGTAAGGTTCTCCCGCACAAAATCAAAATAAACTGACGAAAACAACAGGACTATGCGCAATAGCCTTTTTACATTCATACAATTTTTTCTTTTTAGCACCAGATGTTTTGCTCTACTATCTATGTTTCTTTGCAACCCCATTTTAATGTCATACTGCATTATATCAATATTTTATTTAATGAATCCAAACTTAAAATTAGGCATAACAAGATTCAATATTCACTCTACCCATAAATATATTCGGCAGAAGTCAAATACTCAGTTCCAATCAAAGAAATTTAGTTTTTATTAGTAAAATAATACACAAATATATATTCAAGGAATTTTCTTTCAAAGAGCAGAAAATTTGAGTCTAAGAACAAGATTCCGGTTTTGTTACCATGACCGTTCAATCCATAAAAAAAAGTATTGCTTAATCCTACATTTACGAAACTGTCTCAATTTGATAGAGTCCTTCCTGAATGCCTAAACGGATGAAGGAAAACCCGAGAATAGTAAGAAATATTACATTAGTTGTGCATAAATAATTGTTAATGATACAACTACTTTACAGCAACTATGCTATTCATTTGCTCTGCTAAGCGACTGGAAAACAGTAAATAGCTCGACTGCTCTCAACAAACGAAAGAAGCAAACACAGTAAAGACTAGGGAACATTAATTTAGAAACATGCAAAATAAAAAAAATACTGGTATTTTGGAAACCAAAAAAGAAGCATGACTTTCAACAACAAACATCGCAACCGGCAAAGGGAACATTAGAAGAAATATGCTTATGTTTCGTTTAATAGTCCCTCGTCTGCATGGCACATTGTATTGAAGCACGAACCAGTTTTAAATTTTACAAAAATTATAAATAAACTGAAAACAAGTTAACGTCAAATTGAATTCGAAAGTTCAAAATTTAAACACTTCGAAGTTCAACACAAGTGTTTTCCTTTGTAGTGGAAACATGGTATAAGTGACAGCCAGATATGTGTATGTGTTACGTTTTTCAGGTATGGAAAAATTAATTTTTTTTTAATTCATATGAATACAAATTTTTTTGTCGAAAGCTAAACTAATTTTTAAAGATTTTTAAAATTTACAGCCAGTTCGTCGATGTCGAAAGGATAAGTTCATTCGCACTCTAGGCGAAAGAAAATTGATTGGGGTTTTTTCTAACTTTATTCTATGCGAACGTGTCAAAATTCAATTAAAATACACAAGTTCATGCGAACGAACAATAGTGACATAGACGAACCGAAATTTATTCGAATGTGAGTGACTAGCTTTCTTTCGCATACATTTTCATTCGATATCGTCGAACAGGCTGTTAATATATATATGTCAACTAAGCAGCTATGGATTATCAAAACAATATAATTTTAGTGCAAAAATATTATATTTTGTATACGAAATATCGCAAGTTCTACAGATCGTGATAGACAAGTTGGCTGTTTTGTAATAATTTCTATGTAAATAAATTGTTTTTTTTTTTTTTGTTCTTTCAAATTTAATAATTTTTACGCAAATTCTTTATTCAAACTATTGAGTTTTATTCACTATATTAGCTTCTAATATTGATACCAATCAAAAAACTTATAAATTTTGAAAAAATTTCCAAAGTCTTGTAATGTGCACCCTGTTGTAAAGATGGGTAATGCAGTTGTTAAACAGTGGGGGAAAAGATAGGAAGAGTAAAATATATGTATATAGGTAAGAGCAAGGTGCATTAATGTATACACGGTGGCAGCACTAGAGCAAAATTACAACAATACAACAAAAACAGGCATGTGGTAAGCTATGTTTATCAAATATATTTGTAACTATTTTCACAATTATAAACTATGAATGTACCTTTTCATAACTATAAAATATATTTATTTGAATTATTTTTATGTTCACAAAATAATTTATATATGTTTAATTCAGAATACAACACTAGGTTAGGTTAGGTTAGGTTGTACAGGCCGCCAGTTTCATGAAACCAGCCCACTTGGGTCCTTTTGGTCCCGTTGTGTTGCCTGAGGGAGAAGTGCAGCCCGCGAGACTTACACTTCCCCCGACGGTTCAGATTCAAACCAACCCGAAAGCCGGATAAAGGAATCCAGTCCGTTCACTCGGCATTCCGATATATCTGCTAACCCGTGCAGCATCGGTCCGCCTAAGTACAGCGCTCTCATAGAACTGAGAGCCGGGCATCGACAGAGGAAATGCTCCACACTTTCCTCCTCGTCCTCATCCCCGCAACTTCTGCAGAAATCATTAAATGGAAGATTTAACCTCCTAGCATGCGTCCCTATGAGACAATGTCCTGTCAGAACTGCCACCAAGGTACGCAACCTTTGACGGGGAAAACCCTTTAAGACTACAGTTCTACTACGATCATACACAGGCCATGTCAGCCTTGCTACTCGGCAGGTGACCTCACCAGACCATCTGTCCTGTGCAGTCCCTACAAGTTGACGCTGCACTTGGTTTTTACAGCTGTTAAGCGGGACTCCAACCATCGTATCAATGTCCCCTCTCTGTAGACGAGCTCCGGCTTTCGCCAGCTCATCCGCCACAATATTTCCGGGCACTCCACTGTGCCCCGGTACCCAGAAAAGCTCCAGGCTCGAATGTCTCGCTATCTCATTAAGAGATATCCGGCATTCCTGAACCAACCTGGACGTCGTATAGACACCCACAAGCGCATTTAACGCAGCCTTACTATCAGTACAGATTCGGATATTCACCCCGTATACCCTATAGTACCTCAACCAGTTAGCTGCTCTCAAAATAGCTGTAATTTCAGCCTGCATTACGCTACACTCATCGTATAGCTTAAAACTGATCCTCTTCTGATACTGGGGCATAAAGATACCACCACCAACTCCTATGTCCGACTTGGATCCATCTGTGAAAATTTCAAGCACGTCCTCTTGGCGACCCATTTGGTTCGCTGCCGAGGCGATTTTTATGTTCACAAAATAATTTATATATGTTTAATTCAGAATACAACACTAAATTCACTTTCAAAAATGTAAACAATACATTTGACGTAAATAGCTTCCTATATTGCCAGTAGCAAAAAATTGTCACATGCCGTAGTGCTGCCACCGTGTATACATTAATGCACCTTGGGTAAGAGTGTTGGTAAAAAAATTAAACGGGGTTTTTTTATGGCCAGAGTTTTTGTTTTTAGGAAAAAGGAGATATTTTGATATAAATAGGATAGCGGATTGGTTTTTGAGGTGGAAATTTTGTGCTGATGAAATAATTTTTTTTTTAAATCGTCAGTTTTTGAGAAAAATTAAAAATTTGTTGTTTTAAGATAATATAAAAAAAAAAAAAATTTAAATTAGAAAAACTTTGGAAATTGCAAGCACGTTGTTGAATAGAAAAAGAGGAAGTTGGGGCGTTGAAGTTGAGGATTTCGTTTTGAGGAAAGATGGGAACTGGAGAGCGAAGAAGCAATGGTGAGTGGTGGCATGGATTTTTGATATTTTGTGGGAAAAAGTAAAATAAACCAGTTTTAATAAAAAAAAGCTTTATTTATTTAAATTAGCAGAGAAACTGTAAAGAAATGGAAAATTATAATTAGAAATTGAAAAATTATAGAATGAAGACATAAACAGAAATTATAAAAAAAAAAGTTAGAAGTGATAAATTAATACTAAAAACTAGAAATATGCAACTATTGAGCAAGAAAAGTTAAAAAACTTAAAAAGAATGATCAATGATTCAACGAATTTCGTTATTGAGCATGAAAAGAAATGTTTGTGTCTATTTTACAATTTATATTTACAATATTTTCCTTGATATTCGAAAATTTAATTTAAAAACGTCTTTGCTAATTTAAATAATATTCAACTTTCAGCCAACAACAAACCAAATTTTCCCTGGGAATTCGTGAATAAAAGCACTTCACAAATGCTTATTTCCAATGCATGAACATAAAGTCATATTAAGGAGAAAAAAAACTAAAACATGCACAAATCTATTTTTTGCATTTCGTTCAATTAATTTAATAAAAAATAGTCAAATACATTTTTCTCATAACTATCATAAATGTTAAAATCAACATGGAAAAAAGTTGTTGATATTCGAACACATAACTGGCACATGAGTTTTTGTACTGCTGTCCGCTCTTCAAACATTAAACATGCAGCAACATGAAATTGCAAACAAAAAAAAACAAAAAAAACCAGAAAGCATTCAAATGAAGTCTGGTGCTGTTGTGCAGGATTAATTTATACTCAAAAAAAAAAAAAAAGTTTTTTTTTTAATTTCTGTGCTTTCTATAACTAAATATTTTCTATCTGAATGCGCTCATTTGCTTATCTTGCCATTATTAAGCTGGGCGCCGTTTTTTATTAATTTAATCCCACTTCACTGCAGCCACATGAAACAACTCGCCAACAAACATTTCTTTGCTTTAAATCATGAAAACAACGTAAATAGAAACAACGTCAATAGAATGAATAAATAAATATCGTTACATGTATTTATTCAAACAAGTAAAGAGTATCTGTTAGTAAAATCTATCTTTAAGTTGCTAACAAATTGTTAGCAGTTTTCATGGCAACGCTAATTGCATTTTTAACTCTGACGCCAAAGTAACAACATGTCACAAAATAAATACAGCAAAAGCACAACGAAAACATGACATTTAACAACCAACAGCTAAACAAATGGACAAATAACTTTTAACAGCAGAAAACTAACAACACATCAGCAAAATCCACATAGTACTTACTTGCATACACGCACACATATAAAGGCAAACATATTTATCAGCGTTGTCAACTCGGTGCGTTTTGCACCGTTTTTGGTGCTTTTTAAAATTATTGTGCGAAAAATATTTAGTATTTTTTAAATTTTCGGTGCGTTTTTAAAATTTCAACTCAAGTTTTTGTTTTAATGTTTTGTATGCACAAAGTAAGACAATCTTGCTGTTGTATATTATACACACTCTCGAAAGAAAACAAAACATTTCGTTTTATAAAATTTGCTGCTTTTAGAGAGCGTTTTGCTATTAAACGATCAAGCCCAGTTTGTAAAATATTGCAATAAATGCAGTCTCTGAACAGAGAAATTCGTATTTATGATGGCTCGTGAATTCGTTACGGTTTTGGTAATTAAAAAATTATTAAATAAATTATAAAGTTTTTCCAAAACGTTTACATTAAATATTGATTACGGTAAACTTCGCTTTTATTAGTTATAATTCTGGCAAATTTTCGAATATTTCAATAAATTCCTTTAATGACACCGCTCACACTGTGTTCGATAAAATTGCTATTAATCGAATTTAAAGACTTGTAGTACGATTCTGTAACCTCTAGTGATCCGATAATCGTAAATTCTTTCAACAGTAATGGTTGTATGCTCCAAAAATGTAATTTTGAGGACGGTAAGCAGATATTTTGGGTCCCTGATAATAGGCTGTAAGAGTCATAGCTGATTTCGGTTAACAGCAAATATAATTAAATGATTTTGATAAAATAGCTTTATAATTATTGTAATAGTAACACTATCTTGTTAATACTAACAGAGTGTACTAGAGGCCTAGTTTAACAAACACGAATTCTAGCTATTGAGCGAATTGATTATCGTGTTTTTAATATTAAAATATTGTACTTCTTAAAATATAAAAAAGGTTTTTAAAAATGAAAGGAAAAAAGTAAAAATTCCACACGTTGTTAAAATAACGCACTTTTTCACCCATTTTGGTGCGTTTTGAAATTCCAAAGTTGACAACGCTGATGTTTACAATAAGAGCAAATATATGAACACTCAAACAAATTAAGCAACATATGCATATACTCGTATGTATGTGTGTATTAGTATAAAACAGTTTTTAGTTAATCCAAATAAGAGAGGACGTAAATACAGAGATTAAAATTTTATCTGTTTTTCTTTCAGCTGCTAAAAATTAAACATATTTTAAATGATTAGGACGGCTAAAACATGTTAAGTTTTTAAACTGTGTAATTCGCAGACAACATTAAAATGAATTGAAAAGTATGAAAAATGTAAATTAATTAGAAATATGAAAAAAATTCAACAGTATTTATTTTCGATATTTCGATAGCAATTCGTTATCATCGCCAAGATAATTAATATGCTATTAAAGATTTTCAATTAAAGATTTTCCTGACGATGATAACAAATTGTTATCGAAATATCGAAAATAAATACTGTTGAATTTTTTTATATAAAAGCCAAACTATTTTTAGCTGCAAAAATTAGATATAATTATTTTAACAAGATCAAATAATTAAATATTAAACTAGAAATATGTATGTATATAAATATAAATACATTGTAACATTTTTGTCTTTAAAAATGTTTTGGCGATTCTTCGCATGTTCGTTATACAGTGCTTAAATAGTTCACAACTTTATTTACACATGATATCACTGTGTATCAAAACATTAGTTTTGCTTAGTTTGAGTTCATCCGTCAAACGCCATCAGCAGTTATGCTGCGTTGAGATCGCAGTCTACTTTGTAGGCGTGTGTTTAAGTCCCACTTCTGGCACCAATTGTTACATTCTTGTCTCTAAAAACGCTTTTGCGGATTCTTCAATTGCAAATGAAATAATGACTCACACACTTGTTCTTTATACAGTACTTAAATAGTTCACAACTTTATTTACACTCAATACCACTGTGTACCAAAACATAAGCATAAAAATAAACTGACTGGTTGCCGCCGAGCTGCCTACTATTTATACGTCTTTATCATTTTCTACTATCGACATGATTTTTCTAGTCATTCATAATTCTGTACTTAAATACAAATACAAATATTACACATATACACATTCACACATGTGCTTGCGACCAATAAGCAAGGGCCAACAACAAACAATAATAAAACGAAATGCAAGAACAACAACAATATTTGTAGTTGATTTACTTGGAATTTTGCGTACTTTAAATAACGTATGTTTGTTTGTTTGTGTATTATGTTCTTAGTTTTATCTTGTTTTTGTAAATGTGTTGTACATTTATAACAAGCAGATAAACAGCTGCACACTGGGTTAGATGTGATAAAAATTCTTAACGATATAATACTTTAGTTGGCCTGCAGTGTAAAGATTTTTATTAACATGTATCAATTGCCAGCTGAAACTATGTGAAACCCTGTAAAGTTTCTTAAAAGTACCGCTTAAGAGCCTTCCCCACGAACATAGCATACTGAGTAAATGAAAACTCATCAAAAGTAAACAAACTGACCAAACTACGACATCTGGGAGCTTACTAGTACGATCGATACATAAATTTGGTTAAACAATGTTAACATATAGGGTGTTTTTTTAAGCTAGATAGAACTTTAAATTGTAAAAAGTAACACAAAAAATTAAATTTTGATGAAACATTTTTTTTATTTGTTTCAGTATACTCTGACAAATCATCATGAATAGACTCACGCTTGAACAACGCTACGAAATTATCCAAATTTACTTTGAAAATCAGTCGTCGATTCGCGCAACTTATAGACGACTTCGACGAGGCGCATTTTTGGCTTAACGGGTTTGTTAATAAGCAAAATTGCCGCATATGGAGTGAGACCAATCCACAAGAGACCCTACAGACTCCATTACATCCAGAAAAATGCACTGTTTGGTGCGGTTTTCATGCTGGTGGCATCATCGGACCTTATTTCTTCAAAAATGAGGCCGGAGCTCGCGTTACGGTCAATGGAGATCGTTACCGCACCATGATCAATGATTTTTTGTTTGAAAATATGGATGACATTGATCCAGAGGAGATGTGGTTTCAACAGGATGGCGCTACGTGCCATACGGCGAACGCAACCATCGACTTACTGAAATCAAAATTTGGCGATAAGTTGATTTCGAGAAATGGACCTGTCAATTGGCCTCCAAGGTCGTGCGATTTGACACCTCTCGATTATTTCCTGTGGGGCTACGTGAAGTCACTGGTTTATGCTGATAAACCAGCAACAATTGACGCCTTGGAGGCCAGCATTGTTCGTGTTGTTCGTGACATACGGCCAGCAGTGCTCGAAAAAGTGGCCCAAAATTGGACGTCCAGAATGCGCTTCGTCAAGAACAGCCGCGGTGCCCATATGCCCGAAATCATTTTCAAATGTTAATGTCACGTATTGATCTTTCGAATAAAAAAAAATGTTGATTACAATTTAATTTTTTGTGTTATTTTTTACAATTTCAAGTTCTATCGGGCTTAAAAAAACACCCTTTATATTCTCTAAATCGGTTTGCTTGGAAAATTGTGGTGCCCATACTAAAGTTATTTTTCTATATTTCTCTAAGTCCAACTGTTTCCGCTCACGCACCTTGAAGCCGTGTACCACTGTTATGAATCATTCCACAACCGCAATGCGAGGAAATCGGTAGGCAAGGTTATGGCTACTGTATTTTGGGTTTCACGCGGAATATTGCTCATCGATTATCTTAAAAAAGGATCCACAATCACAGAAAGTATTATCGTACATTATTGGATAAATTGAGTGATGCACTCAAAATAGTACATTAAAGAAAAACAAAGTGCTCTTTATTCAACGCACCGGTTCACACAGTATTAGATACGAAGCTAAAATTACGTAAAATATACTACGAATTGGTTGATCATCAACCTTATAGTCCAGGTTTAGTCCGTAGTGCGTTTTTTCTGTACCCAAACTTGAAAAAATAGCTCGCAAGAAAAAGATTCATCTCAAACCAAACTAACGCGCATTTTGCGGTGTTCCCAAAATCGTATTATTCAGATGGTGTAAAAAAGTTGGAGTATCGTCTTATTAAGTCTATTGAGCTAAAAGGAGACTGTGTTGAGAAATAATGCATGGGCCAAAAAGTATCGGGCCTAGCAAAGAAAACGCAGTCTTTTTGATTCAAAATTAGCTTTACTCATCAAAGTAATCTCCACCAGAGCAACGCCATTCCAGTGCCGCTCTAATATTTCAATACCACTTTTGCCTCAAAATAGGCCTCAGTTTCAGCGATAACCTCTTCATTCGTGCGAAATTTCTTGCCGGCAAGCATTTTTTTCAGATCTGCGAACAGCCAGTAGTCGCTGAGAGCCAAATCTGGTGAATACGATGGATTCGGGAGCAATTCGAAGTTAAATTCATGTAGTTTTGCAATTGTTTTAATTGATCATGAAACAAAACTTTTCCTTTCTTTGCCATATGCGGTCGTTTCTTTACAATTTCGGCCTTCAAACGCTCCAACAATGAAATGTTATATTCAATGTTAGTGGTATTTTCTTTCTCAAGATAGTCGATGAATATTACACCACACACATCCTAAAATACCGGGGCCATAACCTTGCCAGCTGGTTGTTATACTTTCGGGCGCTTTGGACGAGGTTCACCAGTTGCTGTCCACTCAGATGGCCTTTGAATTCGGGAGTTAAGTGATGGATCCATATATCATCCATTGTCACCAATCGATGAAAAAATTCCAGTTTGTTGCGTTTAAACATGGCCAAACACTGCTCAGAATCATCAACACGTTCTCGTTTTGGTCATCAGTGCGCAAAAGCGGCACCCACTTTAATATCTTTACGATGTCAGCTAACTCACGCAACTTCAATTTTCTACCATTCATAACGATTTGGTAGATTTTTTAATGTTTTCTGGTCTTACCGCCTCATTTAAACGTCCACTGCGTTCTGCATCATTGGTGTCTCTACGACCACGTTTGGAGTCAGCAAACCAACGTTTTATTGTTGTTTCTGTTGAAGCGGAGTCCCCATAAAACTTTTCAAGCCATTGCTTCGCTTGAATGGTATTATTCCCCCCATCAAGAAGCAGTGTCAAAGAAAAGTCGGGTCATTCTTAGCACAATAACTCCCAAACTAATGAATAGAATATCATGAAATTTTAACAGCTGTCTTTCGAAGATATTAACTGAAAAAAGGTGATAGCAATAAAACTAGCGCCATATTTTCAGCCCATGCAATAAATGGGGTTTGAAAATAAAATGTTTTTTTTCTATTTGGGTAGTTTCAATATCAAACCATCTTCATAGCTTTTTCTAAACCCAGACTGGTAATGCTTATATATAAAAATTTTATTATTTTACTGCTTATAAAAAAAATATAATTATAGTGGAACACCCGTATACTATTATTAAATCGCCAATACATAGTGAAAGATCATAAGCTTTTTTAAAATTATAAAGTATGAACTTGTTTTCTTGGGACAAATAACCCACCGCCGAAAATATAAAAAAAGAGAAGTCTAGTCGCTTTCACAGCTACTTCAATACAGTTTTATTTCTTCGATTCTAGTATATATACAAAGTTTTAGTATGCTAGTTAGCGTAAAAAATATCCCAAGTGCGAATGGCGTAAGATGGCTAACATGAAATATAACTCGACACTTAAACTAAGTTGGTTTTGCTCATTAACATATACATATAAACTAAAGAATTTCCGTTAATTTCAAATTTATTTCTAAGAAAATCTGTTTGTACGGATTTCAGCAGTAAGTTCCGTAGAGTATATACTAATGTTGCCGTAACCATGTTTCAAACGTATTTTCTTTTGCGTACATGCAAGTAGTGTACTCTAAAACAGGGGTGTCCAAAAGTTCTAAATGAAAGAGCAAAAACCAATACATTTGAGGAAACACTAATTTTATTTAATAAGCAAATCATACGAAAGTGTTGTTGCTTTACACATGCTAAGTAATTTTACAAAAACAAATGAGCACCAAGCACATAGGGCTTAGGCACTTCTGCTCTAAAGCAAGCGCTTAAAGGACATAGACCTCCTAGGTGGGACTTCAGTAACAAAAATCATGTCTTCTTGAATAGCAGAGAGATTTTGTTTCAAAGCCTGCTTCGCAGCAAGAAATCTTTTTTGCTGGGATGTCGTTACCATCCGTAGTGGTATTTATTGCTCTAATTGAAATATTAGTAAGCCGGTCTTAAAAGCCTTATTAATTTCGATGACGTGACGGGCCCTTAATTAACATTTTTTCCTAAATTTATCGAGTTAAATCAAATGTATGTTAGATGAGTTAAACTTAAATAAACAGGATGCGGAAAAAATAAAATACGAATAATAAAATATGTTTGTTTGTGATGCGTTTATCTGTGCTAAACTGAGAAATTTAAACTGATTTTGATTTACAATTTTTTTTTTTTTTTTCTTTTTTTGTACTTAAATTTATGTTCACAAAAAATATCATATAAAAGCCATCAACAAATCGCCAGTTTAAAATGACAACTCAATAATAGTCTTTTAATTTGCAGAAAATTACATTTATGTTTTATGTCTATATCTATGCAAAATACAATTTAATAACTTTTCAACGAATATTAATGATTTTTTATTTATGCGTTGTATCTATATCCATGATTGCCACAGTTGGATTATCAACGCTTAGCGGCTTTATTTGTGTTTTTTGTTGTATGGCGGATTTATTATTGACATAAACATTGCTGATTTCTAAAGAAAACTATCATTAATTACCACCATAGATTTTAGCAGAAGAAGAAAAGACAAATGCAAAATGTTATGGAAAAGATAAAACACAAACAAATACTCGTACAAAAAAAAAAGGAGCTAAAGAAAAAAACATTCATTTATCAGTTGTCAATGTCATGCAAGCATGGCAGGGCATGGCGAAAAGGAAACATGGTTGTTTTGTATTTTCATTTATTTTACTTTGAATACCCTTGCCACTTACGAAAGAAAATAGAAGAAAAAGAAGTTGTAGAAAACCATTTTCTGTTTTTTTTTTTTATTTTTCTAAATTAACAATTAAAATCATTCTGAAGTTAATTATGTTTTTGCTTAGAACTGCGTACCTTAAAAGATGGTTTAACGGAGAAACTTGTTTCCATTTTTCTCAAGGAATAAAACTTTAATTGCTCTATTTCGTCATTTAGCAGTAAAATTGCAATTTGCAAAAAGTGCAAAAGAGAGCCAATCTAGTTGGAAATAAATAAGCAACCAAGTGTTGGATAAAGGAAAAAATAAATCATATGTTTAGCACTATATCAGACCGGCCGGTCAGCGCATTTAAATGGGAAAACAATTTTTCGTTTGGTTTTTTCAAGGGGAAAATATCGATTTTACATTATTGCACATAAAAACTAAAATTTTATCTTTATTCTATTGATTAAGATTAATTAATGTTAATATTGATTAATATTAATTAATATTAATATTGAATAATATTGATTTGTATCAATATTAAATGGAACGTGTTGAAGACAAACCAAGAGATGTTAAAGAAAAACCAAGAGACGCACGCAATGAAAAGCAGTTTGAAATATGGCTAAAGCAACATTAAGGCCGTGTCAGACAAAACTTTGTCGCTTTGCGTGAAGTTTAAAACTTTAACAGAAAAGCTCAAAGCAATAAAAACTTTGGCAACGCTCACGATTTGTTTATATATCTAAAAAAATTTTCATATGATAACAGAAGTTAGAAATATTATTAGACGAACTACTGAAACTGGTTGTAACTGTTTTCTTAGTGCATAAAGCTATTAGAAAAAACTTCAACGCGTAAAAAGATGCGAGTTGCCGAACTTTTCGCTTCGCGTTGCGTTAAAAGTGCTCTATGTGACATGTTTCATATAAGTATATATAATTTATTTTATCTTAGATGTCGAAGCGAATTTGCGACGCAAAGCGAAGCAAAAGTTTTATCTGACACGGCCTTTAGTATACGTGGTTTGATAAAAAAAATGTTATTTTCAAATTTCGTGAGTTACGTATATTCGATTTTCACATACTTTTTTCTGTTATGTTGGCAATATCAGCTATTTCGAATTGTCAGTTTGTTTTTGACAGATAAAAAGGTTAGTTGTGTTTTGGAGTGCTCTTTTACTATTCGAAGAAATAGATCTACGAAACTGTATTAAGTTTTATGTTAAAAATGAAATTAAATGCACAAAGACATTTGCACTGATGACTGTGGCGTTTCGCGAGTCTACTATGAACAGAATTCAATTGTAGTATAACTGGTTTAAGGAAGACTGAGAATATGTCAATGACGATGCTCGTCCTGGTTGCCCGAGCACGTCAACACCCGTTGAAAACATTGAGGCAGTGATGTGACAACTGGTTATTAATCATGAGTGTATGGCTATGACATTGAAACCAAAGCCCAATCATCCCAATGGAAGCGTCCAGAAGAGCCAAGACCGAAAAAAGCACGTCAACTTCGGTCAAAAGTGAAGGTTTTGCTCACTGTTTTTTTCGACTGCAGTGGCGTGATGCATCGTGAATTTTTGCCACAAGATCGTACGGTCAATAAGGAATACTACCATGAAGTTATACGCTGTTTGCGCGAATCAGTTCGTGAGAAACGCACAGAATTGTGGAACAAACAATCATGGACCATGATAACGCACCATCCACACATCGTTACTGGTGCGTGACTTTTTGGCCAAAAACTAAACCGTTATCAAACCCAATCTGATTAAATAAAAATCCAATCTGATTTAAAAATTTTTTTTGGAGAGGAATGTTTTTTCTATGCGATGCATCCACGTAAGGCACTTCCATTAAGACTCCGTCGAGTAACCCTAGATGATATATGGTGAATACATTTTGGGCATGTATTTCCCAAATGCCCTTTGATTCATTTCACTTATGGCGTTTTCTTTTCTAGAAAAAATGTAACATTTTCAATATTGTTTTGCCAAAAAAATACAGTAGTATAGAGTTTTCTCAACTTTTTTTCAGATATTTATAGTTATTGCGACATCTTCTTTTCATCTCAATAAAACTTAAATTTTAAACTTGAATTTTAAGAAAAAAAGTGCAGCATAAATGCAAAACTTTTTCAGAAAAGAAAACGGCATTAGACTACTCCAATGACAATCTCTGTTATACGAGTACTTCAATAGACTTAAGTGTAGATTTTAAAATACATAATTTAATTTTATAAAGCAGTTTAATTATAAAGTTAAGTTAAGCTTTTCTTTTGTGTCTGCTGCTCAGCTGCTGGTAGTAATAGTAATAATAAAACGGCACCAACTCTCGCTTTACAAAGTCGCCAGGAGGGTTTCTAAGCCACCACCACAGCTTAACTACAGAAAACTCACCACACGCACTTACGACAGCAATTAAAAGTTGCCAGATGTTTTTATTTTTTTATTTTTATTGTTTGAACTTATGGATACCATATGATGACTCTAATTCAACTTTTAGCTGTTTAGAGCTTTCAATCGATCAGCTTTAGAGCACTTACGACTGTGGTTTTATGTGCTTTGGGGGCTATCGGTACATTCTTTGAGTTCCCAAATTCACCAATTCATTGCGTTATACGTTTTTATTCTAGAGCAAAAAAGTAATTGAAAAATGCATTCATCGTCTTTTTGGAGCCTCATTAATCTAATGATTGCCTTCATTTTCTCTTCGGAGCAACTTGCTCTTTCTCCCATATCTAGTGGCTAATATTGGTATACAATTTTACGGATATCATTTAAAACATACCTATCAACAAATTTCGCAACAAAACGAAATTAGATATTAGAATAACTTTATTTAAATAGCAGAACTGAAAATGCTTTAACTATGTGTCCACTTGAAAAATATGCCTTACACTAAATAATAGCTTATTTAGAAAATTGATCCAAGAAATTTATTTAAAGAAAGAACTGAGTGCAGTGGAAAAGCTCCGGAAAAACACCAAGGCAAAACCTGTTCCCCGGGGGGTGTGGAAATTACAAACGGAATCACAAACTTATATGTATCTACCCTTTACATTTTTGTGAAGGGTTTGAAAAAACACAAACAGCTAATATCAACATTCCGTTAGAGGTACTCGAATTATCAGTAAACCTTGGAAACCATTGAATAATAATTTCAAACATTCGATTACATCGATTACAATATATTAAATAGAAGGTTGATATCAATATTAGTAGCTAATAAAGCAACTAATCTCAATTGTTTGATTGAAAAAAAAATGTATTTAATTTTTTAATAACAATATTACTAACTCTTGGCTGTAAGTAATAAATGTATAGAACATAAGGCTATGACATAAAAAACGTGGATACCTTGTGCTCCCCCTCTGCACTTTCAACTCCACGTCATAAATTTATAACTTGTAGCAGCGGTTGATTAGCAACTTTCCATCCGAAGGGATTTGAAAAAAGTTAAAAATAAAAGTGAGAAATATTAAAACTTTAATTAGACCAACAATCAAATAGATCAAATCTGAACATTATGAACAACCAACAAACAAACAAAAAACTGTGAAACTATTTTAACTAAACCCATTAATAACATTTACGAAGAGCAACCGTAAGAAGACAAAAACTTCAAACAGGAAACTCTTTTTTTATCCTTAACCCTCTAATATTTTGTTTGCTTCTGCTGTGTTTTTGTTTGAGCTCAAAACCAACCCAATGTTATATTGTTATAACACCCTTGCCTACGAAACTAGTGTCAGTCACTCAGCCAGTCAGTCAGTCATCTCTGCGTTTTGTCTATTACAAAACCATGCAACATGACAAGCAAAGGAATGAAAACTATAAAATTGACTGGAGTATATGAACCTAATGTTATGCTTGTAGCAACATTAAAATAACTTTAATAACAACAACCCAAAAGTATGAAAAAATGAAATAACTGAAAAATATTAAAAAGTTCAAAAAAATATTCGAAATCGCTTTATACAGAAGGTGGAGAGAATTTCTGAAAAGCAAACCGCAAACGCAGTTTCTTAATAAAATACTGCCAAGTATAAAAAATTTATGTAAAAATTAAGTTTGTTTTGAGAAATTAAAAAATTACTACAAATGAATATGAGGCACGATCTTGAACATTAACAATCGTTCGCATTTCTAATGACGTAAAACTGAATTATGTTTTACGTCGGTTGCAAATATCTGGCTAGTTCGTATTATTTTCCCACATTTTTTATCAAACACAAAAATAATGCCGAATTTTGTGCCTGAAAAAGATATTTTGCGAGGAAAACTTTCAAATAAAGAAAACGAACTGAAGAAGCCTATGGTCTTCATGCATCCACTCAAAAAACTTGTGAACGTTGGTTTCCGCGATTCAAAAATGGTGATTTCGACACAGAACACAAGAAGCCTGGTCAGACGAAAAAATCTTGCAGATTAAGAATTGGAAGCATTACTCCACGAAGGTTGTTGTCAAATGCAAGAAGAACTTGCATTGTTATTGGGAGCCACGCAGTAGTGGCAAAGATTTACATCAGTATATGTCTTTACGGCCTTATCTGATGATGGACCAATTCCACGAAATGAATTATTCATGATTCACCAGCGCCCTCGTGTGGCTTACCAGGCTAACACAGGTAGCAATGTTTGCCATATGTTTATAGCCATTATGTTCAGGAGTTCCGGCCTTCTAATCCCTCCTGTTTGCAATTTCCCAGCAATCAATGGAAGACAAGGCTTAATGAGTTGGTAGGCCAAAGCCTACTAAGAGCATCAGCGCTTAAAGCAATAATCACCACTGATTCCTTGCAGCACAGGTATCTGTTGTAAAGGCAACAGACCCTCGGGAGGTTGTTAGACCCCGAAAAAAGCTACATACCAAACAATTATCAGGGATACTAACTGCTCCTTCCTGCGTTTTAGGTTTAAACCACAGCCAGAACGTTCCACCCAAGATAGGTACCTCAACCAGGATCAGTCCGGGTTGAACTGCAAGCAGAACCACCAAGGAGCAATGCTGATCTCCATTCTGCCAATTTAAACTCTTGGTAAGGGTTTCGGAAGCCAACACATCATAAATGATGTGGTTTTATAGAGTTTTATTTGCTAGAACCCTACCGGGTAAAGAGGAGACGAAGTCCCTCTCCGAAAAACAGATTGCCCTGGTTAGCAACAAGCCAAGGCAAAACCTGTTCCCCGAGTGATTGGGAGTCACATAACAAGCAACTTTCCTGTATTTAAAATCATTAAAATTCATTCAAAAGCAAATAAATCGACTCGCATATGAATTGAAGCCGAGAGACGCTGAAAGGCGATTTTGTGTATAGCAAATAATGTTTGGGCGGTAAAAAACAGAAGTAATTTTTACATCATTATAAAAACTAGGTACATGACGATAAGCCCAAGCTCAAAAAGTCGTTGTAAAGCCCGATCAACCAGCCTAATCAATGCCCAAGCAGAATATCCATGACACCAGTGGTTGTTTTGGATTATGAGCTTTTGAAATCAGGTCATGCGGATAACAGGGGACCTGTATCGAAGAGCATTGATTCGTTTGAAGAGACCAACCAACTAAAATCGGCCATAATTTTCCATCATGACAACCCTTGGTCATATGTTGCAAAGCCGGTCAAAAGCTATTTAGAAACCCGTGGATGAGAAGTTTTAGCTCACTTGCCTTATAGCCCAGAATTTGCCTCTTCTGACTACCATTTGTTTCGATCCATGCAAAACCATCTTACCGGAATACGCTTCACTTCAGAATAGAATTTGGCTTGATTCACCACTTACCTGGAAACAGAAGCAGCTCTTTTAACACGCAAACCATATGCTACCAGAAATATGGGAAAGTGGGTAACGCTCGACCATACATTGAATAATGTATCACCTCATTTTGTTATTATTAAAAACCAAAAAATTAAATACTCGATATGATTAACTTATAAGTATGTATACCCAATTGTTAAGAATCTAGTTTGTGTAAAATAGTTGGAGAAAACATTTGAATAACTTAAAAGACTGCATTTTTATTGGACCATACATCCAGTTTATGAAAAAAAGCAAAAAGGATAAACGCCAGACCACAATTATTCATTCTCGCAATACCACAAAAACGCTCAGCAATTGTGAAATGAGGCGGAAACATCTTTCATAGATGTGGCAGAGAGAAACTGATAAATATAAAAGAAACAAAAGTATTTTTTTCACAAACCAGAAATGAAAAAAATAACAAGAAAAACATTGTTTTAATTCAAGAAAAAAAAATGCAGGATATCAACATTAATAAGAAAAGAAAAGAGAACGGACAAGTGATTGCCAACAGTTGACAATTACTGAAAAATATTTAAGGAAAAATTTATGGTTTTTTTATAAAGCTAAATTTGAGAGTTGCGTGCTTGTTTTAAAATAAAATAAGCAATTAAAATGAACAATCACATGTACAGTACATGTAGACACACATGCACGTATTTATGAATTTATTTTCTTTGAAATGTTAATTACATTGTATTCTGCTTTGAAGATTTAAATTACATGGATTTTGTATTTATGACAATTAACGCATTTACATATTGAATGTGATTAATTAAAATAGCTGGAATAAGCACATTTTCAGCAGCAGGTTCCTTTTAGAAATGTTAAAACTTTCAATAACATGAAACGTATTTGCAAAAGCACATTTTAAATAAATAATAAACTAAATAAAACACGTTTCTGCTTAAAAAATTATTTCAGCGTTTTTCGTGCCAACGAATTCCCTTTAAATGCCTCCATATAATTTTATAAATTACAAGTTTAATTACATATGTGAACAAACTATATGTTTAGCCATATGAAAAACAGTTGGCAGCTCTATTCAACCGCAGTGCCTTTACAAAAACTTAGGTTTACACAAAATCAAGAGTTTGGGAAAGGAAAACACATCATGCTGAGAAACTGTAAAACAAAAGTTGAAAGTTGTTGTCTCTTCGCCAAATCACATATACAGGGTGGTGCAGAACTACATTTATGGATCGAATGTTCAATAAATTTGTTATTTTAACAATATTTTTATTTCAGAACTTTGTGAAGCAGAAGTAGTGAATTTAACACGGCACTCTACACAACAGAACAGCGATCAAAAACTGTTGAATATTATTTTGAAAATTAAAAGTAAAGTTTTGACGCAACATGCTTATCTTCGTTTTTTTTTTATGTGAGTACTGGACCATCACCATCTGCAATAAATCGCCTGGTTGCAAATTTTTGAGAACTTGGTACAGTAAGACACTTTCCATGTATCGGAAAATTAGGTACGTTCCACACGGAAGAAAATATACTACGTGTTGCGGATGGTGTTCAGAAATATCAATTAAAATATGTTCATCGAATATGGGGCTATCGCAGAGATCCACTCAGAATATTTTAACCACATTGCACATGTTTTCGTATAAGGTTTAGCTTGTTTAAGAAGCCGATGGACTACGGACAGCGTCTTAATTTTGACATTTTATTCCGGCCATAAAAGTAGTTCTGAACCACCCTGTATATACATATCTACATACATCCACAAAAGAACCATTCATATTGTAAGAGTAGAAAAATGCATTAGACGCCACAAAACTGGCACCGCAGAGTCCTCACGGCAGAGGATAAAGAAAAATAGATTGCAAAGTTTTTAACGAAAAAACCAAATTTCAATATATAAAAATAAAATATATATGAATAATGTTGGAAAGTAACAACAGAAAAATTACCCCACTGACATATGCTTGCATGTCGTAGTAATTTTAAAGCCAATTTTTAGATCTGTGATGTCAGTAATTAGAAGTTAAATTGTTTTTAAGTGAAAAACATATTGGCTGGTAAAAGCTATTTTTAATTTTGCTGAAAACAGTTTTTAAATTCTATGAAAATAAATAAATAAATATATATATATATATATATATATATATATATATATATATATATATATATATATATATATATATATATATATATATATATATATACAGCTATGGACATATAAATGGCACAAACTCCAATTGAGCATAAATTCACGCGCTTTACAACAAAAAAGTTTCAAAAATACAAGTTTTTTGTTTTCTTATTATTCGTTGTAAGATTAATTATCTCAACAACACTCAAATGTTCCGTTATATTTCGTTAATAATTCACCGTTATATTTTTTTTATAAAAAGTGCTAATTTTAAGTGGACATATAAATGGCATAATTTACTTAAAGAAGGCAGTTCTCGCGAAAATTTATTTCAAACCACTTCTTATTTTTCCTAGTTAAAAAATAATTGTAAAGTGTGAAAATTTTTTAAAAATGGGTTCAGGCAAACATACAACAACTGAGGAAAGGCGAATAATATGGAAACTGCATGAAGACGGGAAAAAAGTGTCAGAAATTGCTGAAGTAATGAAAGTTTCTAGAAAAAAAGTGTATAACGCAATCAAATCATGTGTTGAGAACCCCGATGTATTGATTAAGGGTAAAACTCGAAAGCCAAGGCCTCGAAAAACAAATGTGCGTACGGATGGAGCTATTGTCAGAATGGCGAAAATTGATCCATTTAAGTCCTCACGACAGATAGCATCTAAAATTAACGAATATTTGGGCGCGGAAATATCTAGCAGACTTGTTAGAAGAAGATTAAATGAGGCAAATCTCTTTGGGCGAATTTCCAAAAAAAAAGCCTCTCCTCTCAAAAAAGAATATTTCCAAACGACTAGTCTTCGCCAGAACGCACAAAGAAAAACCTATTAGTTTTTGGAAAAACGTATTATGGAGTGATGAAACTAAAATAAATAGAATAGGACCAGATGGCAGAACCTTTGTACATCGTCCTAAAGGACAAGAATACAATCATCGGTTCACTCAGAGGACGGTAAAATACGGCGGAGGTAGCATTATGGTATGGAGTGCATTTTCTTGGCATGGCGTAGGTCCTCTTGTAAAAATTAATGGGAAAATGGACAAGTTTCAGTACCTCGACATTTTAAAAAACCATATGGAACCATACGCTTTCGATTCGATGCCAATTAAGTTGAAATTCATGCAAGACAAAGAGCCCAAACACTCCTCCAAACTAATAAAAAATTGGTTTAGTGCAGAGCAGATCGACGTTTTGGATTGGTCAGCCCAGAGTCCTGACTTAAATCCAATAGAAAACCTTTGGAACGAAGTCAAGGTTGAAATCGCGAAAAAAAAAAATTATAAAAATATGGACGATTTGTGGGTCAGCCGCGCAATAAGCTTGGTATGCCACACCCAAAGCAAAATGCCAAAAACTTGTGGAAAGTATGGATCGTAGGTGCGAAGCGGTCATCGGAAATAAAGATTACAGTACCAAATATTAACGGTAAAATACTTTTACATACCAAAAACCCAAATAATTCAATACTAAAATCATTTTTTTCTTATATTTAGATATTGTGCCATTTATGTGTCCAGTTTTTTTCACTAGTGTTTTTTTCTTTTAATAATAAAATTTTTTTTAACTAATGAATTTTTATTTTAGTTCTTATCAATAATAAATATACTTAATAACTCTTAGAAAAAAACTAAAAACTTGTTGCTTGCTAATTGTTTTTACCCAACAGTAGCATACGAATGAACTCTCTGTAAGATGTGCCATTTATATGTCCATAGCTGTATATATATATATATATATATATATATATATATATATATATATATATATATATATATATATATATATATATATATATATATATATATATATATATATATATATATATATATATATATATATATATATATATATATATATATATATATATATATATATATATATATATATATATATATATATATATATATATATATATATATATATATATATATATATATATATATATATATATATATATATATAAAATCAAAACCACCTACGAAAAAACTAGTCATATGTTCTGATAGTCCATCGGCAGTTAAAGCATTTAAAAATACATTTAACAATGATCCTCTTGTTAGCGGAACTCGTGAGAAGCTCAACAGAATTAACAACACCAAACTACTAACTATATACCCCAGGACATACTGGTATTTTAGAAAACGAGATTGCCGATCAAAATACCAAGGAATCGGTTCGGTCACCGACATATTTTTTGAATAATTACACCAAAAAAGACATTAAGAGACACGCGAAAAGCCAAATAAAACTACAAGTCGACTATCGGATTTACACTCCCCTAACAGATACTACAAAACGATAAACCCTATGTATAAAGTAACGAAAACATTCGATGAATCCAAGTATCAACAACAAACTATCACCCGACCAATCCATTTGTCCAAGATGTACGAACCAGCTAACGACGTCTCTCCCATATGTAAACTTATTTTCCACTAATAAATATAAACAAATAAATAGTATATAAATAAATACTGTTCTCGTTCTAGCTTGAAAAGATTATTTATTTAAGCTGGCAACGCATTTGTAGCTGGAGGCCATTTTGTCAGCTGTTAGGTGATTTATGTTTACGAGTAGTTTGGTTTGGTATGTCATGACACAACGTCCATTTTGTGGGTCAACATAATCATCAATGGCAAAACTGCTGTATTTGGAGTGATTAACCCTCAACCGCGTATTTAGAAAAACTGTGCCATGCTTTATGGACTGGTAGAATCTTTTGTCCGTACTTCTTTAAAAACGAAGCTGGTCAAAACATTACTGCTATAGAGCCATGATTGCTGACCTTTTCGCTCAACACAACTATAATGATCATTAGATGTGGTTTTAATAACTTGACGCAACATGTCACACAGCTTATGTCGCAATTGATTTGCTGAAGGGATTAATGAATTGGGATCGGAGACTATTTACTGCTAGTATAAATGAAGTCGTTAATCTATACGTAAATAAGTCCAGAACGATTAATTAAAACCTTCACACTTGACTAAAGAAAAAGTACGTGAATTCTCCAGCTCACTTGGGTCCTGAAGACCGTTTCCTTTGTGATTGCTTGAAAAGTAGGATAGAAGAATTGAAAATTGTGATTGCTTGAAAAGTGGGATGGAAGATTTGAAGAATAATAGTTACACGGATATAGTGGGAGTGAGGGAGAGGAAATAGAAAGATGGGAAACTGCTTCATGTGGCATTACGTGATGATGTACTAGTCATCCGCTACTCCTTATGAAAGAAGCTAACGTAGTCGGTTTGACAGAGGCCAGACATGATAGGCTGTTGAAGCTCCGCTGATGCTCCACTGCCAAGCATGTACCGAGAAGATAAAGGATCATCTCCTCCTCCTCGTCGTCTTGGCAACTTTTACAGAAAGCGTTATAGGGTAGGCCTAGTCCACTGGCATGGTTCCCAAACAGGCAATGTCCAGTGATGACTGTAGCAGTCATCCTCAGGTGATATCTGGGTAGCTTTAATAGCGGCCACAGTATGTTTGATATAAGGCATGTGGGCTCTGTGAGTCACTTTTTTTAGGCGCGTTCCAGCATGTGGAGTTTTATTCTTTTCCGCAAAAGAGATCCATACCCCTATTATCTAGGGCTGTCCCTTTTTTGACTACGTCGTGAGCGATGTTGTTGCCCATGTCCACGTACCTATTTTAAGGATATGTTAGAATGTCTCGCCATCTTATTTAAAAATATCCGGCATTCCTGGACTAGTGTATATTCCAATCAGGGAGTTGATGCGGTCTTGCTGTCCGTTACTATCATGATATCCCTGCCGAATATCTTGTGAAACATCAGCCATCTAACCACTTTATTTATAGCCGATATTTCAACCTGAAGAACACTGCATCCGTCTGATAATTTCAAGGATATTTTAGTGTTAAATTCTTCTATGTAAACGCCATCCCCAACCCTCCTCGCCCCCCCCCCCCCTCCTTCTAGACCCATCCGTGTAAACATAAAAGTATCCACATTCTAGGGGAGATTCCTCAAATTGGTAAACGAAGCTCCTTGAGAGGAGTCAATTAGATCGGGGACTCCTGCCGCGTTCAACCTGATACATAGATAATGGGCTATTGTAGCCTTGGTTACTCTAGCCTGTATATTCTCTTTGCATGATAGTTTGCTGTCTAGAATGACGCCTAGGTATTTTGCCTTATCCGATATGACAAGTGTGGTGCCATTCATTTTTGGAGATATGAAATGTGGAACTTTATACTTTTTACTAAAAAGTACGATTTCCGTTTTCGCTCGATTTGTCTTTAGTCCGCATTGTACAGTCCATTGACTTACCATCTTCAGAGCGTATTCCAACTGCAATGTTATGGTGTCCAAATGGGTTCCAGAGGCTGCAATCGCTACGTCATCGGCATAGGCTACAGTCTTTATATTCTTATTATCTAGATCTTTAAGCAGAGTATTCACTACAACATTCCACAAATGGGCGGATAGTACACCTCCCTGGGGTGTAACCTTGCATACTTTTTTCGTAATTCTGGAGTTCCTCATTGTCGCTGTTATAGTTCTGCGCTTTAGTATGCTCGTAATGAGCATGATTGTAGGTCGATCAACCTTCAGACAAGTCAAGTGCATTTATGACTGCCTGTGTCTCGGCCCCCGGGGAACAGGTTTTGCCTTGGCGTATTCCTAACTTAGGCGCTCTGTTTTTCGGGGAAAAGAGGGGAAGGGGTTCCTCGTTTGGTGCGGCAAACAAAACTCTAGGAAGCTACATGACTTATGTTGTGTTGGCTTCCGAAACCCTTACCAAGGGTATAAATTGGAAGTTCTGCTTGCGGTTCGACCTGGGCTGATCATGGTTGAGGTGCCTTGATAATTGTTTGGTGATGGCTTTTTTCGAGGGCTAACAATCTCCCGAGGATCTGTTGCCTTTTTTTTTATATTGGACCAGTACTCAGGGGATGACCCCTACATATGCAGTACATTGTACCAGAACTAGGAAAATAGGTTGTGAGGAGGGGAAAAGAGGGAGTAGTGTTTGTGAACTTTTGACTTGAACCTTCCAACGTTATAACAGACAAGAAACACGTCTGCAGGCAACTTATTCCACAGACGAAGAGTACGGCTGAAAAACGAATTCTCTCTGTGATGCGTAGTACGATTCCCCGGGCAATCGACCACAAATGGATGAGCTCTAGACGATGAGCGCGTGCTACGTAAAAATGTGCGAGTTTCGGGAACAAGATCCCTAATCTCGTCAGAGCAAAATCCATTGTAGTAACGATAGAACAGAGTAGCGCACCCCACACTGCGTCGATGCTCCAGTGAATCAATAGAGTTGGATACCCTACTGTCACTGATGAGCTTCTTCGCCCTCTCCTGCACACGGTCGAGTAACCCCAAAATAGACTCTGAGGCACCGGCCCAAACATGAGAGTTGTATTCCATTTTCGGTCGGATGTAGGTGGTATAAATAGTAAAGAGATCGGATGGAGTGAAGTACATCTTACACCGTTTCAAAAAACCGAGGCACTTGAATGCTTCTTTAGAGACATGAAAAATATGATCAGTCCAGCGAACATCACACTGTATCTTCATTCCAAGAACATCAAGAGCATCCGATTCTTCAATATTTATACCATCCACGAGTACAGATAGATGCCTATACAACAGATACGTGTACTGTAAGGAACCAGTGATGATGATTGACGGGTGAGTTGGTAAGGGCTGATGCTCTTAATGGGCTTCGGCCTACCAACTCATTAAGCCTTGTCCTCCATTGATTGCTGGGAAATTGCATACATGAGGGATTAGAAAGCCCGAACTCCTCAACAAGAAGTTGTTCATATGACCGCAATCATATGACAAGAATTGCTACCTGTGTGAGCCTAGCAAGCCACACGGGGGCGGTGGTGAATCGTGAAAAATTCACTTCGTGGAATTGATCCACCATCAGGTTAGGCCGTCAAGGCAGGTACTGATGTAAATCATTTTCACAGTTGCCTGTGTCTCGATATTATTGAATGCACCTTCAATATCCATGAATGCCACTAAGGTATAGTTTTGGTATTGATGAGACCGTTCAATATGACGTAATACGGATCCATAGCCCTATCCTCTAGGACACATTTGACCGAACTTGCCTTCACCAGTTGTGACCTTTTTGAGTAAATCTGCATCGCCGTTGACGATGCTCAACTACTCCTGAGGGATGCCATGCGACGTTGTTTTTGCTCAAAATTTAGTACAAAAAATCGAAGAGCATAGCAAAACACAACTAACTTTTTTATCTGCCAAAAACAAGCTGACAATTCAAAATGGCTGATATTGCCAACATATATAACAGACATGTACTAACATGACAGAAAAAAAATGCGAAAATCGAACATACGTACCTCACGAAATTTCAAAATAACGATTATTTTTTGATCAGACGTCTTATACCCACAATATTTTCTTTTCTCATATGTGGCTGTTTTTGTTTTGCTTGCAGTTAAGTCAAGCACGTACACATACATATATTGTTTGTCAGTGTTAGTAATAATTTGATAGTATTACTCTTCAAGTACTAAGCCGATCTGACTGAATTTCTGATTGTGCTTATCTGTCCCTCATGTACCTTTCTAAAATCAAAAGGAATATTAAAAAAACCTTAGTTTCGCTTCAAACTTTTTCTGGCAAAGTCATTTTTTTTCTATACTCTGTGAAAATTTTTAGTTTATAAAATATGCGAATATTTATTAAAAAAATTTTAATTTCTCTGGTGCATATCAGGCGGAAAATTAGCAGAGAATTTTTTGTTGCTCTTTTTCCAAACCAGTTTAACTAAATCGCTTTAAGTGTTTAAACAACAAACGCTTAAAAATATTTTGTTTACGTTTAAATCAATCAGTATTTGAAGTGAAATTATTTGAAATAGCAAATTTTAGTATGAATTTTCTAAACAAATATTTGTGAAATAACCGAAATGGAAAAACTTTTTGGAAAAAAATAACAATACAAAAGGGAGCAATTGGGATGAACAATTAAATAAATACTTAAAATGTGTGTGTGTTTAAAAGCGCCTAAGCCACCTTGTAAACGGGAATATCAGTTTCGTTCTCACCAGATTTGGAAATTATTCAAAGGTTAAAATGGAAAAAGTTACCAATGTGCTTTGTTGATTTTAAACTTCAAAAAATTTATAAAATTTTACGTTGAGGAAAATTTTATGCTAAACGATATTATTCACATTGGATTCTTTCACAGAAAAGCTTATCAGAATATCAGTATAAATATTGCCGAAAAAAAATTCAATAAATATTATAGCGTATTCAACAAAAGTTTTCTTTGGTATTCGGAAAAATCAATAAATTACGCTGTTCAACAAAAAAACATTTTTTGGCTTCCCTTCAAATAGAAATATGTAAGCGATATGGACTTTAATGCCAAATCTTCTTTCAAATTTTCTGCATTACTTAATTTTGTTGCACAAATGATCTCATAAACTTTATTAACTTTTAATATCAAAAAATAATAAAATATCAAAAAATAATCAAAAAATGATAAACAGCTTGTTTTCGTTAAGGTGAAATTTCATAGGAGCTAATCATCAGTATACGGAAACCTTTTAATAATATTCTCAAACTTTATATCCCAATATTCTAAATAAATCATTGAGAATTTAAAGAGAAACCAACTAATGGTTGATCATTTGTTTGAAAGGTGTATGGAAAAGTAGAGCGTATGCAAACGAAAATGCTTGTTTTTTGTGTTTTGAAAAGTACTATTAAAACTTATTTCTATGTAGTTCTCAATAATTTATTTAGAATATTGGCAAGGCGAATTAATTTTACCAGGTGAAACTGAAAAAACAGATGTACAATTTTTTTCTATTTGTAAAACATTAAATGTCAAAAACTGTTTCTGCCCTGTCGGATAATTAGTAGCTGACTACAAAAATAGAAACTTTTATTTAATTTTTATGAACCAATTTTAAGCTATTATGTATACAATGGAAAAATGTATTTCCAATGTCGCCACCTAGTAGGTACTGATGTAAATCATTTTCACTGTTCTTGTTGTCGCCACCTAGTAGACGCCGTAGATTTGCGTGATATTGAAGTCTTTTTATATAGGTACGTATAATTTTTTCAATTCTGAGGAAGTTTTCTAAAATAAAATTTTGTATGTAAGTACATACATATGTCAAATAATAAAGATACTAATATTTTTTTAGTTTTAATTAAAAGTGCAAGAATAAGAGTCGTTAGCAAAAGACATTTAAGAAGCCTTCCTAAAAACCCAACAAAAAAACATTTGATGCAATATTATTTATTTAAATTATTTTTGCAATTTTAGAGTTTTTTGCAACATGCAATGTAATAATTTTTGTTTGGTGTAATATGTAATATAAAAATGAAGTTTTTAATAAATCTAATATTATATGATGATGATTATATTTATTTATGTACATCGGGTTTTTAATAAATTATTTTTGAAAAATTACAAACAAATACGTTAAAAATATTGACTTATTTATTTTATTATGAAAAAATATTACAATCGAATGATTGTTAGGTGTCAGCTAGTTACAAAAAGATGTTTTTCACCTATAGTGTCAGCCATTAACTTTTCGTTGATTTAAAACTAACTAACTTGTGGTTGACTTAAAAAGAGCTTACTTGTAGCCAATGGTAGAGTAGCGAAAATATTGCTAGCTTCAAGAAGTTAACTGTTAGTTGAAAAGGAGTGTAAATTAGGATAGTTGACTACTTCCTAGGATATCACAATGTTTAAATAGTTAGTTGCGTCCATTGAAAAGTAATCCAAGTATCAGTCAGCAGTAGTTGAGGAATAGTAAGTAAGTTTAAAAATAACTCAGTTTCCGACAGGGTGGAAACTGGCTCACATAAAAAACATATTAGCAAGTAAAGTATGTAAGTGTGTGTATGCATGTGCATACTTTTTATGCAAATTTTTTGACACACGAATCGCCCAAGCAACAACAAATCCCCATGTTGTATTTGCATTGTTTTATTTAGTGTAATCCCAGTTTCACCTGGTAAAATGAATTCGCCTTGGAATATTGGGATATAAAGTGGAATGTTTGAGACAGTGTTGCCAAGCGTAGAGATTTTCCTTTTTTGTATAGATTTATTTGTTTATTTCCACGTGTAGGATTAGGCTTATTGGACGGAATTTTTAAATTACCCCAAATGGTTAATAAATAATAATTATTATTATACTATTATAATTTTGCTGAATAACGTTATTATTTATTGTTATAATATGGTTAATATTATTATTTATTACTATAATATTAGAGTTTTTCCAACCGAAGTTAGATATCGATGTATTTTCATCCAATTTATACACAACGTTAAATATTTTAAGAATAAATAGTTCCCAATTACGCCAAAAATTATTAAAATCATATTAAGACTGATGGGAGGGTTTTTTCTGCAACTACCAATGGACGTACAAAAAGAAAAAAAAAACTAAACCGTGAAGTTCTAATTCGATATGCATTCTAAGATCTCATTTGCAAGCTTTTTAATTAATTGCATAAATTTTAGATGCACATCCCTTAACCTCATTAAAAAAAAAAACTTTAATCACAAAAATCTGCTAACTAAACATATTAAATGAACGGATATCTATATATCGTTGGTCTCGGCAGAAAGACCGTAACTCGCAGTTTCCCCGAACTTGAGTCTGTTAATGATTTTAACAAATTTCACACAAATACACCTCGTCGCAAAGATTTAAGGTAAAGATGAATAAGCAACGTTCTTCTACACGTAGTTATATAATAAAAATCGCATATTGTTGAAACTAGTTTCTGTTGCGTTTTTTCCAACTCCTGTGGTATTCTTGCTTATTCCATTTGCATTAGAATGTAGACCAAGTCACTTAAAAGACTTTATTTATATAGCTAAACACATACATATTTAATCATATGAATCGTTTAAGTTACGTTTAATACACTAATGTACTTTTTAGTAAATAGTTCTAACTGTTTGAATTTAAAACAAACATAAAAACCATCTTAAAATAATTTATTAGCGCAAAATTTAAATGAAAAATTGCGTAGAAAAAAATTTAGGGAAATATTTTATTGATTGTAGGGGAAAATAACGATTTCTATGCGCTATGGTAGGGATTTAACAAAAAATCTCCTGGCAACAGTGGTTTAAAAGTATCTTTCAAAGGTTTCCTATGAAATGTGACCAAAAGGAAAAATAGAAAACATAGAGAGCAAGGTGCTTATAATTTTTTTGAATAGTCCACTAGTATAATGCACACTACTTCGACATAACCCTGGAACGCGTCTGTCAAATGCAATAAATAAAACGCTAGAAGATACCTCTTTCACTTTATGCTTTGGATTAATACTCAGGGAATGATATGTTTATGTGCAGTGCACTGTAGTGGACCTGTAGTGTTTATGGACGTTTCATTTGAACTTTATACGTGACAGGAAATACGTCTGCAGGTAACTTGTACCACAGACAAGCCTTACGGCTGAACAACGAATTTTATATGTTATGCATTGTACGATTCGCTGGACAATCGATCACAAATGCATGAGTATGTATGTGTTGCGTAAAAACATGTGAACTTCGGGACAATGAAGCTAATTAGGTCAAAACAAAATCCATTGTTATGGCGATAAAACAGAGAAACGCATTTCCTACTGCGGCAATGATAGAGTGAATCAATAGAGATGTATATACTATTTTTTTTATCGATATGCTTCTTCGATCTCGCTTCCACACGGTCGAGTAGCCCCAAAATAAATTTTGAGGCACCGACCCAAACATTACAGTTCTTTTAAATTTCCGGTCGAATATACAGGTTGGGCTAACTTGGACTGACTGATTGGATATAATCATAAGTTTTGTACACAGAAAAAATTATAGTAAACATAAAATCAACAAAATTTTTGTTTGAAAAAATAATTTTTATGCATATACATAAATATCAAAAAAATAAACTTGGATATCGTATTTTACTGTTGTTTAGTTGTTTTCGATCAATAATTATTTTTACTAAACTTTTGTTTGAATCCTCGAATTCCTTTACAGGTTCGCATTCAAACAATTTATTAATTGATTCAACGAATTTCGTTATTGAACACGAAAAAAAATTTTCTGGGTATGTTAATATTTTTTTATTTAGTTTTTTTTTTTTTAAAGTATGAAAAATTACATCTAATCAATACATTTTGCATTACGTTACGCAACGTCTCTGACTGCAATTGAGCAATTGCTGTGTGAATATTCTGTTTTAGCTCCTGAATATTTCGTGGTTTATTGACGAAAACTCGTTCCTTCAAGAAACCCTACAAAAAAAATCTGGGGCCGTCATATCTGGACAATGAGGTGGCCACGCGAAATCTGCATTTTTTGAAATTATTCGGTCTTCGAAAAGTGCTCCCCAAATTGCCATTGTGCCTCTTGCAGTATGAGCTATAGCTCCATCTTGCTGGAACCATATGTAACGATTATTGAGAACTATAGGACGTAAACACTGTTACAACATGATCCAGTATATCATCCTAGAGACGGTTTCTGGCTTATTAAGATCGAAGAAATATGGACCAATAACATTATCAGTCATGCTTCAAATAACATTATGAGCCATTATAATGCACACGACAGGGTATAATTGTCGCTTACGCAATGCTTTCAGATTCTTTGTACCCCAAATTCAGCAGTTCTACTATTCACATATCCATTGAAATGAAAATGTGCTTCAACAATTCTTCGTAGTTCATTACCCACTGAACACAAATCCTTGAAACGGATCATTAAGATTCTTATCATGTTTACATTGGAAGCCTCTGCAGTATTAAAATGCTAACGGTTTTACATGTTGTTCCACTCAGAATGATGATATAAGTTTTTATAAAATTCTGTATTGTCTACAAATATAAAATAAATTAATTAATTAATAAAAAGTATAAAAAATACAAAAATTATTCAAATTAGTCAGTCCAAGCTGGTCCACCCTGTATGTATAAATGCTATACTACAAACACTAAAAACACTTTGTACTTTATTGATACAAATTAAAAAAATACAAACAGCTGGTTTTTCATGTTTCCTACCTGTATATATGTAGACATATCATAGAAGCTAGCTTAAGTAGATAACACACGATATGTTTTTAACAATGTACCTGTCATTTTTCACAATGTAAAATGCCAACATGTCGTCTGTTACCTCAAAAACATTGCGTCTGTAAAAAACATGAGCAAACTCGTCTGACAAAATTTCAAATAGAGCTTGTTCTATTTTGTTATGTTTAAACATCTGACATTAGAACTCTATGCCTTGCGAACAATACAGCAGCCGTTTTTGGGCGGTATAAATAGTCGGCTTGAGGAAATTTTAATGCAATAATATATTAAAATGTTTTAAATAATTATTTTTTATAATAATAAAAAGCATAGACAATTTCAGACGTAAATGTACATGTACGTTTGTGAGCATATTTTAAAAACCGTCTGTAAAAATGAAAAATTTTGACAGACATGAAAAAATACATGAAGAATTACATATTAAAAAACAGACGTAAAAACATATCGTCTGTGGGTGCCTTTAATTATTCATTAGCAGACTTGGCAACCTTTGGACTTAGAAAAAAACTATAAAAAAAGACTTAAAAATATTTAGTGAAGAAAATAAAATAAATACAATAAACAGAAAATAGAACAAATTAATTTAATGGAATATTCCTGAAAAACTGAAATGCGCAATACGTCCTCGACCTACATACAAAGTAAGCGAGATCGTATTCGAGCTGCCTATTGCCGACTTACCAAGTATGCGAGATTGTAATCGAGCTGCCTACTCATAACTTACAATGTATGCTAGGAAGTAATGCACTTTTGTTGGATGAATACCATACTGTCTTGCTTACTTTGTGTGCAGGTGATAGACATTCACTATACAAATGCGGCAATGTATACTAGATTTGTATATGAGATGGTAAAAGTGGGCATCGGATCATCGCTTCTGTAATCGAAACTTTGGCCGCTGGGTATTAAGCAGATCGAATGGAGTAAAGTACATCTTACACTATTACGAAGGTCGGACACTTGAATTCTATAGACATGAAAACTGTGTTCAGTTCAGCGAACATCATACTAAATTTTCATTCTAAGAACATTAAGAGTATCTGAGTTTCCCTAACATTTATGTCATCTACAGATGAAGCATCATTTACGGTCATTAGTTTGTGTGTTAAAGAACACCACTGAATCTAATGGCGTTAAAGTTAGACTTGTTTTTATGACCCAATTCGCAGATTAAAAGTAGGTCATTACACACTGATCCGTGGCACCGATCTAGCATAAGCTTAGATAGATAATTGAATGAGAACTAAAGGCAAATGCTGTCATCATCTAAGAAATAGAGTAGGAGCACAAACCGAGCCTTGTTGTACATCTGAAGTAATCTTGAACACGTTTAGCATCGTTTTTTACAAAATTTTGAAAATAATAAATGAATACAATTCTTTTTTATCTCAGAAATAAATCGCGACAAAAATTTTCATGCAAAATATTTATATTTTCAAAGCACAATAAACACCAAAAAAGGCAAATATTTTAATGTTTTATATTTATCTGAATGGAATTTATACCACTGCTAAACCACTGTGCGGGTCGTTGACCAGTTGGACATGTAATTAAAACAATAATGTGATGTCTCATTCTTTTGGATTTTTATATGATTTATTGTTATTTGAACGGTAATTTTCCACTGCAAAGATAAGTTTGATGGTTTGTTCATTTATATTCAGTTTCTGTTCGTCTTTTTGTGAAATTTTTTTAATAAATATGTTTTAAATGATATCAGAAAAATTGTATACATATGTTAGTAAAAAGGTATGGTAAAGAATACCACGTTGCGCCGAAGAATCAAGGAAGCTATTCATTAATCGAAGAGGTTCCGGGAAGATGGTGAAAGCATTTTCCGAATTACTTATTTGCGCTACAGGAAAAACTTATAATGCAATGAACCGTTTTGATAAATTTGGGATCCCAAGAAATGTACCCAGAGAGTCAGAGATGACTAAATAATCCGTCAAACTGACGGATTTAAAAGTTCTAAACAGCTAGAAGTTGAATGAGAGTTATCATATGTTATCCAAATATCATCTAGAACTCTTAAATAGCGGCTTAGTGAAGATGCCTTACGTGGATGTACCGCACAGTGAAAACTTTCGCCTCCACAAAAAAAAAATGTTTGGTGCATATTGGATTATGGAACAAAACATTGAAAAATCAATGATTTTTTGCAAAAATATTTTATGGAATGATGAGTTCAAGTTTTGCCGATGAGGATCAGATGGAAAACGCTTTGAAATGGCGTCTAGTTAACAAAAAAAAAAAAAAAACACAATCTCAGATATGCCAACAAAACAATAAATTCATTTACTATCAAGAATGTTTTAATTATACGACCACCACTGTACATCCGCATATACAGTATAAAGCTAAAATATAATACATGAACACACAACGTACATGATCAAAAGAAAAGTAAATCAGATTCAATTTTACGAGTATTGTTTATGTTGCAATCTTATCTTTTCGCAAGCATGTGCTTACTTTGCAAAGTGGTGGCAAGGGAAAAGAGAGCGGATCTCTTTTCTCTTGTTTTCCCCTTGGCAATACCAAACTCAAGACTTTGAAAAGTAAACTTTCTGTGTGTGGAAGCCTTGTTTGCACATCCGAATCTGAAATGATAATTAGCTAGATTTGTTATGAACAAAGAAGGTAATAAAGTAGTATAAATTGCAGGCAGATGTTTGGCAGAGGCAGAGTTTAATTTTAAACATTCCTAGGTCAGAAGAGTAAACAAGTATAATTAGTTAACACAAGTAAATAAAAATGTGGAGTATTTAAATACTGTGTAACAAACAAGTGTATACAACATTATTTAATTTGCAATAAAAGAGTCCGGCAAAAACGTAAGATAAGCTATAAACCGCAAAAATCCATTGACAAATACTAGTTCTATTCACAATTGAAATCAAAAGCAAACAGAGGACAATATAACCAGTGTAGTATTTAAAGTTAAAGAATTGTCATTGTAACTAGCGTTTAATATATTAGCTAGCATTAAGTGCATTATTTTGCATGGATAAAACATCCAACTTTGCTGTAGGCAACCCGCTCAGTTTTCGCTGTGTTGATCAGCTTGAAGTTTTTCAAAGTTTTTCCACCGTAAGATCCAACGCTGTTGGCATGGACAATATGGATTCTGGATTCATAAGGGTATTGATACCGCAGCTCTTACCAATTCTTACTTACCTGTTTAACTCTATTCTCACGAAATCAATTTTTCCTCTGGCTTAATTAGGGGCAGAAGCTGTGCAACAGGTCTAGTTGATGTAATCGAGAGTCTCCGATCTAGACTCGACAGCAATATGGTAGCATTCTTGATCTTTTTGGACCACAGCAAGACTTTCGATGCAGTAGATCATGCGATTCTGTTGAAGAAATTATGGAAATTATTTTATTTCTCTAGCTTGACATGCAACCTTATAACCTCATACCTTGCTGACCGGTCTCAAATACTGAGTATAGATGATAGGAAATCTAAGTCATAAAAAGTTACCAGAGGGCTCTATTTTGGGTGCACTCCTTTTCCTTCTTTACATAAATGATTTACCAGATGTTGCCATCGGCAGTAAAATACACATTTATGCACACACATTTATGATACACAGGTTTACAATTATAGTAACACCAATGATGTTTGCATCTGCATGAGTAGAATAAACGAGGATTTGAGCAATGTCCAACGGCTTATACATTAATATTTCAATGTCGAAGTGTATTCTTCTTTCGAAATCTAGGATACATTTTGATAATGTTCATGTGTGAATTATTGGCAAATGACTTTGTGAACACAGCGTCGAATTTAGGCTTAATTTTTAATGATAGGTTAACCTGGATAGATCACATCAATACTGTTGTAGGCAGAATTTACAGTAAGCTTCGCAGCTTATGCGCGGTAAAGAACTCAACTCCGTTTCCTATACGCATGCTTCTGGCAAAGGCCTATCTGATATCTTCACTTCTTTATGGTTGTGAAATTTATGCTAATATTGACAGTATGGACCAACGCAAATTAAAGGTTGTATACAACAATATTGCTTGCTATATATTTCAGAAGGACCGCCGCTATCATATTTCAGCCCATGCAAAATCGATGTTACTATTAATTGTTCGTCTTGCTTCATTCTGAGATTATTCAATAAATGACATGTTAATAATAGATCACTAAATGAAAAATTGTTTCGGAACCTTTGAGTCTCACAAAGTTAAAATTACATTAGTTAATACTTTTAATTAATTATTAAAATTACATTAAAAATTACGTCAATTTTAAATTAAACACTTCAATCTAAATGTGCAACGCCCATGAAACAGTTTAACGACAAAATCAATATAACTAGCAATCTACTGCTCAACAACTCACGTTTTAATCACATTTATGTTTGTTTACAATGAGACATAGGTTTTCATTTTCAAATACTTGAACTTTGTTTATATAATTTTTCCTAACTTAAATCTAAAAAAAAAAATTTAACTATATAATAAAAGTATTCCAATTGTTTAAATACTTAAAAAAGTTTTTTTTTTTTAAATGTGTACTTAATATAAAAATATTGTCACGTTTTGTTCTTAAGTTATTATAATGAAATTTCTTTATTCTATTTCTTTGGTAAAACAAAAAATATGATTCATTTAAGTTAAATTTAAATTCAAGAAAAAGATTTTCATCACTTTAGTCTGCAGCAGACAGACTCACAAATCGTGCAGAGTGTGATTTTTGTTTCACTAACAATGTCACGCGTGGCGGACAGAGTTTGGGCGTTTGTTTGAGTGCCGGTATTCAAACTGTGTCATCGTAGATCTTAAGCGCACACTACATATTTAAAATATTATTTATGCAAATGGCATTCGTTTAGCTTCATTGTGAGCTTGTTTCTCAGTCTGTCAGTTCGTTTGCTTGTTTGTTTTCTGTTTATTTCTGTTAATTCAGTTTTCAGTTCACTTCATCACTGAAATCTATCGTCGTAGTTGTCATATAAAGTTGTCGCCGATGTCATACTCAACGGCATCATCGTCATCGCTTTATAAAAATCTCCATAATGTTAATCAAGCTATGAAAGAATAGTCATTACCTACATGCTTGGTAGTCACACTATATACAAAACGATGCAAAAAAAAAAAATCGTCAAAATTGTAATAATAAACACTTTTACACACGTTAATATTATACTAGGTATGTCCACAAACAAATAAAAGCAGCGCATAAATGACCGAATGGATTGTTAAAATCAGAATGGATTGTTAAATTCAGCGAATGAAAATATACCGAACAATCTAAAAAGACCCCTCCCAACAGCAAAAACTCTAAACAAAATTTTATTGTTTTTGCGCAATAAGCAAAAAAAAAAAATATTTCACAATAACAAAAATCGCAAATAAAATAATTAACCTTTTGCACATCTGTTGAATTACAAAGGGAAATTTTAGTTCCAGTTTACATTGTGCAAGTTTTGTTGCTGTAATTCTTACCTTGGTTGTGTGAAGGCAGAGAGAAATTGAAAGGGGTACACACATGTCTGTACTCGAGAAATTGGTTTTTTCGTGTTTAGAGAGCTTAATTTTTTTTCTGTTTTGTTTTTTATACTTATTATACATTAGGGTCAGTCAAAAAGTTTTTTCTCATAGCGACTTCTAATGGTGTAACTATGTTGTGTTCTGCATTGGATTCCAGAAAACTTCGGTTAATTTATTATTATTTAATTGTAAATAAAATATTTAAAAATAAAAATTTTGTTTAATTATATAATAAATTAATGCGTAATTATTAGGAGCTAGGTGTAATTTTATTTAACTTTTTTTTATCATTTTTTTTATATTTAAATCTAAGACAAAAAAAATTCGCTATTAGAATATGATTCGAGAACTTTTACTTTTTCTTATACACCAGTGACCCATCCTATTATACATGTATAGATTAATAAAAAATTGCTGCGATAAAAATTTGACAATAAAAACCCAAATTAAATTTAAAAAATAATTGACAAAATTTGTGACGTTGAAAGTTGTACAATGTAAACTGGTACTTATTATGCTGATCTTCTGCTTTAGTTCTTAAGGATTAAACACATAGGCTACAGGAGACTACACGACTTCATAACAGCATATGATGCAACCGGAACTTATAGTCTTGTAGTGCACTACTAAATTATTTTGAACATGGCAGCAACATAAACAACCAAAAAATTTCGTTTTCCAGAAAAGGTCTGTTTATATCAAATTTTTATAAAAAAAAAGTTTAACAAAATAAAGCAAATTAACTTAAAAAAGTATTTGTTTGCTACGATTAATTTAGGTTAGAAGGGCCCTCAAAGTTGAATATATCATCGGATATAACTTTCGATCTATAGTGAGAACAATATTAAAGAAATTATACTTTACTACAATATGTCGAATTTTTCAAAATGTGGACCAAATATCAAAAGATTTTTCATCAAAAATGTACTATTAAAACTACTCGTGCGTCATGTAAAATCAACTGGTACACTACTTATTTTATAAAATTAGGATTTCTTGTCTTGAGTATAAGTGTGTATGCACATATTCAACGGTCAAAATATGAATGACTTGCTGAATAGTGATCTTCTATTAATTTCCGAATGGGTTCTTTAACGCTAACCCAAGACCCAATGTTGCTTATTAACACACAAACAAACGACCGCAGATTCATCTTTAATCACAGATGGTATAAATATTGAGGAATCGGATGCTATTGGTGATCCTCGAATGAAGATACAGTGTGATGTTCGCTGGACTGTAAACGGTGTAAGATATACTTCTATTCCATTCTACTACTACAAAGCGGCCAAATGGCTGACATTTCACAAGATATGTGCACCAAAATGGTGCACAGTGGGGCTGTATGCGATTTCCGAGATTTAATAAATGCTCCTAGTGTCAGTACTCCATCTAAACTGCCAACTGTGTACCATTTCCTCCCGTATTTGCTGCATATTTCCAATGTCTGCATGGCCAGTCTGCCTTGGTATCCATGCCTTCCTTCGTGCTAGGATCTGTGGATCTATTGGGATCATACCTGCTATAACTGTGACCGCTCCCGCCGATGCCGTACGGTATGCAGATGTGACCCGTAAAGCAGCTACCCTTTGCTCTGCTAACAATGGCTTTGCTCTGCTTTGTATCCTAACCTTCTCCCCCCATATTTCGCTCCCATAGAGAAAGATGCTATTGCATGCCTGCATTAAAAGTTTTCGTTTTTCTTGTAGTGGGCTTCCTATGTTCGCCATCAGCCGGCTTAATCGTCGTGTTATACCAGTAGACTTATTAACAGCATACTGAACCTGTTTTGCGAACGTTAGTTAGTAAAGTAATGTCTTATCCAGAGATAATTCACGAATTTCTTCGTTGTTAGGATCAATTCATCAAACTGTATATCAATTTCTATTGGAATATGACGTCTGCTAAGAATTGCAAGCTCAGTCTTTTGCTCAGCCAGTTGCAGGTCATGTGTATCTAGCCATCCTTTTGTTCTAATCATCAATTGCCGCAGGTTTCTTTTTGCCTCCTCGACGTTTCTGGCGCTAATGACTGCTGCAATCTCACCAGAAAGCTATCCTGCGGCATTTCCACTTGAAATATTTCATCATAGTTAAGGTTCCATAAGTATGGTCCCAAGATGAAACCTTGCGGACCGCCTGATGTTAATTTCCTTCTTTTCCGACCTTCCGTAGTGTTATATATAAGTTCCCTATCCTTAAGATAGTTCCTTATGATTCTTAACAAGTAGGCCGGTGTCCGGAATCTTCTCTCTAGGGCCTGAAGTAAGTCCGCCCATCGCAGACTATTAAAGGCGTTTTACACGTCCAAAGCAGCTAAGAGAATCAGTGGTCTACTGAAGTGATTCCCCGTTTGTGTAACCTCAACTGCCTTCATGATGTCACTGACGGCCCCAGTCGTTGATCTCTTAGGTCTAAAGCTCTGTCTTTCAGAAAGCCCTCCTCCAGCAATCAAGGCTTCATTAAGACGTGGCTTTATTAGCCTCTCAAGCAGGTTTTGTAATAATTCTTCACCAATTTATTTCAACAAAATACACGAAAAAGTTAATTTTTTCACAAAATTGCATGTTATTGTCGTTGCTTTTTACAAATATCGTATTTATGTGTACATATGTAAGTTATTTTGTTTTAATTTATATAATCGTTTCTTTCTATTATTGACTATTTCCCTTTTAATCTTAGATTAAAAAAAATTTAAAAAAGTAAAAGTCATTACGGCTTAATGAACTTTGGAGTTACTGCGCGTAGTATACCTTCCCGGCAGATACTCATTACATTAAATTTATTTGAACCTGTCTTATTTAGAAACAAGTCAGTATTAGTTAGTTCCTTTCAAAAATTTTTACTTTTAGATTTTTGTATATATATTATTTATTTATATTATTTTCTTTTTTTAGCATTTTTTTTTTTTTTTTTTTAATAGAACTTCTTTTGTCTTTGTTAATAATAACAGTTCTTTAAAGCTCTGTGTCAGAACAAACAATATCAAAAAACCGTTAGATATGAACAATGCTGATAATTCGTTCACTTGTTTATAATGCATGTTTTGAAAAGACTTCATTCACATTCACACTGATATCACAACTCTTTATTCAACTTTTTTCTTTTCAGTTGAGTTCGGTTCTATTTGGGTATTTAAATGCTGTTTAAATTAGTTTTATGTTCAGTTAAAATGTAAATTTTATGTTAAGCACTGATGACAATTTCATGTAACATCATTAGCTTTGTTTCAGTATTTATTTAAATGGAGTGTGTGTACGAGTATAGCAGATAATTCTTTTTTGTCAACGTCTAATGTCAGTTTAATATCAATAGTTTTCACTGAAAAAGTTGTATGAAAAAATATCAGTAAAAATTCTTTGTTTTGACTAAATACCTATTAATTTAAAAAAATTACTAATTGATTTTTGACAGTGAATATTTAATTTCTAAATTACACACATGTATATATAAACATAAGTAATAAATTTTTAAGTAATTATATAATTACACAGCCCGTCCTCTCGACGAAAGTTTAAGACACAAAAACAATACAAAAACAATTTTTAAAAATAAGGATTTAAGAAAGTAGTGAAAAAGATTTACATCAGCACCTGCCTTTACGGCCTTATCTGATGATGTACCAATTCCACGGAGTGAATTATTCACGTTTCACCAGCGCCCCCATATGACTAACTAGGCTCACACAGGTAGCAATGTTTGCCATATGTTTATAGCCATTATGTTCAGGGGTTCCGGCCTTCTAATCCCTCCTGTATGCAATTTCCCAGCAATCAATGGAAGACACCGCTTAATGAGTTGTCAGGCTATCAGCCCTTAAACCAACATACCCGTGAAACCTACACCAGTGGTTCCTTACAGTACAAGTAATTGTTGCAAGGGAACAGCACCAGCCACACATCAAGTTTTAAGTTTAAACCACAGCCAAAATGTTCCAGCCAAGGTAGGCACCTCAACCATGATCATGAACTGCAAGCAGAACCACCCGGGAGCAATGCTGATCCCCGTTCTGCCAATTTTTACCCTTGGTAACGATTTCGGAAGCCAAGACAACATAAGTTATGCGGCTTCGTAGTATTTTATGTATAGGCTTACTGAGTTGATTGGTTGGTTTACGTGGTTGCTCACTGGGAGCAAACAATCAAATAGAGCCAAAAGAAGCCGATTTTGGCAAAACCTCGCCACTCTTTTTTTTCATTGTTTCCCTGAAAGGTATTCCAGTCATCAGTGTATTAGATCTAGCCAATAGCCGTAAGATATTGTATTTGGTAAACTACATAGTCTCCCAGAATAATGTCAAAGCTGGACATTTACCTTGCTTTTCTTCTCTCTATACTTGCAACTACGACAAAATTTATTATAGCAAAGATGAATCTGACGAGCATGTCTCCCTTGCACTAGTTGCCAGTAAGCTTGATATAGCACGCGTACATTAGGTTATAAATTGCCTAGTTCATTCGTTGAAAGCTACCTTCTCACTCTGCATGTTGCTAAATTTCTCCACCTGCTCATAGCTTAGTCTAAGGATACCACTTTTAATACACTTCAGCAGACTTCTGACGGATTCTACAAAGGATATGTCCAACATAGATCCCATTTCGGTTAACTAATCTGCTCGTTCACAATTTCACTATATGCGGGGACTCAAACTATAGTGGACGGTTCAACCTTAGCAATTCTTACTTACAAGAGCGCTGCCTGGCTATTGGCAAAAAAATTCAATGTTTCCACGACTCACCATAAAACCTGCTGCGTACTTTTTACGAAAATCGTAAGTACCAGAAGAACTACATTTCAAGCCTTACAAATAATTTTTAATCTCAAGTGAAGTCAGTCTACCATAAAAACTAAGATAAGTTAGATTTTTCTTTGAATTTTATTTTTAAAATATTTTTTTAAAGTTTAACAGCCTTATTCAAAAAAAAAACTTACTAAATTTTTGCTTATCGTTATTAACCAAAATTCCCTAAAATATTATTCAAAAACCAATATTTGTTTAATATACTAATATTAACTCTTTGTTAAATGCTGAAATTTTAATAAACCTTCTGCCCATCTTTAAACCAACTTTTTGTCATAATTACTCTTATCGGTTTTTGTCCTCAATATAATAATTCGGGACAAAACCCTATTTGGTCATATAAAAGTTAGAACATGCATGGCTGTGTAGATACGTATTTCATATGTATTTATGTATAAATATGAAAAATTTTTTAAATAAAAATTTTATTTGATATTGAAAAAATGTGTCCAAATTCATATGAATTTGTATGTATGTGGTTCTTCCATTCATATTTCAATTTTAATAAATTTGTATTTTTGAATGAGAAAAATTAACACACACAAACGTGATGTACAAAAAGTAATGGTAAAGTTATTCGAGTTCCTTTTATTCGTAATGAAAAAAGTACATTTCATTCGCCTTCGAAAATCTGCTCAATTTGGTTTTATTAATAAATTTTTTAACTTTATTCATTAAAATTTTTCACTAAAAGATAAAAGCAAAGAAATGTTTATTGTATGCAAATGTTTTGTTTTATTAGTTTACAACCAAGAAGTATTCGAAAATTCGGTTACCGATTAATATAATACACATTTTTTGCATCATTGGAACAAAAGCCACAGTTTCTTGGAACTTAATAAGAGGCAATTTTATGTATACTGTTACCAGTTCAAAAATTCAAAATTGCTTAAATCACATGTCAGTTAATATGTGTTTTCTGAATACACATTTTTAATAACAGTTTGTTAAGCTTTACTCATTTGGTAACAAATATTTACATGAAACCAAAAGTAATTTTTTTTAATAAGGCAGTAACAGCCTTATTCAAAAAAAACTTACTAACTTTTACTTATCGTTATTAAAGCCCAGTTCAGACTATTATACTTTGTATTAATACTTGTCAAAAATTCAAATAATACGTGCAAGTCTGATATTCTGAATGTAATCCGTCATACATACGAAAAATAATACGATAAAAATTTGACATCCCATACGACTTTGTTGTTTTTTGAAACTTTTCAAAACGATAATACTTTACATTGGATCAGGGTTGTGTTTTTTAGCAAACCAGCTAATTAAAAATTGAGTAGTCGGCTATTTCGTAGCCGATGGGGTGCCGTCACTGATAGTATTTTTTGTCGTTATAAAAAAGCTCGAAATTTAGCTGTCATTTATAAATGTATTTTGCTCATGCTATACTTAGGACATAAAATATGTTTGTGCTATTGAATTTGGATGTGTTATACATAATTATTATTTTAACTGTTGAAGAATTTCAGGCGCCGGCATGTCTATCGCCTACGACGAATAGCGCACCTGCCGCCGTGAAAAGTTTTATGATGGCACATCTATGTTGGTTTATATCAAGTGTGATGGTGTGAATGCAAAATATAATTTATGTTAGACTTTTTGACAGTCGCAAGAAATGTGTTTAGACTTTTATCTCACAAAATCTAATGAAAGTATTTATACTTGTATAATAGTCTGATTGGGCCTTAAGTAAAATTCCCTAAAGTATTATTCAAAAACCAATATTTGTTTCTTAAATGCTGAAATTTTAATAAACCTTCTGCCCATCTTTAAACCAACTTTTTGTCATAATTACTCTGGTTTTTGCCCTCAATGTAATAATACAGGACAAAACCCTATTTGGTCATATATAAGTGTGATAATGCTTGTGTGTGTAGATACATTAATATCTACATACATATTTATGAACAAAATTTTTGAAATAAAAACTTTATTTAAAACTGAAAAAGAAATTGAAAAAATGTTTGTATGTATGTACGTCTTTCATTCATATTTCAATTTTAATAAATTTTTATTTTTGAATGACAAAAAATTACACACACAAACGTGATGTACAAAAAGTAATGGTAAAGTTATTCGAGTTCCTTTTATTCGTAATGAAAAAAGTATGTCTCATTTGCTTTCGAAAATCTGCTCAATTTGGTTTTATTAAAACATTTTTTTAACTTTATTAATCATTAACGGCCGTATGCAAAAAAACTTAACAAAGCTTGGTAAGCAATTGTTAAGAAAAATTTTCTAACGTTGTATCCAAAAACAATTATTAGCTTACCATACGTTTAAAGTTGAAATGAGCCACTTTAACTGTACGTTAAAATGACATTTGATTTCTTAATGTTGATTTGCATTGAAATTCACAATTTTATGAAAAATATTAAGAACAACAATATATTATAATTGTTAGATAAATAAATTAGCGCTTTACATTTTATATGAATTGAAAATATTAATTTTGAAAGGGAAACATAAATAAAAAATATGTTAGTGATGCACTTTCATTCGAACGAATACAACTAAAAACGTTATTCGAATAGTACAAATATGGGTAGTATAAGAAGTCCTATTAATTTTTCTCAATTTCTTTAATACACTACATATTATGTATTCATTATTTATTAAAAAGGTAAATCTAGGAAATAGTTGTACAAAAAGTGTTATTTTATGTAATAATACAATTTTTTTATGTTTTAAATTTATTTTTCGATTTTCGAATATTAGTTTTCATACATCACTATTCAAAAAATTACAACTGAACATAACGACATTGCCAGAATAAAACAATTAAATTCCTTACTATGTATAAAAGTTAACGTACTGTTTTTGCATAAACTTTTTTAACAAATGTATGGTAGTGTTAATGTGTTTGGTAACTAACGTATGCGTTAAAACTCAAGTAAGATTTTTTTTTTGGATACGGCCCTAATTCATTAAAATTTTTCACTAAAAGATAAAACCAGAGAAATGTTTATTGTACGCAATTTTTTTTTTTTTATTATTTTACAACCAAAATGTTTTCGAAAATTCGGTTACCGATTAATATAATACACATTTTTTACGTCATTAGAACATAAGCCACTATTTTGTGCAACATAAGAGGCAACTTTATATATACTGTTACCAGTTCAAAATTGCTTAAATTTTTAAAACAATTTTTGACCCGCCCGGTTTTGGAGACTTTTTTCATTTACTTTTTTTTTAGTTTTCATACAAATTTTTTTTATTCGTTCGCTTTCTCCATCCGTTTCGTTTTATGGTAACACCACGAAATTTTACTTTCCACGTTGCGGAAACTTTTTTTTTTTGGAAAATTCTGGATTTTTCAAAAATGTATGCCAAAACTATTAAAAAGCTAATAAAAAAAAGCTAAAAATAAAAGTTTATGTAGTAACATCTTTTAAAAGCGGGTTGCATCCCAACCGAATATGATTATCATATTAATGTGTGTTCTGAATAAAAATATTTAATAAAGGTTTCTTAAGCTTTACTCATTTGGTGACAATTATATACATGAAACCAAAAGTAAAAAAATTTGTTTTTGAATAAGGCTGTAATAATTTAGTAAACAAATTTTATTCTTGTTACCCTTTTTGGTTACAAGTTTCGTTAAACATTGTCTCACAGGTAACAATGGATCTTATTTTCTTTTCATCTTAAGCCTCAGAATTTTGTATAATTCTTTTATTATTATTATTATATAAATATTTCGAAATATGCAAATGAGCTGTGCTTTTGTTAAAAGGCATTATCACCCACCACTTAAAAAGCTTCTAGAGCAGCAAAAATAGATGACAACTAAAAAACAATAAATAAATAAAATTATAAAAGCATATAGGAGTATGTATGTTTATAAGTGTGTAAAACACATGAAATTCTTAAGATTCAGAGAAAAAAAACGATTTCTGTTGTTCTATGCATTCATTGCTTTTCACACAAACTCCTGCTTATATTATTGAATGCTCGTATATGTAAGTCTGAATAAGCGCTTGCAGCCGTTTTATTCAAAAGATGCACATAAGCAACTCTGCTAAAGCTGATAGCATGTACGAGTATTATGTGACAATTTTTTAATACAAAATAATCTTGTTTATTGTTGTTTATGGAGAAAGTGTGCAGGCGTTTTCTTAATCTACCTGCAGAATTTTTTAATGACGTATGTATCATTAAATTTTATCTCTGTTTTATTCATTCATTTAAGATATTTTGCGCTATTGTGACATTATTGTCTACAATAGGTTGAATAATATTAATGGTTGTTTTATTTGACTAAAAATGAATTTTAACATACCTAACTATGAAATCAATTCATAAAAATAAAAACTAAAATGACTCTGCTGCAGAATTCATAAATTATATAAAAATACGTAGCAAGAGACCTGTTTGTTAGTACATCAGCGTTGTACTGCATCTGTTGAGGGACTGATTAGATCGTTATGCTGATGCAAATCAGATGATAGGTAGTTGTACAGGCCGCTAGTTTCATGAAACGAGTCCTCTAGGGTCTTTTCTTAGTCCCGTTGTATTGCAGCTTGTAAGACTCACATGGCCCACGACGTTTCAGATCCAAACCAACCCGAAAGCCACATAAAAGAGTCGTTCACTGCGCATTCCGCCATATCCGGCAACCCTCTATGTTCGCTTCACCACTTGATAGATAACCTCACCAGAACAACTGTCCTGTGCAGTCCCTACGAGTTAACGCTGCACTTGCTTCTTACAGCATTTAAGTTGGACTTTTACCCCCAATATCCCTTCGCTGTAGACGAGCCCTGGCTTTCGTCAGCTCATCCACCACAATATTTCCGGACACTTCACTGTGCCTCGGTACCCAAAACACTCCAGGTTTGAATGTTTCGCTATCTCATTAAGAGATATCCGGCAGTCATGAACCAAATTGGACGTCGTTTAGACACCCACCAGCGCATTTAGTGCGGCCATACTATCAGTACAGATTCGGATATTCATCCCGTATATCCTACATTACGCTACACTTATCATATAAAGCCATAAAAATATATTGATTACAACCTCAAATCTGAGAGCATAAAAAATGTATTCTTTTTCGTGTTGATCCTAATTTATTAACCTTTTTTAAATAATTTTCTTCTTTTTTGAATAATTTGCAATATTCGAGGTCGTTTTTTATAAAAATGTTTAACAAATTTATTCAATATTTAGTTTTCTGTTGGAAAACGTCTTCAGGATAATAATTATTATAATTTGTTTTGAAAAATTCGAAAAAAATTTTGTGACAGAAAAACAAATAACTTGAAAAAATATTTAACATACACATACATACATATACGAAATAATATTTAACATATCTATTTATTATTTTTCTTTCACCCTGTTATCTGAAATAAGACATTATCTCTTAAAATGTGTAAACAATAAAAAATTAATAACAACAAAATAAAATTAATAAAAAAATCAGTTGAATTCATGTTTATAGTTTGCAGTTTCGAGCATCTAATGGGTGATTTTATAAGAATTATCGGAAATTTAAAAAAAAAACACATAAAATTCAGAAAAATGCATGAAATATTTATTTGGATCGATAGTTGGGTCGATATAATTTAATGTTTGAAGATTATTTCATGCAAATGTTGGCCGCGGCTGCGCCTCAAATGGTCCATCCGCTTAGTCCAATTTTGGCATACTCTTTCCAACATTTCGGCCAGTATCTCACGAATAATGTTGGCAATGTTGGCTTCCAGTGCGTCAATCGAAGCAGGCTTGTCGCTATAGACATTAGCTTTAACATAGCCCCACAAAAAATAGTCTAGAGGCGTTAAATCGCACGATCTGGGCGGCCAACTGACTGGTCCCAAGCGTGAAATAAACTGTTCACCGAACTCGCCTCTCAATTGGTCCATTGCTTCGCGTGCTGTGCGGCATATGGCACCGTCTTGTTGAAAGCACATGTCATTCAAGTCAAGCTCTTCCATTTTGGGCAAAAAAAAGTTTCTTATCATCGCACGGTAGCGCTCACCATTCACAGTAACGTTGTGATTCGCATCATCTTTGAAAAAATACGGCCCAATGATGCCGCCAGCCCATAATCCGCACCAAACGGTTGTTTTTTGTGGATGCATTGGTAGCTCTTGCAATGCTTCTGGCTGCTCTTCACTCCAAATACCGCAGTTTTGCTTGTTCACGTATGCATTCAACCAGAAATGAGCCTCGTCGCTGAATACAATTCTTCGATAAAAAAAGTGGATCTTCATCTAACTTTTCAAGAGCCCATTCACCAAAAATTTGGCGTTGTGGTAGGTCGTTTGGCTTCAATTCTTGCACCAGCTGTATCTTATAAGGCTTCACACCCAAATCCTTCCGCAAAATTTTCCACGTAGTGGAGTAACAGAGGCCCAATTGCTGCGAACGGCGCCGAATCGATAATTCACGGTCATCACCAACACTGGCCGATACGGCTGCGATATTTTCTTCAGTTCGCACTCTACGTAAGCGTGTTGGTGGTTTAATGTCCAACAAATTTGGTGCGAAATTTTTTTACAATAGCCCGATTAGAAGTCGATTAAACTGACCATAAAATGGAAGAAGCGCGCGATGAACTTTCTTAACAGAGCACGCATTTTGGTAATAAAATTCAATAATTTGCAAGCGTTGTTCGTTTGTAAGACGATTCATGATTAAATTATAGACCAAACTGAAGATGTTTGACAGTGACACAAGATACAAAACGTGCATGAGCTGTCAAAACTAGTGTTGCCAAAAAGATAATAGCAAAAAAATCACACATTTTTTATTATTAGATTTTTACTGCATCACAGAGCTAAATTTAATACTGTATTACTTTTTTACATTTAGATCAGCATAACTACATATTATGAACCAATATTTAAAATTCATTTTATCGTAGGAAGATTGTGCTTGAGGAATATATTTTTAGAAATCGGGCAAATAAATATTGTGGTTACATATAATATGACAGCTGCAAAAATTGTGCGCAGTGTATAAAATATGCTACCAATGTATGTATATCCATTTTGCGTAATTTACAGAAAATTCCTAAATTTGTTAAAATATATTATGTGTGTATACAAATTTAACTACTTAAACAGTTTAATTACCAAATAAACAAAAAGCACGAAAACAGGGTTTTTATGCCATCCTGCCATTTGCAATAATATATACCATCACTGACTACGTTTGACACGTAAACACGTAATGAAATTTTCTTTTCTACAGGTTGAGACGTTACGGTTACATTTCACTACAGTCAGATAAGCGTTTTCATGGTTTCTCGTACAACAAAAACGATCAGCTGTTCCGGCTACATTTACATTTCTACATTTACGGTCGGCTAAATGAGCCTTAAGGTATACAAGTTAGCAAAATTTTCGATTTGTGAAAATATATCAAAATTTTTTATAAAATACGTAGAATGGACCCTGTACTTCTTCCAACTCCAACGAAGGTGAGCACCTCCACATTATAAGGAGCTCTAGCTGCAATAAGACTAACCGCACTCTTCTTCTTAGCAGTTCCCTTTCATCATAAATTTTCTGCTTGCTCATATATGAATAATTTTTCTAACATAACATTTTATTACTTGCACATCTTACTCCCATTTGACTTAACCTTTATGTTTTTTAATTATTTACAATTAAATTCTCTAGCTTTAGGTCTTATGGTTTTTTTAACACATTTGTTGTTTTTAGAAAATAATTATAATTTAAAAATCAAGAAATATCCGTATAACGTGTTCCGGGGTTTTTTTTTGTGGAATTCTCAAATCTGCTTTAGGAATTGCCAAAATCCCCCTCTTCCTCGGAAACAATTTACTTCAGCTTTTGCAGTAAATCGAATGATCGTCGTTAGCTTATTTCGATTCGGTTGCAAAATGGTTCTGAGTTTGTGGGGAACTGCCAAAGTCGGCTAGGTGAAACGAAAAAGTCCCCCACTTCCTCAGAAGTAATACGGCACCTTTACTGCCTGGCTCACGTTCGCCAATATTTTGTATAAAAAATAAGTGACTTATAGTCAGCTATTATACAACTAATATATGTAGCGGGGGTAGACAAGCAAATGATACAAGATCACGAGAAAAATAAAGCCTATAAACGACATCGGAATAGGTTTTTTGATCTTAAAAATTATGTCAAACGCTTACGAAACGACATCGTAAGCCATGCAGTTAATTTTCACACTAAAGCAAATAACCGTTTGTAGTTGAGATGCACGCTCCTCGCCAAAAACGCGCACCGAATATGAATAATCGGTTAGAAAAGTGGTTCCAATTTTTTTTTTTTTTTTTTTTTGGAATTCCCAAAATCGGCTTTCCGAATCCCCAAAATTCCTCCCCCCAACCCCACCATATCCATGAAAGCAATACGGCAACTCGCTCTAAAGCAGTATCACTGTAGATACAGTTTTATATACCTACAAACGTAATAAACTAAGTATAAGATTACTCTCAAAAACACTTACAAATTTTACCAAGAATAAGACATTTGCAATCATACTTTTTAAACTGTTACCGAAACTAAGTGCACAACGAGTATTATTGTAAAGGGTGTTGTCATCTGAAGCATTTTCAAAACTTATAATAAGTAAGCTTACAAAAAGTTGTAGACAATATCGTATGATAAGCTTATTCTATAACTCATTTACATTTGACTTGTGGAATGGTTTGTTGGGTTACGTTTGCATTTCCAACAGTGTGTACGTTGGTTGACGTCTGCTTAAAGAAAGATCTTTTATAAAAAATCGTGTTACATGCAAATTAGATGACACGCACTAAAGTGTGTGCACACAACCCTTATGATAACGTAAAAAATGTCAGTTAGGGTAACCATTAAAAACTCAAGCAGGTTAGCAAAATAAGCAAACATATAAATCTTAAAAATTGGTGCTAATTCAAAGCACTTAAAATAAAAATATTTTGGTTATTGCAGGTATATTAAAAAAAAAAAATTGTATAAATTAAAATCAAGTTGAAATAAAAAAAATATTGCTGGCATACTCTTATTTGCTTAACAACAATATTCTTTTGCTTGTCAATTTTTTTTTTTTTTTCTATAGATCTTCAATTTTAATTTATGACTACTTCTTGTCGTTGCATCTTTGCAGAGTGGATGCTTGGAATTGTTGCAAGCTTTGATTTTGTTATTGTAGCGGATAGTGAGTTTTATTAAAATAATAAAGCTAAGAGCGTCAATAATTTGATAAGAGCAACTTTGCGATTTTTATATATGGCATAAATTAAACCCGCACACTTCAAGCGAAAGCACATTTTTATTACAAATTCTAACTAAAAGTTTTCGCATATAAAATTGTGATTTGCTGATTTTCTTAATGGCTAGGAGTATAGTACGAATATACCGGACAAACGGTTTTGTTAATCCAGGCTAGTGATAACAAGTTACTTGTATAGCGTACAAATTCGTACTTTTTTTTTATTCCAACGCGATTTGTATGCGGTATATTGTTTTTGATTTCAATAACTTTTACAAGCTATCTAATAAACGTTCACATGGCAATACAAGTGTTTCAATCTGCCATAAATTTTGCAGAATGAACAAAGTTATATCGTGTGTAGAATGTATTCACTTAAAGAGAGTTCAGAATGTAAAAGTTGACTAACGGTCGGTAAACTATTATATTCTAATTAATTTTAGAAACACATGGAGTAGTCTTTTGTCTCCCATTCTGTGCCCATGTTTTTTATTTTTGACTTTTCTTTTTTCTTTTTGAAACCAAAGTGCATCGGTAAGTAATGCTGAGTCTTCCTTCCTGTGTGAACGTGTTTGTTTTTTTTTCTTTCTTTTTTCACTGCCTTTTCTACATACGTTGATTATTAATTTCCTTTGAATATAATTCATTATCTTGCAGTCAAAGAGGCATTGGTCTATGTTTTGTTAGTCGAGGTCGAAGGTATAAACACTGAGCAGTGATCAGTTGTTACTAATTTAATTCCAACATTTTAAATTATGTGATAACAAACAATTAAGTTTTTTTATTCGCTATTTTTAGCTTCTACCATTTATACCAATAAAAAATTATAAATAGCTTGTTATCTATGTTTCCCAGCTATCTCTATGTCGACATTTCATAGGAACTACCCTAATCATCAGTAGACTTTGCATGATTAGGGTAGAAATGTCGACATATAGATAGCTGGGAAACATAGAAAACAAGCTATTTATAATTTATTATGTGATAACTATTGTTTAAGCCTTTTCGTGTTGTTATTAATTGCTTCAATTCTCCTCATATTTTCCTAGTTCCAGTACAACGAAGTGGTCATTTCCTGAGCACTGGGGCAAGTTAAAAAAAAAAACAATTGCTTAGCAGTATGTTGGTATACTCGTATACTGAAGGTGAAAACAATTATATACAACATATAAGTAAATGATGAATTTAATAAAAAAAAATAACTAAAAGTAATTAATAATTGAAAAAATTAATTATTATTTTTGCAGATGAAAATCGTTTTAGTATTATATAAAAGCTCAACAGTATTTATTCTCGATATTTCGATAACAATTTGTTATCATCGCCAGGAAAATTAAAATGTTATTGAAAATTTTTTGTCAAAAAATTCCCATGTGCATTTAAATACAGCAACAACACAGACAATTAACTCTAAGGTGGAGAAATTAGCACAGAATTATAGATATGTATATATAGCTACTAAGAAATTCTAGCTTTGCATGTACATGGCCTAATCAAAAAATAACCTTTATATTCAAATTTTGTGAGTTACGTATATTCGATTTTCGCATTTTATTTCGGATTGTCGGTTTGTTTTTGACAGATAAAAAGGTTAGTCGTGTTTTGATAAGTTCTTCGATTTTTACTAAATTTACTAAAATTTGAGCAAAAACAATGTCACATGGACATCGCCCAGGAGCTGTTGAACATCGTCAACGACGAATCAGATTTCCCTTAAAAAAGATCATAACTGTCGTCGAATCATGGGTGTATGGCTGTGACATTGAAACCTAAGCCCAATCATCCGAATGGAAGCGTCCAGAAGAAGGTTTTGCTCACTGTTTTCTTCGATTGCAATGGCGTAGTCATGCATCATGAAAAAGTATTTATTTTTGATATTTGGATAACAATTTGTTATCATCGTTATAACATTTTAATTTTCCTGACGATAATAACGAATTGTTATCGAAAATAAATGCTGTTGAATTTTTTATATAACGAGTGATTTTTTTGCTATTATCTTTTTGGCAACACTAGTTTTGACAGCTCACGCACGTTTTGTATCTTGTGTCACTGTCAAACATCTTCAGTTTGGTCTATAATTTAATCATGAATCGTCTTACAAACGAACAACGCTTGCAAATTATTGAATTTTATTACCAAAATGCGTGCTCTGTTAAGAAAGTTCATCGCGCGCTTCTTCCATTTTATGGTCAGTTTAATCGACCTACTAAGGCTTCTATTCGGGCTATTGTAAAAAAATTTCGCACCAAATTTACATTGTTGGACATTAAACCACCAACACGCTTACGTAGAGTGCGAACTGAAGAAAATATCGTGATATCGTGGAGTGAAGAGCAGCCAGAAGCATTGCAAGAGCTACCAATGCATCCACAAAAAACAACCGTTTGGTGCGGATTATGGGCTGGCGGCATCATTGGGCCGTATTTCTTCAAAGGTGATGCGAATCACAACGTTACTGTGAATGGTGAGCGCTACCGTGCGATGATAACAAACTTTTTTTTTGCCCAAAATGGAAGAGCTTGACTTGCATGACATGTGGTTTCAACAAGACGGTGCCACATGCCACACAGCACGCGAAACAATGGACCAATTGAGAGGCGAGTTCGGTGAACAGTTTATTTCACGCTTGGGACCAGTCAATTGGCCGCCCAGATCGTGCGATTTAACGCCTCTAGACTATTTTTTGTGCGGCTATGTTAAGGCTAATGTCTATAGCGACAAGCCCGCTTGGATTGACGCACTGGAAGCCAACATTGCCAACATTATTCGTGAGATACCGGCCGAAATGTTGGAAAGAGTATGCCAAAATTGGACTAAAAGCGGATAGACCATTTGAGGCGCAGCCGCGGCCAACATTTCCATGGAATAATCTTCAAACATTAAATTATATCGACCCAACTATCGATCCAAATAAATATTTCATGCATTTTTCTGAATTTTATGTGTTTTTTAAATTTCCGATAGTTCTTATAAAATCACCCATTATAACCAAAATAATCTTTAACTGCAAAAATAAGAATTAGTTAGTTCACATGGTGAAGATTTAATAAATAAATAAAGGTTAAAAAAATAAATAAAACATAAAAAACTCTTAGATTATCATTCGCCCAAATGCGGCAATTCTGCTCATTGTCAAATCCACTGAGGTGAAAATGTGCCTCATCACTGAAGATGATTTTCTTCGAAAATTTATCGTCGACTGTTGCCATTTCTTGCCACCATTCTGACCATTAACAATGCTTGGCATGGTCAAAAGGCTTTGGTTCTTGAGTTCATCAACGACGAGCGTGAGTGGGGCAATTTTGATCACGATGACGAGTAGAAGTAGGTGGCTCTTTAGCCACATCATCGTGAACAGCAGCAATATTATCTGCAGAACGAGCTGTCCGAGTACACACTGGTGTTTTCATATCTCCTACAGACTCAGTTTGCTAAAATTTTTGAACGACTTTTCCGATTTTACGCACATTTGGGTGAAAAAATCGCGAAGTGCACGATATGCATTTGATTTGTTCCAATTAAATTAGTCTGAAATTGAAATATGTTAAATGAGGTGCAGAAAACAGCTTGACGTTTATATGTGGTTTACACTCAACATCGGCCCTTAAAATTTAAAAACCCGATATATTAAAACTTCGAGCTTGCGTATAATTGTTAAAGGTACTATTTAGTTTTATTAGTTTTTCATGTTAAGTCAACATTGTACCTTGTGTGAATAGTTCAAATAGTTTAAATGTCAAGTAAAATTTTACTTAACGTTAATAATCCATTAAAAAATATATGTACTTAAAACAGCTGCAAAGGTAACATTGTCTAGTAAATTTTTTTAAATCTAGAAAATGGTTATTTCTGACTCTGACCGCATTGAAAACTAATGCGAAAATATTGCAAGTGTTCAAATTCTTTTCGAAGTAATTTTTTTTTTTTTGATAGAAAAAGATTATGAGACCATTCGTTTTCTAATGCATAATTTATGACTATTAGATAATAGGTTGTGCGTTCACCTCTGTTTGTATATATTAATCCTTAATCAACGGCAATTTTTCTATTAGCGCACATTAAATTAAAAAAGCTTTTATACAAAAATAAAACTCTCTATTTTTAGTTTTAATAATACTTGTTATCTCCTCTCAAACAAAAGCAAATAGATAAACCATCATTCATGGTTGTTGTTTATCTAGTTGGATGTATCAATAACCGCCGGTTGACAATCTGATTATTGGTTTTATTGGAATTCAAACATTTCACATGGATGCTCGTATCGTTTTTTTGTTTTCCATTTTATATGCAAGGTATAACCGTCAACAGTCACTGAAGTGTGTGTGCATGCATTTTCTAAATCTTTTAAATCCCATTTTTGTTTGATTGACAAAAATAAATATGTGTTCGATGCTTAAAGCTTAAATATTATTGAGTTTTATATACTCGTATGTCAGATTGATGTAAAAAGCGGGCGGCTGCATTAAATAACTGGTTACATGTTACACAAAACAAGGTATAATTTTCTCTTTTTTTACAACCAATCAAACATCGATAATCTGACTGATTCCAAATGATAGAATTAAAAAATGGTCACAAAAACTAATTCGTATTGTTGGCTTTTACAGCCGCTGCGTTTATATTTTTAGCTATACTAATGGACATTCGCTCACCTTTTTATGTTTTTGTCACTTTTGGCTTCTGGTATTTTTATATAGTTTAATACGAGAGTGGGCCAATAAGTCCGTGGCTGCTTTAATTTCTTGCCACTTAATTGAAATAATAATACTACTGCTGTCTCAATTTAATCAAGCTGCATCGTTTAGTTTGCGTTTGTCAGCCAGCGATGGACTACCGCGCATTTCGAGAACAAAATGGGAAAATGTGAATTTCGTGTGCTCGTAATTTGCGGAAACCCTCATCACTCACGTATCATTAAAAGCAACATAGTGTAGCAATGCAGGGGCCATGGATGCTAGTTTGGCGTTGAGAACGAATTAATAAAATTTTTTATAAATTTTTCTAAAAACAATGCTGCATTATCAGCAAAGATCAATTTACTTTGTCACTCGCTGCTTAAACTGCACAAATTATTAGAATATATTGAAGAATATTAAACAGATCTTTGCCCTAAAAATGTTTGTCTGATTGGCGAATTTAATGTTTGCACTAAACATATGCATGGATACACTCAAAGCACAAACATATTTGAAATTTGATCTACTTGTTATTGTTGGTGTGTAGTTTCATGTTTCTTAAACGGATTGTTATTGCTATTTATTAACATACAGTGAGAGCCAATCATTGGAAGTGCTTATGACTTTAATATAATTGCTTTACTTCCTATGGAACAAAACACACAAGAAGTAAGTCACGCCTTAAGAAAAAAAAAATTGCGAAAAGAATGCCGAACTATGTGTCTTCTACGAAGAAACGTTTTCTTGTATGCGAACCCATCCATATTTACCATTTTTTTATAAATTTAGTGTTAGCAAAGCAAACCAGCAACACACATTATAATATTCTTATTTGTGCCAAAAAAGTAATACGAGGCACCATGGTTAAACTGTTTTTGCAATACTCTCCGTTGCACTAATGCACGTATTTAGCTCGCACTGGAGTGAAACAAATTATATTCGATAGATTACTTTACATTCATGAAATTAGAAATTCCAAAGAAGCTTCAATTTTTGAAGATTGTGTGTTCTTGGACTTAGTTGGAAATTTTGCTGTCATTATTCTTTAAGGTAGAATTAATAAAGATTTTGCGTGTTATGGCAATAGAGTTAACTCAGTTATAGCATTTGCTCGTACATTGTTGTGCAATATGTTGTAGTGTTGGGCAAAATCTTTTATTTGTGTCAATCTTTCATTCTTTTTCAGAGAAGAATTAATTCATTTTTTCATTCTGCTTGCCAAACATTTCAGATTGAATGAAAATGTTTCATTAATTAATTTAAAAATTATAGAGTTCAACAAAAATTGTATGAATTAATATTTACATCTCTGGGTACGGAGAATTATTAAGATACAAAAATATGTATGTTAATAAATAAAAAAGAAATACCGCTAGTTCTGAGACAGCAAACGCTGTACAAACAATGTGGGCAATTAACAAAATGAATATGTGATTCAATATGAGATGAATATACATAGATAGAGAATAATTAAATGGTTCGGTGGCTGAGTGGTTGAAGCAGCAGATCATGATACGTCATGACCCGAAATCAAATCCCAGTTGGTGCTGATGAGTAATGTAGCGACTACGAAACAGCTAGTTGCCCCCCAGCTAAAGATTTGATTATTATTTTTCTTGTCTTCTTCAATCAAAAATTATTGATCACAGCAAATTTGTATTGTAAAAAATCCTTCCTAAGAAAAAACTTAAAAAAGGAAAAACTTTAACTAAAACCCGATGTATGTACAACCCGATACATATCGCTCCTTTATTGCAACATAGTCATAACGCAAAAAAGCTTGTTTCGAGAAAAACACATTTCAAATTTTTAGTTTCCATACAAGTCTTAGAAAAATTTGTTGAAAATATCTCCTAAAGGAAACAGTTTAGAGGTAATTGAAATAAAATTTAGGCACAATATAAAACGTGTAGTACCTTTTATATTGTGCCTAAATTGTTAACGCGAAAAGCTCATATTTGCATATGACTATGTTGCAATAAAGGAGCGATATGCACAAACCAAAAATTTAATGTAAATGTTTCAGTTATATATGTATATCAAGTGGCAGCATAACGAATTATTATAAAGCAACGACGGCACTATTTGTTTGTATCGCAATTTGTTTAAAAGCAGTATATAAAAAATTACTTAATGTTCATTTTTAATATTGATTTAAATTTAAGTACAAAATAAAATTAACTGGTTTTGAATGGTACTAAATGAAATATGACGAAATATGAAATGTAAAGGCACGATGTAAGAAATAGAGAAAGGATACAGAGATACTGAATTAATTCATTCATGAGTGATACAAGGCTAATATGTTGACGATTGCAGTATTGCCTGTAAACCCTAGTCTGATCATATGCCGCTTCGTCTAAACATAGTTCTCTCTCATTCTAATACCCAGTGAAATTTTTGTCACATACATCTTCGATCTAAGACAATGTATCCGTGACCCATCCGAAGTCTGTATACAATTCCTACTTACATTTACACAGCGATGGCCTAGGCCGTAAGATGCATCCGACACTGTAGACATTGTAAGCGAAGATTGGATAAGTTCAAAACTATATTATTAGCATTTGTTTTCTTCTTTGCTTCTTATGTACATATAATTTAACAAAATGAGTAGAAAAAGACTAATATGAATCGGATGTTAGTTGTTTGTTGAGCTTAACATTTTTATTTTTATTTTTTCTATTGACACAATCGCTTACAATCGGATGCTTTGCAAATTGTAATAACTTGTGGACTGCCAGGTATGTAAGTGGAGTTTCTTTAGGTGTACATATGCAAAAACTTCGTTGGAGTAACAAATATACGTTAGGTTATTCAAAAATTATAAAAAATATATTTTTAATGATGTTTCCATAACAAATAATTTACCAATTGATAATTGGATATCACATGTAAAGTATAAAATAAAACTACGTATCTTCCTGTAGTGCAATTCACTAACTTTACACCCCAATTAGAAGTGTTAACTGTAACCACACATTTTGTTGTTTGCACTAACCCCAACGTTATTCACTAACTATATTTAGCCACCGTAGAGGGGTTCATTTTTCTTCACGTTCAGATTGTTATAACGTGGCAACTCTCCATTTCATTTTATTAGCTATTGTACTGAATCTCTTTTTGTTTATATGTTTTCTTCATCTTTTGTAACTTTGACCTTTTTATATACATACATATGTATAAAAATCTTGAAAATAATATGTGAGCTCGAGATCTTTTCAATATAAAAAAACAATAATTAAAAGTTTTTTATTGAATATTTCGTTTTGCTTTAGAAAACTTCTTAAGGAATGTATTTGTTGATTAATTATAAAATCAAAAACATTTTTGTCATAGGAAATAAAATAACATGAAGAGCTTTAGCACATACATACATCCATACATAATTACATTTAACATAAAAATAATGTTATTGCCTATCAAAACATTTTTGATTTTATAATCGATCAACAAATACTTTTCTTAAGAAGTTTTCTAAAGGAAAACGAAATACACAATGAATAAAAAATTTTTTAATTATTAGTTTATACAAAAATATTATTTCCAAGATTTATTTTTGTTGTTTGCTAACTTTTATTGTTTTTTTATTAGACAAATAGTTTATTACATAAATTAAATTACATAAATGTAAACAATATAAATCAACACTTTTTAAACTCACAAAATATTGGGGTGTTAATTAGCACCTATTTATGTGGTTAAATACAACAGCTGCCTCAAACAGCTGACTTTAAACCCCAGTATATGGTGTTTAAAGTACTTGTGAATAGGAAAAAGGTTAATTTTGTGGTTAATAATTTTAACCGAAATAATTGGGGCTTAAATAGCATAGTGAATCGCAATACTGAACTAACACACAACTGGTTTAACTAGAAATGTATGCATTCTCCTATGAACATATTTAGGTCTCCCATCTACATTCGTAAACAGTGATTACTATACTAGTACTAACTCTGAGTTTACCTAAAAAAGTAATTTGTCAAAAGTTGTGTGTACTTATTATCAACCAATACGTAATAAAATTAGTATTAATGAAATCACTTGTTAGTATATTTCCAAAATGTACTCGAATGCAAACGCTGCAGCTTTGCGCTACAATCGCTAATGTCTGGGTTGCCAAAGTTTTAGCATAGAAAGATTGCAAGGGAAGCAAAATTTGCATTTAATTTTCTTCTCAATATAAATAATAAATTTATAATTATAAAAAGTAAATTGTTTGTCGATTTTTGTTTTTATATTATATTTTCAGCATATACATAACTAAAAATGTTTAATTTTTGAAAAATATCCATTAAAATTAAATTAAAATATCAAGGAAAAAATCAAATTCACTTGCGCCGACAACTTGTATTTAATAAACAAACTTTTGTTCGAAAATACCCTTTCTTAAAAACAAGTTCTCATTATTTATTAATAAAATGCAACATTAGCGATGTAAAATGCTTATACACTCTCCTACCACTCAGCCCTCGGCACAAGCTCACCTAATGCCAAGGTCGTCCATTTAATCAATCATACATAACTCACATTCATAACAAGCGGAACGAACTTTCTTTCTCAAATTTGTTGGAGTTGCATATCCACGCTGATCCAGATAAGCGTCAAGAAGAACCAAACAAGCCCAAACTCCATGAGGTGCGTAGTTTAATAACATAGTTCCAATGACTACCTTCCAGCTCCATCATCAGACCCTGGTTAAAACATAGTATCAAAATTCTCGTCAGAATGAATCAAAGTGCAAACTTGATTACAGAGTTCTTACGGGCAACTTCCAGCTCCATCCTCGAACAAGCTCTATATCATAATACTATTGCGTTGTCATCCGATAAACGGCAACCGAGAAGAATGGCACAGACGACACTTAATAAAAGCTTTTAAAAAATTACCACGTATTGGGTTTTTTTCACCTGCACTTGTGTGTGTAAACAACGAATAAGCATGATATATACTTTGGGAACTGGGCATTACCCATATCCACGGTAAGCAACGGGTTTCCTAAACTTCAAAACAATTGAGGAAATTCAAGATATGGTTTGAGCGGATGGAAGATTAATAACGAGAAATATTCTGAAAGCCATAGGCTTCACACTTGGCTAAGTGAGACAGCTTTTACTCGAATGAGACAGCTTTTCGCAAGATGGGTGCGACCTTTGCTCACACTTAGTTTAGTAGGATTGTTTGACGTTGTTCAAGTGCAATATAGGGAAGAAGTCGGTAAGAAAGGTTATATTATATCAATTTATTAAGTTGATTCAGTGAGGATTTAAATAAAAATGACCACAATTGTTAAAGGCATAACTTCTTTTCCACCTGCCAGTGTGCACACATGTGCAATTTCCATTTCAAAAAAACATTGATTTGACTACGAATTGTTTCCTCATCCGCTCTATACTCCACATTCAGCGACGAGCTACAATTTGTTGTTCACACGCTTGAAGAAATGGCTAAGCAGAAAGAGATTTGACTTCAGCAACGAAATCATCTCACAAAAAATTGCTTATTTTGATGATCTCGTGAACTTATATTTTTCGGAACAGAAACATTGGACTAAGTTTATAGAACTCAACGGAGAGAACATTAAAAATTAAATAAATTTATATAAAAAGCTACGTTTCATTGAAAATATCACGCACCTTTTGGCCCTCCCTCGTATTTGAGTTGAACTTGTTTTCTGTTTTTAAGATCCCTTTCATAAACTACGATTATTATATTATTTATTAAGCATATGCGATGGCATATAAAAGCAATGTGTTATGTGTTATTATAAAAAAATCTCCGACTTTTTAACATAACAATAACATAATAATAATGCAAGTATGTATCAAAATCATTGATTTATTAAGTGCAAAAATCCAACTGTACTCAAATATGTTTGATTAAAATTTTTGTTCAAACAAAAAACAATTAGTTTTACTGTTAACTGCATAATTTAAATAGCTATTCAATAGTTTTGTTGGCAAAAAAATTAATAAAAAAAATTTAAAACAAATAAACAAGTTCTCCATCGTGTCAAAAAAAAAAAAAAAAAAAAAGTTTATTTTTTTGTTGAAAAGTTACTCTGTAAATTAATCCTTACTGATATAATATATGTAAAAGTAACTCCGTATGGCTGTTACCTTTTCACCCTTATACCGCTGAACCGATTTTGATGAAACTTGATATGCATCTACACTGAAGACCGAGAATCATTAAAGAATAGTTTTTATTTTGAAACCTAAGCCACAAACCCAATTTTTGTATCGATTCTTTCTTTTGAGATGGTTTCAAGAGTTCACCAATAAAAATCTTTTTGAACATCGGGTAGATATACTGTCTGCACGAAAAATAAATTTTTGAAAAACTGGTTTCCAGCAATATTCTTCTTTCAAAAGGCCTGAAAACAAAAAAAAACTTTCTGAAGCATATATGTCCGGCCAAAAAAAGAATTTTTAAAAATTTTAACGCTCCGCTATAAGGAACAGAAAGAGCTTGTCAAAGAATTTGGACATTGCACAGTCTGTCCAAAGATTCGTTTTTAAATAACTCTGACATTTATGAACGGATTTTCAAAACTGTTTTCATGTTTGAAAGGTACCGCTTGTACTTTGCCCACCAGCTTTAGCCCTAATTTATTTTCAAGTAAAATAATTTCGATACAAATCAAAAGTTATAAATAGCTTGTTTTTTGTTTCCTAGCTGTCTATATGTCCACATTTCATAGGTGCTACCATAATCATCAGTAGACTTGGAAACTTTTGAATGATATTGTCAAATACTCAACTTTATATTCCAATAATTTAAATAAATTATTGAGAAATTAAAAACAAAAATGTTTTAATTATTGTTGCCAAAATACAAAAAAACAAGCTTTTTATTTTTCACTTTCCGCACCTCTCTACTTTTCTTAACATCTTTGGAACAAATGAACAACCGTTTGTTGCTACGATTTGTTTTTTTGAAAGTATCGAAAAGCAGAGAACAAAGATTCAAACAGCTCAATTTATTATTCACTATACTAGCATCTAAATTTGATACACATCAAAAATTATAAATAGCTTGTTTTTTGTTTCCTAACTGTTTATATATCGACATTTCATAGGAGTAGCTCTTATCATCATCCGTAGACTTGAACGGGTATGGTTAAAGCATTTTTCTTTTTAAATTCTCAACAATGTATTTAGATTATTGGGATGTAAAGTTGAATGTTTGGCAATATCATTCAAAAGTTTCCAATAGCTCCTATGAAATGTCGACATATAGACAGTTAGCAAACAAAAAACAAGCTATTTATAATTTTTGATTTGTATAAATTTTAGATGCTAGTATAGTGAATAATAAACTCAGTTATAAAATAACTTTATATTACTAAAAACACTTCTTCCTCTTAATACATCCTCATATGTTTCCCGGCCTTAGTGTCAGATATAAAATATTACACTGTTCATTTAAAGAAGTGTTTTCGCTTTGTTTGTTTTTCAAAAAGTAGTGGTTTGACCGCTTTTATGTTTACGATATAAAATTACTGCATGATAATATATGTTTGTGAGTCCAGTACGCTGGTATCAACTAAAGCTGCCGACTATTTGTTTGAAAAATTTTGATTTATGTTCAAAAATTTCCATTTAAATTTTATCACTTAATAAAAAACGAATTACAAATTCATACATATGTATTTACTTATATGCATTTGTAACTTTTGATGTTTGTTTAAAATGCTGTGAAAACACCGACAACAGCAACGACAGCGGCAGCTCCAACAATTAAACAACAAAAGATGTCATTTAAAAATGCAAATATTTGGTTTAAAGGTATTTGCATAACACTGATTAAATCATTAAAAAATCATTCATTTGTAGAAGTTTGCATTAAATAAATTAATTGTGTTGACAGATTAATTTTCCAACGAACTTAATTTAAAACTTTATTTTCTTTTATGATGCGAAACGCGCACATTTACAAGTATTGCATGAATGTAATTGCTTTTCCAATGATTGCATTTATAATGGAAATGAGTAAATCTAAAAATAGGTTACTGTTTTAATTGAAGCTGATTTTCAAGAGGTCATTTAATTTAAATTTAAGATAATTTTTTTTTTTTTTTTTTTGCTTGAAAAGAAAAATAACAGTATAATAATTACTGCTTATAGCTTCCAGCTTAAGGTTTCTCGTCTTTTTAAAAATAATATATGGTAATTACACATTTAAGTTCCTTGAAGCCTAAACCTGTTGGATGGCTTTTCCCTAACAAGAGTAATGTTTTGCTTTATGCGCGTTTTTTAAATTAAAATATAACACGGCTCATGATGCGTCATGGTCCGAGTTCAAACTCGAAAATGGGTACTGATGAGTAGTATAGCGGCTACGAAACAGTGCACCCCAGCTTTAGCAGTCAATTATTTTCAAGTAAAACAGCTAGTTGTCACCTAGCTAAAAAAAAGTTATAGTATTTTTCTGGTCTTATTCAATCAGAAATTTGTCAATCACAGCAAATTTGTATTGTAGAAAATCCTTCTGAAGAAATCTTAAGAAAGGAATAACTTGAATGAATGCATAAATGCTTAAACACAAAAAATCTAATTTAAAAATTATAAAAAAAAAGTTCAACAAAAATTCAATAAATTAATATTAACATTAGTATTTGCAGATAATTCGTTCAGCTCAAGGTCCTTTTTGTGTTTTTTTTTTTTTTGGCTTTTTTAAATATTTAATGTATTTTTCAATATTTTGTCTTCCTTTGGAAGACTTCTGCAGGAAAAAAAACAAATTTTTCTAAAGAAGTCTTCCAAAGGAAGACGAAATATTGAAAAATACATTAAATATTAAAAAAAAACAAAAAGGACCTTAAGCTGAACGAATTATTTGCAAATATTGAATTAAATAAAGGTCAAAGCAAATAGGATCAAGAATTCATATTAACTTTAATTTCAATTTGGCTAATACCAAGTATCTACTAGTCTGTGTTATTATGTCTCCCCATTTAGGTCATTTATTAAAGCTAAAAAAACTTCTGTTTTTAACACTTTCTCTTTCTCTTACAAACACTGAATCGATTCAGACTTAATAAATTCATTGATGATGGTACGACAAGAGAGCTGAAAAAAAAATTGTCTACTAACAAAATATGTATCAAAAGCTCGACACACATGTGCCATTAAAATGATTAATTGAAAAAGTAATTAATTTTTAGTCAATCGCATATTATGCGAAAAAAAAACATAAAGTGAAATTCACTGGAAAATTAAATTGAAATGCACTGGTGAACTGAACTGAACTGATCATTTCGTTGTGATTGTGTCAGCACCAAAGTTAACGCCAACTTAGAAAACAAGCCCACCAGTCAAAATGCAACAACAATCAACCATTAATGACATCGCAACAAACAGGCAAACAGTTGCAACAAGTCATACATTTAGCTTGCAACAAATACGGTAGTAGTAGTTCATCGTTCGCATCCAGAGCAGTTGACAGCAGACAGAAGTAGATGGACAGGCAAAACATTTTAAGAGCAGGAGTTGGCGTATATTTGGCTAGAAAAATGCCCCAACAAAACAAACTGAAAGGAAACAAAGTTGGCTGCTAACAAACGATCATAGAAAATTAATAAATAATAAATATGCCAGCCCATGTAAGCAGAATGTCTGTGCACAAAATAAATTTGTACGCAAATGACCGCATGTTCGCTAAACATTATCCGTCATTCGTCAGTCAGTTTTTTCTTTTGGTTTTTGCCCCATGTTGCCACATGGCTGAAAGCAATATAATGAAAATATTGAAAATCAAGTTGCCAAAAAAGGAGGAAAGTTTAACTGATTAATGATTTCTTCTCTGTAAATGTTTAACACTTAAATGCATTTGAACAATTGTTGTAAAAAGATTTCATTGAAATTTACTTGGGAGGATAATAAACAGTATACTCCTATGATTGCTAAACATGGCGAGAATTTGAGACCATTTTGAGCTTGTTTAATTGCTTTCGGTTTTTCAATTTCTGAAATATTTGGATATACATACATACATATGTACACGAATTCTTATATATGCACACATATTGATTATGTTGCTTCTAGAGCTTATTGCATGCTTGGTTTCATACGAAGAAATTCTAAAGATTTTAAGAATTTTTATACATTTCTTTGGTCCTCAGTATTTTGGAATATTGTTTTATTATCTGGAATTTCTATCATACGAGGGTGGTTAAATATTTAATGACACCACGCATTTCTAATTAAAAAAATCGCGGGTGCGTTTTTTGTGAACACTTGTTTCTATATGAAGGAGTTACCATGTGTTCATAGCAGAGATGGAAGTTTCTAAAACACTTAACTCTCTTTTGTTTATATCGCGCTTTTTGTGCTAGGCTAAGAAGTTTCCAAACCGTCCTCGTATAAAGATTTATGTATGTACCGCAAAGTTCAATGCTCGTTTGTACATACATAGCTTATAAAACTGCACAATATTAAGTACATAAAGAAAATACATTAAAGCAATTGTGCTGCCCAGAGTAACTAAGCGCCTTCCCGCACCAAGTTTCGAAATCCCAACCTCAAAGCAACTCGAAGAATTAGATCTAGCTGGCCCTAGATTTAATACAGCCTCTCAATTAGATCTAATTCTGGGTAATGATTGGGAACACTTTATTAATATTGAGGGCATCAAGAAAAATGTTTGTGGTCAAACTTCTGCCTATAATACCATCTTTGAATGGGTGTCAAGTGATCCCATAAAACCGCAGTCTGTTCAGATATTCACTACCTCTGTGTTTGTATCTGAGCCAGTAGAACTTTATAGTATTTTAAGGCAGCTTTGGGAACAAGAAGAGCTTTCTGTTACTAAAACAAGGTCAGCAGAAGATAATTTCTGCGAAAAGCTTTATACAGAAAACATTACTCGCAATGAAACAGGTAAATATATAGTTAGACTTCCTTTTATAGAAGATTTTCCCGACAAATTATTCTTAGGCTCAGCTCGCTTTACTGCCTTAATCCAATACGCAAGCTTGAAAATAAATCTGGCTAAAACCCCCGAATTCCAAGCGCAGTATAAGGAAGTCTTGAACGAATATATTTCTGTAGACCACATGCAAGAAGTTCCATCAAATGAAACCATGCAGTTTTTCGCAGAAAACATAAGACGACAAAATTAAGAGCCGTTTTTAATGCCTCGAGAAAATCAAAGTTTCAATTCTCTCTAAATGACGTTTTACACAAAGGCCCTATTCTACATAACGATTTAATGTCCATTTATTAATTAAAGTGTTCAGTAATCTGTAAGAATATAATTCTGTAGCTGAAATAGTTATAAATAAAATAATACACATTCTTATACACATACATATAAGCTTTGTATGGTAGGTGGGTGCCAACGTAAACCTAATTAAAGAATTTAAAAAAGTCTTTTGTGTAGCAGTTCTAATATTTTGTATTTCATTTAAAAAATTATTAACTTTTGAACAAGCCAATTATTTTTTATTAAATGAATTATTGTACAATACAAATTGGCACAATTTGCTTTTGCGATCTAATAAAATTTATAACCCGATAAACATCGATTATATCGTTGACAAGTTGTACAAGCAGATGAAGTTGTTGATGGATGAATGCATTCCTTTGGGATTGAAATTTAACGACGCTAGTCCTCCATGGAATTCTGGAAGACTCTCGTTATTGAAAAATAGAAAAACAAGCTATATAAAATGTACAAGAAATCTGGATCTATCACTGACTGTGTTAGTTACTCTAGTATTCTAATATAATACAATTTATTAAACAAATCTGGCTACTATGCTTATATTTATAAACAATTGAGTTTTTTATTCGCTATATTAGCTTCTAACATTGATACCAATAAAAAATTGTAATTTTTTATTGGTATGCTTATATAAATAAAATTCGGAGTAACTTAAAATTAAACCTGAAGTCTTTCTACAAGTTCATTAACTCTAAGAAGCGCTCTACAATATTTCCAGCTGTCATGAAATACCAAAACAAACAACCAAACAATATCCAATTTAGTAATTTATTGAATTTTTTGTTGAACTTTATAATTTTTTAATTAAAATTTTTGGTTTGTATATTTATAAAATGGGTTATAGTTCAAGTTTTTTCCTTTCTTAAGTTTTTTCTTAAGAAGGATTTTTTACAACAAAATAATTTTCAATCAATAATTTTTAATTGAAGAAGACAAGAAAAATAATAATCAAATCTTTAGCTGGGTGAAAAATGCATATAATTAAATTATTGTTAACATACATTTGTCATAATAAAAGTTATAATTATGTATGTATGTATGAATTTTCACTCATTGTATGTTTTTGTTTGTTTGATTATTGTAGTTATTATTGTTTTTATATATTTTTCAAAATTGTATGTATGTATGAATTTGTATTTTTTCATTCACATGTATGTATGTTTGTTTGAGTATTTTTAAACATTGTTTCAAAAATTTTTTTTTTTTTTTAAACAATAACAAATATTATTGCCCTGAAGAAGCTATCCGAAGGAAAGCGAAATATTGGCATACATATTAAAAGAAATAAGCAAAAAGGACCTTAAAATTAACGAAATACTACTTAATTAAGAAATAGAGGTCGAATAAAAACCAAAATACTAAATCTATAAAAAAAGGAGCAAATTTAAATAATTTTTCAAGAAGAAAAAACAAGATATAGCAGAAGAGAAAACGATTGATTTAAATTGAGGATGGGATACAGCAAGTTCAAGAAGAATGAAGAAACAGCAAGGATTATAAATAGTTATAAAATTATAAGGAATAAAATCATCAGGATGAGGTCATCGATTACTTTTCTTATTAAATGTAGAAATACAGGTATTGCACCGAAATTTATTTTGGACACTACAAAAAATATAAATAACATTTCTGATATTGAAGGGATGCACAACATTAAACACAAAATATTATCATATACAGACAATTTAAACAAGAAACTTTTGAACTTAGCAATTAAACAGAATCATCAATTATTAGGACAATTTAGACGTGAAATGGAAATGTTAATATATACGTTGGAAGGGCATTTTACTTTTAAAGAATTAGAAGAGCTTTTAACATATGATGATATATTAGCAGAATCTTTAAGCAAGAAGATCAAGGCTGTACATAAAAAGAAATTTAATAATCTTTATGAACTACAAAAAAAGAAATTAGGAATAAAATTTAATAAGATGTGGTTTATAAATAAGTCCGATATTGATATTCCGCAAGATGTACAGTGGGTGCTTTCATTAGGACCAAAACATGGTTTACCAGTTGAGAAGCGAGATTTTCCGGTTCTAAAGGTAATAGCAGATAGTGAAGAATTTTTACAGACTATAGAAGATAAGGAGGAACAGGAGATTGCTAGATCAAGGTTTGTAATGATGATAGATAATCATATAAAAAATGCTAGAATGTCAGATAGGGACAAATTTGTATTAGATAGAGTTAAGAAAGCAAAAAAATTTTTAAAAGAAAATAAAGATGTGCTTATTCTTAATTCAGACAAAGGTAATAAAACGGTAGCCTTGAACAGAATTGATTATGAATCCAGAATGGATCATATTATTAATGATACTACTGGATACTCTCTTATTAATAGAGATCCGACGAATAAATTACAAAAGCAGAATAATGAAATTGTAGAGAAACTATTTAAAACTGGAATCATCACAAGGGAGGATAAGTTCAGGCTTAAAACTAATGTAGATATTGCACCAAAGTTGTATGGAGTTCCAAAAGTTCATAAGGAGGATTTTCCATTGAGGCCTATTTGTTCTTGTGTTAATGCTCCATCATATGAACTTTGCAAATATGTTTCAAGTATTCTTAAGAAAATTAATGATGATTCAAGATATAATATAAAGGACTCATTACAATTTAAAGATAAAATTAAGAATTTGAATTTAGATAGTGATGATAGATTAATTTCATTAGATGTAGTATCGTTGTTTCCAAGTATACCGGTTGACTTAGCTATACATATAATAGCAGAAAAATGGGATAAAATAAAGCAACACACAAATATAGATAGAGATTTTTTCTTGCGGATAGTTGGTTTTTGCATAGACGAAAACAGATATTTTCAATATAATAATATGTTATATAACCAGCAAAGAGGACTTCCAATGGGATCTCCAGCATCGCCGATTGTGGCTGATTTAGTTATGGAAGAATTGCTTGATTGTTGTGTTGAAAAATTGGCTATTAAACCAAAAATAATTACTAAATATGTTGATGACTTATTTTGTGTTATTTCTGAGGATGGGATAGATAATGTTTTAAATATTTTTAATAATTATCACATCAACATTAAGTTTACTATTGAAAGGGAATCTAATTCAAAATTATCATATTTGGACACATTGATAATGAGGAGAAATAATGCTTTAATGATAGATTGGTATCAAAAACCTAACTCATCAGGAAGGATTATAAACTATTTTTCGAAACATCCCAGAAGAATAATTTTCAATACAGCAAAGAATTTAATAAATAGAGTTCTAACAATTAGTGATAATCAGTTTCATTACAAAAATAAGGAGATTATTAAAAAAATTTTAATAGAAAATAGTTTTCCTATAGGAATTGCGAATAAATTAATAGCAAGACATAGAATGGAAGAGAGACATGGCAGACATAACAACGTAAACATAACAGAACCTAAAGTGTATAAATCACTTACATATATCCCAGAGATATCAGAAAAGTTAGAAAGATCTAACATGTTTAATAAGGAAAAGTATATGATGGCCCATAAAGCTTATAAAACAATAGATGCATTATATAGTAAAATGAAAGATAAAGTGGACAAATTTGAAATATCAAATGTAGTTTATAGTATCCCATGTGGTGGAAATGATGTAGAAAATTGTAGTGAGGTGTACATAGGAACAACTAAGAATAAGCTTAAAACTAGATTAGCTGGACATAAATCAGATCAGAAGTATAGGTCAACTAATTTGACGCATAAGACTGCATTGACTGCACATTGTGCAAGACTAGATCATTTTCCAAAGTTTAAAGACACAAAGATATTGAATAGGGAAAGTAATTATAAACGTAGATTTACATTAGAAATGTTGCAGATTATTAGTACACCAGCTGATAGAAGGATTAATTATAAGGCAGATATAGATAATATAGCTCAGATATATAAGTATTTAGTTAAGAATTAGAATGTTATCTTGTTATTTTTTGTGTTCACCGTTAATGTTAATAATGTTTTATAATAATTGTATTGTATGTTAATTTAAGTGGGAGGGAAATATTTTTTAATTTTTATTTGTTATTTTTAAAAATTTCAATTTGTATACGTTCTTGTTGTTACTTTTTCAAAAATTGTTGTAAAATTATGTGAAAATATGTATTTCAAAAATGATTTTCTTTCATTCATATGTATAGTGGCTTTGTTTGGTTGTTGTTATTTTTTATTGTTTTTTACATTTTTAACATTTTTTCAAAATTGTATATATTGTGTGTATGTATGAATTTTCATTCATTGTAGGGTTTTGTATGTTTGGTTATTGTGGTTATTATTGATTTTATATATTTTTCAAAATTGTATTTATATATGTATTTGTATTTTTTCATTCATAAGTATGTATGTATGTATGTATGTATGTATGTATGTATGTATGTTTTTTTTTTTTTTTTTTTTTTTTTTTTTTTTTTTTTTTTTTTTTTTTTTTTTTTTTTTTTATTCGCGGGGTGAAAAACCATCGAAAGGCACTGGCAGTGATGGTGGTTGCCAGTAGTGCGAGACTTTAACTCGCTAAAAAACACCCCTTCGCCCTGACCCAGATGCTCCCCGAGGGACTGCCGCAAGGCTTTACGTCTCGGGGTGGGAAAGGTGATACACCCTACATCTAAACTAAACTACATTGATTCTGCTGCGAATCTGTTCTAACCTACGAAGTTCCAACAGAACCAATTTTACAAAACTACAGACGTACGTCCAGTTGCACAAAGATTCCAACATGATTGGAACGATACTGCTCGGACTGATGCTACGTCCTAGGACTGTTTCTAAATATTCCCTATCACTATTAAACCGTGGACAGATGAAGAACACATGCTCAGCATCTTCCAAGACATTACCATCACAACTCGGACAGAACGGAGTACTGTCATGTCCAAAACGGTACAAGTACGACCTAAAACAACCATGCCCAGTTAGAAACTGTGTTATATAGTAGTTCAAATCGCCATGCTTTCTTGATAGCCATGCTCTGATGTCTGGTATCAGTAAGTAGGTCCATCTTCCCTTGTCAGCTGTCGCCCATCTTTCTTGCCATTTTGGCAGACACGATTCTCTCAACCCAACCGAGATGTCCGAAGCGGCCTCTAGCTCGATCGGTATCATGCCGGCAATGACAAAAGCGGCCAGGTCCGATACAGTTCGGAATGCGCTACATACACGCAAGGCGATCAGCCTATACACAGGAGATATCAGGTTCACATAAGTAGGATATCTAAGTGAGCCTGACCATATTGGCGATGCATATAAGATAATGCTTCTTACTACACTAGAGAGTATTTTCCTCTGCAGATATTTTGGACCTCTTGTATTCGGCATGATCCGGCATAGCGCTGTGCATGTTTTTGATGCTTTACTGCCTATGTACTTCAAGTGCTCTTGAAAAGACAGACGAGTGTCAATCATGACCCCAAGGTATTTTAAACATTCCTTAGATTCTATGCTACACGTGCCAATATTTAGCCTGACAGTTTCCCTAACTTTCCTACTACTAATCAGAACCGCTTCCGTTTTATGGTCAGCTAGAGTTAGGCCCATTGATCTTAGCCAAGATCTTACGATCTGAATACTGGCGTTTGCAATGGTTTCCACCTCTAGTAACTCTTTCCCTTCACACACTAACGCTATGTCGTCTGCGAATCCAACTATCTTCACCTTTTCCGGTAGATCCAATCTTAATACTCCGTCGTACATGACGTTCCACAATAGTGGGCCAAGAACTGAACCTTGAGGCACCCCACCAATGATCTTGCGCCTCTTAGTACCTTTATCGGTATCATAAACTAGCTCTCTATCCCGGAAATAGTCCCGTACAATTGCTAGTAGATACCCTGGGATGTCTATACGGACCAAAGCATTAACTATATGCTCCCAGTTTGCCGTATTGAAGGCGTTTTTTACATCTAGGGTTATAACCACACAATACCCTTTTGTTCCATTCCTCCACCTCTTCCCTTGGATAGCTTGAGCAGCGGTTTCTACTACAACTTTGATAGCGTCCACCGCTGACTTTGCTTTCCTGAAGCCAAATTGGTTATCTGATAAACCTAGGTTAGCTTGTACGCAATCTTCCAATCTTCTGCAGATTATACTCTCCAGAAGTTTTCCACTTGTATCTATCATACAGAGCGGACGATAGGAGGAAGGGTCGTCTAGCAGCTTGTTATCCTTAGGTAACAACACCAATTTCTGCCTCTTCCAGATTGTTGGAAAAGTTCCCTGAATCAAGCATGCGCTTATTACTTTCAGGAAATAATCAGGATGGAGCTTAACAGCCTCCTTCAGTACCATATTTGGGATGCAATCTAAGCCTGGTGCCTTCTTGTCTTTGAATTTTGAGACAGCACCTTCTATCTCGACGACCGTAACCGGAGGAATGTCGAATAATTCAGCTGGATAGCTGTGTTGCCATGTCGGAGCTTCCTGTTGAGGAAAAAGATGGTCTACAATTCCGTTCAGGATATTCTCTTCTCTTGGCGGTGATGGGCCAAGACATTTAAGTTTCCTGGTTACTAGCTTATATGCTAAGCCCCAAGGATTACTATCTATTTCATCACAAGCATCCAGGAAACACCTACGCTTGCTCCTACGAATTGCAATCTTCAATGCCTTTCTTTTATCCCTATACAACTGGTGCTGCACGTTATTCTCTAACCGACCCCTCGTTCGTGTATACCGCCTTCGGGCGCTAATACACTCTGAACGCAAGCTAGCAATTTCATCATTCCACCAATACACTGGAGGCTTATTTGGCGATCTTTTTCGCCTTATCATAGCTACATTGCAGGCACTAGTGATATTGCGCACTAATTGCACTGCCATGTCTTCTGCTGAACCAGCCATTTCCATGTTCTCCATGCAGGCTGCGAAGCTATCCTTATCAAAGGTATTTACCTTCCATCCTGTCAAGACACGTGCTTGTACAATAGCACGGGGCTGTGCGTCTTGCACATCTATTATTATAGCGCTATGATCGCTATGTGTATAGATGTCAGATATTCTCCAGTTCACTTGGGTTGCGATACTGGCACTGACGAATGTAATGTCAATTACTGAGCCAGCATCACCCCTTCTGAAGGTGTGTTCAACTCCATTATTGATGAGTACAACACCCAGTACAGAAAAGGCTTCCAAGAGTATTCTTCCTCTTGCGTTTGCTGAGGGACAGCCCCATTCAACAGCCCACGCATTGAAATCACCTGCTATTATTACGGGGGTTCTTCCTACTGCATCCGTTACAATACTGTCAACTATTACCCGAAAGTCTTCTATAGAATACCTAGGGGGTATATAACAGCTGTAAATAGTGATGCCAGATATAACCGCTCGAGCATATCCGCATTGCGTTGTTATTCTATCGCGTATGGTTAGCGTGCTGGTGTTCCATATTGCCGATGTACCCGTGTTATCGGAAACCCAGTTTACAGATGCCATGGTCCGATATGGCTCACTTAGAATAGCGACATCTACACTTATATCTCGAACGCTTTGCTTAAGAAGCTCCTGGGCTGCCTGGCAATGGTTGAGATTTAACTGTAATATACGCATTTTGGTGACTTAGGTTCTACTCTACTCCCTAAGTTTCTGTAGAGCTCTTTTATAAAACGGGCAAACTGCACCTCCGGTGACATGGTCACTAACGGTGTCTGCTCCCTTCTTGCAGAGCAAGCAGGATGGTTTATTGGAACAGGTTCCAATTTTGTGGCCCGTTTTGCCACACCGTAGGCAATTCCCTGAAAGGTCTTGCCCCTTACAGTTCCCTGCTACGTGTCCATAATCCAGACATTTAAAGCATCTTTTTGGTGCTACCTTTTCGCGTATTCGGCAAACCACCCAGCCAATACGTATCTTTGCCATCTCTATAAGGCGGCGAGCTATCAGTGCACTCACGCCAATTGTGGCGGTCTGTGTCCCACCATATGCTCTCCTTAGCGACTTAACTGCCGTAGGGTGCAAAGCTTTAAATTCGTCAGATATTTTGACGAGAGCTTCATAAATATCCTCCTTAGAGGTTACTTCGTCTATATCCCTAATCTCAAGCCTGACCTCATGAGAAAGTGATCTAACCTTAGCAGCATCACCTAGCACCTCTTCTATAGCCGACCTAAATTCGCCCGTATTCTGGTGCGCGGGTCTATTCAGCTCAAACAACAGTTCACCCTTCCCTGTCTTCCTAATGCTCTTCACATTTTGACCCAGGTTGTTTAGCTTAGGGTCCCTCTTCACCTGTCTGAGAATATCCGCATAGGAAGTATCTCCACAGGTTTTAATCACTATAGCATCTGGTTTAACGGACGCTTTCTTTGTTTTAGCCCTTGGGCCAACCTTAACCCAGCCAGGATCTTTAGCACTTAGATCCGGTTTGCCAGCCAAGTTTGAGTTTATAGCCTTGGGTATAGTGTGTCCACCTACCCTGACTACTTTATTAGGGGTTGTTCCCCTATTCTTTTTAGCTCTGTTACCTTTTGGGCTTAAGTCCTCCCTTCTACGCTTTGGAGTTCCGCCCATCACAGGATTGAGCCTTGGTGGTTCGTCTGTTTGAGTATGCGTACTAGTATGTGCTTTCTTTGTACTACTAGCACTTCCACTACTCAATTCATCTGAGACCTGCATGTACAATGCCTGTATTTCACGTGACATTGTCACTATTTCCTTATGCACGTTTGAACGTGCCTTTAGGAAAGCTACGAGCTTTGAGATCTTCTCTCCTAGCCTCTGGACGTTATTTTGTCCATTTTCACTATTTTCAACGGTGCCTGGCACCGGAACGGTCCTACTCACCGCTGTAGGAGGTGATCTGGTTATCACCGATTTCTTAGCAAAAGGGTTTACAATTTCACCCATGCTCAACTCATTTATACTCTCATTATTATTATTATTACTTTTATTCATTTTTTCAGTTGGGTCCCCGCTTAAAGCTGTAGTCTCCGTTTGCCGCACACTCAATAAAAAGTTTTTTCTTTGTCCAAAACATTCCCGCATTTTCCGGGTTAAGTTAATTTTATTAAAATTTAGTTCACTTTTTGTTGAGTGAATGTGCAGTTACCCTTGTAGTGACCCCGAGGGTGGCTATGCAAGCAGTGAGTTCCTCGCGAGGGTTGACACAAGGCCTTATGAGACTTGTGTACAGAGCCAGGTCGGGAGCTGATTAGGAGTCATCTCAACTAACCCTGCACAGCCAAAAACTATTGGCTACAAACTTTGATCATACTTTAAGCCCCTGCCAGGGTTTTACCGGGACGGAGGTAGCTTCCGCATTAGCCCGTGAGCCATTTCAGCACGATGTCACTCGTGCTTAATCAGGTCACGGAATACGTCAGCTCCCAGCCCATAATCGTCTGCGTCAGGTCGTCATCCAATCCATTATCGCTGTCACACAGTTAGTTCATTCTCAACTTTTGTTGAGAACTATTCAGTAGCGCCACGAGAAGGCCGTGTGACAACTTGGTTTGAGCAGGGACAAGGATCGCTAACTGGCTACACCCGATGGGAAGCCAGCGCTTTACCTTGAACGCTCGCACCCACGCCACCATGTATGTATGTATGTATGTATGTATGTATGTATGTATGTATGTATGTATGTATGTATGTATGTATATATGTATGTATATATATATGTATGTATTTGTATTTTTTCATTTATAAATATGTATGTTTGTTTGTTTGATTGGTTTTAAAAAAAGTTGTTCAAAAATTGTTATTGTTTTTATTGGTTTTTTACATTTTTATCTTGATCTTAATTATTTGACCTTTTTTTATAAATTAAATTGAAATGTTTTTTAAGCTTGAGGTCAGTTTTGTTTTTTATATAAAAATGTTTTAATTATATTCGATATTTCGTCTTCCTTCGGAAGACTTCTTCAGGAAAATTTTTTTTAGTTTTGTTTACAAAATCAAAAATATTTGAAAACATATTGAAAACAATTTTAACATACATACATAAAAACATTCAACATACATTGTAACAAAAAGTTAAAGTACATAAAAAGATTATTAACATAATGTTTTATACATAGTTATCGATATTTTAATTAGCTAATTTACTACCCTATTCTTATTAATTAAATGCCTATAGTTCTGAGCTAAACTTTCTGTATCTTTTCTAAAATTAATTCTATTAGCTATTGGTACATCAATTATCTGCAACATCTCCAACATATACCGTTTTCTATAACTAGTTTCTGTATTTAATATTGAAACCTTATTAAAATCCGGATTGTGATTTAAATCACGACAATGTATCGACAAAGCCGTCTTCTGTGACGAATTAATATTCCTATATTTCTGATCAGACTTATGTCCTGCTAATCTAGTCTTCAATTTATTCTTTGTTGTTCCTACATAAACCTTATCACACTGTTCCCTATCATTACCGCCACAAGGTATTTTGTATACTAAATTTGACTTATCTAATTTATTCAATCTATCTTTTGTTTTACTAAATAATCCACCCACTGTTTTATAAATCCTATGTGCTATTTTATACTTTCTTTTATCAAATATACTAGTCCTTTGTAACCTTTCAGACAAACCAGGTACATAAGCTAACGATTTATATACTTTTGTTTCCGTACTAACATCTAATCTATTACTACTATCATGCTGTCTAATTAATTTGCAAACAAGGGCTTTAGGAAAACTATTATCATATAATATACTCTTCAAAATAGTTTCATTCTTCTTATGAAATCTAATATCGCTTATATTAAATACTCTGTCTATAAGATTTTTAGCTGTATTTATTATCACTTTCTTTGGATGTTTTGAGAAATAATTTATTATTCTTCCAGAAGATGTTGGTTTCTGATACCAATCTATTAATAAATTATTACCTTTTCTCATAACTAATGTATCTAAATATGCAATTCTATTGTTTAATTCACGTTCAATAGTGAATTTAATGCATGAGTCAAAAGAGTTCAAAGTTGATAATAACAAACTAACAACATCTTTATTTATAATACAAAATAAGTCATCTACGTACTTAGTTAAGATCTTAGGCTTAATTCTCAATTTCTCAAGACATGAATCCAATAAATTCTCCAACACAATATCTGCTACAACAGGGGAAGCTGGAGATCCCATAGGAAGCCCCTTATTTTGTGAAAAGATTTTATTATCATATTGAAAATATCTGTTATCAATTAAACAAAATCTAAGAATTCGTAAAAATAAGTTCTTATTCATATTTGTGAATTCTGATAATCTGCTCCAGTTATCTTCAATAATATCAATTGCAAGTTCAACCGGCACACTAGGAAAAAGTGAGACAACATCTAAAGATATTAATTGTTCACTATTCTCAATCCTAATGTTTTTAATTCTATCTTTAAATTGAATAGAATTTTTAACATTATACTTAGAATTCACTGTTATGTTTTTAAGAATGTGAGTAATATATTTGCAAAGTTCATATGATGGTGAATTAATAGATGAGCATATTGGTCTCAAAGGAAAATCTTCTTTATGGATTTTCGGTAAACCATATAATCTGGGAGCTACTGCTATGTTTGTTATCAAACTTTTCTTCTCTAAAGGTGAAACAATATTAAATTTAGATAACTCATCAATAAAGTTATTATTTAGCCTTTGTAATCTAGTAGATGGATCTTTATTTAATATTTGGTATGTGGAAGTATCACTTAGAATATTATTTATTCTAGAAATATAATCCATCCTATTCATAACCACAGTCGTGTTACCTTTATCAGCTTTTAAAACCAGTACATCCTTATTTTGTTTTAAAAATTTTTTACAACTTTCAACTTTATTAAGTGTAAATCTATCTCTATTATCTAAATTCATTTTATTAATGTGACTATCAATAACAGTTACAAAATGAGATCTAGCCATTTCTTGTTCCTCAATATTTTCTATAGTTTTAACTAAATCCTCACCATCAGCTATAACTTTCATAACTGGAAAATCTCCTTTGCTAATTGGTAAAGCGTGTTTTTGTCCTAAAGACAAAACCCACTGGACATCAATAGGAATATCTAAATTTGTTTTATTAACAAACCATTTATTGTTGAAACGTATACCTAATTCCCTCATTTGCAAATCAACTAAACAATCAAATTTCTTCCTATGTACCTGTTTCTCTTTTATAATTAATTTCCTGGATAGATTGTCTTCAAAAGATAAAAATCTGTGCATCTCCTCATTACTTAGAAATATTCTTAAATTATTTTGAATCCACTGCATTTCATGTTGTATCTTCTTCAAAAAATTGTGTTTCTGCTTTAATGCCAAATTCAGTATCTTGCTTTGTATAAATTGTACATGTCTCTTGATTGTTTGGTGAATTTGGTTCCCGCCAAAACAGTTTTCATGAAATATATTGAAAATATTTTTAGTTGAATTCCTAATGAATCTCGGAATAATACCTGAATTGCGGCAACGAATAAGGAATGTTATAGTTGCCTTGCATTTAATTATCTTGCTCCTAACCATCTTGAACCTATTTATCAGCTCTCTCACAAATTTATTCTTCTTAAGATGTTGATACGACATTATTTTGTGCTTATTTCTTTGTATATTATCTTGATCTTAATTATTTGACCTTTTTTTATAAATTAAATTGAAATGTTTTTTAAGCTTGAGGTCAGTTTTGTTTTTTATATAAAAATGTTTTAATTATATTCGATATTAAGCCTAAGATCTTAACTAAGTACGTAGATGACTTATTTTGTATTATAAATAAAGATGTTGTTAGTTTGTTATTATCAACTTTGAACTCTTTTGACTCATGCATTAAATTCACTATTGAACGTGAATTAAACAATAGAATTGCATATTTAGATACATTAGTTATGAGAAAAGGTAATAATTTATTAATAGATTGGTATCAGAAACCAACATCTTCTGGAAGAATAATAAATTATTTCTCAAAACATCCAAAGAAAGTGATAATAAATACAGCTAAAAATCTTATAGACAGAGTATTTAATATAAGCGATATTAGATTTCATAAGAAGAATGAAACTATTTTGAAGAGTATATTATATGATAATAGTTTTCCTAAAGCCCTTGTTTGCAAATTAATTAGACAGCATGATAGTAGTAATAGATTAGATGTTAGTACGGAAACAAAAGTATATAAATCGTTAGCTTATGTACCTGGTTTGTCTGAAAGGTTACAAAGGACTAGTATATTTGATAAAAGAAAGTATAAAATAGCACATAGGATTTATAAAACAGTGGGTGGATTATTTAGTAAAACAAAAGATAGATTGAATAAATTAGATAAGTCAAATTTAGTATACAAAATACCTTGTGGCGGTAATGATAGGGAACAGTGTGATAAGGTTTATGTAGGAACAACAAAGAATAAATTGAAGACTAGATTAGCAGGACATAAGTCTGATCAGAAATATAGGAATATTAATTCGTCACAGAAGACGGCTTTGTCGATACATTGTCGTGATTTAAATCACAATCCGGATTTTAATAAGGTTTCAATATTAAATACAGAAACTAGTTATAGAAAACGGTATATGTTGGAGATGTTGCAGATAATTGATGTACCAATAGCTAATAGAATTAATTTTAGAAAAGATACAGAAAGTTTAGCTCAGAACTATAGGCATTTAATTAATAAGAATAGGGTAGTAAATTAGCTAATTAAAATATCGATAACTATGTATAAAACATTATGTTAATAATCTTTTTATGTACTTTAACTTTTTGTTACAATGTATGTTGAATGTTTTTATGTATGTATGTTAAAATTGTTTTCAATATGTTTTCAAATATTTTTGATTTTGTAAACAAAATTAAAAAAAATTTTCCTGAAGAAGTCTTCCGAAGGAAGACGAAATATCGAATATAATTAAAAAATTTTTATATAAAAAACAAAACTGACCTCAAGCTTAAAAAACATTTCAATTTGGTTTTTTTACATTTTTCAAAATTGTATGTATTGTTATGTATGTATGTATGAATTTTCACTCATTGTATGTTTTTGTTTGTTTGATTATTGTAGTTATTATTGTTTTTATATATTTTTCAAAATTGTATGTATGTATGAATTTGTATTTTTTCATTCACATGTATGTATGTTTGTTTGAGTATTTTTAAACATTGTTTCAAAAATTTTTTTTTTTTTTTTTTTTAAACAATAACAAATATTATTGCCCTGAAGAAGCTATCCGAAGGAAAGCGAAATATTGGCATACATATTAAAATAAATAAGCAAAAAGGACCTTAAAATTAACGAAATACTACTTAGTTATAATTAAAAATGATACAAAAGTAAAATAACGTTATTTGTTGTTAACGTCAAGTTTTTTTGCCCAATTGCTATTGAGTAGCGCGTTAAGATTGTTAAGGCCTTTAACAAATCAATATTCATTCGTGTTTTTTTTTGTGTCTGCCAACATGAGAATCAGGAGCAAATTTAACTAATCCGGGTCTATAGAAAATGTACAAAAATGGGTGTTCCGATCAAAATGTATTTCACAAACTCCATGTTTTTTTTTATCACTATATTCAACCAAATAAAGGGTGTTTAAATCTTAAGAGCCGATGTTAATTTTGAATAAAGCACAAATTGCTTGCGAATTATTGGCATTTGTTTTTATTATGATAAAATTGGTATAATTCAATTATGCATGGAACACTACCACACCGCCGAATGTCCTGTGTCATGATTTCATGGACATTATGACACTGGACATTCGGCGCCGGTTTTGCCTTCATACTTCCTTTATGAGTGATCAAGCAATGCAAAGTAATAAAGATTATCAAGTCCAAAGACTCGTTTAGCAGTTGGACAGTGTACTTACATATATCAGTATCTGAGGATTTTAATATTATTATCAATACATAAAACAATTTTCTTTCATTTGATTGCTTATCAGATAAATCAAATTGCTTGCCCTTTATATTATTATATGCGTATATATTTCTTTTCAAATAACAGCACTTAGAAAACACAGAAAACGTAATAGCAAAATTATAAACAAATCATACCAGATGACAAAAGGTGTTGTCGTTTTGACAACATTTGTTCTTAATTGAACAAAGCGATCTCATCTTGACAACAAGACATTCTGAATTTAATACCGGTATTTTTGTGCCATCTATTCGCAATTTGGTGGCGGTATGTTCACAGTTTAACAAGATATGCATTATCATTCGCTGACAAAAATTAAAGTACGTCATTGTTTCGACGCATACACGTTTCAACCCAGTTGGCAACTGAGTCGGTTGTTGTCCAAATTAAAGCGTGTATGGCTTTGTCAGTTGATTAGTTTGGCAGTTGTTGAGTTGCATGAAGAAAAATTAAAATGTTTTGATTTTTTCAAAGCTGACTAGCAAGTCTTTCAATTCGATTGTGTTGTGTGTGTTCGAGTCTCTTGATCTGTGGCTGTGTTCTGAAACTTTGGCGAGAAGTTCTCGCGTCGAAAACTTGTGAAACAAATTATTCAATCGTTTCTCGAAAAGTGAGAAAAAACTGCGTCTGTAACTCATGTCGAAAACTATCCAAAGCGATTACGTCGTTACGTTAGAAATGTCCGAAAGTATAAAACGATGCCGACATGCAATTTTAAAAATGAAAGCGCCAGCCACAATTAGTACCGCCGCCAACCAAAAATTACTAAAGTTAAGAAATTTTGTTCGACGGCGTCATATTATTACCGCCGGCTATTCTAGAAAATGTATGGTGTGGCTCTAACGTTTAAATTGTATTTACAAATACATACTTATATACATACTTGTGCACAAAATTTTGTAAAATTAAAAAACAACTGCAATTTGTGAATTCTGAAAAAACATTATAAAAGTATTACAATATACTTTGTTGGGTTGGAAATTAAAATTGTAGAAATTACAAACTTATATAAGTATTCCCTTAAAACTTGTTGTGTGAAGGGTTGTGTTAAAATAATAAAACAATTATTCTGAAATAAATATATATATTAAACTTAATTTAACAGCAAAATATTTTTTTTTCAGTATTATTATTCATTTAACGATGATTATTGTTATCTGAAATACTATCTCACAGGCTTTTTATTTGCGAGATATAATGACAGTTGAAAGCGGGAAATTTTTTAGCAAAAGTTTTACAGACACAGTTTTTCTGTAAAATGGCGAGTAATTTCCTTACGTGACAGCTAGTACTCACCAAAAAAAAAGTTATAGCTACAGTTTAGTGAGAAAAGCAGGTGTTTGTTTCAACTTTGTTTCATTTCACACGTTTCAGTCGAAAAGTTTCTCGTTGGGAGAGTTACAGAACACAGCCAAAATTTATATTTGTAGTGTTTTTGCAAAGAGAATTTTATATATTTTTAAAATTGCCTATAATTTCATTGAATTTAACAGTTGAATGAAAATCTTTTAATTCAGTTTATGACTCAATTCACAATTGAGTTGAAGCGTGTATGGGCCGCTCTACAATTAAAATTTTCAACTTCTAAAAATTTTTTATTATTACTTAAGTTATGGACGTTATGCCACTTTGCAAAGTGCCATAATATACACGGACTTTACGACATTTCCCTGATGGACATTATGTCACCTTCAAGAGTGTCTTAACGTCCATGTACCTTTTGACACTTTAAGTGTGTCATAACGTCCCTGGACTTTATGTCACTGCGCGTTATGACATACCACCAAATAATTTATGTAATTCAATCGAGTTAGCGAAAAAGCAACTTGCTTGTAACAAAAGAAAGTATTATTTTACCACCAGTAACGCCATTGCTAATAGATACTAAAAATTACAAAATTATCTTATATTTACAAAAACTATTTCATAAAATGTTCATAGATATATATGGTACACTCGTACTTACAAGTTGTGCTGCTGTTGTAAATAATATATTACTTAATAAAAAAAACTTTTGTATTTAACAGAACTTCATTAACTTGCTAACATGACATTGGCTTGTTGTTGCGAAACATTTTCTCTGTAACTTGCAATATTCTTTGTCATCAAACGTACATTGCAAAATAATTTCTCTAAAGCTTCTTATGAATGTTTGCTTGTTAATGTAACGCCTAAACATCATAATATGGCTAGAAAATAACAAGAACAACAAACATACAAATTTAAGACACTTAAGATTGTATAAAAATACAAACAGTTTTTAATTCGCATGTTCGTGTATTCACTACGATGGAAAACATTTACACTTGTTCTGATGTTTGTTTGTTGCTTGCTTACAAGACAAAAATAAAAAACAAGTTGTTTAACATGTAAACAATCTCACAGAACAAGCAGTAGTAGGGTTCAATATTGGCAGGAATTTGCCTTGTAAAATATACATCTCATGGCTTGTAGTGGTATATAGTCAGGTAAAATATTTAGAAAAGGTTTGATATTTGTATTTTTGCACTAACATTTGCTTTCAACTCTGAGCCCCTCTAATTTAGTTACATCCAAAGACAAAATGATCAAATTTGCGAATTTTTTACTTTCAAAGGCTTGTAAGCATGTGTACTTGTTTTAGTGGTAAGAACAACATTTCGGTTTTACATATTTAAAATTTTATTATTCATTCACGCAGACATTTTTCAATATTTTGTAACCGGTGAAATGGTTTGTGCGTTTTCCAATATCCATTATAAAAAGGGGTAAGGGGTATTTACGCGTTACGCAACAGTTTGTAGAGCTTTCTCGTTATGCATTTGGAGAGTTGGTGGGTCGCAGTACTTTAAGGGCATTGGTACTTAACAAACTTGCCTGAGCACTTTGCGATATAGACCAAATAGCGGGTATTTTTCTTTCTTTCCTAACATTTTCAGATAATGTAATTGTGAGGTAATTTTCTAACAATAAAACTATAAATTTTTCTGACAATTGCCGTGCAAGTTGACAATGAGTATTGTAACGACAGTTTTTCATTGTCATGCAATTGTTAGTAATTTGCTAATTAAAACAATATTATCATATATAACAACGGTTAACGGAGTTGGCAGCCCGAAATTTATAAAGAATATCAGTTTTTAAATCCATTCTTGTAGTTTCCCACAAACCTTTCTCCTTATTTTATTAGGTGTACAACTTTGCTTCCACCGTTTTTCAATAGATGGCTTTAGCGGTAAGTTGAAGTATTTGTACACATAATGCCATCGAAATATTAGTCGATTTATGTCTGTATTATAAATTTATACTCGATTACATGTGTGGAATGTTTTAATTTTCTGTTTTAATAAAGGATATTTCAGAATGTTTCTTTGGTTTTAGATGTTAAATAAAAAACTATAATATCAATTAAAAATCGTTTTATTTATTATTAAATTAAAGAGCAGTTCTTGAAATTTGTTTATGAAAGACAACCGTTTGCAAATGCGCACCATTCGCTTCTTCACATTCATTTAAGCTGGAGCTAAAATTTTCAATCACTCGCTGTAGCATCGCTCTTGGAATAGGGTTGATTTCTTCAGTGATTCTTTGCTTCGAAACTTTACGCTTTAGGTAGCCCCAGAGAAAAAATCCAGCAGGCGTTTAATCAGGGCTCCTCGGTGGCCAGTTGATGTCTTGTATCTCTCTTCCAGGGAACAAACATGAGAAGTGGCTCCTTCTGGCTGGAAAAAGGTGTTGCGGTTGTAGCAATCTTAGGTTTGTATTTCTGTAGCTAAAAAAGTCCGCATCATATGGCAATATCGATCAGAACTAACGGTCTAAGTACGTTTTCGGACATTCTCAAAAAAGTAAGGACCGATAATTTCTTGACTTGATATGGCAGCCCAAACAATAAATTGGCGAGTGCAAACTCTAGGATGTCGCATGACTTATGTTGTGTTGGCTTCCGAAACCCTTACCAAGGGTATAAATTGGCAGAACGGGGATCAGCATGTCCCTTGGGTAGCTCTGCTTGCGGTTCGACCCGGGCAGATCATGGTTGAGGTGCCAACGTTCTGGCTGTGGTTGAAACCTAAAACGCAGGAAGGAGGTGTTAGTACCGTTGATAATTGTTTGGTGTGTGGATTTTTTCGAGGACTAATGATCTCCCAAGGGTCTGTTGCCTATATAACAGATACCTATACTGTAAGGAACCAGTGTTGATGGTTGACGGGTGAGTTGGTTTAAGAGCTGATGCTCTTAGTGGGCTTCGGCCTACCAACTCATTAAGCCTTGTGCTCCATTGATTGCTGGAAAATTACATACAGGAGGGCTTAGAGAGCCCGAACTCCTCAACAAGAAGTTGCTCATATGACCGCAATCATATGGCAAGAATTGCTACCTGTGCGAGCCTAGTCAGCCACACGGGGGCGCTGGTGAATCGTGAATAATTCACTCCGTGGAGTTGGTCCATCATCAGATTAGGCCGTAAAGGCAGGTGCTGATGTTAATCATTTTCACAGTCTTATTTGCTACAACAAACGAGGGACTTTTTCCCCTCTTTGCCCAAAAAACAGAGTGCCCTGGTCTGGAATACGCCAACGCAAAACCTGTTATCCGAGGGGAATGAGTTAACAGGGTTGTATAGCCTACTGTCACCTATAAGCTTATTCGCTCTCTCTCTCTCTCTCTTTCTCTCTTGCATTCGGTCGAGTAGCCCCAAATTAGATTTTGAAGCGCCAACCTAAACATGAGAATTCCATTCGCGGTCGGATATAGTTGGTATAAATAATGAGTTCGGACGGAGTAAAGTACATCTTACACAGTTTCAAAAAATTTAAACACTTGAATGCTTCTTTAGAGACATGAAAAATGTGCTCATTGCAGCGAACAGAGCACTGGATTTTCATGCCCAGGAAATCAAGAGCATCAATCATCAGATGAAGCATAAAAACAATTGAAATATTTTTAAATTGAAAAGGGTTTATTTCTATTTTAAAATTTAATAATGACGAGCAACCCGATTGTTGCTCAAGTCAGTGAAAATTATAATTGTTCTTAAAACTAAAATTATGTCCACTTATATACTACTTATGAAAAGTTCTAGACGACTCATAATATTATAATTAATGTTTGAGAGACCAATTTGGTTCCCACGGCTTAGAGGTTATCTGATCAGACTTTACCTATGCATACATAAACTGTCAGTTTGGAATGTGCATGTGTGGCGCGATTCAAGTGTTTAGATTTAATTGTAACAGTGCAACACACATGCATACGTACTTTCATAAACCAAATCATTCGTACCTCAAGTGTATCCTCAAATGATTGCACTTAGCAGGCACACTGTCGCGACAACGGCCAGTGACAGAAAAGGAGTCAACTGACGAGGGTTATGAATTTAAAAGTAACTTAATATTATTTTAGTTATTCCTTGTACATGCCTTTAATAGGATACATTCCTGTTATGGCTAAAAGAATGAATTAATGTCTTGATCATGTTACAAGCAACAACTGCGGTCGTGTGTTTATGTGTTAATAAACATTAACGTACGTACGACCGTTGAAGGCGACCCTGTTTTTACGACTCCACTCGTAGATTAATATAAGATCACTATTCAGTGGGCTATTTATATTTTGCCTCTTAGCAACGATCTCCGATAGTCTGGGCCTATAACTAAATGAATATGAATGGTAGATGCTGCTGTCGTACCGGAAATAGTGGATAGAGTTGGAAGTTTGATATAGAAAGTCATTGAGAAAAATAAGATATAGTGTAGAGGAAAGAACGGAATCTTGTGGTACTCCTGAATTAACCTTGAACTCGTTTGATGAGACTCCATCTATAACAACTCGTGTAGTGCGGTCTATGAAAAAGATCAATATAAACTGAGAGAAGTCATCACCTACACCAAAAGCAGTAAGTTTTGCCAGCAGTTACGACATACACCGAAATTATGGTTTGAGTGGCACCATTTATCCGAGATATATCCCAAATGATCGCCAGTAGAGCGGCCGTTACGAAATCAATATTGGCGATCACAAAAATTTATGCAACTCTAGGTACCTCACAAGGTGCTAGTTTACCATACTTTCTACTACATAGTACATACAAAGAACTGTTGGACCGTTCAATTTTCGAAAAAGAGAGCCGGAAAGTATCATGATATTTTAAAAAATGCCACAAAAGGGTATTTTTAAAAAAAGTGTATAAAAAGACACATAAACATTGAAGTGGGTCAAATTGGTGTTTTAGTACCAAAAAGATAATACTGCACATAAACTTTGCAACTAAGTTGAGTTTATGCTGTTTGTTTAGCATCTTTCGTAAGCAAAAGGTAAAAGCTGCTACGTGATTACATGTTATTTATCTTTAAAATATGCTTTATTCATATATCCTCAAAACATTGAACTCCAAAATAAATTTACTTTCTTCCACACATGCTGCTCATTTTCCACAATACATTGTAATCATTGTTGTTGATTTTTATGATAAGTGTTACAGCAGATCCTCAAAAGCCCATGTACGCACATAAATGTACACCAATGCATATGTACAAATACACACTAGCAGTATGTTGTAAACATTAATATTGTTTTCATTGTCACTTTAGTCATGCTGCATTATTTTAAGTCTTGTAGTTCTATTTGTTAAACATTTTTGCAACATCGATGTGTTGAAAATGTTTGAAAAAATACAACATTTCCTAAAGATAGCATACGAATACATTTTAAAGTGCACATTGTTGCTAGTAAGTTTATGAATAAAGGAGTGGTGTTTAAGTGAACACATCAGGTTTTCAGTGCACTTATCTTTTTTTCATTTATTATATTCAGATGAAAAGCAGTCATTAACATTAAGCTGATTTGTTTCTATTCTAAAGGGCTCAATAATCTTAAATAAGTTTTGTTGAATACCTTCAATTAGCTGGTAATGATCACATTTTGAGAACTTAGAACCTTTCTTTAACATATTTGGTTGTTACTTCTTTTATCGTCGCTGTTTGTTATTTTTTATCAAAAATCCTAAAAGTTAAAAAACTTATATTCGCACGTTCAAAGCTTAAGGTCAAACTAATAAAACAGAAACTAAAAAATAGTTATAGATATTATTCTCAACTACTATTCATAACTAGTTCAGAAACTGTTTGCAGCTAGTAAAACAAATAAAACAATAATGTTATGTTAGGTTTTACAAGCCGCCAGTTTCAGGAAGCCAGCCTACTAGGGTCCTTTCTTGGTCTCGTTGTGTTGCCTGAGAGAGGAGTGCAGCCTGACGGTTCCGATCCAAACCCACCCGAAAGCCACATTCCACATACCGATATATCTGCGAACCCGTGCAGCATCGGTCCGCGCTTTCATAGAACAGAGAGCCGGGCACCGACAGAGCAAGTGCTCAACACTCTGTTCCTCGTCCTCATCCCTACAACTTCTACAGAAATCATTAAATGGAAAATTTAACCTCCTAGCATGCATCCCTATATGACAATGTCCTGTCAGAACTGCCACCAAGGGGAAGACCTCTTAGGACCGTAGTCTTCTTACAATCATACGTAGGTAATAAAACAATAAATTGTTGATAATATTTATTTAAATCAGTAATAAATTATTGAAAGGCTTATGAAGCTATTAAAAAGCAAAAGTTTCTGCCTTAAAAAATATATTACAGCTTGTTTTCTATATTTATGTTCTAGATGCTTACATACGGGATTACTGTACGGGGGATTACTGTGAAGGGGAGAAGATAGTTAACAAATTAATACTTTTTGAAAAAATTTAAAATGACAGTTATTTTTTGATCAGACCTCGTAGATGGTGCCCCGAACACTAAGTGGGTTTGTTGCGTTAAATCTAGTCGATGTGTTGAAATATATATCTGGCTGGTTTACCTTTTGCGAAACCGGATGCACATAGCGTGTGATACCATCACATCGCCATGTGCATTTTCTTCCAGACAATTTGTGCATCAACCATACCTCTCACCTACTTTTTCACGCGCCTGCGCCGTCAGGCGTAGAAACTTACGACACCGACTTAACCCATGACGTATTTTGCATAACGTGCTCTTATAGAATGCCGCAGTTTACCATCTACTTATAGTGGTTTGTAGGAATTTCAGACTGGCGCTTTGCCGTCAATCTGCGACTTAGTCTATATTAGTAAGAAAGCCTAATGAAGTATGAAATTTCAACAGATTCAAAGTAAAATAAAGCAGAATTGTTTAGCTCGAATTTGCTGTCAGTGCCCTAAAAATCAATTTTGTTCAACCAGAATAAATGCCTTGTTTCCTTTACTTGATAACTGATTAACTTGGCTGCAAGTCTATCTAAAACCAAAAAGTACTGCCGATACAGTGACGAAACCGATGCATTCATACAAAAGTCATGGTAGCAAATGACGTCAAATAATTTGGCATGGCATTAATAATGTTCCCAAACGTAAGCTAAAAGAAGCAATAGTTTTCAATATTTATGATGAGTCAATCTTTATATATTTGCTTTTACTATTTCGAAATTGTTGTTTATCGCATAAAAGTTTGTCTTACAAAACGCGAGGAAAAAAATCCGATTGATATTGAAATGGTTTTCAGTATCATTTTGCCAACTTAAGACTACATAAATCCAACAATAAACACCAGCTAGATAAATACCGATAAATTATAAACTTTTTAATGTTTAAGCCCATATGAAAAATTGCTATTAACATTTTGTGTGAAGCCTTAAAATATGCACATATTTTTAAGCGAAATAAGTAAATCAAAAACCAGATATGTTTTGATTTACGATACTTCTGTTCAAAAACAAACAAGTCCAACAACAACAGCAAAGCAAAACAAACGTATTCAAAAGTCTAAAGTATTCAAAGAAACGACAAGAGTTGAAAATTGTTTGCATAAAATGAAAAAAAAAAGTTTTAAACTTTCTCTTTTAAAATGTTTGTGTTTGTTTAATGCTTTTTTTAACTTGTTATCATTTGGTCATTATTCTAGCCAAACATTTACACTGGAAATACTTTAACACTCACACTTTTAAAGAAAAAAGTTTTATGTGCTCAACCCAGTAAACAAATTCGATTGACAGATTATAAGTTGTCAGAAATGTCACATACATATGCAATATTATATTTTTACACACATATGTATATACATACATGTTGGCAAAGTTCTACATTTTCCTCTTTACTTATTCTACGTTCTAAGTATTTTGAAACCTCTTCTAAACACAAAATATAATTGTATGCTGGGCGTATGCAAATATTGCCGGGATACAAACATCACACATACTAGTTCATAGAATGTTTACATATAGTGTGTGTTTGTATTATTTTTCTTTCATCTGCAAAAACGCATAAGCGAAAATAAGACTTTTAAAACAAACGTTTGTTTAACTATCAGTTGGAAAAATATTTCTTCTTCTTTTCTTCTTTCATGTTCTGCTGAACAACAAAATTAAACACAAATACTTAAAACTCACACGCTCTTTTATACACAAGCACATAACTTTCAAATATACACACATACTAATGCAAGCACAAAACTTCTAAACAAAAAAATGTTCCTTGAGAAGAAAAATTGTTGAATTTTCAACTAAGAAATAGTCACTTAACAGGAAATTCACTTTATATATTACATTCATATGTCTTCATCACACTTAAGAGCGTCAGATAAACGAACAGAGAGAAAACTTATGCTGAAGATAAACAGGATTGCCAATAGAGAAACGGATGGATGAATGGATTTATAATTGCAGAATGAAGCATATAAAATAAAATTGTATGCTTAAGAAAGTTTAAAGCCTTTGTGCTGAGGACTAATGCTTAAGATTTAATTAGTTTGAAGAATTTACTGAATGTTTGAATGCATCCAGATGATTCAATTGATTACACAAATTTGCAGATGTCAAAATTAAATCAACAAGAACATACTCATATGAGGGTAAAAATCATAGTATGACGTATGTAAATATAACATGATTGTGCGTACAGTCTCTGGCTCGACATTCAAGTTGAGCAATACGAGTACACATGGAAAAGTGTTAATTATGTATCTGTAAAGGAAGTTACCGATATAATATTAATATTTTATTTTACATTTGCTAATTTAAATACATGTGAGGAGCGTTAAAAAAAAAACAATTTTAATTAAATTAAATTAAGGATTTCTTCGATGTTGGCGCGCTTATCTTGTACAAGTTATTACGCCATTTACCTTTATAAACGCTTCTGCGGATTCTTCAATAGCAAATTAAATAATGACATAGACACGTGTTTGTTATACAGAACAAAAATAATGCACGACCTTATTTAAACGTGTTAGACTTGCTTACTTTTCTGACTTATGACTGTCTTGCACCACGTGTGGTATGAAACTCAGCCTCTACCTGCTACTTACATTTCTTTATTATCTTCTCCAATCATCATATGATTCTAGTTAGGTTAGGTTAGGTAGGCAGGCCGCTGGGTTCTCCAAAGAGTACCCGGATACTCCAGCTCACTTGGGTTCTGAAGGTCGTTCCCTTTGTGATTGCCTGAAAAGTTAGGGTATGATAGAAGGAAAAAATAAAAGTTGTAAGGATATAGAAGGAGTGCGGAAGAGGGGAAGGGAAGGTGGGAAACTGCTTAATGTGGCATTACTGGCTGATTTACTAACCATCCGCTACTTCTTATGAAAGAAGATATAGCAGTCGGCGTGACCAAGGCCAGACATGATAGGCTATTGAAGCTCCTCTCGCCTAAGCATCTTAGACGATGGTGCTAAAAAGCTGGGCCAGACAGGATAGACTATTGAAGCTCCTCTCGCCTAAGCATCTAGACGATGGTGCTAAAAAGCCGGGCATATGGTGTGCCCGGAGGAGGTGCTGTTCATACATACACTTTTTAATTAATTCAATTATCAGTGTTTTTTAAGTGTTCATACAACAGCTGACAGAAAAGTTGTTTACATTTTGATTGTGAACATTTCTTCTCAAGGGAGCTTTAATACGGTAGTGGTATAAGCACAGCTGTCTTTCGTTTCGATTGCGTAAATTTGTCAAAAACACATAGACTTCCTTGCTTTTTTAACCAAAATTTTGACAACTTTTCGTAAGTTCTACCACCAAAATACATGTTAATGCTTGTTGGTGTTGTATTTATTGTAATTCTGGCTCTTCCTATTAAAGTTCTTCTTGTCAAATTTGAAGGAAGTGTGTTCATTGGGTATTATTATGCTACCTAAACACTTTTGCCACAGGGTTTTATATGTAATTTTAGTAATTATTAGAACAATTACCTCTTAATTGACGATAAAGTTAATTAAAATTCTGTATGGGTAATTAAAATCAATTAAGGCGTTAATTGCATAATTTTAATTAAAAGTGTATGTATGAATAGCATATAACGTTCTGACCATCACTTATTATCATTATCATTATTTCAATGGCAGTTTTATTTATTGACGTCTTTCTTTACTGATGTTGGTTTGGTACAGTGCTCGACCAACAATCTCGAGGTCACAGGTTCAATTCTTTTCAAAGTCTCTGGGTGTTGTTGCCGATAAGCAAAAAGCTTCGTAGTTTGTGTGTTCGTTAGTTAAAGAATGCAAATCTTTCCCAAAAAATTTCCCTGGTACAAAATTTAGCCAGAAGTAAGTTTCATCGCTAAAAGATGTAGTACGCGATACGTATTTCGAACAGATGCCTGATTTTCAAAATAAATTTGCATGATTTGCGCAGGCATCAATGTATTTCTGGTGAAATGCCAATACCAATTAAACAGCTGATAAAAGGTTTACACTTAAAAGACCGCTACCACCTAAAACATATATACTTGTATATTTATTTAATTAACTATGTAGTTGCAAATGAATTTGCAAAGTATAGGATGCACAGCATGGGCGGAGTAACGAAGAACTTATGCCCACGATGATATTAACAGTAATTTGCTGCGACGCTGCGACTAACTATAACGACTTATGCACATAAGAAGTTGCCGCGTGGTTAACAAAGAAATATCTCAAATAAACTGCAAACTAATACAGTTAGTTGAGGCAAACAGTTAACTATGAGAGCGAAACGTAAAACTCTGACCGCACTTAAGAAATAGTTGCGATGATACGAGAGCTGTTCTCTGGCCCAGAGCTGCTTTACAATTGATATACTTCTATAAAAACACCTTTTGTATACAAAAACAGAAAATAAGAAAATGTGTGTTGTGCGGTAATAATACTATTCCCCCTACTGCAGTTATGAAAACACCGTCTGGCAACTCTGAATACATTATAATAACATCTGTAAGATAAACCGACTGACTTAACATTTTTCCTAATAATCTCCTGTGTACCGGTTAAAGAAGAAACAGTTTTAACTAATGAATAGAGTATCATAAAATTTCAACGGCGCTCTGGTGACCGCAATAAAACTAGTGCGATCTATATGTTAGACCCGGGACTTTTCAGCCCATGTAGTAGAAAATGTAAACGGCGAAACGGTAGCCACAGCTGCTTGCTTTGGGCTTGATTAACCTGACGGTGCTACATCGCATACAGCCAGGATTACAATGGAATTACTGTGAGTAGTATACCTTCCCGCCGGACACCCGGTACAAACTTCCTTTTTAAATTAAAGAAGGAAAAAAGAACTAAAGCAAACTATATATTAATGAAAGATGGTGCACTGTCACTTACTAGTGAGGGTCAGCAGTTCCTTTTAGGGCTGCGATAGTCCGACCAGAGGCTATTATTTTCTGGTACCACGGCAGCCGGGAGCCCCGGGAACATTGTTCTTTGGTGTTTCGGTGCGGAGTTGCACTGCGACAGGATGCCGTGACCCTGAGATCAGAGAGAGTTTTAGGAAGGCTCCGCCCTACACCATGGGGGAGAGCATGCGCCATTCAGCATGTGATCAAACTGGGTGACAAATCGTCATGCATGGGGACGTCTGGGTGAATGTTTTTTCGCCTTGTGAGAGAATCACCGTCGGGTTGGGCCGTCAAGGCTGGAACTCACGTTAAACATCTTCTGATTCTGTCCCTTACTAGTTGGCATCCGAAGAAATTAGGATAGTTGACGTAATTTAAGTAAATATTAGTTTTCTGCTTCGTTTGTTCTCATTGATGGCATACGAATACGTATTGAAGAGACGAATCTATGTGTTAGGCCCGGGACTTTTCAGCCCTTATAATAAGTATGAATTAAATTAAAATGAATTTATATATCATAAAACGAATTTTATAGAAGTGAAGCTGAAATCTGTGTTTGATTAGGCCGCCCACCGTCCAAATGTGTTTTTAATTAACAAAGTACTATTGACTAACTTTTTTCCGATAAATTATAGCCAAATAAATCCATCCTTGTTTTCTTAAACAAAATTTTGAGGATATCTCACATGGAAGTGTTATCAACAGGGAATTTCTTAAGTCGGCGGTAACGACCTGTGACTTAAGATACATAACTCATACTCATACTGATTTTCACGGCACACTCCAGACATTGATATACATAGCGGTAGTACTTTTAGCCAAATAAGTAATTTTGTGATATCTCGTACGCGCTTTACTTAATCCACAAAAATAAAACGAACAAAATGCTATTACTAAGCGTTCAACTCGAGAACAACTCAAACAATTTGGCTAATTTGTTATTTTTTATATTTTCGCAGCCGTAAGAGTTGCTGTGAGAAGAAAAAATACATAAAAATTGGAATGAAAATATCAAGCATAAAATTTTTCCTTTCCAATACAAACAAAAAATATAGTTTAAACAGTTTTAACTTACTCTGCTCTCAAGGGTAAAAGCCGGGAGCAAGCTTTGTTTTTCTTAAAACTAATGTTAACTAATTTCTAATAAATATTCTTTCTTAGAACCGATAAGCAAGATGCATGTTCTTAAAAAAATGAATTTTATTGTAATTAAAATAATACTTTATAGTTTTAAGTATTCTAAAAATTATGGTGGTATTTCCTGTTATATGAAAAAATATGAAGTCTGAATAAATACTAACTAACTAATTATTGTCATATTCGAGTGTATGATTACTTTAAACACTCTGATTTAATAAATGAATAATCTATATTTCTGTTGAACTATGACAAACTTTGTGACAGCAGCTAGTTTATAACAAAATTCGAATTAAGTAATTATATAAATTAAATATTTTCTTTATTCCCTTTAGAAGAGTGTTATTGTAGAAAATATTTGACTTCCTTTAACAGTGTATGTTAAAAATTTATTACTGGAATGCGGCAACTCTAAAATTTAGAGACAGAAAAACTGTTTAAAAAATAATCTTTAAAGTTTGGCAATTAATTACCTAAATGCTAGTGGAGTGAAAATTAACTATTGTGCACTTGTTAGAGGAGAATTTCTATTACTGGACAGTGATGAAGTTACTAAATGATAGTAAAATTTAATTCTTATTTAAGTCATCTTTTCTTAAAGATTTTCTCAAATATGTTTAAGGTTTTTTTGATAACAGCAAGATATCATTTTAGATACTTAAGCAAAATTAGCAGTTGCGTTACAAGTGCACGATATACGTGGAGTTTGCTGAAACTTTAAAAATTCAATTTTTCTATTAGACTCTGTGAAAATGCCGCAGAGCTTTAGCTTTCTTTTCAGTAAAACTACTTTCAGTATTAATTTTTTGAGGACAATGTCGGGTTTAATATTGCAACAATCTCTGTAGACCATTCAGAATATTTGTACCTCTTACTTCCATTAATGTGCTTACAAAAAGTATTTACAAGTTGCACCTTTGATCTACTAACAATTATTAAGTTCATCCTGAACTAGTAATTAAGGCACGATTGAATGAATTGTAGTGGAACCAGGAAACTTTTTTATAAACGGAACAGAGGAGATAGTGTTTGTAGGCGTTTCACTTGCGCTTTCCATTACGGTGACAGGAAACACGTCTGTAGGCAAGTTGTTTCACAGACGTAATATATAGTTAAAGAATGAATTTTCTCTGTATGATTCACTGAGCCATTAACCACAAAAGGATGTGCTCTGAATAATGAACATGTATTAATTTCGGGAACAAGATCCCTAATCCCGTCAGAGAAAAATCCACTGTAGTAACGATAGAATAGACCACACTGCGGTGACGTTCCAGCGGGTCAATTGAGTTGATTACCTTGCTGTCACCGATAAACTTCTTCGATCTCTCTCTCTCTCTCTCTCTCTCTCTTGCACATGGTCCCAATATAGACATTGAGACACCAAATGTTAGAGTTGTGTTCTATTTTCGGTCGGATATAAGTAGTATAAATAGTAAGAAGATCGACTGCACCATTTGAAAAAAGTGAGGCACTTATGTGTATGCTTCTTGGAGACTTCAAAATGTTTTCACTTCATCATCACACTGCATTTTCATTCCAAGACTTACAAGAATATCTGACTCCTCAATGTCTATACTATCTACATGTACAATTCAAGCAGCATTCACGGCCATACGTCTGAATCGAAATCGACCGTTTTTACGATCCTATTCGGAGATTTGGAAAGGATTAGTATTCAGCATGACATTTATATTTTGTTTCTTAGTACCTATCTCGGACCGGTAGGGCTTATAAATGGCAATTCCTGTTGTCACCTGCAAAAGATTGGACAAAGTTAGAAGTTTGGCATAGGAGATCATTAACAAGAATAAGAAATAAAGTAAAGAAAAAACCAGGCCTTGCGTTACCCCTGAATTAATCTTAAACTCATTCTATAAATTAGTTCTTGGTGAGAGTTCTTGGAAGTCTCAATATAACGTAAGTTATGCTGAGGTTTCCTAGAGTTTAACTTATTACATACAACAAATGAAGAACTTATTTCCCTATATAACTTGAAAAGCAGAGTGGCCGAGTTAGGAATACTTCCAGAAAAAAACTAGTATAAAGTTTCGCATAACGTAAGTTATGCTGAGGTTCCCTACATTACATACAACAAAAGAAGAACTTATTTCCCTATATAACTTGAAAAGCAGAGTGGCCGAGTTAGGAATACTTCCAGAAAAAACTAGTATAAAGTTCCGAACCTTTTTGTTTTGTTCTGTAACGCATCTTTAATTGCAATTTTCTATCTTCCTCGGGAACCATTTTTAAAAAAGGCGGACAAATAAAAATGGGTTGAGTATAATGATTTTTTTAAAGTTAGCTACATTGTATCCGAGATCAGAACACTTCAGTATATTTTAACAAACAAACATATTTGTCTAAAATTCTTTTGTAACTCAATCCCTACCGAAATTATTGCTTATTGTAACCTCCCTAACATTTTTCATCTTCAATACAGGAAACCAGTTAGTAAAAAAATCGTTAAATTTTAAACAAATTTTTTAAAATATGGAAATAACTAGAGCATTTGACTGTTCAATACGTATTCGTATGCCATCAATGAGAACAAGCGAAGCAGAAAAATTATATTTAAAATAAATTACGTCAACTATCCTAATTTCTTCGGATGCCGACAGAATTATACGATGTTTAACGTGAGTTCCAGTCTTGACGGCCCAACCCCACGGTGTTCCTTTTACAAGGCGAAAAAACATTCACCCAGACGTCCCCATGCATGACAAATTATCATGCATGGGTACCCATTTTGATTACATGCTGAATGGCGCATGCTCTCCCCCATGGTGTAGGGCGGAGCCATCCTAAAACTCTCTCTGATCTCAGGGTCACGGCATCCTGTCACAGTGCAACTCCGCACCGAAATGCCAAAGAACAATGTTTCCGGGGCTCCCGGCTGCCATGGTACCAGAAAATAATAGCCTCTGGTCGCACTATCGCAGCCCTAAAAAGGGCTGCCACAGTTTTACACCCCAAACGGTTCGAGGAACTGCTGGCCCTCACTAGTTCGCTTTGATTCTTTTTGCATTCTTTAATTTAAAAAAGAAGTTTGTAACGGGTGTCCGCCTGGAAGGTATACTACTCATAGTAACTTCATTGTAATCCTGACTCTATGCGATGTAGCACCGTCATGTTAATCAAGCCCAAAGCAAGCAGTTGTGGCTGACGTTTCGCCGTTTACATTTTCTACTACATGGGCTGAAAAGTCCCGGACCTAACATAGATTGCGCTAGTTTTATTGCGGTCACCTTTTTATAGTTAATACTAACCAGAGCGCTGTTGAAATTTAATGATATTCTATTCATTAGTTTGTGAGTTATTGCGCTAAGAGTGATGCACCTTTTGTTATTTTGAAAACAAATTTCATGTTTTAATTTTACACTGCTTCTTAATGGGGAAAATACCTTTTAAGCTAAGCAATGGCTTGAAAAGTATTATGAGGACTCCGCTCCATCAGAAACAACAATAAAACGTGGGTTTGCTGACTTCAAACGTGGTCGTAGAGACTCCGATGATGCAGAACGCAGTGGACGCCCAACTAGGCGGTAAGACCAGAAAACATTAAAAAAAATTACCAAATCGTTTTGAATGGTCGAAAATTGAAGTTGCGTAGGTTAGCTGACATCGTAAATATATCAAAAGAATGTTGCTTGCTTTATATTGCATGAGCATTTGATTATAAGAAACCTCTGTTCAAAGTGGGTGCCGCGTTTGCTCACTGTGATCAAAAACGAGAACGTGTTGGCCATGTTTAAACGTAACAAACCGGAATTTTTGCGTTGATATGTGACGATGGATGAAACATGGATCCATTATTTCACTCCGGAATCCAAACGATCGTCATCTGAGTGGACAGCAACTGCTGAACCTCTTCCAAAGCATCCGAAAGCACAACAATCGGCTGGAAAGGTTATGGTCTCGGTATTTTGGTATGTGTGTGGTGTAATATTCATCGACTATCTTGAAAAAAGAAACACTATTAACAGTGAATATAATATAGAGTTGTTGGAGCGGTTGAAGACCGAAATGGCAAAGAAACGGCCGCATATGTCAAAGAAAGAAATTTTGTTTCATGAAAGCAACGTACCGCTTCACAAGTCAATCAAAACAATAACAAAAGTACATGAATTGAACTTCGAATTGCTCGCACATCTACCGTATTCGCCAGGTTTGGCTCGCAGCGACTACTGGCTGTTCGCAGATTTGAAAAAAATGCTCGCCGGCTGGAAATTTCGCACGAATGATGAGGTTATCGCTGAAACTGAGGCCTATTTTGAGGTAAAAGATAAACCGTTCTACAAAAGTAGTATTGACATGTTGGAGCAACGCTGGAATGATTGCGTTGGGCTTGGTGGAGATTAAGTTCATAAAATTTTAAACCAAAACCACTGTGTTAGCCCCGGGACTTTTCAGCCCATGTGTTAAGAAACAGATTAAGGTAATGATTCCTCCTGGCGTGCAATTTACCACACTCTCACTTTTAATGGAGGCAAAAGTTGGCTGATGAATAATTTGAGGCTTTTCCATTGCCCAGAACCAACTACTCTGTTTGTTCACTTATCCATTCAATTTTTGAAAACTTGTCTCGTCAGTCATAATGGTTTTTTCACGAAAATCTATAAAATTTGATTAAATGTTTTAACAATTAAAACACGTTGTTTTCCAATATTTTTCCGTAATAAATTTGCCAGGTGTCTATTTCATGACTGCCATGAACTCTCAAGACCAATGTTTACTAAAATGGCGGCAAAATAAAGTAGTATACTAGTAGTAAAAAGTAGTATACAAATAAGGTTGTAAACTAGTGACAAAAATAAGCAAAAATTTAAGCTTTCGTGGTTGGAAGTAACCTATGAGCAACCAGATGCTTCAACAACATCAGTCATAACAAATTTAAAGCTATGCTTATAACATTCGGCAACCTTAATTGTTACGAGTAGTAACAAAAAAATAAAATGAAAGCATGAATAGAGTGTTTTTATAGAGGTATAAAACTTTAAGCTGGCAACACTTTTATAATTGCTCTTCATGCTGTTAAGCGATTTATGTTTAATTTGATTTCACATTCCAACACGAATACACTGACGGCTGAACAACGCTTCCATATTGTGAAAATATACTTTGAAAATCAGGGTTGTGTTCGAGATATACTTATATCGCATACCACTTCTATTCCAAAGGTGAACGCTCTCTTTTGTGTGAATATACCCAGGTGGTGATAACACCCAGGTATTTGTTGCGAGACCCCGTTAGACCCAGATGAATTGACTGTTTGGCGAGCTTTACGGGCTGCTGAAGTCGTTGCTCCATAGTTTTTTAAACACGATGCTAGTCAGAATGTTACAGTAAATGGTGGCTGCTATAAAGCCATGATTGCTGACTTTTTCATTCACCACGCTGCGACACGTCATAAAGCTCGTGCCACAACTGATTTATTGAAGGTAAGATTTGATAACGGCATTGTTTCATGTTTCGAACCCATGAATTGGCCTCCAAAATCGTGTAATTTAACGCCGCAGGATTATTTTCAGTGGGGATGTGTGAAGTTGCTGGTATAAGCGGATAAGCTGGTGTAGTGCCTGCCACCCATCACTAAACTACTTTTTATAAACCCAACACTAAAAGTACCTAATAAGTGCATCCATTACTAATACTTTTTAATACGAATTCATAGCAACCATGTAAACACTGAAGAATGAAATAAAAGTGAGTTGTAAGTTGAGAGTCAAGACGAATGGTTATGGTTTTTTATAATAAGATAAAAGATAAGATAAAAACCCAAATAAATCCTCAAGATGGCAAACGTGAAGGTTTGCTATCTCAACATGGCGACCGTGAAAAGTGAACTTCAAAAAAGGAAAATGCACAAAAAGAAATATACTTAGTAGGGAAAAACTTAAACAATTAATAAAAATACGTGCATAAAGATTTTACAAAAGTGACATACAGAACAATGTGAACTTAACCACAAACTCATGTACATTTATACCTACATGTGTCTGTATGAAATAAGAAACAAATGAACATAAATTGTTAGTTTTGTGAAAGTGATAAGTCAAATTATACTGGACTTGGGGCATCACTAGCCAAAGTATTTTGAAATATTAAAATAAAAATAAAAGATTAAAACGAGATTTTATAATAAAAAAGGTTATATAAAAAGTTATAAAAAAAAAGTTATATAAAAAAAGTTCAAACTTTAACTACACATGATAAAGGTGGTTCGGTATAAAAGAAAACACAGTGCATGTGGAAAAATTAAAGTAGCAGTGCATCAAATAAAAAAAAATTTAAAAACGACAAAACTTATGCAACATTACATATACTCGTAAGTACTTATGGGAGTGGAAAAATATTAAATATAAAATACCTAACCTAAAACAAAAAAACTTAACCTAAAATATTTCAATAAAAATGTGCATATTCACCACGCGAGTACATAACCAAAAAAAAATTAAATAATTGCATTTAACATAACCTTAAAAAAAAAACACGGTTACTAAACCGTTATAAAAACGCTCAGACAAATAAAATGGTGGAAATATTTCACTATTCTCTTCTTCTATATTTCATTACTCTCAAAAGAAGAAAAAGAACATAAGCAAAAAAGAAAAAGAGAAAAACCAATTTACGTCGCGTGTGTACACACTAAAAAAAAATGTAAATGAAAAAACAACAAAGATCAAAAATTGTGTTCCGTTAATTTTAAATTCCTAAAGCAGAAAAAAAGACCTAGAGAAAAAGAAAATTAAATAAATTACAGAAAAGAGACAAATATACCATTGAAAAGAGAAGGACAAACTACAAAAAAGAATGGCAGTAAACAAAAACATCACAACACTAATATGACATCATCTAAAACAGCAGATCAACCAAGGCGAATTCATTACAAGGTGAACTTAACAGCACAGGTGATTATTTTTTGCTTCTCGCGTTTTTTTGCAATAAGACTGTCAAATTGTTTTTCTCTTGTTTACAAACTTTTTCGCGCCATTTTAATCTAAAGATTTTTTTGTATGATTTAGTGCAATTTCAAGAAATTTGTGTGAATGTAAAAGTGAAAAACTAATATAATCTGTGATTTTAATTGCAAACAATTATAAAAGTTTATATTTAACGTTTATATAAAATTTTTTCCCAGCTAAACAATCTTAAGCGAATTGAGATTTTGACATTCACGATATGTTTTACAATAACAAAATACATAGTACTGAATTCGCCTATCCGCTTGCATTCACCTGTATAAATTCGCCTTGAGATCAACATAAAAACAACCCCTAAATCAACACTCAAAAATGAAGATGCTTAAGAGCGGTAATAATATGCCTATAGGTGAGCAGAGTTAATAAAAACAACAGTAAAAACAACATTTCTGACATCATGAACGAACAACATAAAATAGAAATCAAAATTTTAATACTATTTACAACTTATTTCAATTAAGTACATTGTCACTAACTACAAACATACAGATGTACTAAACATTTACCTAAACATAACAACATTGTAATTATTTATGAAAACTTAAATCTAATAACTTCTTAAAGCTAATTAATTTTAATTACTAATTAGACAAAAAAAAAGGAAAAAAAACATTAACAACTATTTCTATATTTTCTGCATATATTTACATAACTTTTTCTATATTTGTACAACCACTACACTACCATAACTTGGACATATTACTTAAGGCCCAATCAGACTATTATACAAGTATAAATACTTTCATTAGATTTGGTGAGATAAAAGTCTAAACACATTTCTTGCGACTGTCAAAAAGTCTAACGTAAATTAGATTTTGCATTCACACCATCACACTTGATATAAACCAAAAAATTTGAGTAAAAAAGAAAACAGCTGTTTATATTTTTTTATTTATATAGCAGAGAGATGTGCCAACATAAAACTTTACACGGCGGCAGGTGAGCTCTTCGTCGTAGGCGGTAGACGTGCCGGCGCTTGAAAATCTTTAGCAGCTAATATAATAATTATGTAAAACAGATGCAAATTTAAAAGCACCAAAATATTTTATGTTCTACATATAGCATGAGTAAAATACATTTATATACGACAGCTAAATCCCAAATTTCGAGCTTATAACGACAAAAAATACTATCGGTGACGGCACGCCATCGGCTAATAAATAGTCAGCTAATAAATCTTTTTACAGCTGGTTTCCTAAAAAACACAACCCTGATCCAATGAAAAGTATTATCGTTTTGAAAAGTTTCAAAAAACAAAAAAGTCGTATGAGATGTCAAATTTTTATCGTATTATTTTTCGTATGTATGATGGATTACATTCAGACTATCAGACTTGCACGTATTATTTGAATTTTTGACAAGTATTAATACAAAGTATAATAGTCTGAACTGGGCTTTAAGTATGTGCATACCAATTATACTATCTATATTTAATTTAGACATGCAAATCACATTTTACATACGTACATAAGAAAATACATTAATATGTTTGTATTAGCATATAAATAAAGATACGGAAAGAACAATACGTATTCCATAATTTTTTTTTTTTTAATGTTTCTGGAAAAATATATAAATAATATATATATACGTGAATATATGAACATAAATATATAATTGCTATACAGAAAAAATAAAAATAAAACAACACCTGAAAACGTAGAACAAAACAAAAATGCAATAAAATTCTGTGCTACTAATTAATTCCGTTTTCCAACACTAAACACGAAACAAATTTGAATATAAAAATATTTGAAATTTGAACAACAACAAAACGAAAAAAATTTTTAATTTTTGCATTCTTATTACTACAATACAGAAAAGAAAAAATGAAATTATAATTCTTAACAATATAAAGTAAAGCAAATTGATTTAAAATAACGATTATCTGAAAAGTGTATTTCTTTATTTATCGTGAATTGAAAAAAAATTTTAACAAATTATAATAAATGTCAGAATTCGACACGGAAGAATTTGTAAATCTTATTTCTACTTTTTATAAAGTTAAAAAACGAGTTTTGCAAAACAGACCTATTTCTACAAAGCAATCAAAAATAAATGAATACACGTTTTCACTAATTGAAAGTTACAATATTTTAACATACGCTACATCACATGATACTGGATTGTCGATTTCCAAAAGAACAGAAATTTCTAATAAAATATCTCACTGCAGGGAACTGCTCATTCGATGTTTCGGTAAATTAAATTGTAAGATTAAAATTCCTTTTGACACAGAGAAATTTCAATTAGTTGAGGCAGAAACAGTAGAATCCGATTCCGATTCAGAATACAAGATATCGAAGAAAACACTGATTCGGATGACGAAAATATTTTAACTCAGGATATTACAAGTGAAAAGTTAGTAAATACCAATACACTATTGCAAGAATTAGAAATCAAAATGGCTACCGTAGATCAAAAGAAATCTTTCATTAATATGTGTGCAAACATAATGCGAGATAATTATGATGGGAATCCATTGGCATTGGAATCTTTTATTGACAAAATAGACTTGATTCAAGACTTGACAGATGAAAACCTTACTTTGACATTTATTTCTTTCGTTAAATTGAAACTGGAAGGGAAAGCCAGAGAAGCTTTACCAGACAATGTACGTAGTATCGCAGATATAAAAATTGCGTTAAAAAACAAAATAAAACCAGAAAACTCGAAAGTTGTGGCAGGGAAAATTGCTGCTTTACAAATCCGAAGTAATAACTATGCGGAGTTTGCAAAACAAGCAGAAGAGCTTGCAGATGCTCTCGAGAGGTCGCTTGTCATAGAAGGCATGACAAAAGCAAAAGCCCATGAAATGGCAATCGATCAAACCATAAGTGTATGTCGTCTGAATGCCAAATCTAACTTGGTTAAATCAATTCTTGCAGCAGCAACTTTTACTGATCCAAGGGATGTTGTGGCTAAATTGGTCGTTGAGCAGACGAACGAAGCTAATGAAAAGCAAGTTCTATCATTTCACACATGAAGACAGAATTCAAGTAATGCGCCTAACAGGAACAGTTCTAACAATTTCAACAACGATAATAATTTATATCGTGGCAATCATTACAGACGTGCTAATAGTTATCCAAGAGGTTCTTACAGCAACCGTGGTAACTATAATAATCAAAATAGGAGTAACTACGCGAATCGCGGTAACAGACGCTTTATCAATAACAATAGGTCTAACTCATACCGAAGTGCAAGGACTTTCCATTTAAACTCGGAGGTCCCTCAGCAAGAGACGCTGACATATTTAACCGATAACCTTAATTCAACAAAAAAATACGTTTACAGTCTGAACTTGAACTTTTCGGACTATATTGTTTTAAATTGCAGAGATACAACCAAATTTAGCACTTTTTTAGTAGATTCACAGGCAGATATCTCTTTAATAAAAATTTCTTCAATGAAACCATACATAAAATTTAACCAACAGGAAGTAATAAACATCACAGGCGTAACAAATCAATCCGTAGTCACACTAGGTGTACTTAACACAAAACTCATCGTGCAAGGACATTTTATTAGCCAGAAACTGCATGTTGTTGACGACAATTTTAACATTCCATCCGATAGAATACTCGGAAAAGATTTCCTTAAGACATACAGGTGTAATGTTAGGTATGAGAACATGGCAATATCATTTTCATACAACAACACCAGGCTTAAAATTCCTATTAAACATGGCACAACGGATGATACTTGTGTAATTCCGCCAAGAAGTGAAGTTTTTAGAATATTTAGACTAGAACACTGCAAAGAGCCTCTCTTTGTCGACGCGCAAGAAATTTGTAATGGAGTTTTTATAGCCAAATGCATAGTCAATTCTGTAAACCCTATTTTAAGAGTGGTAAATGTTACTGATGAATTCAAGTGCATATCAAATTTTAATATAAAATCTGAAAAGTTCTCAAACTATGATATATATCCAGTGAATGAGACTAAAGAAAAAGTTAGTCGTATTTTAAAATTAAAAGAAGTATTGGCGGGACAAATGCCACAGGATGTGAAAAATCAGTTAATGCCTTTATGTGAAGAATATGCTGATATTTTTTTACTTAAAGAAGACAAGATGAGTGTTAACAACTTTTATGAACAAAAACTCAGACTCAGTGATCCGTCCCCAGTGTACATAAAGAATTATCGAATTCCATATTCGCAAAAGCACGAAATTAACAGACAGGTAGAAAATTTGTTGAAAAATGACTTGATTGAATCAAGTCAATCAAATTATAACAGCCCCCTGATTTTAGTTTCAAAAAAAAAGTACTGACGGGAAAAAAGCATATAGAATGTGCGTTGATTATAGAGCTGTCAACAAGAGATTAATCGCCGACAAATTTCCTCTTCCCCGGATTGATGATATTTTCGATAATTTAGGACGGGCGAAGTACTTTTCGATTCTCGATTTATTTTCCGGATTTCATCAAATCCCACTCCACCACAAGTCTAGAGATATCACTTCTTTCAGCACATGTTCCGGCTACCATTTGGGTTAAATGTCGCACCGAATTCATTCTCACGAATGATGTCCATCGCTTTCGCAGGTCTTCCACCTGACAAAGCATTTTTGTATGTCGATGACATTATTGTGATCGGCTGCAGCATGCAACATCACTTTAGAAATCTCAAGAACGTCTTTGATATATTTAGGAAATTTAGATTGAAAGTTAATCCTTACAAGTGCAATTTTTTTAGATCAGAAATTACGTTTCTTGGTCATAAATGCACATCTAAAGGTTTACTACCGAACGACTCTAAAATTAAAACTATCGAAAACTATCCAATCCCGACCAGCAAGGATGCAGTTACAAGATTCGTTGCATTTGCAAATTACTACAGGCGGTTCATTAAAAATTTTGCTTTATTAGCTGCACCTCTTAACTACATCACGCGCAAAAACACACATTTCATTTGGGACGACAAATGTCAGAAAGCTTTGGATAATTTGAAATCAAACTTAAAGTCACCATAACTACTACAATATCCAGATTTTTCCAAAAAGTTTATTATAACTGTAGATGCATCAAAGACTGGTTGCGGCGCAGTCCTTAGGCAAGACTTCGATGGCAATGATTTACCAATATATTTCGCATCGAAATCGTTTAACAGTGCAGAACAAAAGAAGCCCACTATCGAACAAGAACTTTTAGCCATTCACTTTGCCATAAAGCAATTTAGACCCTACGTTTATGGAACAGAGTTCATAGTTAGATCAGACCACAGGCCATTAGTCTATCTATTCAACATTAAGGACCCATCGTCAAAACTAACGAAAATTAGGTTAGAACTGTCTGAATATAACTTCACAGTGGAACATATTAAAGGAAAAGATAATGTAGCAAGCAGCTGATGCTCTTTCATGCATTTCAATAGACGAATTAAGAGACACACCTCAAACTATTTTTAGCGTAACTACCCGCGGCATGTCTAGAAAAACCCAAGCTCGAACAAAACAACCTACCCCAAGTGTAACTCAAATACCAATTTACGACAAATTTTCTCACGAATTTACCCAAAAAATACCTAAAATTAGATCGGAATTACTATATAACAGAAATAAATTGACGAAATTACGTTTAAATTTTCACAAAAATTTTAAAATAATAATATCTTTTGAAATTTTTATTGAAAACGAGGCATTGAATTTAGAGGAGATGCTTTTGAGGCTCCAAAAAGAAGCCGTCAATAAGAATATTTATAAGGCATGGCAGTAAAACATTAACAGAAATCGAAATATTATTAACCGATAGAACAAATATTTGATAATAAAGTTAAAGAGAAGCTTATGAACGTTTATCACAATGATCCACTCTTAGGAGGGCATTGTGGACGTAAAAAGCTATACGCTAAGCTTAGAACGAAATACTTTTGGAAGAACATGTCCAAAGATGTAGCTATCTTCGTACAGAAATGTGAAAAATGTAAATTAAACAAGGTTAAATCAGGAAATAAAGAGAAATTAGTACTAACCCCAACGCCAACACAAGCTTTTGATATCATTATTCTTGACACAATAGAACCTCTACCTGAGTCTCAATTTGGAAACAAATTTGCACTCACACTAATGTGCAACCTAACTAAATATTTAGTATCAATAGCCATACCAGACAAAAGTGCGAACACTGTGGCTCACGCAATTTTTGAAAACTTCATTTTGATTTATGGTCCTATGAATTCTATAGTATCCGATTCGGGTACAGAATTTAAAAACCAAGTTCTGATAGAATTATGTAAACTTTTAAAAATCGAAACAAAGTTTTCAACGGCATATCACCATGAGACAGTAGGAACCATAGAACGCAACCATAGAGTGTTTAATGAATACCTAAGAGCATACATACATGAAAACATTAGCGAATGGGACACCCATTTGAGGTACTTTACCTTTTTCTACAACACGACGACACACTCAGTGTTTGATAACAAAATGTCTCCTTATGAGTTAGTATATGGAAGAATCCCATCACTTACTAACGAAGTAAACAAAAAAACTATTGATCCTATCTACAACACCGAAAATTATAGCAAAGAAATTAAGTTTAGGCTCAAGAAAACGCATCAAATCGCTTAAAACTTAATAGAGAAACATAAGCTACGGACCAAGAATTACTACGACAAATATACAAAGCCATTAGCAATAAAAATTGACGACATCGTTTTAGTGCAAAAACAGCCTTATGATAAATACAAAAGTATATACGAAGGCCCATTTTTAGTAAAGCAAATCGATAATTGTAATGTAACCGTAATCGATAAAAAGACAAGAAAACAGAAAATAGTTCATAAAAATAGAATAAGAAAAATATAACAAAAGCAATTGAAAAATATTATATGAAGAAAAAAAACCCTAAAATGTTCCTAAAATGAATTCTAATAAAATTTTGTATGTATTTTTCAAATCAAATCTTATTTCAAAATCATTTTAAATGCTATAAACACGCTCATAAATCTTTTACAGGAAAATATATTTTTTGTAAAAACAAACATATGTAGAGTGTCCACATATTAGAATGTATACAACAAAAAAAAAAAACTTTTTCTAAACGTAAAAACAAAAAAAATTTGTATTGTAACTGAAAGCAAAAAAATAATTGATAAGAATCAAGAAAAACAATAAAAACGGAGGATTGCTCGTATTTTCAATTTTAACATTATTATTACAACACTAAATATTTTTTTTGGAAAAATAATATAAACCTTTTATGCATGTACATATATAATATTATAAGAAAATTATATTTGTTTTAATTTGCATTGTATTCGTTGAATCTCTTGATTTAAAATAGAATTAGCAAACAAAGCAAACTTAAACACAGGAAAAAGCAAGAACTAAACAAGCACGGTACCCCTTGTTTAATTCTTCCTTTTTTTAATAAAAAGGGGAGGTGTAGTGCCACCCATCACTAAATTACTTTTTATAAACCCAACACTAACAGTACCTAATAAGTGCAACCATTCATTACTAATACTTTTTAATACGAATTCATAGCAACCATGTAAACACTGAAGAATGAAATAAAAGTGAGTTGTAAGTTGAGAGTCAAAACGAATGGTTATGGTTTTTTATAATAATATGAGGTAAGATAAAAACCCAAATAAATCCTCAAGATGGCAAACGTGAAGGTTTGCTATCTCAACACTGGAAACAATTGATACATGAAGGATATCATTCGCTGCGCTATTGCGGACAGCGTTGTCAACTTTGAAGTTTCAAAACGCACCAAAATGGAGGAAAAAAACGCACCGAATTTTGAATTTTTCTTATAATTTTTAAAAACCCATTTTGTATTATAAAAAATATAATATCTTTATACGAGTATTAAAAAACATGATAATGAAACAGCCTTTTCGTTCAGTAGCTAGAAATCGTGTTTGTCTAACTTGGGCTCTAGAGTGATTCTGTTGCTATTATTATGCAAATGTTTTTTTACATTAATTATAACGGTATTTTATCAAATGTATTGTTCAACAATATTATTTAATTATATTCGCTGTCGCCCGGTATACAAAAATACAGCTGCTTACCGCCGTTAAAATTATATTGCAGGAGCATACAAGTGCTACTGCAGGAGATGAAATATGTCGAAGAAATTTACGATTATTGGATCATTAAAAGTTGCAGAATGGCATTACAAGCTATCAAAATGTATTAACAGCAATTCTATCAAACACAACGTAAATTTAGTTTGTGTTTTTGTAAGTGAACAGTGAACAGTTGGCTAGAGTGGGCATTTTTTAAAGAATTTATTGAATATATGTAAATACTAATGATAAATAGTCGAACCTATTTTAATATTTCTTATATTATATGATGGTATCATTCGTCTGGCTCAAGTTCAATCCTGGCTATAGCCAAGGATTATTTTTATTTTTAATTATAACAATAATTGCCGCGATCAAAAACTCTTTTTTTATCTTGGACCACTACTCAGGGGATAGCTCCTACATATGCAGTGCATTGTACTGGAACTAGGAAAATAGATTATGAGGAGGAAAGAGGGAGTAATATTTGTGAACTTAACACACGGAACGACCAAAACAAACGTTATCACAGCATTTAAAGTGTTGAAATTAAATTAGTTAAAACTGATCAGTGCCCAGAGTATATACCGTCGACACTGCTCTGAATAATAAAAATTAGTTCAACACCGCTCACACCGTAAGGTAATAAAATACAGAGGAGGAAAATAAAAAGAAATTAATAATAGTAAAAACAAACGGCAGAAAAAAATAATAATAATAAAAAAAACACATGCACACATGATGAAAAGCAAAACTCTACCTATTACGGTACAATTTCGTTTTTTTACAAATTATTAATAAACATAAGTATAAGGATAGAAAACACGGACGACAATGAAAAACACGTGTGTACAGAACGAAAGACAAGACACTACTCGATCAAAGAAGACTGGAAAAAATAATTGAATATACTAAAGCTGGGGGACAACTAGCTGTTTCGCAGTCGCTACACTGCTCATCAGCACCCACTAGGATTCGAACTCAGTACCATGTAAACATGATGTATTTTTAATACGGCCGCTTAACCAACTCAGCCACCGAGCTCTTATTTATTTTTTCGTCTATATTTGTCTGATATTGATCACATATGCAATTTGTTATAATCCCAGTTGTTTGTACTGCAGTTTGCTGTCACTGAACAACCAGTTATGATTAGACATTTCATCATTTCGAAATTATGGATAAATTCTGCTGTAAAGCTCTACACTACATCCGTCAATAGTGATTTGATAAAGCAGACTGAATGAATGACAATACAAAGCCACAAATGTGAATGCGGCTCTATTCCTCCTATAAGAAAACCCTGTGTTTTATTATGCAACTGCTTTCCTTTTTGTCCCGTATAGTTTATTACTTACACAATGTTTAAATTTTCAATGTTATGAGTCCTGATAAAATCAAAAAGATTGTTGTAACTTTTTTTTAAATTAAAAATTTTAAAATATTTTCTGTAAAATGTGCACATACAAGCGAGCTATTAGGTTTCTAAGTTATTGGTTTGCATATCAAATGTTTTTAAAAACATGCATAAATATTTTATAAGTAAAATATTAGTAATAATCTACTGTTTGGCCAGGACTGGAAGCATCAGTGCTCGTTAGTTGAAGATTTGAAATGTTGTTTGAATAACTTTTGCATTGAACACGTAAATGAAAACAATTGAATATGAACAATACAATACATGCTACACTGGCAAACAATTCCAGCATAAAACAACAGTAAAAAAAAAAACCAACAGTTTTCCTTACAACACAATAGCTGAGAATTATTGTTTACAAAAGAATATACATATGTATTGGTATATATAGATGTTTGTTGCTAAGTGTTAATTTACTGGAACATCTACACTCCGCGAATTTCATTGAAGAAGAAATAGCAAAAGTAATTTGCTAAAAGCATAAAAATAAATTATTGAGAAAATGAAAAAACCATTTAAATAATTGTTACTAAACTTGTAGCTTTTTATAATATTTTTTATGCCCTTCACAAAAATGTAAAGGGTATATATAAGTGTGTGATTCTGTTTGTAATTTCTACAATTTTTATTTGCGACCGTTTAAAGTATATATATTCTGAATCAGAATTAATAGAAAAGTCGATTAAGCGATGTTCGTCTGTCAGTTGTTGATATACCGTTTCTGAGAAAATCATTAAACTTTTTGCTTTCACCATTCTATTACCCCATCGATTCAAAGGTTTGCTATTGAAATTCAGTAAAATCGATTCACATATAGTTGAGATATATCTAAATTCCGAAAAAAGCCATTATTTTTTGCAATTTTGTATGAAAATTTTTGAAAATAAACTTCACTTACTTATTAAGCATGGCAATTAGAAGCCAATCCCCGATATCGGTCCATATATGTGCGAGAAATAGGCTAAACCGATTTTTTAATAAAAATGTCGCGTAAGCGAACTTAAATTTTTTTTCCTTAAAATTAGTTCTGGTAATAAAAGGTTACTTATATACAGAAAATGAAAATTTTCGATATCGGTACATATATACCCGAGATATAACCTAAACCTATTTTCCCTGAAAATGTTTCGTAAGCGAACTTAAGAATTTATTTGGCTTAAAATAGTTTCTGGTAACAAAGGAGGTTACTAAAATACAAAAAATCCAAATTTCCGATATCGGTCCATATATACCCAAGATAAAGTATAAACCGATTTTTCATGAAAATGTCCCGTAAGCAAACGTACGAATTTGTTTGCTTAAAATTAGTTCTGGTAATGGAAAAAGGTTACTAAAATACTAAAAATACAAATTTCCGATATAGGGTCATATATGTATATCTGAGATATAGCCAAAACCGATCTATAATGAAAGTGTCGGGTAAGCGAATTTAAACAATTTTTTTGTGCTTAAAAGCTGTTCTGGTAATAAAAGGAGGTTACTGAAATACAGAAAATGGGAAATACCGATATCGGTTCATATACTTGTATACCCGAGATATAGCCTTAACTGATTGTTCGAAAATTTTTTTGTTTTTGTTGTTAGAGAAAATTAAAATTTACTATATCGGTCCATATATACTCGAGATGTAGTCTAAGCCGATTTTTTAGTGAAATTTTTTTTGCTTGAAAGCAGTTCTGATTATAAAACGAGGTAATTAAATGGAAAATTCCGAAATCAGTTCATATTTGACCGAGATATAGTCTAAGCCGATTTATGCATGAAAATTTCCCTGAAATATTTCCTTTTTAGAATGGTGATTACAAGGCAAAGATATTTTTCCCCGATGTCGATCCATATATATTCGAGCATATATAGTTCAAATTTGTAATGTGTACTATATATACGTGACTATCGTGAAGGGTATTTTATATTCGGCCCAGCCGAATATACAACACTCTTACTTCTTTTTGTTTAAGCTTCAAATCAAAAAAGAAAGCTGACTATTAATTCTAACCAATATTAACTTTTTACATTTTATTCCTACTCGTAGTACATACAAAATTTGAAACTGGAAGTTCCAGACTAACTTTGAACATAAAATATTTTTTCATAAATTTAGTTTTGAAAACATTTATTTTATTTTTTTGTTTTATTAGAAACTTTCTTTCAGGTTACATTCGTAATTTCGTATATTTTAAATTTCAAATAAGTTTTTAATATTTAAATTAAATAATTGCTAAGCTATTGTGACAGTGAATCGTAATCAATGGATCGTTCTTATTTTGTCTCTTGACACCGATATCAGATAGGCTGAACCTATAACTAAATGAGCACAAATGCCAAATGCTGCTCTCATCTGCAAAATAGTGGCATTAAAGACGTTGTTACGTTATTGATGTTCTTGATCTGTATACCCAATGTATATCCAACGGCATCACATCACTAGATCGTAGCAGCCAATTACATCGCTATCATGTAAATTTTCCGCTCAAAAGATGCATTGTTTTGTTATCATGTTGGCACCATATATCGCCCTGATTCATATCCTCAATTTCAGGCCACAAGAAGTCTGTTATTATCACGCGACAGTACACACCATTCATGGCAACTGCTTGGCCGACCTCATTTTTGAAGAAGTAGTAATGAGTTATACTCAAAAATAATTATAAAAAAACGATGATAGTAAAAAAACCTATACACAGGAGGAAGACAGTTGTGAAATTGATTTAGATAAGCACCGGGCATGACGACCAAATCTGATGATGGAGGCGGTAGGGAATAGTGAATTATTCACTATTCCCTACCGCCTCCATGTGGTCTGCTAGGTTCATACAGGTCGCGACCTTTCGCTATAAGTTTGGAGCCCTATAGACAAACCTCTTGCTTAAGAGTTCGGACCTTCTACTCTCTCCTGTGTTGATAGGCCGAAACCCATTAAGAACATCAACGCTTAAATAACTTAGCCGCCTAATCATCGCTCCTCGTTGCTTACAAGACAACATCCCCTTGGATGGTTGTGAGTCCCCGAAAACCGGCATGCGCCAAAGTTATCAGGGAAACTAATTCCTTTTCCTGCGATTTCAGGTTTAAACCACGGCCTGAAACGTTCTGGCGTTCTGGCCCAGACAAACACCTCAACCATAATCAACACCTAGAAATCTGCAAGGAAAAATTTGCCGGGAAGAATTTGCCGGAATTTCAAAACAAAATAAGTCAGGCAACTTCGTAGAGTTTTGCTTACTACAAAAAATGAGAGGCTCTTCCCCTCTATACTCTAGAAAACATAGTTCCCTGGTTTGTTCTACGCAAAAGCAACCCCTGCTCCCTGGGGGGACAGGAGGAAGACATAACAATACTTCTCTGTTCAACGAGTTATGCTCGAATTACGCATAAAATTATCTAACATACCCATTTCAAGAAAGTCTATTTTCCGCCTGATCTTAGGAATTAGAATTAATAATGGAAAACAAAGAAAACGAACGAATCTGGACAAACACGTGTACGCAGGAGAAAGAAAAACACTACTCATTAAGGTATAATTTGGCTTAAAAAATTAATAATGAACATTTATAGAAAACACTGAAAAACTGTAAAAGAACACGTGTACACAGGATGGAGGATTAAACATTATTCTGTCCTTAAGCTTTTACTTTTTTATCCGCATCTTGATTTAGATATAAGTTTATAAATATATTTTTAAAATTAACTATTTCTCAAACTCGTTGCAGATATTTCTAACTGTAAGAAAATGACATACAAAAGAACAACCATATTCCGATGCACATAAAACAATCTTTTGTAAGCATTATTTGAAAGGTGATGCAAGTTTAGCAGAAACGAAAAAAGAAGAAACAACAACTTAGGGAGAAAAACTGTAAGTTACTTTTCTAGTGTTTTCCCCCCATTCGATTTCACCTTTACGAATTATTGGTTCGCATTTGCCAGTTTTAGCAACACAAGCACCATATACTTATTTAGAACAAACACTTGTGAAAACAAAACTTGTACACAATATGGAACGTGAACTGGTTACATATTTTGGTAAAAAAAAACACATCTCAAATACTCGTACACACACACAAACAGCGCAACACAAACAAGCAAACAAGCATCCGGTAGTTTGGCCTCGTTTAAGGTTGATTTTTAACTTTGACCAAATTCTGACTACCGTATTATGACGAAAAAAAAAAATCCATTAAGCCGTTGAGGAGTTTTAAAACATGTTTCTACAGTTGATGTTTTGCCTGCTGGTATGTAATGAAATTGTTTGCTGTAATCCATATGGGTTAAAAATGTTTGAGGTTTTTCGGTGTAAAACTGTATTCGAGTACATGCCGTCTGATTGATGTATCTGAGCAGTGAGCTGAACTTTGATTGCTGTTGTATTTGAGCTCAACGCTTTATTTTACCAAATTAATAGATAATTTAATTTTCTAAACCTTAGGACAATAGAAAATTTTCATACAAGAAAATCTTATGATGGTTTGTCTACCTGTAAAGGAACGGTAGTTGCACGAACGCAGTTTCTTTCCACAACATCAAGATGTGATGTCCATTATGAACATAATATTTGTTATATCGGGTGGTTAAATTTTAACGGTCGATGTTGAATGTGAACTACACCAAAACTTCAAGTTTTTTTTCTACATTTCATTTCTCAATTTCAGACTAACTCAATTTGAACCATAGAAAGCGAGTAACGCATTAAAGCTATTAAGAGCTATTATGAAATTGGATGTTCAATTAAAAATGTGAGTTTTTCAGTAAATTTAATCGTCAAAATGTGCTTACAATCGCAAAAATTGTGCAAACAATTGAGCAAACCGGGTCTGTCGGAGATATGAAAACACCTATGCATGCTCGTACAGCTCGTTCTGCAGCAAATATTGCTGCTGTTCATGATAGTGTGGCTGAAGAGCTATCCACTTCAAATCGTCTTCGTGCCACACTATTGAAGACAGCAGGGACAATTTCTCCTACTCTATTTCTTATTTCTCTTAATGACCTCCTGTACTAAATTTCAAACACTATCCACTCTTTCGCAGACGACGTCAGCATTTGACATTCGTGCACATTCAGTATAGGCCTAGTCTATTAAAGATCGGCGCCAAGAGGCAGAATATGAATGACTCACTGAATAGAGGTCTTATTTTAATTTTTGAATGTGGAACAGTAGTATGGTTCTGTAATTTTAAACAACAATAGATATTGTTATATTGTCAATGTAAAAAGTTTTTGTTATTCTGTAACTAACAAATAACAAGAGTGACAAAAATTTAAGTCAAGTGCCATCGCTGTGAAAAGTGTCAAAAAGTGAAAATACCAAAAGAAAACAAAAAACATTGCTGTCGAAATAAGAAGAAAATATTCCTTAAATTTAATATTATTTAATGTTTGTAAGGTAAGTAGAAATTAATGTAATATAATTATTGAGAAATGTCTTAAATCTTATAGAAGTTTTCAATTCAATAGAACAAAAATGTAAATTGTTTATAAAACTAAACAACTGTTGTTTATTTAACAAGAGCAGCTGACTCAAACAATAACAAGTATTGTCAAAAGCAGTACAGAATTGCAAAACTGCTAAATTGCTTGTTTAATTTTTTAACAAAAGAATCGCACTACAGCGTTGGTTTCAACGCTCATAAGACCTACCGTTGTTTATGTTGGGCCGGTGGCAAAAGTCTATTTTTGGGTTACTCGACTGTATGCAGGAGAGAGCGAAGAAGCTTATCGGTGACAGTAGGATAACGTGTGAGATTCGTTTCTCTGCTTTATCGATACTACAATGGATTATGCCCAATACCCACCCAATATTACGCAATACGCGGTCGTCGTCCATGGCTCATCCGTTTACGGTCGATTGTCCAGTGAATCGCACAACACATTACCCAGTGAATCGCACAATACATTCATCTGTACGGTACGGCTGTGGAACAAGTCGCCTGCAGAAGTATTTCCTGTCAATTACTTCTATAACGTTGGAAAATTCAAGCCAAGTGTCCATAAACACTGCACCCTCCTACCTCCGTCTCACAACCTATTTTCCTAGTTCCAATACAATGCATCCCCTGAGTACTGATCCAAGATAAAAACAACTTCTACAGACCAGTAGTGCGATTCTGTAACTTATATAACGATAATCGAATCATTACAATAATTATAACGATATTTTGTCGTATTTTCTGTAACATTTTCTTAAAGATATTCGTAGTCGATCAAAATCAGCTGTTAATTTTACTGCCGATTGTCGATTTCTTAAAGACAAAAATTTTCTTGCTGTTTATTCAATCGTTAAAGTGTATTTTTTTTAAATTGTGCATCCATGAAATAAAATGCTTACAATCAGATTTTTAAGACATAAAAATATTTATTATATATTAAATACATAAAATACGTTTTCAAAAACAAAAATTTTTAGTATAATTTGTTTGTCATTCGGACTGGCAAGGGATGAAACAAGTTTGAACGCTTCAAGGGATAATCATTGTGTTTATCGGGAGTTGGACAATTCCTTTGAGTTGACAATTAATGAATTTAAAATTTATATTTATTATCACCAGTCTTAGTTGTGGTCATTCTGAACATTTTTTTTTTTTTTTTTTTTTAATAGGACCAGTACTCAGGGGATGACCCCTACATATGCAGTGCATTGTACCAGAACTAGGAAAATAGGTTGTGAGGAGGGGGAAAGAGGGAGTAGTGCTTGTGCAGATTTGTCTTGAACTTTCCAACGTTATAACAGGCAGGAAACACGTCTGCAGGCAACTTGTTCCACAAACGAAGCGTACGGCTGAAAAACGAATTCTCTCTGTAATGCGTAGTACGATTCCCCGGGCAATCAACCACAAATGGATGAGCTCTGGACGATGAACGCGTGGTACGTAAAAATGTGCGCGTTTCGGGAACAAGATCCCTAATCTCGTCAGAGCAAAAGCCATTATAGTAACGATAGAACAGAGTAACGCACCCCACACTGCGTCGATGCTCCAGTGAGTCAATAGAGTTGGATACCCTACTGTCACCGATAAGCTTCTTCGCCCTCTCCTGCACACGGTCGAGTAACCTCAAAATAGACTTTGAGGCACCGGCCCAAACATGAGAGTTGTATTCCATTTTCGGTCGGATGTAGGTGGTATAAATAGTAAGGAGATCGGATGGCGAGAAGTACATCTTACACCGTTTCAAAAAACCTAGGCACTTGAATGCTTCTTTAGAGATATGAAAAATGTGTTCAGTCCAGCGAACATCACACTGTATCTTCATACCAAGAACATCAAGAGCATCCGATTCCTCAATATTTATACCATCCATGAGTACAGATGAAGCAGCACTTGCGATCGTTTGTTTGTGTGTTAATAGGCAACATTGGGTCTTACGAGCGTTAAAGGTGACCGTGTTTTTACGACCCCATTCGGAGATTAATAGAAGATCACTATTCAGTGAATCGTCCATATTTTGCCTCTTGGCAGCGATCTCTGATAGGCTGGGCCTATAACTAAAAGAGTACGAGTGACAAATGCTGCTGTCATCCGCGAAAGAATGGATAGGGTTGGAAGTTTGATAGAGAAGGTCGTTGAGGAAAATAAGAAATAGAGTAGGAGAAAGAACGGAGCCTTGCGGTACCCCTGAATTAATCTGGAACTCGTTTGATGAGACCCCATCTATAACAACTCGTATAGTGCGGTCTCTGAGAAAGCTCGATATAAATCGAGAGAAGTCATCACCGACACCAAAAGCAGTAAGTTTTGCCAGTAGCGCACCATGCCACACTCTGTCAAACGCTTTGGAAATATCCAGAGCCACCACCTTACTTTCGCCAAAATGATGGATTGAGTGGCACCATTTCTCTGACAGATATGCCATAACATATAGAAATTAGTACATATAAACAAATAAATGAAACATATGGACACATATTTTATTTTACTTACCTTATTACAAATTAAATAATATTTATTGTCACTTAAAAACTAAAATCACAACAAATAAAAAAATCAATATGTATACATATTGTTATAGAAAAATGTATTGTTTTTTCTTTTCTTCTTTTTTCTGGGAGAGATGCCACCTGTTGTTTATATGAATAAACAGAAAAATACAGCTGTTTACCATCGTTAGAATTAAGTTACAGAATCACTCAATCGTTAGTGCAAGCGATGAAATTTAATGACAAAAGTTACGATTATCGAATTGTTTAAAGTTAGAGAATCGCACTACAGCTTTGCTCAAATTTTTGCACGATTTTTTCGATTGTAAGCGAACTTCACGATATACATTTGTATTTGAACATCCACTTTCATAATAAGCTTGAATAGCTTTAACGCATTGCTAGATTGTGTGTCTTTTCATGTTTCAAATTGAATTAGCCTGAAATTGAGAAATGTCAAATGAAAAGCAGAAAGAAACTTGACTTTTAAGAGTGGTTCAAATTCAACATCGGCCTTTAAAATTTAACCACCCGATACCATAAAAGCAATAAATTCGAATGAATGTGCTTTATAGTGTCAGTGTGAAGACAAGTTAATTGAGCTATAAATAACACAGTTAAAAAGTCCATCTTAATCCCACTTCTGACAACTCTTTTGCTAGACTCAAGACTTAAAACCGAATGATTCAAGTTATAATGACTGATGATTTTCTTAATTTGTTTAAACAACCAAGATACACCTTTTTGGTTTGAGTAATAAATAAAGAGTTTATTTAAACGTTAATAAATCTATAGCATGACAAATCAATTATATTAACTTTTTTTTTTTGTTTTCAACCAAAATAATATTAATAAAAGCTAGATCGATATAAATTTATTGAATTGAACAAGAAGAAGTGTGTATACTCGCATACTTTAGAAATGCAATCATAAACCTGTTTATTCCACTTTATTAAATAAACTTAAGAATTTATCTATTCGAAAATAATACAAGTTTAAAATGTAGAAAAAAAGACCGAAATAAATTCAGCCAGAAACCAAAGGTCCTTGTAAAATATAAATCATAGCTAAAGATTTTGCAGGAGAAATCAACACACACACACACTCACACACGCACACACATAATCGCTGATGCTGTTCATAGTGGCGCTATTGATAGTGGCAGTGGTTAAGTTAACTGTACGCATCGATATGTGGTAGTGTGGCAAAAAGTATTTCGAAGGCAAAATTCAGTCAAGTGTAAACCGAAAAAAAAATAAATAAAATAAAACTGAGAGAATAACGAAAAAATGCTGCTGAGTGAACTTAAGCAACGAATTTCAAGGATTTCTACGCGATATGAAACAACAAATGCAAACTTCTTTCAAGTGGAAATCATATATTTAAACAACAATACAACAACGGCACATAATAATAACAACAAAATACTCGTAATACATAATAATAAAAATAATAATAATAAAATAAATATACATGTATGATGTTCCGCTACCCGGTTATGAACAAGAGGTAAAACACAAGAAAAAAAAAATCAACATGAACATTAAGAATCGATAAATTTCAATCAGATATTGTTTGAAATTTGATATGAAGAAAACGAAACGGAATTATGTGCAATAATTTATTTGAAACATTTAGTCAAGGACGAGCATTAAAATGAACTCTGAGACCAAAAGGGAAATCTTCAAAAAAGCTGTATTTAAGAAAATGAGGATTATACAAAATGATTAATAAAAAAAAGGTTTCATTTTAACAACAACTTAGTGAATAAAATGCAAATAATCTTAAGGGAAGTTACACATCACTAAGCCAAAAACAACAAGTCAAAGGGGAAGGAAGGCCTTGATAAAGCGAAAATTGTTTATAATGTATTCGGGGAGAGATAAGAAAAAAGCTACGTTATGTTTTCACTCATGTACCAATTAATAATTTTTTTTTTTTCTTAAAATTCCACTAGCCGTAAAATATGCTACCACTAATCATATCAGACACAGAAATATGACCAATAGAACTTCTTCGTTGGAAATTGGCAGAAAAAAAGAGGTGGGAGAGAGGGACAACTCCGCAGGTCTCCCAGATAGACCAGTCAACCAGCAATATAAATTGCAATAATCCAATCTTATGCTAATGTGGTTGACTCCAATATACAAAACTTGAAACAGGAGCCCAAGTTTCAAAATTTCGAACCAAATTTTAGCAATCTTGAGCCAACTCTGCAGACTATTATTGTTCAATCTATATGCAGGTAATGCGGAAAATGCAATCCACTGTATTGCAGGCAATTTTAAACAAATGATTTGTTTAAAAATATGGTTCCAGAAAGCAAACAGTATCCGCAAAAATGAACATGAGCATGAATCTTCAAAATAATTTAACAACAAATATTCAAACTTTAATACTAAACATAAAAGATTAACTAAACATGATCAGTAGTAGAGCAGATCTGACCTGGAGAACAGCTCTCGCGTCATCGTAATTATTTCTTAAGTGCGGTCAGGCTGTGTTTGTTGTTTGGACTTCGAGAGTTTTGCGTCTCGCTGTCACTGTTAGCTGTTTGCCTCAACTAATTGTATTAGTCTACAGTTCTTTAGAGGTATTTATTTGTTGACCATGCGGCAACTTCTTATGTGGCATATGCTCTTCGTTACTCCGCTCATGCTGCGCATTCTATACTTTGCAAATTTATTCGCAACTGTATAGTAAACAGCGTTGTCAACACGGTGCGTTTCGCACCGTTTTTGGTGCTTTTTAAAATTATGTGTGCGAAAAATTCTTTAGTCGGCGCGGGGTGCGCTTTTTTACATTTTCGGTGCGTTTTTTAAATTCCGGTGGCACAGAGTCAAATTTAACTCAACTTTTTGTTTCAATGTAAAAAAAAAAGTTTATAATCCAGTGTCTAAAATTTTTCCTTTCACTTTGCGTGGAAAACGTACAAAGTAAGAAAATCTTTCTGTTGTATATTATACACACTGTTGAAAGAAAAAGAAACATTTCGTTTTATAAAATTTAGTACTTTTAAGTAGTATTTTGCTACTAATCGATCAAGACAATTTTGTCAAATACTGCAATAAATTCAGTCTCTGAACAGTGAAGTTCGTATTTTTGTTACGGCTCGAGATTTTGTTACGGTTTAGCAATTGAGAAATGACCAAATTATTAAATAAATTATAAAACTTGCATTAAAATATGGATTATGGTAAACTGCATCTTCTATATATTATAATTTTGGCAAATTTTCGTATATTTCAATAAATTTTTTTTTAAACCACTGTTTAAGAAAACACAAATGAAATGTACACTGTGTTGGGTGGAATTACTATTGATTGAATGTGAAGGCTTGTAGTGCGATTCTGTAATTTTTAATGATCCGATAATCGTAAATTGTTTCGACAGCAGTGGTTGTATACTACTACAATATAGTTTTGACGACGGTAAGCAGCTGTATTTTTGTGTCCCTGATAATAGGCAGAAAAAGTAAAAGCTGATTTCGATTGACAGCAAATATAATTAAATGATATTGCTTAATAATAAATTTGCTAAAATATCGTTATAATTATTGTAAAGATAAATTATCTTAATAAGACCAAGAGCGTCGTACTAGAGGCGAAGTTTGACAAACACGAATTCTAGCTGTTGAACGAATTTGCTGGCATGCCATCATTCGGTACTATCAGACCCAGTTTGATTGCATAGTAGGTAGTCATTTAAAAGGCTGTTTCATTATCGTGTTTTTAATATAAAAAATTTTATTTTATAATACAAAATAGGTTTATAAAAAAGTTCAAAATTCGGTGCATTTTGTGTGCATTGACAAAGCTGATAGTAAATTAAATAAAATAAAAATAAACTTCTTTTTTAAAAATTAATATTAGAAATATTGGAGGTTGTTTAAAATAGTATCCTTTAGTTTAAAAAAAAGATTCAAAAATAATGTCACCGCAAGTGATAAATATGAGAAGCAAACTTGACTTTTAGTGAGTTTTAAATAATACAATAACGAGTTGTAAGATAATCCCAACAAGTGTACCCAATGACTCTCTCTGTGATGCATATAAGCGCTTTTTACGGCCGTGTGCAAAAATAATTGAAAAGAATCAGATTATGTAACAGTTTCTACCGCGCGGTAAATCTTCTACAGGGTGGCTTATCAATTTTGCTACCTTAAGAAACTCAAATAACTTTTTGTAAAGTTTGAATAATTCATTTTTTAGAAATTTATTCAAAAATAATACGTTTCTATTAAAGTAATTAATTTAGTTTGGAAAATAATTGAGTTTGAATGCCCTTCATCCTCGTTGACACATGTACGACATCTTATCAAAAAGTTATTGAATACTGCCTGGAGTGTTGCAGCGGGAACTGTCTCAATTACCGTTTGAATGGATTGATTTAAATGATCCAAATTTGTTGGGGTAAACTTCTTGTTTGCAATAACCCCACAAAAAAAAAAAATCAGATACAGTGAGTTCAGGAGATCTGGGAGGCCTGGAGTTTTTGCCTCAACTCTGTCATAACAGGCGTGGCTGTGTGACAAGTTGCGCCATCTTCTTAAAACCAAACAGTGTTGAAAGGGATTCTCTTTCGGCGCTATTCTGGAAAGAATAACTCTTTCAACATCTTTAAGTAATGGTATCCATTGACCGTAACAGTAGGACCGTTTTCTTCGAAAAAGTAGAGCCCGACAATGAACCTTGAAGAAACTGCTCACCACACTGGTATGCGAAGTGGATGTAATTGCATCTGATTGAGTATCTGTGGGTTAGAATTACTCCATATTCGACAATTGGTTTTGTTGTTAACGTTGCCGCTTAAATCAAAATGTGCCTCTTCAGACATAAAAATGCAGTTCAAGACGTTTTCATCCTCTGACACCATTTGACTGATCTTCTTACAAAATTCCAAGCAAATCGGGAAGTCTCTAGGGTTCAGTTTGTTTGTTAATTGAATCCTATATGGAAATAAGTTTAAATCTTGGTGCAAAATTGTGTGCAGTGACTGTCTGCTGACACTAATTTGAGCAGATAGGTTGGATTGTATGGCAGCAGCTACATCAGCGATAATTTCCTGCGTCCGAATTGAGGGATCTCGATGATAAGGCCTTCTTGCGATTGTGCCATGCTGGGCAAAATTCTTTACGAGCCTCATTATACTCCATCTGCTAGGAGGAGTGCCGCCAAACGTGCGCCTATATTCTCTTTGGAGGGAAACAACGGACTCTAAAACGTGAAAGCGTTGTACTATCCAAATTTTTGTTTCAGTGTCTCAATTCTCCATTTTAGTTAAACAGGAACAGGTTAGTTACACAGAAAATAAGTTATTACGTTTTTTTTTTTTTTTTTGGTAGCAGCTTTGATCAGCCACCCTGTATATTTAAAAACTGCGCTTGTTATCGCTAAAAAAAATAAAAAAACGTTCCTCATTAGACTCCCAGTAGATTTTTCCATGACTCAAAATGCCAACTGGGTATTATGTAAATAATATTGATGACATACATATGTACATATTAATATTTAAACAAACAAGCGCACAAACAAAAGTAGCGAAATAAAGTTGAATTAACAAACATGATTTTCCAACAAGTGTAAAAAATGTAAAACAAAAAAATAAATTTTTGGTGAAAATATTTCATGAAAAATTTTAAATCGTTTAAAATATTGAATTTTGTTCTACAGACATAAACAAAAAAAATATATTTAAACTACTAACCTTACATACGAATTCATATAAGTTTGTTTTTCTCCCCGCAAAAACTGCTGACATTTCAACAACAAAATAACGTTAAAAATCAATTTAAGTTGTTACATATATATATATATATATATATATATTTTTGCATTTAAACTTTATTTAAATGTACTTTTGAAATGAAAAATAACGCAGTAACCACCGAGCGAAAAATTAGTTTTCAAACTTTATTTTTAAATTGGTCAATTACATGGAATTTTGAATTTTTCAAGTTGTAGATGCGAAATTTTTATTACATTTAATATCGTGCAAACAGAAGTATGAGTGGATATATATGACGATGCCAAATAGTTCTGAACTGTTATTATAGTAAAATATACATTAGCTTTTGCAAACAGTTGTTTAGTGAAATTGATTGACTGAATATAAAACTTTGTTATCAAATTTTTTACACTATTGGATTAACACGAAGCATATATATATTTGTAATCAAAAGGTGTTAGTTAACCATAAATAAAAGCCAAGTTTTGTAAAAAGGTAATAAATTAGTAAAAGATAAAAATAAAAAATTGTGCATGAGGTTTTGAAAATGATGAGTGCTATAGAGCAAAAGTTAAGTTAGAGCGCTTTTAACCAGAATTTTCCAGGTTTTCTGCATTTTTTTTTATACCCATCACAGAAATGCAAAGGGTATATATTCCATTTGTAATTTCTACAATTTTCATTTGCGACCCTTTCAAGTATATGTATATATTCTGAATCAGAATTAATAGAAAAGTCGATTAATCGATGTCCGTCTGTCGGTCGTTGAAATACTGTTTCTGAGAAAACCATTAGAACTTAGAAACTTTTTTCATTCATCATTCTATTACCCCAGCGATTCATGGACTTGCTATTGAAATTCAGTAAAATCGGTTTACATATAACTGAGATATATCAAAAATTCCGAAAAAAGCCATTATTTTTTGCAAATTTGTGTGAAAATTAAAAAAAAATTTTTTTGTTTTGCTTCAAACTTCACACACTTATTAAAAATGGTGATTTAAAGGCAAAAAAATTTGTCTCCGATATCGGTCCACATATATTCGAAATATATCCGATTTTTTAATGAAAAATAATGAAATAGAACATGTAAGTTTCTGATAGCGGTCCATATATACCCGAAATATAGCCTAAACCGAACTTTTCATGCAAATATCGCGTATGCGAATTTAAGAATTTTTTTTGCTTAAAATCTGTTCTGGTAATGGAAGTAGGTTACTAAAATACAGAAATACAAATTTATGATATCGGTCCATATATACCCGAGATATACATAGCTAAAACCGATTTTTCATGAATATGAACTTAAACCACTTTTGTTTTCCTAAATGCTGTTCTGATAATAAAAGGAGGTTACTAAAATACAGAAAATGAGAAATTCCGATATAGGTCCATACACTAGATTACGCTTTGCACAGGTCCGCTATTTTGTCTACGTCAGAGTTAGCTGTAGAATGTGACGTAGAAAGTGATCTTTGTATATTATTGTAATAGCATCAGGGAATGAAGAAACAACAAATTTTTGAAAAAAAATTTAAAAAAAAAATTGGAACAATTGAGTTTTTATTCGCTATTTTAGCTTCTAATATTGATACCAATAAAAATTATAAATAGCTTGTTTTCTATGTTTCCCAGCTATCTATATGTCGACATTTCATAGGACCTACCCTAATCATCAGTAGACTTTGGAAATTTTTTGAAAGATATTCTCAAACATTTAACTTTATATACCAACAATCTAAATAAATTGACAGTGCTGTCAACGTACACATATATTTTACCGCCGTTTTCTTTATACCATAAATATTACTTCTATTCTCTACATATATTAACTTAAAAAATGGGAGTATGTACAATATACAGTTGTAAAATCAAAGTTGCTTGCAGAATATGAAAGTTTAAATATGATTTGCAAAAATCGTCAAATCGTTAACATGCCATTTTCAGCACTCAAAATCGTCAATATGACAATAAATCAGTAGTGTTCTGTCTCTCGTCGTGTGCACATGTCTTTTGTTACTGCTGTCCGTATTTTCTATATATGTACGTTCATTAATTAAATTCATATAAAATCAAATTGCACCGTAATAGGTAGTCAGCTGTGTACATGTGTTTATTTTTCTTACTGTCTTTTTTAACCGTTGTTCGTATTTTTTATATACATACATATGTTCATTATTAATTTCGTATGAAATCAAAGTGCACCGGAATAGGTAGCAGTATGTGTAAACGCGTTTCTTTTTTTTTTTTTTTTTTTTTTGTTTCTGCTTTCACCGTTGTCCGCGTTTTCTTTATATGCACAGTTCTTCTGAATGTACTTCATTACCTTGTAGCGAAGTAAGGAAGGTGTTGGACTAAATTTTGCTAATCTGAGCAGTGTCAAAGGTATATACACTGGGCACTGATCAGTTTTAAATAATTTAATTCCAACATTTTAAATGCTGCAATAGAGTTTGTTTTAGTCTTTCGTGTTGTTACTGTTTAAGTTAAACCTCCACGAACACTACTCCCTCTTTCCTACCTCATCATAACCTATTTTCCTAGTTCCAGTACAATGCACTGCATATGTAGGGGTCATCCCCTGAGTTCTGGTCCAAGATAAAAAATAAAAATAAAAAAATAAATCGTCAAATATGGCAACTGCACACACACCTTTAACAATTGCCCTGGAGTTTTATTAATCGTCATCGTTGTAAATCAGTTTGCTCTTAAACTATTTTTTACTTTAATAACGTTTACCATCAGCATTCTAATAACGAATCTAGTATTATTGCATAGTGTTGGCTGATTCATCTTACGTAACATCACAACTGTTGATCCAACCTTATGTTTTAGCTCATTAGGTGACATTTGCAATAAGTAAATTGAGTTCAGTAACTTTATTGGATAATTAACAACATAATCGAACCGATTGACTTATACAAACGCAATTCACCATTAATTAAGTTTTTGATTTTTAAGTTTACTCGTATGTCATCAACGTCCTTATTTTTTGCTACTAAAATAGAACTTTCAGTCAAGTACTGTCATTTTGAACAATGTGTGGGAACAGCTTTGTGATTAATTAATCTATATAAAAAATCTCAGCATTTTTGTGTAGAGCAGTTTTCTTGCAAAGGAATGACATGTACGAGTACATATTCTAAATAAATATAGTTAAAAAAAATTAAACAACACTCTAAGATATTAAATTTCAAATTTTTTATTCACTGTTGTTTAAGCTTCTTCTTAATATATCCATATAAGCAGGTAATTATCCGTATAACGCGTTAAGATTTTTTTGAACTCTCAAAACCATCTTCAGCAATCGCCACAATCCCCCACGTCCCCGGAAACATTATGGCAACTGCAATTTTCGTACTAACTGCCGTTGCCGTTCAGAAACACGCTCCACGGCAAAAATGGCCACCGGATATGAAGAACCGGTTCTGATTCGGTTGGCGAATCTATTCCAAGTTTTTTGGTAATTCCCAAAGTCGGTCTTCTCCCCCACTTCAGAAGCAATTTCCATACTAAAACGAATGACCACGCACAAACGGGTAACGAATATGAAAAACCGGTTAGCGAGGTGGTTCCGATTTTTTTTTTGGGAACTTCCAAAATCGGCTTCTTGAATCCCCAAACCCCCTCCACTTCCTCGGAAGCTCCAACTTTTGCACTAAAGCAGCAACACTGTGTATACAGTTTACATATCTACCTACATATGTGATAATCACTCATATGGCATGCATTTCGAGTGTTTGAAACACACAAACATACATACATAGTGAAACTTATATAACTGTTAAAAAAAAAAAAAAATTACAGTTGCAGATGGTGGCTGTTCTGCTCTCCGCATTACTCGTTGTCTATTTTCTAAATGTAGAGACAAATGGATTACAGTAGAGTAAGATACACTATTACCTGCATTGCTGCTAGTATATTTCCCAATCTAATATTGGGATATCTCATCATTTCTATCCGTAGCGCAATACCAAAAACAATCATGTTGCTTCCGTTCGTAACATACTTGCAAAGGTATTTAATAGATGTAAGGGAGTTGCAGTACTTTACATTAATTTTTCATTGAAATTGTAATTTTTTAAAGTAGATGTAATGAAGCACAATCTGTGATAGATAAGCCGATTTACAAACACATGATCACTTTTTGTCTGGTCATTCGTTTCGACCATCATGTCACTCGTGGCAAATTTAAAAATTTTGGCTTTAACCGTTCTCAACATCTACGAAAAATCAATATTTACTTTTCATGGGAGGTACCATGCCCACTTTCCCAAACTCACCCACTTTTTGTCTGATAGTTTGTGCATCGTTTCATCCGTACCAAATTTAGAAACCAGCAAACCTAAGAGAATAACCGTGGAGAACCGTGGAGAGATTGAGTATACCTTAGCTTTAAAGCCAGAGCAACCGCAGTTTGGTATACTATATACTAAAAGCTGTAAGTTTTAACTTCTGATAATTGTTTATGTAGTTTTGTTTGCTTAAATTCTAGTAGATTTTAAAAACTTCAATTGTATATATTAAATCATTTTAAAAGCCCCCAGCTAATTGGCTCCTTATGAGTTGTGTACCTTCCAGACCTTGTAAGAATTTTTATCCCCATAAATTTATTATACTTTCATGCACAATCTGCAGTCTATGCATACACATTCTTTGGCAGTGAAGTGATAATAATTTTATTGATCTTTAGGAAAATGCTTAAATAAGTATCAAGCAGAAGAAAAAACTCTTATTTGGCTATAAAATACAACAATTGGCACTTTCAAATTCAGGCACAAACTTACAGACATAATGGAAGCGAAAGAAAAGTTTTTCTCACACTGTGTAATAAATTTCGTTTGTTAACTTAAGTAAGTTATTACCTGAGTGCACAATTTAAGCATTAAATTTCAAATCAAAAGAATCCTTTTCTTTTTGCTTTTCGTCCTTAACTTTCCTTTATTCCATACAGCACTTGGAATCTGCTGATGCTCTTTAGTTTTATGCCAAAAATATCTTTATTATTTTATTTCATTTTTTGTGTACTCTTTGATGGCGTTTGCTGTAGCATGAAGTCTTTTGATAATGCTGGCGTATAATCAACAGTAAAATGTCAACAACACTATAAAATGTCTAATGCATTTTTTGAGGAAATAAATACGAAGAGCTAAATGAAGAAATATATTATACGTGTGTGTGTGTGTGTGTGTGTGTGTGTGTGTGTGTGTGTGTGTGTGTGTGTGTGTGTGTGTGTGTGTGTGTGTGTGTATGTGTGTGTGTACATACGTATGTAGCAAAATGAATTTGTTTGAGTTCATTTTTAAAGAGATGTGTGCAGTGCAAAAATGAAATTGAAAAAAAAAATTAATAAAGGATAAATTTATTAAGAAGCTGTGGGTAGAAGAAAGCAAATTAACACACAAAAAATGAGAACAGAGGATAATCAAATTTTAAAATGAAGACATAAAGTGGAAAATCTGCGACTATCGCAACTTTAAAACAATTTCCTTAAAAGACATAATACTCGTATAAAACCAAAATCACTTTTTTTCTTTATTACTGCAATTTTTCCAGAAGTAAAATGATATTTAAGACAAGTATTTACTTGTTACTTGCATACTATTCAATTGCTATACTAAGCCATTAAGGCCAATTAGAAAAGATATTACAAAGTAACAAATTAAGTTTTAAATACGAAGACAGTTTATAATTATGTGACCATTTATACTTCCAACTCGCAACTTAAAAATGTTTCAACCTAATACCTGCTTGTTACGTATTTCCTACAGGGCATTTTAAAAATTTTCCTTTCCAGATATGAAAGAAATGGAATTAGACAAGCCGTATAATAAATGGAAGACAAGAAATATAATAAATATTAAAGCAAGTGTTTGTTACTTGAAATATCCATTCATGGCATTACATATTGAACAGAGGTGGCCAAAATCTTAGTTTTCTGTACTCGCGGATATAGGGTAAAAAACTCATTAGCTGCGACGCTCTTACATCTAATCCAGGGGTGCCCAAAAGTTCTATATGAAAGAGCAAACACCAATACATTTAAGGAAAAACTACTTTTATGTAAAATTTTTTGTTGTAAAAAGCAAAACAATTTACAACAACAAAATTTACACTGATAATCGCTGTCGTCAATGTTTACCAGCAAAGCATGCGAAAGTGGTGTTGCTTTGCTCTTGTGTGTATATAGTGAAGAACGAGAAAAGAATATATAAGACGAAGTTGTTTGTGGATTTTTCATTGCTAGTGCTGAGCGCAGTATGTGGGTATTAAAGAGCACAGCCCTATAGCTAAGTTCTTTTATAAAAACAATTGAGCATCAAGCGCATAGGGCCTGGTCACATCTGATGTAAACTATAAAAATTCGCGAGAGAACCACGATGAAATATTTGGTTTTTTTTATAAAAACATGACTGCGAAACCCTTTTGTTTGTCTGCACTAACACCCACGGTCTGAGGCAGGAATCGAACCTGTGACCTCGAGACTGTTGGTCGAGTACTCTACCAAATCAGCCATCGAGGTTGATGCTTTTTGTACATTTCAAAAAAAATCATCTTTAAACATATACTTGTACTATAAAGATGATATCACTGCGTAGTTTTTCAGAAACGTACTTTCTCTTTTTGCTGCTATTAATACAAGGATATAAGTATGGATATATGTGTCGAGCCACCACTAGTATGTAATATAAGATCATTTAAATTTCTGTCACAGCTTCTTATGCTGGCACAGATTTGATGGACTCTGGCAAGCAGATCCGTTTGATTCCATTATATTGATTTTAAAACCGGCGACTTTAAAAATCATACAAGAAAAATTTTAGTCAGGCCAAATCGATTGCCAATTAATGCTACCACTGCGAGAGATCACCATACCCTTAAATCATCCACATTCGCTTCGTGGAAGTACAATCTTATACCACATATCGTTTAGGTCTATATTGTTCAGTTTGAGCTAAAAGAAATTGATTACCATATCACCGTAGACGGCGATGTTTCACTAACGTTGTGTTAAAAAAAATGTGTACTAATGATGCAGCCGATATAAAAGCTGCTTCTAGCAGCACATATGTATTTTGTAAAAGCATTGCAACCTGATGAGGCACGTGTGTCATTAAATTAAATCTCCTTCATTGCAAGGATCTCAAATTTAAGCTTCTGTATTAGATAGAGCTTGTACTCCATCCTGAAATTCAACAAGTTGACGTCAGCAAAAATCTAAGTTCTACTGATTATCACTGTCTCTCTTGTTCAAATTCGTGGATCGCAGAGAAATTGTCAGCTGATCTTACTTTTTTAAGTACGCACCACATGTGCCGTAAAGTTAGCGCAGTACTCACATAGTTTGCACTAAGAAACATTAATTTTGATAATAAAGTTCTACTAGCAATCGTGTAATCGTAATGCGTAATTGCCACTACAGGGTGATTTAGAATAAAAAATAACAAAAGACGTCTACTCGCGCCAATTACCTAGATGGCTATCGTTGCTTACTAGTTTGGTTTGATATGGAAAGAATACGACTTCTTAATTTTAAAAGGCAATAAAAAAATGGATTACCATGCCACAAATAGACCCAGTTGGCCATCATTTTGTTATATTAAATTAAAATTTTTATCAATGTTACAAGATATAGAATCGCACAATCATGTCTACAAACAATGAAATTAGTAGGCAATTTAGCAAATTTTGTAATTATTGTAAGTAACATAACCGCACCACAAGATATGGTTACTTGTGTCGTCTCTATGACGAAAATCTTTGAATTGAGCTAGTATTTTCTATTCTATCTAGGAGTCTTTCATTTGTTGTTATGTAATAAATTTTTGTCAGCACCTACATGACCATCCAATCTGACGGTGGACCAATTCCATAGAGTGAACTAGCTTGAACTAGGTTCACTAGAACTAGGCTCACTAGAAAGGTTCACATAGCTGAATATGTCTTATCAAATGTTTTAGCCATAAGAACAAACCCGTAGCGAAAAAGTTCGAGGCTTCAAATCTCTCCTACAGCCAACTCCCCAGACAGTCGCAAGAAGTCGAGGCTTTGCGAATTGGTGGCTTGAAGCCTACAATTAAACCTTCTTAACACCACTTATGGCACAAGACAATAGAACTATCAATTAGATATTCACCCCAATTATCAGGGAACACTAATTGTGTCTCCCTGCAAATTTGTATCTAAGCCACAGACAGGACTTTTCAGCCAAACATAACCACGATGTTGTCAAAAACACAACATAATAAACGTGTATAAAATAATAAACACATATTATATTATATAGTTTTATAAAAGTATAAAGGTTTTGGTAACAACAAACCTAATCTCCTCGGAAGTAATGATAAAATAAATTGTAGTAATGATAAAGCACAGAAACAAACCTCACACTGCGGCAATGCAGCAGTGAGGCAATAGAAGTGCATATCTTCACGTCCCCGATAAACTTATTTTCACTCCCTCTCTCTCTCTCTCCTGAACACGTTCAAGTTATGAATCAAAAATAATAGATTACGCTTTGCGCAGGTCCGTTATGTTGTTTACATCACTCAGCTGTTGAGTGTGACGTAGAGCGTGAAAACACACAAATATTATTGTGTAGTGAATGAAAAAGCAACAAAATTATTAAAAATTAAATAAATTTACAAATTAAAGTGAGGTGCGATATAAAAAAGTGCAAGAATAATAAAACAAAAAAAAAAAACAAACGTAAAATAAGTAACTTTACATTTCCATCTGATCCCACGCTACTAAAGCAGTGAATAAGGGGTTGCCTTAATGTGAAAAATGATGATACTACAGATTTAGAAATATATGAAAAATCTATAATAGGTAATATTTTTAAATAATTTCTTTTAGTTCGTGCATCAACATTTTGTTATAGGTAAAATGTTTGAAAGTTTTAATATTGATGTTTGTACGGAAGAAGAACATAAAGACATGCAATATGATGGCTTGGAAAATTTGGCGGGGTATATTTGCCACAGATTAAAGGACGATATTCATGGCATCTCCGCGCGAAAAAAACGATGACATATTCATGGATTGATCATTTGTCAGATGGGGGACTAACAAAGCCGACAGAAGAAACTATGGTCGTTATGAGAAAACTAAAAATAATATTTGATAAGTTCAATAAAGAAAACCTTATACGGAAGGGTTATTTAAAATTCCCTCTCACACCGGCGAAAAGATAAAAATTATTTTTTTTAGATCTCTAAAGTATTTTAAAATAAATCAGATAAACCAAAATATAGAAGGAAATACGAGATCACAAAAAAAAATTAAATAAAATTATAAATTGTTAAAAAATTAACAAAAAAAGGCATGAAAATTTATTTTATTAGGAAATAATATCACACATATATGTATCTATACGGTAAGTGTCTTATACATAACACTTTTACCCTTAATAGAAATTAAAATTGTATATTTATGTGTAACTACTGCCAACACAATAAGTATTAAGAATTAAGAATTAATAAAACCAAAGGAAGCAAATTTATTAATTTGCCTCCTAGCTGTTTGAAAATAATATTAGTTATTTCAGTCTTTTAACACAAATCACAAGCAATTGGCTGATGTAAACAAATAATTATAGACCCTCGTGACGTTATGGGCAGTAGAAAATTATTTTGTCAAGTTTTCGGCGTCATCTTAGTTATTTGCTTCATGCGTTCAAGTAACCCCAAACAGAGCTGTATTCTATTTTCACTAAGATACAGTGAGTATGAATAGTTAGTGGATCGAATAGAATGAAGTATGTCTTGTGCTATTTAGACACTTAAATACTTCTTTTGAGATATGAAAATGTGTTCAGCCCAGGCAACACCATACCGAATTTTCATTCCAAGCCTCCTCAATGTCTATATTGTATTTGCGTTGGCAACTAAGTAATTGCGGATTTCACTCGTGAGCTACGTATGTTCGATTTTTTTCTGTTATGTTGGTATATGGTTTGTCAGTTTGCTTTTGCCAGATAAAAAGGTTAGTCGTGTTTTGGTGTCACTATTTCCATTTTGGAAGAGAACAGGCAAATAAATATGTGTTGAAATAATAATTTTCTATACTTTGTTAAATTGTATCAAAGGTTGGAACACATCAGTACACTTAAAAATTAAACATATTTTTCTAAAATTCCTTTTTAACTCAATCCTAAATTAAATCTCATTAAAAACTCTCCTATATTTTTCACCTTTAATACAAAAAACCAATTAGTTGCAAAGTCTTTAAGAAAATATTTTAAAGTATGCAAATAAAAAGGTCTTTTCTATTCCCATTATTATATATCAACCATTTACTTATATGTACATACCTTTATATATGTAAATATGTTAAAACATGTACATACACATAATTCTAGCACCGGCTTATCGGCTTGATGTTGGCACCACAATATAAGCCCACTTTGTTAAAGACAACATTTAGTTACTTCATCTTTCTGTGGCATGATATTGAAGTTTTAGGTAATTTTCAGTTTGCAAATTATTTTTGCTTTTTGTACATTTGTTTCACATTTACGAGTATACATATATGCTTTTGACTGCTCCACCACATTGTCAGTTTTGTTGGGAACAAATGTTTTAAGCAAAGTATAAGAAAAACTTAAGAAAATGTCACACAATTTTCAAAATGTTTCATCGTCTTTGCGGAGAGAAAAAAAAAGTTTTCAAGAAATAATCTTTTGTGAATGTAAAACTAATCATTTTGTAATTAAATTAAAAAGTCATTTTCTTTTACATAAAAGTTATAAAACACTAAGACAGAGACAAAGGCCCATACACGTTCACTCATACGTGTGTATAATTGTATCTGAGTTTACAAATACTTATGCATACTTTGAGAACGAAAAGAAATGGAAAAGTCGCTTTTCAATATAATTTGCATACATTTAAAAACTGCTCTAAAGTTGAGGAAGAGCGAACAAATCAACACACAAATAAAATTGTAGATGGAAATAAGTATGGCAACTAGCGAGGGATGAGAAAATTTGGATAATTTGTGGACGGAAAACTGAAAAGCTAATATGATTTATAAAATTGTTGTTTTAATAAATTTACTGAACTTGGTAGCGGAAGTGGATGTTCAGATGTAGAGCCATCTGAATTTTGATACACTGTATAAATATATTGCTACAACAAAGAGATATAGATGGGATCGTTGGAATCCCGCTTGCGAGCTGTAAGAAACAAGTACAGCGTCAGCTTTTCCAGACAGATGGTCTAGTGAGGATACCTGTCAAATATCAAGGCTGGCATGGTCCAGATATGATAACAGGAAGACTATCATCCTTAGGGGCTTGCCCCGACGGAGGTTGCGTTCTGCTGTGGTCCTGACAGGACATTGCCACATAGGTATGCAGGCGAGGAGGTTAAATCTTCCATTTAATGACTTCTTTAGAAGTTGCAGCGACGAGGAGGAAGTAGAAAGCGTTGGGCACTTCCTCTGTCAGTGTCCAGCTCTTTCTTATATAAGGGCATTGCACCTAGACTACCGATGCTTCATGATTTGATGGAGGTATCAGAATGCGATGTAAGTGGATTGGACTCCTTTATTTGATCCTCGGGTTAGTTCTAAGCCAGTGATGTGTAAATCTGCTGAGATACGTATCACATCCAGGCAACACAACGGGACCAGACTGGACCCAAGTGGGCTGGCTTTACAATAGCTGGCAGCCTGTCAAACCTAACCTAACCTAACCTAACCCATAGGTATATTGCTCAATATTGTGGGACTACTGAGCAATAGGATAGCGTATTTGATACAACATAATAAACTGTAAGATACGACAGTATGATGAGTTCCGTATCTAAACAAATTGTATAACAATTTTTTTCTTTTCAATATATTAAGATATTTGTATTTATTTTTTCTTATGGTCATATTCATAAAAATTTAAATGAATTTGAAATGTGTTTTAGTTAAAAAATTCCACACAAAATTTTTCTAAAATTCATCTCAAATAAATTTTAATTTTTTATGAATATGCACATTAGTATTTACGAGTAATTACATTAATACCTCATTTAGCTATCAGTTGGTACTTACTGTACAGACATGTTCCGAGAAACGCACGATCTGAAACCGCAGAGCGTTCTACAAAACCTTTAATTGAATTTTTGGTGTTTTAAGGAACGCGCACTTTACTGACGTGTGTTTTACATACATATATACATATGTGGTAGTTATATAAAATGGAAAAAATTGACAACATTTTTTAATTATTTTTTTATATCTGTATTTTATTTATTTGACTGCTATCTAGAACAACAAGGTGAATCGTCTTATGAGTGACAGTGCTAGTGATTAAGCAATTGCATATAAATATTAATCAACAAAGTTTATAATAATAGTAATAATTATAATAATAATTTAGAAAATATATTATTTATAAAAATTTGGAAGCACGAATTTTGAAGTCGCGGAAAAAAATTACATTTTAGTTATATTCTTACAGCAATAATCAAAAAACCCTTGATTACGAGTATAATAATAATCAAAATTAGAAAACTTCAAAATACCAATTACAAACTACTAACTGACAAATTCGATCACATGAATCATTAAATATCGGGTGGTTAAATTTCAAGGGCCGATGTTGAATGTGAACCGCACCTAAACGCCAATTTTTTTCCAAATTTTATTTGACATTTCTCTATTTCAGACTCATTCAATTTGAACCATGGAGAGATACACAATCCAACAACGTGTTAAAGTTATCCAGACTTATTATGAAAATGATGATCAATTTTCGAAGAAAATCATCTTCAGTGATGAGGCACATTTTCACCTCAGTGGATTCGTCAATAAACAGAATTGCCGCATTTGGGCGAATGAGAATCCAAGAGTGACTGTCGAAAAACCAATGCACCCACAAAGAGTGACTGTTTGGTGCGGTTTATGTGCTGGCGGCATCATCGGGCCGTATTTTTTCCAAAATGAGGCCGGTCAGGCAGTTACTGTGAATGGTGTTCGCTATCGTGAGATGATAACGAACTTTTTATGGCCCGAATTGGAAGATATGGATGTAGACGATATGTGGTTTCAGCAGGACGGTGCCACTTACCACACAGCTAACGAAACAATTGCTCTTTTGCGCCACAAATTCAATGGCCGTGTTATCTCACGTAATGGCGATGTCAATTGGCCGCCAAGATCATGTGATTTGACACCGTTGGACTTTTTTCTTTGGGTTTATTTGAAAGAAAAGGTGTACGTCGATAAGCCAGCAACAATTCAACAGCTAAAGGATGAGATAATTTGGCACATTAACGGCATAGAACCTCCATTATGCCTCAGGGTCATCGAAAATTTGGACCATCGGATGGAGGTGTGCCGCCGTGGTCGTGACGCCCATTTGGCCGATATTTTGTTTCATATATAATTGAGTAATACCAATATATCATAATAAAATAAAATTACAATAATTTCCTAAATAGTTTGTGTTTTATTCAAAATCAACATCGGCCCTTGAAATTTAACCACCCTTTATAATAGTATATTAAACATTTTCATTTACACAGACAGTACCAAGCTAGCATAGGTTATGTGTTAGACGATTGTGTTAAATATATAGAATCCCCAAAAGAATCTTCAGTTGATGATCTAACGAGTAACAATAGCAAAAGCATTTACTCTTTTATTTCTTTTTCACAAATTTTCTGACACGCTCGTCACACAATCTTGGAATGTTTGCTAACAAATTTTATTGTTATACCCTTCACAAAAATGTAAAGTTTGTGATTCCGTTTGTAATTTCTACAATTTGCATTTCGTATTCTGAATCAACATTGATAGAAAATTGGATTAAGCGATGTCCGTCTGTCGGCCATTGAATACTGTTTCACTATTCTTTTACCAAATCGATTCATGGGCTTGCTAATAAAATTCAGTAAAATCGGCTTATATATAGCTGAGATATATCCAAAATTACGAAAAAATTTTGTATGAAAATTGTTTTAAAAAAATTGCTTGTTTAGCATCAAACTTCATAAAATTGTTCAACATGGCAATTAAAAGGCAGAAAAAGAAATTTTTCCGATATCTGTACATATATATACACCCGAGATATAGCCTAAACCGGTTTTTTAATGAAAATGTTGCATAAGCGAACTTCAACAACTTGTTTTGCTTAAAAGCAAGTCTGCAAATAAAATAATGTTATCTAAATATGCAAATGAAAATTTCCGATATCGGTCCATATATGCGTGAGCTATAGCCTAAACCGGGTTTTTCATGAAAATGACGCGTAAGCGAACTTAAACAACTCCACTATCCCTCTTTTGAAGCAATCACAAAGGGAACGATCTTCAGGATCCAACTGAGCTGAAGAATCCAGGTACTTTTTGGAAAATCCAGCGGCCTGCCCACCTAACCTACGTGAGAGCTTCCTATTTCTTTACTTATGTTTTGTTTATAGACACAGCTTTTTAAATTAAATGCAACCCTCGTATATGTTATATCTGACACATACTTAAATAAATAAAACATGTCTATGGTGTAGTAAATGTTATATCTATCGTAGAAATAATGTTTGTAACTGCAGATGATGACTTTTTTTTAATTTTTTAGAAAAAAGGTCAAACTTAAAACAAACAGGAGAAACTCATATAAGAAAGGAGGTTCACAAGCACAAAAACGAAAGCAACATGAAATAAAATAAAATAAAATAAAACAAACATCTGTTGACAAACTCAACTTAAAGGAAAGCAACAGAAAAAAAACAAACGGAAATCCTTTTTATTACACAAACACACTTAAAGCAAAAGTAAGACTGGAACATAGTGTGCATGTGTGTGTATGTATTCATGTGTTAGTTGTTTCACAACAGTTTTAACGAAAATAAGCAGAGAAAAAACAATATGAATGTAAAAATTCCGAGACAAACTTCAACAGCCTAAAAATAAAAGTTTGTTGATTTTCGTTTCTGCCTTTCCCACATGATTGAACAAAAGCACAAACATTTCTCACAAATTTACCATTTAACTTAAATGAATCTACTCGTGGCAAAATATTGAAAGTAAAATATCAGCAAGAAAAGCTTTAGATTTTCAGTCATCCGCTTGTGGAAAGTCAACGGCGTTTACTGGAAATTCGATTACACCTCAAAATACAAATGTTTGCCTGACTTGTAAGTTTATTTGCTATGAAACATTATGCCCATCAGATGGAATTGAACCATCGTGCAGAGACGTGCAAGTGTCTATCTGCGTACATTTCTAGATATTCAGTTATTTCTTTGGTGTTACATGTCGAGCAATGTTTTGTTTTCATTGCCTCCTATTTTCGTCAATAATTTATTTTTCTTTCCTTTTGCTAAAGGTATTAAACTGGAAATTTATTGAAGCTGCACAAAAGACTGGTAAATATCAAACTAAATTGTTTTACTTCTGCAAGAATTCACTTATATTTCTTAATTTTCTGGTTTTAGGTTTTATTATTATTGATTTTAGTGAGCATGAGTATTTAGTATAAAAATTTATCTTCATTTTGCCCACGAGGACTTAATTTACGTAAAATTATAGAGCCAAACTGTCATTAGATGCCAAGAGGCTTTTTTATTTCTAAGGGTTTATTGGGAAATGAAAACTATTTTAATAACAGCCATGTGTACATTATAACAAGCCACTGAAAATTGTGTATCAGGAACCACACTCATAGAAAATTGCATCTTCGTACTGATGACAGTGTATTATCTAAATTGTGACATCATTATTATGTAAGTAATAATCAGTAATGTCAAAAGTCACCAGAGCAGATTTCGATTAAACCAAAAGCAAAATCTTCGTTTAATCAGACGTGCAAAAACGCAGTCAGATCCAGAGAGGAAGCGTTCAGTAACTGGCGTTTAAACAAAACCCCAGACACTGATTTGCTACGCAAAAAGGCAAGATCTTCGTGTGCCAAGGTACTTAGGCGCGAAAAGTTTCTTCACGAACAGCGCCTTCGTGCCATGATCCTTGCAGCTCCCCGCGGCAGTAAGACCTTTTGGTCTTTCGTTAAGAGAGTAAAGAACAGTGCCAGTTCATCAATTCCAACTCTCTTAAAGAATGACCAAGCATTCACCGACCCGGTTGACAAAGCTAACCTGTTGGCTGAAATTTTTGCAAGCAATTCTTACTTGCCGGAAAGCAGTCAACCACTCCCCGAGCTCGAAAGAGTATCTGTAACAATGCCAAGGATATTTTTCCGAGCTCGGGCAGTCAAAAGGGTTTTAGCCGACCTCGACATAAATAAGACTCCTGGACCGGATGGCATTTCAGCACGCTTGCGCGCCCATTAGCATGCCTCTTCAGCAAACTTTACCATGTTGGTGAGTTCCCATCGTGCTGGAAGGTTGCTAATGTAACGCCAATCCCCAAAAAAGGGGAGGCAAATATTCCTGAAAATTACCGCCCAATTGCAATTTGTTCTGCGCTTTCCAAAGTAATGAAAAGTATGGTTAATTACCACCTTGTGAGGTATCTGAAGTCGCACAAATTGCTTTGTGGCCGTCAATATGGATTTCGCAAGGGTCGTTCTACTGGCGATCTTATGGCATATCTCTCCGAGAAATGGTGCCACTCAATCCATCATTTCGGTGAAAGTAAGGTGGTGGCTCTAGATATTTCAAAAGCGTTTGACAGAGTGTGGCATGGTGCACTACTGGCAAAGCTTACGGCTTTTGGTGTTGGTGATGACTTCACTCGGTTTATATCGAGCTTTCTCAGGGACCGCACTATACGAGTTGTTATAGATGGGGTCTCATCAAACGAGTTCAAGATTAATTCAGGGGTACCGCAGGGCTCCGTTCTTTCTCCTACTCTATTTCTTATTTTCCTCAACGACCTTCTCCATCAAACTTCAAATCCTATACACTCTTTCGCGGATGACAGCAGCATTTGTTACTCGTACTCTTTTAGTTATAGGACCAGCCTGTCAGAGGTCGCTGCCAAGAGGCTAAATATGAATGTTCTATTAATTTCCGAATAGGGTCATAACAACAGGGTCGCCCTTAACGCTCGTAAGACCCAATGTTATTTATCAACACACAAACAAACGACCGCTGCTTCATCTGTACTCATGGATGGTATGAATATTGAGGGATGGGATGCTCTTGACTTTCTTGGAATAAAGATACAGTGTGATGTTCACTGGACTGAACACATTTTTTATGTCTCTAAAAAAGCATTCAAGTGCCTGGGATTTTTGAAACGGTGTAAGATGTACTTCACTCCATCCGACCTCCTTACTATTTATACCACCTACATCCGACCGAAAATGGAATACAACTCTCATGTTTGGGCCGGTGCCTCAAAGTCTATTTTGGGGTTACTCGACCGTGTGCAGGAGAGAGCGAAGAAGCTTATCGGTGACAGTAGGGTATCCAACTCTATTGACACACTGGAGCATCGACGCAGTGTGGGGTGCGTTACTCTGTTCTATCGTTACTACAATGGATTTTGCTCTGACGAGATTAGGGATCTTGTTCCCGAAGCGCTCACATTTTTACGTAGCACGCATTCATCGTCTAGAGCTCATCCATTTCTGGCCGATTGCCCTGGGAATCGCACTACGCATTACAGAAAGAGTTCGGTTTTCAGCCGCACGCTTCACCTGTGGAAGAAGTTGCCTGCAGACGTGTTTCCTGTCTCTTATAACGTTGGAAAGTTCAAGCCAAATGCTCACAAACATTACTCCCTCCTTCCTTCTCCCCATAACCTATTTTTCTAGTTCTGGTACAATGCACTGCATATATAGGGGTCATCCCCTAAATACTGGTCCTATAAAAAAAAAACTTGCAGTCACTTGCAGTATGAAACCTCAGGTGCTTTCATACTCCGATTGTACAATATTATTAAATAAATATATCGACGGTATCTTGTGTGGTGGCTTCTTTTGGCCAAAGATTTCAAAACAATTCGCTTATAATACAAATTGTTTATACTATTAATAAATAATTCTTCAGCTAATAGGTATCTTAAAAGAGCACCTTTCTCCCAGAGTTTTAAAACTTTAAGGCTTAAATATCATATTGCTGACTTTTTTTGCTCCAAACTTTTAACATGTTTCCTTAATAATTTATACAGCAATCCGTGTGTTAGGGAAAAGAAATCAATTTATTAAAACCATGACCAATAGAATTTATTACTAAATGATGAATTGTTTTGCACAGCTAAAAATAAGGGTCGCTTGGGAATATTATTTTTATTGGTATAATTGATGAGACATTTGCTATAATTCTTAATGAAGAAACAGCTTTCTAACAAAAAGACACAGGTGTTGAAGTCAATCGAACGTATAAAAAACAAAACGGAAAAAATTATTATATTGTTTGTTTAGTAGGAAAAAAAAAGCAAAAACGGAAATGTTGTCCTATAAAACAAAAAAAAAATTTTTTTTTTTTAATATTTTAAAATTTTTTTACAGTTTCCTTTAATTTAAAACTTTAGGCGGAGAAAAATACTCAACAATATTGGCATCATCTTAATTGAACAGCTGTTGCCATTTTAAGTGTGAAAATATATTCTGCAAAAGAAACACAATAAAAAAAAAAGGAAATTTTATTACATGGTAAATGTGCCAAAGCGGTCATACATCAATCAATCAGTAAAACATAAAACAAAACTAGTAGGATCAAACTAAAAAAGTGTGTTAAGTAACAGCAACTATGTTTGTGTTTATATATTTATATGCTATAGTATGAGCATTAATATATGATGAACGAATAAGAAGGAAATGTAACGAGGGAGGCATATAAAAAATTATGTGGAGAAAACACAGGCAATATGGTATCTTTTTGTAATTTGTAATTTTTAATAATTTTTTGTTTTTTTTGCTATAATCTGGCAACTGATACTAGCAAGAGATTTAAAGAACAAATTGTAACGTTTTCACCTTTTAAATGATTTTGCAAATTCTTCAATTTCAAATAAAATAATGACACTAATACTTTTTTGTCTCTGAATATTTAAGTTACTCACAACACTTAATATGTATTAACACACTCGACGTGCTTACTTTTCTGACTTCGACTGTCTTGCACAATGTTTAATAATAAAATTACAATAATATAGAAATAAATACACTTATAAAAAAAAACAAAAAAAAAATAAACTCACTACCGAACATCTGCGTTCTATTTACACTCTTTCATCATGAACTTTCTAGTTATTAATAGTTCCAGACTCAAATGTACAAATATAATTATTACGCACGTACACACACGTGCTGGTGAAACAATAAGAAGGCAAGAACAACAAACAATAAGAACGCAAAATTAAGAACTCAATAACAACAATAAATTGGTCGGTGATTTACTTGGAATTTTACTTTCTTTAAGAAATGTATGTTTGTTTGCTTGTGTGTTATATTTTTTGCTTTATGCTGTTTGTATGTATATGCGTGTACGATTATAACAAGCAGATCAACGGCTGCACAATGGGTTAGGACTGATACAAATTTGCAACAGTTGTGTATGAAAGATCTGATTTTTAAACATGTAAACCATGTTGGTCTCACAGGCCGCTAAAAAGTAATTATATAATTATTCTGTTAGTTACAGGGAAAACAAAACTTTTTCAGAGAATTATCTTAACATTTTTTGTAATGATAGAACGATCAATGAAAATCGTGTGTTAAACAAAAAAAATAATCCAAATTCTCGCATATTTTAATGGATTTGACACATTATTAAGAGTCATTATTTTGTTGGCTATGTGGCAATTAGCACCGTCCTGTCATCATTTCAGACCATCAGGCACCATCAATCAGACTTGGTCTAGGACGAAAACTGTATACTGCTCAAAAATAACCTACTCTGAAAACACTTCGACCTAAATAAGGAAGAAATAAGTAAACAACACTTGTGCAATCGAAGCTCCAAATGACGATGTAAAACGCGCGTTCTTTTGAACACCTAAAAGTGAATTAGCCGTTTTTCAGAACGCTTTGCGGCTTCAGATCACGCATTTCTCAGAACATGTCTGACTAACAATTATTTCAATGCTTTTTTCACACTACAAAAAAAAAAATTTTTCTCATTCATTTATTCATTGAATCCTCACAAAGTGAACTAACAATAAGTATTCAAATCTTAGTACCAAATATATAAAATTAATTAAGTGCAGCCAATGCTAGACAAAAATGTTTTATTTTGTACGGTAAATGTCAGTAATTTAACGTTCTGATGGTGGCAAGGGTATCCCTTCTTCTCAACCGAGATTGGCCTTCAAAATTATGTATATTGCATGCAAGAAGATTTGGGTGAAGTTCCAATATACTGATATACCTTGTCGCGTACTTCGTCTTTTACAACTGTGAAAATGATTTACATCAGTACCTGCCTTGACGGCTTAACCTGATGGTGGATCAATTCCACAAAGTGAATTTTTCACGAATCACCACCGCCCCCGTGTGGCTTGCTAGGCTCACACAGCTTCAATGTCGAATTTCTGCCCATAAGCCAATTCAGTTGCGCTGCTTTTAACTTTAACTGAGTAACTTTCGTTAACCTACGGTCGAGATGAATACCAAGGTAGTTGACTTCATTTTGCTGCGGAATAGGTGAATTGCTAAACTATAAAATGAATTTTATTTGCATTATTATTATTGACTTGAAACTTTTAAAGAAGGTGGCATCAAGTCAACTCTATTTGCAAATACGAGCGTTATTCAAAAAAACTTTCGTGAGCTAGTAACTCACGATAAAAAAAATTATACCACAATACTTTACGTACTTTTTTTGAGGACGAAAATAGGGTTTGATGAGGAGAAAAGAGGGAGTAGTGTTGTGATCATTTGACTGCGATTGGGTTTGTTAATTTCCCAACGTTATAACAGACAGGAAACAGGTCTGCAGGCAACTTATTCCCCAGGGGAAGCGTATGGCTGAAAAACGAATTCTCTCTGTAATGGATGAGCTCTGGACGATGCACACGTGCTACGTAAAAATGTGCGAGTTTCGGGAACAAGATCAAAATGCATTTTGGTAATGATAGAAGAGAGTAACGCACCCCACACTGCGTCGATGCTCCAGTGAGGCAATTGAGTTGGATACCCTACTGTCACAGGCTACTTCGCCGTCTTCTGCACACTGTCGAGTAAGCCTAAAATAGTCTTTGAAGCACCTTTCCACATGTGAGAGTCGTATTCAATTTTTTGTTGGATGTAACTGGCATCAATAGTAAGCAGGTCAAATGAGGTAAAGTTCATCTTACACCGTTTCAAAACACCGAGGCACTTGAATGCTTCTTTAGATATATAAAAATGTGTTTAGTCTAGCGAACATCACTCTGTATTTTCTTTCCAAGAATATCAAGAGCATCCGATTCCTCAGTGTTTATACCATACATGAGTACAGATGAAGCAGCTTTTGCGGTTGTTTGTTTGTGTTTAAATAAGCAACATTGGGTCTTACGAGCGTTAAATACGACCCTGTTTTTACGACCGCACTCGGAGATTAATAGAAGATTACTATTCAGAAAATCATTCATATTTAGCCTCTTAGCGGCGATCTCTGACAGGCTGGGCCTATAACTAAAAGAGTGCGAGTAGCAAATGCTGCTGTCATCCGCAGAGGGCTGGAAGTTTGATAGAGAAGGTCATTGAGGAAAATGGCAAATAAGTCGTACGTATAAAAGAGACATTTGTCAAACACTGAAACAAAAAATAATCGCAAACTTAGTTGAACAAAAAATTTATGTTAAAGTATGACTCACAATTAACATCATACATTATGGTTGGATCACCTTTTATAATAAAAATTACGTATATCAATGTATAAAGACATAAATGCTACTAAAAAACGTTTTCAAAATGTACAATATTGTCAAAATATGCATTTATGAGGGAATATGCAGAAATATATGCTCAAATGTCGAATTTCTTGATTCACAAAGATGTTCAGTTACTGTTGATCTCAGACTGGTGACAAGAAATGGCACAAAAATCTAGACCTTATATACGACATTAGATTTCCAAAGTATATAAAGTGATGCACTACTAGCCTCGATTCCGTTATCGCAAGACAGAATATGTAGTCGACTATATCTTTCGTTAATCATTCGTTTAAACATTTTATAAATTTTTCTATTCTATTGCAAAATTTTTGTTCCAACCCTCTTATAGTAGTTATATTTAAACGTAAGCAAAGTATACAAGTTCAATAAATGTATATTTTTGAGCTCAAGACATAAATGTTTGTAGAGTTTTATGCTGTATATTGTACGAGTACTCTTCACTCTGTATCCTTTGGCAACAAAAAGTTATTGAGCATAACAATTGACCATTTGGTCATCAATATGGAAATATTGAACCCAAGATGATACTCAAAAAAACTTTACGTATATTTTTGTTCTTTGTTTTAACTTTTTTTTTTTTTTGCTTCTTTGTTTTAGTCCTCGGTGAGATGAACTTTGAAAACTTTCCTTAAGAATTGTTAAAGTTGAAATAGAGATAGACATTTTTACGTACATATAAAAGTATTTATTGGCACACTCCTTAATGTCATCCTTTAAGCAAAAGAAATATAATAGTTGACATGCATACTTACTGACATTGTCATACTCCTTATTGTACTATTAAGTCTAATCATTGAACCGTATATGTTATTTTTTCAGTTTTTGACTAAGCAGCCAAGCAGTCATGCAACCATTCATCTGTCTATTCAGAGGTTTATTCACTCAAGTCATTTATTGATTTATAAATATATACATACTTACATACGAGTGTATGGTAGCCAATATATGTGTATACTTTAACTTGTATATGTGTTTGTATATGAGGGTCGTAGAAAGTCAAAGTAATCATTTGGCAAAAACGAAATCTTTCTAATAATATAGCAAAACAATTTTTTGGTTTTTTTTTTTTGTATCTAAATATATTCAGATTGCAATTAAATTTGTATTTCTATTTTATGAAATATTTTTTGTTAATGTCGATTGAACTTATACAATAAATATTTTTTTTACTTCGTTTTTATCTTTTTCGTGAACAATAAAGTCGTTTTTATCAAATGAACTGTAAAAGAGGCAATTTTCAGCAAAGAGTTGTATGACATATTAAAAATTTAAATGAATACATATAAAACCATCTACGGAACTGGCTAAGAAATTTGCGTGCACTTGATATGTCCAAAAGTGCAAACAACTTTATATAATACAGGGTGGCTGATGAAAACTGCTACCAAAACAACTTATTTGCAGTGTAACTAACCTGTTCCATTTTTACTGTATTTTATGGATTGATCATTAAGTTTAACTAAAATGGAAAATTGGCACAATGAAGCTTTTTATGTTTTTATTTTTTACACTTATAAGTTTGATCAGATATTAAAGGTTAATATAGAGAGATATGCTTCATTATTGTTTGAGTTTGCACGACTTTATCAATTAATTATTAATCCATCAAAGGCAGAGTTAGTTCGTTTTGCGTCACATGCTTCGACTATTAATAATGATTTCAGAGTTTATATTGAAGGGAAAATCATTTGTGAGACTAACGTGATAAAATATTCAGGCATTACTTTGCAGAATAATATGTCATGGGATATTCGCATTAATGATCTAAAAATAAAAATAGCATAGGCTCTATGAATTCTGTACAAATTTAAAAATAAGCTTGGTATTGAATCGAAACTTCTTATATACAATTCTTTGATGCAATCTCATTTAAATTATATTGCAATTGTTTATGTCTATAATAGAAGAAACTCGCTGAAATCATTACAAAGAATGCAAAATAAGGCGTTAAAGACTATTTATAAACTTCCAATTGCGCTTCGATAGGGATATAAACAAGACGATTTTACAAATATATGGGTTGCATGAATATTAAGTTTTGGTATTTGTTTTCAAATGTATTAAGAATACTGGACATCGTGTCATAACCTTGTCTCGTAATCAACAACATTTTAATACAAGATACGGAATGAATCTAAGAATTGCCAGGTGTAGATTGGAAAGCACTTAACAGAGAATTGATTTTACTGAAAGCACAAAATTTAATAACTTAAGCCTATTGAGATTAAATGTGCGAAAATTTTTCAGCTACATTACTTATTTCGTACGGAAAAATTACGATGTACTCAGTGTTCTCTATTTTTTCTCTTATTCATGTTTCTTTTTTAATTTTAAGTATAGATGTTTGTACTTCGTGTGAAAAAAGCTTTGCTTATGTTATTTCTCAGCTGAAAAAACAAATATTCCCAGAAACAATTTTATATGAAAACATGTTGCAGATACATATTGTATGTTTTTTACTTTAAAAACTCAGTACTACATTTCTAAACTTATTTCGCAGATATTTCATACTAAACAGTATTGTATGCAATTTGAAAGAATTTCGCACGAAATAATGAACTCAATATTAGCCTTTACCAATAAACATAAAACAAATTGCGAGAATGTCTTTGTTTGAAATTGCGAGTAAATTAGATTAGAAACACTCTATTCAAAGCCTATTGTATAGATATTGTATATATGTATATACATATATATATATATATATATATATATATATATATATATATATGTATACACTCCGTTTCACTTGAATAGCCCACTCGGTTATTTTTATTATTAATTGGTTACCATTCGATATTTTTAACTTTGTTGAACTTCTTGTTGTTGTTTTATTTTCGTCATCATCTATTGTCTCCGAGAGACAAAATTGGTTCACTGGAAAAATACCGTTATTTATTTTTTCTGCTTTGAATTAAATTTGTTTAGAAAAGTAAGGCTTTTTTTTGTTTCACTTGAATAGCACATTGCAGTTTCAGTCTGACTTACAAGTGAACGGATTAACCGCTAATTAAAAAAGCATTTTTTTCAACTTTTGCAAACAAATTAGTTTAATTTAGAAAAACAATGGGTCGCGGTAAAGCTTTAACCAACGACGAGCAAATAAAAATTAAAACCTATAGCTTTAACCAACGACGGGCTTTCTGTGACCGAAATTTCCAAAAAAATAGAAAAAATCAGAAAAGTAATATCGAATTTTATTAAAAACGAGACGAACTACGGAAAGAATATGAAGGGTCGTGTAAGAGGAGTGCTGTCTGACGCAGATAAGAGCGCCATTTTAAGAGAGGCTTCAAATTCGCACGATTCTGTGGAAAAAATTAAGGCAAAAGTAGGTGTAAATGCTAGCAAGACTACTGTGTGGCGTGTTATTTCAGGAGCAAATCACCTCAAGCGACTTAAGTAAAAGAAAAAACCGCCACTTAACTCTGCACGGAAAGAAATGCGGTTGAAATTTTGTAGAGATAAAATGGCATGGAGCAACGAGTGGAAGCGCGTTGTCTTTTCAGACGAGAAGAAGTTTAATTTGGAGGAACCTGATAGTTATAGTTATTATTTTCATGACTTGAAGAAGGAGACTCACGAGTTGGATCGATTGCACAGTCGTGTCGGCGGAGTTATGGTGTGGGGTGCCATTTCCTTTCATGGCACCTGTGAGCTCCAATTTCTAAGCTCAAATATGAACGCTAAAACGTATCAGGGTGTTTTAGAAAAGGCTTTTCCACAATTAGAAAATCTTTTTGGTCCATTGTCGTGAACCTTTCAACAAGACAACGCCCCAATACACAATGCCCGTGTGGTCAAATCGTGGATAGCGTCCAAAAATGTTAACCTGTTGAATTGGCCACCATACTCGCCGGACCTAAATATAATAGAGAATGTTTGGGGATGGCTGGTCAGAAAAGTTTACGAGTCTGGAAAACAATTTTCAACCAAAACCGAACTTATTGAGGCCATTCAACGGGCATGGACTTCAGTTTCACTCGACTATTTAAAAAATTTGTACGAGTCAATGCCTAATAGGATATACGAGGTTATTCTTAACAAGGGAGTTTTTATAAAAAAATAATAATAAAATTAAAAACCCTAATAAAAAGTATTTTTTGTACTTTTATTTAAAAATGTGCTATTCCAGTGAAACGAAATTTGTTTGTTATTTTTGAGTACTTTTCTTTTTTTATGTTGTATTTTAAAAACAATTTGATAAATCGAAATATTTTTTTATTTTATAATAAAAGCTACAAATAGCACTACAAATATAATCCAAAAGCAATCCGGAATTTTTATTTCTTCCAAAGATATAGCGACAAAAATTTCAATATGTACGATGTGCTATTCAAGTGAAACGCAGTATATATATACATATATATATATATATATATATATATATATATATATATATATATATATATATATATATATATATATATATATATATATATATATATATATATATATATATATATATATATATATATATATATATATATATATATATATATATATATATATATATATATATATATATATATATATATATATATATATATATATATATATATATATATACATTTTATGTTTTTTCTTTCTTTTTGAGTACTATATAATAACTAAATTAATTAATAGTTGAATTTGTAGAATATTATTTATAATGCCAACTTATCTCAATAATGCCTTAAAGGCACTGGGATCTGGAATAAAATGTAAATATTGAAGTATATATTTATAAAAATAAAAAAAAACAAGAATTTTGATAGAGCAACGCTTTCACGCTTTAGAACCCATTGTTTAACTACAAAGATAATGTCGGCACACGTTTGGTGGCACTACTTCTAGCAGATGTACTATAATGAGGCCCATGAAGAATTTTGCCCATCGTGGCACAAATCCTTGTCACCAAGAGCCCTCCGTTCGGACGCAGGAAACTATTGCTGCTGTAGCTGCTGCCATACAATCCAACCCTAGACAATTTCGACAATGAGCTTATGTGCTCCTGCAGAAAATTTTGCTCCAAGATTTCAACTTATTTCAAGATTCAATTAACAAACCAACTGAACCCTAGAGACTTCCCGATTGGTTTGGAATTTTTTGAGAAGATCATTTAAATAGTGTCAGGAGATGAAAACATCTTGAGCAGCATTTTTATGTCTGACGAGGAACATTTTGATTTAAATGGCAATGTTAACAAACAAAATTGTTCAATGTGGATCAATTCTAACCCACAGATACTCCATCATATGCCTTTACATCCAATTCGCATTACAGTGCAGTTTCTTCAAGGTTCATTTTCGGGCCTTACCTTTCCGAAGAAAACGGTCTTAGTATTATGGTCAATGGAGATGTTAAAGCAGTTTGTCTTTCCAGAATTACGCCGCAAGAGAATCTCTTGTCGCATAGCCTGTTATGACAGAATTGAGGTAAAATTTTCCCAATAAACTGATTTCAAGAAACTCCACACTTCGTTGGTCTCCAAACCTCACTGCACTAAGTGTTTTTGTAGGTTTATTGCAAACAAGAAATTAACAAAAGAAACCTAACAAATTTGTATGATTCAAAGCAATCCATTCCAACGTTAATTGAGACAATTCCCGCAGCAACACTCCAGGCAATAATGAATAACTTTTTGACAAGATGTCGCACATGTGTTACAGAGGGTGAGGGCCATTTGAGTTCAATTATTTTCAAAACTTAATGAATTACTTTGATAGAAACGTATTATTTTTCAAATGAATTGCTGAAAACTAAATCACACAAACTTTACAAAAAGTTATTTGAGTTTCTTAATGTAGCAAAATTGATTAGCTACCCTGTATTGAACCCTTCTCCTCCTCCTAAAAAAAATTTTAATTATATTCAGAAAAATGGTATATAAAACAAATTAAAACAAGCGCTCTTGTTAGTTTTTGACAAAAAATAATTTCAAACATTTTTTAGAAATTATGAAATCTTATTCACAGTTTACTCTATGTGTAAGTTTCATCATATCTATTATAATATTTGTTTGAATTCTTGCCGTGCGGGCATTGCGTTTAGTATGGAGTGCACTTTCTCATACCACAGGATGTCCCTGGAATCTACTCCATATGAATTGAGCACTGCCACTGCTGCATATTTTCAACTTTATTAATTTTAATTTGTTTTATATATATCACGTTTGTCATTACAATCAATTTCTTCTTTTACCCTTCGACATTTATTTTATTATTCAACACATGCTTATTTATAAATATTACAGACTGATTCAATTTACTTTAGCATAACGAGATATATATCGATCCTTTATTGCAACATAGTCATAACTAAAAAGAAAAACGCATTTAAAATTTTTAGTTTCCACACAAGTCTTATAACAAATGTCTAGAAAATATTTCCTAAAGAAACCGTTTAAAGTAATTTGAATAAATTTTTGGCACAATATAATAAAGTAGTACTTTTAGGTAAGCAGGCCACTGGACACCCCGGAATAGTCTAGGTTGTCCAGCTCAATTGGGTCCTGTAGCCGTTCCCTTTGTGATTAAGGTATTACTGTTAACAATTCTGCATTGTTAACTCGAAAAGCTCATTTTTTGAGATATGACTATGTTGCAATAAAGGAACGATAAGTATGTATATGCACACCATATTAATCAAGTTCAAGTGCTCATAATAAAGTTGTCAGAGAGCTAACCTGTTTTTCAAATCAAAAGGTTATTACGTTTTTAGAGTTCAAATTGCTGCAATGTACTCATAATAAAAATGCTTATACTGTTTTTAATGTAAATAATAAAAAGAAAGAAAAGAAATTTAAACAAAAAACTTGAAATATCGTGATTGCAGTTTTAATATTTTCGTCTCGAAGAACTACTTTTTACCGCAATTTTTGTTTTGTCGACAAATCGTGTTATATCTGGCAACAGTCCTCACTTAAGAAGGATAAAAATTTGCGGATATTGGGAAATCGATTTTTCGAAACTTTTAGCATGAAATATTCTACTAAAATATATCAGAAAATTCAATTTCGAGTAGACCAAAATTTAAACTTTTTTACATTTTCTCAACTTGTGTTTTTAAGTTATTGAATTTTTGTTGAACTTTATAGTTTTTAAATTTAATTTTTGGTTTGCACATTTGTACAACGCGTTATAGTTCAAGCCTTTTCTTTAGAACGATTTTTTACAGTACAAATTTGCTGTGATTAATAAAAATTAATTAAGACAAGAAAAATAATAATCAAATCTTTAGCTGTTTCGTAGTCGCTACATTACTCATCAGCACCCACTGGGATTTGAACTCGGGTTTTGACGTATCATGATCTGCTGCTTTAACCACTCAGCTTTAAGCTTTTTTTTGCAGGCAACAAAATTTAATCAATTAATTTTTTTTAATGTCGCCTTTCTAAGGTGCAATTTATTTTTTAACTACTATTATTTTAAATTATTACTTATAATTTTTTTTAATTCAATTTAATTATTTGTTAAAGAAATTTTGGGCGCCTGATATTAATCACATATAAAAAATTATATTAAAAAAAACCCCAAAAAAATATTTTTCTGAAAAAATACATTATTAACCATACATATTATTCCTAACTCAACAAAAGTTTCCTTACACAGAAAAAGTTTTTTTCGTGTTCAATCACGAAATTTGCTGAATCAATTATTAAATTGTTTGAATTTATGTTTGAGATATGTGTAAGTGATCAGTACTGTGATAGAATTGATTTATTATTAGACAATTTAAAGTTTAATGGCAGACCGTTAAAACAAGTATATTTTTATAGACCACAAGAATGATCAGTTAGTGATTTCACGTTGATTTTAAAAATATTTGTGTGAGAAGTATTGAAGAGATTCTTATTTTATAACTGAAGAACTGCAGCATTAACCCCTCAGCCTCCGAGCTAGTTGCCCCCAGCTAAAGATTTGATTATTATTTTTCTTATCTTCTTCAATCAAAAATTATTGATCACAGCAAATTTGTGTTGTAAAAAATGCTTCTTAAGAAAACACTTAAGAAAGAAAAAACTTGAACTAAAACCGGATGTACATATAAATTATAAATTTTAAAAAAGTTCAACAAAAATTTAATAAATTAAGTATTATTTTCATATAAATATTTCGTATTTACAACAAGATCCAAAGGAGTGCTGGTGGTTTTTAAAGAAATTCTGAAAACGAAATTATACTGAGAGGCTCGAATGATCAGATTATAATCGACGATTTAGCAAAATGTGAGGCTTTCAATAAATATTTCTCAGAAATCGCTAGTGAGTTAAGAGGCCAGATCCAATATGCAATGATATAGTTCGACTATTAATTTTTTGTAATTTCATTAGCAATAGCCCTTGTCTGCTGACATATTTTACCAAAAACTTCATACTTTGTTTGCGTTGATGTGGATTGAAAAAGGAGATGGGTAATGTACGGCGGAATCTATGTTGTCCGGTCTCTATCCATTATACTGCCTCTACAACTGCGATTAATTCTAATATAATATCAGATAAAATGTTGACAGAATAAGAAAACGGATTTCTTCATGTGTATCTTAAAGTCGCAAAAGGGGAATACATACTTTTGTTAATTTTACAAAAAGTCATAAAACATTGAAAGACGAGAAGAAGACGCTTTATTGCGATCATTAGAAACTTCTGTGAGTTTTGTTTATGAGCACATTTTGTACAAAAGTTATCCCTTATTGTGCGTATTTAATACATAGCAAGAAATTATTTCCCCTTTAAAAATGTTTCCTGAAAGATATTTTGCAAAACTATCGGTAATATCACAATGGCGTCTTTTTGCTTGTGTTCGCAATCTAAGCGAAAGAAAATTGATTACGGTTCGTCTAACTTTATCCTATGCGAACATTGTGTCAAAATTCAAATCAGTTTGTCTTCCATTATGTGCAGACGTCTTGTGTTACTGCTGTCTGTACTTTCTATATACTGCACCAGAATAGGTCAGAGATCTGCACCGGTGCACCGCAACCATAAAAACATCGGTTGCTTACCCAATCATTTTCACATTCGAGTATTTTAAACACTCCTAAAAATTGATACGTTTGCAAAATCTTGATACATCAAAAATGTATCCAATCACTTTCGTATCTTGTGTATTTTTTTAAGAGTAAAAGAAACGACTACAAAAAAGTTGTTTTTGTTGCTAGCACTTAGTAAGATAGATATTTTGAGTATTTTCTATTTCCGTTTTTAATCGTTTTCTTAATAATATAGATATGACGTTGTCACAAAATCAACTTGCAAAAACAACACTCTTGTCAAATTCTTCTGTTGTATATATCTGTGACCTTTTATTTAACATTAACTGAAATCGCGGCTATCAGATTTAATAATTTGCCACCATGTTGACGATTTTGAAAGTACTCGTAACATACTGAATAGCGATTTTAAGATTGTTTTTGCTGAAAATTTTGTAACGAAAATTCAATTCAACCAAAAATTTTTTCACAATTGGTTAAATGATGTGTAACTGCGTATTTAGAAATAAAAATTATTATACATGAAGAAACGTAAAATAAAAGATATTTGATGAAAATGTGAAAAATCCATTTTTTAAAGTAAAAGTGAAGCAGCTCACTTATTATTTTATTTTTATTACTACTACTACTACATTTTCAAGATCTATTTTGAATTTAACGGAATTTTTGTAAATACAACTCTACACATTGTTGACACATTTCTCTGATAGTATTTGAATTAACGGATTTATATTACTCTGTTGCTATATTTCATATGTGTTGTTAAACTTTTCTCATACTACTTTTGTGTACAACTATGCTATAAATTAGTATATAAGCAGCATGAATTGTTTGAATATACACACTTAGAATTCTGACTTCAAACAATTAACACCTTTGTTCAGCATTAAGTTCCCGGACATGGTGAAAGTTGTTGATGTTAGTAAGGAGAAGTGCTATAAGAATTTCAAAGTTTCAATTGTTCATCCAATGAACAAAATTTATAATCTTAGTAACAAGTTTCAATATGTGTATATATATTCTTCAAAACGTGATACTTTAAAAACCTTCAGGCAACGCCGCGCTTAGTACGAATACATTTAACGAGTGTGAGTAAATACATAAATATAATAAAAAATGTAATACATAAAACTGAGCACACACACTCTCGTGGGTAAGGTAAATTTGTGACTGCAAATTCTTATTTTTATATTATTATTGTTGTTAAAAAGAAGTACAAGTTCGATTGGCGAATATGGAAAAAATTATTGAGAAACCAAATCATGCAGTCACCACATACAAACTGGATTGGGGATTGTGATTGTGCAAACAACATGTGGTGGCCAATCATTAAAAAAGCCACCGGTTGCAGATCTCTGGAATAGGTAGCAAGCTGAGTACACGTATTTTTTTTTTTTTTTTTGTCTGTATTTTCTATGTACATATCACACCTTTATTGCAGCATAGTCATAACTAAAAGAATCTCGTTTCGAGAAAAACATATTTCAAATTTTTAATTTCCATACAAGTCTTAGAATTTTTTTTTTTTTTAGAAAATATCTCTTAAAGGAAACAGTTTAAAAGTAATTTGAATAAAATTTTGGCACAATATAAAGTACTACCTGTACTGTTAACTTGAAAAGCTCATTTTTTGAGATATGACTATGTTGCAATAAAGGAGCGATATGGTCATTATTAGTTTCGTATGAAATCGAATTGTACCGCAAGAGGTAGCGAGCTATGTAAACATATTATTTTCTCTCTCTTTTTTCACCGTTGTCCGTGTTTTCTTTATATATTCATTCATAATATCTTTGAATGTACTTCATTATCTTGTAATCTATAAGGTGTTGGCCTAAATTTTGTTAGCCTGAACTGTGTCGAAGGTATATACACTGAGCACTGATCAGTTTTAACTAATTTAATTTCAAAATTTTAAATGCTGTAATAGAGTTTGCCTGGTATTTCGTGTTGTTATTGTTCAAATAACACCTCAATAAACAATACTGCCTCTTTCCTCCTTCTCATAACTTATTTTCCTAGTTCCAGTACAATGCACTGCCCACGTATGGGTCACACCCCCCCCCCCCCCCCCCCCCCCCCGGATACTGATTAAATCCATAAATTTTTACTTGTTATAAGAATATTAAAAACGCTTAAATCTCAGACTCGCAAATTTCGTTACTTCACTTCCATATTTTATAATTTGGTGTTGCTCATCAATAATTGGAATAAGAAATTAATAACGACTTTCATACTAGCTCTTAATTAAAGAGCAAAAGGATAACCGATATAATGCAATTACTGATTTCAGTATCAAACTTTATGTATTAAGCTTTTCACAGTGGATGGACAAAAGTAGTTGTCGTACTTGCAGTCAGAAGAATATATGATAATAAAAAACTTTTCGTTATATTAAGATGTGCAGCAAAATGTATAGAATAAATATGCTAAAATAAATATGGCAGTGGCTGTATATTTGTATTAAATTCAAACAAATATATGTGTATTCATATGTAATATATTTTAATGGCTTAACCAAAAAATCAGGGTTAAATTTATTTGTTGAATATAAAATATTAAACTTTAGCTAGCCAACATAGCGCACACTTCCGTTGCCACATTTTCGTTAGTGTTGCAAAAATTCTCACATCCACGTGGAACTGAGACTTCAAATAAATACGTAATTGTTTTTGTCTTTCACAATTTGTCACGTGTCATTGGTTTTTTTTCAAACTGTTTTGTGGCTGTTTACATTGAGTTTAACGTGTGTAAAGAGCACTGCACGCGATTATATGACAGCAATGATGAAAAACGAAACAAAATGATTTTCACTTTTATATACTTTTTGTTATTTTTGATTGATGGACAGTAGACATAATTTTCAAACATGCTTTAAAAATAATGTAAGAACATGCATGGCTTGATTTCCCGCATATTCTTAGAATAAAAATTTGTCATTTGTATACAAACCAAATGATTTACATACAAACTATTTATTATTTTTTATAAAGTACTAAAGTAATATATACTTATGTACTTTAATGCATATATTTTTATTAAAAACTATGAGTTTTTACAGGATTTATAGATCTTGCCTTACAGCAGGTTCACATTTTAGTTAAAAGTATAATCGTCGCTCCTATGTATAAAGGAATTTTTATAGAGGTATAGAAAGTTTAGTTGGCAACACTATTTTAATTGACAGCAACTTTGTCAGCTGATTAGTGATTTATGTTTAATTTTGTTCGACAGTGCAAGATGAATAAACTGACGCTTGAAAAGTAGAGCAAAATTATTATGAAAATCACGGTTCTACTCAAAATACGTATTGAACACAATGTTTATTTTACGGTCAACATATTTGTTCATCAGAGCGAAATATGTCAACTTTTTTAATTTCAGTATTTGTCAAAGAATTAATCGGCCATGTCACAGAATTCATTTCCGTGCGGAAATGGAATAGAATCTGTTTTTTAATTCTTCAAAAAAACGAAAATTTAAAACTTTTTCGGAATGAAATCAATTCTATAAAGTAATACTAGTTTCATTCTTGCAATTAGAAATGATTTCATTCCGAAAAGTTTTTAAGTTTTTCGTTTTTTTAAGAAAAATTCCGTTTCCGAATAGAATTAAGCTCTGCGACATGGCTGAATATAGCTTATTTATAAGAATGGATTATAGCTTATTTTTTATTCTTAAAATATATAGATTTAAGGCAAATTGAAAACATGTATAATGTCTACTTTTTTGACATAGTTATTTTGTAATACATCTTTTGGTGTTTAACTATGTAAAAACTGTAAAAACAAATTCTACGTGATGGAGAAAAAATAAAAATTGATTTGATCTTAGCGTATCAAAATCCACATAAATTGCATACTTTTATTTAAACGACTGCCAAAAAATATTTTACCGTGTTGTGGACTTTCGGGTTTTAGTTATGTTTTGATTAAACGTAAGATATCTATTTTTAAGTGCTTTTCTTTAAGCTGTTTACAAATTTTTAAGAGAACTTAAATTTGACATATACATATATTTACATATATTTTACCTTTAAAAACGTTTTCTTTATTTTGCAAACGGATTCTTCAATAGCAAACAAAATAGTGACACTCACACTTGTTTGTTACACAGTACATAAATATTCGTCCATGGACTCTATGTCACTGGACGTTATGACATGCCATCTCGAGGTCGCAGATTCGATTCCTGCCACTAACCCTAGTTGCTACTGCAGACAAGCAAAACATCTTCGCAATTTTTGCATTTGTTTAAAAATTTGTATGATTGTGCTTTGCATAAACCATAATTGAAATAAGAACTAGAAAAATATAAACTAGAAAAATATAAACAGCTCCTTCTAGTGTTTCTGTAGTATCACTATACGTACGTACGAGTATACATTTTTGTTTTATTTATTTTACCGTTGCGATTATCGTGCTGTTGGTTAAAACTTTCGTTTAATTACAAAAAAGTGATTCGTTCATTCATTTCATTCAGTCGATCATTTAGAATGAACGGTAACACTACAATTTTCATTTTTCATTTTTCAACACAACTCTGTAATATAAACAAAATTAAATGATAAGGTGATAAAAATGTATTGTGTTAAAAAGAAAAACTAATTTTAAATAAAAACCATTTCGGTTAGTTTCATAAACTGTTCTCGTTTTATTTCAACAAAAGAACATGACATAAGAAGAAGAAATAATTAAATGCGTATTTAGAATTAATCATAATTGGACCCTCAGGGCGGTTACTTAACAAAATGGAAACACTTAAGACACATTTACATCAAAATAACGTATACGCTTCATATTCAAAACTACAAACAGCGTTGTTTGCTCGCTGCATTTAAACCCCGTTTTAGCCAGTGTTTAAAAAACTTAACTTACGAAAGCAAAAGTTTGAAAATTTGACTGTTGCTTCGAAGCAGAAGTTTTTTGTACACTACAAATGCTTTTGCTTTTTCTTAAACTTTTCAAACAAAGAGGAACATTGAAAAGTCTTTCAATATTTAAAGAGAGTGGGAAATTTTATTTTGTTTTAGCTTTTTCCTTTTGGAAAGTAATAATTAAACAACAGTGTGTAAACCAAAATCAAACTTCTTGCTTGGAAGTAACTGCGCAGTTGTTTTAAAGAACTTATTTGAATATGTTATTCTCTTTTGATTTCTGCTCAAAAGAAGCAATATACTGCCCAGTTAACATAAGAGTTGCATTTCAAAAGTATTTTGTGGTTATTATTAAAAATTAAAGCTGAATGAACATGTGAAGTACATTATATTTTTTACAGCAAACATGCCACAGAAAAGCAAACAATTTTAATAAACATACGCTTATTTTTACGAGAAGTAATTTTTTAAATATGTATGTATTTATCTGAGAAAAAGACAATATGTCCACCCGAAATATATTATCACTACCAAATAAAATGTCACGCTGTTTATAACATTAATATTGATTATAAGTCCAAGAATTCAAACGATTTACTGGACTATTGCTTTCCTGTTAAAATAGTTTCTCCTAATTTTATTTCCAAATAAATATTTTTTAAAATCATGTGTCGGTATAAGATTCTGGTTGTTATATTAAACAAATTTGTGTTTCCTGGTTAGCTCTTTCACTAACGCAAACACAATTTATGCTTACTCTACATATAACTTAAAAGTTTAAACAAATCTGCATGAGCGCAAAGAACTTAAAAACTGTTTAAAGAATCTTTTCATTTTAAAAGTTTAAGAAAAAGCAAAAGTTTTATTTGAAAAGATAAAAGTTTTTATTCAAATCAACAGTTTATTGTTTCAAACATTTGATTTCTTTCTGTTCATAATTTGAACTCTGTAAACTGTTGCTTTCAGTTTTCTTTACAGAAATACGAAGTCGAAAAAATGCAAAACTGCGCAAAAGCAAAAGTTGAAAAGACTTTCAAACCCTGGTTTTAGCACTTATAGAAATTTTTGTATGCAAAATCGGTGTGCGGGGTACAAATTTTTTAATTTTTGGTGCGTTTTCCAAATCTCAGTAGCACCATACCCAATACAACACAACTATTTGTTTTAGTGTAAAAAATTTTTATATGAACACCATTTCGCTCAAGTGTCTAACATTTTTATATTAGTTCTGGTCAACCCTTGTCTACAGCAGCAAGTCCTTTAAAAACACGCGCTCTAGTATGTCATATAATAGACGGTTAGTAGACTATTTCATGGCTGTGTGATTTGGTAAGCTTTTGTTAATTTAATACGATTTTCCCCATTTTGGTGCGTTTTGAAATAGCAAAGCTGACAATGCTGGTCGTAGAACCACACAAACACACCTTAGCAATATCTGTTTTTTTATTTTATTTGATTAAATTTTTAACATGATTTCATATATATATATATATATATATATATATATATATATATATATATATATATATATATATATATATATATATATATATATATATATATATATATATATATATATATATATATATATATATATATATATATATATATATATATATATATATATATATATATATATATATATATATATATATATATATATATATATATATATATATATATATATATATATATATACATATATATACACGAGTATATATGGAAAATAAATAAAATTTCTTTCTTTGTGTTATGCATGATAAAACACATAAATTTTGGAACAAAAATGTTGTGAAAATTTTCATATTGTTTTAAAATTTTTGTACTTCAGCCTGTCTGCAAAATACAAGGACATCTTAGGCAGTTGCTTTTTGTGCAAGAAAATATAAAATTTTAATTTTTTTAGCCTTGAGTTTTTAAAAACAATACATAAGTAACAACAATAAGTAGTGTTTTGCTACAATGAAATCAATTTTACAATATAATGAATATAAAAAATATTTAAATTAAAATACTGTAAAAGAATTTTGTTAAAGACTTTGGATCATATCCAAAAAAAATTCTTACTTGAGGTTTAACGCATACGTTAGTTACTACCATATATTTGTTAAAAATGTTTATGCAAAAACATTTACATGTAGTAAGGAATTTAATTGTTTTGTTATGGCAACGCCGTTATGTTCAGCTGTAATTTTTTGAACAGTGATGAATAAAAACTAATATTCGAAAACCGAAAAACAAACAAAAAAAATAAAAAATGATTATTATTACATAAACGTGTCTGTCTTGAGTTTCACATCCGTGTGAAAGTGAATCTTTTCCGAACATTTTGGTGTCATGACATTCACTTCCGAACAATATTTTCGTTTTACTTTCGAGTGCGCCAAACTTTGTGAAAGCAAAAAGAATCTCCTTTATTATACAATAAAATTAATTTAATTAAAAAAAAATTAAATTAGAATTTAGTTTGATATCTTATTTATCCAACTAAAACATTAAAATCTATATATGTTTGATATTAATACACGGAAATGGAGATGTTAGAAACACTCTCAAATTAGCTACCAATCTTGCAAAAACATTCGGAAGTATGCCGCGCCGCATATAAATGGACTTTTATTATACATTTCATACATAAGTAATGAAATTAGAACTGGAAAACGTTAATGTGCAAAATATGCTATATTTGTTATTAAGCTTTTTATCAATATTTAGTGAAATAAAAGAGATTTTAATTAAAAAGTTAAAAAAAATTTTAATTTGTCCAATTCCGAATCAGTTTTTATTAATGTTCGAAAAAGTTGGAACATGTCTGTTTTTAAAACATATGTTCGCATTAAAATAAAACATATGCTAGTCGGTGTACCAAGCCCATCGTATAAAAAGAGGCAGCTAGCCGATGCAACTCGTAAGTTGTTAATTTTCTTAAATATTAAATATAATAATTTAAATTTCTTTATTCTAGTATTTAAACATAATTGTATAGGGACAGTAGCATTTTTTTGCAAATAATAACAAAAATTATAAAATTATTACATTGATAACTTCATCTAATTTTTTGGCTGCCGACAATTTTTATGTGTAGTCGCCGACTAACTTTAGTCCTACTGCCGCCGCCGATTAGTTTAGTGACTTCAATGTTTGATACAAATTAATTAACACGCAAATGAATGATTGATGAAAAAAATATGCAAGAAATAAAAGAAAATAGAAATACAAAGAAAAACTAATGGAATAAATCCTAAAATGTAAGTAAACTGTTAAATTTATATTTTTATTATTCTCTTATTGTGTTTCTTATCTGCAGGGGTAAACATAAGAATGCAAAACAAGACTCAATTTTCTTAAAATTTATGGCTGACCATCCTGACGTTGCCCGGGGTTTTGTTAAAGGAGATAAGGTGCTACAAGAAGAATTGTGGGAAGAGCTAGCAGCTCAATTGAATGCCGCTGGGCCACCTTCAAAGGATGTTGCCACTTGGAAGAAAGTGGGTTATTTTTTAGTAATGTTTACTATAGTTCATCTAATGCTTACTATTTCTAGGCTTGGCTCGATTGGAAGGGGAACATTAGGAAAAAACTGGCCCATAATAAGACTCAAGTTAAGAAAACTGGAGGGGGCAGCTATAATCAGTTTGTTCTTACCCGTACAGAAGAGGAACTAGCAGTTATATGCGGCATATACAAAGTAATTGATGGCATTGAAAATGCAAAAAGTTTCGGAGTGCCTAAAAGCAAGGAAATAGTAGATGTAGATACAATTATATCATCATCGCCTCCTCAGGAATTTTGTTCGCCTCAAACCCACTCTAAACACCAACGTCCAGCATCATCCATGCACCTATCTCGAAACAGAAATCGCGAAAATAGTTTGGAAGATTTATTGAAAAAAGAAAATAAAAGTATGGAAAAGATAGGGTTAGAGATAGCAAACTTAAATGACAATAAAGAAAAGATTTGTGATTGCCTTCAAAATATAGAAAGAAAAGTGCAAGTTTTATGCGCCAAGATCGATAATTTGGGTCTTAAATATGATGAAATTATTTTGATAAAAAGAGAACATTACAATCAATTGGAAAAACTGTGGAAAAGAAACTAGAAATAATGCTTTAACTAAAAGATCTAAAGCAATTAAAATGCTAGAAATTGAAACAAAGAGAACATTACAATCAATTGGAAAAACTGTGGAAAAGAAACTAGAAATAATGCTTTAACTAAAAGATCTAAACCAATTAAAATGCTAGAAATTGAAGTTTTTTTATTAATTTAAAATTTTTTGTGGTAGGGAAAACCATGTACATAATATGCCTTAAGTCTGATTTTGAAATGAATTTGTTGATTTTTCTTTTTTTTTTATTAAATAATAAAATATGTAAATAAGAAATTGTTTTAATTATTGCTCAAGCTAGTAGCTATACGATTTCTAATTGCAAGTGCATTTTCGCGTGAATGTTGGGACTCCTCATCATCATTAGTATGATCATCTTCACTAGTGTCCTGCTCGTCATAATTTTCTTCAGCATCTGGGTCTGAGTTATTATATTCAATATTGAACTCCTTACATATGTACATTATGGAGCGCACAACACACATTAATAATTTTTACGACCTTGGGAGGGCTATAGTGTAGTGCTGGGGATAGAAGACAACGAAAACGGCTTTTCAGGTTGCCTATAGTCCGCTCCACAATATTCCGAGCAGAGGTGTGCCTCTTGTTGAATAAGTGCTCCCTAGACCCGGCTACTGGATTTCGATACGGTGTTAAAAGAAACGGTTCCAAAGCATAGCCGGAGTCACCTAGAATTATGCTATCATTTCCTCTTTCATATATCTCCCGAAAATGTTGCCGAACATCACTTAAACGCCATATGATTGCATCATGACTTGAACCACCTCTGCTTGCATTAACGGCACGTATCTTCATTTTATGGTCACAAATCTAAATATACACAATGAATTAATTAAATCCGAACTATTTGAAAAAGTAAATAACTAACTATCAATGCATTCAAACTAAAGTATCCTTTACGATTAAGATAAATGGAATCATCCTCTTTCGGCTTAGTAATGCGGATATGAGATCCATCAACACACCCAATCACATTTGGTAAACCATAATTTTCAAAAAAATGTAATTTGGATGCTCTGATTTCCTCTTCATTCATTTGAAGATGTATCCATCTAGGACAGATCTTATCTTCCAGCAATTGTATCACACTCCACATATACATTGAGAGAGTGCTTCTTCCAAGACCAATATGAAAATCATTTGCCACAGATCTTTGAGAGGCTCCAACAGCCAAAAATCTTAAAGTTCCTGCAAGTTGGAATGTTTCAGGTATGCTGCTTTTAACCATGTGTGGTCCAATGTTTCGTAATATCATATGATAAGCGGCCTTGTTAATACGAAAGTGATCAACAAATCTACATGTAAAAAACATTAGAAATTTCTAAAGATAAACATAAAATTACTTACGCAGAATCTGATAAATTCATTGGGTCTGAATTATCACGCAGGTTCCGTCTCCGAACATTTTCTTCACAAATTTTTTGTCTTTTTATTTGAATATAACTTAAATGAAATACTGCCGGCATTTTTTAATTTTTTTGTTTTGAGCTAAAAGCTTTAAGCATATGTTTGAAACATATGGTCAGAGACTACTAACAAGGTGTTAACAATGGCAAGTTTTGTATGAAATCAAAGTGTCAAGTTCTATATTAAAAAAAAAAACAAATGAAAATTATAATTAGTTTGACATTTAGCTTCTGCAACCACTGCGTTCTTGCTTAGTCGTTTTTAGTTTGTCTTTCGAAAATTAGTTCGAAAAAGTTTAAAATATATGTGGATTGCGGACACCAAATTTTCTTTTTTATGATTCGGAAATTTTCACTCTAATTGAAAACGTTCTAAACTCATGACAGACACGAAAATAACATAATTTTGAAAACAGTTCTTGGATTTACCTTCTTAATAAATAATGAATATATATTATGTAGTATATTAATGAAATTGAGAAAAAGTAATAGGAGTACTTATCTAGAAAAATTGTTATTATTCGAATAACGATTTTCATTGTATTCGTTTGATTGAAAGTGCATCACTAACATAATTGTTATTTATATTTTTCTTTCAAAATAAAATTTTTCAGTTTGTATACAATGCAATGTGTAAATTTACTTAATTAATAAGCATAAAACCTAGCTTGCATTAAAATTTTTACAAAATTGTGCTTTCTAAAGGAAATAAAAATGAAGAAGTCAAATGTCATTTTAACGTACAGTTAAAATGTACTCATTTCAACTTTAAACGAATGGTAAGTAAATAATTGTTTTTGCATACAACGTTAAGGAATTTTTTTTAACAACTGCTTATCAAGCTTTGTTAAGTTTTTTTGGATACGGCCGTTACTGTTAAAGGTTTATAGAAATCCTTGTCAGGGTAATGAGCTAGAAAATTGTAGTAAAGTTTACATAGGGACTGTAAAAATTAAAACTACAAATTAAATTCTAGAACTACAGGTCCTAAGTCAAACCAAAGATATAGGGATATTAATTCACAAAAAAAACAGCTTTATCTTCGCATTGTCCAAAATTTAATCACTTTCCAAACTTTAATTTTATGTTTAAATATTAAGAACAGAAAATACTCGTAATTACGAGAAGCGTTACATGTTAGAAATGTTATAGATTATAAATACACCAACAACGCGTAAGGTTACTCTTACGCGTTACTCTGTTCTATCGATACTAAAATGGATTTTGCTCTGACGAGGTTAAGGATCTTGTTCCCGAAACGCGCACATTTTTACGTAGCACGCGTTCATCGTCTAGAGCTCACCCATTTGTGGTCGATTGCCCGGGGAATCGTACTACGCATTACAGAGAGAATTCGTTTTTCAGCCGCACGCTTCGTCTGTGGAACAAGTTGCCTGCAGAAGTGTTTCCTGTCTGTTATAACGTTGGAAGATTCAAGTCAAATGTTCACAAACACTACTCCCGCTTTCCCCCTCCTCACAACCTATTTTTCTAGTTCTGGTAACTGCATATGTAGGGGTCCCCTGAGTCCTGGTCCAATAGAAAAAAAAAAAAAAGGTAGACACAGAGAAATTAGCACAGAATTATAGATATTTAGTTAATAAGAAATTCTAGATTTGAATGTTATAAGAATGAATGTTAGGTTAGGATAACTTTTGGTAACTTTTTTAGGATAACTTTTATATTATATTTTATATTATAATAATAATTTTTCCATATTATTCTGTAAACAAAATTTTGTTTTTTGTAAAGTTGACAAACGACATATTGCAAAAGTTGGCGGAACATGTATTGTTTGCAGAATTATTTTATTTTTTTTTTTTTTTTTATTAGGTTATTTTTTATGTTTGTTATTATTGTTATTATTATTATTATTATTATTATTATTATTATTATTATTATTATTATTATTATTATTATTATTATTATTATTATTATTATTATTATTATTATTATTATTATTATTATTATTATTATTATTATTATTATTATTATTATTATTATTATTATTATTATTATTATTATTATTATTATTATTATTATTATTTTTTTTTTTTTTTTTTTTTTTTTTTTTGAATTTTCTAATAACTGAAAAATTTTTTGTCAATGTTTTTTCTAAGTTTTCAATTTGATAAAATTGTTAAGAATATTTCTTTGTGTATGAATTAATAATTTTTCTTTGTGTATGTATTTTTTGTTTATAGGACATTTTGGACAATAATTTTTCGAATTAAAAATTTTTAATAACATACTAATTTTCCTGGCGATGATAACAAATTGTTATCGAAATATCGAAAATAAATACTAACAATTGAGTTTTTTATTCACTATTTTAGCTTCCAAAATTGATACCATTAAAAATTATAAACAGCTTGGTTTCTATGTTTCCTCGCTATGTATATGTCGACATTTCATAGGAGCTACCCTAATCATCAGTAGACTTTGGAAATTTTTAAAAGATATTCTCAAACATTCAACTTTATATCCCAACAATCTAAATAAATTATTGAGAATTTAAAAAGAAAAAAAATGCTCTAATTATGCCTGTCAAAACAAAAAAAAACAAGCTTTTTCGTTTATACACATCTCTAACATTCCTTTACACCTTTCAAGCAAACGAACAACCGTTGATTAGAGTAGCTCCTATGAAATGTCGACATATAGATTTTTAGCTCAAAAAATAAGAAATAATTATTAATGTATTACATTATACTTTGTTGGGTCGGAAATTAAAATTGTAGAAATTACAAACGGAATCACAAAACTTATATATACAGTCATGTTCTGAGAAACGTGCGATCTGAAACCCACAACGTTCTGAAAAACGTTTAATTCACTTTTAGGTGTTCTAAGGAATGCGCGTTTTACAGGCATTTCGGAGTTTTTTCCGAAAAAATACAATATGTGTTTTACATACGTATATAAGTATGTATAAAGGGAAATTTTTAATTTGGTTTTCTTTTTAATTCTTCCAAATTTTTATTGAAATAAAAAGAAAACGTATTAAAATTTAAATGTGAATAATTTTATTTACTTTTGCTAGTTTAGTTTTAGCAAATTCAATCAGTTCACTTCAATATACACATGCCAGTTGAAGTCGCTAATTGTTAGCGATATACGTTCTCCAGGAAACCTATTTGGCGATTTCAAATCGCAAAATAATACTTCTTGCATTATATGTTTGTCAGAACACCTAGTTGGCGTTTTCAAACCAAAAGATAAAATAATATTGAGGTTTTATTCTTTTTAATTAGAAAATTAATGAGTAGTCTGTTTTAAAGGAGCCTTATTCGAAAAAAAAAAACTTTAAAGTCTCTTCTGTGTCAATTTGGAACAAAATACTTAACGTTAGAATTTGCCTTAAATAAAAGAAGAAGAAAAATGCAAAGACTCTAAACACAAATAAACATTATTTCTTAAGACGGTTTCTCATTTAAATTATTCATTCATTCAATTTTTCTTGCTGTTTTCAAACTTTCTTCAAGATGTTGATGAAATTGAAAGCGAATGAAACCAGAACAAGAGGTAACGTGGAAGGGGAAATTGAAGTATTCGATGCTTTTAATTAAAAATACAAAAAAAAAGTTTGGAAACATTGTTAAGCGTATAAATTTGTACAGCAAGACGTGTGCGTTAACAAGAAGTGTTCGTGTCTTGTATAAAATGTTAGCAGGTGGCAGGTCTTAAAAGTTTCTAAAAGCAGAGTGCGCTGTTTTTTTTTTTTTTTTTTTTTTTTTTTTTTTTTTTTTTTGTTGAATGAGGAGAATAAACAGCAGTTTCAGTGGGCCAACTGAACTTTTAAACAACACAATTTTATAATATTTAGCAAGTGGCAGGTCTTAAAAGTTTCTAAAATGACTTTAAAATAAAGAAAATAAACAAAATTTTAGTTTTTATTTTAACAAATGATACTTTTACGTATTTAGTATATACTAAGCTTGCAGCACCCAGCTTAACCAAGTGATTTATTCTAAAATAGCGTTTGTTAGTACACTAAAATTTACTTTATCTCCAAAGAGTCTGACAGAGTGTAGCATGCTGTACTACTGGTTTTGGTCTTCGTGATGACTTTTCTCGCACTATACGAGTTGTTAAAGGTGGGGTCTCATCAGACGAGTTCAAGATTAGTTCAGGAATACCGCAAGGCTCCGGTCTTTCTCCCAACCCTTTTCTTATTTTCCTCAATAACCTTCTATGTCAAACTTCCAACCCTATCCACTCTTTCACGGATGACAGCAGCATGTGCTATGCGTACTCTTTCAGTTATAGGCCTAGCCTATTCGAGATAATTACCAAGAAACAAAATATGAATGATTTACTAAATAGTGATCTTCTATTAATCTCCAAATGGGGTCGTAACCTCTTAAGAGCTAATGCTGCTTATTAGCATACAAACAAACCACCGCACCTAGTACTACTTCATCCTGAATGGTATAAATGTTGAGGAACCGGTTGGTCTTGCTCTTCTTGGAATGAAGATACAGTGTGATGTTCGCTAGGCTGAATACATTTTTCATGTCTCTAAATTCAAGTGCTTTGGGTTTTTGTAACGGTGTAAGATGACTATTTCCGAGCCGATCTCTTTACTATTTGTACCACCTACATCCGACCGAAAATGGAATACAACTCTCATGTCTGGGCAGTGCTTCTAAGCCTACTTTGGCATTATTCGACCGAGGTAAGAGAGAGCGAATAAGCTTATCGATGACAGTAGGGTATCCAACTTTGTTGTCTGACTGGAGCATCGCTGCAGTGTAGATTGCTTTAATGGGTTTTGTTCTAACGAGTAGATTAGATATCTTGTTTCTAAAACTCGCATATATTTACGTAACACTCGTTCATCATCCGGAGTTCATTCATTTGTGGTCGATTGGCCAGGGTATTGTACAACGCATTTTGTTTTTCAGCCGTACGGTTCATCTCTGGAACAAGTTGTCAGCTCTCGTGTTTCCTGTCTGTTATAACGTTGAAAAACTGAAGTAAAATGTCCATAAACACTAATCTCCTCTTCATCCTCTTCATAACCTATTTTTCGATTTCCGGTACAACGCACTGCATATTTAGGGGGCATACCCTGAATACTGGTCCAAAACAAAAAAAAAATTCTTAAATAAATTTAGCGCTTTAAAAAATATACAAAAGTACATTTAAGATTTTCCTCGCAAATTAATCATACTTGTGTGAAGAGCATAAACACAAATGTACAGAGAGAGAAAATTTTATTTGAGTATCGATCTCTATTATCCAGAAAATATTTACAGCCAGTTCGTCGATGTCGAAAGGATACGTTCATTCGCATTCAGGGCGAAAGAAATTTGATTTGGGTTTTTTCTAACTTTATTCTATGCGAACGATGTGTCAAAATTCTACTAAAATACATAAGTTCATTCGAACGAACAATAGTGACATAGATGAACCCAAAATTATTCGAATGTGAGTGACTAGCTTTCTTTCGCATACATTTTCATTCGATATCGTCGAACAGGCTGTTAGATTATAAAATAACTTTCTTACTAGATATCGTAGCGAATAAATGAGTGAGAACAACTATGTTATTACTATTATTTGAACGAGATGTGGCACTCTACGGCCACTTGCACTGCGACCATTGTTGGTCTATTGTGCTTCCCATAGCCCTACACGGGTTGATTACGTAAAGAAACCGGAATTGCTATTTCATTGGGAGTGATAGCTGGTCTCGTTCACTTAACGTATACACTTGTACCTGCTTCCCAATGTAATCAAATGCTCCATCGAATACCTTTTCTCACCGCAGAATCTGCAAATGTCTGTACTGGAAATTCCCACCCCATACAGGCGCTTAAGGCAAGTCTAATGAACTGTAAGTGCACCTGTCTGTGTTCTGGGGTTTTCCTGTTCAGTTCTTGACTACATTTGAGCCTCCTAGAAATTTATTGAAATGTTCAAGACTGTTTCTCTCATTCCAATGTTGAACCACGATGGACTCCGTCCTTAAGAAAACTCTTGTTAAAGCCAAATGTTGGAGTGGGTTCAATAAGAATCAACTCTTCGCCTTTTAGGCCTAGATGTCTGCACCCAAATCGTAGTGGTTCTGGACTGGCAGTTTACTTAACCTGTTGTGATATTCCAGTACCAATCTGGACGTAAAGATACAACTGTTCAGTGCTTTCAGAGAGAGTATTTTAATCAGCATTGTCTTGTGCCTCCTATTAGAAAGTATTTCCTTGATTGTGCACAGATCCGCTTGGAGTGTTGTGTCTTTACTGAGAGTTATATATGCGTGCCTTAGGAATTACCAATCTCGCTTCAACTCCTTGGAGCGTTTTGGACTACTATGTTACTTTAATTTACCAGGCGTTCGTAAAAGCAGCGATAAGTATTTTCGAAACAGGATGGAGTCTAATATGCGGATGTATCATGTAGAAACATGGATTCAAGTATTTTTACAATTTTTTTATTAGTATTAAGTAAACTAAACACTTGTTATGCAATATTAAGCACTTTTTTGTTTTTGTCCGTAACCAGTCTTCTGGAGATGACCCCTACATATGCGGTACGTTGTAGTGAAAAAGATTTACGTCAGCACCTGCTTTTACGGTGTTTTCTGCTTATGGACCAATTCCACGGAGTGAATTATTCATGATTCACCAGCGCCCCCGTATGGCTTACTAGGGTCACATAGGTAGCAATTTTTGCCACATGTTTATAGCCATATGAGCGAACTTTTATTCAGGAATTCGGGCCATCTAATCCCTCCTGAATACAATTTCTCAACAATCACTGGGAGACAAGGCTTAATGAGTTGGTAGGCCGAAGCCCCTGAACCACCTCACCCGTCAACCATCACCACTGGTTCCTTACAGTACAGGTATCTGTTGTAAAGGCAACAGACGCGCGAGAGGTTGTTAGTCCCAAAAAAAAAAAAAAAACGACACACCAAACAATTATCAGGGATACTAACTGTCCCTTCCTGCTTTTTGGGTTTCAACAGTTAGAACGTTCCAGCCAACGTAGGCATCTCAACTATGATCAGTCCGGGTTAAGCTGCAAGCAGAACCACCTGGGGGCAATGCTAATCCCCGTCCTGTCAATTTTACCCTTGGTAAGGGCTTCTGAAGCCAACATAGCATAAGTCATACGGCTTCATAGAGTTTTATTTGCTACAACAACGACTCGAGGGCAACTCTTTACCTGAAAAACAGAATGCCCTAGTTAGAAATACGCCAAGGCAAACCTGTTCCCCGGGGGGATGCAGTCCATTGTACTGGAACTAGAAAAATAGAGTACGAGGAAGAAGAAGGAGAAAGTAGTTTTTATGGACGTTTGAATTTCACCTATAAATGACAATGCGGAAAGACCAAAACAAATGTTATCACAACATTTAAATTGTGGAAATTAAATTAATTAAAACTCATCAGTGCCCAGTGAATATACCTTCGACAGTGATCAGACTAGGAAAAATTAATTAACGGTTTGTTTTATTATTTAATATATGATCATAATAAGTCATTATACCTGCCTAAAACACCTGTACAGGATGGGCATTTCCAACACAGATATCTGCAGATTCTGCGGAGAAGAAGAGGAGACAATGGAGCACTTGACCACCAATTTTGGAGCTTTAGGACACAGAAGATACAGGCTGCTACAAGCGCATACGTTCAGTGAAGGGAACTTACTATCACTCCCAATGAAGGAGCTAGTTCGGTTTTTTGACTTACTTAACCCGTAATGGGACAAGGGCATGCATAATAGACCTACAATAGTCGCAATGCAAGTGGTCGATGAGGGCCACATCCCATCCAAAAATAACAATAAAAAAGGATCATAATAAAATCAATAAATGAAAAGGAAATAAATGAGCTTGATTAACATAATTACGAGTAGATTTGTATCTATGCTTTTGCGGTAATAATGCTGTTTTCAGTTGTACTCACTAAATACCACTAATACAACTGAGAAAACTCAAAATCGGTTGCCATAATAAATGTTTTTTCTCTGTGTATGAAAGAATGAATGTTTATGTTTTTTTCTCATTTTCGAGTTGAATGCTTAAACAAAGCTATAGAATCGAATGAAGAATAAAACCCTCAAGGCATTCATGAAGTACTTACGCTCACACGTACGTATATACTTATGTGTTTCTAAAAAAACACATGTGTTCGTTACTTAATACATAACAATGCCTTTGAATACTACATTATTACTAACACTCGAAATTTTAACAATTCGTAACAGAACTGACTTCACCGACAATAAAACTGCACATAAATACCCAAACACTTCACATCATTATCATCAAATACTCGTCATGCTTTTTACTTCACACATAAACAAAAGTAAGTACTCTTTCTACTAAATTAATTTCAACGAAAATGAAAAAAAAACAAAATAAATAAAAAGAATATCACAAAGCAACCAAATCATATGTTAGAAAGCGAAGAAAGTGTTACAAAACAGCAAACATCATTAGCCGGCATTTCAGTCACACATCAAGTCACAATTAAAACAAAAGCAATGAAAACGGAAATCAAATTCTGGTGGAAATAAAAATTTTTAAAAGCAAAGTTACGTCAAACCCTCACAATTACTTTGGGTTTTGATAAGAAGTAACTCGTAAAGAGACTTATTTTCTTTGCTGTAAATTAAAATTTAAGCCAGGCGATGTGGAAAATATTTGTGAAATTAAATTTGTGCAAATAATTGAAATAATCCCTATTTTCGTTTCTTTATCAGATTTATTAAATATTCTTTAACTTTTTGTTTTAATCCGTTTAAGTTTCTTTAACAAATAATTCTCTACTTATTTTGAAGTGCCACTATTAAAGTAAATGACTGATTTAGTTACTGTATCTTTGAAATTTTTTATTTCATGTAAATTTTTATGGAATTTCCTATATCAATATTAGAACGAAGACTGCGAAAAGCAGTACCTACAAGAGTCATCTCCATAAAATTAAAGCTTAAGAGAGCGGAAATTTTTTTGCTTAACGCTTTAATATTTAAGAAATATAAAAGGGTGGGAGCAACGAAAAGGAAGCATAAAATTTGATAAATGTACTATTGGTTTGCAATCATAAAATATGTTTAAATGCCTGACAATTTTTCTTATCTCAACTTTAACCCTCGATAACTAAACCTTTTTTCTTAGCGCTTAAGACTAAAGCCCGCCAGTTAGGATACTTTTTAAAACATATTACTCCTTTATTGCAACATAGTCATAACTAACAAAAAAGCTTGTTTTGAGAACAACACATTTAAAATTTTTAGAAAATATCTTCTAAAGGAAACAGTTTAAAAGTAATTTGAATAAATTTTTGGTACAATATAAAAGGTAGTAATGTTAACAGTTCTGCATATATGATCTGATTATGTTACAATAAAAGAGCGATATACATATATAGATATATTTTTTTTAGTTTTTTATAAAGATTATTTTCTATTGAAAACGGCGTATATAGAAATTGCAGCATTTAGCTAGAAAACCAAAAAGATGTCATTAAAACGATTTAATGAGACAACAAAATGATTAATAATGTTACACTTGCTAATTTTTTTTTTTTTTTTTGAAGAATAAATTCAATATATTTTTAAATTTAAATTCACGTTTTTCTTAAAGTTGTTTGCACAATGGTTCATAAAAATTAAGTATTTTCAGTCTATCATTAATATTTTTCTTTGTACATAAAAATAAGTTTAGACCTTTTTTCTTACGTCACATTGGTAGCAGTAGTGATTTATGTTCAATAACAAATACTCATACGCTTTGTGTTTTTTTTTTTTATTAATTACTTTATTTAATTCAATTACAGATGACTGTTTACTTCGAAGGCTTAGTTTAGAGTAAACTAATGTTATATCGGGTGGTTAAATTTCAAGAGCCGATGTTGAATGTGAACCACACCTAAACGCCAAGCTTTTTTCCGAATTTTATTTGACATTTCTCTATTTCAGACTTATTCAATTTGAACCAGGGAGAGATACAAAATTCAACAACGTGTTAAAGTTATCCAGACTTATTATGAAAATGATGATCAATTTTCGAAGAAAATCATCTTCAGTGATGAGGCACATTTTCACCTCAGTGGATTCGTCAATAAAAAGAATTGCCGCATTTGGGCGAATGAGAATCCAAGAGTGACTATCGAAAAACCAATGCACCCACAAAGAGTGACTGTTGGGTGCGGTTTATGTGCTGGCGGCATCATCGAGCCGTATTTTTATCAAAATGAGGCCGGTCAGGCAGTTACTGTGAATGGTGTTCGCTATCGTGAGATGGTAACGAACTTTTTATGGCCCGAATAGGAAGATATGGATGTAGACGATATGTGGTTTCAGCAGGATGGTGCCACTTGCCACACATCTAATGAAACAATTGCTCTTTTGCGCCACAAATTCAATGGCCGTGTTATCTCACGTAATGGCGATGTCAATTGGCCGCCAAGATCATGTGATTTGACACCGTTGGACTTTTTTCTTTGGCGTTATTTGAAAGAAAAGGTGTACGTCGATAAGCCAGCAACAATTCAACAGCTAAAGGATGAGATAATTCGGCACATTAACGGCATAGAAAATTTGGACCATCGGGTGGTCCAAATTTTCGGCCCATTTGGCCGATATTTTGTTCCATACATAATTGAGTAATACCAATATATCATAATAACCCGGTGTGCGTTGCTACCCCATAATTACAGTGAAATAACAAGTGCTTATATAGTTTAAAATATATTTTATTTGCTATACTGATAATGATTTTGCCAGCCATTATAGCGCGCTGGGATATACAATTATTCTAGCTTGTCTGTATGAAACATAAACAAATAAGTCTTTAGGTTTTGCTACATGAGAATACGCAACATAAAGCAGTCAGTGGGACAAATATGGACTTGACAAATTCAAGCCACAAACTTGCACGGATTGACATTTAACTTTAATAATTGTCTTTGCAAACACTAAACGAACAGAAAACTGCAATCTTTTAAAATCAGATGGCAAGTCGGTTAGATTTGTGGTAATAGCATATTTGTACCTTTATTTTTGCTCTTTATAATGATCCCTTCGAGTATGATGTTTTTCGATATTTTTTATAAAGGGTGTTTTTTTAAGCTAGATAAAACTTTAAATTGTAAAAAGTAACACAAAAAATTAAATTTTGATGAAACATTTTTTTTATTTGTTTCAGTATACTCTGACAAATCATCATGAATAGACTCACGCTTGAACAACGCTACGAAATTATCCAAATTTACTTTGAAAATCAGTCGTCGATTCGCGCGTTGTTTTATCGCAAAATTGTGTTCAGCGATGAGGCGCATTTTTGGCTTAACGGGTTTGTTAATAAGCAAAATTGCCGCATATGGAGTGAGACCAATCCACAAGAGACCCTACAGACTCCATTACATCCAGAAAAATGCACTGTTTGGTGCGGTTTTCATGCTGGTGGCATCATCGGACCTTATTTCTTCAAAAATGAGGCCGGAGCTCGCGTTACGGTCAATGGAGATCGTTACCGCACCATGATCAATGATTTTTTGTTTGAAAATATGGATGACATTGATCCGGAGGAGATGTGGTTTCAACAGGATGGCGCTACGTGCCATACGGCGAACGCAACCATCGACTTACTGAAATCAAAATTTGGCGATAAGTTGATTTCGAGAAATGGACCTGTCAATTGGCCTCCAAGGTCGTGCGATTTGACACCTCTCGATTATTTCCTGTGGGGCTACGTGAAGTCACTGGTTTATGCTGATAAACCAGCAACAATTGACGCCTTGGAGGCCAGCATTGTTCGTGTTGTTCGTGACATACGGCCAGCAGTGCTCGAAAAAGTGGCCCAAAATTGGACGTCCAGAATGCGCTTCGTCAAGAACAGCCGCGGTGCCCATATGCCCGAAATCATTTTCAAATGTTAATGTCACGTATTGATCTTTCGAATAAAAAAAAATTTTGATTACAATTTCATTTTTTGTGTTATTTTTTACAATTTCAAGTCCTATCGGGCTTAAAAAAACACCCTATATTAAAAAAGAATTTGCAGGGGAAGCACTCGATACTCGTAATTTTGGAGGCAATGTTATAGTTAGGAGCTCTATGAGTGCTAATGGAGTAGGTAATCTCGGTTTTATTTTGGGAATCCGGAATCCGCTCAAAAAATGGGCTTCATGCAAGACAATGATCTAAAATATTCTGCCGTCTTTATTAAGGAGTGGTTGCAATATAACAAAAAAGAATTTTTGACACATCCTCCTTAAAGCCCAGATTTAAATCCGATTGAGCATTTGTGGGCTTACATGAAAACAAAATTTAATGGATTACAAGACTTAACTTATCATTAAAACCAAACGTTGATGTAAGTACATCAAGAAGCTGTGAATTATGCTTGAACTGGAATTTCTTTTTTGATAGTTTCGAGTGTTCCAATCAATGTTAGTTTATAAGGATATGCTAATAGCTGTTCTGCAGTTTGTACAAACAGTTACCTTTCGGTTTTCTCGGTGCATAGTTCTAGTAAGAAGCTTACAGTAATAAGTATCTAATGATTCACCGGCTGCTGAATTATAATTTTTTCACAAATATGGTGAGGCTATATGTTCGATGCCTGACAACGCAGGCTAACATTATTTTTCGTTTGTAATATACTCGTACATTCAAAATGGGCATCGACCTCTAAATGCTAGAAACTGTTCATCTACTCGTATTGTCACATATGAAACAGGTTTAACATTATCTCTATATTGCTAAATAAATGAAAAAGTCTATAGGTCTTTTTTCTATTTTCTCGTGTGCTTCTATCATCAAAATGAAGACAATTTGTTAGAAATCCGAAACGTTTTATACTCATTGTGGCGATTTTTTGTTATGTTTAGTATTAAGATTTGAATACTTTTTGTAAGTTCATTTTGAAGATCCAATAAATAAATTAATGGAAAAAAAATTGTGGCGATGTTTTGAGATTCGCAAAGTAGAGGGCCAAAAAGCTCTCTAGTCGACAAATGGTTGTTCTTCAGCAATAGTTAAACTTCCAAGAAATGCATGAAGCTCCTTAATTCAAGTTATTGATGTGGTGGTGCTTTGGTTTTAATAGTTCTTGATTTTTAAATAAATATCTTCATTGGTTCGAAAAAGAATTTCATCAATCATATTTTTTGTGAAAAAAAAATTCAAAGCATTGCAAAGGCTTCGTTAAATCCCTAAATCATTTTTTAGATGCACAATATGGACAATATTATTTACTAGAGTTCTGATTGATTCTCTTACCTCTGACAATATTTTCAGAAGACTTAATTATAAAAGTGTCATTAGTTTAATCATTACCTTGTGATGCATACATTGATGAAACTATAATGGAAGATTAGAATGTCATTAATTGGCAATTCTTTATTTCTTACAATATATTCCACTTGATCCTCAAATTCTACATCAAAATACGGATCAATTAAGCTATCGTCTGAATCGAAATCCTCTTCTTAATTGTTCTCTATTCCGCTTCCATTTAACGTCAGCTCTTCTAGCCATTTTGCTATTTGAGATTCCGAAGTGCACATATCTAAATCAAACAAAAAACTACCAAGAATCCTGTCAAAGTGGTAAAAAAATTTGAAAAATTTAATAATAACATGCAGTCAGAAAAATACCTTTAACTCAAAACCTCGCCTCTCAGCCAACACAATATAATAAATCTCCGCCACAAAAAAACTTTGTGCAATGAATGTCCACTCGCAAGCTCATGCAAAATAATACTGTGTTGGTTTGAAAGTTTGTGTTGTTATTTGCACTCGATCATAATAAAATACGTTAAAAAACAATCGTTGCGTCTCACAGGCCGGGTTTAGTTTTCTAGGGTTAAACATTTTCTTGATACTTTACAAGTTTACAAGATACGATATCAAAAAATTTTCTGTAACAAACAGTTAAGCTTACGAACAATTAAAGAGCACTTTTCAAGCTTTATTTTTGCAAAACAAAATCATCATGTTGTGGGTGTTGTTCTCTTAAGTATTCGAAAAAAAAAAAACAAAAGATAAGAAATAAAATCCCTTTAATTTTGTAGCAATAAGCTTTTGAAGACATAATGATTTTTTGAAAAAGGAAAAAATGGAAAATAAACAAAATTAAGCTTAAGCATTATTGACGAGTTAACACTTCCACCAAAGAAAAAAAAATCTTTTAAAAGTAACAAACAAAAATAAACATAAAAATAACAGATATTGTATAAAATAAAAAACATACATATTAATCCGCAAGGGCTTCAAGATATGAATAGTCTGCATTTTCATTAATAGAAAGAAGATAAAAAGTGATAAAAAGTTTTTTTTTTACCATTCCTTTGGCATTGAAGCCACGAAGATTTCAGTAGACGTTATCTCTTTTTATAAATCGTTAAAAAAAAAAATAACTTTTTTATTGAATCAGAGCATTATCTTAATACTCATATATTACTTTTTATTACAAAAAAAGAACTATTAAAAATACAAAAATATGTATGTATATTAATAAATAAAAAATAAATACCGCTTGTTGAGAGACAGCAAACGCTGTACAAGCAATCAGGGCAGTTCATTTTTTAATGGATCGGTGGCTGAGTTAATGATACGTCATGACCCGAGTTCAAATCCCTGTGGGTGCTGATGAGTAGTGTAGCGACTACGAAACAGCTAGCTGTCTCCCAGCTATACGCGTTTGATTATTATTTTTCTTGTATTCTTCAATCAAAAATTATTGATCACAGTGAATTTGTATTGTAAAAAATCCTTTTTAAGATAAAACTTAAGAAAGGAAAAAGTTGAAAGAAAATCCGATGTACAAATGTACAAAAACCCAAGAATCCATAACAATTATATATACGTGAAATAAAATATTGGCCAAATACCTTTCGCTAATATACCAATAATACCTTTATCCAACGGCCCATATTTTCTATAACTCTGATGTGCCAAATTATCTCAGAATTGTTCTTCACTTATTGACTTCAAAGAAAGTCCAACGGTGCCAAATCGTATGAACGTAGCGTCCAATTAAAATATGTTATGAGGAGGAGGAAAGAGGGAGTAGTGTTTGTCAACGTTTGACTTGAACTTTCCAACATTAAAGCAGACAGGAAACAGGGAAATTATTCCACAGGCAAATCATACGGCTGAAAAACGAATTCTCTCTGTAATGCGTAGTGCGATTCCCCGGGCAATCGACCACAAATGGATGGGCTCTAGACGTGCTACGTAAAAATGTGCGAGTTTCGGGAACAAGATCCCTAATCTCGTCAGAGCAAAATCCATTGTAGTAACGATAGAACAGAGTAACGCACCCCACACTGCGTCGATGCTCCAGTGATTCAATAGCGTTGGATATCCTACTGTCACCGATAAGCTTCTTCGCCCTCTCCTGCACACGGTCGAGTAACCCCAAAATAGACTTTGAGGCACCGGCCCAAACATGAGAGAAACATTGTATTCCATTTTCGGTCGGATGTAGGAGGTATAAATAGTAAGGAGGTCGGATGGAGTGAAGTACATCTTACACCGTTTCAAAAAACCGAGGCACTTGAATGCTTCTTTAGAGACATGAAAAATGTGTTCTGTCCAGCGAACATCACACTGTATCTTCATTCCAAGAACATCAAGAGCATTCGATTCCTCAATACTTATACCATCCATGAGTACAGATGCAGCAGCACTTGCGGTCGTTTGTTTGTGTGTTAATAAACAACACTGGGTCTTACGAGCGTTGAAGGCAACTCTGTTTTTACGACCCCATTCGGAGATTAATAGATGATCACTATTCAGTGAATCGTTCATATTTAGCCTCCTGGCAGCGATCTCTGATAGGCTGGGCCTATAACTAAAAAAGTACGAATGGCAAATGCTGCTGTCATCTGCGAAAGAGTGGATAGGGTTGGAAGTTTGATAGAGAAGGTCGTTGAGAAAAATAAGAAATAGAGTAGGAGAAAGAACGGAACCTTGCGGTACCCCTGAATTAATCTTGAACTCGTTTTGCTAGTAGTGCACCATGCCACACTCTATCAAACGCTTTGGAAATATTCAGAGCCACCAGCTTACTTTCACCGAAATGATGGATATATCTAAATCCACGACCTTACTTAACGCTTTCTTACGTACCTCTCCATTTTTAAAATTATTAAACACTGAATTAAAGTTATTTCAAATTAAGTTATTCAAGAAAGTTGACGTTGAATTCTGATACAAAATGAACGTCGTGCATTATGCTTAGACAACATGGATAATGTTCAGTCAAAGAATTTCTCTTGATTCGAAACAGGCGCTCTACTCACGGTAGCCAATTTAGCGTCTTTCGCGCTAGTTTTAGCGCTTTTCAGTACCCTAAAAGCCGCATTCGCTAAATGTTAGCGGGCGTTTATAAATAGAAAAGCTTTTTTTTTGTGTTTTTGACAGATATTAAGAGCATTTTTCTTTTTAAATTCTCAGCAATTTATTTAGATTGTTGGGATATAAAGTTGAACGTTTGAGAATATCTTTCAAAAATTTCCAAAGTCTACTGATGATTAGGGTAGCTCCTATGAAATGTCGACATATAGATAGCTCGGAAACATGGGAAACAAGCTATTTATAATTTTTTATTGGTATCAATGTTAGCAGCTAAAATAGCTAGCAAAAACTCAATTGTTATTTGGTATAATTATTTAAACTCTGTCGAGAAATTATTAGTGAAAGTTCTGAAAAAAAATTAATTTAAAAAAAAAAAATTTTTTTGTTGCCGTACAGAGGCTAGCAAAATCAAGAAGTTTATTGATTTTGAAAACGAAATTGAAAAAAACTTACAATGATTTTATGTGTACGGATAATATAAAACATTAAATTTATATAAAATAAGGGCGTAGAACGGAATAAATATTATAATAAAATATTATAACATTCCATCTGATGTAAGTCAAAATATTTATAAGAATTCGAAATATTATATCCAAACAGTTTTATGACATGTTTTAATACTTCATATTCTAAATACCTTGTATTTTATAGACTCTTTTATGTGTGTCAACTTCGGAATTAAAAAAAGAAATTTTCATTTTTAGGATTGTTTTTAAAATTTAATTTAAATTTTAAACATTTTTGCAACTGTTATTTTGGAAGGTTGCCATGTGAGCTTTGCCACCAAAGTTTGTTTATATAACCGCTTATTTAGTTATATAGTTTATGCTTCATACATATTTTCAGTTTCATTCTCCACTATATATGTACATACGCTTAATATGACAATATTCTGAGAACAAATTATTGTTGCATCATATGGTTCTAAAGCATTCATCCAAGAACCAATATTATAGCACATAGCCATTTGTTTCATCAAAGTCGAAGACAAATGTTGCTTGCATGCATTTAACAAAATAATATCTCCTCTACAATCCCACACTTCACTGGATTCGCTTGAAAAATAATTTTAATGTATCTTTAACGTATATTATATTACATATCTGAGAAAAATTATGCAAGCATGTAAATGAACAAATAGTTTTTAATAAAAATATGAAAATAAAAATAGACTTATAACATCTCCTTAATTTCTTTTCGAGTTAAAAGCTGATTAAATTTATGTAATTTAACCAAACTTTCATTTACGCAGTTAACTAGTTTTTCGGTTACTCTTTCAATAAACACGACTGACGGCAAACAGTAAAGAAAAACTGCTGTAGAAAAATAAGCATTTCTGCTGGCATTGGAGCATGTAATGGTATTGGTTGAAAACTTAATTACATTTTTCGACATTTACGTAAGAGTAATGTGTTTCCTTGGTTTTGTTAGTTAGATTTACACCCAACAAATGCACACAGCCACACAAGCTCAAGCAACTAGCCGTGCACATACACACACACACACAAATACAACAATACGTACAAATACAATAAAGCTTTAATACAAACATACTGAGTATATAAATAATATGTATAATGGAGAATTGTTGCAACAACAATAAAATCTACAACCAGTCGTTTACGGTATGGATGAACTGTATGTACGGATGAGTGTTGGATGAAGTACACAAACGTCTACCTTCAATTTTATGTACATACCTATACATACATATTTAAATGCAAAGCAATTTTATACATATTCCCATTCTACCATCGACGGCCGGTTGCTGACTACTTTAAGTATTGCAGCAACAACTATAGAATATTTTCACTATTTTTACATAAACGCACATATATATATATACGTACATACACATGCATGCATACACCCTGCAAACATTTTTCTTTCGAAAATATCGTTAAAAAAATTGTTTTTCATGCATTTTTTATTTATTCGATCTTCAAAATGAACTAACAATAAGTATTCAAATCTTAATATTAAAATGTAACATCATGCTGTTTAAGGTCTTATTACATAATCCTACACGATCGTGCGATCTACTAAATAGAACATGTGTGCTAAAAAAGTACTAAAAATCCAACTGTGTGTCTTTTTTTCTGTGAGTTTTTGACAAATGGTGCGATTTGAAAAAATTTATGATAATTTTTAAAAGATTATGGTTTCTGTGCGATCAGTGTGGTGGATCACTTTTGCTACATTAAGAAACTCAAATAACTCTTTCTAAAGTTTATGTAATTTATTCTTTAGTAACTTATTTCAAAAATAATACATTTTTATTAAAGTAGTTCATGAAGTTTTGAAAATAATTGAATTCAAATGGCCCTCACCATCTGTAACACATGTATGATATCTTATCAAAAAGTTATTCATTACTGCTTGGAGCGTTGTAGCAAGAACTGTCTAAATTACCGTTCGAATGGATTGCTTTAAAGCATCCCAATTTTTTGGTTTTTTTTTTTTTTGTAAACTTTTGCTTTGCAATAACCCCACAAAAAAATCAGGTACAGTGAGGTCAGGAGATCTGGGAGACCTGGTTTCCTGGAGACATGGTTTCTTGAAATCAGTTTATTGGGAAATTTTTGCCTCCAAGTTGTCCCATTTAGTTGAAACCGAACAGTGTTGAAAGGGATTCTCTTTCGGTGCAATTCTAGAAAGAAAAATTCTTTTAACATCTTTAAGTAACAGTCTCCATTGACCATAACAGTAAGACCATTTTCTTCGGAAAAGTAAGGCCCGACAACGAACCTTGAAGAAACTGCACACCACACCGTGATACCAAGTGAATAACAGTTCTGTGGGTTAGAATTACTTCATATTCGACAACTTTTTTTGGTAACATTGTCGTTTAAATCAAAATGTGCCTCGTCAGACATAAAAATGCAATTCAAGACGTTTTCATCCTCTGACACCATTTGAATGATCTCAAAAAATTCTAAGCGAATCGGGAAGTCTGTTAAGTTAAGTTTGTTTGCTAATTGAATCTTATATGGAAATACTCGTAAGTTTAAATCTTAGTGCAAAATTGCCTGTAGTGACTGTCTGCTGACACCCATTTGAGCAGATACAGCAGCGATAGTTTCCTGCATCCGAATTGAGGGATCTCGATGATAAGGCCTTCTTGCGATTGTGCCACGCTCGGCAAAAATCTTCACGAGCCTCATTATACTCCATCTGCTAGGAGAAGTGCCGCCAGACGTGTGCCTGTATTCTCTTTGGACGGAAACAACGGACTCTAAAGCGTGAAAGCGTTTCACTATCCAAATTCTTGTTTCATTGTCCCAATTCTCCATTTTAATTAAACTTAAACATCAATCTATAAAATACAATAAAAATTGCTTAGTTACACAAAAAATAAGTTATTACATTATTAATAATTTTTTTGGTTGCAGCTTTCATCAGCCACGCTGTATATTGTCAAAATCAGGAGAATATTGTTGGAGTCTCGAGAAAAAAATTTAAATAATGTAAAATTATTATGGTAATAAAAGTTTTTAATTATTTTATTGTGTATATAAATTATTACAATCACACTTGTATAACAGTGAGGCTTACAAGGCTATTTTGAAGTGATTTTGTAAAGTCGGCCAAACTTTTAAAACATAAAATGTGTAGGATAGTGAATCAGGGTCTTTAAAATTATCAGGTATTTTTATTGCTTCGTTACCAAAAAGAAAAGTTTCGCAACAACTGGAGCAGATCGAGCAAAAGATCTTTGCTGCATATTTTTATTATTCTGTTATATCCTTATTTTCGTTCTAAACAACAGCTAAGCTATTTCTGTTTAAGGTGCTCATTACCGAATGAAGACAATGTTGAACCAAAAGTACTTAATTACAAATTCAGAACAGAACAAATAAATCACGGCTCTGGTGTCAAACAACAGTTATTGCCTGCGATGATTATCGTTCGGGAAAACGTTAATAATACAGGGTATTTACCGGGAAGGTTTACTACTTTGTTTTACCGCCTTTTTGGTAAACATTTGTCTTGGCAATTCATATTTGGCAGTGGTGATGTATACACGTGATGTGTATACATCACGAAAATATTCGATAAACAAACGTGTTTTAATCGTTAAAAAATTTTAGCAATATCAATCATCGATTACTGTGACGATGAGAGAGTTACGTGATATTTTTGAGATAAAGAGCGTGCCAACAAAACACACTATTTATCATGTAATGAATGATTTCGAAGATAGAGGGTCTGTAGGTAATAGGCCTAAGCATGGACCACAACGTACTACAATATCGGCTGAAAACATTATTGCTACTAAAGAACGTGTTCACAACAATTCATCATCCTCAAATGGACGTCGTGTTCATGAGCTTAGTCTTCAAAAAACAACTTTGCAACAACAACAATTTTGCACCCGGATTTGCATTTTTTCCATTTAAAACTCAGCTGGCTCAAGAGCTTTTTCCACAATTCCATTTACGCCTGCGTGTATATGCCAAAAGGATGCTATCCTAGCCCGCGGAAACTCCGATTTTCATGAAAAATCATAAAGAGTGGCTAGACACATTTGCAATTGAATGGATTTATGAATAAGTAAAATAGTAGATTTTGGGCAATGAAAAAATCTCAAATTATTCAATATTCACCTTTGCATCCATTAAAATTTGCAGTTTTTTCTCAGGAGAAAACACTGGACCTTACTTCATACTTAGGGTAGCTAACTGGGAAAGGTACTACAGGATATGCGGCGATGACATCCGAGTTTGTACTATATAGTAAGGCTGCGTTTTATGCACTATACGTGAATACCTGATATCTCTAAACGAGATAGCGGGACATTTGAACCTGGAACTTTTTTGGAAATCTAGCAGCATGTGAACTAGCAAAGGACAACAAAGAAATATAGATGGAATCGTTGGAATCCCGCTTGGAAGCTGTAAGAAATCAGTACAGTGTCAACTTTTTGAGACCAATCAAGACAGATGGCCTAGTGAGGCTACCTGTCGAATATCAAGGCTGACATGGCCGAGATATGATAACAGGAGGACTATCATCCTTAGGGGTTTGCCTCTACGGAAGTTGCATTCTGCTATGGCGGTCCTCAAATTACATTGCCATATAGGGACGCAGGCGGGGAGGTTAAATCTTCCATTTAATGACTTCATTGGAAGTTGCCGAGACGAGCAGGAAGTAGAGAGAGTTGATCGCTGCATTTGTCGATGTCCAACTCTTTCCTTTATAAAGGCATTGTATCTAGGCAAACCGATGCTGCATGATCTATCGGAAGTATTGGAATGGTATGTAAGAGGATTGGACTTCTTTATCCGATCCTCAGGTTGGTTCTAAACCAGTGATATGTACATCTGTTCAGATACATATCACACCCAGGCAACACAAGGAACCACACTGGATCCAAGTGGGCCTGTTAGACAAAACCTAGCCTAACCTACTTCCTTGAAAATGAAAACGACATAACGGTAACTGTGACTGGGCAGTGATATCGTGATATGATTGAAAACTTTTTAACACAACTTTAAAAAACTTTAAAGCAACTGCATGTTTTGTGATTAATATGTGGTATCAACAATCGGTTACAGCCAGGATTACAATGGAATTACTGCGAGTAGTATATCTTCCCGATGGTCATCTTGCACTAAATGCTTGATTGAGAAAGATGCAAAAATTATATAAAAAGTTGTGAATTATTGTCATGCAGAGCCTGAAATATGTTTTGAATATGTAAGCATCACCAAGGTTATTATACGCAAGAAGTACAGGAATTTATATGGTCCATTAGTATATTTATTTTCTTAAGAGTTGGGCAACAAAAGTTCCGCCACTAAACAACAAACTAAAATAATTAAATCTTACTTTACAAATCAGCAAAGACGTACTCGTATATATTAAATTTTCAATACCACGGCAGGATCAGGTTACAGATCTTGAACCACAAAGCAGATAGAAATGAAAAATACGCTTGTATATTGTAATATAAACAAAAGATATGAAGCTTTGAGTCAATAACTAGATAGCAAAAATGTATTACAAAGTTATTTCTTAAGAAGATCCATAAAGTATTACGATTATTTTTATTTCTCTGTTGCCTTGTTTCATTTAGTACAACTTGCTAAGAACAAAAATAATAAACTGAATATCCGTTGCAACTTAATTATTTTAAACACAATGCAGCTCTCTTTTCGGAACAGGGCTTTGTGAAAAAATAAAATTACTACAATGCTCTTCCAGTAGTTATGACTGTATAGTGTGTGTTAAAAGATCTTAGTCTATTCTCTTTAAGAATTAAATCGGTAACTGGTTCCAATTTATGTTCGGCTTATATAGAGCCACTTTTTCCGAAAAATTGTTATTTCAAAGACCAGATATTCTCGAATTACACCATGCTGGAAATGTTGGGTATTTACAAGCTTATTCAGGCGTAAAGCATAATTAAGATATTATGTACAAATGATATCTGCACAACTTTGGAAAGAAAAACTCTGACCATGCTAAAATAATAATGTATACAGAGTGTGTGGTAGCAGATTAAAACGATTCAAACGATTCAAAATCGTAATAATTGACGCAAAACATTAAAAGCATTGAACAATATTATTAAGAGCATTGAACAATATAATGTAAATGTGGATTTTATTTTTTAAAGAGTATGTCATCAGATATCTTCCGTCGACGATAAACGAAGCCTTGTGTTTTATGCTACACGCTGTAGTATTGGTTTTTTTAAGAGCTTTTGCAAATGGCGTTTAAAGTTAATCATATGTGAAATTTGTCTAGTTCACTGGTGCAGAATAGAAATAGACAAACAATGGAGCGTTAAAAGAATGGAATAATTGTGACGATTTTGAAGAGTACGATTTTGAGACGAAAATCATCATGAGCCAGGAGACGCATTTTCATTTAAACGGTTACGCCAATAAACCAAATCTTCGTTTTTGGGATACTCGTGTCGTGTATGAAAAGCTATCACATCCACTCACGGCTACTGTATGATACAGCGTTCACCTGGGTGGAGTGATTGGACCGTATTTTTTTGAGGAAGCCATCTGCAAGACAGTTACTGGCGAGCACCACAAGGTCATGTCTTCTGCCAGAATTTAATGAGGGGAGCTTGGTGCAACCGCACAAACAGCAAGAGCTACAATAGATAGATATTGTGAAGGAAGCATTTCGTGGTCTCCCATTTTTGCGATTTGGCATCGCCGGCAATATAGACCGATTTAACCATTCTAGACTTCTCCCTCTGAGGCTACTTAAAGTCACGGTTTTATGCCAACAAGCCCCAGACAACCGCAGCCCTTAAGGAGACGTTTTAATCTCGACACCAGTATTTCTTTTTTTCGACCCATCACTTTCTTGCAACGAAAACGTATCTTTTAGATTTAAATTCGCTACGCGTAAACTTCCCTGTGTTTACAGGGCAGTTATTATATGCAACTGTATTCAGGATTCAAATGCAAAATTTTAATGCATTTTGGTGGTTGAGTGGTTGAACAAAATTCAGCTTTTGCTAACAACGTTTCTTTTTATTTAAATATAATTTTTTTTTTTTTATTTCATAAATCCATACAGTCAGTTCCATATAGTTAGAGTATATATTTAAGTTTCCATTGTTGTGTATGTCTTTGTAATAAATGGTACACACAGTGGTACTGCCATTCTAAATGCATATTGATATTCAACGAAACTTGGTGAATATTTATACATAAAAAAGTTTTAAATGGTGAATATTTTATATTTAATATTTATTTAGGGCCATATCCAAAAAAAATCTTACTTGAGATTTAACGTATACGTTAGTTACCAAACGCATTAACACTACCATACATTTGTTAAAAAAGTTTATGCAAAAACAGTACGTTAACTATAAGGTAAGTAAGTAAGGAATTTAATTGTTTTATTCTGGCAGTGCCATTATGTTCAGTTGTAATTTTTTGAACAGTGATGCATGAAAACTAATATTCGAAAATCGAAAAACAAATTATAAAAAAAAAGAATTATTATTATTAGCTTAAATCACACATTTTTGACAAACGTTTCCTGGATTTAGTTTTTTAATAAATGAGGAATGTACAATATTTGGTACATTAATAAAATTGAGAAAAATTAACAGGATTACTTATACCTTAAACATTTGTATTATTCGAATAACGTTTTTCGTCGTATTCGTTTGATGAAAAGTGCATCACTAACATAATTCTTATTTATATTTCCTTTTCAAAATTATTATTTTCAATTCATATAAAATGTAAAGTTCTACTTTACTTATCTACCAAGCATAATCCATTGATTTTGTTAATATGTCCATTATAATTGTGAACTTAAAGAAAAATCATAGTCAACAAATCAAATGTCATTTTAACATACAGTTAAAGTGGCTTATTTCAACTTTAAACATATGGTAAGCTAATAATTGTTTTTGGATAGAACATTAGGTAAATTTTCTTAACAAATGCTTACCAAGCTTTGTTAAGTTTTTTAGCATACGGCCGTTAACATTTAATATTTCTTTCCAATTTAAATAACTCTGCAGTCACCCCGACCACAACTATAATGTTTCAACACTCTGCCGTAATTTTGATTTTAAAATTTTAATGTAGTCTTTGCTAACCATTGTGGTGTCTATGAATACATGATTGAACCACCACCGTGCTTTGCGGTCTTACCGATATTATGCCCTTCTATATGTCGCCATTTCCTTTGAAAAATATTTTCAAACATTTAAGTACAAGGCGAATTCATACCAGTAGTGCGATTCTGTATCTAATTTTAACAATACTTTTTATTGTTAAAAAACTTAACAATCAATTTGACATTTCTGCTATTCTCTAGCATATTTAACAAAATTTGTTACTGTGCTATCGTTTGACAAAATTGAAAATTCCAACTGCTTATAGCTGGGTGATAATATTGATTGTATTTTTCTTTGCTCTTTTCGCAGTTTTGACTTATTTTTTAGCCGTAATGCCACTTGATCGCAGTTTTTGTCAATGTTGTTATTTATTACCCAGCGAAAACTTGGTAATGTGTTGCGCTTACCTAAGAACATATTTTTCAATATCATAGTAACGAGTGATTTTTTTGCTATTATCTTTTTGGCAACACTAGTTTTGACAGCTCACGCACGTTTTGTATCTTGTGTCACTGTCAAACATTTTCAGTTTGGTCTATAATTTAATCATGAATCGTTTTATAAACGAACAACGCTTGCAAATTATTGAATTTTATTACCAAAATGCGTGCTCTGTTAAGAAAGTTCATCGCGCGCTTCTTCCATTTTATGGTCAGTTTAATCGACCTACTGAGGCTTCTATTCGGGCTATTGTAAAAAAATTTCGCACCAAATTTACATTGTTGGACATTAAACCACCAACACGCTTACGTAGAGTGCGAACTGAAGAAAATATCGCAGCCGTATCGGCCAGTGTTGGTGATGACCGTGGATTATCGATTCGGCGCCGTTCGCAGCAATTGGGCCTCTGTTACTCCACTACGTGGAAAATTTTGCGGAAGGATTTGGGTGTGAAGCCTTATAAGATACAGCTGGTGCAAGAATTGAAGCCAAACGACCTACCACAACGCCAAATTTTTGGTGAATGGGCACTTGAAAAGTTAGATGAAGATCCACTTTTTTATCGAAGAATTGTGTTCAGCGACGAGGCTCATTTCTGGTTGAATGGATACGTGAACAAGTAAAACTGCCGTATTTGGAGTGAAGAGCAGCCAGAAGCATTGCAAGAGCTACCAATGCATCCACAAAAAACAACCGTTTGGTGCGGATTATGGGCTGGCGGCATCATTGGGCCGTATTTCTTCAAAGATGATGCGAATTACAACGTTACTGTGAATGGTGAGCGCTACCGTGCGATGATAACAAACTTTTTTTTGCCCAAAATGGAAGAGCTTGACTTGCATGACATGTGGTTTCAACAAGACGGTGCCACATGCCACACAGCACGCGAAACAATGGACCAATTGAGAGGCGAGTTCGGTGAACAGTTTATTTAACGCTTGGGACCAGTCAATTGGCCGCCCAGATCGTGCGATTTAACGCCTCTAGACTAGTTTTTGTGGGGCTATGTTAAGGCTTCCGCTTCGATTGACGCACTGGAAGCCAACATTGCCAACATTATTCGTGAGATACCGGCCGAAATGTTGGAAAGAGTATGCCAAAATTGGACTAAGCGGATGGACTATTTGAGGCGCAGCCGCGGCCAACATTTGCATGAAATAATCTTCAAACATTAAATTATATCGACCCAACTATCGATCCAAATAAATATTTCATGCATTTTTCTGAATTTTATGTGTTTTTTTTTGTAAATTTCCGATAGTTCTTATAAAATCACCCATTATTTACCGCCTGCATTATTTATAATTTGTTAAGTAATGACTTGTTTAATACCTCTTGCACATGTACGATCGTAGCCAAATATTTGCTTTTATAAATTTTGCTGTTCTGGCAATTTTACTATTAGTTTCGATTGTTTTGCTATCATTACGACTTACAGGATTATGAATACCCAACGTAAACGCGATGTTAACATTACATATGCGCTACCAGCTTGGTGGAAATGTACTAATTATAAATTTATAAAATTCTAAAATGATAAATCACTCATTTTTTTTTTTTTTTTGTTTTATCTTGGACCAGTACTCAGGGGATAGCCCCTACATATGCAGTGCATTGTACTGGAACTAGAAAAACAGAGTATGAGAAGGAGGAAAGGGGGAGTAATGTTTGTTAACTTAACATACGGAACGACCAAAACAAACGTTATCACAGCATTTGACAATAGTGTTGAAATTAAACTAGTTAAAACTGATCAGTGCCCATACCTCGACACTGCTCAGATCAACAAAAATTAATTCAACACCGTAGGATAATAAAATACATAGGAGAAATATAAAACAAAATTTAATAATAACAAATAGAGAAAAAACAAATGACAGTAAAAAAATAATATAATAAAAAACACGTGCACACATGATGCAAAACAAAACTCTACCTATTACGGTAAAATTTCGCTTTTTACAAATTAATAAAAAACATATGTGTAGGTATGGAAAACACGGACGACAATGAAAAAACACGTGTGTACGGAACGAAAGACAAAACACTCCCTAATCCACTCTTGGTACGGAAAAGAGCATCCCCACTGGGTCTCCCAACAGCGATTATTTATGAAATTTGAAAGTAAGATGATGATCGCGATGGCTACGAAGGTAAGTTACTTGTTTGGAATATGGAAGTCTAAATGCTATATTGTCTAGTCTTACATGGTTGCAGTTACCTCTCCACAGTGAAAACAAGCCGAGTTTACTTTTAAGTTCATTAACCTTTATTATTGTATTGTATATAATCCCAAGTCTAAATCTGACAGGTACCTAGAGGTTAAATTAATATCTAAGTTGGTATACACAATAGCAGTGTCATCTGCAAACACGGACAAATCAGACATGTATACTCGTATAATATAAGTAGCTTGTTGGGCCTAGATCACAGTGTTGTATTCTAATCTTTCTATTGAAAAATAAAACGTTTAAATTTATGTTTAGTTTGGTGCTGGTAACTGCTCATTTAAACTACTCAAGAAAACATAAATTCTTTGATTAAAGTTCTCAAGGCAGATAAGCAATAAACTCGTACAGTGACTTTGAAATGCACATTGTCTTTATTTATAAATAAATGCACGTAGAAAAAAATCCATGGTTGACACGACAATATTTTGAGTACAAATTACTAATATTGAAAATTATATATTGTTATATATAAACGCCTTACCATAGTTTTGTAAGAAAAATTTTGTACACAACTGAACTTAATTCTGGATAAACATTGCTATAATGGAAATCAAACACAGTATTAATAAAGTTTGCCATATTATCATACCTAACCATGTTATTAGGCCAACCAACAATATTTCTTTCATTAAGCAATCATACTAATTTTACAAACATCTTTATGGGTGCTATGGATAAACAATACTATTTTATTTATTTAAAACTACTTATTCACTCAGTAAGCAGACGTCAAATAATAAATTAAACTGAAAACATTTAATGTATTTTAATGAAACAAAATAATTAAAATACTAATGATAGATTTTTCGACCTTTACAATTGCAAAATAAAAATGCCAGAAATTTTTTCGAGCTAGCGGTCCAATTATTAATTTTTATTCTAAAATTTCCTATATTTTGCTACACCACTGGGTAGCATCATCAGGGATTTAGATATTATGTTTTTTGAAAGAACTCTATAAGCACAAAATAGGGATCCTTTTAACTTGCATATTATTATTCTACTGCACAGTAATAATATGCATGTCAAAAGAATCCCTATTTTGTGTTTATAGAGTTCTTTCGAAAAAAAAACAATATCTATATCCCTGATTATGCTACCCAATGGTGTAGCGAAATATTGCAAATTTTAAAATACAAATAAACAATTGGACCTCAAGCTAGAAAAAAATTTTAGTTTTTAAAATAATTAAAATTTATCTACAACAAAATAGTCGGCTACCATAATTGCTAATGATTTAGTAATGGGTTTTAGTGTCTATTAGCTTAAATAAACAGCATTTATTAAGTATTTCGTCAATAATTTTATAAATAAATAATATGACTGGCCGATAATATGATTAACTGCACCATAGTATTATTGATTACAACATACATACTAATATCAATATCTTAATATTATCTTGATCCTAATTTTTTGACCCTGTTTTATAAATGAAATTGAAATGTTGATTTAAGCTTGAGGTCAGTTTTGTTTTTTATATTAAAAATTTTTTAATTAATTTATTCTTCGATTTGCTGCAGATAATTGATGTACCAATAGCTATAAGAATTAATTTTAGAACAGATACAGAAAGTTTAGCACAGGCATTTAATTTATAAGAATAGAGTAATAATTAGCTCATTAATAATATCTATATTTATTTATATAGCACTATGTTAAACATCTTTTTATGTACTTTAATTTCTTGTTACAATGTATGTTGAATGTTTTTATTATTACGTTTATATGCAGCTTATTCGTAAATAAGAACACTGTTTATGCGCCACTTTGTATATGGAAAAGTATTTTTTTAGTATGGCATATGTTCAAAATGTAAATAATTGGTAGCATTGTTAGTGTAAAAAAAGCATTTTGATTACTGAAATAATAACAAAAAAATAAAAAAATTAACAGCCTGTTCGACGATAACGAATGAAAATGTATGTGAAAGAAAGCTAGTCACTCACATTCAAATAAATTTGGGTTCGTCTATGTCACTGTTGTTCGTTCGCATGAACTTATGTGTTTTAATTGAATTTTGACATATCGTTCGCATAGAATGAATAAATTTAGAAAAAACCCTAATCAATTTTCTTTCGCCTAGAGTGCGAATGAACTTATTCTTTCGCCATCGGCAAACTGGCTGTAAATGCTTTTTGTAATTTAATTAAGTCAAAGAATAATGAAAACGAAATATTTTGACAGCCTGTTCGCCGATGTAGAAAGTAGTAAGTTCATTCGCACTCTAGGCGAAAGAAAATTGATTTGGGTTGTTTCTAACTTTATTCTATGCGAACGATGTGTCAAAATTCAGTTAAAATACATAAGTTCATGCGAACGAACAATAGTGACATAGAAAAACCCAAATTGATTCGAATGCTTTCTTTCGCATACATTTTCAGTCGATATCGTCGAACAGACTGCACTTAATTTTTCCCATATTTGATATGTGCCACATGGACGAAATCTTTGAAATTGTGAAATAAAGTGGCAACTTTTTATATCTTACTTGTAAATATGTTTTTAATCAGTAATTGTTTTCGTGAGTTAACTATTTGCAAATACAAATTATATTTACTGTTTATGCGGCAATTTTTTTTTATTTACAATATTTTTATTCGCAAAATAACCTGCACGTTTAAACGAAATATATGTATGTTAAACTTCTTTTCAATATGTTTTCAAATATTTTGATTTTATAAACAAAACTGAAAAAAAATTTTCCTGAAGAAGTCTTCCGAAGGAACACGAAATATCGAAGAATAAATTAATTAAAACATTTTTTATATAAAAACAAAACTGGCCTCAAGCTTAAATCAACATTTAAATATAATAATATTCTAACGAAACTTTAAATTTCTGGAAACACTGTACAATTTCAAGTCATTTCCTTTTCTTATACAAGCAAAATAAAAAAAATAAAAAACAAGAAGCTGAATTATACTTAGGTTTAAAGTCATATCTTTTTTATCATACCCTTTCAAAGCTGCTATCAAAATCGTATAATATGTTTACGATGATTTTTAGGTCACAATGTTTTTCTAATTATTATCGTTTAAAAAAATTATGTGCCTCTTTTTATTATTTTGCTAGTATCGATGTGGTTGCCTTGCCAGTCGGATGAAAGTAAAATAATTTTAAAAAATAACAAAAGATTCAAAAAGAAATTAAAAAACAAGAACATGAAAAGCAGAAAATGTGCGTATTTTCGATAAAAAATTTTCCAGTGTAGACATAGACATAGCTTTAGTCATAGTTGCTCAATGACTAAACTGAAGAAAATATTAAGTGCTGACAATATTTAGATTGTTTTGTAAACTTATATTTGTTACATGAAATCAGTATCATATATATTATAAAAAAATTTATATATATTTCAGTTTTGGGTGTGATAAAACCTATTATGCTTTAAAAAAAATATCATACAATACCAATATACTATAGCTAAATCGATAATACGCTGTTTTTAACAATAATACATAACAACTGAATTTATTCTTCATAATACTAGCACCTAAAATTGAGAATAATACACAACGTTAGTATTACACCATACTAATGTTGTTGTAACCATATCTCAAACTGCCTAATTTTTACGTATGCATAAAAAGATTTTATATAAAAAACAAACTAATTTTATTCATCGTACCACTGTTTGGTTTTTGCTATAACGTTCATTCTTCTTTTTTTACATCTTACTTTTGCTTTAACTCTTTTTTCGCATCTCCAGCAAACAATATTTCGTACTTTTTCATTATTTGTTATGCATAATTTACCCGTAATAAACTAGCCATGCTTTAGATTTAATTAAATTTTTATATTAAATTCTTTGTTTGTAATGTAATAAAAATATATATAAAACTCACGCATGCATATTATTCCATTTCTTTTTATATGTAAAATGATAGCAGGAAAATACTTTATTGGCTTTATTATATACACATATGTATACAACAATAAAAGCAAGATATAAAGTACTGACACCTACTTATTTCAAACTTTAAGCGAAAGGTGCAAAAATCTTTTTATTTTTTATTTTTTTTTTTTTTTTTTTTTTTGAAAACCAGGTAAAAATAGTTATTTTAACTCAGCACATTTTAAACCATTTATAACAAAATTATACACGTAGAAAAAAATTCAGTTGATACCGCAATATTTTAAGGGCAGTATATGGTTAATTGTTATAATATTATATTGCTATATTTAAAACGTGATTATTATGACTGACCAAAAATAAATACTATAAAAAACTATACTATATTCTGTTTCAACCGTATCTGTACATACTATTAAGGCCAATTAAACTCAACAATAATGTACAAAATTCAGTATTCATTAATATTAATTGTAAAAGATAAAAATACGTTTAGAATACGCCTCAAACTACCTGCCCAATTTCGTACAAATAATAAAACACATTTATTTAATATTTTTGTATAAATTGCTAAATAAAATAAAACCTGGCATTGCAGCAGTGTATCCCACCTATAAGTGTGTTTTAACTGCAGTACACCCCGTGTAATTACCCACCGCTTAAATGCCTTTTTCGTTTATTCACGCTTTATATTCAATTCCGGTTTGTTTCTCACTTATTTTCATGCAAAAATACAGGGTTAATTAACTTTCTTGTAAGTAACCATTTTGGGTAATTACTCAAAATATTGCATCCCAAATCCAAAAATTCCCTAAAAATCCGTTCACTTTGTTACCCATTACTGCCTACCAATTCACTCAACTCTGTTGACAAATTTATCACTTGTTAAACATAAAGCGTAAATTCAGCCAATTTGATTTTTAACGTTCTGATACGCTTTTATTATATATACATACATGCATGTACTCCTATTATTTTTTTCTATATATGTATGTATAATATTTGTTTGTTTTTATTGAATAACATATTTTATTTTGAAAACTTCCTTTGCGTTAATTTTTATTTTGACGTATCTAACGAGTTTGATTTAATTTAAGTCCGTTTGGATAAATGCCGTCGTAGAGGTACTTAAGCGTCTTCGCATAATTACCTCTATGAGGTAATTAAACGTCTCCGCTTTAATACCTTATTTGCTCAATTACCCAAAAACTACAGCAACTTGAGTAAGGTAATTAAGCGGAGTTTACTGTATTGCTTTAAACTGCGAAACTGTTTTGCTGAAATCACGTACGGAGACGGGAAGCAGTATGTTCCAAATCCTCAGCACTTTAGCAACAAATGATCGAGGTGTATACAGTGTTGAGTGCACTGGGCAAATTAATACATTTGTCCTGGAAGAGCTACCAAAAATAAATCTATCATATATATAAGATAGATTTGTGCCTTTCATTACTTTGTAAAATTGTGCAATTAAACGCTGGTTAATTAAACTTTACTTCCACAGTCCGTATCTATAGTGCTAACACCATATGCAGAAATATGATCCCGATATATAAGATTATGTATAAATTTTACTACTCTGCGAAAGCACAGGCGAAGTTTTGCGATATTTTGTTATGACGTGCCTTAGTAAACTGCAATCGCATATATAATACAAAGGAAGACATAGCAAAACTGCAATTCGTTTTCTAACTTTCAATGGAATGGAATAATTGACGTGTTACATAAACGCTTCAACACAAAAAATACTTGCGCCACAATACTATTTACCTGTTGAAAAAAAATCGAGTTTAGTGTCGATATAATGGGTGATTTTATAAGAACTATCGAAAATTTAAAAAAAAAAAACACATAAAATTCAGAAAAATGCATGAAATATTTTTTTGGATCGATAGTTGGGTCGATATAATTTAATGTTTGAAGATTATTTCATGCAAATGTTGGCCGCGGCTGCGCCTCAAATAGTCCATCCGCTTAGTCCAATTTTGGCATACTCTTTCCAACATTTCGGCCGGTATCTCACGAATAATGTTGGCAATGTTGGCTTCCAGTGCGTCAATCGAAGCGGAAGCCTTAACATAGCCCCACAAAAACTAGTCTAGAGGCGTTAAATCGCACGATCTGGGCGGCCAATTGACTGGTCCCAAGCGTGAAATAAACTGTTCACCGAACTCGCCTCTCAATTGGTCCATTGTTTCGCGTGCTGTGTGGCATGTGGCACCGTCTTGTTGAAACCACATGTCATGCAAGTCAAGCTCTTCCATTTTGGGCAAAAAAAAGTTTGTTATCATCGCACGGTAGCGCTCACCATTCACAGTAACGTTGTAATTCGCATCATCTTTGAAGAAATACGGCCCAATGATGCCGCCAGCCCATAATCCGCACCAAACGGTTGTTTTTTGTGGATGCATTGGTAGCTCTTGCAATGCTTCTGGCTGCTCTTCACTTCAAATACGGCAGTTTTACTTGTTCACGTATCCATTCAACCAGAAATGAGCCTCGTCGCTGAACACAATTCTTCGATAAAAAAGTGGATCTTCATCTAACTTTTCAAGAGCCCATTCACCAAAAATTTGGCGTTGTGGTTGGTCGTTTGGCTTCAATTCTTGCACCAGCTGTATCTTATAAGGCTTCACACCCAAACCCTTCCACAAAATTTTCCACGTAGTGGAGTAACAGAGGCCCAATTGCTGCGAACGGCGCCGAATCGATAATTCACGGTCATCACCAACACTGGCCGATACGGCTGCGATATTTTCTTCAGTTCGCACTCTACGTAAGCGTGTTGGTGGTTTAATGTCCAACAATGTAAATTTGGTGCGAAATTTTTTTACAATAGCCCGAATAGAAGCCTCAGTAGGTCGATTAAACTGACCATAAAATGGAAGAAACGCGCGATGAACTTTCTTAACAGAGCACGCATTTTGGTAATAAAATTCAATAATTTGCAAGCGTTGTTCGTTTGTAAGACGATTCATGATTAAATTATAGACCAAACTGAAGATGTTTGACAGTGACACAAGATACAAAACGTGCGTGAGCTGTCAAAACTAGTGTTGCCGAAAAGATAATAGCAAAAAAATCTCTCGTTATATGCCACGAACCTTATGATACGAAACGAATATTAAAGGATCATTTCTAATAAATATTGCGGGTGTTGATCCGCTATGAGAAAAAAAACATAGCAAAAAGTTTTTGCCATCTCAGTCAACTATCGTGCTTATCTCAACATTTATCTTATTCTCTAAATAATTTAACCCTACCGCTTTGTAGCATATGTGTATGAATCGTCTGCATATGTGTAACATTTGTAGAAATTTAATCTTCTATAAAGATCATTCATGTACATCGTAAATAATATAAGTGCAAGTACAGAACCCTGAGGCACTCCTCTATTGATTTCTAGTATGGATGATTGTTGCAACTTTACTTCAACATATTGCATTGTTTTTCTCAAAAAAGAAGCTAACAACGAACAAGCAGTTTGGCTAAATTTGAATTCATTGCAATGTTTATGACATAACAGTTCATGATCTAGCGAATCGAATGCTTAAGTACTTAAGTCCAGAGTAACAAGTAACGAGTTATATGATTTGCCATTATTTTGTCTCAGGGTTTCAACAATGTCTAAAACTAAACCTGTTCTTTTCTGTAACCTGACTGATAATAAAAGTTACAATGTAAGTGTAATACCCAAAAATATTATTCTACTAACCAATCATACTTCTCTCACATATAACCATAATAATTTAATTGAGGAATCATATTCGTTTCAGAGGTGGCTTTACTGCCAGAGTGCCTTATTTTTATTATAACTAACATACATACAGTGGTGGCCATATAATTTAAACATTCCTGATAGTAAGAATTATTTATTTTGATGGTATATCTTAGATTGTGTTGCTGGTTAACTAGATGCCGTACATAGCGTTTTACATCTGATCCCCAACGGCAAAACTAGGATCCGTCACTCCATAAAATATTTTTTCAAAATCTTCTTGGTTTCTTAATGTTATGCAGACGAAATTCTTTACTTGCGATGCATTCACGTAAGGCACCTTCATTTAGCCACCATCTAATAATACTCGTACTAGATAATATACGGATATCATATAATGACTCTAATTCATCTTTTATCTGTGTAGAACTTTTAAATCGGTCATCTTTGGAGGCCCTCTCTCTGGCTCTAGTTGTACGAGGTTGGCAGCCTCTGGGTAAATTATTTGAGCTCCCAATGTTATCACAATTGTTCATTCTATTAAAAATTTTTCCTCTAGAGCAAACAAGTAATTGAGAAAATTCATACACCGTCTTCACTCAGCCTCTGCGATTAATACTTACCTTCCATTCTTTTTCGGAGCAACTTGGTCTATTTGCTATGACTAGTTACTAATATTGGGATATAGTTTTGTCGATATCATTTAAAACATACTTACCTACAAGTTTTCACAAAAAATGGAATTAGATATTAAAATAATGTTATTTAAATAGCAGAACTGAAAATGTTTTAATTATGTGTCCACTTGAAAAACTACCCTTTCTCTAAATAAGAACTAACTTTTTTAAAAAAAGCTGAACAGAAAATGAATGTAAACAAAGAACCAAGTACAAGAGAGATCTAACTTGTATTTTCAGTGGAAAAGTTACGTTGCAATAAAAATAGATATGTTTTAATTACTTGTCCACCACTGTATATACACATATACTTTGCCTGCCACTTGACTAAGGAATCATATGTTTTAACTTTAACTAAGTATAGGCCTCATTTGTTTTGACTTTCAGTTGCCGTTCTGTGATGTTGTTTTCTCTAGGAAATATTACTTTTCTGTGAAGAAGTTCAGCTGATTTTTACAGTAAAGCACAATCAAAAGAAAAATACTGGAACTAAGAATAAAGAACTTTCGTAAAAATTATTTTACTCGTATTTGAAAAAACAAAAAGAAACAGTTTACAGCCTGTTGGCCGATATCGAATGAAAATACATCTGAGAGAAAGCTAGTCGCTAATATTTGAATCAATTTGGGTTTGTCAATTGTACTCGTATAGTATGTCACTATTAATCGTTCGCATGCACTTATGTATTTTAATTGAATTTTGACACATCGTTCGCATAGAATAAAGTTAGACAAACCCAAATCAATTTTCTTTCGTCTGAAATGCGAACGAAACGATTCTTTCGATATCGGCGAACTGGCTGTTAGCTTTCAACAAAAGAATTTGTATTCATATGAATAAAAAAATTAATTTTTCCATACCAGAAAAAAGTAGAACATATTCATACCTGGCTGTCACTTAACGTTGAATTCTGTTTTCAACAGATTACTTCAGCAGAACAGAACGAAAAAGTGAAAACAAACCATACACATATAATTCCAATTGAACATAAGCAAAACAGCTGATTCAGATCTCATAATCTAAAGATAAAAAAAAATATTTGACTCAACCAAATTTGAGGGTGTTGACTTTAGTTTCCTGAAAAAATAAAAAATATATATTTTGTTATAATTAAGTTTTTTGTTCGCTATTTTTAGCTTCTACCATTTATACCAATAAAAATTATAAATAGCTTGTTTTCTATGTTTCCCAGCTATCTATATGTCGACATTTCATAGGAACTACCCTAATCATCAGTAGACTTTGGAAATTTTTGAAAGATATTCTCAAACATTCAACTTTATATCCCAGCAATATAAATAAATTGTTGAGAATTTAAAAGAAAAATGCTCTAATAATACCTGTCAAAACACAAAAAACAAGCCTTTTTTTTTGAAAGGTGTAAAGAAATGTTAGAGAGGTGAATAAATGAAAAGGCTTGTTTTTTGTGTTTTGACAGGTATTATTAGAGCATTTTTCTTTTAAATTCTCAACAATTTATTTATATTGCTGGGATATAAAGTTGAATGTTTGAGAATATCTTTCAAAAATTTCCAAAGTCTACTGATGATTAGGGTAGTTCCTATGAAATGTCGACATATAGATAGCTGGGAAACATAGAAAACAAGCTATTTATAATTTTTATTGGTATATTTTGTTATACTAAAATTATGCATTTATTTAAAGACATGTATTTCTGTGGTACTTCTTCACGAGTCATTTGAATAAGGAATTCTTTAAATTTTAATCAAGAGAGCTATGATTTGTACTTCCTTCAATATAAAGCGCTAGAGAATTTTTAATTTGATAGTTTCTTTAAGTAGATAACACACGATATGTATTTAACAATGTACCTGTTATTTTTCACAATGTAAAATGCCTACATGTCGTCTGTTACCTCAAAAACATTGTGTCTATAAAAAACATGAGCAAAGTCCTCTGACAAAATTTCAAATAATAAATATAAAAATAGAACACACTAATTTTGTTATATTTAAACATCTGACGTTAGAACTCCATGCCTTTCAAACAATTCAGCGGTCGTTTTTCGGCAGTATTACTCACTTGGAGTAGTGTTCTCTCGTCGTGTGCACATGTCTTTTGTTACTGCTGTCCGTATTTTCTATATATGTACGTTCATTAATTAAATTCATATAAAATCAAATTGTACCGTAATAGCATGTAAGCTGTGTACACGTGTTTATTTTTCTTACTCTCTTTTTTAACCGTTGTTCGTATTTTTTATATACATACATATGTTCACTATTAATTTCGTATGAAATCAAAGTGCACCGGAATAGGTAGCAGTATGTGTACACGCGTTTCGTTTTGTTTTTTTTTTTTTTTGTTTCTTCTTTCACCGTTGTCCGCGTTTTCTTTATATGTACAATATTAATTTCTTCTGAATGTACTTCATTACCTTGTAGCGTGGAAGGTGTTGGACTAAATTTTGTTAATCTGAGCAGTGTCAAAGGTATATACACTGGGCACTGATCAGGTTTAAATAATTTAATTCCAACATTTTAAATGCTGAAATAGAGTTTGTTTTAGTCTTTCGTGTTGTTATTGTTAAACTTAAACCTCCACAAACACTACTCTCTCTTTTTCCTCATCATAACCTATTTTCCTAGTTCCAGTGCAATGCACTGCATATGTAGGGGTCATCCTCTGAGTACTGGTCCAAGATAAAAAAAAAATAAAAAAAAATAACTAGTCGGCTCGGGGAAATTTTAATGCATTAATATTTTAATATGTTTAAAATAATTATTTTTTATATAATAATAAACAGCATAGACAATGTTAGATGTAAATGTACATGTACGTTTGTGAGCAAATTTTAAAAACCGTCTGTAAAAATGAAAAACTTTGACAGACATGAAAAAATACATGAGGAATTACATATTAAAAAACAGGCGTAAAAACATATCGTCTGTGTTTGAATTTTCCAAAAAAATTATAGTCCTTTTACAAAACTACTATTCTTTTCAAACTGTAAATAAAAAATTGAATTTTCTTCAAATTTAACTTGATTATAAAAGTATTCCTAAAATTACCTTTGTTGATTCTGACGGTAAAAGCAAACAGATGTAAAGTACAACGTTTCCTTCCGCTCAACCGTTTTAAAATCAACCGTTGAATTAGTTTTGTCTCCCCCCCGACTGAAGCGTAAACACTTTTCACTTGAACTTTCAGTAATACTCCAAGGTGCTGTGGCCGACCACTTTTATTATTCCAAGTTTTCCCTCTTTTAAGAAAAAAAAATAAAAAACACAAGTAAATAATAAATAAATATACAACAGAACATGGACAAGAATAACAAAAGCTGAAGACACAATAGCAGTAAAGAGGAAAAATTAAATCAAAACAAAAGTCCATTCCATAAAAAATTAACTTATTTATAAAAAGGACATCATATTGTACACTGAGAATATGAATAAAATCAATGGTTTCTCATTATTGAATTTTTCATTTGTCTTTTCAAACATTAAATTTTATTTTGCTACATAATTATTAAAAATCTGTTTTTCGAATTTTAATTTCCTTTCCCCCTTTTAAAAGAGCAAGAAATCAGAAAAGAGATCGAATAGTTTAGTTAATGGCTTTTCGAAGAAATACATTTGATACGAAGGCGGATTGATATTAAAGCTATTTAGCGCTACATGGCAGTACAAATACAATTTTTTGATATTGATACTCACCCAAATTCATCGAATAGTTTATTTGTTATAATCGCTGGAAGTAAGAAACTTTGTGTTTCTTGAAAAGTGGGAAAACGACGAAAGAGACAAAAGAAAAGCTTAATAAACATTACGGTGGGTCTGCTCCGCCATATAACATAGTAAAATATTGGATTGCCGAATTTAAACGTGGCCGAACAAGCACTGCAACAATACCATCAACAGGAAGGCGAAAAAAGGTGGTTACTGAAGAAAATATCAAGAAAATCCCCGATATCGCTATGATGGATCGCCGAGTCAAATTACGTGAGATTTTCGAAATGATAAACATATTGTTAAGAATTTTTGTCACATCTAACCCAATGTGCAGCTGTTGATCTGCTAGTTAAAAATGTACAACACATTCATATAAACAAGATAAAACTAAAAATATAATACACAAACATATACGATTTAAAGTATGTAAAATTCCAAGCAAATCAACTACAAATGATGTTGTTGTTTATCTTGTATTCTTGGTATTCGTTTTATTATTGTTTGTTGTTGTGATCTGCTTATTGTTCGCAAGCATGTGTATGAATGTGTATATGCGAAAGAAATACATTTGTACATTGTGAACGACTAGAAAATTCGCGTCGACAGTGGAAACTGATAAAGGCGTATAAATAACAGGTATTTCGGCAGCAACGAATCAGTTTATTTTCAAGCTTTGTGCAAGACAGTCATAAGTCAAATTAAGCAAGTCTAGTGTTTCCACATACAGTGATATCAAGTTTAAATAAAGTTGTGAATTATTTCAGTACTGTAGTCATTATTTTATTAACAATTGAAGAATTCGCAAAAGCGTTTTTAAAGCAAAAACATAACTATATCATATGAACGTATGTTTAACATTTCGCATGAACATTTTCACATGAAAAAGCTATCGGCAAGATAGTTGCCGCGTTTGCTGTGTTGAACAAAAACGACTTCGGCAGACCACTTCACAGCGGAGTTTGAACATAATAAAGGGTAATCCTATTGATTTTTGGTGCCGATTAATAACTGTTGGTGAAACGTGGATCCCCTACTACACACATGAAACCAAAAATCAATCGAAATAATGGGTGGAAGCTGATGGAAGTGTTCCGAACAAGACGAAGACAGTGAAATTGGCTGGCAAGATTGTGACCATTGTATTTTGGGATGCACATGAAATATTGCTCATCGATTATCTCGAGGAAGGATCCACAAGCACAGGAAAGTATTATCGTGCATTATTGGATCAATTGATTGATGCAGTCAAGCAAAAACGACAACATTTAAAGAGAAAAAATGATCTTTGTTCAAGACAACGCCGCGGTTTACACAGCATTAAACACGATGCTAAAATTACGTGAAATACACTTCGTGTTAGTTGATCATCCACCTTATAGTCCAGATTTAGCCCCTGGTGATGTTTTCTTGTTATCAAACTTGAAAAAATATCTCGCAGGAAAAAGATTCATCTCAAACGAAGAAGTGATTACCAAAACTAACGCGTAGTCTTAGGTGTATCCAAAATTGTATTATTCAGGTGGTATAAACAAGCTGGAATATCGTCTTACTAAGTATATTGAGCTTCAATATCAAACCGCCCTTATAAATATATAGTGGATAAAATTGCTTTGCTAATATAATTCGACATATCTTTCTAACTTTTTTTTATAAATCTTAGATCTTACAAAAACAAAAGCATTGGATTCAATTACAATGTGGCCCATATTTCTCATGTTATTTTTCTCAATGTTCTTAAGTAAATACGTTCTATCCTTCTAAATAAACAATACCAAACAATAAACTTAAATTCAATTGTATATTATTTTAACTTCCCCCCTTTTTTAGCAATTCATTGCCATTATTGTTAACCCCTCCCATTGATTTTTGATTTTGTTGAATTCAATTATGTTTATTTAAGGATACGTTTGTGTATCTTTGTGTTTTTGTATCGATATAAGGTTTTTATTTTTAAGAAAATTGATTTAGAATTAAGTGGCAAAGTTAATTTTGTCAATATTTATGTTGGAGAAGACATTAAATTAAACTTTGGCAGAAACAAAAATAACAAAAAATAATTATAAATAGATAAAATATATTGCAGACATACGTTTCAGCAAAAACTCGTCAAAACCTGATATTTTATACAAACAACAATTGGCCAGTGGTAAATTATTAATTACTTATACTCTGACCTTCAAACAGACCTAAAGAGGATAAATATATAAATTGTAGTCTTTTAGTGGTATGCGGTTAGGAGGTGTTTCTAAAAATAAACGAAAATTTACAGCAGTATACCGTGTACGCATTTGTTTAATATTCACTTATACGAGTACAGTTAATATTATTATCCTTTTATATACTTAGTTGTGTATTTGCTATATTTGAAGTAAACACATGCATAAGTATAACAGAAAGTATTGCAAAAACAGTTTGATCAAGTTACTACGCATTACTTTTTGCACAAAGAAGGACATTATATTGCAGTTTACTGTTTAGCCTTACTCTTACTAACACACTCAACTCATCAAAGCAAGAAAAATATTTATATTTTCGCCTACAAGACCAGATTTACTGTGTGTTTTTTTTGTTTAAGATAACTAATTCTTCGTAGATATTACAGTCAGGGTGGCCATTTTGGAATTTTTGGGGCTCATAGTTAGGAAATTTTTAATCTGATTCAGCTGCAAATTCTCCACTTGGCAGTTAGCATTCTTTAAGCACTATATACTTAACATTTTTCAGCATTATTTTACTTAGAAATACTCGTATATAAAATATATATGTAAAATATATTTTATTTGGGCTTAATATGTCAACTTCAATAATGATTACCAGAATCTTTTTTTGTGTAGAAAAAAGTTTAAAAAATAAATGCAAACTACACGAACATTTTAAAGACTGATGGAATTCACTGTCGAGGAAATTACAGCTTTTAAAGATCAGTGACTGAAGACACTTGGTTTTTGAAATAAATGTATATGTCCAAACAGCGTTTGGACACACAAATTGTTGCTAAACAATTCACTGGTAAACCAGTTATTATTATTAGTGGATGGGATATGGCCTTCATCGGCCATTTGCACTGCGACCAATATTGATCTATTGTGCGTCCCCTTGCCCCATTATGGGTGGAGTATGTCAAGAAAACGGACAAGCTCCTTCATAGGGAGTGATATTAAGTCACATTCACTTAACATATAAGCTTGTAGTAGCCTATATCTTCTGTGTGATTAAGTGCTCCACTGACTCCTCTTCATCACCGCAGAATCTGCAAGTATCTGTGTTAGATATTCCCATCCTGTGCAGGTGCTTGTAGCAGTTATAATGACCTGTAAGTGCACCTGTCAATGTTCTGAGACTTTTTCTGTCCAGTTTTAGAGCACGTTCGGCCCTCTTATTATCAAAGTTTAGAAATTTCTTGGAGTGTTCAAGACCAGCTGTCTCGTTCCACTGTTGTTCAACGATGGACACCGTCCATTTTTTTATCTCCTCATTCAGGAGACCCTTGTTTACGCCAAAAGTTGGAGTGGGTCTTATAAAAGTCCTCTCTGCTCCTTACTTGGCATAAATGTCAGCCACTTCACTGCCGTGATGCCCTTCGTGTCCTGGCACTTAGATCAGGGTGACCTGGTTCTGGCTTGCCATTTCATTTAGATGTTGTGACATTCCAGTACTAACTTGGACGTAAAGACACAACTGCTCAGGGCCTTCAGCACTGATTGGCTATCAGAGAGTATTTTTATCAGCACTCCCTGAGTATTTCAACTGCTTCCATTATTGCGCATAGTTCCGCTTGGAAGATTGTGCTGTCTTTACTAAGTGTTATACATTTGCGTGCTCTAGGCCCCACTATTCCCACTCCAACACCTTGGAGCGTTTTGGATCCATCATTGTACCACTTTTGTGAACCATCCCGCAACCATCTTGGGTGCATGCTCCATTACTCTCTTGTAGGGAAGATGATCTTAAACTTCCTGGCAGAGGAGTTAGACGGATCTATAAGGTCACTTGTTTGAGACATATCGATTACGTCTCTGAAATCCTTTAAGATTGCAAGATGTTCAATAAGGTTTCCTGCCTTAAATTTTTCCCTTTTGTAAATTGAGGTAGCCTGAACGGCCGCCTCTTTTTGTACAGCTACGTTAAGCGGTGTTAGGTTCAAAAGAGCTTCCATACCTATCGTTGGGGTGGATTTCATCGCCCCTGTGATACATAGGCATGCGAGTCTCTGAACCTTGCGAAGTCTTGATATGACTGTTACCTGTTCGGGTTTTCTCCTCCATACCTGTAGTATGGTATAGTATAGTGGGTCTTACCATTTGGGTATATAACCAGTACGTTATCTTAGGGCTTAAGTCCCAGGATCTACTCAGTAGTTTTTTGGCAATCCAGAGACTTGTTGTTGCCTTTTTTTATCACCGATTCGAGGTGCGGTTCCCAGGACTATGCCTAGATATTTCACCTCTGTCTTGGGAGCAACCTCAATGCCGTTTATCCTTAGAGTAGGGATCACTACTTCCCTTTTTTTTTGGTGAATGTCACAATTGTCGTCTTTCCAGGGTTTATTGAAAGCCCTTCCCTTTTGCACCATTCCCATGTTGTGTTTAATGCATTTTGCATCAGCACTCCCATCGTGTCAGGATGATTTGTATTAGTTAACGGTGTAATAAAAATAATTCAAATTTATCATATTCCTGTATTCATGTGCTTAATTGTCTTTTTTACATTGGTTTTCTATAAAGAAACAACAACAATATTTTTAAAATTTAAAATATTCCTTCTGTTATATGCAACGGTAAAATTGATCATATTAATGCTGCATAGCAGCAAAACTAAAAAGGAATTAATAATGATTTTTTATTCTCAATAAGAGAATGATTGCAAAAATTATTTTGTTATTGAGAAGCTTCAGTTCGGTTTTGACAGTTCTACATAGTAGAAAGAGTGGCTGGGTTTTGTTTATTGTAGTTTTTGAAACCAAAAATTAAATTTTTCCACTATAAAAACAAAATATTTTTTTATACTAAAATTTAAACAATTCGGCATAGTAGAAAATTGCTAATTTAAGGAAAAATAAGTATCTATAATTGTTGAATAATAAAAATAATTTAAAAGATTATAAAAAACCAAAAAGAGACGAGGTTGAATAAAAATGTACTTTAATTTAAAATTAAAACAAAAGAAAGAAAACTTGAAGAAAATATGAGATATGAATTAATAACTAATTTAAAATTAAAACGATATATTAAAAGCCTGGAAGTAAAATATAAGAACTGAATAAATTTAAAATTAAAAACAAAATTATAAACTAAATAACTACTGAACCGTCTTATTACCACATTATTGAAAAATTTTATAAAGAAATAATTAAAAATATTAGTTTTCCAGTCGTTATTTTACGGACTGGGGAGTTAACTTTGAAATTTTAGATTATGAATTATTAATGCTTGCGTGAAGCTTTAAGCTAAAGTACTTAAAATTACTTATTTCTTATTATAATTGTGAATAACCCTTATCACTAAGTTTGAATACATAAATTTCTGTAAATATTCGTGAAGAAAATTCTCTTGCATTGGTCACTAGTGGCAAACGTCCCAGACTACTCAAAAGGTGAGTGGGTAATTAACTCCGCCAGCAGTGAGCAGGGAAAATATAATATCTACTCATTTCTCTCTTCCCTACAACATTGCTTTCTACTGGAGAAAACGATTGTTACTTCTCCTTGTAAATTGCCAACATATACTTTTGTTTCCAAAGGTTGACATTCCCGCGATAGGAGAAGAAGCAAAAGTTTAACCACTCAATAAGCTCTTTTCATGGTCCTTCGCACCTGCATTAAGTGAGAATCCATTCAGAAAATTACGAAGGCAGATTGATATTACGCGTGTTGTCATGAAAAAGCCATGAAATTCATTTATGCACAATTTTTGAAGAAGAAAAACGTATGACTCATAATTCACCGGTTTTTTATTAAACCAAATTCACTTCACTATGATTAATTTTTTTTTTTATTTTATTTTTCCACATATTTTATTGTACGTATAACTAAGAAGAATTTTTTTTTTTGTTTTACAAAAGAAATATCAGCACATTAATTTCGTAGCGTAGACACATATTTCTTTGCTTCCGCTACTCAATTTGATAGAATATTTTCCATTTGAGTTTCAGTTTCACAGGCATACAAACAATATTTAAGAAATTGTACGCTGGTAACTTAAAATTGGTGTAAAAAGATGAACCAAAGATTTTGTTAATAATTAGTCTATAATAAATGCATTATTCATAAATAAATTAGCAGCAGTAATAAAATTTTATAATATCTTAATGTATACAAAGCGATCTTGATGATTTATGTTATTGATGCTGCCTAAACCTGATGGAGATAAATTCTAAAGGGTGTTTTTATCAAGGTATTAAACTTTGAAATGTAATAAGTTGACATGTAATTTGCTTTATTCGACAGATAATATTCTGGTATTATAATTTAATAATTACTCCTAGCTTATAACAGCCACGGCTGGCTCGGTAATGTTTTGTGCAATTCGTTGGCAAATCGATCACAAATGGATGAACCCTGGACGGTGAACGCACAAAGCGCAAACAGAACCACTAATCTCACCTGAACAAAATCCATTGTACAGTGCAAGTTGAAGTTTAACAGCAGTATGCAAAAAAAAAAAAAAAACTTAACAAAGCTTGATAAGCAATTATTAAGAAAAATTTCCTAAAACTAATTATTAGCTTGCCATACGTTTAAAGTCGAAATAAGCCACTTTAACTGTACGTTAAAATGACATTTGATTTCTTGGTTTTGATTTTTCTTTAAACTCACAGTTTTCTGGAAAATATTAACAAAAACAATGTATTATGATAGTTAGGTAAATAAACTAGAACGTTACATTGTAAATGAATTGAAAATATTAATTTTGAAAGGGATATACATATAAATCAGAAATATGTTAGTGATGCTCTTTCAATCAAACGAATACTACGAAAAACGTTATTCGAATAATAAAAATATTTCTAGTATAAGTAATTGTATTAATTTCTCAATTGCATTAATATACTACATTCACATACGTTAATATATTCATTATAATTATATTAACGGCCGTATTTATAATTTTTTCATTTTTATTAAGCTCTTATTACACAAATTTTGTATAGAAATCAGTGCAATAACAGCTTAATAAAGATGAAATTTTTTTATAAATAAGGCAGTAAAAAGGTAAATCCAGGAAATGTTGGTCAAGAATGTGTTATTTTATGTAATAATAATTATTTTATAGTTTTCAAACATCACTATTCAAAAAATTACAACTGAACATAGTGGCATTGCCAGAATAAAACAGTTAAATTTCTTGCTACATTTAAAACTTAACGTACTGTTTTTGCATAAACTTTTTTAGCAAATGTATGGTAGTGTTATTGTGTTTGGTAACTAACGTATGCGTTAAAACTCAAGTAAGATTTTTTTTTTATATGAAACACCAGAAATATCTGCCAGAAAGCGTTGTGCTTAACTAAGAATGTCTTGTACGTCACAAAGGCGAATTTAAAAAAAAGATTTACAGTTATACCCATATAAAATGCAAGAATCAAAACCCGCTGTTCATTGGCAACGTCGAAATTTTGCGGTTAAATTTCCAGAAATGAAATCAACTTTATTGAAAATTTTGTTATGAGTGGTGAAACTCATTCCCATTTGAATGGATTTGTTAATAAGCAGAGACTCTGAAAATCCAAGAGCCATTCATCAACACCAATTGCACCCCGTTAGGTGTACAATATAGTGTGGGATCACACCTGAAAATATCAAAGGCCTTACTTCTTCGAGAATGAACATGGCAGTACTTTAACCGTAAATGGAGAGCGGTATCGGTTTATGATAGAAAATTGTTTCGAGTTCTGCTCTTGCAAACAGACCTTGTACGTGGTTTCAGCAGGACGCACGTCCTGAAAGAAAATTGCAATCTATTGTAATAAAACCAAAATAACAACTACGAAAGTTTTAATTTGTTGAGTTTTTATATCTTGGACTAGTACTCAGGGGATAACTCCTACGTGTGCAGTACCAGAACTAAGAAAATAATTTGTGCGAAGGGGCAAAGTGGGAGACTTTTCATAAAAATATTATTATTTTTCTTGTCTTCTTCAATCAAAAATTATTGATCACAGCAAATTTGTATTGTAAAAAATCCTTCTTAAGGAAAAAAAACTTAAGAAAGGAAAAAACTTGAACTAACTATAACCCGTTGTACAAATGTACAAACCAAAAATCTAAGTTAATAAATTCATTCATTTTGTTATTATAACAAATGCATTTTTGAAGCAAAAAATTCTACATTATCAACTTATAAATTCACTTTATGTCACGGTACTGACTTTATTCCCTCTTGCTTATGTCTTTTGCTATGATTAAGTAATTTAATATCAATGTTTTGTTCAAAATTCCTTGAAGCTCTTTTATAGTCATTTACTTATGTATATCGAGTCTCCTATGCGGTGATGAAGTGTGTCCTTCAATGTCTTTGCAAACAAGCTGTTCTTCCTTGTGCTTAAGCTTATTCGACTATTGTTTCTTTATTTTCATGTATAAAATATGTTTCAAAGGCAATGCAGTAATTCGTTTTTATTTGTCGGTAAAATACAATTTACCATTCTCTTTGTTTTACCTTGGCCAAGGCATTCCATTGTTCGTTACAATTTTAATACATTCGCAGTTTTGCAGCCACACGATAATAAATATAAATCTATTGTTAATTTATACTTTATCTATAGCCAACTGATAAATACGAACATTATTTATGAATGCAGTCTAATTTAAATAAAAATTGTGAAAATAAAGAGATTTCATACAACAGGGAAAAGTTATTAAGAAATAAAATAAAACAAAATTGCCAATTTCATTACACAGGCAGATGCAAACACATGAGCTTTATCTTATTGTAACAAACTGTAAATGTGGGAATTTTACTCGTACGAGTATGTACTCATTGTCGACAAATTGATGCTGTTGCCTTTGCTGGCTGTTCTTGAATTATAACTTTGTTTAAAAATTAAACTTATAACAAGTGAATTGCAAAAGCTTCTAAAGCATTATTAAGATATTCGACGAGATGGCATGAAGTAATACATATTACGAGTATATATATAAACCGATTGTGTAATAAAATGTCGCGTAAGCGAACTTAAAAATTTGTTTTTAGTGGTGGATACTTATGTACATATATACAGAAAATGAAAATTTTCGACATCGGTCCATATATACCCGAGATTAAGCCTAAACCGATTTTTGCAAGAAACTGCCGCGTAAGCGACGTTAAGAATTTTTTTTGCTTAAAATCGTTTCTGGCAAGAAACGAATACAAATTTCCGATATCGGTCCATATATGCCCGAGATATAGCCATAACCGATTTTTCAAGAATATGTCACTTAAGCCAACTTAAACAACGTTTTTTTCTTAAAAGCTGTTACTAAAATATAGAACATGAAAGTTTCCGATATCGATATCGTATATGAAATACGCGTATACCCGACGTATAGCCTAAAACGATTTTTTCATGAAAATGTCGCGTAAGCGAGCTTAAAAATTTGATTGCTTAAAATTAGTTTTTTTAATAAAAGGAGGTTACTAAACTATAGAAAATTAAAATTTTCTATATCTGTTTATATATACCCGATTTTTTCATGTTAACAACACGTAAGCGAACTTAAGAGTTTGGTTTGCTTAAAATCAGTTCTGGTAAGAAGAAGAGGTTACTAAAATACAGAAAATACAAATTTCCGATATCGGTTCCGAGATATAGCCAAAACTGACTCTGAAAAACTCTTTTTTTGCTTAAAAGCTGTTCCGGTAATAAAAGGAGGTTACTAAAATACAGAAAATGATAAATTTCGATATCGGCCCATATACTCGTGTACCCGAGATATAGCATAAACCTATGTTTATTAAAAGCAGTTCTGTTTATAAAAGGGGATTACTAAATACAGAAAATGAAAATTTCCGATATCGGTCCATATGTACCCGATATATAGGATAAACAAATTTTTCCATGAACATTTTTTTTTTTTTTTTTTTTTTTTTTTTTTTTTTTTTTTTGGCGTAACAGGATTTCTTGTATAAAAGAAGGCTACTAAAATACAGAAAATGAAAAGTTCCAATATCGGTTCATATATAACTGAGACATAGACTAAACCGATTTTCCCATGAAAATTTTCATGAAATATTTTCTTTTTGGAATGGTGATTACAAGACAAAAATATTTAGCATATTCAGTTCAAATTTGTAATATATGTATAAGTGACTATCGTGAAGGGTATTTTAGATTCGGCCCAGCCGAATATACTATATTCTTACTTGTTTTTACTGATTTTTTATGCTTTTTGTCATAATTCCTCATATTGGTTTTTGGCCTCAATATAACTATTCAGGACAAAATCTTATTTGGTCATACGTACGTTCGAACATGGTTGTTTGTGTAGAATTGTTATGTACATACATAAATATAAAAAAACAAGTGTAATGAGTTGCACTAAAACAAAATGAAATTAGTTTAAACTTTTCTTCGATAGAAAAGAAAGATATACAAAAATAACCCAATTAGATGAAGATTCATAATGATTGTAGCAACAACAATGTTGCACGAATAAATAAAACTCTTTTTGATTTGCTTTCAAAATTGTTCTGTTATAAATTCGTTAGTTTTCATGTTATTGCAAGTTCGTGATGTTGTTGTTGTTGGTGTTCAATTTTTTCATATTATTATTTCCCATTAAGTTTTTCTTCATCATCTATATTTTCATACGCAAAAGAATTTTCAATTTATTAGTTTGCTCTCATTTACTTATTTGCTTGCAAGAAAAAGTTTTGCATTCATTTAGTTTCTATTCGAATTTACTCTTTTGTTGCAGTTGTTGTTGTTAAGCTTTCTGTTGTTGCTATTGAAGTTGTTGTTGCCACTGCTATTGCCGTTGGTTTTTGTTGAAGTCGTTGTTGTTTTGCCAATAGTTTTTAATAAAAAATAAACTGTCTTGAAAATCGTTTGATGAAAAAATTTCCATAATTTTATTACAAGAATGCAATCAGAACGATAAATATAAAAATGATAGAATGATTTTTTTTATATTAATAATAAAGAAAAAAGATGGTAAAAGAGGGAAAATACTACAAACAATCTGGACAGGAGATTGCAGAATTTTTAAGCGGATTCTATACAGTTTTTTGAAACCTGATCCAATAGTGAACTTTACAGATATTATAGTGGCACAACTGATCATTGAAATGGATTTTAATATTATTAGGTGTACAACTTTATTTACGCCGTTTTACTATACATGGCCGTAGCGGCCAGATAATAGATCGTGCATAAGGTACTGGTAACCATAATGCCATCGAAATATTAGTCGATTTGGGTCTGCATTATAAAATTATTCTCATTTAACATGTCAGCTTATGAGCCAAAATCTCATCATTTACGCTAGGTTCTAATTTTCTACTTTAATATGATAAAATCTATGGCTAAGGCTCATCGAATGCTCTCAAATACCTATAATGAGGCCTTTATTAGTAAAAGAACGTATCGAAAGTGGTTTCAACGCTTCAATAAAGCTGATTTTGACATCGAAGACCAGAGAAAAGGCTTTGGAAGATGCAAAACTAGACTCGTGTTAAATGCAACAAAATTTAGTAAAATCAATCGGAATGACGCAACCAGCCATTTTGTAACGTCTGAAAGTCAAGAGAAATTGCGTGCCGTACTGAGAGATGTTGACCGGCGTTTGTTTGCTTGGGATAAACTACTTGTAAGGCGAAGACGGAAGGCATAGCATTGTGACGAAAAATGCATTCATTACGCCTATATGGTACTACGGAATTCAATTATGGGGCATCGCCTCAGCATCAAACATCAAAAAACACTCACGAATTTAAAGGATCTGTGTGTAGTTTTAGTAAAAGATGAATTTTTAAAGTATTCGACAAGGTATATCAGTAAGCTGGAACTTTACCCAAATCCTCTTATGCGCATCATACTTAATTTTGGCTGTCCCGCTCGGTTGAGAAGAAGAGATATCCTTGCCACGATCAGAGCGTTTACCGTTATTTTACGTTAAGTTTTTGTATTTAGTATTAAGATTTGAATATTTATTATTAGTTCACATTGTGAAGATCCAATAAACAAATAAAAGCTAAAAAAAAAATCATCCTGACGATGATAACAAATTGCTATCGAAATATCGAAAATAAAATTATTGATCACAGCAGATTTGTATTGTAAAAAATCTTTCTTAAGAAAGAAAAAACCTGAACTATAACCCGTTGTACAAATGTACAAACCAAAAATTTAATTTAAAAATTATAAAAAAGTTCATCAAAAATTCAATAAATTTGAAAATAAATACTGTTGAATTTTTTATATAAAGTCTAAACGATCTTTAGCTGCAAAAATAAGAAATAATCACTTAAACAAGATCAAATACTAAAATATTAAAAAAAAATTATGATAATCCCAAGCGAAGAAAATTATGGGAATATCCCGGCCATGCTTCCACGTTGATGGTTAAACCGAATATTCACGGTTCCCGAGGTCATGCTCAGTATTTGTTGAGGTCAGCTCGGCGTAGTGTATTATGAGTTATTAAAACCGACTGAAATCATCACTGGCGATTGTTACCGAAGGTAATTATTGCGTTTGAGCTGAGCTTTGAAACACAATGAGAGATAACGTGATTTTAGAGCATAGCAATGCGCGATCCAGTGTTACCAGAATGAAGAAATTATCTTAATTTTGAAAATTTTTCAAGTGAAATAAGATTTGAAGATCTTTTTTTTCAAAATTAAAATCTTTGAGGCTTGGTATTCTAATGTGAATTATTTTCAAATATCCCACGAAGTTTGACTTCTTTCATAAAAAGACGCTTGAAATAATATTTTACCGTTTGGGGTTGCAAATCTTGTTTTTACTTTACAAACATATGTAGATAGTTAGGAGCGAAATAAATAGCGCATACTGTTTAGCTTTCCATTTGCATTCAAATGGCACAAGCATAATTTATACAAACAAAAATTAATCACTTTTTTTGCAGTGACAGTACACAACGATTGTGCTGCGGCAATTTTGCTTGCAATATGAAGTCAGAAAAATATAAATATTTTTCTTTTAACTTCTTTACAAAATTATTATAACGTTTATTTCTTAAGAAAAAAAAGGTAGACTTTTTTACAGTTCTATTAATTTTAACAAGACTATTTCAGTTTCCTCGATTTCCGTGTGCTCCTTTTTCTACTACTGAAAATTTTTGCTGAAATGACAAAATTTTTCGTCAAACAACACTAGGTTTGACAAACAACAAAACGCTTGCGCGAAAATCTAAAATTTGTTATTTTCATGCAAACAGACAAACACTCCAAACTATGGCATGTATTCTACCCTTTCAAACGTTATTATTCTTTTGATGACTGCAGTCACCATTCCGTGAGGAAAGCTTGCTGGCAAACTTTGTATACCAGCATCTAACGCTGTAAGGATGCAGACGGTGGAGTCAGTTCTTAGGAAAAACTTTAATATCCCATAAATGTTCTTTTGGTGTTTATTGATCAGCGAGGGGCAGATAGAGAAGGTTGAGCTTAAGATAGTAAAAAAGTTGGGCTACACTTAGACAAATTCATTTGTTCCAAGTTGAATTAAAAGCCATATCAATTCCATTCGGCGGGTTAATGTTCGGCGAGATAATGGCATTTGGTTAATTATAAAAGAAAATAAAAAAGATTTTCAAACTCTACATTTTTATTTTGCCAGTGTACAACAAACAAAATGCGTAATTAAGCAAAATAAAAAAATTTCGCAACGGTTTTACTTTGTTGTCTAGTAAGCTACTGAATTAGAGTTGGGTTGTTCGCGAACGAACTAGTATCACTGAACTATTCACTTCAGGGAGCTAATCATTTCTGCAAGCTCTATTAGCTCCATATTTCATGTTTCTTTCTTTCGTGTTCAAGTTTTTTTTTTCGTTCACGTTTCTTTCTTTCTGGTACATATGTATGCGGAAGAAATCAAACAGTGCTGCCAGAATTTGACGTACACACCTATGTTATATACAACTATTCAGAAAAATAGACAATACAATTTTGTTTTACAAAAAGGCAAATTAATAACATGATATGCGGCCATAAATGATGATGAAACAAATAACTCGCTTTTTTTTCAATACAATTATTCTTTATCACCCCTGAGTATTTGTAATCTCACTTTTAATTAATCTTTGTAATAGTACTTTTCATTTGTTTACACCAATTTGGTTTTCCTTTTCTTTATCATGAAAGCTGAAACAGAGCCGTTCATTGAAAATATTATTTACGGAGCACTGAGCTATTGAACTAAAAGAAAGACATATTTCAGTAAAAAGAGCTGAACTAAAATGAGCACTCTCAAAAAAAGAGCTCATGAACTCATCTCTATACTGAATTAAATTTCATGCTTTCTTCTCATTTGCAATTGTATTAAGAGTTGCCGTTATTATTATTAATGAAAGAAACAAAGAATACAAGTTGTTCTGTTTGTGGGCAGTAGCAAATTGATGAAAACGGAGACACACTAACACATGCATATGTACACATGTATATAGCCGCATTTTTTAACATTTCCGTTTAAATGTAAAAACTTTTATTTTTGTTTAATGCTAGGAAATAGCATTTATCCATTTAGAAATTACTTGGTGATAATAATTGCATTATTTTTTTTTTAAGTTAAAAAGCAGTGCAATAAAATAAGTGTATGGTATGTTAAGATATTGGTATGTAAAATTTCGGCTCTGTAGCAACTCTATTTAACAGAATCCCGATCAGCAATTGAGAATAGCCAAACAATTTGTAATCTGAACAAACCATCGCCCTTCGCTGTTATAGACCCCTCTTTAGAAGGGTTTTTCACAGAAAAGCCTTTGCGATTTTCTTTTGGAAAAGCTCATTAAGTAAAATGTTTAGTTGTACAGTAGAAAAAGCAACAGGCTCTATAGACTCAGATGAACTCTTTTAAATGTTTGAATCAGTGATCACCAAAAATCATGTTAACTCATACACTAAAATTTGTAATCAACAAAACTCAGGCAACAAAGTTCAACGCTGAGTAAAATCAACTCGTCTTGTAAACATTTTTAATTTGTAATCAGCAAAAATCAAGCAACAAAGTTCAATGCTGTGTAAATTCAACTCGTCTTCTAAACAATCTGAATTTGTAATCAATAAAAATCTAGCAACAAAGCTCAGTGCTGAGTAAAATCAACTCGCCTTGTAAATATTGCGCGTTCGTTTTAGTACTGAATAAAATTGGCTAAACGTTAGATGTTGCTTCGATTGTGTGTTGTATAAACAAATTTGAAACATGTTTACATACATATTTTGTATGTTAGTTTAAAGTCAAAGTTAATTTAAAAGTGCAGTAAAAGTAGTTTTTGTTATAGGTATACCATTGTTTTTTTTTTTAACAAATGTTCATAAATAAATACATATATACATATACACATTTGCTTTTTTTATGGAAACCGTTTGTTTCTATGAATGTGTATTTTACTTTGATTTTTTTTTTTCAACAGAAGCGCAGAGTAAAACTGTTGAATACATTACTGCATTGATTTTCGTTATTTTTTTTTTTTTCTTCCAAAACAAAAATTCAACCACAAGAAATTAATGCCGAACTAAGTATATGCGCATTCATTTACATTCAAGCACGAACACCTTAAAGATTATTACACTCAGTTGACGAAGATGTTGCTCATTATGTTACTGATTAAAACTCAACTGCGCCTCTGAACATAAAATCATCTTTGAACAGAAATGCAATGGTTTTCATGTTGTTGAGCAAGTACGAATTTTTTTGCAATCACTCAAAGTTGTTCTCTGGTTTGAATTTAAAAATGCATTTTAGGCTTTCTCGAGGAAATTCGAATATGATGTTTAAATTTTAAGCGTTTTTTTACAATTGCGACGACATTACTCATGACATTACTTCTACTTAGCAATTTAAGGCTGCTAACAGCACCAGTTTTGTACAAAAAATTCGTTCTAATGGCTTTTAAGCCACTTTTGAGATGCATTTTCTAAAATGTTTTGTAAGGCATTTATGGAAACTAATAATTTTTTCGCTAAACGGGTTTTTTTTAATTATAACAATGTTGTAATAAATGGACTACATAAAAATTATTGTAATAGCTCTTAATACTGACTTTTATTTGGATGAAAAAGTGCAATCCAATCACGGCCTTATTCAAATTATCCTCAGTTTAAACAAATTTCCATATGTGCTGCTGCATACGCTTTCAATCGTTTAAGTACTCGTATATATGCATATGTTTTGCTAATTCTGAGAAAAATAATCGAGTATTAAACTAAATGCAAGAGTAAACATGTTTCAAAAGTTTAAGTTTGTTATTCAATACCACTGCATTAGTTAATCATGTTCAATGAAAGTTTGTAACATTTATTTTTTTTCCAGAAATTCTTTTCGAAATGTTTCTTTTTTTATTTTTGCAAACTTTCATTTTAGTAATAATTTGTATGCTAGAAATTTATTCAGGTAGAAAATTGCTTTGCAAAATCCATTTAATGCATGGTTTCTTATTTTTGAATACACTTTCATATATTACTCGTAAACAAGTAAATGGGAACTGAAGTTAAACATTTTTAAATACAGATTAACTATATTTGTTATGGCATTGAAAATCAAATTTGTTTGAAAATATCTTAAAAAATAATATTTTTTATGTGTTTTCAAGCTATTTTGATTTCATATGACTGATATCAAATTTTGTAATTAAGTTTAATTTACGCTTTTCGTTTCATAATTTGAATTAAAAACTTCGTTAGCTAAACATATAACTGCCAAAGGGCAATTAATGTCTTAATTTGTTAATTTCGTCGTTATATTTTAAGGAATGATGTTGATTTTAAATAAAACACAAAGCTCTAATATTACATGATGGTATTTTTCTGGCTCAATCCAGCTTTCGCCAAGAATTATTTTTATACCTTTCACAAAAATGTAGTGGTTATATATAAGTTTGTGATTCCATTTGTAATTTCTACAAGTTTCATTTCCGACAATATAAAGTATACATATTCTGAATCAGTATTGATATTAAAGTCGATTAAGTAATGTCCGCCTAATCGCCATTGAAATACCATTTCTTAGAAACCATTAGACTTAGAAACCTATTTCTTTCACCGTTTATTACTCCATCGATTCATGGGTTTGCTATTTAAATTTAGTAAAATCGGTTCACATATAGCTCAGATATATCTATTCAACTTCCTGTGCATGCGCTTGTTCTTTCTTTTTACATCAACATGGCTGGTCAGCAAACCGAGAGAGTATTTCAAAAATAATTCGGCATTAACCTTAACAGAAAGGTTAAGCTTGGTTTAACTAAAAGTAAGGTACTCTGCAGTCACCGGAATATCGGATTGGGTTTCAAAACTCCTCGAGAAGCAATTGATTGAAGCAAAGAAATGCAATGTAAGAATCCTTGGCCGCATCTTAACTGGCGCTGTTTGTAAAACAAAAATGTAACGTACCATTTTGTACGCCAATACAGCCGTTTTGAAAAGGGTCACCGAAGTATGAGCGCTCATTGTTCTCCTTGCTTTCGAGATGTTGAAATCGGTGAGATTGTTACCATTGGTGAATGTCGTCCCTGGTCCAAGACTGTTCGTTTCAATGTATTGAAGGTATCCAAGAGCCATGGGTCTAAGAAAATTCTCAAGAAATTCTAAATTATGCTTTTTTTTCTTCACTTTGATGTTTAAGCTATAAAAATAAAATTTAAAAAAATCCAAATTTCCAAGGAAAAACATTTTTTTATATATATATTTTTTGCTTCAAATCAGTTCTAGTAATAATGTCGACCCATATATACACAAGATATAACCTAAACCAATGTTTCCCATGAAAATGCCCATGAACGGTCCAACGGTGTCAAATCACATGATCTGGCCGCCCAATTGATATCGCCGTATATCACGTTAGATAATAAGACCATTGAATTTGGCGCCAAAAGAGCCATTGTTTCGTTAGGTGTATGGCAAGTGGCACTTTCTTATTGTAACCACTCATCATCCACATCCATATCTTCGAATTCGGGTCAGAAAAAGTTCGTTATCATCACACGATAGCGAGCACCACAGCCCGACCATGCAGCCAGCCCATAAACATAAAACACCAAAAAATTATTCCTTGTAGAGGCATTGGGCTTTCGACAATAACTTTCGGATTTACATTCTCCCAAATGCAGCATTTCTGCTTATTGACGACCCCACTGAGGTAAAAATGTGCCTCATCACTGAATATGATTTTCTTCGAAAATTTATCATCCACTGTTGCCATTTCTTGCCACCATTCTGACCATTGACGATGCTTGGAATGGTCAAGAGGCTTTAGTTCTTGAGTCAATTGCACTGTATAAGCGTGCAAATGCAAGTCATAAGTCATAGGCATAAAGCCTAATGTTCATCAAAAACGAGTATGACAGGTGCAATTGTTGGGCACGATGACGAGTTGAGGTGTGGAAAGTTTTTCAATCACGCTATCACGAACTGCAGCAATAATTTTTTCAGACTCCTAGGTTATAAAGTTGAATGATTGAAAATATTTTTCACAAATTTTCAAAATCTACTGATAATCTGATTAGCTCTTATGAATAGACAGCTGGAAAACATTGAAAACAATCTGTTTATAATTTTTTTTGATTGGTATCAATATTAGAAGCTAATATAGTGAATAAAACTCAATTGTTTCAACTAATTTCTTTAAATCTGAATAATATTTTGCCATTTTATTGATTATGAGATGATCTCGTTCTTTGAGTCAAATCTTTTTCGCCAAGCCATTTCTACAATTTTGGGAACAAGAAATAGTCACTCGGGGTTAAATCTGCAGAAGTGAGTGGAAGAAGAAGCAATGCAGAACCTAGTCTATGAATTTTTGCCAGGGAAACTGTGTCCAATCCCGCATTTTTCTGACGGAAAATAATGTTTTTTTTTTTTTTGCCAAATGCAGTTCCTTTTTGTCAATTCCACATTGCACCAACCCAATTAGTTGGTATAGTGTTTTCTATTAATTGTTTTCCCCCTTTGAAGCTAGTCAACATGGATTGCACCTTGTGTACTCTAAAAAAGGTTTGGCATGACTTTATTAGCTAACAAATCCACATTGGGGTTCTCTGGTGCCGATTTATTTCGAGAAATCCACTTTGTTTACTGTATTATGGTGGATTCACGTTTTCTTTACGGTTGCCACACTTTTTTATACTCAAGTGATCATTTCAAATTGAAACCACTAAGCCATGAGAGGTGCTAATCTTACTGATCCACCCTCGTATTATTTGTATTCAGAATATTTTGTTAAATTATGCAATTTTTGCTATTTCACCAACTACAGTGAAAAAATATTCAAAATAAATTTTGCACATAAAAGTTTTGTCCAATAAAAAGCTGTATATACATATGTATTTACATACATGTGTCTGTAAATTATTTGCAGTAAAGTTGTGTTGAAAAAGGTAATAAAAAAGCTGTTAACAGTTTTGCATTTGTTTTATTTTACGAAATGTCACTTGCAGACAACTTTGTTGATTTTGCTTTAATCCATTTTTTTCTCATTTGAATTCATAATTTTATTTTGCATATTTGTTAAAGTTTTTGTTCAAGTAAAAAACTCTTCAATGTTGAATATTTATGCAGTTAATAGAAAAGAGAGTACAGATAGCTGACATTCCAAAGTCGTATCTGAATTGTTAATTTTTCCAATCAGACAGTTATCTATATGTCTAGAAACTTGCACAACTGCCAATAACTCAATTTCAGCAGTCAATGATAACAAAACTTGTCGATACACCTTTTATCTGTTTTTCTTTACTTTGTGTTTTCAAACCAGAGACTTAACTATAATACGTAAAACAATAATTTTTTCATTATGATGTCGGTTTTCTGGAATCTGTTAAGAAAAGATTTGAATTGAGTGTAATATTATTGGTATTCAAAATCATCGGTTTTAAGATAATAGCATGAAACACAATATGATGCTGTGGGCATGCTGTCATAATTTAGTGTGCTATTGTCAATATGAGTCACCTAAGATGTTTACGGTTTAAAAACCAAAATTTAGAAAGTAACATAACACTGAACCAAAAATTTACCTAAATACTGCAAAATGCGGTGTAAACTTAAAGAAATGTAAGTTATTATACAACTTACAAAATCTTTGCTCAAGTCTATGGATATTTTTCATAAAAAAATAGTTTTAGAGAATAGTTATAAAAATGAAATTTCTTCAATTTAACTATTGCCTCTTCGTTACATATAATGGGTGATTTTATAAGAACTATCGGAAATTAAAAAAAAAACACATAAAATTCAGAAAAATGCATGAAATATTTATTTGGATCGATAGTTGGGTCGATATAATTTAATGTTTGAAGATTATTTCATGCAAATGTTGGCCGCGGCTGCGCCTCAAATGGTCCATCCGCTTAGTTCAATTTTGGCATACTCTTTCCAACATTTCGGCCGGTATCTCACGAATAATGTTGGCAATGTTGGCTTCCAGTGCGTCAATCGAAGCGGGCTTGTCGCTATAGACATTAGCCTTACCATAGCCCCACAAAAAATTGTCTAGAGGCGTTAAATCGCACGATCTGGGCGGCCAATTGACTGGTCCCAAGCGTGAAATAAACTGTTCACCGAACTCGCCTCTCAATTGATCCATTGTTTCGCGTGCTGTGTGGCATGTGGCACCGTCTTGTTGAAACCACATGTCATGCAAGTCAAGCTCTTCCATTTTGGGCAAAAAAAAAGTTTGTTATCATCGCACGGTAGCGCTCACCATTCACAGTAACGTTGTGATTCGCATCATCTTTGAAGAAATACGGCCCAATGATGCCGCCAGCCCATAATCCGCACCAAACGGTTGTTTTTTGTGGATGCATTGGTAGCTCTTGCAATGCTTCTGGCTTGTTTTGCTTGTTCACGTATCCATTCAACCAGAAATGAGCCTCGTCGCTGAACACAATTCTTCGATAAAAAAGTGGATCTTCATCTAACTTTTCAAGTGCCCATTCACCAAAAATTTGGCGTTGTGGTAGGTCGTTTGGCTTCAATTCTTGCACCAGCTGTATCTTATAAGGCTTCACACCCAAATCCTTCCGCAAAATTTTCCACGTAGTGGAGTAACAGAGGCCCAATTGCTGCGAACGGCGCCGAATCGATAATTCACGGTCATCACCAACACTGGCCGATACGGCTGCGATATTTTCTTCAGTTCGCACTCTACGTAAGCGTGTTGGTGGTTTAATGTCCAACAATGTAAATTTGGTGCGAAATTTTTTTACAATAGCCCGAATAGAAGCCTCAGTAGGTCGATTAAACTGACCATAAAATGGAAGAAGCGCGCGATGAACTTTCTTAACAGAGCACGCATTTTGGTAATAAAATTCAATAATTTGCAAGCGTTGTTCGTTTGTAAGACGATTCATGATTAAATTATAGACCAAACTGAAGATGTTTGACAGTGACACAAGATACAAAACGTGCGTGAGCTGTCAAAACTAGTGTTGCCAAAAAGATAATAGCAAAAAAATCACTCTTTATAACATAATTTTGATAAATTGAATAATGAATTAGCCAAATTAACTAATTCTTGTAGTTATATGTTGTTAATTACGAAGAACTCTAACTAAACAAGACAACTTTTTTTGAAATTGCAATCAGTCAAACGTCAGCTATTAAAATTTCACCCAAATTCATCGATTAGTTTATTTTTTCTAGTCATTTGAAGTAAGCAACTTTTTTTGTGTTTCTTGAAAAATTATGAACTTCGTGCAGTGATTGAATACTCGAATAATTGAAAAGGATAAACATTACGGTGAGTCTGCTTCGTCAGATTACCTGGTAACATATTGGATTGCTGAATTTAAGCGCGGCCGAACAAGTACTGCAATAATACCATCAACAGGATGTCCAAGAGAGGAGGTTAGGAAAGGAAATATCAAGAATATCCTCAAAATCAAGTTACGCGAGGTTGTTGAAAAGATAAACATATCATATGAACGTGTGTTCAATATTTTCCATGAACATTTCCATATACTTGGATAAAATAATATTGTTTTACTTAGTTATGCCTCAACTCTTGCAATACTACTGCCATCTATGTCAGTGTAACCAAGCACATGTAAAAATAAATTTCTGTGAGGATATACGAGTATATGTTTTACATTGTCATAGAAGATTTTCCTAGCACGGCAACATTTTTTATTGCTAACAGTTCTTTTTGAGTCAAGTGGTGCTTTATTCAAGCAATTTTCTTTTTCTCGTTCAATACTTGGTCCTAACTAAAATTATCTAAAGTTTTAAATAAGAATGATTTTTACCAACTCCTTTTATTAAAATTAGCAGACCCATGATTAATAAAAAAAAATTTTAGTTGAATTAAACTTTTGCAAAACATATAAAATATAAACAAACAATAACAAAAAACATAAACGTCTCCATAAAATTGTCTTAAAAATGGGTGCAATCAGTTTTAAAAACAATTGACTTAAAAAAGTGCTAAAACGAATATTTTAACCTAAAATTCGTTTACCGAATTTTCTCTACAAACGATTTGAATAGCTGTTTAACATTTTTATGAACATGGCCGTAAGTATTTAATCAGTTCGACTAATTATCATTAATACCTTAATTATATACAGACAAAAATTATAGTGAAAATAATATGAAAATTTTTTTCAGAAAAAATAATTTCCATAAGCTTGGAGTAGTTTTTCAATAATTATTTTTACAGCTTTAGTGTATTCAATTAGTTTTTACTGTCTTATTTGAGCAAGAGTTATTGATTGCGGCAATTATTGTTATAATTTAAAATAAAAATATATCTTGGTTAAAGCCAGGATTGACCTTGAACCAGACGAATGATACCATCATATAATATTAGAAATATTAAAATAAGCTCGACTATTATTTTTACTGAACTTTGGTTTGAGCCCACGAATTCCTCTACAGACAATTCCTTATTTTCGTTTGATTGAGCGAATTAAGTTACTGGGAAAAATTGAATTTTTCTGTGTATAAAGTGGAATAAAACGAAATATCTAAAATTTGCAATATCGTGAAAAAATATTTTAAAACAATAAAAAACAGAAATTATAGAATTTATTAGAATTGATCAAAAAATTGCATTTAAACTGCTTCTAGATTATATAGCGAAAATTCTCTAGCAGAAGCTTTAAAGATAGAAATTATATAAATTTTTCTAATACTTTGAAGTAAAATGTTAAACAGCAAACTACCAGCATACTCTTTGTTCTGTGGTCGCATACCTCGCTGTTCTTAAATATGAACGATTTTTTGTACTAACGCTTTGATTTCTTTCAAACTTAATTTATCCCATGCTTTAAGTTGCCTGTAGATCAATATATTGTTTTATATTTGTTAAATAGCTTTTAAAAATACTGACTGTCTGCCCCTTACATCATAAAAATTAAGTTTTTTTTAAACAAACATCATTTTCAGTATTTTTTAAGACATACTCGATTAAAATATTTCAGTTTTCTGTTTACGTTTTTTTTTCTAATATATTATCTACTTTATTTGGTTTTTTAATAAAAGCTTAATAAATATAAACTATTTTTTTCTAAGTAAGGCATTAAGAGTTTAAGTACAACAAATACAATCTGCTGAATACAAACAATATGGTTATAATTGAAACACAAACTAATAAAAATATCAATATAAAAACCTCCAAGCAAGGAAATAATTCAGATTCTAGAGTAAATAGGGAACAAACATTAAATTAATTTTCTAAATAAGGACAATATTGCGTATAAGTAATGTGATCGTATCAATTATCTACTAAAAATTAATCATTCAACAACGAACTCAACTCCCAAAAGTATGCAAAATATTTGCAATAGGTTCATTAAGAATCAATCAATGTTTTCCAAATTAGGGTAAAAGCCGGGAGCAAGCTTTGTTTGTTTTAAAACTAATATTAATTAATTTTGTATAAATTGTCTTTCTTAAAACTCGTAAGCAAGATGCATGTTCTCAAAAAATGAATGTTATTGTAATTCAAAGAATACTTTATAGTTTTAAGTATTCTAAAAATCATGGTGGTATTTCCTGTTATATGATAAAATATGAAGTCTCAATTAAAACGAACTAACTGTTTTTCAAATTAAACCACAAAAGTATGCAATATTTTTTGTTACTTTTGTACATAAACTACTGATAAAACAAAGGGTGACTTCATAAATGCAGTTTGCAATGTACCTTGACAATGCATGGTATTCATAAAACCAGTAAAATTAGTTTTGGCAAAGCGTCATGTTCATTATTGCATGGCAACTCTTTTCAATGCGCATTGTTTCACCCAATTTTTCACGACGATTTTTTCAAACGTCTTAAAGTCATGTCATTCATATTTGTGGGCAAATTTGATGGAAATGAAAGAGGGGCAAATAAAAAGACACGAACTCTGTTTTTCGTGTTTTTTTCCTAATTCCTTTTTGTTATCATTTGTAATATTGTTATTATTTTTCATTTACCTTCGTTCGGCAATATGACTGCATCGATACTAACAAAAGGATAAAAAGAGACAAACGATATTATTTTGCAACTACAATTGAAAAAAAGACATGTCTTAAAAAATCATGATGAAAATGTAACACGACAAACATGTCTCTGAAAGTCGTCGTGAAAATTGGGTGTTTGTCAATTTCTTACATGGTTTTTATTTGTGATTCTTTGTAAATATTTAAGTACAAATCTCTAATGGCGGCAAAAATTTTGTGGCAGATTTGTGGTAAATAATATCTAATTCAATATAAATATATGATTTAACTTGAAATTTGTTTGTAGTGAAACAAAACTTTTGTAAATTTTTTATTTAATAAATGTACCAAAATTGTCAACTCGATGCATTTCGCACCGTTTTTGGAGCTTTTTAAAACTTTTTGTGCGAAAAATTATTCAACCGGTGCGCTGTGCGCTTTTTTTAATTGTCGGTGCGCTTTTTAAATTTTGGTGGCACCAAATCATATTCAACTCAAATTTTTGTTTTAATGTAAAAAAAAAAGTTTATTTAATGTGCTATTCATAGAACACAGACGAGCACTCGTCAAAAAAAAAAATTATATGGAAATCACTCAACAAATTTAGTAAATTGCATAAAACTTTTCCAGACGAGTTGCTCGTCCGTATTCTATGAAGAGCACGTAAGTGTCCAACATTTTTAAGCTTGTTTTGTGGATCACAATCAGAACTCGGAGTAATAATGCGGAAAACATAACATATCATTTGCACAAAGTAAGACAATCTTGCTGTTGTATATTAAACCTCTGTAGAAAAAGAGACATTTCGTTTTATAAAACTTTCTGTTTTTCGAGAGAGTTTCTCAAATATTATAATAAATGCAGACACTAAATAGTGAAATCCATATTTATGATGACAGAAATCTTCAGCTTTAATTTGTTACAATTCTGCCAAAATTTCGTATATTTCTATAAATTCTTTAAAAGACATCCAGTCTAGCCAACTGATTTTCATTGTTCACTTACGAAATAGAAATGAAATTTACACTATGATGAAATTTACACTGTCATAGAATTGCTATTAGTAGAGTTTGATGGCTTGTAGTGTGATTCTGTAACTATTAAAGATCCGATAATTATAAATTTTATCGCCATATTTCATCCAGTAATTATTGTATGTTTCTGCAATATAATTTTACCGACGAGTAGGCAATAGAACTAACAGCTGATTTCGGCTGACAGTGAATATAATTAAATAACAACAACAACAAATTTGATAAAATATTGTTATAATTATTGTAAAGATACTATTGTGTTAATAAAACTTCCAGAATCGCACTCTTGGCCTCTAGCCAAGTTTGAACACGAGTTCTATTTTTGAATGAATTTGATAGCCTGCCACCAGCCGGTGCTATCCGGCTCAGTTTGATAGTCTAACAGCCGCTCAAAAGGCTGTTTCATTATCGTGTTCTTAATGTAAAAAAATATTATAATTTTTATAATGAAAAAGGGTTTTTTAAAAATTAAAATAAAAATTCTAAACTCGCTAATAAAAAGCACTAAAAAGTAGCAATATTATTTTTACGGTTTATAGAAGACAACTATTGACGATTTGTATCAAAAATCGTAAGAGCCATCAATATATTTTGGTTAGTCCAGATTGGAGACCGATTTTCGAGCTGTAAGATCAAACAAAAAATTGAGAAAGCCCTAGTATGCAGCTGAAGCGAATTCCTGCAATAACAGTTCTACTAAGAAATCGAATACATCACAATTTAAGAAGACAAGATACGAATAGGTTACAGCTTGTTTTTTGTTTTTTTTTTTCTTTTTTTTATTATTTACAAGTCTATGAATTACAAATTCTTACAGACTTTTTAAATTGAACTTTCAAATAAATAATTTAATTAAATTCAAAAATATAATAATTTAACGGCCGTATTCATAAAAAATATTGTATGTTTATTAAACAGTTATTTAAACAGTTAGAGTTTAAGGAATAAATAATATTACGTTTTATAACATCATCATTTAAGGAGAAATCCATGTGGCAATAAAGCTTATTGAAATCTTTGCAGCATTTAATTAGAGATGCAGAGTTGGCATAATTTGTTCTAAATGTTTTTATCATAAGCGGAAAGTAGAAGCGTGAAAAGTAGCGTGGAACATTAAAAGTTAAATAGCTGACCAGAAAACTAGAGTAAATATTACCATTAATTACTTTCCAAACAAACATTACATTCAGCATAGCTCTGCGACTATGCAAGGATGGTAACTTAATAAGTGTAAGTCTCGCAGAATAAGAGGGAAGACTTCTTGGATTCCATTGTAATCCTCTTAGACAAAATAATAGAAATTGTTTCTGCACTGCTTCAATTTTATGAATGTAAACTTTGTATGTTGGATCCCATATAGTTGAGCCATATTCCAGAACTGGCCGAACAAGAGATGTAAACAATTGTTTAGTGACATAAGGGTCATCAAACTCCTTAGCCCAGCGTTTGATAAAACCAAGAAGACTTCTTGCCTTATTGACAACCAAAGTAATGTGTTGAATAAAGTTAAGTTTTGAGTCTAACATGATTCCCAGATCCTTAAAAGTATCAACCTTATCCAACTCGTAACCACTCAGAAAGTATTTAATGTTTAAGTGGCATTTTCTGAAGAAACACATATACATACTTGCATTTTTTTAAATTTAATTTCATTAAATTTGCACTGCACCACGAATATAGCGAGTTTAAGTCATCTTGAAGAAACTTGTGATCCATATAATTGTTGTAGGAGTAAAAAATTTTTACGTCATCAGCATACATAAGCACATATGAATTTTTTATAACACTTGGTAAATCATTAATAAATAATGCAAAAAGTAGTGGTCCAAGATGACTTCCTTGAGGAACACCAGATGTCACTGGAATTGTTTTAGAGGTAACACATTTAAAAATTACTTTCTGCTTTCTGCTAGTAAGATAGGAGTGCAACCATTTTAAGCAGTTACTAGTGAACCCCATTCTCTGAAGCTTTTTCATAAGAAGGTTATGATTCAGCTTGTCAAACACTTTAGAAAAATCAGTATAAACTACATCAGTTTGTTTTTTAAGTATAAAGCCACGATTAACACAAGTTGTGAATTCCATTAAGTTAGTTACAGTGGAATAGCCTTTACGAAAGCCATGCTGGTGGGTTGATAATAAAGATGAAACATGATGACTGAGATGATCAGTAACTAACTTTTCAAATAGTTTGGGTATGACACACAGTTTGGCAATTCCTCTATAATTTTTTTAAGTAAGAAATTATGGTAAGAAATTATTAGATGGGGTGTTTGCATAACAGTCATCTTCAACAACGAAATGTACTTGTCAAAAGTCTTTGATCTTAAATAACCATATTGAAATTTTGGACAACATTCACATATCTAAGTATATGTAGGAAGAGTCATTGCAAGTCAATATAGATAAAGATTTCTATTCAATTTCTTCAATAGATGATGAATTTAAAGTAATAAACAACAAGAAAAGAAAATTTCAAGTTGTCGTTTTTAAAAGCATTTTATATTGGAGCATTTCGATTTAGAGGCCAACGGCTCAGCTAGCAATAAAAATTTGAAAATTGTGGAATTAAATAGTAATAATGAGTCGCATGGGAGGGCCAGGAACTCATTTTGTCTGTATATATTTTTAGAGAAGGTAAAAGTAAAATTAATAATTCAGTGCACGTTCAGATTTCCTCTTACACTTGCACACCTAAGCAGTTTAAACGTAATAGCGTAATTTGGAGGGCGTTAACACAACTCCAAAAATTCATATAGTTAAATGCATTCAATCTGACAGCAACATTTGAACACCGTGAAAAATAATAAGAATTACAAAACGAAAGTTTGATTGTTAAGAAACGTCCACTTTGTAAAGACTTATGTGCTGGCACATACCAGGGCACCGACGAGCAGCTCGTCTAGAAAATTTGTATGAAAGTTACTAAATTTTTTGAGTGATTTCAATATAAAATTTTTTAATCTAGTACTCGTCTGTGTTCTATGAATAGCACATTAATCACGAAGCAATTCAGACGTTCATGAACATCTGTTCTGTGAAATGTACATAAATTTAGGGAAACTTCCCTACCAAAAAGTATTATATTTTTTCTTGAATTTTCTATATATTATTAAATTATTTATATATGATTTTTTTGTTTATAAATGTGTTTTAATAAAAATGCACTGCGAAATAAATCAACCATTTTACTAGGCTTTGTACATTGCTCAAAATTCCCAGGGGAATTGATTGCTTGGCCGTTAGCCTTCCAAACAGAGACGTTGTAGACTACATTCCATGAAACCTACAAAGAGTGTTTTGTTGGATTTGTTAAAACTGTTATTGAGGTTTATTATATTGCATGCAAAACACTGCTTGTAATTTACACCAAATAGTTGAAATTCCTGATTTATATGGGATAATGTTTGTTAACGTAATTTTCACTGAACTTGTTATTTCACTTTTTTATGCTATATTTCCTTTGCAAAGGAAAACACTTGTTTTCAAGAAACCATGTCGAGGTGTTTCCATTATGATATAAAGAGTTTTTAGTTTAGAATTTTCGAAATTAGTTTTGGTTTTAATGACGGAACAAAATATATTTCAGTATTTTGTTCCGTCATTAAAACCAGAACCAAACCAAAAATGGTTTTGGGATCTTTAAGGTTTTGTTGTAAGTTAATTTTATCAAAAATTCCAAATGCTGCTAATTACATAAATATATACAGCATGGAATGTTAAAAATCTTCTTTCAGGAACTCCTTTGAATGATTTTTTTCGCTAATTATAAACAATAAGTAAGTACATTTTTTTTCCTTTCTCCTCCATTCACTGAGAATGGAGAAGGGAGATCAAATCTTCAATTCCTACGATCAAGTTAACAAAAACTTTTATTTTTTCTTTAATTTGAATTGAAAAAATTACTTTAAGTGAGAAATATTCCGTGAGGATATTCATAACAGGGCTGACGGTATATTTTTTAAGGTATCTACAAACATAAAGTGTTGGGTAACAAAATTAATATAAATTCAATTTCTGAGCGCCCGTACCAGGGCCTTTTTAAAAGAAAACTGTTTTGATGGTTGGCAACAAATTTAATTTGTAAACGAATTAGATAGGAAGTAAAATTTTGCAATGCTTGAGGCATTTACGTTACCATTAACAAGTCAATGATATATAGCAATAGGACTTCTTTTCTAAAAATGCTTGCAGGTTGGGCAAAACTGTCAGCAATAAAACTACGTTTGAGATACGAAAAGTTGCATAAAGTTTCCTTAAAGTTTTGGTCCAAACCAACAAACTGCTCGTTTACAATAATAAAAACTGCATACCAATAATTATTGTCTCTACATAAAAGCAAAAAGATGTCATGTTGCTAAAAAAAAAAATTGCATTTTTTTTACCAAATTTCCTGTGAAAAGGATTTTTGCCGGACTGATATTTCAAATTATAAAGTAGAAATAACTTTTGCACTTAAAAGCAAAAATTATTGACTTGAAAAAATTGTTGTTAATATGTATAATCTGCAAAATATACTTAACAAAATATACTTAACAGAAAAACAATTGAGTTTTTTTTTTTTTGCTATTTTAGCTTCTAACATTAACTCCAATAAAAAATTATAAATAGCTTGTTTTCTATGTTTCCCAGCTGCCTATATGTAGACATTTCATAGGAGCTATCCCAATCATCAGTAGACTTTGGAAATTTTTGAAAGATATTCTCAAACATTCAACTTTATATCCCAACAATCTAAATAAACTTAAAGAATTCCTGAACTCAAACAAAAATGAAACAACAAAAAACAAATATGGTATCAAAAGATAATTTCTGGTATAGATATGTTTGTAGTATATTACATGGAGCATTATTATGGATTACATGGAAGGAAAGCTTTTGTTGAATAAATAAAAATATTTATTTTAAAAAGAAAGTTATTTCTGCAGAAGAAATATTATCGATTTTTTTACTAATTTTTTTCCGTAAAATTTTTTTTTCGAAAAACATTTTGTTTTCATAAAAACATATAAAATATTTCTAAAGGGATACTTTTAAAGCTACCTTACATCTACAACAATTTATCAATTTATGAATACGCAAATGATTTGGAATAAATTTTTTAAATCGGAGAAGGAAAATAAGTTTCGTTAAAAAAAAACCTTCAAGAAATTTACTAATGGAGGTGTAATATAAATTTGAAACGTGATCATTATTTGAATGATTACAGGAAGTTTGAAATTTGTTTATTATAGTTTGAAAACGGATGTTGATGTATTCTACATTGCAAAGACGATGTAACCTATGAAGAATAGTGCCAGGGTAAATTCAGAATCATTTTGAGAAGTTTGTTTTGCCTGATTTGGATTTTCTTGATATGTGTTGCTGCGCATGTTCCCCAGACAGGACATGCATACAACGCTATAGCCTGAAAGATTGTCTTAACAATAGTTATTTTATTTTGAGTGCTGAGTTTTGAATTTCTATTAATAATAGGATATAACATTTTAATAGCAGTATTAAATTTTCTAATTATGTGACTGGTGTGTTCATTAAAAGTTAAACGTCGGTCTAGGAAGACACCCAAATATTTAACATTGTTAGAACAGGGAATATCTATACCATTTAAAGATAAATTTGAACTAGGTAAGTTACAAGAACTTTTCTTAGTAAAAAATATAGCTTGTGATTTTCCAGCATTGATTTTAATTTTCCATTAAAAAAAAGTATTGAGAGAGGCGGTTTAGTGCAAGTTGTAAGTTATCAAGCATAGGTTGTGGTGATACATCAGAGCAGTAAATTGCAGTATCGTCAGCATAAAAAGCATAGTTACAAACATGTCTTTTAGGAACATCAGCACAATACAAAATGTACAAAAGAGGGCCTAATACAGAACCCTGGGGAACTCCAGAATCAATAGTGTAGCTTGCTGAGTATGAAGAGTTTAATACAAACATTATACGTTCGGTTTGTCAAAAAGCTTGGAACAATTTTTATCAGATGGTACGGAAAATTGTAAGAAATTAATTTATAAATAAGGCCTTTATGCCATACGCTGTCAAAAGCCTTTTCAACATCTAAAAGTACCATAGCAGCTGAATGTTTGTTTACAAAACTATTTTTAACAAAGTTTGAAATTCTTTTGATTTGTTGCGCCGTGCTATGAAAAGGGCGAAAACCAAACTGTTCGCTGGGTATAGCATTTGATTCGTCAGCAAAAATAAGTAAATTTTCCTTTAAAATTTTTTCATACATTTTTCCTAAGCTGCTAAGTAAGCTAATAGGCCGGTAGCTTCCTGTTTCACTAACAGATTTCCTTGGTTTTAATATAGGAATTACTTTAACGATTCGCCAACATTTCGAAAAGTACTGAAGTTTTAGACAAAAGTTAGAAATAGATGTTAGGTATAATATACCGTGAATAGATAGTTCTTTTAAAAATTCGTTTTTGAAACCGCAATACTTGCATGGCTTGAGACTTCTTACTAAACTATTTTTATCATTTGTTGAAATATATTCTGAGTTAAGTGTGGGATAATTTAATGAGCTGTTACAAATTAATACGTTATTCACTTGTTGCTCTAGAGTCTGACAAAAAAAAATTCAACAAACGCATTTGCTTTGTCGCGATCTGTACTTTCAAACCTATTTTGATCTACAAGTGAAGGAATATTGGAAACCCGAAATATTTGTTAATTCAATATCTTAGGGCCTGTTTCACGATTTGGAACGCTAACGCTTGCAAACATTTGAAACCACCAAGAAACATATGTATAGTTCAAAAATAAAAATTTTCTTTATGAGTTGATAAATTTTTTGCTTCGTTTTCTTACACAGTGTTGCCTTTCGGCTCATAGTGGACCAGAAAAAGGAGTTTTCACCACTAAAATACAACGAATGTTAAGGTTTGAAATTTGCTGAAATATTAGACTAAAAATAAAAATTATGCCAAATACATGGTCTGATCTAAAAATAACTGTTATTTTCAAATTTAGTGAGTTACATATGTTCGATTTACGCATTTTTTTCTGTTGGTAATACCAGCCATTTTGGATTGTCAGTTTGTTTTTGACAGATAAAAAGGTTAGTCGTGTTTTGGTGTACTTTTCGATTTTTTATTAAATTGAACATCGCTCAGGAGCTGGATATTGAAACTAAAGCCCAATCATCCCAATGGAAGGTTGAATGTGAAGGTTTTGCTCACTGTTTTCTTCGACTGCAACTGGTTTACAGCCAAAAAATACCAAGAACGCCACATGCCTAGATAAGTTAATTCGGACCTCCTGAACACGAAAAACGCTGTAATTTTTTTCTAATTACTGTTTTTTTGTTAACGGTACTTTTGTGTTTTTATAGATTAAAATTTTAAAATTAAAATTTTTGATAGATTAAAGTTCTGTGATATTAGGGTTAAGTTTGACAAAGATTATTTGTGTTGTTTTTTATATATTTTGTTTCATGTAATTAGATGTGCAATTATACGACTACATGTTTGTAAAGTCCAGTTTTTATTAAGTTAACCAACGAAAATTATCCCAAATAAACACATACCCCTGAAGAAGCTTGTAAAAAATGAGCGAAAAGTTGGGTGACATAATAAAATGAAATAGTTTTATTTTATTCGTTTTTTGACTGACCATAATTAGTTCGTGGAAAACCCACTGTTTTTAAAATATGATTTCTTTTGTGTACCTTGCATGCTGATATCATAGCGTACGAAACATAGCTAACCAAAGACATGTCGTTGATGTCAGCATTGCCGAAAGCAAAAGAGTATGATCCAAGTTTTTCGGAATTACAAGTATTTCTTTACTGTAATGTTAACACATAATATAGTCTGTTGGATTGGGATCTGTATACAGTAAAAGGCATATAAAAACATCACAAATAGGTTTGTGATACAGCTGTAACAAGGATGGGAATAAGGCATAGCTGTACATATTTTTGTAGCTTCTAATTAATATTAGAGGCATGTACATGCATTTAAAACGAATATCATAATTTAATTCTCAGATACATAGTTGAGATAATATAAGATATAAATTTTCATAAGATGTATTGATACAAGTCTATATTTATAGAGATCACAGAGTTTTATTAAATTTAGCACCTTTATTTTGTTTTTAATTATTTCAATAAAATATTTTTCTGACAATGGTGTCTGTCATTGCTAGATAAATTAAAATATGTATATACAAGGTGGCGCAAAAGTAATCCTCCTATCAGAAAATGCTATATATTTTGCGATTGGCCCCTAATGTCAGTTCTGTTTTTACATTTGTGTAGTAAACACATGCGAAATACACGTTAATAAACAATGTTACGCTACACTGCTCCAGAACGCGGAATATTGGTGACTATTTATTTGCCCCAAGAGGAAGATGATTTTTTATCAAAAATAATCATGAGTGATGAGGCCCATTTCCATCTTAGCGGGTACGTAAATAAGCAAAATTTACTCTTCTGGGGCACTGAAAATCCGCGCGTAACCCACGAAGAGCCATTACACCCGCTCAAAGTCACTGTATGGTGTGCTGTTTTCGCTGCAGGAGTCATCAGACCTTTTTTGTTAGAAGACGTCGCGGGCCAAACGGTTATTGTGAATGATGAGCGCTACAGAGCAATGATCAACGAGTTCTTTTTGCCACAATTTTATGAATTGGTGGTTCCAACAACACGGTGCTACGGCACACACTGCACGTGCCATAACCGATACGCTGAAAGATGCATTTCTCGGGCGCCTAATCTCCCGTTTTAGCGATTTGCACTGGCCAGCAAGATCGCCTGATTTGACCGCTGCAGATTTGTTTTTGTGGGGCTTTTTGAAGTCGCGGGCTTATGTCAACAAGCCTCAGACTCTTGCCGCTCTTAAAGACAATATCCGTCAAGAATGTGAAGACCTATCGTCGGAAGTTTTGGCCAATGTGATGGAAAATGCTATAAAAAGGGCTCAAATGACAATCAACTGTGGCGGCGATCATTTACATGACATCATATTCTCGACTTGATGTAAAAAAATTTAAAGACCAAATAAAAATAATCCACAATAAGAATCAAAGTTTTTCATTTATTTAATTTTTTTTAATTACAGCCAAAAAACATCGGAAGGTTATTTTTGCGCCACCCTGTACAACTACCAATAAAAAAATGAGCTTACAATTCCTCGAATTTATCTTACAACGACTACGAATAGCGTTCTCACGATTGTCAGGTGTCTGACAATATTTTAGTACTGACAATGTTTTAATTTAAGATAAAAATTGGCAGTTCACACGGTTGTAAGACATATTAAAAATATTTTACTAACTATATTGTCAGATCTAACAACCATCGTACAGATAGTAGCTTTATTGAATTAACATTTATAGAAATAAAAAAATTTCTTTAAATTTTACCATTTTATTTTAATCAAATGAAATGACAATAACTGAATAAATATTGTGATATAAAAAATACAAGGTAGTTTCATTCTCTTTTTATTATTTGTAATAAGGATCAAGGCGGCTTTAATAGGTAGCGGCAGAATTACAATAAATACAACACCAACAAAATACATGTTGATGTTTGTTGGTGTTGTATTTATTGTAATTCTGCCACTACCTGATTAAAGCTGCCTTGATAAGGATTTTTGAAGTTTATTTTTAGAGAGAAATATAAAAAGGCGTTGCCACACAGTTGAATTAGGCAATTTTCTCGTAGAATGGATTTTTTCTGAAATGTGTAGTGCATTGTTCATATTAAAAAAAAGCTAGAAATAATAAGCTGATGTACGTAGGTATCTGTGGTCGTTTTGAAACCCATGTTAGGTTAGGTTTAACAGGCTGCCAGCTATTGTAAAGCCAGCCCACTGGGATCCAATTTGGTCCCAAACACTAAAAGCACGGACTTCTGCATATCAGTAAACTTTACGATACCATTTAAACAAATGCCTACTTTGAAGAAAATATTATTACATTTAAAACAAAATACAAAACAAAGAAAAACAAAGGGAAAAGATTGATGCTTGTGGTTTAAAAATATATAAATAATTATTTCTACCAGAATGACCCAGGATGCAGCGACAAAACGTAACCTTAAATATTCATCATTACATACAATAAGAAAAACCTACTTCCAAAAGATGTCATTATTTGTTTATATATCAAAGTAAGTATGTATAGCGAAAGTTTGCATATAGTTTTCCGTCGTTTCCGTGCCTTCAAACTTGTTCTGGACGTGACTTGTAACTTCTCTAACAAATGGCCTTGTAGTTTACGTTCGCAATGAAGTTGTGTTCCAATGCCAGCAACCATTAGGCATGCATTCTTTCAGTTATATTCGTATTCTTTCAGTTATAGGCCCAGCCTATCCGAGATCGTTGCCAAGAGGCAACGGTCTCGATGGGGTCGGGAAAACAGGGTTGCCTTTAAAGCTCGTAAGACCCAATGAAGCTTATCGGTGACAGTAGGGTATCCAACTCTATTGACTCACTGGAGCATCGACGCTGTGTGGGGTGCGTTACCCTGTTCTATCGTTACTACAATGGATTTTGCTCTAACGAGATTAGGGACCTTGTTCCTGAAACTCGCACATTTTTACGTAACACGCGTTCATCGTCCAGAGCTCATCCATTTGTGGTCGATTGTCCGGGGAATCGTACTACGCATTACAGAGAGAATTCGTTTTTCAGCCGTACGCTCCGCCTGTGGAATAAGTTACCTGCTGACGTGTTTCCTGTCTGTTATAACGCTGAAAGGTTCAAGTCAAATGTTCACAAATACTACTCCCTCTTTCCTCCTCACAACCTATTTTCTTAGTTCTCGTACAATGCACTGCATATGTAGGGGTCATTCCATACAAGTACTCAGTACAAATTAAAAAAATAGCGCGATATAATTAAGCAGTGCATTTAAAATAAAAATGTGGCCAATCAGTGACCACAATTGCAAAAAAAATTTGACATTCACCACAGCGTTATATTGAGAACTATAAACCGTTTTCGTTGTTCGGGTACTTTGGTTACAGAACATAAAGGTAACTGTTCCTGAAAAACTAGTAAACGTGATGGTCAGGCAATAATACGTTTGACAATTGGTCTTTAAAAGACCAATTCGTGTCGTCAAGAACCATCGCCACACAATTGTCATTAAATGTTTACTCCAGAAGGACTCAAAGGCAGGCTGCAGAAGGCGGACTAAAAGCATGTAAAAAATATCTTTATATCGTTAAAAATAGACTGGCCAGGTTGAGATTTGTAAGGGTACACATTAATTTGACCACCACACAAAGAATTCCCTACTATTCTCCGCTGAGTCCAAACTTAATTTAAAAGGTTAAGACTGGTTAGATGACTGAAAAGCCAACGTCTTAGTCCACGTTATACTAAAAGCACATTGAAACACGGTGTCGGTAGCATTTTAGTCTGGGGATGTTTTTCAGGCCATTTTTATATATTTTAGATTTATGTACATATGTATTTTATTTTAAAATTTTTTGTTTATTTTTGTTAGAAGTCACAATTTTATTATTATTTTCAAACACAACTTCAAACAAAATTGAAAACAAGGGAATGTATAAACTAATATGGTAGCACAATTTTATGGAAAATTTCACAATCCTTATACTTATCAGATAGTGATTGTTAAGGAGAATTAAGAGAATAAAAGTACCTTGTATTTTTTATATCATGATAAATATTTTTTAAGTTGTAAGTAGCCTCTTTCGTTTCTTTAAGTTTACACCCCAATTTGCAGTATTTAGGTACATTTTTGGTTCAGTGTATTAAATAAAGTTGCATCTTTTGCATAATGACACATTTGATTTAATTCCTTTACATGGACTAAGAGCACCTTTTATATGCTGTTTAGTTATAGTTTAAAACAATATTTAACTAAAAATATTTCTTAGACATTATTTCAAATATATAAATCATATACCATTATTTTTAAAAACATAAATATTATAAAGTTGCCTTAACCAAAAAATGTATTTATTTAGTAACTATTTAAATATTTTCAACATAAATCAAAAGTTGAATTGTTAAACTTTTATGATATATTTGACATTCCAACAATTTTATACCGAAATATAACATGAGTCAAGTAAAAAAAAAAATTTACACAGAGTGAATGAAAAGCCAACAATTTATTTGTTTAAAATAATAAAAATACAAACAAAAAGTTTTGTACAATATAATTTTCAACAAAAAACTTTGCTATAAAAAATGCAACCATTCATTCACATTCTTCATTTTTTTTTATTTTTATTTTTTTTTTATTTTTTTGCAGTTTAAAATTCATACGTAAAAAGTTTTATTTCAAGTTGTTTTTCATTAATGGTTTCAAGCTTCACTTTTCGCTTGAGCATGAATAGTGGAAGGCAATTAAGTTTTAATAAGTAGCAACTTTAGGTGTTTTTCTTTCGATGACAAGAAGAGTGTCATATCAAAACAAGTTTGATTTTATTCTTTAGGTCTATTAAATTGAATATAATAACCACAAGCTCATTAAACAGTCGTATGCGTTGTCTACTGGGCTAGTTATAGTCGTACAGTATTCTATTTCTGTTGTTGGAAATTTTCCAACAAATTGTACTGTGAGTTATCGATTATAAGTAGGAGCTTACGTTCAACATGCACCAATTCAAACAACTTGTGAACGATGGCTAGTGAGTGAAAAGGAGTGATTTCGACACAGCAGACAAAGAAGAGCTTAGTCAGGCGAAAAAGTTTGAAGATAAAGAATTTGAAGCATTACTCGATATAGATTGTTTTCAAACGCAATAAGAACTTTCAGTATCATTGGTGTGGGACTCAACAAGACATTTCTTTATGCTTGAAAGCATTGTGACTCATTCAAAAGCCAGGAAATTGACTCCAATATAAATTGAAGCCGAGAGAAGTTGAAAAGCGGATTTGTATGTTGAAAATGATGCTTGAACGCCACAGTTGAGAAATCGATTTACATCAGCACCTATAGGCTATATGGCCTAATCTGATAATGGACCAAATTCACGGAGTGAATTGTTCACGACTCGAGCCTTCTAATCTCAACAATCAATGGAAGACAAAGCTTAATGAGTTGGTAGGCTGAAGCCCATTAAGACATCAGCTCTTATCCATTTCACACGTCTAACGATCACTCCTGTTGCAACAGCACCTCGGGGAGCTGTTAGCCCCCGAAAACCGGTCATGCACCATAGTTATCAGGAATACTAATTCCTCTTCTTGCGATTTTAGGTGTAACCCTCAGCCAGAATATTTCAGCCAAGGCAGGTACCTCAATGATGAGATCTGCAAGGCAGAAATACCCGGTGGCCTTGCGGATCTTTGCTCAGCAAATTTGTACACTTAGTGCAACAGAAGTCATGCGGCTTTCTAGAGTTTTGTTTGCTACAGCAAACCAGGAGCTCCTTCCCTTCTCTGCCCCAGAAAATAGCGTACCTTGGTTTGGTCTACACCAAGGCAAAATTTGCCCCTCGGGGAGGTTTGAACGCTACAAAGAGAAGTCATTTTTGTATCGTATTCTTACTGGTGATAAAAATGGATACATTACAAAAGCCCCAAGAGCAAAAACGCGAAGCGTGGCCAGCCAGCCAAAGCAACGCCCAAGCTGAATATCCATGACGCAATGTAATGTACTGCATTTGGTGTGATCAGAAAAGTGGTTTATATTATAAGCTGTTGAAACTGAGTCGGACAATCATAGGCGACCTGGACCGCCGACAATTGATCTTTTTGAAGAGAAATCTATGAAAAATTACCAGAATATTGAACCAGAAACGAGTCTCTTCTTTACCTCAAAACCAGAGCAGTCCTTTTTTCACGCTGAATCTGAATGCTACCCGCACCATGGAAAAAAGTAGTAGTTAACGATGGACAATACCTTTAAAAATATGCTAATTCATTTTGTTATTATAATAAATGCATTTACAAGCAAAAAAAAAAAAATTACAACAATATGGTATACTACAACATTAAATGTTTTTTTCTTTTTTTTATCGAGCATATGTAGTGCATTGTACTGGAACTAGGAAAATAGGTTATGAGGAGGAGGAAAGAGGGAGTAGTGTTTGTAAATTACAGTTTTCTAACATGAAACAATGTTGTACATGGGCTCAAAAGTCCGGGCCTAACACATAGGTGCCATCTCAGCTGTTAATGCCAGCTGTCAAAATTTCATGATATTCTATTCATTAGTTTGTGAGTTATTTTGCTAAGAGTGACGTTACTTTTGCTATTTTCGAAACAGTGTATCCAAAAACAATTTCGTGTTTTAATTTTACACTGCTTCTTGATGGGTAAAAATACCGTACCAACGAAGCAATGGCTTGAAAAGTTTTATTGGAACTTCGCTCTATCAGAAACAACAATAAAACGGTAGTTTGCTGACTTCAAATGCGGTCGTAGAGACATCGATGATGCAGAACGCAGTAGACATCCGAATGAGGCGGTAACACCAGAAAACATAAAAAAAAATTACAATATCGTTTTGAATGATCGAAAAGTGAAGATGTGTGAGTTAGCTAATATCGTAAAGATATCAAAAGAACATGTTGCATGAGCATTTGACTATGAGATAGCTCTGTTCAAAGTGGGTGCCACGTTTGCCCACTGTGACCAAATACGAGAACTTGTTGATGATTCTGAGCAGTGTTTGGTCATGTTTAAATGGAAAAAATTGGAATTTTTGCGTCGATATGTGACAATGGATGAAACATGGATCCATTACTTCACTCCGGAATCAAAATGATCGTCATCGGAGGCAACTGCTGAACCTCGTCCAAAGCTTGCAAAAGCACAATAATCGGCTGCAAAGGGTATGGCCTCGGTATTTTGGGATGTGCGTAGAAAGGCAATGCCATTTACAGTGAATATAATATAGCGTCGTTGGAGCGGTTGAAGGCCGAAATTGCAAAAAAATTTTGTTTCATAAAGACAACGCACCGTGTCACAAGTCAATCAAAACAATGGCAAAACTACATGAATTGAACTTCGAATTGCTCCTACATCCACCGCATTCGCCAGATTTGTCTCCCAGCGACCACTGGCTGTTCGCAGACTTGAAAAAAATGCTCGCCCGTAAGAAATTTCGCATGAATGAAGAGGTTATCGCTGAAACTGAGGCGTATTTTGAGACAAAAGATAAATCATTCTACAAAAGTGGTATTGAAATGTTAGACCGGCACTGGAATGATTGCGCTGCTCTTGATGCAGATTATGTTCATGAATAAAGCTAACACAAGCTAGCACAAAAAGAATTTGTATTTTCTTTGTTAGGCCCAGGACTTTTCAGCCCATGTGTTAGATAGAGGAATTACTCATCTTGTCAAATGAAGATGCTTTCGCGTCAATTTTGAGTATGTTGCTTTTTATTTTTCTGATAAAGAAAAGCTATGACATCATGGAGTATTTGTTCGGTTTTTCTTTTACAAAGCAAAAGCAAAATGTATCGAATTAAAATTTTTTTATAAAGTGAAGACTTTTTCTATTTGTACCTTCAATCAGGAGCATCGCTGGAGCACACATTTATATGAACGTCTTTTTCCCCTTCCCCCTCACTTTTACAGAACATATTTTTTTTTCTTTTTTTTTTTTTGTCATAAGACGCAAAAAATAACTTTATATTATCGCTGTTTTTCTAAACAATGTTGCTTATCTTAAAAACTTATTTGGCTGGAATATAAAATTCAAGAATCTCTCTAAGTCGAAAAGAGTTGCCGTTGAATTATTAAAATAAATTGATTTTATGCGGAACGAAAAGTATGGAAAAAGTATGAAGTAATTTGCAGTATTGAAAAAGGTCGAAGAAGTATCTGTTTCATTTAATTTAATACACAGTATCCCAGCTCATCTGTCAAAAGTCTTTGGCAGCTGTCACTATCAACAAACCTTTTTTGGCGGAACTGTCAACAACAATTGAAAATATACAACATGTTATAAAAATAACCTTAATTGTAAGCAAGGGTACAAAAATAATTTTAGTTTTTCAGCTGGAAGGTTTATTTTGTTTTTATTATGTACTTAAATGCAAAAGGTATCTATCTATAGAGTGGCGCATGAGCAAGTTTCAGATATTGTTACACGTTAAAAAACATTTTGCGTATTCTTCAATTGTACACAGACCAAGTGCCAGTGTTTATTACATAACACTGAAACACTTCCGTTTTTTATTTACCCTTAATATAATAATATTTACCCTTAATAACACAATTTACTCACTTTTTTGACTTATGACGTTTACAATTAAACTTAGTTTCTGATGAAGGTCTGCTTACTAGTTATATATCTTTATTGCCGTGTAAAATAATCATTAAAAATTTCTAGTAATTCGTTAATGATCACTACAGACTCAAATGTAAAAATATGATTGATATATACACATGCACATGCTTGTGAAACAACAAGAATATAATCATGGCTGGTTGATATACTTGGAATTTGCGTTAAATTCTTTAGTTGTTAGCTTTTTTTGTAGATAGATACATTTTATTTACATTTCATATGGAATACAATTCATTATTGTTGTCCCAGCGACCAGGGGGCATTGTTGAGACAAGCTGGCAACTATATTAATTCCTACTACTCGTAGAAATGTAAAATGTAGAAAACCTAAAATTTCAAACTGAAGTTCAATACATAAGATTTAAATAACTGAGTTTATTATTTACTATATTTTCATCTATAATTGATACAAATCAAAAACTTATAAATAATTTGTTTTTTTCCTAGCGTCTATATGTCGACATTTCATAGGAGCTACCCTAATCATCAGTAGACTTAGAAACTTCTGAAAGCTAGCTAGAAAACAATGTTAATTTAACAAAATTAATAAAAAAAAAAGTCGGTTTTTTAAGGAAGTGAAACCGTTACAAAAAAACCGATAACTAATTTTTCAAAAATATTTAGGAAAATCTGAGAATTGATAAAAATCTATTTGTTTTAAATATGACGTATTACAAACATTTTCACGAATCTGCCTGCAAACATTCAGCTTGACTGCATCACGGAAAAAGGGTTAAAAACTTATCCAAAGTCTTTCACACAGGCAGACAGACGGACTTTGCGAGCTTTGTATTTTATACAAAAAAAAATTTTACGTGTACATGAAAATAGATGTTAAACGTGTATTTTTATTTTTTCGCCCCTTTCCGAAAGTTCATAGGACAGAAAAAGAGTATGTTTTTGTAACGCGGTGTTATTCACTAACATCGAACATGCACTGTATTTTTAAATTGCTACCGATTGTTTCCTTCGTTTTCTTTCAAAAGCATTTATACTTTTCCTAACGGGTCTGAACTCAGCGGCTTGACTTATTTTCCTTAGAAGAGCTGGCTAGTTTGTTTATTTCAACTCGAAGCTAAAAAATGTTTTGCAAGATATAATTAGCCTTTTTTAGCATACGATGGCAACACTTATTAAACAAGTCATATACATAGTTTATGTCATATTAAAAGGTAATTATATCTTTAGAAAAAAAGTAAAGTTAAACTTACTTTATCTACTCAGTCTATTATGCAAATCTTAAAATTAGAAAAACTTTAACAAGAACACGAAAAGAAAATCTGCTTAAAACAACGACCGATAAAAATGCATAGTAAAAATCGTCCTTCTAAGCTTTTGGCTTGGAACGGTACGAGAATATAAATTTGAAATTCAATTTTTCACTCAACTTAACCTTTAGCCAGCCAAAACAAGACAATTGCAATTTCATAATAAGCTCACTTTTTCTCAAGATTAAACGTACCCGTATACTCGTATAACGCCATGTCATTGTGTATTTAAATTAAACTTTTTATAGAATTTTACAGAGAAAATACTCGTACTTAAAAGCATTTGGATCATGGTGAATGCGTGCGGTAAAGTGGACAGGACGCAGGAATTTTAATGTTCATGAACAAAGCCAACTTTTAAAACTGTCGTAGTTGTTCATTATTTTTGTGCATCATTTAACGAAATGTTGGGCCAAATGATACTTTTTTCAGTTGTTTACACAAAATTGGTTTTTCGTTTATACGAGTATTAAATAACTTTTATTTTGTTTATTCTTATTTTCCAAGGAATAAGCTTTACTTGGTAATTGTTTGTGTTTTACAATGTCTTGCAATTGTTACTCTGCATTGAAATATTGACTTGTAAAGCGTGGTTTTCTGCTTCTTTTGTTTGGTTGAATTCAAATTTTACCAAGTTTATTCTTTTGAATTATTTATTATTTTTCTTTTTTCCATTCAAATTTAGTAAAGTGTAAAGATTACAGCTTAAGCCATCAAAAGATTTTATTTTTGTTCTGCTTTTGGAAATATTTTTGTAATTTATTTGTTATTTTTCTTAGAGGTTTCTTTTTAAAATCAGAGTTCCATACTGCTTAAAATACAAACATTAAATTGTTGCCAAATCGTGTATGAGAACAGTATCTTAAAGTCTATAAATAGGCCTGACTTGAATTGACGTGTGAAGTTTTCTATAAATATAAAACGCTCTTTTATAACAGATATGAAAAGGTGCCAACGTTTTATAAAGTTGAAATAAAAGAAAGGTTGAAAATGTTATCGTTTGGAATTAACATTGTATACTTGTTGCTTATATTCAAAATACAAAATTAGCATTGTATTATAAATTATTAAAATGCAGCTTTCATTCAAAGTTGAGCATTAACAAGGTAGGCCAAAAGCCACATGGGGAAGTATTTGAAAGGTTGATAGTGTACGTTTTAGCCGTTTTTAGAGATATAGCATGGTATGAGGCAGTGTTGTCAACTATTCATAACCAAAACCGCCGTAAACTTAGCGAAAAAGTGCTAACAACCGCTAAACTATAAATATTCACAAACAAATTAAATAAAACAAGCAATTAAAGTTTGTAGATTTGAGTAAAATAACAGAAACAAAAATTTAATCTGTAGTTGATCCATATAAAAAAATAATATACAAGATAGGACTACTTAGGCAGTGTATCAAACTTCCAACCCTATCCACTCTTTCGCGGATGACAGCAGCATTTGCCATTCGCACTCTTTCAGTTATATAACTGAATAGTGATTTTGCAATGAAATGGGGTCGTAAAAACGGGGTGCCTTTAACCGTCGTAAGACCCAATGCTGTTTATTAACACACAAACAAACGACCGCAAGTGCTGCTTCATCTGTACTCATGGATGGTATAAGTATTGAGGAATCGGATGCTCTGGAAGTTCTTGGATTGAACACATTATTCATGTCTCTAAAGAAGGATTCAAGTGCCTCGGGTTTTTGAAACGGTGTAAGATGCATTTCACTCCATCCGATCTCTTTACTATTTCTACCATCTATATCCGACTGAAAATGGAATACAACTCTCATGTCTGAGCCGGTGTCATAAAGTCTATTTTGGGGTTACTCGAGGGCGATGAAGCTTATCGGTGACAGTAGGGTATCCAACTCTATTCACTCACTGGAGCATCGACGCAGTGTAGAGTGCGTTACTCTGTTCTATCGTTACTGCAATGGATTTGGCTCTGATGAGATTAGGCATATTGTTCCCGAAACTCGCACATTTTTACGTAGCATGCATTCATCATCCATTTATGGTCAATTGCCCGAGGAAACATACTGCGCATTACAGAGAGAGAGAGAGAGAGAGAGAGAGAGAGAGAGAGAGAGAGAGAGAGTTTTTCAGCCGTACGCTTCGCCTGTGGAATAAGTTGCCTGCAGACGTGTTTCCTATCTGTTAATACGTTGGAAAGTTCAAATCAAATGTTCACAAACACTATTCCCTCTTTGCCCCTCCTCACAACCTATTTTCCTAGTTCCGGGACAATGCACTGCATATGTAGGGATCATCCCCTGAGTACTGCTCCAAGATAGAAATAAAAAAAACCATCACTACTGGCTGCTGGATTAATTTTAGATTAGGTTTAAACCACAGCCAGTACGTTTCACTCCGTGTTGAGTCGGGATGGTTTGCAAACTAAACCTCCCGGAAACTTTGGCAATTGACGTTCTGCCAATTAACTCTTGGTAAGAATGTCAGAAGTTCACTGCAACATAAGTTATACGGCTTTCTAGAGTTTTATTTACTACAACAAACGTTCCCCGTGAAACAGGTTTTGACTTGACGTAGACCAAAAGAGGGCACTCTGTTTTCTGGCGCGGAAGGAGTCCCTCTTTTGTTGGAGCAAACAAAATTCTAGGAGACCGCATGACTTATATAATGGTGGACTTCCGAAACCAGTACCAAGGGTTGTAATGTAAGAAAGTAACGGTAATGTAAGAACGGATATCAGCAAAGCTCCTGAGAGGTTCTGATTTCCAGATTTCTTGGTGTTGATCCTGGTTGAGGTGCCTAACTTGGCTGAAATGTTTTGATTGTGGTTTAAACCTAAAATTGTTGAAAGGCGAATTAGTTTCCCTGATAACTTTAGTGCATGCCAGTTTTCGGGAGCTAACAACCCCCAAAGTGCTGTTGTATTATAGTACAGATATCTGTACTATAAGGAACCAGCAGTGATGGTTGGATGGAGGAGTTGGTTAAAAGCTGATGTTCTTAATGGATTTATGCCTTCCAGCTCAGTACGAATTGTCTATTGCGAAATTATATACTGGAGGCATTAGAAGGCCCGAACTCTAAAGCCAGGGGTTTGTCTTTCTGGCTACAAACATATAGCAAAAAGTTGTGATTTGTATGAGTATAGTTAACAACACCAATAATTCACCACATGGAGTTGGGCCGTAAAGACAGGTGCTGATGTAAATCAATTTCACATCTGCTAGAATAAACGAAAAGCTCGTATACTATTATGTCATGGAAAGCAAAGTGTGCCGGTTAGACGTACCCTATGATAAAACCTGCTCCCCGGCGGAAGGAGCAGTGAGGATTTTTGCCAAATAAATTACGCCTTACGCGCTAATTTAAGTTGCGCTATAAGGAAATTGGGTTTCATACGAACTAAAGCAGCGAGTTGTTGAACGCCGACTCTGTGCGATTGAAATATTGCTTCTAATGATTATTTGAAGAGATGCAAACAATAATGCTCAACTTTTTAAGTAATTTACTTTCAATACCTACTAAGCATATGTATTATATTCTTCAGTGTATAGAAGGCTTTGCTATTATAAATTCAAACACATGCAAACGTACATACTTATGTATGTTCAAAGAATAGTGTAATCCAACTCTGCAAACATTCTACATATCGCACCCTAAATACAAAAGGGTCACAACTCAAAATATTAAAATTTTCAGAAGACAAAAACTGTTTATGTAAAAATTATTGTAATATGTAAAGAACATATTGTTCCATTATGAAAAACTTCCATATTGAAGGAAGTTACTTTACTTTTATGGAAAAAAAAGTCAGCTTTGTAAAATTTTGAGTTGTGACTCGTTTGTATATAGGGTGCGATATATTCTTTGAATTTTTTCATATGTTTAACAAAAAAAAGCAGGTTTATTAAACAGTTTTTAAATTGGCTTTACTGTGTTCCTTTTGTGAGTTGCTTTATTTTTGTTTAAATATTATTTTAGTAACAAATTTATTTATAACTAGTTTATTAAAACCCTCAATTAAGCGGGATTTTCTTTTATTTTTAAACGAAATCCGGGTTTTTTAAATTTCCGTTATTCGAACTATACGAAAACCGGTTTAACAAAAAAGTCAAATAATCGATCCCAGCATTATTTTGAAAAGTTTAGGTTTTGGAAAGAATATTTGCAATATATCGCGCTCGTGCCACAACTCGTGGTAACCACGTAGTTTCACCTTTCGGAGCCGTGAATTGGCTTTCCAGATCAGGCGATTTAGTGTCGCTGGACTATTTTCTGTGGAGAGATTGCTCTTGGAGGCCAACATTCGCCTTGTTAATGTTAATAGAGGGACACACATGTTGGAAAAAGTCACATTTAGAAGTCATATTTAAATTATAATGTTAAATTATCTTTCGAATAAACTAAAGTTCATGTGAATTTAAAAACGCATCTTTGTTTTCTATGTGGTGTATGTGCATCTACGCCTATCACTGTAACATATGTTTGCAGACTAATGGTGTTTTCGTTTCTACAAAAATGTGTCATTTTATTCAAATCTCTACTTTTCTTTAACCCTTTTTTGGAATGAGAACTGTCAGCTATATAAAAAAATGAAATTTTTCTTAATTTTGCATTACTTGTGTTTTATTGCACACAAGCAACAAATTGAATTTTTACACTTTTTTTAAAACTTATTGTTTTTACCTTTTAACAAGGCGGAATTTTGTGTAGAAACGAAAACACTATAAGTAAAAGAAGTTTATGTGTGGTCAACAGAAATTGCAAGTTCAATAATTCCCCAAACTGTCACAATAGATTTGTTGACATTCAAAATTTCAATGTTTAAGAACTGAAATTAAATAAATATTTTTATGGTGAAAATTTGGTTTTCTGTATGTCAAATAATTTTTGTAGCTAGAAAAAAAAAATCAATCTAACACCGCTCCCACACACAGAATGTTTACTTTGCAAAGTCTTGAGTTTGATAATGGCAAGAGAAAAGAGAGCTGCTCTCTCTTCTCTTGCCACCATCAAACTTAAGACTTTGCAAACACGGTTGCCAGAAATGCAGATTTATCTTCATTTTGCAGATTTTTTCTCTCTAAAAACACTAAATGAAGGTTTGAAGATTTTTGGCTTAAACACGCAGATTTTTAAAATTTTTAATAAATTAACTTTTTGTACTTTACCCCTTATATTTCTACTACTATTTGTTTACGTTATGTTAGAACGAAAATATCAATTGTTCCTGTTATAAAATAGACAAAATGGAATAACATCTTGCACATGTTTTTAAATGTTATGTAAGAAAATTAAGCGAAATTTCGAAAAAATTATAAAGGTTGAAATCTGCCAATTAATTGTTTTTGGACTCAAAGTTTAATAAGTTACTTTGTTAAAGAACTTTGGCAAGAAAGCAATATGAGCTTATTTATACGATAATTTAAAGTCTTTTTTTATAATACTCTTTTAAAGTTGCTACTAAAATCAAGTTACGTTCTTACGACGATTTTTTAGCCAGTTCTTTTTCTTTCATTTTTTTTTTTTAATTGCCAATTAAAAATTCGTTTGCCTCTTTTCATTATTTTGCTAATATCGGTGTCAGTCAAATGAAAATAAAACAATTTTAAAAACATAACAAATGAGTCAAAAGAAAACTAGAAAAAAAAATGAAAAATGTTTTTCGTTGTGACAATTTTTCAGTACAACAAGAAATGCCGTTTAGAAATGGCTTTAAACCATTCTCAAAATCTGCTTTTAGGATGCACAGCATGGACAGAGTAGCGAAGACCTTATGCCCAGGATAGTAATAACAGGAATTTGCAGCGGCGCTGTGACTAACTATAACAACTTATGCCTTCACATAAGAAGTTGCCACATGGTTAACAAAGGAGTGCCTCAAAAAAACTGTAAACTAATGCAATTAGTTGAGGCTATCAGTTAACCGGTGAGAGCGAGACGCAAAACTCTCGAAGGCCAAACAACAACGACAACCCACTTAAGAAATAATTACGATATCACAAGAACTGCTCCCTAGCCCAGAGTTGTATCTAAAATAAAACCAGCTAATTCTGACATAATTTTCAAATTCTAACAGAGTTTATTAAATATATACTGATTTTACCACATTCATCAGCAAATGTGGAGAGAATCTTCAGCTAGGTAAATTTTAACTACACAGAAGTCCGAATATACTCGTACATCGGTATACGTGTTTAGGCATTAAATAATTTTAGCAACTTGCATATATATTTGTTTTATATTCTGAAATGCATAATTTCTTTCAATATGTTGTTAATATTTTTAAAATTATTTATAAAAAAAAGGCATATTAATAAGAGTTTGACGATTTTTTGAAGATTTGGAAAATAACGTGCAGATAGTGCAGATTTTTTCATGAGAAATTCTCGAGTTTTGCAGATTTTACCTCTTTAAATTCTGGCAACCTTGTTTGCAAAGAAAACTTTTCTTGAAAGAGGTGTTAGTTAAATTTTTTTTATTGTATGAAAAATGCCAACCACTGGAAAATTTTACTATATCATGCTAGGAACACAACTGCAATACACGACGAATTTGTGGTCACGAATATTCGTCGCCAAAAATAAAACACATTGCTATATATGAAAATGCACACAATCGTGGTGTTGGTCGAAATTCGTCATACTCAGTAAAAGTTGAAATTGATTTATTTCTAATTGTTTCGTCAGCGAACGACAAACAAAGCAATATGAGGTGACCAAGTTTCTTACATAAAAAAAGTATTTTTCACGACATAATACTTTTTATAATTTATTTTAATCCATGTATTAAAAACTTTATAAAGATGTTCTCAAAATATAAAGTATCTCAGATAATTTATTCAAAAATCCCTCTCTCGGATGGAGTTTATATAGGTTTACTTTTAATATGGCACCTTAGTATTTATATTCATTTTTTTTTTTCTTAGTACGGAATGTAAACAATGTTCGTTGATATTGTGCTTCACACCACGACTTTATACAACGAATATTTGCCGGCGATGTCGTCACGATGGGTGAAGTTCGTCGTTCGTCGCAGTTGTGTTCCTAGCATAAGTCGCTATTTTTGTTCAGCCAATTCAGAATTAAACTGGAAGCAAAGCAAATCACTTGTTTTTTTTTTTATTTTAGTTCTCAAAAAGGGCGTCTTAATGATCGGTTAATGCAGGTGAAGTGCTTAATGATACTTATCTTTTCTTATATACTCATTTTCCACATACGTCATATTCCTATTAAACTGTCTGTACCTCTGTTATTTCTATTTGCAATTACAGCGAATCACTTACATTCTAATTGAGAAATGGATATTCCGGTTAATACTTATTTTTTGATTGCTTTACTGTGTTATCATAATTTTGTTCCTAGCAACGTTACATGACATGCGACATACAAATTGCCCTGGTACAGCTATGGATTTTCACGGTTAATGTAGCAAACACGTAATGACTGATCTTTATATCTGTTAAATATCAATACGAGGTGTGCTTCGAATTCAAGAAATGGCAACTACTTAAATTTTAATGACATGTCAGTTGTGTCCATTGGAATTTATAGTATCAAAACTTCCTCCTCATTGTACGCTCCATTAAGTATAGTTATTTCAAAAATATTGTTTATCACATTTTTTACCGCAAGCCGAGTGTCATCGGGTGATTTATATATCATACCGTTATAATTACCGAATCCCTTTTCAGTGAGAGATTGTAATAAATAAATAAAAAAAAGTGGGCGTAAAAAAGTTGTGGTAGAAACGAGCACTAAAAAATAAATCGGTTTTAAATAAAGTTTACTGTAAAAGTGATAAATTTTTTATGCTAGTAAAACCTAAATTGGGTTATAACGAATATATTATCTATAGAAAGTCATTTGATTTTTATTTATATAGATTTCTGCTTAAAAATTGCTCTTCATGTTATTATTCACAATATCAATTAAAAGCAGTTTCCTCTTTTCTTCTTTATTTCAGAGAGTTTTAAGAAAAAAAAGTCCATCTTTGTTATAACAAATTACATTTCTGTTAATATAAATTACTACTGAATACCTTTTGCTTTAGTTTCTTGTCTTATTTAAATACTTCTTTTTTAATAAGAAATTCTCGTACCCTGAACTGAAACATCTGTAACGAAAACATTACTTTTAAATTAATAAATAAAAAAAAAAGAGCAAACGGACCGGTTAGTGGGTCACAATGCTGATGGGAATGTTTCTAAGCAATATTTTTAATTTCTTTAATCATTTTAAGTAGTTATTTCTTTTTCTTCAGTTATAAACTGCCAACTGAAAGATACTTGCATCAACTTATAGAGATGGCGAACAAAAATAAGAAACCAAGAGAAGAGAGAGAGAGAGAGCGCGAAGAAATAGTTGTTGGTTAACGCATTTCCTAAGGAATTTTCCTCATTTAGTAAAAAGGTGGACTGTTTTCTTTACAATTGTTGCCTTGAATTAGCTGAATGGTTGAACGTTGTTGGTGCGGCTGGAAGAGCAAAAAGAAACAGCAATGAATAGAAAATTGACACTGTGCTTATTGTCCGGAACATTAAGACTTTTTAAATGCGTTTTATTTTCTTGCCATCCCCTCCATTTCAACAATTTGGTAAATGCTGTTCGTGTTGGAGATGTTGTCGCTATTGTAATAGAAAGTAAAACCCCAACAATTTCATTTAGGATATTTTTTTATGCTTTATTTTCTTTTTGTTTTGAGGTACTAAGTATTGTTTCATTTATTCAGCAGTATCCGTAGAAACATGCAATATTCATGATTAAGGTTATTCGTTTTAAAAAATTTTTTCCTCCTTGTTACTCACGAGTGGTGTTGCCGCACAATGGGAACTCAATGACTAACATACAATTTTTTTAATTCATAGTTTAAATTCTTTAAAAATTTTATTAAAGAAAAAACCTTGCGCAAAAATGTTTCTATTTTTAAAATAACACTGAATAACAGAATTATGTTGCATACTAACATAAGTACCTTTCGACAAAAAAATCACTTTTTTAAAATGTATCTTTTAATAATTCCCTTGAAACAAAGTACTTTAAATAACCCATTTTAAAAATGGCCCTTTTAAAAGTGTTCTTTAAAAAATACTATATAAAAAAGGTAAAATTTAAAAATAGTTTCTTTTAAATAAAATTACCTTTCATAAAAGTAGCTTCTAAAAATATACTTGTTCAAAAGTACCTTTTCCAAAAAGCAACTGTCTTATATTACATATTAGAAATTAACTTTTTTGAAAAGTACGCATTAAGGGATTACCTTTTAAAAAAGTACCGTTCAAAAGAGCACCTTTCAAAAGAATACCTTTCACAAGATTACCTTTTAACAAAGTAGCTTTTAAAACAATATCGTTTAAAAAAGTACCTTTTAAAGGGATACCTTTTAAAAAAGAACCTTTTAAAAAAGTACCTTTTAAAATGTACGTTTTCAAGAAGTACCTTTTATAAAACGGTCTTTTCAAAAAGTACCTTTTAAAAAAACATCTTTTGAAAAAGAACTTTGTAAAAAAGGAACCTTGCAAAAGCACCTCTTAAAAAACATATTTTAAAAAGTACCTTTTAATAAAATACCTTTTAAAAAAGTATCTTTTAAAAAAGCACCTTTTGAAGTAGTACCTTTTAAAAAAGTATTTTATATAAAAGTACCTATTAAATAAATACCTTGTAAAAAGTACCTTCTAAAAAGTACCTTTTAAAAAAGTACCTTTTAAAAAAGTATCCTTTAAAAAATATCTATTTAAAAAAGTACTATTCAAAAATAACCTTTTAAAAAAGTACCTTTTAAAAATGTACCTTTTAAAAAAGTACCTTTTAAAACAGTTGCTTTTAAAAAAGTATTTTTTAAAAGAGTACCTTTTAAAAAAGTACCTTTCAAAACTGTACCCTTTGATAAAGTACCTTTTGAAGGAGTACGTTTTAAAAAATTACCTTTAAAAAAGTACATTTTAAAAAAGTACCTTTTTAAAATTATCTTTTTTTTATGAAGTTACTTTCACAAACAGCATCTTTTAAAAAAACAACTTTTAGAAAACCTTTTAAAGGAGTACGTTTTAAAAAATTACCTTTAAAGAAGTACATTTTAAAAAGTACCTTTTTTAAATTATTTCTTTTAAAAAAAGTTACTTTCAAAAACAGCACCTTTTAAAAAAAACAACTTTTAGAAAAACTTGCTTTTCAAACATTTACTTTTTTAAAAAATTGTTTTTTAAAAAGCGCCTTTTAAGAAAATATCTTTAAAAATACATTTCGTAAAAAGTATACTTATTTTAAAAAAGTATATTTTAAAAAAGTAGTGTGTCAGAAATAAGTACGATTTAAGAAATTGTCTATCAACTATCTCTTAAAAAGTACTTTTTAAAAAAATTAACTTTTAAAACTACTATCTTCAAATAAAATAGCATGTTGAAAAAAGTACCTTGTAGAAAAGTATCTTTAAAAAAATTCTTTTAAAAAGCGTATTTTTGAAATGTAAATGTAATAAACTTTATATAGAAAAGGAGTGTAGACAGGACAGTAACATATTTTCAACATATCCAATCTATTCCTCCCCCATTGTGCTTAGTCTGGCTGGCAGAACTTTTATGCATATATTTATATGAGTGTGAAAACAGTGCAAGACAACATTGAAAAAATTAAAAGCAAATTTTAACACGGAGTAGCGAAGGCAATCATGTCAACGTGTTTAAGTCCTTATTGTCCTGGACTCTATAACCAACAGCCAATCTTTTGTTCTTGTTTTATGTTGTGTGCTTTTGTGTTGATTATATTATTTTCTTTTTTTTTTGAAATTTGTTGTTTTTGTTGCTATTGCTGCTGTAGTTCACGCGCTTGTAATTGCACTCAGAAGTATTTGTGTCTTGACACGACTTAAAAACGCTATAAGACACTATTATCCTGTAAAACAGTCTTATGTATATACTTAAAGTTTGCTGAGGAGTGAGGCCCTCTCCAATGTTTTGCCACTCGTTTGGTTTATTTTATCTTTTTATGTACTTTTGGTTTATTATGTATTATTAACCGGAATGCATGGAAAAGCAGAATGATTTGTGCACTGTGAAAAATAAATCACATAACTTAAAACCAAAGAAATAATATGTATGTATATCGTAGACGAAAAAGAAACAAATTTATGGCAACCCGAATTTTTTTCGAGCAAAGAGCTTAAAGTAAATTTTAAATAATTTTAAGATAAATAATTTTTGGTACATAATTTTTTTTTAATTTTTACTCTCATTTAATATTTGTTTAATACATATTTATGTATAACTATTTTAACAGTGTATGCTGCATTATTTTGGCAAAAACAAGTGAGTGTCTGTCTGTATATCCACTTTAGAGTGATATGCAACACTTAAGTCAACTCAAATTAAACAACACTATACACCGTCTTAACAATGAAATTCAAGAATGTACACAAACAATATTCACATACACGCTCACACTCCTTGAAACATACTGATGACCATGTACGTATATACATACCATTCAAGTAATAGCATCTCAATTCTGTTTTTTTTTTTTTTTTTTTTTTTTTGCAAATGACGACAGTCCAACATGCGACCATATGCAGTATAAAATAGATGAATGAAGCAACGTTTGAATGGATGAATGAAACGAACAATCGTAGAAAGTACATTCGTTTTACTAAATACATACATGGGCGCATACATATAAATTTATATGACAACATAGAGGGCGTTATTTACAGATTCACAACTTTGGGTTGGCAGCACTGCTGTATTTGGCATTTAACAGCTGTGCGCTAATTACGCGACTTTTCTTCGAAATAAATTCGTATCTAAATTTATTTTAATTGTATGAATTTCAATAGCAATACAAGTTTGTAAAATAAATTTTCTTGCAAAGCAGATGAAAATGGTATTGAATTGGGTCCGATCAATAAACAAATTTTGCAAGCTGATAATCACCATCACAAGGCAGCGGCGGACGCAAATGAATGGAACAGCTATTATTATTAGTCAAAGCATACTATTTAAAATACTCGCATGAGTCCTGAAAGAAATAGAAAAGGAGCTACGTTAAAATATACAGAAAATAAAGTCGAGACTAAATTCTGTTTAAGAAGGCACAAAAGAATTAAATAAGAATAATGACTATTAAGTGATCGATCATTTGTTGACCGAAACTTCGGTCAAAGCTTTCTATCAAGTTCTTAAGGCACAATATGAAAAAATTTATGCAAACCGTCGTGTATGTGTAAAGATTCTTACAACGCATGTTTAAAAGTATTGTAAGGGTGTCCCAGAACTTAACGTCCTCTTGAAATGGTATTGATTGTTACCATCAACAGAAAAAAATCTATCCCATGCAGCTTGAAAATTATGGGCTTTTAAGAAAAAACTTAAAAATTTGGTCAAACTGTAACCATTTTTCGGGAATTGTGGTAATTTTTACTATTTTTGTTCATTTATACTTTGGAATCGTGACGCTAAATAATATTTCTAGAACAGTCAAAAATATTGACACAATTTTACCAAGTTTTCTAGAATTATGTTAAACTATGAACTTTAAATTCTAATAATTTGTCGACTTTGAAAGGAGTTCCTTTATGAAAAATGTACTAAAGTGTTTTGGCAAGTGCTGTTAAGAGTTTGCGCTTTTAATCAAGATTGTAAAATGGTACAATACTTGATAGTTGCGTACTAAGAGAAAACTAATAAAAAAATAAAATTCTCAAGCAGTCCGAGGTTTGCTAGCCCAGTTTACTCAGGTTCTTAATTTTACAGCATGATGATGATTAATGATGGGTTAGCCATAATCTGGTTACTTGAGGTTTTTATTTTTTTTTTTTTTTTTACTCTTTTTTTAGTATGAACGAGCAAGATTTGTACCATTTAATAATCGTGATTAAATGCTGGAACTTTTAATAGCACTTGCCAAGGCACTTTAGTACATTTGTTTTTAAAGGAGGGCTTTTTAAAGTCGAAAAATTTTGAAATCGACTGCGAGAATTAGCCACCTGATGATTACCTTTTGCACAGTTTGGTTTGACATTTCGAATGGAATGGCAAATTGTTTAAGTTTTTATCAAAATGATGGTTCTGTTCGTTAATTGATATTGAGATTCCACTGAAAAGTTTTTCTCCAAAAAACCCATTTTTGACTGAACGGATACGTAAATAAGCAGGCTTAGAGTGAGAATTGTCCACAAACTTTTGTCGAAGCAGCATTATGTCTACAGAAAATTACTGTTTGGTGCACTTTGCGGGCTGTCGGAGACATTAGTCCATTTGTCTCTAAAAGCCGTGATGGTCAGACCATTACTGTCAATGTTGAATAGTGAAAATTGGTGTTCTAGATTGCATCTGGTACGCGCCAATTGTGACGGCCACAAGGCCGAATACATATTTAAACATTAATACTATAAAATTTTCTATGCCATATTGTACCATTTGTTTATATCAAAAATATATTTCTTTGTTTTATTATGATGTGAAGCTCTAAAACATATCCCCTATACAAGAAATGATGTGTTGGTATGAGACCTTTTGTTTCGTCTACTAAATTTTTTGTTTGCTTGCTTGTTATTGTAAAATGGCATTCTTGTTTTCTATCGGCAATGACAGGAATCGCAATAAAATCTTGTTTACATTCTACAATTACAAACATTTTCATTACATGCTTCAGTTTGCCGCTGCATCAATTTTGTCTCTTATATGATTTCATGGGAAAAGCTAGGAATTTCAGCTTAATCCTCTTCAGTTTTGATCCCTGATTCAAAATGTCCTTGTTAATAAGACGTTACAGCGGTTGAATGTCTCTCTCTCTATCACAAAAGTTAATAGTTGTTCGCTGCTTTGTTGACTGATTGGCAGTTAAAGCCATTTGGGTTCTGTGTGATAATTCATCACAACTCCCAAAAAAAAGTTATGAAAGGATTGCTGAAACTTTTTTTCTGATTTTTGGAAATCAATGCCTTTCAAGAAGTATCATCGTAAACGATTTCTTTAACAAAGACTTATTAAAAAATTGGGTGCAGAGAGATGTTGTTTAGGGTTTATATCATTCCTAATAACAGATGGGTGCTTTGAAGTCAAAATATGTAATTTTGTTGAAATATTTTTTGGACAGATCCAATTTATTCTCTCAGATTTATCTTCTTAAGTTTTCGAGGTCTGGTAATGCAGCTTTTGCTTGCATTAAAAGCTTAAAAATTAAATGGGAAAAATTATTACCAAACCTAATTGCGAATTTTTCTCGGTTCATATCGAGCTTTGTTAGGGACCGCACTATACGAATTGTTATAGATGAGGTTGTTGTTATATACTTGGTAGCAAATATTATAAAATACTTTTTATGCAACATAATTAATTTAATCTAGCATTTATTGTTTAGTATATTTTAGTACAAATGAAATTTTCTTCACTTCAAATAAACCTTTCAACCTTTCATATTATTATACCTTTAGATAAAGCGGTTTTATTTCAATAGACCGCAAGGCTCCGTTCTTTCTCCTACCCTATTTCTTATTTTCCTCAACGACCTTCTATATCAAATTTCCAACCCTATCCACAGCAGAGTTTTCCATTCGTACTCTTTCAGTTATAAGGCCAGCCCATCCGAGATTGTTAACAAGAGCCAAATTTGAATGAGTTACTGAATAGTGACCTTTTATTAATCTCCGAATTGGATCGTAAAAACAAGATCGTATTTGATGCTTGTAAGACCCAGTGTTGCTTATTAGCACACAAACACACGACTGCAAGTGCTGATTTATCTGTGCTCATGGATGGTATAAATATTGAGGAATAGGATGCTCTTGATGTTCCTCGAATGATGATTCAATGTGATGTTCGTTGGACTGGACACATTTTTTATTTTTCATCTTGGACCAGCACTCAGGTGATAACCCCCACACATGCAGTGCATTGTACTAGAACTAGGAAAAAAGGTTTTGATGAAGAGGAAAGAGGGAGTAATGTTTGTGGAGGTTATCTTTAACAACACGAAAGAATAAAAGAAACTCTATTACAGCATTTAAAATATTGGAATTAAATTAGTTATAACTGATCAGTGCCCAGTGTACGTACCTTTGACACTGCTCATATTAGCAAAATTTAGTCCAACACCTTCCACACTACAAGGTAACGAAATGCATTTTGTTATGTCTCTAAAGAAGCGCTCAAGTGTTTTGGTTTTCTGAAACGGTATAAGAAGTACATGACTCCATCTGATCTCCTTGCTATTTATACCGCCTGTATTCAACGGAAAATTGACTACAACTCACATGTTTGGGCCGGTGCCTCAAAGTCTAGTTTGGGGTTACTCTACCGTGTGCAGGAGAGGGCGAAGAAGCTTATTGTGACTGTAAGGTATCTAACTGTATTGAGTCCCTTTCTCAACAGGAACAGGTTTTGTTTGACGTATTTCAAACATTAAGGTATCTAACTGTGTTGACTTTCTCCCCCCGGGGAACAGGTTTTGTTGTAGCAAATAAAACTCTAGAAAGCCGCACGACTTGACATTGTGTTGACTTCCGAAGCCCTTATCAAGGATATAAATTGCCAGATCAGCATTGCCCTCGGGGGTTCTGCAGTTCAACACGGGCTGATCATGGTTTAGGTGCCTACCTTGTCTGAAACGATCTGGCTGTGATTTAAACCCAAAACGCAGGAAGGGGGAGTTAGTATCCCTGATAAGTGTATGGAACGTGGTTTTTTTCGGGAACTAACAACCTTCCGAGGGTCTCTTGTCCTTACAACAGACACCTGTACTGTAAGGAGCCAGTGTTGATGGTTGACGGATGAGTTGGTTTATAGGCTGATGATCTTAGTGGGCTTCGATCTACCAACTCATTAAGCCTTGGCTTCCATTGGTTGCTGGGAAATTGCATACAGGATAGATTAGAAGGCCGGAACTGCTCAACAGGAAATTGTTCATATGGCAAAAATTACTACCTGTGTAACCCTAGTTAGCCACACGGGGGCGCTGGTGAAACGTGAATTATTCACTCCGTGGAATTGGTCCATCAGTAGATAAGGCCGTAAAGGCAGTGGCTGATGTAAATCTTTTTCACTACTGTATGACATCTACGATCTATTTTTTTCTACTAGCACATTCCGCCATCTAAGCAGTGTTAGCTAAGTTGTACACCAATACTTGAAGTAGAAAAGCGGGTGCTACTCAAAAAAATTAAGCGAATTCAAAAAATTATTCAATACTGGAAATGCTATTAACTCACTGAATTTGCTAAGATCTTTTTGCTTAATGAAAATATTAATTTCATTAACTGTTTCGTTTTTTTAGTGACGCTATTGCCCTTGAGAATAGCCAATGAACACCTCTATCCAAGTAAATTTTTTACGAGAGGGATATGCCGCTTGGGTGTGTTCTTTTGCCCATTACAAAATGTGTACCGATCAAATATTTGCACAGAGCGATTGATGCACCTTAAGAATCAAACTATAAGTGCCAATTTCACGATAGCGAAGCTGTTAATTACATTTAAAACAATTAATTACATTTAGAACAAAAATAACATTCAAAATTTTGTTATTGTTTTTAAATAAAAAACAATACATTATTTAAAAAAAAAATCTAAAACCAGATGATAAATTAGATTTTAGAAATAGTTATAAATATGGAATACAAGTAAATGTTTTAACATAAACGTGGAGTTTAATTCAGTGAGAATTTATAATTTAAAAACACAAACCTTTGCTTTTGTTTTTACTCCTTTCTTTCTTTTGTCCTTAACAACCAGAATTATTTTGTTCATGGAATTGCACGAGCAATAATTAAAAAAAACATTTGATTTCACATGGCAATCTTATTTTAATATAAATATCAATTGCTTGCTGCCTGTAAAGGTAATTAAAAACCAGAATTTTTTCCTTTAAAATTACGATGTTTAAACGCTTGGGACAGTCTCATTCAACACAGTTCTCTACGTGCATGCAACTGTTGTATTTATGCGTCACAACAATAAATAACTGCCAGCAAGTCTGTAAATAAATACATTTTGTATGTACATACACATGTGTGTATTTTTTGCATAAATTGGTTTTATTTCAAGAATCCCAGAAAACTTTTTATAACGTTTTTTATCATGTGATAAGTATATTTTATTTAAATGCTGTTTTGAGTTTTATATATAGAAAACTCGATAACTCTTTATTTCATGTTTCTAATATTATATATGATGGTATCTTTTTAAAATTTCAAAAAGCTAACGAGTGCAATTTAAACAGCTGACACTCGAGTGCACACTCGTTATCGTGTACTGTAATCTCAAACTACGATAGTAAATGTTCGTTAACGACTGCAGTAATCCCAGCAAAAAAAATTACGAACAGTTTTACTCGATCACGTATGCTGTAATTCGGCCCCAGTTTATTGGGAAATTTGTTACTCAATTCTGTCATAAAAGGCGTGGCCCAACTTGTTTAAACCAAAGAGAGTTTGGTTCTGGAAATAAAAACTCTTTCTACACCTTTAAGTAACGGTAAGATCGTTTTCTTTGAAAAAGTAAAGCCCGACAATAAAACTTGGCGAAACTGCACACCACACTGTAATTCGTAGTGGATGTAATTGCATCTGATGGGTTAGAATTACTCCATATTCGATAATTTTGTTTGTTAACATTGTCGTTTAAATCAAAATATACCTCGTCAGACATAAAAATGCAGTTCAAGATGTTTTCATCCTCTGACACCATTTGAATGATCTTCTCACAAAATTCCAAGCGAATCGAGAAGTCTCTAGGATTCAGTTTGTTTGTTATATGGAAATAAGTTTAAATCTTGGTGCAAAATTGTCTGCAATGACTGTCTGTTGACACCCATTAAAGCAGATAAGCTCCTTGTTGAATGCGTCCGAATTGAGGGATATCGATGAAAAGGCCTTCTTGCGATTGTGCCATGCTGGGCAAAATTCTTTACGACCCTCATTATACCCCATCTATTAGGAGGAGTGCCGCCAAACGTGCGCCTATATTCTCTTTGGACGGAAACAACGGACTCTAAAACGTGAAAACGTTGCACTATCCAAATTCTGGTTTCATTTTCCCAATTCTCAATTTTAGTTAAACTTAAAGATCAAACTATAAAATACACAGAAAATAAGTTATTACGTTTTTCTTTTGGCAGCAGCTTTCATCAGCCACCCTGTATTATAGAAAGTGAAAGGAAAATATTAAATTTATCAAATATTATATTTAGCACAAAATTAGCAACTAATTTTAAAATATCATCTATGTGATCTGATAAAAAAAAACCAAGTTCATAAGCTACGTATGTTCGATTTTCGATTCAGAAAGGCAACACTGCTGGCAGGAAACATACGGCTGGAAAACTAATTCTCTCCGTAATGCGTTGTACGAAGCACTTGGCAATTTACAAAAATGGATGAGCTCTGCACAATGAACGTGTCTTGCATAAAAATATGCGGTTTTCGGGAACAAGTTCCCTGATTTCGTAAGAAGATCGGATGTAGTGAAGTACATCTTATACCATTCAAAAAACCAAGACATGTGAATGCTCTTTGGACACATGAAAAATGTGTTCAGTCCATCGAACATCACACTGGACATTCATTTTAAAAACATCAGGAACATCCGATTTCCCAATTTTTATACCATCCACGACTACAGACGAAGCAGCATTTGTGTTATTAAACAACCCTGTTTTTACAAACCCATTCGAAGATCATCACTTCCCTCCCAATAACCATCATATCCCTCTATTTTGTATATCACCTCTCCATTTTTAGGCAAACACAAAGGGAACAAATAACGATCCAACTGAGCTGGAGAACTGAAGTATACTAAGGTATCCAGCGGCCTAACCTAAATCTTTATTCAGTGCGAACAATCTTTTTATAATGGTGGAAAAGTCAAAAAATGTCATGTGAAATAATTTGAGTGTTCGTTTCTGCACGCAAATTTTACTTTCTGGCATATGACATTAGATGAGCCACATCGACGCAAACTCTATAACATCAAGAGATATGGCACCTTTTTATGTTTTTAAATAGTGCTTTAATCGGTAATTGTATTCATGAATTAATAAAAAAAAAAACTTTATTTATCGCTTATGTGTCAAATTTTTCTAATTACAATATTTTTATACCAAACAAAAAAATTATAATTAATTATAGTAAATTTTAAATACCAACATTATTTTTAATGATCATGTATTGGTCTGGTGGGCAAGAGTAAAAAACAACACTAACAGCCAGTGTGAACCTACCGTATAAATATTTTTTCGTAGTAAATATTTGCATTAATTATGAGGCTTTTTTGACAATATTTCACAAATTTGTGTATTGTTTTACTTCGGTATGTATCCAATAAAAACTATTTTTGAGTGAATGTTGACTTTGTGTGTTTTTATTTGCCTTTATTCAGGCTTTCAGTTTTAAGTGCGACATGTTCGAAAAAAGTTAATATATTGACTTATTTATACAGACATTTAATGCTGAGCTCATCACAAATATAAATCTTTTTCGCAGTTCACTGCTAGAATAAAAAATAAAAATCCAGTTGCATGAAATTGTTTTTATTATAATAATAGCAAACATTTTTATTTCAATTTAAACATAATTTAAAACACTGAAATTCATTTCTAACAACGAATGTATATGTTTATCCCAACATTTTTATTAGTAATTAAAAACTTATGGCGATTTCTTTTCTTAAAAATAAAATTTTACATGTGATTAGGCAACATTTTTAAGTGCCTACCCGATTTTTAAGGAGTGTTATATATTCTATGTTTACAAAAGAACACAAAATAGAGTTTTTAACAATAAAGTGCAATTAGCGTTTCAGTTTTTATACCAAAACTCGCTGTGTTGAAAAAAACGTTAGCATTACTAATTTAAAACATATATTAATAAATTTACAGCCTTTTTTCCTTTTATATTTGTTTTTAAAATAACTATCAATAAATTATAAATTATTAAACAATTATTTTGCATAAAACATAAATATAAGTAGGTCAGTATAAGTCAGCACGCAGATTGGTAAAAAGGGCAATAGTTCACCTTGTACTTGAAGTTAGAGGCAAAATATGCTTCATTTATTGCCCTTCTTCATGCAGCATATTTAGAAAAGAACACGTTTTTTATTTATACTGCTGCCTAATTTTTAGAAAAGAACATAAAAACCAGCAAAGGGTAGAATAAATGTAACATTTTTGTTAGAAAAGAAAACGCCATTAAAGTTAATTAAATACTTCAATCCTCAAGAACATCAGTAGATCTGCTTATTGTAATTTAATTTCCATCAAATAATTTAAAGCATGTATCATGACGGGGAAGATTCTTTTGAAAAAAAATCTAAGCACGTCCGTCCATGACAGAACTGTCAGTGAAAATACTAATATTTTTTACCTCATACTCATTATGTATTGTACTTAGCTATAGCGGGGAGCGTTCTAATTTCTAGTTTGGTTCATAAGTGCTGGATATCTCTTACTGAGATAGCTGATAGAATTGATTTACATCATTACTTGCCTTGACGGTCTTGTCTGATGATGGACCAACTTCACGAGATGAAATATTCACAATTCTCCAGTGCCAACTTGTGGCTTGCAAGGCTCATACAGGTCGCAATTTTTCCCCATAAGTTTGTAGCCTTGATGAAGAGTTCGAGCCTTCTAATCTTTCCTGTATGCAGTTTCACAGAAGTTACCGGAAGATAAGGATTACTGGGTTGGTAGGCCGAAGTCCTACCAATGCACCCGTCTTACCTTCACCCTTGGTTCCTTACTTTACAGGTATCTGTTGTAAGATGTCGGGGGGTTATTAGCCCCCGAAATCCGGCAGTGCACCATAGTTATCAGGGAAACTAATTTCTCTTCTTGCTAGAATGTTGCAGCCATGGTAGACACCCCAAGCAAAAAACCCTTCGGGGCTTTGCTGATCCCCGTTCTGCCAATCAACACTTGGTTAGGGTTTCGGAAATCCAACACAACATAAGTCATACGGCTTCCTAGAGTTTTATTTGCTACAAAAAACACGGGTATCCTTCCCCTCTATGCGCCAGAAAGCAGAGTACCCAGGTTTGGTGTAGGCCAAGGTAAAACTTGCTCCCCGGAGGGATTTCTTACTCAGATAGCAAGTCACTAAAATCTGATGTTTTTCTGAGTTCCCGGAAATATTGTAGAGGACGAGCTGGCAAAAACCGTGTCCCATTTGCAGCACAGAAGCATCGCTAGGTTGACAGTAGTCTGGCTTAAAAGTTATAAGAACCAAGTGCAGCGTCAGTTTGTAAGGGTTGCACAGGATTGCAGTAAGGTTACCTCTAGAGTAGGGCGGATAAGATGGCCTGTGGATCGTTGGGCGACTAGGATCCTGATGGAGGTTTTTACAGAACATTGTCACATAGGGAAGCATGCATGTTAAATCTTCAATTTAATGATTTCTGTAGAAGTTACACGGATAAGGAGATAATATTGAGTACTTCTTCTGCCGGTAAGGATGGAACGATACCACTAAGGTATCGATACTTACACTCACAGCATCGATCGCAAAGCATCGTTAAATACTTGTACCATTTGATTTATTCACACGATTAGAGGCAGGGAAGAGCACATGGAGCCAAAATCAAAATCTTTGTTATGGACTTCATCATCTTTTGATGATGGCTGAAAATAGAGTGTCTTAATTAAGATCCCGGAAGCAAAGATTTTTAAAACACAGGAATTCTATCATAGCAATTCTTCTGCTGCATTCGTCCAATAGTTTGCCTTGTAACTGTGTGGCACATACAATGGATGATTAAAAACTTTATAGCTTCGATGTAAGACAATTTATCATTAGTATAATCTTCGATACAGTCAAATAATTCAACTTTAAAGATTCTTTAGTGTCAAATTCGAGTGAATTTATGATCTCCACGATTTGTTTTAGTATCTCAAGGTCGTGACCGCAATCTTATCGTTTTTTTTTATGAAAAATAAACATACGCCCGATTTTGGTTGTCCCGATTGTATTTTTCTGTTAATAAACCAAATTATAGTAAAAATGGTATCCAGTTCAGTTTTTTTGTCTCTCCAAAAATTTATTATGCACAATAACTATCTTAAGTAATAAAAACACCTTTCTGCGATTTTAAGTCTGAGACACAAACAGAACGTTGTAGCTAAGATGTAGCATCTTAACCAAACTGCCTGTGCTAAGACGTTCTGTAAAACAGCACCTCATGAAGGCTTGCTGATCCCCATTCTGCTAACTAAACCTTGATAAGCGTGTTCAAAAACCCCAACACAAGCTAAGTAACGCTGGAGGCACCTATGGGTTTAATTTGATAATCAATTAAAGACTCCTACCTTTCCATATCCCATTAGGTTTATTGCCAGCTTTATGACCGACTTAGGAATACGCCACAGAAAAATCCTCTCTCGTAGGGACGCAAACTAGTCCTTAAAAACGTACGATTTGACTTTAACAAGCCTTTTCTTGAGTGGATTTTCTGCAATCATAGATTTATTTATACCAATACGGCACAACTGGCTAGATCCTCTAAAAGCCTTAAAACCAAGGCTGTTGCCATGGATCAGCGCCATCTAAGAAGTCAAGTATGCCATACATAATAACATGAGTCAGTCTTTCACCCTCAGTTTGTATTGCTCCATTTCAATATCTACCCATCCTATATTATTTTAGTTTTCAGCAACTAAAATAACAATCAAGCTCAAATTAGAGGAGTAACACATATTGATTGGCATTACACTAACACGTGCAGTAGAGCAACTTCTAGGATGGCTGCCGTTTTCATAACCTCAATATCAAATCTGCTTGTGGTAAGTTATGCCACTTGGCAACATCTTGATTCTGAAGTAGGCCATAGAGGTATTATATATCTCACTAATAAAGGGGCAAAGTTAACTCCAATGCCGTTACGACAATCTCGGAGAAATTGCATGGCCTTAAAAAACGTTCACTAGATTAGATCAGAGTGTCACATGCTGCCAGTTTCATGAAACCAGACCACTTGGATCTTTCAGTAGTCCCTTTGTGTTACTTGAGCGATATATATATGTAGCCTATGAAATAGAAAAAATGGATAAAAGCTTCCAATCCATACACCAAGCATTTCGATATATCTGCTATGCTGTGCAGGATCGGTTCGCTCAGATACATCGCTCTCATAGAGCAGAGAGCCGGATACCGGCAGATAGGGATGAAACGGTACGAGTAAATACAAGTAAATACTCGATACTTTTCCTTCGATATCAAATACATTTGATATCGATGCTTTACTACCGAGCGCCAAGTAGGTATCGATCAAAAGTACATGTATCGTTCAGAAATACTTTTTTTCTTATTACTCACTGTAGTCCCGGAGGTGGTTTAAGGCCCTTAAAGTGGTGCAAATACTGGTGATTTGTTATAAGGCTGATGCTGTTTATGGACGTTTAGGCCAACAACTTGCAAACCATTGGCTTCCTCTTTGTGTCTGAAAAATTCCATACAGGAGGGACCAGAAGGCCCAAGCTCTTTAGCAAAGACTTTGTTGCTACAAATATATGACACAAAGTTGCCAGCTGTGTGAGCCTTGCAAGCCATATAGAGGTGATGGTGAGCTGTGAGATAGTTCAACCCGTAGAAATGGTCCAACATCAGACTAAGCCAACATAGAGGGTGCTAGTGTAAATATATCCCAATATACGGCAAATTCAAGTCACTTCTGCGATAACTATACTCTTAAATCATTCATTCAAAAAGTGCAACCTGGCGACCGCTGCATGGCACTGGAGCTATCCTATTGAAGTCAATTTTGACCGCAAAGAAAACAGAAAAAAAACAGTGACCCAATTCCCGCACCAAACTGAAAATATTTGTAAATGCGTTGTCGCTTTGTCCACTTTATCGGTTATGAAGGGCTTATGCCACCTTGCCATTAGCAACTCAATAGTAACCAACGTTTTGCATTACCATGTACACGTGCCTTAACCGCCAATCTTTTAAGCTGCCAGCAAGTTCATTGCCTCCTAACATATCTTGTAAAAATATAGTTAAATGGACGTATAATAGAATTTAAAATATTATAAATAATTTATAATAGAATTTAAAATATTATAAAAATAAAACACACAATTCAATTCACTACACCATGAATAAATAAATAAATAAATTCAATCATCCAATTCTTTTATTCCTCTCTCTCTCTCCTCTCTCAGCCAACGGCGATATGTAGATAACCGTAATATGGATTACGAATACCCCAAAAGCTGAAGAATGTGGGAGGGGAGTATGCATACGAATATGAAGGATATGGATTATAATAAGCACCACTAATACCACCATAACCGGTATACAAATTGCCATAAGGATATGAATTGTATAAAGAACGTGTCTGACGGCGCAATCCTGCCAACTTTTGCTGGTGTTTTAAAGGTTGAAATGTTGATAATGAAGCTGATGATGATGTCACAACTGGCTGTATATACGAGTACATGCCTGTAGATACAGATAATGATGTTGTTGATGATGATGACGATGATGCTGCAATCGATATCTCTTTAGCAACAACATCATTTTCAATGGGAAATAAATCCGTCGTTGTTTTTGTTAAAGCATCACTAGAGTTTGCGGTTGCAATGACAGCCTGAACGTTTCCAGTACTTGAGAGTGTCGCAGACGATGACGACAACAACGGTAGTAACGATAATAGTGACGATGACGATATTGTGGATGACAATAAATCACTGGCAGTTGCAGAGATTGTTGGTAAATGATGTGTTAAAGCGAAAATGTACACACAGACAAGACGACTGCGTACTATTTTATGCATCTTGTTTTTTGCTTTTATTTTTTTCACTCTCGTTGAACTTTTCACAAAAATTTAAATTCAACAACAAAAAACACTCAAAAGCTACAAAATTGTATTTTTTGCTTTTAACCGGATTAATTCCAGATAAAAAGCAACGTTATTTTCGTTAATACTTCGTAACGAAACTGTTACCACCAGCGGCACAAATTTATTTATTTATACTTGCGGCTGTTTCACTCAGTTGACCAAATATCTTCATGACAATTTTATTAAAATTTTATTAAGAATAAAACAAAAGAATATCTACAACCAATTTTAATACAATGGCAAATTTTTATTACATAAGGTGTTAAAAAAAATTAAATGAAAATTATTTGGACTAGACTAAATAAATCTATTATACGAAAACAGCGAAGCTCAGCAGCAGCGGGTGTTGCTGCTGCTGTCTGTCAATTACGCAGAATAAAATTAAAACTTTTCAAGTTCAAAAAGTTAATTTAATTATTAAAATTATACACAATACTCACTGCAACTTTTGGCACCTGAAACTAAAAATTTCAATTTAAATTAAACTTTCATAAACATTTTTCGGAAGTAAACGCTTTATTTTAGGAAGCAAGTAATTTTGATCTAATTAAATTTATTACTGATTATCGCGTTTTCATATATTTAAAATTCTAGGTGTTATTAAAAAATGTTTATATATACACACATACAAACATATAGCACATACATGCTTTCACACACGAGAATAACAATTTTCGTTCTATTCAATACACACCAAACTACTGCAAACAATTTCTACCAAAAATTTGACTAAAAAGGGGCAAAAATGTCATGCGAGATCGCAAATGGCGTTTTATTGCAATATTATATATTGTGAACTAAACAGAATACAAACAGACAAACAATGGAGAGCTCAGAGCGTAGAATAATTGTGTCGATTTTGAAAAAGGCGATTTTGGATCGAAAATCCTCATGAGCCACAAGGTGCATTTTTATTTAAATGGTTGATTGAGTAGGCTTTTTAATCGTGTCTACTTTTATTTATTTATTTTATTTATTTATTGGTACACCTATACAACAAGTCTCGGAGTCTTACGATATTTGTATGTGATTTACAAATCGTTACAATTTTTTTTGTCATAAGTACAATTACAAAAAAATTTAAATAAAACAATTTAATATATGAAATCTAACATGAAGTGATTAACAACCAGTAAGAGTGTAGTATGTTCCGCTGGGCCGAATCTAAAATACCCTTCACCATAGTCACTTAGATATAAAGTATATATTACAAATTTTAACTAAATATGCTCGGATATATATGGATCGATATCGGGAAAAAATTGTTTGCCTTCTAATTGACATGCCAAAAAGGTAATGTTTAATGGAAAAATCGGTTTAGGCTATAACTAGAATATATTCATATATGGACCGATATCGGAAATTTTCATTTTCTGTATTTAAGTCACCTGGTTTTATAACCAAAACCTTAAAAGCAAAAAAAATGTTTCATGGAAAAATAGGTTTAGACTATATCTCGGGTATATATGGACCGATATCGGAGTTTTTCATTTTCTGTATTTAAGTAACCTCCTTTTATAATAAAAACTGCTTTAAAGCAAAAAAAATTTTTATAGAAAAATCGGTATCGGTACTATATATATCGATATCGAAAATTATCATTTTCTGTATTTAGTAACTTCTTTATATTACCAGAGCTGCTTTTAAGCAAAACAAAAATTTGTTTAAGTTCACTTGCTCGACACTTTCATTAAAAAATCGGTTTAGGCTATATCTCGGGTATATATGGAGCGCTATCGCTTTTCATTTCCCATATTTATATAACCTTGTTTCATTACTAGAGCTGCTCTTAAGCAAAAAAGTTGTTTAAGTTCGCTTACGCGACATTCTCATCGAAAAATTCGTTTAGGCTATATATCGGGTATATATGGACGATATCGAAAACTTTTTTTTTAGAGTTAAGTGACCTCCTTTTACGAGTATTATCAGAACTGCTTTTAAGCAAATAAGAATTGTTTCATGAAAAAATCGGTTTAGGCTATATCTAGGGTATATGTGGACCGATATCAGAAATTTGCATTTTCTGTATTTAAATCACCTCCTTTTATAACCAGAACTACTTTTAAGCAAAAAAAATTGTTTCATGTAATAATCGGTTTGGACTATATCTAGGCTATATATAAACCCATAGAGGAATTTTTAATTTTCTGTATATTAGTAACCTCTTTTTTAAACAAAACTGCATTTAAACAAATAAAATATTTTTCACGGAAAAATCGGTTTAGGCAATATCTTGGGTATACATGGGCCGATATCGTAATTGTCTGTATTTGGTAACTTCCTTAACAGAACTGCTTTCAAGCAAAAAAAATTGTTTAAGTTCCCTTGTGCGTCATTTTCATGGAAAAGCCGTTTGTCTCTGGTATATACATATATATATATATATATATATATATATATATATATATATATATATATATATATATATATATATATATATATATATATATATATATATATATATATATATATATATATATATATATATATAGATGGAACGATATTGAACATTTTCATTTGCTTGCTTGGTTTTCAGCGCCTAGCTAGCTTGGCTTTTGCGCTTAGGCCATTTGAAAATAAGTTAGAGAAATAGCTGAATTTCGCCCGCTTTATAAGTTTATTTACTTCCTTTCTAGCATTAATATATTGTTCATGTAGATGATAAATTCTAAAATATGTTGCCCGTTTATATGCCTAACCATCATTTAATCTCCTTCTTATGTCTTCTCATTAAACCATGTCTTAGTAGTTGTTCTTTATAACGGTTTTTACTGGTACAGAATTTGCGAAAATTTCAACTAAATTTTTCTCCAGAAAATTTAACTTGACCATCAATAAACAAAATCTTCGTTTCTGGGGCACGCGTGTGATGCATGAAACATTATATCCACTCAAGGCCACTGTGTGGTGCGGTGTTCCCGTGGGAGGAGTGATTGGACCGTAGTTTTTTAAGGACGCCATCGGCAATACAGTTGTTGTCAAAGTTCTCAACGTACGTTTAAAATTGCTCAACTATTAAAGTTTTGCTCATAAGACTACATGTATTTGAACTTGGTTATCAGGTGAAAAAGACAACGTATAACGTACGATGGGTTCTATGTGCCATGGCCTTAACACTAAAAGTACTAAACTGGCAAGGCTGCATTAAAGAATTATACTAATATATAATACACACATATATAAATAAATGTTTTCTTTAGACAAACTAACAACTTGTCTAAAGAGTTTTTTATAAAAATCTTTTACTAAAGACAAGTCCATTGTTTGTGCTGCAAAAGCTCTGCCTAAAAATAAAAATCGATGAGAATTTGCTGTCAAACTTTTGTTCCAGTCGTGTCTCAATTTGCGGACTAGAAAAGGTCTGCTTGTAAACAGTTGTGTTGGTGTGTATTATATAAATATTTAAAAAAATTTAATGTGCTTCTTTAAAATCAAATAAGTTTGAGTCGCTTTCTTAAAAATGACATCATAAAAAATTAAATAGCTTTCTAGTTACGTGCAGCCTACGTCGCTGTCAATGCTGTCACAGCTGACAAGCAGTATGTGTCAGCAACAATACGCTTTGATGTAAAATGAAACATAAAAATTTTATAATAATGTCGTAATAAAATAGTAAGAATAGGAAATAAAACTAAATAAAAAATAGAAATAACTTTATTTAAGTACATATATAGAATATGTGAATAGGAATGAAAAAGGAATTTTCTAAATAATAATTATATTAATAATAGATGCAATGAAATGTGGAACACTTTACAAGATACCAGATATGGCTGTAATATAAACTAGTATCTTTATTTAAAGTAGTGACAAAAGCGGAACTTTTAATATATCCTTTTTGGCTGCTGTTGATCCTAAGTTAATCTTGCCTTTATAATAAATTAATAAAATAATGTTATTATATAAATTATAGTGATTAAATAATCTAATAAGTTAATAATGTCGATAAAGATATACAGCATAACTCTTACATTTACTGTTTCTGTCAATAATTCTAAAAATTTTTGGAGGGTAGACATCTATTATTATATTTCAGTCTTCGATAGATGCCAAAGTGTAAACACACATTTTTTCAGTCACTAATTTTTCAGTAATTATGACGAATTTTGGATGTTTTGCGATGATATGTGATAACCCGCTCTCATTTCATACGATCAACATACTCAATAATAAATAAATCCTCAATAAACATGTGAACGATGATTTATGCGATTTAAACGTGGTGATTTTGACACAGAAGACAAGGAGTCTTGAAGATTAGCAATTAGAAACATTACTCAGCGAAGATTGTTACCAATAGCAAGAAAAACTATCATTATCATTGGGAGTCACACAATAAGCCATTTCTCTATGTTTAAAGGCATTGGGATCCATTCAAAATCAAGGAAATTATCCCAGATGAGTTCAAGCCGAGACACGTTGAAAGATCAAAGAAGTCATATTTGCAAACTCTTGACCAAGCCTAAAAAGTTATATGTAAATCTCGGCCAAATCCAGGCCGAAGACGAATATCCATGACACCAAGGCCAATATATTTGACTCAAGGACACAATCTTTCGTCATGACAACGCTAGGCCACATGTGGCAACACCGGTCAAAAACTATTTGGGAAACAGTCGATGAGAAGTTTTTGCTTACCCGCCTTATAGCCCCTTCTGACTACTATTTATTTCGATCGATATAGAACGAACTTATCAGAAAAATTGGCCAGTAAAAATTTTGAAGAATTTGTACCCTCATTTTTTGTTCTCTAGCGAGTGAAAAAGATATACATCAGCACCTATTTTTACGGCCTTATCTGATGATGGACCAATTCTACGGAGTGAATTGTCCATGATTCACAGCGTCTACATGTGGCTTACCAGGTAGCAATTCTTGCCATATATTTGTAGCCATAGGCGCAACCCCTTGTTAACGAGATCGGGCCTTCTAATCCGTTCTGTATATAATTTCCCAGCAGCCAATGGAAGACAAGACTAATAAGTTGGTAGGCCGAAGCCCACTAAGAGCATCTGCCCTTAAACTAACACACCCGTCAAACCATTACCACTTGTTCCTTACACACCTCGGCGGGTTGTTAGCTCTCGAAAACAGCCTTGCACCAACAATTATCAGGGATAAAAACACCCCTTTCCTGCGTCTTTAGTAAATCTACCAGAACATAGCCAGAAAGTTCCAGCCAAGATAGGCACCTCAACCATGATCAGCCCGTGTTGAACTGCAAGCAGAACCCCCCGGGGAAATGCTGATCCCCGTCTTGCGGCTTCCTAGAGTTTTAGTTGCTACAAAAAACGAGGGTCTCCTTCCCCTCTATACCCGAAAAACAAAGTGCTCTGATTAGAAATACGCCGAGGCAAAACCTGTTCCCCGGGAGTTTTATTCTCTAGTGACGGACTTTTCTTGCTAATTTTTTTATGTCCATGAACATTTACAACATTTTCTAAAATTGGGCATATCTAGTACAAGATATCTGCCGGAAAGGTAGTAGTATACTCGCGGTAATTCAATTGTAATGCTGACTGTATGCGATGAAGCATCGTCTTCTTGATAAAATATGTTAATCAATTCCGAAACATGCAGTTGTGGCGTTAAAAAATTTTCAATCACATCACGATAACATCGCTCCCCATTCACGGCTTGCGTGAAGCCGTTTTCATTTTCAAAGAAATAACGTAATGACTCCTCCTGAGCAAATTGCGCACCAGACTGTAACTTTTAATGGAGAAAAAGGTAGCTAATGAGTAATTTGAGTATTTTCCATTGCCCAGAACCGACTATTCTGTTTATATACATATTAATTCAAATGAAAATGTGCCTCATCAGTCATCATGATTTTTTCATGAAAATCGACAATTGATAAAATGATTTAACGAGTAAAACACGTTGGTTTATCAAATATTTATCAACAATAAATTTCTACTTCACGACTGCCAAATATGAACTGTAAAGACTGATGTCGGCAAAACAGATAGGTACCTTCCCAACGAACACTCTGTATCTGCTGACATTTTAATTCCAACACACCAGCACCACGCGTCTTATCAATGAGTATTTTCCATATGCTTGCAGTTTTAATTACGACCCATTTAAGTATCGTTTAAACCGGAAGTTTATTTTACACCAGGCATTTATGACACAACAGACATGTAATCTGTAGTTACCATTTGTCATTTGTGCGTAGAAAAGTAACTAGATAGCCCCAAATAAAATAACTTATGGGATTAAATCACAATGGGCCAATTAAGTGAGCCATTACTTGAAATCATTCTTTGATCAAAAGTATCTTTGAATAAAACAATTGTAGCGCGAGCTACGAAGAATGTAGCTCTTTTTTGTTAGACTACAGTTTAGCAAATTTATCAATACAACGAGAGACATAATAAAGTGATTATACAGCTTCACAATGAACGACCTCATGCTGCGAAAGTAATCAAGATATATTGGGAAACGTTCCTCGCTCGGACTATCACTTGTTTCGATGAATGACACAAGGCCTAGCTCACCAGATATTCCGGTCTTATGAAGAACTAAAAAATTGGATCGATTCGAAAAGACGAGAAGTTTTTTCAACGCGGGTTTCATACGCCACCCGAAAGATGGAAGTAATTAGCAGCCAGCGATACTGTAAAAAAAAATTTATCTCTATTCCAAACAAAAGCGGAGTAATAAATTAAACAAGATTACATAATTTACTAAAGTGTACCTTTTCATAACCTAAGAGGGGATCACACTAAACGCTTAAACAGAAGGCATAACAAAACGCCTCTAGCACCACTGACTTTAACATTTTGTCTGAATATATATTTTTTTAATAAACTTTAATGAACCAAAAACAGTATTTATAAACAAGACCATTAATAAAAATGTCAATTTTAAATGCATCCATCCATTCATGCTCAGCAAATTTTAAAACATACGCAATTTCCTTTTCAAACAATTTCTATTATAAATGCAGGAAAGTCATATTAACATTTATGTATCTATGTATTATGTATGTATGTGTATATGTACAATATGTGTGTATGCATGCTGTTTATCCAGTTACAGCTTTAGGATGTTGTTTATTTTATGATAAAAACAAAAACTCAGTTACTTCCTCATTCAATTTTTTATTAAAAATAAAGATGTCAATTACTTACATTTATAATTATGAAAATTAAGTTTGTGAAAATCTCATTTTGACTAAAGCAGAAGAATATAATCAAAATGCAAGTCGCAGAGCATAAGCTGTGCATAAAACTAAGAAAAACTACTTACAACTACTTATTCGTACAAAAATGTTTGTGAATGAAAATTCATTTATAGATGTAAATTAAAATACAGTACCAAACGAAAAAAATGTGGCGCAAGCACGTCATTTTTTTTTTAAGATTCACAAAGCTCTGAATCGATAAAAACATTTTCTTTTTTTAAGATTCACAAAGCTCTGAATCGATATAAACGATATTTTTCCTCAGACGAGGAAAAATATCGTTTTTTAGTCGTAAAACAGCTCTGGGCTGAAGAACAGCTCTTGCGTTATCGTAATTATTTCTTAGGAAAGGTCAGGCTTGTTGTTTTTGTTGTTCGGTCTTTGAGAGTTTTACGTCTCACATGCACTGGTTAACGGTTTTCCTCAACGAACTGTATTGGTTAACAATTTTTTTAGAGGTATTTCGTTGTTAACCACTCTGCAACTTCCTATGTAAAGGCATAGGTGTTTATAGTCACAGCGACTCTACAAACGTACTGTTTATACCAACTTGGGCATATTGGCTCCGTCACCCCGACCATGCTGTGCATCCTATACTTTGCAAATTTATTTTGCAATTGTATAGATAAATAATAATAGAATATATAATAATATAATACACATACTGATGATGATGATCTGGCAGCACCCAGACGAAGAAAACTTTTTATGAGGAAAGCCAGTTTTACGTAGCGTCTCCACGTAGCAATTTTTATTGCTAAGCCAAATAACAGTACAGCGATTGCTAATTGCTTTACGTGGCTTAAACGTAATATTGCTTCATCACAAATATAACAACACGAACAATGCTGGCCTCCAAGGCGTCAATTGTTGCTGGTTTATCAGCATAAACCAGTGACTTCACGTAGCCCCAAAGGAAATAATCGAGAGGTGTCAAATCGCACGACCTTGGAGGCCAATTGACAGGTCCATTTCTCGAAATCAACTTATCGCCAAATTTTGATTTCAGTAAGTCGATGGTTGCGTTCGCCATATGGCACGTAGCGCCATCCTGTTGAAACCACATCTCCTCCGGATCAATGTCATCCATATTTTCAAACAAAAAATCATTGATCATGGTGCGGTAACGATCTCCATTGACCGTAACGCGAGCTCCGGCCTCATTTTTGAAGAAATAAGGTCCGATGATGCCACCAGCATGAAAACCGCACCAAACAGTGCATTTTTCTGGATGTAATGGAGTCTGTAGGGTCTCTTGTGGATTGATCTCACTCCATATGCGGCAATTTTGCTTATTAACAAACCCGTTAAGCCAAAAATGCGCCTCATCGCTGAACACAATTTTGCGTCTATAAGTTGCGCGAATCGACGACTGATTTTCAAAGTAAATTTGGATAATTTCGTAGCGTTGTTCAAGCGTGAGTCTATTCATGATGATTTGTCAGAGTATACTGAAACAAATAAAAAAAATGTTTCATCAAAATTTAATTTTTTGTGTTACTTTTTACAATTTAAAGTTCTATCTAGCTTAAAAAAACACCCTATACAAACAAAATACAACGTGAGAAGTTGTATGAACAACACTGTGTTTGTTGTATGAACAGAACTGTGTTTGTTATATTTTTATACCAAATTACAACAACTGTCAGCTCATTGCTTGGCAATAATTGCGCAGGCAATCAGTAGAGCAATCGTTGCGCAATAGATGCTACCTATTGCAATTTGCGGTCTACGCAACGCAAATTTTATGGACGCAATCAAATTTGACAATTACTACGTGGAGACTCTATTCGTAGGTTAAGGACTAATCAAAGTACATTAACGTCTACAAGGGGGCAGCACTAGAGCAAAATTACAACAAAAACAGACGTGTTGTAAGCTGTGATTTATCAGAAATATGTGTAAATTTTTTCACGATTATAAACTATGAATGTAATTTTTTATAATTAAAAACTATTTTTATTTCAATTATATTTATTTCAACAAAATTTTTGTAAACAATACATTTGTCATTGAGTACTTTCATTATTACCAGTAGAAAGAAACTCACACATGCCGTAGCGCTGCTACATTGTAGACGATAATGCATAGCGGAAAAAATATTTGCGAGCAGTAATGTCAGAAATGCCAAATTAGTGTTTTTTAAATATTATAAGAAGCTGACATATCCAACTGAACAAGAAGATAAAAACAAAAAAAATTATATCAAAATTTCGACCTAATCAAACTTCTTTCAAAAAATATTAGTATATATAACTATATACAACGCATATATACGAGGGCGGATTAATATTGAAGCTACCTAAGTTGAAGTAAAAATTTTTCAAAAACCATTTATTTCCCAAGATAGTCTCCTTTTAGCTCAATACACTTAGTAAGATGATTGATTATCCGATATTTTTTATACCATCTGAAAAATACGACTTTGGGAACTGTTAGTTTCGGCAATCACTTCTTCGTTTGAGATGAATCTTTTTGCAGCGAGCCATTTTTTCAAGTTTGGAAACAGGAAAATGTCACCAGGAGCTAAATCTGGACTATAAGGTGGATGATCAACCAATTCCGAGTAGTGTTTTGTCTTTCATCTTGTGCACACGTCTTTTATTACTGCTGTCAGTATTATCTACTTATGTATGTTCATGAAACCAAATTGCACCAGAATAGGTAGCAAGTGTTTCTTTTTTTTCACCGTTGTCCGTGTTTTCTTTGTATGTTCATTATTAATTTCTTTTCAATTCATTTCATTATCTCGTAGTGTGGCAAGTCTTGGACTAAATTTTGCTAATCTGAGCAGTGTCGAAGGTATATACACTGGGTACTGATCACTTTTAACTAATTTAATTCCAACATTTTAAATGCTGTAATAAAATTTGTTTTAGTATTTCGTGTTGTTAGTGTTAAACTTAAACCATCACAAACTCAACTCCCTCTTTCTATCCCACCATAACGTATTTTCCCAGGTCAGTACAATGCACTGCATATGTAGGGGTCATCTCCTGAGTACTGGTCCGAGATAAAAAAAACAATTTGAAGTGTATTTCACGTACTTTTAGCATCGTATCTAATAATGTGTGAAACGGTGTGTTGTCCTGAAGAAATAGCATTTCATTTTTTCTTCTTTCTTGGTTCTTCTTGATTGCATCAATCAGTTGATTTGTTGTGGATCCTTTTTGAAGATAGTCGATGAGCAATATTACGTGTGCATCCCAAAATACTCGTACAGTGGCCATAACCTTGCCAGCCGATTTCACTGTGTTCGCTTTCTTAGAAACACTTCCACCAATTTCCACCCAATGGAAATAAGCCATTATTTGGTGAAAGGGACGTTTTTCAAATGGGCACATAATTAAAACATTTTCAGTTCTGCTATTTAAATAAAGTTATTCTAATATCTAATTTCATTTTGTTGCGAAAATTGGTTGATAGGTATGTTTTAAATGACATCCGTAAAATTGTATAACAATATTAGCCACAAGGTATGCGAGAAAGACCAAGTTGCTCCGAAGAAGAGAGGAAGATAAGCATTAGATTAATTAGGCTCCGATAATGCATTTTCTCAATTATTTATTTGCTCTAGAGGAAAACTATATAATGATAAATTTTGGAACTCAAATAATGTACCCAGAGCCTCCAAATCACGTAAAACCACAGCCAGAGACAATAGAATAGTCGTAAGTGCACCTAAAGCTGACCGAATTAAAACCTCTAAACAGCTAAAAGTTGAATTAGAGTCACCTCATGGCATCCATATATCATCTAGAAGTGCTTTACGTGGATGCATCGCACAGAAAAAACTTTCGTCTGAGTTTTTGAAAAATATTTTATGGTGTGACGAGTTCATATGCTGTGTTTACTATTTAAACAATCTCACGTAACTTAACTTGGCGATCATTCATAGCGATATCGAAGATTTTCTTGATATTTTGGCCTTCCTGTTGATGGTATTGTTGCAGTGCTTGTTCGACCGACTTTAAATTCAGCAATCCAATATTTAACCATCTAATCTGACTGAGCAGACTCACCGTAATGTTTATCGAGCTTTTTTTGTGTTTTTGGACGTTTTCCCTTTAAATTAACTTTTTTCCATTTTTCAAGCAACACAAAAGTTGCTTGCTTTAAACGTCAACAATCGATTAATTCAGCTGAAATTTTAACAGCTAACGTTTGACAGATTGAAATTTTAAAAAGAAAAAAAAATTGTGTTTTGTGCCATCTAGCGGTAAGTAGCTTTAATAAGCAAAAGGCTTGGAACCAAGAGATAAAAAAATGTATATCTGATTTTATAAAAGAAGTCAAACTTCGCTAAATATTTTAAAATAGTCTTAAAATCTTAACTTTGGGAAAAACATCTCCAGATCTTATGAAGCTAGTAACATCTTTGAAATTAAGGTAAAACATTTCTTCTGGTAACGCTGCTCGCCAGTTCATTTGTTTGAAAGGTGTAAAAAAAGCTTTTTATGGGTTTTGACAGGTATTATTAAAACATTTTCCTTTTTAAATTCTCAATAATTTATTGGATTGTTGGGATATAGAGTTGAATGTTTGAGAATATCTTTCAAAAATTTCCAAAGTCTACTGATGGTTAGGGTAGCTAGCTCCCATAAAATGTCGACATATAGACACCTAGGAAACATAAGAAACAAGCTGTTTATAATTTTTTGATGGGTATATTTTTAATTTTTATTTCAGAAGTTTGTGAAGAAGACTTAGGGAATTTAACACAACTGGGCTATCGCGGTGGTTCGTTCAGAGGATTTTGGGTCACATTGCACATGTTTCTGTTTACGGTTCAGCTTATTCAAGAATTGAAGCCGATAGACTACGAACACCGTCTTATGCAATTTTATTCCTACCATCCATCCTTATTATGGGATGTAAGTGAGCAAATGGCTTCTAGGACAATACATGCAGACACGCACTAGTTTGTCGAAATTTGCTAAATGTGGCTGAGTTTGTTGATGCAATGTTGAATCTCTTTCTTTAATATACGGTGGTTCTGGTATTGTTGTCATACACATGTGATTTCAAATAACCCCATAAAAAGAAACCGAATTATGTTAAATCACTTGATCTTGGGGTCCAATTCTGATCACTGAAATGATAGAATCCTTAACCCGGAAATGTTTCTCGCATTTAATTCGTTTACGGGGTTTGTATGGCACCATCTGGTTGAAACCATATGTTGGCCATAGCATTATCATATAAATTGCGCAGAAAGAGCTGGATTTCGTGCGGCTATATCGAGCACCAGTAACAGCCACTGGCTGACCAGCCTCATTTTTAAAAATTATGGTCCAGTTATGCTTACAGACTAAAATCCCAACCAAACAGTACTACGTTGTGTTTCGACAATCACATGTAGGTTTCTAAAACTAAAGATCCAAAATTTTGGCAATTAATATGGTCAGGGTGAAAATCTGCTCCATCTCTTCGGATGATTTTTCTCGAAAAGTCGGCATCCAAAATTTCATTATTTTTGAAATATTGTTCAATAATCAAGACACCTTGTTGTAATGTGCAACGTTACATTTTAATTTCAGCGATCGAATTTTTTAGGGTTTCCAACACTTTGCTGTACAAATGGCGAAAAATTCAAATCTTGCGTTAATTGTGGGGCTTCTTTTAAAACAAAAATATTACTTTTACTATTTTATTAAATAAAAAAATGTATACATAGCTAAATATTTTCCTTTATGTCATCACGGTTCAGTAATCCGCATTAATCCACCGCCCCCCCCCCCCTCTCTCTCTCTACCACTCCTATAATCATAATACTTTGTAAAAATGTCACACTTTCTCCCGGAATTAATCACTCTTATTTAAGAAGCGCTTACTTGTTTTATCGTGCGACGTATGGATAATCTTTCCTTTATGTACTGGTACTTATTTTTTGTAAACATACTGTGTTCTGTATACAAAACTTTAATCGTTGATGTTTTGTGTTTGCTGCCAATTAATGTTAGTTATTTAATGAGTATTCAGAGAAAATTTTGTTTCACTGATAAATTTTCTATTCAAATAAGAAAACAATCATAAACATTAATGCATTCAAATATTCAAGTTTTAATCAGCTTTATTTACAATAAGATTGAGTAAAATGGTAGTTAAAGTACGTACGAGTATATTTTAAACTTTACAAGTCTGAAATATTATTTCTTGATGTCAAATTCATACATACCTAAGCAAACGTTTTCCGATATTTCATAGTTCAAGCTAACGATGGGCGAATGGAAAAAAGTTATCGATATAAATCGTGTTGATAGTTTTGAAGACATCGATATTTCGTTACATCATCCGAAACCTATTCATCAAATCTTGTTGAAATGCTTCAAATTTGAAACTTAACAAACAACCATGTTCATTAGGGTGGGTCGCTTTAGCAATCGGTAATGTTCCATTGATTTTTCGATAGCTTTTGGCACGAGGAATGCAAAATTCCACTACGACATATCAAAAAAATGTTTATTTTTTTTCAATAAGCAATTAAAGAATTTTTTTATAAAAAAAAAAACCTCAAGCTTGAATTTAACAAAAAAGTAAAAAAATTATGATAGAAAAAACTTTTTCTAAACTTTTATTTTTAAAGTTTCTTATACTACATTTACACCAACTCAAAATCTAGTAGATTTGAATTAAAATCTACAACGAAATCTATATTGTTTACACCACAATTTTTTGGCATCTAGCAAGATTTCATTTTCACAAAAATAATTTATGGATACGGGTTTGACAAAACAATTTTATCAGAGACTGAATACACCCACATTAAAGTATATATTTTTGTTGCCTAGAGACTGCATACACCACATTAAAGTGTAATTTTTGTTGCAGGGTAGTATTTTTAAGTACTTTTTGCATAAAATCACGGATACATCACTTGGTACTGAGTAGATTTCAGGAGATTTCGTCGAAATCTACTCATAAAGTAGATTTCATTTTGTATTTCCCATACTTCCCATCTTCTCAAAACCTACTAGATTTGGCTTGAAGTTTCGAATGAGCAGATTTCGCTAAGGTGTAAATAGGCTATTAATAGGTAATAAATAAAAGTCAACTAATTTTATTATTTTTTAGTATTACTATCCCAAGACGAAATTTATTTTGAACATTCTTACTCTTATATTAGTTTCACTTGTATGTTTGTATGTTTGCAACAATCGAAACCAATGGCTTATGAGAAATGATTACATATGTAAGTATATAAAACTGTATAAAGAGTGTTGCTGCTTTAGTGCAATATTGGAGTTGTCGTATTGCTTCCGGAGAAGCGGGAGGATATTGCGGATTCATGAAACCGACTCAGGGAATTTTCAAAAAACTCGGTATCGCTTCGCTAACCGAACCAGTGTTGCTGCTTTAGTACGAAAATAGCAATTGCCGTATTGCTTCCGGGAAAGTGGGGGCATTTTGGGGATTCGTGAAACCGACTACCGGAATTTCTAAAAACTCGGAATCGCTTCGCTAGCCAAATCAGAAACGGTTTTTCATATTCTGTGCGCGTTTTGGCCGTGGAATGTGTATCTGAACTATAAACGGACATTAGAATTATTGCGAAAATTGAAGTTACCATATTTTTAGTTTGCTATCAAAGCGTGTTTTTGTGTTTTTAAATATATTTATTGAATTATTATCATTTTAATCATATTTTTTTATGAAATTGAATTATTTATTAACGAAAATTTATATTATCGGCCATGTCACAGAATTCACTTCGGTTTTTTAATTCTTCAAAAAACGAAAATTTAAAACTTTTTCGGAATGAAATCAATTCTATAAGATAATACTAGTTTCGTTCTTGCAATTAGAAATAATTTCATTCCGAAAAGTTTTTTGGTTTTTTGAAGAAGTAAAAAACGAAATCAATTAAGCTCTGTGACATGGCTGTATATATTAACGAAAATGGTAGTTTGCTATTATTTGCCGAAAGAAATAAAAATGATGGAATAAAACTTGAGAAAGAGTACAACAAAAATTAGCTTTTGGCGCTCGAAATATTTTTATGATATGTCATAATGGAACTATATTTTCCTCATACTAAAAGCCATTGACAAATCCAAATCGACCTACCCTAATGTATTACCATGTTAGATGTACACACAAAAATTATATAAATTAACATTGTAATACTAATTGAATGTTTTTAGCAACTTTTAATTAAAAAATATGAGCTCGTCTGTGAGTAAATTTATAATTTGGATGCAGAAATTCCGCGATTCAGCTATGAATGTTCAAAAAACACGTTTTAAGTGATAGTGGAAATGAGAAGGTTAGATTATCAAGATCTAAACATACATATGTATGCGTGTACTGATTAACAATACTATTACGTATTAAACTATACTTCCACACAACCATGTTATGGTTGTATACAACCATACTGTTGTCACAAGCATTTGAATATTTTTTGGTCAACCATACTATTTTTGTGATCAACCATACTACTAAGATGCAAAGCGATTAATTTTTTCCCATTATACGTAGTTATTTTATTTCATGAAGATATATCATATTCTATATTTTAGTTTTAATTTATTATCATATGTAAGTATATGGAATTATTATGGCAAAAATATGGTTCTATTAATATAAAGCTATTTTTGATATTACTACGGTTCTTTAATTAAAGTGGTATCTTATGTACAGGGTGTCCACCGGCTGTATGCGATTTGACACCGTCTTGTTGATACCACATGTTAATCAAACTCAAAGCATGCAGTTGTGGCGTTAAAAAGTTTTCGAACATACCACAGTATTGCTCCCCATTCACAGTTACCGTTACGACATTTTCATTTCCAAAAATGACCAAATTGCAAATGAGATTACTGATGAAGAATTTTATGGTTTTCCATTGCCCAGAACCAACTATTCTGTTTATTCACATATCAATTCAAATGAAAATGTGCCTCGTCACTCATTATCATTTTGTCATGAAAATCGATGATTGATTGTGATCAAATGTTTTAACGATTAAAATACATTGTTTTATCGAATATATCTCCATAATAAATTTGCCACCTGCAAGACTAATGTTTACCAAAATAGCTGCCACACAAAGTAGTATACCTTTCCAGCGGGCACTCTGTATAACAATATCAGGTTTTTTAGTATATGGTCGAGTACGACACTAATATGATAACTTCATTAAATACTATGGTTACTTACTATAATAATAATGTGGAACCAAAATATAGTTATTTTTTTTACAATACTATTCTCAAATCAACGGCGTTTTAAATATAAAAGTATAGTATTATAATTATTAGAATATTGTCATGCCAACCATATATTGTTTTTCTACGTATATAAAGAAATATTTCTAAAAATATATGTGTATATGTATGCGGCAGATTCACATCACACAGAAACAAATTTTGTTGTTGGGAAATTGGAAAAAACTTTGTATCAATAGGTGTTGAACAAAAGTAGCTACACGTAGAAAAATTATATGGTTGATACAACAATAATCTAAGGGCAACATACTATTGTTGAGTATAATATGGTTGTATCTGATAATATTATATTGTTGTACAATATCTAAAGCTCCATTGAGGCTCACAATAGTAATGTAAATGTAAATAAGTAACTATACTATATTTTAGTTCAACATAGTTATAATAATAAGTATCCATAGTATTAATTACAGTTATTACGAAATTATAATACTTAACCATATTATTATACTAACCATTCATACGTTTTCTTATACGTAGCCGTACTACTTTCATAAAGTAATCTTAATAATATCACAGATAGCTTTATTGTAGAAGAATAATATTTTTGTTATAATTCGTACAAATACAGCTTATAATATATTTTAATAAAATGTATAATAAAAATTAGAAAAAAATTAATCGGATTTCATCTCTACGGCATTAATGCTCATATTAATGTTGATATACCCATCCATTAATGTTGATATATCCATCTGCTGAAAGAAAACAAAAATATTTATTGAGAGTTTCATCTGCAATTACAATTTTAAAAGTCATACATAACAATAGTAATATGGTTGCATATATTGTTGGATGCATATGTTTACATCTTAATATTCAACACACCTTTATATATTCGCCTATACTCAATATCTATATTTTCAGCAATTTCACGTTTTTATATTTTTTAAATAAAACTGAACAAAATTAATGTAAATTTTTAATATTAAAAACAAACAAAACATCTTTTTATTTCCAACGAAAAAATTTAACTGAAGGAAAATTAACGACGACAATAGTAAATTTATTTTGTAACTTACTTTTGTTGCGTATGAATTAGAGTATGAGATATATTAGAAAAACAAATATTTTGGTATTGGGTGTGATGAAAGCTATTGTTGTGTTTAAAAATATTTCACAATTGCTACTGCTGTATGCAAACATATTTTTAAATTTATAAATGGTAAATATAAAATTATAGAAATGCAAACAGTAACATATTTATAGAGGAACAAATTATAATCAAACTATTAATATGCTGTGTTCAACAGTAATACACAATGTTACAGAAAATAAAATAATGTTGTTGCAACCATATATCAAACTGCCTTTTTTTCGTGTATTTTTTCAATTACAACGAAAAATTATATACCTGGTCTGTTAAAAAAGTAAACATTACTTTCAAATTTCGTGAGTTACGTATGTTCGATTTTCATATTTTTTTCTGTTATGTTGGTACACACGTCTGTTATATATGTTGGCAATATCAGCAATTTCGGATTGTCGGTTTGTTTCTGACAGATAAAACGGTTAGTCGTTAGTCAAGAGCTGTAGAACATCGTCAAGGAATATCCAGATTTCTTCAAAAAGGTTATAACTGGTGACGAATCATGGGTGCACGAGTACGGCTATGACATTGAAACCAAAGCCCAATCATTCCAATGGAAGCGTCCAGAACAGCCAAGACCGGAAAAGGCACATCCGGTCAAATTTGAAAGTTTTACTCACTGTTTTCTTTGATTGCAATGACATGGTTGCTCATGAATTCTTGCCGCAAGGTCGTGCGGCCAATAAGCAATACTATCTTGAAGTTATGCGCCGTTTGCGCGAAGCAATTCGTCAGAAACTCACAGAATTGTGAAAAAGTAATCATGGATTTTGCGCCATGATAAAGCATCAGCTCACACATGGATGCTTGCAGGTGAGTTTTTGGCCAAAAACGAAAACCGCATTCACCGGAGTTGGCCCCCGCTGACTTTTTCCTCTTCCCAAAACTGAAGACACCGACGAAAGGAAAGCGTTTTGCTACGATTGAAGAGATAAAAGAAAAATCGAAGCAGGAGCTGTTGGCTATACCAAAAAGCGCGTTTCGGAAGTGTTTCGAGGATTGGAAAAAACGCTGGCATAAGTGTATTATATCCGAGGTAGATTACTTTAAAGGGGACAAGACAGTTATTGATTAATAAATAAATATATAAAGCAAGATTTTTAATATCGTTCAAAAAAAAACGAATGTAAAAAAGAGAAAATTATCAAAAATATTTATTGAAAGTAAGCAATATTTTCAGATAAGAATTTTCTTGAGTTTTGCACTATGTTTTCTGTGCATGTGCCGACTAAAAAAAAAGTGTAATAAAATGATGATTGTATTATTTCAAACATTTGTCTTTTGTTTCTAAAAAGAAAAAGTATGATTTATGTGTGTGAAGACAGAAATATAAATACATAAATTTATATACACACACACATACATACATGAAAAATTTTAATTTTTGGTTTAATTGTTAAAATATATGTTCATATATTCTGCATGCAAAAATATCTTTATTTATTTATTTATGTTGATATACACTCCCCACACCTTGCAATACAGGATCGTACGTACCTACATATAGATGCGTACTCGTATATGTACGAGTAGTATATATGTACGAACATCCCAGTAAACAATCATCATTTATGTAGAACCCATATTTTGCCAATACTATTTATTGGGATTAATATTTCATATTTTTATTTTAATATTGACAACAGTTGCGAAAAACACATCTTTAGCATAAATATATTAGCCGAATTTGCAAGCCCTGTTGTATCTTATAGAGTTGTACCTGAAAAAGTTATTAGTGTGCAACTTTTCTTCCGCTGTTTTTTCCGAAATTCGCGGTTAAAGCCGGTTATACATTTACGAATCAAAGTATTGTCTATCGCTGGCCATTACTTTCTCTCAGCAGTGTACGAATCACGTGTTGAAAAAACTGGTTATCTTTAGATCCACGAATCGATACAATTTTCTTCTTCATAAGACCGGAAGTGCTGGTCAGCCAGGCCTTGTGATAGTCCAAGAAAGCAACGTCTGGAGAATACGGCACACACTGGTCGATTTCATTGGCCAAAAATAAAAAAATCAAAGTCGAAAGTTTTCCACTAAGTGTGGCATCACTGTTTCTTATGAAAGCAAGGATTCAGAAAATATAGTTGTTTTTTCTTTATTTCAACTGTGAGCTTTACGAGTAGGAGCAGCGTCAAAAAGAAAGAAAGTTAAAAGTTGGTTTTTGCAGCCTGAAAAAGTTGAAATTTAAATTAATTAAAAAATATAAAAAACAAAATTGTGTTGAAGTAAGTTAAAATGCATATTCATTTAGAAGGTTTTGATAATATTTTAAAATAATTATAAAGCGTATAAATTGTTATTGTTTTTGTTAAAAAATTTATTTTTTCCCAATGTCATTGCCAGAATTCGGTCGCTCATGTATTTAGATTTTAACTAGAGTTTTAGTTGTGTGTCCCCCCCCCTAATCGTCCAATGGAACTTTTTTGATTTATTGGCTAGTATGCCAAGATTATAAATTAATAATATCAGCTGCAGATTTTTGCAAGTCTTCGCGTACTTTTCAATAGATCAAAGTGCCCTCTTTGCTTTTATATCTAACTTTGTGTGCTGTTTTGTTGACTTTTGTTCTCGTTACTTTGTTACTTGTTGAAAATTAAAAAGATTTTGTATGTAAATCATTAATCAGTGAACTTTTTTAGTTATATACATATGTGCGATATTAACTAACTAGTTGTGAGTTCGAGTCCAACTTCAGTCAAGAAGAAGGATTATTTTTAGTTATAACAATAATTGCTGTGAAACAATAAGACCAAAGAAGAACAGAAAAAATAATTGAATACCATTAGCTGGGGGACAACTAGCTGTTTCGTAGTTGCTACACTACTCATTAGCACCCACTGGGATTCGAACTCGGGATCATGTGAACATGATGTATTTTTAATACGGCCGCTTAACCAACTCAGCCACCGAGCCCTTTAATTATTCTTACGTTAATGTTTGCTACATATTGATCACATATATGCAATTGTTATAACCCCAGTTGTTTGTACAGGATTTTCTGTCACTGAACAACCAGTTTTTAATTTATTATTTACTAATAATTCTCCTAACTGTGAGACGTATGGTATTCAATTATTTTTTCTGTTCTTCTTTGGTCTTATTGTTTCACAGCAATTATTGTTATAATTAAAAAAAATAATCCTTCTTCTTGACTGAAGTTGGACTCGAACTCACAACTAGTTAGTTAATATCGCAAAAAAGATTTTCGTTTGGTCTTTGCTAGAATGATTACGATATCGGTCTGGTTGACTTCTAGTTGCAATAGAATCATTTATGTCTATCTAACAATTTTCAAATATTGAAATTTAAAATCGTTTATGTCTATCTAACATTTGTGTTTTTATTTTTCAGCGACTTTTAATTATTTTTATTTTTGTACTTCTTATAAATTGTATTTGTAACAGATACGTGCCATAATTTAAAAATTTCGCGCGCACATATTTTTGATATTTGGTGGCTAGGAATGGGTACAAATCCCCAAAAAGTTGAAAATGTGAAGGATATCGTAAAAAGTTATATCAGAAATGAGGGCTACACATTTGAGGAATGCCAATTAGAGTCTCTTTTAGATTATAATTGCAAAAATATTTCAGAATTTTGGAATAATGCCATCGTTCAAACAGAAACGTTGAAGATAAATATTCAGCCTGGCTTTCTCAAATCGTGTCGATTCCATTAATTTCACAAATATTTGACTCGATGATTTGAAGATGAATCAAGGGTGCTAAAGCTAAGGAGGCGGTTGCTGGTCGTCAACTACTCCTATTTTATCACTAAACAGTTCTGATATATTTATAAGGCTGTGGCCGAAGTTTCAGGATAATACCTGCACTGGAAATATTTTTGGCCACCGATTACACATGGCACCGTCCACTCTGCGGCAGGTGGGGTAGGACTTCCAATTTTACGTTTCCAAGTATGTCTATGCCACTTTCGCAAGCTGGGGTCGAGCATTGTCATGCTATAAAATCAGTTTATCATGTTTCTCGTTGTGTTGCAGCCGTTTGTGTTTCAATGCTCGGCTCAAACACATTAATTCGTGGTAGTGAAACCATTTGTTCACAAGCAAACAAACGCCGTTAAAATATATCGTAAGAAATAAAATTTTGTATCATACAAACTCACATCAACGAACAATGTAATTGTGGTGGTTTGTTAAAGTTTGTAAAGAGACTGGCAAAGAGTTTTTGGACATGAGGCAGGCAATATATCCTTCTGAAAAAATATATAAAGTAGCTCCTCCTTTTGAAAGGGTATGTCAAAGGCCTGAAAATAAAAATAGTTGTTGGACTTCGGGTAAACACAATGCCCATCTGAAAAATAAATTTTTCATTAATTCAGCAATTTATAAACCAATTTTCAATATTATTTCTTCTCCTACAAGAGTTTTTGAATGGACTGGAAAAAAGTTTTGGATATTGGACCGATGAAATATTCAAGCTAGCGCTTGCACTTTGATCTATTACATATCTTTAAGGAAATTGTCCCAAAAGGAAGAAATACGTCACACACTAAAGCAAAAGTTAATTAGCCTGACATCATTTATTTTAAAAACGCTAGAGAGGATCATAGAAATTCACATAAGGTCCAAAATTAGCAAAAACCAATTGTCGCCATCTCAACACGCCTATACAGATCAGTTAAAACGGCACTGCATAGTTTGGTCAGTTATATCGAACGGTCCAATCAATACAAAAACTCTACTTTAGTGGCCCTCATGGATTCAATAATGTCCAGACACAGGCAGTCATAGATACACTTGACGGTCTGAATTGTTGATCGACCTACAATCATGCTCCTTACGAGCATACTAAACATACAGAACTATAACATCGCCATATGGAGCTTCAAAGGATGGGTACTATCCCCCCTCTTGTGGAATGTTGTAGTGAATACTCTGCTTAAAAATCTAGATAATAAGATAAAGACTGTAGCCTATACAATAACGTAGCGATTGCAGTCTTTGCAGAGCAGTTAGAATACGCTCTAAAGATGTTAAGTCAATGGAGTATACAATGCGGACTAAGAACAAATCCGGCGAGAACGGAAATCGTACTTTATAGTAGAAAGTATAAAATTCCACATTTCACACCTCAGCACACTTATACTATCGGATAAAGCAAAATACTTAGGCGTCATTCAAGACAGTAAACTATCATGGAAAGATAATATATAAGCTAGAGTAACCAAGGCTACAACAGTCAGCTATCTATGTAAAAAAGCAGTAGGCTCATCATGGGACATACAACCAAACCTAAATGGTTATAAAACCTACAATTTTCTATGGGGTATCAGTATGGTGGAAATCACTGGACTCCGCAACCAATAGACTGCAAATTGAAAAAGTCAGTCGAACCATGGCAATACTGATCAAAGGGGACATGTTGAAAACACCAACTAAAACACTTCTTGCACTTATGAGCTGGATGCGATGTGGCTTGGAAGCCAGGTAGATAGCACTTAAAGTCGCGATCAGGTTGAAAGCGAGAGCTGCATGGACGCACAGACCGTGGGGACACGCCAATATACTTGAGATTAGAAAGTACTTGGGCCCCGATCTAATTAACTAATGCATCCCAAAACCATCCCTCTCAAGGAACTTCGGCTACCAAATCGAGAAATCTCCGTTGGAAGCTGAACCCTTTTATGCTTACACGGATGGTTAGAAGGGGAGAAAGGGTTGGGGGAAGAATTCAACACTAAAATATCCTTAAGACTACCAGACGGATGTAGTGTTCTTTAAACTGAAATATGGGCTATAAATAAAGCGACCAGATGTCTGACGTTTCACAAGATATTCGGTAGCGATATAATGATAGAAACGGACAATAAAGCCGCCATCAACTCCCTGATTGGAATATACACCAGTTACAGTCTGGTGCAAGAATGCCGGACATCTTTAAACAAGATGACGAGACAATCTAGCCTAACCTTAAAATGTGAACATGGATACGGGCCCAACAACGGCAACGACATCGCTGACGACTTTTTTTTTATCTTGGACCAGTACTCAGGGGATGACCCCTATATATGCAGTGCATTGTACTGGAACTAGGAAAATAGGTTATGATGAATTAGGAAAGAGGGAGTTGTGTTCGTGGAGGTTTAACTTTAACAATGAAATGTTTTAATCAAATTAGTTAAAAGTGATCAGTGCCCAGTGTACTACTCAGATTTGCAAAATTTAGTCCAACACCTTCCACACTACAAGGTAATGAAGTACATTCAGAAGAAATTAATATCGCACATATGTAGAAAACACGGACAACGGTGAAAAAAGAAACAAATCAATCAAAATCAAAAATTATTGATTGCAGCAAATTTGAATTGTAAACTTGAACTAAAACCCACTATACAAAAACCAATAATATATGTGTTTTTTTTTTTTAAATTATAAAAAAGTTCACCAAAAATTCAATAAATTTATTATAAATTTCTGTGAAAAATTAGCCCTATTCACAACCTTGAGCATTTGAGAATGCATATTTTTGCAATTTCAAATCTAATATATTTGGATGTATTTTGTTAGTGTAAAATAACTATTTCGCAAAGCAATAGTCCAAATTGCGAATAGGACTCAAAATTGTAAATAGGGCGCAGCTATTTCAAATTAACATGACTTTGGTTTTGTGTTAAGCTTAAAAAATTTAGAATTTGTGTGAAATCTAGAGATAAAAACTTTCTTCAAACTTTAGGCTAAGTGGTAGTTGGGTTTATCGAAGTATTTGTATGTGTATGTGTGTGATGTATATTTATCTTGAGTGTTTCTCTGCAGGATGAAGAATTATTTGTAAATGTAAATGTTGAAGATTAATTGCTATGCAGCAAATGTTAACTCTATTCTTGTTTGCATTTCAAAGAAGCTTATACAATATTCTTATCACACTAATACAAACATATACAAACACACAGATACGCAAATAGACAATAGCCAAAATGTATGAATGAATATTATGACTTTGTTGATAAAAGCATTTTTATTAGGGAAGCATAAAATTAGATGTGGCCAATTAAAAATTTCCTTTCAACCACTGGCAATTGAATACTGGCTGAAATGTTTAATATTCCATTTGGCGAAATTGAAGAGCACAAAAGAAAAAACTTTAAGACTTCTATGTGTATGCAAAATACACAAACTCATTTACATGCTTAAGTATGTGGCATATTTGTATGTATTGAGCGCCATATTAAGTACACAAATGTCTCTTTAGAACGATATACTTTCACTAGATATGATACAGATACGAGTATGAACAGCATCAAAGTATATGGTACCCAAATGCGAGCGAGCACACTATTTGTTTTATTTATTTTTCATGCATAGATTTAACGAAATCTCGAACATCTACTTCACTTTTGATGTCACTGCTACTGGAACTACTAACTAATGTTGCATAAATCTGTATAAATGTCAACTTGTGTTGGAGGTTTTGAAGCATTTGGCTGAGATTTCCACAACAGCAGAAGCAACAGCAGCGGCAACAAAAAAAGACGGTGACTGTAAAATAAATATACACATTGTGCAGGCAGAAGTTAATGTTCCTTTTTTTATTCGGTGGGGGTTTGTTGTTAAACCCATCAACCTTGTGACGTATTTTTAAGTAACAAAACAAAAATTTGCATAGAAAATATTAAAATTTATTCAATGTAAATGTGTAAGTAAGTGAATACAATTCATAAACAGATATACATATGTATGCATGTACATATTTAGAATAGGGTATTTCTTTTTCACGGATTTTTCAGTGTGAAAATTGCCAAACTGTGAGGAACCAGCGGTGATGGTTGACGGGTGAGTTGGTTTAAGGGCTAATGCTACTAGTGGGCTTCGGCTTACCAACTCTTTAAGCCTTATCTTCCATTGATTGCTGGGATATTGCATACAGGGGGGATTACAAGGCCCGAACTCGGCAACAAGATGTTGCTCATATGGCTGCTCACACCTGTGTGAGCCTAGTCAGCCACACGGGGGCGCTGGTGAATCGTGAATAATTCACTTCGCGGAACTGATGTATCATCAGATAAGGCCGTGAAGGCAAGTGCTGATGTAAATCTTTTTCACAACTATTACAGCGTTGGAAAGTTCCAAATCAAATGTTCACAAACACTACTCCCTCTTGCCACCTGTTCACAACCTATTAGCCTATTTTTGTTACACGGCAGTGTATAGGTAGGGATAATCCTCAGAGTACTGGTCCGAGATAAAAAAAAATGGAGTGGACCCTGTAACGAAGCCTACATTTTTGCTTCGTACATAATATTCCTTATGTGATCACGATGGTTAATGCTCATAAATAAATAAAATACAACAACACCCACGGAGAATAATGGTTGTTGTAACAAAGCATACATTTTTTTTTATTACATACCATGATTAATATGCATGAGGTATACACACGCACAAACTGAAAAAAAATACAACAACACCCACAGAATATGATGGCTTTGTTGTTAAATTGATTGAATTTACATTTCTTTAAGTTGATTGTATTAAACCGTAGTTAATAATAATTCTCATACAGTTCGTGCACTGAGAAGTATAAGATGACAAAGAAAGAAGGCAGTCATCGGTGATCACCCAGGTGGAGATATTGAAAGATATCTATACCGCGAATATTCGAAAGCATTTTTTCCCCTTCAGGGCATAAATTATACCCAGTGGTCTCCGGACTAGACTGTTCAACAGCAGCTTCGGATGATTTTTTTATATACCCAGCAGCTCCGGCTGACTGTTCCCCCAGCGGCCTTCGGCTAGACTGTTCCCACAGCGGCTTCGGCTGGCTGTTTACCCAGCAGCTTCGGCTGACTGTTCCCCCAGCGGCCTTCGGGCTAGACTGTTCACAAAACAACTTTTCTGTCCTCCATTTCGCAGGTACCCAGATTGTGGCAAGATACACACGGCCGGCCGTAAGAGTAAATTATCACCAGCGACCGCTGTTATCCTGACCCGAGAGAGTCCCTACCGAGCCCGATTCCAGTGTACGTGGAGTACGACTGCTATACCGAACCAGAAGCCAGTCCGTACGAAGATACACCCGACCCGTCCTACGAGGAATTCTCACTATTAACCGTTGTTGTACCGAACCCGAGGTGTGTCAATACGAAGGTATACATCCAACAAGGCCACTAGCAATCATCACCGCATATTAAACCTGCACGAAAGACAGACGAAATAGAAGCCGAACCGCAAGCACCCTGAGCCTAAACCTATCATTGCTATTATTGTAAATATTGAATAAATAGAATTTGGATTATTGTAAGCCTCAAAGAGGAAAATCCTGTCTTATTAATTACTTAAGGTTTGTGGATCCGTAAGTAGACCCTGGACGTCGCTTTGCTACCTCAGCCGACGACAAAACCAAGCAATATATATCAGATTTTCTTTTCAATTTTACTAATAGCTGTATATTTTGTCTCTAAAGAATACAGTTTTTTTTACACATAAACATTTCTCCTTGAACTATCATATTAAATTCCCGAATTACACGAAATAATAACTTATAGAATTTTCCGGGGTATCACGGAACTGGAATCCCTTATGTAGATATAAAAACCATTCGCAAAGATAAATTTTGTTAAGCGCAACAAAAAAAAAAACGAAAAAAGAGAGTCATACTAACAGCAAATACTGCACAACATTTCAAAGAGAAAATAATAAATATCGTTTTATTTGCTTTAAAATATGATAGAATGGTTTCTATGCAAAAACTATATTGTAGTATTTGTAGCAAAACTCCAAATGGAAAGGATTGAGTTTTTTTATACTGCTAAGTTTCTTTTTAATATTAAATTCAAAATGCAAATGACTTTCTGTATGTAAAGGTATACTTTTTTTAATTTCATTGACGTTAGACTTTTTTAACTAAAATCAGCAAAAGAAAGTATTCGATGGAAACATGCATAACTTTAAATATATTGCGAGAAAGTCGTTTCTCAAAATATTAGGTTTTCGAGCTAACAATGCAAAATAGTTAACAGTACTTTTATTTATATTGAGCAAAAATTCATTCAAATTTATTTTAAACTGCCTTTTTTGTAATAAAAGTAATCTAAAACGTGTATGGAAGCTATATATTTTAAATGTGTTTTTTTTCGAAACAAGCTTTTTTCAGTTATTCAGTTATGACGTTGTTGCAATAAAGGAATGATATGTATGTATGGATACGAGTACATATCTTAAAATATGAAAAATTAGCTGATTAAAATATGACATTTTCGTTTTTAATAATTCTCAAGCATCTGTTCTTTCGGTTTTTATAGGAATTTAAAAAAATTTCATTTTGCATTAAAAAAATTTTTTATAGGGAAAATTTTCTAAGTGCGTGTTAAAAAATATTTTTTTAATTCAACTCAAAACCTGTGATAAGAACTGTCATGGAAAAGGTTTTGTATACAGGGTGTCCCATGGTCGAAACAGGGTGACAAGATGAAAATATATTTTAAAAAATACCGGGGCTCGTGCGAATAAAAAACATGTGAACTGAGTAAAATGATTCTTTTAGATTTTTTTTTAATTTTTCTCATGATGAGTGCAATCAAGACAGCTTCAGTACGGTAATGGTATAAGCACAGCTGTCTTTCGTTTACTTTGCGTAAATTTGACATAGCCTTTCTAACAAAATTTTGACAACTGTTCGTCAATTCCACCAACAAAATACATATTGTTGTTTTTTGTGTTGTATTTATTGTAATTCTGCCACTACCTGTATAAAACTTTTTCATGACAGTTCTCATGACCTGTTTTGAGTTCAATTAACGGCCAGTTTACCAATCTCGACAGCGTGCTTGCGTTCGCAATCTAAGCGACTGAAAATTGATTTGGGTTCGTCTAACTTTTTTCTATGCGAACGTTGTGTCAAAACTCAATCAAAATACACAAGCATATGCGAACGAATAATAGTGAGACAGACAAACGCAAAAAAGATTCGAATGTGAGTGACTAGCTTTCTTTCGCATTTTTTTTTCTTTCGAAATTGGTAAACTGGCTGTAAATAAATAGTTTTTAGAAAAGTTTTGGTTTAGAAAAATTCTCCTATAAAAATTTTTTTAATGCAAAACGAAATACTGAATAAATTTTGTTAAATTTTTATAAAAAATAGAAAGAACAGATGCTTTAAATTATTAAAAACTAAAATGTCATATTTTAATATTTTTCGATCGAAATTAATATGTTTATTGGAATGGGATCATTTTAAAGAGTAAGTTTAATCACATTCTTGATATTAGAAATGATTTTATTTCAAAAAACGTTTAGCCTTGTCGTTTTTAAAGAACCCAAAAACGGAATCACATCCGTTTTGAAACGAAATTGAATTCTGTGCCATGACTGATTATCACAATATAAAATGCCTAAAAAAAGCTTTTGACAATACATTGCACTCGCCATAATGTTGTTACGTTTTTACCTTTAAATCGTTTTTGTGGAGTATAAAACTCCAAATAAAATAATGACACTGACACTTGTTTCTTACACAGTATTTAAATACTTCACAACTTTATTTGCATTAAATGCCATCGTGTATTAACACACTAGACTTGTATACTTTTCTGACTTATGATAATTATGTGACTGTCACCTAGATTAAAGTTAAACTCTGCCGAACATCTGCCTGTATACTTCTTTATTGCCTTGTAAATTATTTATGAAAGATCTATCTATTAGCTAATGAGTATTCCAGACTCAAATGTACAAATATAATTGCTACGCACATACACTTACACATGCTTGCGAAACAATAAGAACGCGCCAACGACAATAAAATGATGGTTTATTGATTTACTAGGAATTTTGCGTTCTCTAGATCAATGATTACTACGCAATGCCCACAAGAGTAATCGCACTTACACATTAACACACTGAGTGTTCTCTTTGGGAAGACCACTGCTTTAGATCATGTACGTATGTTTGTGTATTATATTGTATGTTATATCTGTGCAACAGATTGAAATAGGCCGAAAGTGAAATGTTTGATCCAAGAAATTTTAATATATATAGATATAGAGTCGCTTTAAAGGTGAATATAGGGTTTATAGTACGTTATTTATAACGAGTGATTTTTTTGCTATTATCTTTTTGGCAACACTAGTTTTGACAGCTCACGCTTGGGATCAGTCAATTGGCCGCCCAGATCGTGCGATTTAACGCCTCTAGACTATTTGTTGTGGGACTATGTTAAGGCTAATATCTATAGCGACAAGCCCGCTTCGATTGACGCACTGGAAGCCAACATTGCCAACATTATTCGTGAGATACCGGCCGAAATGTTGGAAAGAGTATGTCAAAATTGGACTAAGCGGATGGACCATTTGAGGCGCAGCCGCGGCCAACATTTGCATGAAATAATCTTCAAACATTAAATTATATCGACCCAACTATCGATCCAAATAAATATTTCATGCATTTTTCTGAATTTTATGCGTTTTTTTTTTTTAATTTCCGATAGTTCTTATAAAATCACCCATTATAACAAAACTTGTATTATTTTCAGATATATATTCTACAATTTTATTTTCATAATAAAACGATTTGGTAATTTTACATTTTGCACGGAAAAAAAGTTCGAAAAAAGTCTGGTAAAATGAGAAACATATATTACCCTTTCACAAGCTTTCTCATTTATCCAATTTGGCCAATTTTCAATACAAGAAACACTTTTTGTGCAAATTGGGAGCCCGCGGATTCCCACGATTACGTACGTCGAACACAACTATTGCTGCAATATTGATCATAGAATAGTTAATAATTTGAGTCGCAAATGAAAAAAAATATATATAATTGGCTTACAAAAATTTTCCTGCTTAGTAAGAAATTTACGATGACGTGCATGTTCGTTTTAAGAGCTTAATGGGTTTTATCAACAAAACAATTTTCTATCTAATTTAAGAATGATTCACCTGTCATTATGGGAGTATTAAATAAAATCTATTTACGTTTCTTAAATCTATTTATAACTGTTTAAAATTATTAACGGTAAATGTTTTGGTTTTTGTTTTAAAGTATGACTTAACTAAATTTATTCTATAAAATTGTAATTATTTCACAATAGCACTTATTAAAAAAATGTTTCAATGACATTGACTTTTGTAAACGACAATGTTTTATTGTAAATCATTGGCGTAGCTGGACCACTAAACTAAGTGGGAAAAGGGGCTGTATTTTAAAAAGGTTAGACAATACCTACTGTATTCTATCTATGATAATAACATATCAAATATGTTAATTTAAGAATTTTATCAAACCAATATTACATTGAAAGTAAAATGGTTTGACAAAACATTGTTTATGTTTTGTTTTAGGTCTAACCATGATACGAGTATAAAAAATATAACTGTGCAACCTAAATTAGCGCGTCAAGTGTAAATTACGTCATCTGCCAAAAATACTTATGCGCATACAAAATGTATTACTCCAACCCAAATAGCGCGGCTTTCCAACGTTATAACAGACAGCAAACACGTCTGCAGGCAACTTATTCCACAGGCGAAGCGTACGGCTGGAAAACGAATTATCTCTGTAATGCGTTGTACGATTCCCCGCGCAATCGATCACAAATGGATGAGCTCTGGACGATGAACGCGTGCTACGTAAAAATGTGTGAGTTTCGGGAACACGATCCCTAATCTCGTCGTAGAAAAATCCATTATAGTAACGATAGAACAGAGTAAAAGAGCCCACACTGCGTCGATGCTCCAGTGAGTCAATAGAGTTGGATACCCTACTGTCACCGATGAGCTTCTTCGCCCTCTTCTGCACACGGTCGAGTAACCCCAAAATAGACTTTGAGGCACCGGCCCAAACATTAGATTTGTATTCCATTTTCGATCGGGTGTGGTATAAATAGTAAGGAGGTCGGGTGAAGTGAAGTACATCTTACACCATTTCAAAAACCCGAGGCACTTGAATACTTCTTTAGAGACATTAAAAATGTGTTCGCTCCACGAACATGACACGCTTCGATACCAAACTAATTATCCATATAACCAGATAATTATCCGTATAATTTCCGAGTTTTTTTTTTTTAGAACTTCCAAATCGGCTAAAATTTTTTGGGAACTTCCAAAATCGGCTTCGTGTATCCCCAAAATCCCTGCACTTACCCGGAAGCAATGTGGCAAATCCAATTTTCGCACTAAGGCAGCAACACTGTATATACAGTATATGTATAATCACTTATATGGCATATAAGTGTATAATCAGTTATTGCTATTGAAATTTCATATATTTACTATTATATAATTATTATACAATTATGCTTATTATTTCTTTATTTCGACCGTTTTTTTCTTTCTTAATATGTGTAATTGTTCGAGCTTAAGGTCTTTTTATCTGGCAGATAATTAAAAACCAAAAAAACTAAAAATTCCAAAAAAGACCTTAAGCTCGAACAATTACACACATTATTATATAATTATTTACTATTATATATTATTAATATCTTTAATTTTAAAGCAAAGGCAATGAAGCTTTGCCAGTAATTTATCACAATTTGTCTTTTAATTCATTAGCCAAAATGTTATTATAATTGTGTAATAAAAAATTAATTCTTTTGACGTAAATGTAAGCCTAAAATTAACTTATAATAGAGACAAAAAATAATAATTTGTAACTTGCTTTTATTTTTGCCACCATTTCACAAACTCTTAAAATTTTTGAAGAATATTAAGACCTCATGGGCTTAGAATATGAAACACTAGAAAAAGTTTGCATTTAGCAACTTTATTTAAGTTGTTATTTACTTTGCGTTTAACATAAAGTCTTAATTAGGCATTACTTAGTTTTTTGCTATGTATGCGTATACATACAAACATGTTCATATTTGCTAGCTAATTTTCTTGAGAAACACGAAACAAAAAACCTTCAAAAAAACATCTTAACGCATCCCAGCAAAAAATGGCAGGTTTTGAAGCTAGAATTGAGGCTTTTCTGTTTCAAAAACAAGCTCTTCAAGAAGTTATGATTTTTCTTTGCGATGTCTAACTTGGGAGCTTTTGTTGCAACTTTAAGATGCGCTTGTCTTAGAGCATTAAAATACGTCTCTTACTTGCATTTTTTTTCTTCTTCTTATTGGCTGTTGTCAAACACTGAAGTTGATTCTTTTTAAAAGCAACTTAAATGTTAGAATTTGCTGGTTACTTTTTTCAAATTAAAGTTTCTAAGTTCAGCTGGCTCTAAATTCTTTAAACATTTGCATAAAATTTAGTATAAAATATAAACAAGTGGCATCTCTGATCAGCTGATAGGTAAAGGTAAGAAAAGAAAAACAAACGGTTCATGCTTCCATGTTTTGGGTCTTCTTTCCACCCAAAAACTATGACAAAATCGATGTCAATTTCTCTAAACGTAGCGATTTTATATATATATATATATATATATATATATATATATATATATATATATATATATATATATATATATATATATATATATATATATATATATATATATATATATATATATATATATATATATATATATATATATATATATATATATTAATTTGTTGAATTTTTGTTGAACTTTTATAATTTTTTTTTTTTTTTTAAGGAAAAACTTGAACTAAAAACCTGATGTACATATGTACAAACCAATCATTTTTTAATTTAAAAAATTATAAAAGTTCAACAAAAATTTAACAAATTAATATTTACATCTCTGGGTCCGAAGAATATTAAATACAAAAATATGTATGTTAATAAATAAAAATAAATACCGCTAGTTCAGAGACAGCAAACGCTGTACAAACAATGTGGGCAATTAACAAAATGCATATGTGATTCAATATGAGATGAATATATAGGGTGTTTTTTTAAGCCCGATAGAACTTGAAATTGTAAAAAATAGCACAAAAAATTAAATTGTAATCAAAATTTTTTTTTATTCGAAAGATCAATACGTGACATTAACATTTGAAAATGATTTCGGGCATATGGGCACCGCGGCTGTTCTTGACGAAGCGCATTCTGGACGTCCAATTTTGGGCCACTTTTTCGAGCACTGCTGGCCGTATGTCACGAACAACACGAACAATGCTGGCCTCCAAGGCGTCAATTGTTGCTGGTTTATCAGCATAAACCAGTGACTTCACGTAGCCCCACAGGAAATAATCGAGAGGTGTCAAATCGCACGACCTTGGAGGCCAATTGACAGGTCCATTTCTCGAAATCAACTTATCGCCAAATTTTGATTTCAGTAAGTCGATGGTTGCGTTCGCCGTATGGCACGTAGCGCCATCCTGTTGAAACCACATCTCCTCCGGATCAATGTCATCCATATTTTCAAACAAAAAATCATTGATCATGGTGCGGTAACGATCTCCATTGACCGTAACGCGAGCTCCGGCCTCATTTTTGAAGAAATAAGGTCCGATGATGCCACCAGCATAAAAACCGCACCAAACTGCATTTTTCTGGATGTAATGGAGTCTGTAGGGTCTCTTGTGGATTGGTCTCACTCCATATGCGGCAATTTTGCTTATTAACAAACCCGTTAAGCCAAAAATGCGCCTCATCGCTCAACACAATTTTGCGATAAAACAACGGGACTGATTTTCAAAGTAAATTTGGATAATTTCGTAGCGTTGTTCAAGCGTGAGTCTATTCATGATGATTTGTCAGAGTATACTGAAACAAATAAAAAAAATGTTTCATCAAAATTTAATTTTTTGTGTTACTTTTTACAATTTAAAGTTCTATCTAGCTTAAAAAAACACCCTATAGATAGAAAATAATTAAATGCTCGGTGGCTTAGTGGTTAAAGCAATAGATCATGATACGTCATGACCCGAGTTCAAATCCCAGTGGGTGCTGATGAGAAGTGTAGCGACTACGAAACAGCTAGTTGTATATATATATATATATATATATATATATATATATATATATATATATATATATATATATATATATATATATATATATATATATATATATATATATATATATATATATATATATATATATATATATATATATATATATATATATATATATATATATATATATATATGTATATATGTATTCTACTACCGAAGAGAAGGAATTTACTGAAACAAGTTAAATATTGAAAGAACTGATTTTCAAATTGAATTGTTTCGCGGACATTTAACACTCTTTAAATAAATAAAATAACTTCACAAAAAAATTCAAAAATTTTGTATAGTAAAAATATATTTTCCATATAAAATAGTACGACTTCTTGGTACTCAATTCAATTTCGTGACTGCAATTATTTTCATAGTTATTTCATGTCGCCAAAATATTCGTTTACAGCAAGCAAAAATCATAAGTTTATATTTTAATATACTCCGATTTGAATTGTAAATACCACAAATCTTTCTTTAAACTACTTCATGTAGAAAAGTAAATGAATATAAGTATTTACAAGGTGGTACAAAATTAATCATCCAAGTTTGTTTCTGAAGAATTCTTGTGCTAAGTAAAAAATATATTTTAAGTGTTCCAAAGCTTTATTTGAACATATTACAATTTTTTATTTTTTTTTTTTTTTTGTTAGTTGAGCATTCATTGAACTGGCTGCCGCCTGAGTTGATACACATACATATGTGCCGTTTTAGCGGATTTTCCATAACTTTCCGCCATACTTCTGGTGATAACTGGTCGCATTCCTGTCGAATATTCTCCTTAAGGGCTGCGATAGTCTGGGGCTTGTTGGCATAAGCTCGCGACTTCAAGTAGCTCCACGGAAAGAAATCTGGATTTGTTACATTAGGCGATCGTGCTGGCTATGCCAAATCGCTGAAACAGGAGAATAGGTGACCAGGAGATAATTCCTACACATATTTATTGTGGCTCCTGTTGTGTGCGTGGTTCCCCCCGGGGATCAGATTTTGCCTTGCCAAACCAGGGCAATCTGTCTTTGTGTAAAGAGTTCCTTGTTTGTTGTAGCAAATAAAATTCTAGGAAGCCGCATGACTTATGTTGTGTTGGCTTCCCTTACCAAGGGTTTAAATTGGAAGAACGGATATCAGCATGGTCCCGGGTGGTTCTGGTTGCAGTTCTAACCGGGCTGATCATGGTTGAGGTGTCTACCTTGGCTGGAACGTTTTGGCTATGGTTGAAACCTAAAACGCAGGAAGGGGGAGATAGTATCTCTGATAATTTTTTGGTGTGTGGCTTTTTTCGGGGACTAACATCCTCGCGAATACAGATACCTATACGGTAAGCAACCAGTGGTTGGTGGTGGTTGACGGGTGAGTTGGTTTAAGGACTGATGTTTTTATTGGGTTTCGGCCTACCAACTCATGAAGTCTTGTCTTCCATTGATTGCTGGGAAATTGCATACAGAGGGATTAGAAAGCCCGACCTCCTGAACAAGAAGTTACTCATAAGGCTACAAACATATTGCAAAAACTACTGCCTGTGTGAGCCTAGTGCGCGGTTGCTCCGTTTTGTTGAAACCGTATATTTACCAAGCCCCGCTCATGCAACTCTGGCATTAAAAGGCACTTATCATAGCTCTGTAGCATTCTACATAACAGTATTGCCGATTGCATTCATTTCACTCCTCCCGCATGAACACCGCACTACATATCAGCCTAAAGTGGCTTTTCATGCATCACACGTGGATTTTCAGCGTCCAAGAAAAGAAGATTTCGTTTATTAACATAACAGTGAAAATGCACTTTGTCGCGTGGTTAAAAACTCGACACAATTATTCCAGGCTCTTGCGGAATAAAATACTACATTTTTACATTTTGGCAAATATAATTGACCTAAAACGCTATTTGTAAAAACTATTACATATAACGATAGAGTGATAAATTTTGCACCACCTTGTACATATGTAACTATATGTTTAAAGTGTGCAACTTAGAACTTCCTTTCATTGAAAATAAACTTCTACTTTCAGCAACTTATAGTCGTTCGCTAATGCAAACACACCAGCAGATAGCTAGAACATTTGCAGCATTTTATAGCGGACTATGCAGATTATTAAAACCATATTTTCGTAATTTTTAGTTATGTTTTTTAGCTATTAGCATTTTGGGAACATGTGTATTTGCTCAGTTGGGATTAGAGGAAAAATGAAGAGATGCGCCGTGTTCTCATATCAAACAAAACAAAAAATGGCATTCAAGCAAAAATGATGCATCATTTTATCATGTACTTACAAGTTGTAAGTATGTACTCGCGAAATGATACTTGCAAGTGCTTCTATTTGTAACTACACGCATAGCGTTGTTAGTGCTTGAGATGTGTGCATATTTATGTGTGTTAATATGTGTGTGTATATGTATTATTAAAATTATATTTTCCTGTGTTGGTAGGCAGTTACTTTATTTGCAGACTTTATCATCATAATCACACCGTTTCAATATGTGTGTGTACTTATATGTTTTATGTAATTTGTTACAGTTGTATAACTTCATTTCTGAAGCTTCAGACTCATTCATTCTTCTCTAAGGTGTGTGCACAGTAAATAGTTGTGTGTTTCAACGCGAGCCAGGGTTAAAGCAAACAGTAGCAAAGGCCTAAAAAGTGATTAAAAACCTGCAGCTTTTAAAATGCATATTAATTTTCTTTTGCGAATACATATGTGTAATTACAATATTTTTGGGTTCCTCGATGGCTAATTTGGTAGAGTACTCGACTAACAGTTTCGAGGTTGCATGCATAGTTGCCAGATAAATTGGGGCTAAAATCGTCAAATTCATCGAAAAAAATTGTCAAAATCGTCAATGTAGTTGTTTGTTTTTCAAGCAAAATATTTATTTTAATGATCAGAACAATTACTGTTACAAAGTTTTAAGTAGTTTTTTTAATAATATTTTTTTTTTTAAGGATTCTCCAACTTATTTCTCACTTTGGTTTTATTAAGGTTCTTGTACTTGGCTATTGAAAACTCTTTCTGGATAATGAGACATGGCTAATAAATATTCTTACAAGCTTGACCATTGTAGAAAAGATAAGTTAAAAAAATGTTTTGGTTATTTAGCCAAAATTCTATATATTTGTATCATAAAATAAATACTTTAAGTTCAATAGTGTTAGTTGCCTGAACTATTAAATTTTCTGTCTTTCGCATTATACGTCGAAATTACAAAATTCTTTGATTATATCAGGAAAAATTCTTTAGGCTTTGAATATATCTTCAAATTGAGAACTCGTTACAATTCAATCACACTTTTTATACCCTTCACAAAAATGTAAAGGATATATATAAGTTTGTGATTCCGTTTGTAATTTCTACAATTTTAATTTGCGACCTAATAAAGTATACATATTCATATTCAGCATTGATAGAAAATTAGATTAAGCGACGTCCATCTGCCCGTCTGTCCGCCGTTAATATACAGTTTCTGAGAAAACCATTCGACGATTTCTTTCACCATTCTTTTACCCCATCGATTCACGGGTTTGCTATTTAAATTCGGTAATATCGGTTCGCACATAGCTGAGATATATTCAAAATTCCGAAAAATTCAATTTTTTTTGTTTGCAATTTTGTATGGAAATTTTTGAAAAAAATATTGTTTGTTTTGCTTCAAACTTCACACACTTATCAAGAAAAATTTTTTCAGATATCGGTCCATATATACCTGAGATATAGCCCAAATCGGGGTTTTCATAAAAATGTCGCATAAGCGAACTGAAACAACTTTTTGTGCTCAAAAGCAGTTTTGGTAATGAAATAAGGTTATATAAATATGCAAAATGAAAATTTCCGATATCGGTCCATATATACCCGAGATATAGCCTAAGCCGGGTTTTTCATGAAAATAACGCGTAAGCGAACTTACACACCTTTTTTGTGCTTAAAAGCAGTTCTGGTAATGAAATAAAATTATATAAATATGGAAAATGAAAATTTTCGGTATCGGTCCATATGTGTATATCCGAGCATATTTAGTTTAAATTGGAAATGTACGCGACTATAGTGAAGGGTATTTTAGATTCGGCCCAACCGAATATACCATACTTTTTCTTGTTCTTTTTAAGTTCTCAATAATTTATTTAGACAGTTGGGATATAAAGGTGAATGTGGCTCCTATGAAATGTCGACATATAGACAGCTGGGAAAAATAGAAAACATATGTGTTGGAAGCTAATATCGCCAATAAAACTCAATTGTATAAAATATTATCTTTATATGTATCTATAAGTAAAAACATATTATTTTACTTTTTTTGTTTTGCGCTTTCTAGCGCTTTTTGGGAAAATTAACAGCGCGTTTTAGCTGTAAATAGTTGACAACACTGGTTAGAGTCGTTACCACTTTTATTTATACACATTGACTATATGTAAAAAAAATAGCAATAAACATCTGTGCAAGAAACAACGAAGAACTCACAAATACCTACAAATAGATGAAATTTTAAAAATTGATATGCTTTGAGTGTATCTGCCTATTTGCTTAATTTCCACTTCATAAGCATGCAATTTGCCAAGAAATTTTATATGAAAAATCACTAAATTTTGTAATATATTTCAGATAACGTAATTGCTTGTGCGGGGGAAAAAATTTAGGAAAATTTATAACTAACGTCTTTATTTTAAATTGTTACTAGCTAAGGTTAACGTTCAATGTCATGGGACAGGCCAGCAAAAATTTTGCCTTATTTAGTGCGCTCTCTAAATATTACTAACATTAATACCTATAAGGACAAAACAAAAACGCTAGCAATAAAGGCCCCTTGATTTTCGTTTTGCTGGCGCCCAGAAACAACTCATAGCCGACACAATAATTAATAAAAACTTCTACAACATTATGATGTCCCAAAGGGAAGACTTACTTTTCAATTTGTATAAAACTAACATCCAAAAGTATGTTGCTTACAAGGATATTTTTGAGTGTTTGTCTTTTGATGTTTGTGCTTTTTGTCGTTAGTTTGTGATTTTAATTTGTTTTTTTATTCGGTTTTACTTCGTTCTATGCCTGCGCCCCCCGCTCTAAATTAGAATAAGCAGCGTAAGCATAAGTGGTTTTAAGTGATTTAATTATGTCAACAGGGATTACGCAGCAAAAGTTTTTGTGTTTGTTCTAGATAAATACAAATAGGTATTAGAAAACCAAAAATACATACTCGTACATACATATATACTTACACCTGTACATATGTATTTTCAAGCATATTTTACTAAAAAAATATTTTGCAATATTCTTACATACATAAGTTAACATATATTATTGACAAAAAAATTATTTTCAAATGAAACATATACATACATATACACTGCCAGCTACTCGAATAAGGACACACACTTTTTAACTTTAATTAACTATACTCGTATCTCCTAAAGTTCAGGAAAAAATTTTTTTGCGCAACCAAATCACAATGCTGGCAATATTCATTACTAATTGAATGCTAGAAGATAATCACCCCTATTTTGCGTTTCGATTAAGTCTCCGCATTCAGTTCCGTTGCGATCGAAAATTGGTATTCTGATAAAAAACGGAATCGAAAGAAAAAGAAGAAGACAACAATGTTTATAAAATTAATAGCATCACTGTGGAATGTGGAAATGAAATTGCAAAATAAGCAAGTTTGTTATCGTTTTCATAAATAAATGTCAAATTTAATACAAAAAGTTGTTTGTATAGATAATTAAAAATAAGTTCTTAATAAAGTTTAATAAGAAAAAAGAAATACATATATACAAAAGCAAACTAAAATTAATTGTTCATAAATATATTACAGTGCAAAGAATCTTGTGAAGATAAAGGTACATAATAAAAAAAAAATTAATAGTGTTGTGATTAAATATGGAAATACCAAAAAAAAATTTTAATAAAAATTGTAGGGGATTAAATCACTGTGTTGCAAATATTTTTTTTTTTAATATCTATAATTAAATTTTTTAATTTCTATAACAGCTGCATTATTGTTGGTCAGAGAGGAGAACAATATGAGATATAATGAGGCTGGCATTTTTTTTTTTTTTTCTTGTTGAAGGACCAAGTTCATTGATGATTCCTGCAGCTTCCTCCCAGAACACTGCTACTTCTTCCCTTGATCGCTGGTGATATCCACATGCAATGTCTGCATTAGATGACATTCAATTTGCCAATTTTTCATACTGCTCTGGTGTTGTTGTTTTTGACCCAAAATACATAAAAAACACATCAGATTCGGAAGCAAAAATTAATCATTTAAAAAAAAAAAAAAAACAAAAAATAAATAAATTTAATTAAATAAAATAATTTTAAATGTTTTTTTAATCGTTACTAAACATTTTATATCATTTTCTATTTACATTTTTTTTAATTTTTTAACTAAAAAACAGATAACGAAAACTTCTCCGTCAACAAAAAAAAAACAACTGAAAGAAACGGAGTTCCGATCGTAATGCAGAATACATACAATCGAAAGAAACTGAGCGGAATCGAAACGCAGAATACTCAAGTTGCCAGACGGAGAACATTTCGATCCGAATCGAAACGCAGAATAGCCCCCAATAACTTTCAATGTTATAACCTATAATTTAAAAATAAATTTGTAGCAGAGCAAATTGTATTCTTCTCTTATTTCATTTTATTGACGTAGTTTCCGAACATTGATAATAAACTTTCATAAATGCATTATAGTAAAGTTTAATATATATATATATATATATATATATATATATATATATATATATATATATATATATATATATATATATATATATATATATATATATATATATATATATATATATATATATATATATATATATATATATATATATATATATATATATATATATATATATATATATATATATATATATATATATATATATATATATATATATATATATATATATATATATATATACATATGAACATATATACAATGGACTATTACATATCAATGAATTTGAGTATAAACATCTCTGTTAAATATCACTCTCATTGTACTCGTGTTTATCATAATCACTAATATTAAATATTGCTCTTTGTAATTTATGTTGTATAGAGAGAATGTAACAGAACAGTTTACGAAACAGAACAGTTTAACTCTCGTTTCAATATCTCTGTTAAATATCACTTTTTTATCATAATTAATATGTATTGAGCATTACTCTCTATAATTTGCATTGTATTCTAGACAGCGCTGTCAACTCGCTGCGTTTCGCACCGTTTTTGGTGCTTATTAAAATTATTTGTGCGAAAAATTCTTCAGTTGGTGCGGGGTACGCTATTCTGAAAGTTTCGGTGCGTTTTTTAAATTGTGGTGGCACAAAATCCAATTCAACTCAACTTTTTGTTTTAATGTAAGAAAATAGTTTAAACAAGTATCAAAAATTTTTTCGTTTAATTTTGCGTTGCAAACGTACCATGCTATATGCACAAAGTGTGATAATCTTACTGTTGTATATTATACACACTGTCGAAAGAAAAAGAAACATTTCATTTTATAAAATTCGCTGCTTTTAGAGAGTGTTTTGCTATTAAACGATCAAGCCAAGTTTGTCAAATATTGCAATAAGTGTAGTCTCTGAAGAGTGAAGCTCGTATTTACGATAGCTCGTGAATTCGTTACGGTTTTGGTAATTGAGAAATTACCAAACTATTAAATAAATTATAAAATTTTACCAAAACGTTTGCATTAAATTTTGATTCTTCTTTTATAAGTTAAAATTCTGGCATATTTTCGTATATTTCATTCTTTTAAAGACACCGCTTACGAAGACACAAATGAAATGTATACTGTGTTTGGTAGAATTGCTATTAATTGAATTTAAAGGCTTGTATTGTGATTCTGTAACTTTTAATGATCCGATAGTTGTGAATTATTTCGACAGCAAGGGTTGTATGCTCCTGCAATATAATTTTGACGACGTTAAGCAGCTGTGTTTTTGTGCTCCTGATAATAAGCAGTCAAAGTAACAGCTGCTTTCGGTCGACAGCAAATATAATTAAATGATATTGCTTAATAATAAATTTGATAAAATATCTTTTAAATTATTGTAAAGGTAACACTATCTTAATAAAACTAACAGAGTCGTACTAGAGACCAAACACGAGCTCTAGCTATTGAACGAATTTGATGGCATGCCATCAGCCGGTGCTATCAGACTCAATTTGATTGCATAATAGTCGCTTAAAAGGCTGCTTCATTGCCGTGTTTTTAATATAGAAATATTGTACTTCTTAAAATATAAAACAGGTTTTTAAAAAAGAAAGGAAAAAATTAAAAATTCGGTGCGTTTTTGTTGAAATAACGCGTTTTTTTCCTCATTTTGGTGCGTTTTGAAATTTCAAAGTTGACATCGCTGATTCCAGACGATTTATTGTTTTCAAAACTTCAATTAAGCTCCTTTTGTAATAATTTTATTGATTCAATGGATGGCAATTACAAAAGAAACATCTATATTAAAAAAACCGGTTGTTTAATTTTTTTCAAGCCAACGTGCTAAGTCATTACCGAAGTAAGCCAAAAGAAGACCATAATTGGACTACTGAGGCTACTAGCAATAAAACCCGCAGTTCTTGCAAATCATCTGAGAAAGGTCACTGGCGTATCGCCTTGCCCGATTCTTTTGGCCTGCAAAAATTGGACCGCTTAGCGCAGGCACTACTGCCACTACAAATTACAGTTTGCTTAATTTTAAAAAAATTCCTTATTCAAGTGACATACGAAAAGGTATCACAGAAATACATGTCTTTAAATAAATGAATAATTTTAGTATAACAAAATATTTTTATTTTTTATTTTTGCAGCAAACTAAATTCAACGAGTGATTCCTTATTCAAGTGGCACGCAGTGTATGTAAAGTAATATATTGTGGCAAAACTGCAGAAGATTATGTGCTAATTGTCTGAAGACTACTGGTACAATTACTAGAACAGTAAGCACCAGTTCAGAAATACTAGTACTTCCAGTAATTCATATGTAGATCGATGATATTTGTATTTATTAACTGAAAAAAAAATTGTTGTCATACCATTTAAGCAAATTCAAAATTATATCTAGGAGCACACGTCAAATATGTGATTGCTAGAAGAGAGTGGCAGGTTCGCAGATCTCCCCAACTAAAAGCAAGACTACGAAAATGCACAAACCAGCTGAGGAATCTACTTGAACGCCAGAGAGCAGCTTCATTTGAGGCATATTTGGAAGGACTGGATGGCATTCAACAGACGGATTATTCTTTATGGCGAGCGACCAAAGGTTTGAAGAGACCGGTTAGAAGTAAGATGCCCTTGCGAACTCCAAATGGCAATTGGATTAGCAACGACACCGACAAGGGAGAGCTATTCGCAAACCACTTAAGGAATGTTTTTACTCTAGACACTTCTGTTGATGAAGCTAAATTTACGTCTCAATATTCAGGACGTTGAAGATGCTACTAGTAACATCAATACCAAAAAAGCTCCAGGTATCGATGAAATCAGTAACAAACTGCTTGTGTATTTGTCCATCCGTCTGTCTGTAAGCCATTGAAATACCGTTCCTGAGAAAACCATTAGACTTAGAAACTTTTTTCTATCACCATTCTATTAACCCATCGATTCATGGGTTTGCTATCATGTCAGCATGTCAGTTCGCATATAGCTTAAATATATTCAAAATTCCGAAAAAAAAACAATTTTTTGCACTTTTGTATGAAAATTTATGAAATTGTTTACTTTGCTTCAAATTTAACATAATTATTTTGCATAGCGATAAAATGTTTCCCCGATATCGGTCCATATACATCCGAGATATAGCATAAACCGATTTTTTCATGAAAATGTTGCGCAAGCGAGCTTAAACAACTTTTTTTGCTTTAAAGCAGTTGTGGTAATAAAAGGAGGTTGTATAAATTTGGAAAATGAAAATCAGTCCATATATACCCAAGATAGAGCATAACCGATTTTTTAATGAGAATGTCGCGCTAGCGAACTTAATCTTTTGCTTAAAAGTAGTTCTGGTAGTAAAAGAAGGTTACTAAAATACAGAAAATTAAAATTTCCGATATCGGTCTTTATATACCCGAAATATAGCCTAAACTGTGGAACAAGTTGCCTGCAGAAGTGTTTCCTGTCTGTTATAACGTTGGAAGATTCAAGTCAAATGTTAACAAACACTACTCCCGCTTTCCCCCTCCTCATAACCTATTTTCCTAGTTCTGGTACAATGCACTGCATATGTAGGGGTCATCCCCTGAGTACTGGTCTAATATATAAAAAAAAAAAAAAAAAAAAAACCATTTTTTCATGAAAATGTCGTATTACCGAACTTAAAACACTTTCTTTTTGCTTAAAAGGTTACTAAAAGAAAGTAAATGAAAATTTCCGATATCGGTCCATATATATTCGAGATATAGTCTAAACCGGTTTTTCCATGAAAAAAATTTTTTTTGCGTAAAAGCAGTTCTGTAATATAAGGAGAAAATTAAAATTTCCGATATCGGTTCATATATACATATGTACCCTAGATATAGCCTAAACCGATTTTTCCATGAAAGATTACCTTTTTGGTATGGAGAGTAAAGGAAGAAAAATTGTTTCGCCGATATCGGTCCATATATATCCGAGCATATATTTACGTGATTAGACGTCAAAAGGAACGACTCCGACCCAAGTGCGCTGAACAACCTAGACTATTCCGGGGTATCCTGCGGCCTGCCTACCTATATATTTACGTGACTATCGTGAAAGGTATTTGAAATTCGCCCCAGCCGAATATACTGCACTCTTAATTGTTTTTAAATAATTTTCAAATATCAAACACAAAAGTTTAATTTAAATTTACATATCAAAAATTTATTTTATAATCTATTTGTAAAACAATCACATTCAACGTATGTACACATACTGTTAGCTTACACAATATAAGTAAATTAAAGACACTTAACCATAAAAACCGCCATAACCGTAGTAGGGACGGTAGTAAGCGCCATAATATGGCCGCGCATAACCATAATAATAAGGACGATAGTAGCCGCCATAACCACCGTAATAATTATAATAGGGACGACCATAGTAACCATAATATTGACGAGTTTGACGTTCGCCCGCATTGCTGTGCTCAGCGCCAAAGTCAACGCTTAATAAACTTTCAGCCGCTGTATTCGACTGCTCCGCCTGCTGTTCTATTGCTGCTGACCAAACCAAAGTCAAGGCGCAGGCGAAAATTGTTATTAAAATTGTAAAATACCGCATTTTTTAGTTGTTATTTTTGATATTTTTTATAAATAACACCCGAATAAATTCTTGCTGAAATTCTTAATATCTGTTTGAGAAAACAACCGCTTTTAACTCTCAACCTTTACTTTAACAAATGATGGCTAGAAAACGCTTTAACTTGGTTTTTATACTCCCGCATCTAAGCCAGTTGTGTAAAAGTGAGAATTAAAACTTTCATCAAAGTTATTTTTATATGACGTTTATAATCCCCCCAAAACAGCAAAAACATGCAAACACTACGGTTACCATTTGTTTACAAACTCATGTGTAAATATTTTAAAACGTCATTGTTAACAATTACGAGTATCTATACTAAATGCTTGATTTACGAGTATAATCTGAATGAGAAACACTTAAATTGAAAAAAAATCGTAATAATAATATTTATTGTAAACATGAATACGAAAAACAAATAATATACAGAATTTTGTTTACATTCTCATTTTTTATTTATTTATTTTCTGGCCACTAGACTTAGTCGAATTTTAAATGGCATGTTAAACAAAACAATAATTTCATTGTTGCCCCTGAACTGGATCCCCCAATAAATATAACAACACATAAAACGTAAACAAGAATTAAAAAGAAACTATTATGTTAATACGTTAAAAGTTTAAAGTTCAGTTAGACGTGACTTATACATAACCATAGAAAACAGCTGTTCCAGCCAACCTTACGGGTGGCAATGTAATCGTCTATTTCTGCCATAACGATAACGCCATAACCACAGCATCCAAATGAATTTGATTTTCTGCCATAACCGTAATAGCGTATTTACACTTACTCACATCTTAGAGATGAGTATGGAAGATGTTTACATTACATTTGCAACATCTTTCATCTGTCAAGTATTACTCGTACTCCACTTGTTTGAGCAAACAAAAAACATTAAATAACATAAAGTTAAAAGGTTCTGCAATTATTGGATTAATTATTGCTCTTAGAAAGTAAAAATAAGTACTGCTTCAATTTGCAGTATTGTTAGAAAGTATGCAACACGACGGCGGCATTTGTTAGAATTTTAAATAATTTATTAAGATTGGAACTAATATATATAAATAATAATACCTTAGAATCGAAATGGCAATTTTTGGGAAAAGGATATTCCAAGACTACCAGTCCAGAGTTTTTCAAAGAGAGTTTACGAATGAATCTTGCAACTTCACTGTCATTTCCTGGAAAATATACGAGTTTTTCCTCTCTTTCCGCAATTCTGCAATTTTTTCATGTCGAAGGTATATTAGCATACTCTCGTCAGCAGCAGACCATACCACACGAAGTTTTTTTTTTCATTTTACTATAAACAAATGCATTGTATGTATTATTATTTCTAAATATATACTATTTTTCATTAAATTAAAATTTACTTAAATTGCTCGCTCCCGCTCAATGTAAAATTTTTTGACACTTGTGGATGTTCAGTCCAGCAAAATGAGTAACGAACATCTTGTAATACCATGTTCAGACGGTAATATGAAACACTTGGTTCGCTCTCCGAACCACTATTGCGAAACTAGGTGTTCAGACGGTTGTTGTTTGCATCATACTTTTGTTTACATATTTTGTGCAAATGTTTCACTAATTCTTTTTTCAATTTTTATTTAAATCTTTATGTAAGTATCAAATTTTTACATTTTCAATGTGTTTATTTTACACACATTATTATCTTTTTTTTTTCTTTGTTTAGATTATTTTACAGCTAGTTCAGATAAACTAGCGATAATTTAAATTTGGAGATGATAGTAGTTTTTGCTTGGTTCGCAACAAGATTCAAAATGAACCAAGTAGGTTCGCTCTCAAAATTTTGTATGGCGAACCATGTTGGTTCAATCAAGATTGGGCCACGAACCACGAATGAGAGAGCGAACCTCGAAAATAAGCCTTCGTGTGAACATGCTATAAAGATGTTGAGAGATGCTGGGTTTTTTCATATAGACTTTATATAGGAAGATGTTAACATCTTGCCAAATTGATGAAAGATGTAAGATGTGAATAAGTGTAAATACGCCATAAACAGCTGGTTGCTTTTTTGTCAGTAAACAATCTTCAGTGTTGCCGATTAAAGATTTTTCATCATAGTAAAAATGTTTTTAAAAATGTTCTTCGTAGAAGAAAACTTCGTGAAAACAGGCACATTTTAAACACTATTATTATAGTAATGCATTTATTATTGAATTATATTTGCACTTATTGAATTATTATTTTACAGCTAGTTCAGATAAACTAGCGATAATTTATTATCAAATTTGGAGATGATAGTAGTTTTTGCTTGGTTCGCAACAAGATTCAAAATGAACCAAGTAGGTTCGCTCTCAAAATTTTGTATGGCGAACCATGTTGGTTAAATCAAGATTGGGCCGCGAACCACGAATGAGAGAGCGAACCTCGAAAATAAGCCTTCGTGTGAACATGCTGGAAGATGTTAACATCTTGCCAAATTGATGAAAGATGTAAGATGTGAGTAAGTGTAAATACGCCATAAACAGCTGGCTGCTTTTTTGTTAGTAAACAATCTTCAGTGTTGCCGATTAAAGATTTTTCATCATAGTAAAAATGTTTTTAAAAATGTTCTTCGTAGAAGAAAACTTCGTAAAAACAGGCACGTTTTAAATACTATTATTATAGTAATGTATTTATTATTGAATTATATTTGCAAATTAATTATTTTTATATCATCGTAATTGCATTTTTAAATTAGGGCTTGATTGAGCTCTCCAAACAACATTATACTTTTTAGTATTTTTATCACCAACCATTTTATTTTTATTAAAAAAGATAAGAAATGAAATGTTGGACACATTGCTGGAAGGCTCAAGTTTAAAGAAAATAAAATTCTGAAAATTGTTTGTTTCATATTAAACCTTTTTTGCAGGAACTTTTCAGAAAGTTTAAATTTTAAAGTTTTTTTTCAGAAGTTGTGTGTTTGCTTTGGATTTCGCTTCTTTAAAAAGCATGATTTTAAAAGAATTCTTATCGCCGTGATTCACTATCCTACACAATCGTGCAATCTGTTACATATGACAAGCTGAAAAAGTTTTGCACGTTTTGTAAAAAAAATCAATTTTTTACAAAATGGTAAGACCTACTATACTATATGGGGCTGTAGTATGGTAGGGAAAAACCAAACAGGTAACAGTCATATCAAGACTTTGCAAGGTTCAGAGACTTGCATGCCTATGTATCACAGGGGCGATGAAAATTAACCCAACGATAGGCATGGAAACTCTTTTGAACCTAACACCGCTTAACGTAGCTGTACAAAAAGAGGCGGCCGTTCAGGCCATCTCAATTTACAAAAGGGAAAAACTTAAGGCAGGAAACCTTATTGGACATCTTGCAATCCTAAAGGATTTCAGAGACGTAATCGATATGTCTCAAACAAGTGACCTATAGATCCTTCTAACTCCTTTGCCAGGAAGTTTAAGACCATCTTCCCAACAAGGGAGGAATGGAGCATGAATCCAAGATGGTTGCGGGATGGTCCACAAAAGTGGTACACGGATGGATCCAAAACGCTCCAAGGTGTTGGAGCGGGAATAGTGGGGCCTAGAGCACGCAAATATATAACCCTTAGCAAAGACACCACAATCTTCCAAGCGGAACTATACGCAATAAGGGAAGCGGTTGAAATACTCTCCCACAGGGGACACAAGGGAGTGCTTATAAAAATACTCTCCGATAGCCAATCAGTGCTGAAGGCCCTGAGCAGTTGTGTCTTCACATCCAAGTTAGTACTGGAATGTCACAACAGGCTAAATGAACTGGCAAGCCAGAACCAGGTCACCCTGATCTGGCTGCCAGGACATGAAGGGCATCATGGCAATGAAATGGCTGACATTTATGCCAAGAAAGGAGCAGAGGGGACTTTTATTGGACCCACTCCAACTTTTGGCTTCAATAAGGGTCTCCTGAATGAGGAGACAAATAAATGGACGGTGTCCATCGTTGAACAACATTGGAACGAGACAGCTGGTCTTGAACACTCCAAGAAATTTTTAAACTTTGATAAAAAGAGAGCCGAACGTGCTCTAAAACTGGACAGAAAAAGTCTCAGAACATTGACAGGTGCACTTACAGGTCATTATAACTGCTACAAGCACCTGCATAGGATGGGAATTTCCAACACAGACATTTGCAGATTCTGCGGTGATGAAGAAGAGTCAATGGAGCACTTAATCACCCAATGTGGAGCACTGGGATACAGAAGATATAGGCTACTACAAGCTTATATGTTAAGCGAATGTGACTTAATATCACTCCCTGTGGTTGAGTATGTCCGTTTTCTTGACATACTCAACCCATAATGGGGCAAGGGGACGCACAATAGATCAATATTGGTCTCAGTGCAAATGGCCGATGAGGACCATTTCCCATCCAATAATAATAATGAGCATAAATTATTACAAACATTTTTCTGCATTTGTGTGGCATTACAACGCCATTTTGAAGCGATTTCTTAAAGTCGATAAGACTTTTGTAACATTTGCTTGTGACTGAATAGTACGATCATATTCGATAGTTAAACAGGGCCTTTAAAGGCACTCCCAAAGCCCTTTAATTGTGTTTTATTTTTTATTAAACTGGCTTTTTTAAAAAGATTCTGTTTCAAAAACGCAAAAAATTTTTCAAAACATTTTTACATTCCTTATCATTTTAATTAAAATTTCTTATAAAAAATAGCTAGTGTTTTTTCTAAAAATACTTTGTTCAGAAGTACTGCGAATTTTTTAAAAATTACAAAACAAAATTCACGACAGAATAAATAATTCATATTTTAGTTCTAAAATTTAAAATTCGATGCCGAAATTTGAGTTGGCTGGGCCGGTTTGGTATAAAGTATTATGCGTTCCCTTAAACATTTATCAACCATTTAATTCATAATGCATTTCTTATATGGTTTTATATTATTACGTACATACTTATGTATGTATGTTGATTGTATTTATAAAAATAATATAATTATTTTAATAATAATTACAAAATCTGTTTTGTATAATTTTTCAAATTTGTACAGTGCGGCAACGCTGCTATTTACTATTGCATGTTCATACATAAAATCATAAGTCATCTGTTTATGGTTATGGCAGCACTAATTGACTGCAAAACATTTCTACGACTATTTTATGGTTATGCCTCTCTGACAACGAGTGAAGTAGATCTGGTGGCAATGCAAAGATTTGCACAGATGTCTGATGATATTCGGATTTTTTCTAAAACCGGGTATCGAGTAAATAGTACAACAACAATTTAAAAACAAACCGGTTTCCGGTTAATAATTAAAGAAAAAACTGGTTAACCGCAATTCTGCAATATAATAATTTATTAAAAATTTTTTGAAAAGAACATACAGTTCATAACAAGAACAAATGCTCACAAATTTAAAGATATATATTTGATGTCGGGGAAAAAATGTTTTGCCTTGTAATCGCCGTGCCTTTACAAGAGAATTTTCATGGAGAAATCAGTTTAGATTATATCTAATATAATTTTTAACAACTCTTAAGAAACTCGATGGATAATTTTTGTTTTACATCGATTAATTTGAAATTTTGTTGAAAAATTGATCATATTCGTCCAATGCTGGATGGAGCGAGCTTTTTTAAACTTAAAATTTTAAATTCAGCTAATTTCAAAGCCTATTCTTTGTCAGTGTTAAAAAATTTTTTTTTGTTAAAGTTTTTTTAGAAATCATCAAACAATTAAGCACATTTTTTGTCAAAATTTAGCCACTTCTCACAAAATTTTTCAAAGATTTGACTTTGATCTATTTTCAAGAGCACTTTTCTTTCGGTTGTTGTTGAGGAATACCTTAAAAATTATGTAATAATAGCCAGCTTTGACACCCTGTAGGGTGATATAACAAGGTGGTTCAAAATGTTGTTGAAAAATTTACCATATTCCTTTTTTCAACTTTAAATTTAGTAAATTTCAAATTTGACACTGTTAAGAAATTGTTTTGTTAACATTATTTTTTTAGAAAACATCAAACAAAGCAACAACTTTGTAAAAATTCAGAAATTTTCAATAATTTTTCAAAGACTTGACTTTGATCTCTTTTCACGAACACGTGCCTAGAGGTAATTAAAAAATTTGTTTTCTGTGTTTTAAAAAATATTTTTGGTAATTCTTCTTTATCTTGTTATTAGCTTTCCTAGGCATTTAAATTAGATAGTATTTACAAAAGTAATGAGGCAAACAAACCTTTTCATACCCGAGCCAGTCAATTTTGACACCCTGTAGGTCACCATGTTCAAATTTCATTACACTTAAAGCCTATTTCCTCCTCTATAATTCCATCATACATTGTTTTATGTTTGGCCCCACTGTGCATAGTGTTTTTCATATAAAAATATTTGACTTTTTATTATACAAAATGGGTTTTAAAAACTAAAAAGAAATATCCAAAACTTCTCTCACTAGAAAACCTGCTTTTGTTATGTTTTAAATTTTATTTTCTTTTTCCAAATCCTGCTTTACGGTAAGGGATAGCTGGTGCACTTAAAATCAAATATATTTCATGAAATTATATACATAAGTGTATATTGACTTCCCTTAACTGCTTCATATAAAGGCCTTTTTTATAATCGAGTTATTATATGCTCACATACACCTTTAATCCTTCCAAATGTACACAATATTTTTGCTAGGGAACTAAATTTAAAAATTTCGCTTTATTGAATTCCGTCCCATTTCCCTGTTGATAATTTTTAATTTTGTTAATTTGAACTTTCGATTATTTGAACATCCTCTCTGATACTTTGAATTTAAAATAATCGAGTGTCGACTATTTTCTTGAAAACGAAACCACACCAGTGTTGTTATACAAAATTACAATCTGTGTAAAGCGTGTGTATGCTCAGCATCGGCCTCAAGTCGTTCTGTTTATATCGCCTCGAATTGAATATTGAAATTTTGAACACTGTTATTAATATTTTATAGCAGATCATAAAAAAATACAAAGCATTTTCTCTCTGTAGCTTTAATGGATGTCTACAGATCTCAAATATTAAACTTTATTTATTTAACATTAGAAAATAAATTGTTTGTGTTTTTCACAGTATTATTGTTCAAGGTTTTCTAAATACACGCATTTAACAATAATATTGATGAATTTGTTAACTAACTGAGCTAAATTAACAAGCCAAATACGACATAAACAAATATTGCGTGCTTGTTGTGCAATATAAGAACGCCTATTGTTGATTATAACGATCCCAGCTAAAAACACTGTAAAAATTATAGCATGATTTAATTTTATTATTATTTTTTTTTTTTTTTTTCAATAAACATCTTTAAACTGTGCCCACTTAATGTCATGTTTAAAAGCTACTTATATGCTAGACACACAACTGCGACGAACGACAAATTTCGTCCATTGCGACGAATTCACAAATATTCATTGTATAAACTCGTCGTGTGAATATAGATGCCAGATAGATCTGGTTTAAAGTCGTCAAATTTGGCGGAAAAAATCGTCAAAATCGTCAATATGATTATCGCAAATCGTCAAAAAATTGTCAGTTAGTAAAATACTAATTATTTTTGCATAAAATATATATTTAAATAAATATATAGCAAAACAGTTCATGGTTGGCTTTAATAAAAAAGTACAGGTTTTAAGCTTTAACAACAAATATATACTTGTGCAAACATGAAGTTAACACATTCACTAAATTTTAATAAAAAGACTTTTGAAATTTCCTCTCATATACTATATTTAATAAACACTGCTATTAAGTGGTCTTTCGTAGGAATACAACATTTCTTCTGAAAACGATTTCTTCAACTAATTTCTCACTTTGGCTTTTGAAGCTTCATTTACCTGGATGAAAACTCACACATTTAATAACTAATATTTTTCCTATAAACTTACCCATAGAAAGAAATATTACCGAGTAATTATTTTTGATAACTCATTTCAAAAGTATAGCAATGTCTTCAAGATTAATAGGAGTCGTTGCTTTAATTCGTAATAAAGTACTCGTCCTTCGAAACTGCTGTGATATATGAACCTTCTTTGATTATATCAGAAAAAGCCACTTCCTTCTTTTATAATACTGTAAGGATTTATAAAAGTTAAAGCTTTGAATTTATCTTTATATTTAAGTCTCTTTAATGTACAAGCACACGCTATAAAACATGACAATTTGTACACTTTTTAGCTTATATTTTTTCAAGTACTATTTACATATTGTCTTTTAAATACATCTCTCACCTTTTATTGCATATAAATATATACTCCAAAATAAATATCGCGTATCAATTCAGTTTTACATACATATGTAGGTACGGGTTTACTTTACTATTTTTTTTTTTTTCTATCCTACAACATTATTTTCATTTTCTACATAAATTAACTTAAAAAATGAAGTATGTATGTAGTTGTGAATGTGATCTACAAAAATCGTCAAAAACAGGCCTTAAATCGTCAAATCGTCAAAGTACTACTTTTCAGCACTCAAAATCGTCAAAGTGCCGATAAATCGTCAAATATGGCAACTATGTGTTTGAAGCACAATATCAACTTTTGTGTAGATATCATTGTTTATTCATTCTGTGCAAAGGAAAAATTCCAAAAAAAATTAATACAAAGTAAGCTTATATATATATATATATATATATATATATATATATATATATATATATATATATATATATATATATATATATATATATATATATATATATATATATATATATATATATATATATATATATATATATATATATATATATATATATATATATATATATATATATATATATATATACATTGGTCTACGTCGATAGGCCCGAATCGGTTTACCACTTGGAGGGCAACATTCGCTGCGTTAACGTCGATATACGGCCACAAATGTCGGAAAAAGTAATCGAAAATTGATCTTTCAGATTTGTCTGTGCCAGCCGTGGCGGTCATATGCCAGAAGCCATAGTTATGTTATAACGCTAGAAATTTATCTTTCGAGTAAAGTAAATTTCATGTCAATTTCCGTTATTTCATTTCAAAAATTTTCAATAATACGAAAAAAAAAGTTTTTTAAGTTCAGATATTTACGACCATATTTTATTGTTATTTTTTTTAACAGTGGTTTAACACGAGATAATTTTGGTGAATCCAATAACGAATAGAACAAAACTACTTTATTTTTCAACCAATGTTACACTGGTATTTTTATTATGAAATCTATCAAAGCAATACATTAATTAGCGTACGACGTCTGATCAAAAAATAACCTTTATTTTTAAAAAAATTAATTATTTATTCATCAATAACTATATTGTCCACTTTAAAGTAACTTCCCTCGGATATAATACATTTATGCCAGTTTTTTTTCCAATCCGCGAAATACTTCTGAAATGCGCTTTTTGGAATCACCAACAGCTCCTGTTTCGATTTTTCTTTTATCTCCTCAATCGTAGCAAAACGCTTTCCTTTCATCGGTGTCTTTAGTTTTTGGAAGAGAAAAAAGTCAGCGGTGGCCAAGTCCGGTGAATACGATGGTTGAGGCATGACAACGGTTTTGTTTTTGGCCAAAAACTCACACACAAGCTGTGTGAGCTGGCGCGCTATAATGGTGCAAAATCCATGATTGTTTTTTCAACAATTCTGTGCGTTTCGGACGAGTTGCTTCGCGCAAACGGAGTATAACTTCAAGTTAGTGTTCCTTATTGACCGTACGACCTTGTGACAATAATTCATGATGCACCTTTGACATTTCATCGAACTTGAAATGCTTTTTACGGTCCTGTCTCTTCTGGACGCTCCCATTGGGATGATTGTACTTTGGTTTTAATGTCATACCCATGACTCGTCATCGTTATGTTATCACTTTTTTGAGGAAATCTGGATCGTCGTTGACGATGGTCAACAGCTCCTATGCAATATCCATGCGACGTTGTTTTTGCTTAAAATTTAGTAACAAAAATCGAAGAGCACACCAAAACACGACTAACCTTTTTATCTGTCAAAAACAAACTAACAATCCGAAATTACTGATATTGCCAACATATACATATAACAGACATGTCTACCAACATAACAGAAAAAAATACAAATATAGAAATAGAAAATAGAAGTATGTAACTCACGAAATTTTACAATAATGGCTATTTTTTGATCAGACCATGTATATAAAAAATTAATTTTTAATTGCGTTATTACTTTTTATTCCAATTAACAAAAAAATGATAATAAAGTCACTTCATGTTATTTCAACCGGATAATATGTGCAGTACATATTTTTAATTTATGCAACTGCCGTTTTTATTATTTATGACATTGAAAATATGAATTGGCATAGAAAATAACACATTTTTGTGTGTTTATAGCCTTACATTTCGCCAAGCAATCTGAATTCTTACTTTATGTTCTTGTACGGAACTGTATTGATGGTTTTCAGCATAAACTTGCCTAAAAAGCAGCCTCCACATATTTTCTATTATATTCAGATCGGGTGGACGTGCTGGCTATTACATTATTATAAGCTTTAGTTGATCTGTTGACATGGATTTTTGCATTATCTTGCCAAAAAATAAAATCTTTCTCTTGGTATTCGTTCAGATGTGGCAACAAGCTATCCATTCGATTTGATGGAAAACTAAAAGCAGAGTTAAAATCGAGCTAAACACTCCCCAAACCAAAAATAAGCGAACCGCCACCAAAATTATCTTTGAAAAATACAAAGGTTCCTTCTTCAAATCTCGCCAATAGTCTCTAAATCCGTCTGTACCATCAAGATTAAATTTTTTTTCATCTGAAAAAATAATCTTTAGGAAAATAATTGTTTAAGAAAAATTTTTAATCATTAAAAAAAAAAAAAAAAAAAATACCTTATCATTCTGCTTATAGTTTATTTATGTATGCACATCTGTACATTTAATGTAAGAATTTAAGTAGAGTCAAAACAAGACTAAAACATATTTCTGGTTTCCCTGTTTTCATACAAAAACTGTAATTCTATTTAAAATCATTACTTTTTTATTTAATTTTGTTTACATATACATACATATGTAGGTACATATACACATTTATTTTGAAGACAATCTCAAACTCGTACAAAAAATTCATTTCATTTTTACAATTATTTGCTTTTATTGTTGTGACATAATTTACGAGTATGTATGTACATACATATGTGCAGTGCAATATCTATTTAGGAAAAAGTTTTCATGCTTTATGAAAAAGATGAACAATTTCTAAAAAATTAATTTTGTCAAAAATTAATTTAAAAAGTTAAAATTGCACCAGGTATGAAGAAATATATGAATGTACATGCGTGGATACGAACGAAAGTGTATGTTTGCATGCAAGTGGAAACTTGCAGATTTGTTGCTTAGAATTTCATTTTGCCTGGATGTTATTTTCGGTTGTTGGGCAAAAGAAGATTATTATATTTACACAATGCTTTCATTTTTACAGCAAAACTGCGCAAAAACTTGTAACAAAAGTATATTCGGCTTTAGCCAAATCGGATTCAAGGCTTCTACATTCATTGAAAATTTCAATTCTTGAATAAAAAGAAATTGTCAAATTAGAATTTGCTATATTTAAAAGTACACTTATAGAAAAATGCATCTTCACATTGATGACGGCATATGATTAGAATTATGACATAGTCATCAATAATCTAAAAACTGCAACTAATCTATATAATAAAAGTCATCATTTTCATATATTGAGTATCAGCAATAATTCAATAATACATTTTAGTACTAATTATAAAGTGTGGGGACCACATGACATGGAAACATGAACTTTAACGTTAAGTTCAAGTTAAAGTTATATATGGACGCTCATGTTGTAGTTTAGTTAAAGTTATAACTTGGTTGTGAAAACAATTCATTTGGAAACTCTCCTATAACTTAAATTGATATTTGAGTATAACAGCCTGCTATTTGTAGTTGTTTTTCGACATTTTTATTATTTTTTTAGAGGCTTATAATAATTTCAGTTGTTTGCTTGTATATTTGCAACACTCAAAATTCATGCCATATGAGTGTATATACAGTGTTGCTGCCTTAGTGCGAAAATTGGATTTGCCGTTCTGCTTTCGGTGAAGTGGGGGGATTTTGGGGATTCTGTGGTATTTATTCATCAAATCCCAAATAGAATAAATTCCACAGAGAAGAAATAAATTCAACATTCCGCTTCTAGTGTCCAGCCAAGACTGACTTGTCATCTTTATTTTATCTTTTTCATTCTCTATTCATATTCTTACATACTTGCACTTATTAGTACTATTTTATACAAATAAATGGTAGCTTATTTTAGTATGGACAGTGTTGGCACTACACCTCCCTTTTTTATTAAAAAAATGAACTATATTCTAAATATTATTAACGAAGTTTGGCATTATATACCTCCCTGTTTATTTAAAAAAGTTGAAGCAAACAAGTTGATCAGTCTTGTTTGGTTCAAGTTTTTATTATTTTTTTTCGACGATATCATTTTTATAAACGGTTTTTTTCGCAATTAATATGAATGTTTGTGGATTATTACAAAATCATCTTGATGAACAATAACAAAAAAAAAATCTGCAAGATTTGTTGCTCGAATTAAAGAAAAATAAAAATATGCTTTTAATATTTTAAATGGAGTTTTACATATAATTTCTAAAGATGATCTAGTAAGAATTCAAAAATACTTTAAAAACAGTTTAAATGACATATGATTTCTTTTCTTTTTTTTTTTTTTTTTTTTATAATTCTGATTTTTTTTTTTATATTTTAAAGTTATAATTAGCACAAAAATATGTTTTTAATAACTAAAGTATGTTTTATTTTTCTTTAAAATTCAATTGTATGTTTTAATTTAATATTTTCTTAACCTATTTTTATGAACAATTTGTTTTTTGTTTTCTGATTCCTTACATATTGTAACATTTGTATCATCTATATTTTCAACAATGTATGGGCCATCGTAAATATTTTTATGTTTCTCGTAGGGTTCTTTTTTTAATAACACAAGATCATTAACTTTTATAGTAAGTGGCTTGGAAAATTTATCATAGTAATTTTTGTTTTTTTTTTTTTTCTTGTGTTTTTCTATAAGTTGTTTAGCAATTAAATTAGTTCTTTGCAACCTATATTTAACCTCTTTACTATAATTGTCAATGTTGTAAACTGGTTCAAGTTTTTCATTAATTTCGTTTGGCATGACTGCTTTTTTACCGAAGACAAGTTCAAACGGAGTAAATTTTGTATCAAAAACAGTGTTTGGTGTCGTATTATGGTAAAATGCAAAGTATTTTAAATATATGTCCCAATCGGATATATTTTCATTTAAATATGCACGGAGATATTCGTTAAAAACGCGATGATTTCGCTCCACGGTACCCAATATTTCATGATGATAGCTTGTTGAAAATTTTGTTTCAATTTTTAGGAATTTACAAAGCTCGGCAAAAATTTCATTTTTAAATTCCGTTCCTAAGTCGGACTTTATTATGTTCATCTTCCCATAAACTAACACAAAATTTTCAAATAACCAAATATTTTGACAAGTCACACATCAACGTTAGGGCATATTTTTTCCCATAGTTCGATTGAGGAAGAGGACCTATTGTGCCCAAAACAACTATTTCAAAAACTTTAGAAGGGGTTGGTGTAAGCACTAAATTTTGGACATTTGCTGGTTTGACTTTATTTAATTTGCACTCTGGGCAATTCTTTACAAATTCCGCTATATATCTAGTCATGTTTTTCCAAAAATATTTTGTCCTAATTTTTGCGTACAGTTTTTTCTGACCGCAGTGTCCACCTATGATAGGGTCATTATGATAAATTTGCATTAGCTTATGCTTTTCGTTTTCATCTGTAACAACCTCAATTGGCTCTGTAAGCAATATCTCTAAAGTTTTTAATGTTTTAACACCTTGTTCTTTTAAATTTTGTATTGAAAAAAGTTTGAAAAATAAATCATTTTTTGGCCATTCTGCCTTATAGATCTTATGTTTGTTGGCTATATTTTGTAACCTCGAAAGCAGATAGCCTAAGCTAATAGTTTCGTTAACATACCTAAAATCTATCGATAGCAGTTTCTTGAATTTTTGATATACATTAATACGTATTTTTTTTTAAATTTTGATTACAAGTAATTATCTCTGTCTTTATTTTTGCTATTTGCTTACTGAAGTTGTGAGAAAATTTATCATATATTAATAACTGTGAATTATTGTTAGTCTCCGAGGGTTGATTTAACTCAGCTTCATTATTATCTTTTTTTGACATTGAACGTGTAGTCATCGTAAAAACATTAGTGTTATTGGCTTTTAAGTCATTAATTGAAATTCTGGACAGTGCATCCGCTCCTACATTTTCTTTGCCTTATATTAATTCTATTGAAAAATTATATTCATTTAAGTCCAGTCTGACTCTTGTTAGTTTTGACGATGGGTCCTTCATGTTAAATAAATAAACCAAGGGGCGATGATCGGATCTTACCGTGAAATAAGTACCGTATATGTAGGGCCGGAAATGGGTAATTGCAAAGTGAATTGCTAATAGCTCAAGTTCTAAAGGGTGTTTTTTTAAGCTAGATAGAACTTTAAATTGTAAAAAGTAACACAAAAAATTAAATTTTGATGAAACTTTTTTTTTATTTGTTTCAGTATACTCTGACAAATCATCATGAATAGACTCACGCTTGAACAACGCTACGAAATTATCCAAATTTACTTTGAAAATCAGTCGTCGATTCGCGCAACTTATAGACGACTTCGTCATTTGTATGGCGTACATAATCGTCCATCTGAACAAGCCATTCGTCGAACTGTGGATAGATTTCGTACCACATACTCTCTAGAGGATGCAATAACACCAGCACGTCGAAGGAATGTGCGTACTGAAGAGAATATCGCCGCTGTAAACGAAAGTGTGGAAGAAGATCCAAATTTATCGATTCGTCGTCGGTCGCATGAATTGGGGCTCTGTCCGTCCACTACGTGGAAAATTTTGCGCAAAGATCTCGGCCTACACCCGTATAAGATCCAGCTGGTGCAGGAATTGAAGCCACGAGACCATTGTATGCGTCGTTCTTTCGCCGATATGGCTCTAGAGCAGTTGGCAACTGACCCGTTGTTTTATCGCAAAATTGTGTTCAGCGATGAGGCGCATTTTTGGCTTAACGGGTTTGTTAATAAGCAAAATTGCCGCATATGGAGTGAGACCAATCCACAAGTGACCCTACAGACTCCATTACATCCAGAAAAATGCACTGTTTGGTGCGGTTTTCATGCTGGTGGCATCATCGGACCTTATTTCTTCAAAAATGAGGCCGGAGCTCGCGTTACGGTCAATGGAGATCGTTACCGCACCATGATCAATGATTTTTTGTTTGAAAATATGGATGACATTGATCCGGAGGAGATGTGGTTTCAACAGGATGGCGCTACGTGCCATACGGCGAACGCAACCATCGACTTACTGAAATCAAAATTTGGCGATAAGTTGATTTCGAGAAATGGACCTGTCAATTGGCCTCCAAGGTCGTGCGATTTGACACCTCTCGATTATTTCCTGTGGGGCTACGTGAAGTCACTGGTTTATGCTGATAAACCAGCAACAATTGACGCCTTGGAGGCCAGCATTGTTCGTGTTGTTCGTGACATACGGCCAGCAGTGCTCGAAAAAGTGGCCCAAAATTGGACGTCCAGAATGTGCTTCGTCAAGAACAGCCGCGGTGCCCATATGCCCGAAATCATTTTCAAATGTTAATGTCACGTATTGATCTTTCGAATAAAAAAAAATTTTGATTACAATTTAATTTTTTGTGTTATTTTTTACAATTTCAAGTTCTATCGGGCTTAAAAAAACACCCTTTATTATTGGTTTTTTCTGTGCGGACTGGCTAAATGCTTTGGACGCAAAGTAAATGGGCAAATCATGGTTATCTATGTTTTGACTTAAGATTGTTCCGCAACCTAATTTTGAAGCATCAACTGTAATTAGGAAAGGCTTCGTAAAGTCAGGGTACTGCAAAATTCTAGGTGACATTAAAGCTGTTTTGAGTTGGTTAAAAGAGTTTTGACATTGGTCATTCCACACAAATTGCGTATTTTTTCTCGTAATAAGGTTTAGCGGTGCTGCTAGAGTAGCAAAATCTTTAATAAATTTTCTATAATAATTGGCAAATGCCACAAATCTCTTAACCGAATCTTTATCTGTTGGAGTTGGGTAGTTTTTAATGATATTTATTTTAGAGTCGTCTGGCAAAATTCCTTTCGCCGTACACTTATGCCCAAGGAATGTAACTTCAGGGCGAAAGAAGTTACATTTATAGGGATTTATTTTAAGGTTGTGTTTTCTTAACACTGCAAATACGCTCTTTAAATTTTGTATGTGATGCTGTTTGCTCCATCCAATAATAATGATGTCATCGATGTAAAGGAATGCCTTGTTTGGTGCGAGGCCAGAGAACGCTATTGACATCATCCTTGAAAAAGAATTGGGTGCGATTTTCAAACCAAACGGCAGCACTTTCCATCTGAAAGAACCTCTATCAGTACTAAAAGTGGTTATATACCGTGAATCAGGATACAATGGTATCTGATGAAAGCCAAAATACAAATCAATTACAGAAAAATACTTTGCTCTTCCTAAGTTATCCAAGATGTCATCGATTCTTGGTAACGGAAATTTGTCTGCAACTAACTTCCTATTGACAGCCCTATAGTCAACACACATCCTATAAGATGTTTTGACGTTCAAACTTTTTTTGGGAACTAATATTAGGGGGCTATTATAGTCAGAGCAACTCGATTCGATTAAGTTGTTGCTAAGTGGGTTTTCAACTTGACGGTTTATTTCATCCCTTTGTGTATGGGCGAGTCTGTAGTTTTTAATGTAAACAGGTGTAGAATCTGTAACTCGCAATTTTTGTTCATAAAAGTTAACAAAGGACATTTTGTCATTTTCGAGAGCGAAAATATCGGCATAATCCTTACAAATTGGTAACAAGACTTCTTTAACATCATTGTGCATTTGTTGTTGAAGAGCAGACTGAAGCTTTGCAGCACGTTCTTCATTTATTTTGCTTTCATTTATAGAATATATATTAAAATTTTTCAACTTCTCCGCTCTTATGTCATAATTCTTAATACATTTTATTTCATTTGTGGTGTTAACCACCCGCAATATTGGATTTTTCGAAGTATTGACTTTACATACTTGCACTTATTAGTACTATTTTATACAAATAAATGGTAGCTTATTTTAGTATGGACAGTGTTGGCACTACAATTCACGAAGTCGATCTCGGGAATTTCAAAAAGAAATCCGGAACGCCTTCGCTGGAACTAGTTTTCATATTCGATGCGCCTTTTTGCCGTGGAACATGCCTCCAAACGCTTTAGTGCGAAAATTGAAGTAGCAGTATTGTTTCTGTAGTAGTAAGGGGAAGGAGTGGGAAATTGACGTATCCTGAAGCCGACTTTGGCGCGTTTTGTCCGTGGAACGTGTATCTGAAGTATTAACGGTTCTTCAATTTACAACCGTTTGGAACCGATTTTTCATATTCAGTGAGCATTTTTGTCGTGGAACATGCATCTAAGCTATAAATCGTAATTCGCTTTAGTGCGAAAATTGAAGTTGCCGTATTGCTTCTGTGGCATGAAGGGAGGGGGAATATTGAGGTTTCCTGACGCCGACTTTGCGAATTCCCAAAAACCTTGGCCGTGTTACGTGTATCTGAACTATTAACGGTCTTCGATTTAGTGCGAAAATTTAAGTTGTCATACTGTTTCCGGGGAAGTGGGGCATTTTGGTGATTCCTGAAGCCGATTTTGGAAATTCCAAAAAGAAGCTCGGAGCACGTTATACGGATAACTGTAAATTATTTTAGTTTGATATAGAAGCGTGTATTTTAGTTTTCTAAACTATTATTAGAGTTATAACTTCTCATATATTACTATGAGAAGTTATAACTCTATAGCTCACTACGTGTACGCCGCCTTTAACATCAAGTATTAAAATCATGTTTTGATTGGGTTTCAAGTTAGGTGCAGACTGCATGTAATAAATCGAATTTGTCAAAGCTGGATAAGAAGAAAACAAAAGTGTTATAATATTTATTATACGGGTACATAGCAGTTGAGAGATTTCTTTGTTAACCTTACTATTTTCGTATTTAAATTAGTTTTTAAAAAGTTTGGAAAATTGCATCATATTGATGTAAACTTCTATTCACAAAAAATATTCTTCACACAGAGGCAATAAATCGTAAATATATATAACGAGAACATATCGCTCCTTTATGGCAACATAGTCATATCTCAAAAATGAGCTTTTCGAGTTAAAAATGCAGGATTTTTAACAGTGCTACCTTTTATATTGTGCCAAAAATTTATTCTAATTACTTTTAAACTGTTTCCTTTAGAAGATATTTTCTAAAGATTTTTTTAAGACTTGTATGGAAGCTAAAAATTTGAAATGTGCTTTTTCGAATTATGGCTATGTTGCCATAAACGAGCGATATACATAAACGCTAACACAGCTTAAACATACAAAAAGTTCGCCATCAAAAGTATTATTAGAATATTTTTATTTTTAATCTTCATTGTTTTCTTGAAAATGGTAGAATATAAAGTTTAACGTTTGAACGTATTTTTGAATTCATTAAATTGAATCGGACTTTAAGTTTAGCTGATGGTACCATGGAATTAATGATACACTGATACCACTTAGAAACTTTTTTGATGTTAATGAGCCATCATTTTAAAGAAATTTTTCATCACTTATTGATGTTGTAATTCATCACAACTATGACGTGTTTTCTCTGAGTGTATTGCCTGTACAATAGTATCAAAAGTAATAAATTTGGTATTGGGCTGTCATGGATGGCATGGAAATCATTTTGCCGAGCTGTGTCATGCGTTTTTAGTGCTTCTTTATTAAAGATAACACAATAATAAACGTACGCATGGAATCACAAATAAAAAAAGTCATGGGCATTTTTATTTTCAAGATTATCTCTGCAATTTTAATACACTAATGTATAAGTATGCATATGTCGTACGAGTACATGAGTGTAGAAATACTTTTTTATACGTAAATAGTCCTTCTTATTCCAAGAATCGTAATCGACGCCACATCACCTTAGTATCAAAAAAAAAAATGCTTGTTTAATATTTTCATTTATAAACTAATTCTTACGGTAAAGGTTATTAAACATATTGGGCGTTACTACCTACATACATAAAACATTAGTTAATGTATATCAAAAGCGCCAATTTTTCGAGTCGACTTCACGTGATTATGTTTACAGCTCTTGGAATAAATTTATTTTTCTTACTTTATTTGGAAATGGTTTTAGCCATATACACTTGTTTCGAAACAAAATCAAATAAAAAAGGAACATCAAAATGTACAGGGTGGCACAGAACTACCTTTATGTTTTGAATTGATCTTTATTTTTCAAAATAAAACTCAACGATTTTTGATCGCAGTTAAAAGTATTCTTCACATAATTCTGAAATAAAAATAAACCAGTAAGACTGTAGTATATGACGATATCGATCGATATCGGGGGAAAAAATCTTTTACCTTTTTCATGAAAAATCGGTTTAGGCTATATCTCAGGTACATATGGACCGATATCACTTTCTGTATTTTAGTAACCTTTTTTATTACCACAACTGCTTTTAAGCAAAAGAAATGTTTCATGAAAAAATACGTTTACACTATATCTGGGGTATATATGGACCGCTAACGGAAATTTTTATTTTCTGCATTTTAGTAACCTTATTTTATTACTAGAACTGATTTTAAGCAAAAAAAAATTTTTTTCATCGAAAAAAAAGGGTATGCATGGACCGATATCGGGAAAAATTATTTTTGCCTATATGCATGTTTTGTAATTGTGTCAAGTTTGATGCAATATAAACAATTATTTTTTTTTTTCTTCAAAAACCTTGCAAAAAATAGATTTTTTCGAAATTTTGGATATATCTCAGCTACAAAGTGAACCGATTTTGCTGAATTTCAATAGCAAGCCCACGAACCGATGGGGTAATAGAATGGTGAAAGAAAAAAGTTTCTACGTCTTTTGGTTTTCTCAGAAACGGTATTTCAACGATCCACAGACGGACATCGCTTAATCGACTTTTCTATCAATTCTGATTTAGAATATATACAAGGACGGATCAAAAAATAACCGTTATTAAATTTTGTTTTTTTTTAAATTATTTATATATTCATCAATAACTATCTTGTCACCTGCAAGGTAATCCCCATCAGATATAATACATTTATGCCATCGTTTTTTCCAATCCTCGAAATACTTTTGGTATCGCCAACAGCTCCCCTTTCGAATTTTCATTTATCTCCTTAATATCGGATCTTCAGTTTTGGGAAGAGGAATAAATCAGCGGGGGTCAAGTCCAGTGAATACGGTAGTTGAGGCATGATAACAGTTTCGTTTTTGACCAAAAACTCGCGCACAAACATCGATATGTGAGCTGGTGCATTATCATGATGCAAAATCCATTATTGTTTTTTCCATAATTCTGTGCATTTCCGACGAATTGCTTGGTGCAAACGGATTATAATTTCAAGGTAGTATTCCTTATTGACCGTACGACCTTGTGACAAGAATTCATGATGCACTACGACATTGCAGTCGAAGAAAACAGTGAGCCAAACCTTCACATTTGACCGAAATTTACGTATTTTTTTAGTCCTTAGTTCTTCTGGACACTTGGGGTTTAGTTTTAATGTCATAGCCATACCCATAACTCGTCACCAGTTTTGATAATTTTTATTTCTTGGTTCTAATCCTGTGCAATAAATGCACAGTTACACATACTTATAACCAATTGTGGAAAAATTTTTGTTTGAAATGAATTATCGGTTGAAATTTTTCAGCAAAAACAATCTTAACATCATCATTCAGTACGCCACTTTCAATATCGTCAACATGGTTGTAAATTATTAAATCTGGCAGCAGCGATTTCAGTTAATATTACATAAGAAGTGACGCATTTACACAACAAAAGAATTTGTCAAGAGTATTGTTTTTACAACAAGTATGTATTATTAAGAGAACGATTAGAAACAAAAATAGAAAATACTCAAAATGTTTCTCTTTCTAACTGCTAGTAACAACAACACTCTTGTTTGTGGTCGTTTCTTTTACTCTTAAAAAAATACACAAGACGAAAGTGATTGTATATATTTGTTATGTATCAAGATTTCGCAAACGAACGACAGGTATAAATACCACCGCATCAATTTTTAAGAGTGTTTAAAATACTTAGATGTGAAAATGATTGGGTAAACAGCCGGTGTACTTGTGGTTGCGGTGCACCAGTATCCACCCAGTTAAACCTGCAAAAACTAATAATTTCTTCTTTTGATTTACCATAACCCCTACTAAATATAATCACTATCGAGTGATTATAATTAGCCATCCATATTAGCTTGGCATTAATCCAACTCATATTCCTCACTGCCAACCTTTTGTGGATATTTAGAAATAAAGCTCAATTTATAGTATTGTTGTATAAATCCTCTGTTTGCGTAACTGAAAATATCATTTCCTCCTATTTACTTTTTACAGGAAATTCTACGTAAGTCCAACTATGTACGACACCAATCGCGAAGACAAGACAATTTGAGAGCTACAAATGTACCAATAGTCAGCACTGTCAACTTTGAAATTTCAAAACGCACCAAAACGATGAAAAACGCGCGGTATTCCAACAAAAATACACCGAATTTTGAATGCTTCCTTTCATTTCCAAACACACATTTTGTATTATAAAAAATATATTATTCTTGTATTCAAAACGCAGTAGTGAAACAGCTTTTCAAGAGACTGGGTCTGATATCAAATTCGTTCAATACCTAAAACTCGTGTTTGTCAAACTTGACCTCTAGTGCGAATCTGTTACTTTTATTAAGATAATGATATCTTTACAATAGTTATAACGATATTTTATCAAATTAATTATTAAGCGAAATCAGCTATTATTTTACTGCCTATTACCAGGTACACAAACTACAGCTGCTTACCGTTATTAAAGTTATATTGCAAAATTATACAACCGTTACTACAAGGGACGAAGTATGCCGAAAGAATTTACGATTATCGGAATTTGAAAAGTTACAGAATCGCACTGTAGGCCTTCAAACTCGAATAATAACAATTCTATCAAACACAAAGTAAATTTCATTTGTGTTTTCGTATGTTTTCGGGTGTTTTTAAAAGAATTTATTGAGTAATACGAAAATTTTCCAGAATTATTACAAATAAAAGATGAATATAATGATAATATAATTAATAATTTGGTAATTTATCAACTACAAAAACAGTAACGATTTCACGCGTCATTATAAATACGAACTTCACCATTCATCGACTGCATTTATTGTAATATGTGACAAACTTTACTTGATTGAAAAATTTTCTTACATTGTGCATATAATATCTTGCGTTTGCCACCATATTATATATTTATTTAGTAAATATACAATTGCGAAGTAAATTTGCAAAGTATAGGATGCACAGCATGGGCGGGGTGACAAAGACCACAATGGCCAAGATGGTATTAACAGTACGTTTGTAGCGTCGCTGTGACTAACTCTAACGACCTATGCCTTCACATAGGAAGTTTCCACGTGGTTAACAATGAATAATCTCTAAAAAAAAACTGTAAACCAATACAGTTAGTTGAAGCCAACCGTTTACCAGTGCGAGTGAGACGCAAAACTCTCGAAGACCGAACAATAAACACAAGCCTGACCGCACTTAAGAAATAATTACGATGACGCGAAAGCTGTTCTTCAGCCCAGAGCTCCTTTACGACTGATCATATTATATATATTTTATTTTTAGTTTTTTTGTTGTCTGTGTGAATGTGTATTGCGAAAAATGAAACGTAAAAATTTTAAACAAAAAATTGAGTTGAATTTGATTTAGTGCCACCGAAATTTAAAAAAGTTCACCGAAAATTAAAAAAAAAAAGCGGACCACGACTCACTAAAAAATTTTTCGCACAAATAATTTTGAAAAGGACCAAAAAAGGTTCGAAACGCACCGAGTTGAAATACCGAATTATAATTTGCGTGACTGAAAAGTGATAAAATGAGACATTAAATCATTCAAGGTATTCGCCGTTTTTTCTTTGGTTGATTGTCAGAATTGCAAATATTTATAAGAGAAGATATTTCTGTTTAAATTAACAAAAAACAAGAAATGTCTCGAAAACTGGACCCTGTGTATTAAAAACTGTCACGATTATAGAACGCGCGCTATTAAAAATTGAGCTGACGCAATAACCGGGCATGCACTGTAGATAAAGTTTAATTATTTTCAACTTGACATTGTTTTAATATGAAACCGTATCAAATTAAATGGAAATAGCAATGAAGGAAAATCATTTCCTCTATGACCAAGAGCTTTTATTTGATCATTTTATATGATTTCAGTTTGATGTTATACCATTTTGTAATGAAATTTCCCTGGTATCTATATGTCGACATTTCATAGGAGCTACCCTAATCATCAGTAGACTTTGGAAATTTTTGAAAGATATTCTCAAACATTCAACTTTATATCACAACAATCTAAATAAATTGTAGAGAATTTAAAAATATATGAGAAAAGAATGTCCAGTAATGCAACAAATTAGAGTAATTGTGAATTGATCAACACTGGGCAAATTTTATACTCAGTAACACATTTCACTTCCCAAATGCTGAACACGAAGAATGTAAAATACCAATTAACCCCCATCAGTAATAAACCCACATTTTGTGCGGAAAATCAAATTTAATATCGTTTCTTTATTTCCGTGAATACAACTTAATTTTTTTATACATTTTTGTTTTGTTTCCTTTATTAATACAATACGTGTTGTTGAATATGAAGTATTACATTTTATTTTCTTGGGACCTTTTTTACAAAAAGGAAGATACGAGTATAACGCCTTTATGTTGTTACAGATTTGCAATCTATTTTATAGCATTTTTATTTCATTCAAAACGATGAAAAGGAAAATGTTATAAATTAAAGTAAAAGTTACAGTGGGTTCTCAGAAGATATGTAAAATAAAAATATAAAAAAAACAAATACTGCATAAAAATTAGAGGTTACGATTCAAAAAATTATCCTAGGACAAAAACATGAAAAAAAATGATCGATATACACTAGGTCTCATATACACCAGTGGCTGTGTTTTGTAACTTTGAGAAACAAATTATTCCATCGCTTCTGGATTACTGAGAAAAAACGCCGTCTGTAACTCATGTCGAAAACTATCCAAAGCGATTACGTCGTTACGTTAGAAATGTCTGAAAATATAAAACGATGCCGACATGCATCGCGCTTAGGCCAGCTACAATTATTACCGCCGCCGACCAAAAATTACTAAAGTTAAGAAATTTTGTTTGACGGTGTTATATTACAACCGCCGGCTATTCTCGAAAATGTATGGTATGGCTCTAACGGTTACATTTTATTTACAAATACATACATACAGCATTATGCATTTTGTGAATTTAAAAAACAATTGCAATTTTTGAATTCTGAAAAGAACATTTATAAAAGTATTACAATATACTTTGTTGGGTCGGAAATTAAAATTGTAGAAATTACAAACTTATATAAGCATTCCCTTGAAACTTGTTTGTTTGGAGGATATCAAAATTAATTTTTAAAAAAATCATTCTAAACTGTGTAAATGTATATATTAAACTTAATTTAACAGCAAAATACTTATTTTTTCAGTATTATTATTCATTTAATGACGATTATTGTTATTTGAAATACTATCTCACAGCCTTTTTATTTGCGAGATATAATGATAGTTGAAAGCGGGAAATTTTTTCGCTAAAATTTTACAAACACAGTTATAGCTACAGTTTAGTGAGAAAAGAAGGTGTTTGTTTTAACTTTGTTTCATTTCACTCGTTTTAGTCGAAGTTACAGGTCTGATAAAAAAAAATGGCCGTTATTTTCAAATTTCGTAAGTTATGTATGTTCGATTTTCGCATTTTTTCTGTTATGTTGGTACACATGTCTGTTGTATATATTAACAACAACAGCCATTTAGAATTGTTAGTTTGCTTTTGACAAATAAAAAGGCTAGTCGTGTTTTGGTGTGTTCTACGATTTTTTAATATTCGAAAAAAATAGATCAAAAAAACTATATTAACTTTTGTGTAAAAAATGAAATTAAGACATTTAAAATGTTGACTGTGGCGTTTGGCGAGTCTACTATGAGCAGAACACAAGTTCAATTGTGGTATAGCCGGTTTAAGGAAGGCTGAGAAGATGTCAATGATGATGCTCGTCCTGGTCGCCCGAGCACGTCAACAACCGATGAAAACATTGAAGCAGTGTAGAAAATGGTTTTGGATAATCGTCGAATCACTATCAGAAAGGTTGCTGATGATGCTGGCATATAGTTCAAGCCAAGCAACTCTTACGGAAGTTTAAGGCTTGAAACGTGCGGCAGCGAAAATTGTTCCACAATTGCTAAATTTTTAGCAAAAACAACGTCACATGGACATCGCTCTGTTGAACATCGTCAACGACAATCCAGACTTCCTCAAAAAGGTCATAACTGGTGACCCCAATCATCCCCATGGAAGTGTCCAGAAGAGCCAACACCGAAAAAAGCACGTCAAGTTCGGTTAAATATGAAGGTTTTGCTCACTGTTTTCTTCGACTGCAATGGCGTGTTACGTCATGAATTCTTGCTACAAGGTTGTACGGTCAATAAGGAACACTAACTTGAATTTATGCGCCGCTTGCGCGAAATAATTCGTCAGAAATGCACAGAATTGTGTAATAATCAATCATGGATTTTGCACCATGATAACGCACCAGCTCACACTTCGATGCTTGTGCGTGAGTTTTTGGCCAAAAACAAACCTGTTATCATGCTCAACTACCGTATTCACCGGCCTTGGTTCCCGCTGACTTTTTCCTCTTCCAAAAGCCGAAGAACCGATGAAAGGAAAGCGTTTTGCTACGATTAAGGAGACAAAAGAAAAATCGAAACAGGAGCTGTAGGCGATACCAAAAAGTGCGTTTCAGAAGTGTTTCGAGGATAGGAAAAACCGCTGGGGAGATTACTTTGATGGGTATTACTTCGAAGGCGACAAGATAATTATTGATGAATAAATAAATACTTTTTGAAAAAAAATTAAAACGGCTATTTTTTATCAGACCTCGTATTGAGTATAATCAATGCAACAACTGTGGTGACATCAACTTAATGATACATTTTATTAATAAATATAATACACATAATTCGTCAAAATTTATTTAAAAAAAAGGTTAAATTGTGTTATGATATTTTCTTTTTATTGTTGAAAAAGAATTTTGTTGTTAAAATTATTATTTTCAAATTTAAATTAATTTTCAAAAAGTACAAGAAAATGCATCATATTGATGTAAATTTTTAATCAAAGCAATTATATAATTAAAAAAATGCATATGTGATTCAATATGAGGTGAATATAGATAGAGAATAATTAAATGGTCGGTGGCTGGGTGGTAAAAGCAGCATATTATGATACGTCATAACCCCAGTTCAAATCCCAGTGTAGCGACTACGAAACAGCTAGTTGGCCCCCAGCTAAAGATTTGATTATTATTTTTCTTGTCTTCTTCAATCAATAATTATTGATCACAGCAAATTTGTATTGTAAAAAATCCTTCTTAAGAAAAAACTAAAGAAAGGAAAACTTAAACTAAAAACCCGATGTACATATGTATATACAAACCAAAAAATTTTTCATTTAATACAAAGCAATTATTGTTAAATAATTATTGTTATAAAGAGAATATATAAATGAACAATAATATTACACGTTATATTGACGACACTTATTCATCATATGTGGCGTTAGTTAGATAAAAAAATGTAATGAGAGCGTAGTGAGTAAAATAAAAAAAAAAATAGCTAAGAAGCAAAGATAAAGAATATTTTCTCGTTCACAGCATGCACACAATGAAAATATGATAATGCGACATAAAGACATTATATTGATAACAGTAAGAGATCAAAAGTATTATTAGACCTTTTTTAATTCTCATTGATTTCTTAAAAATAGTATACTCTTCTATTTTTAAATTATATGTTTGAACATATTTTTGATATCATTAAATTGAAGCGATTGATTTGATGATATCGCACCATAATATTTATTCCACTTAGCTCATTTTCTGATGTTAGTTAGCCATCGCATGTGATTTTTACATCAAATTGAATCCAAATTATTGTTGGTCTGATATTAGTGTTGTTGGTATATTGTCATTACATTGACTTAATATCTTCGATATTAGAGTGTCATTGTATTGATCACATGCACAAATCAAACGTGTTCCGATAAAGTATGGTTTTATGTTTATGTGTTGTCAGTTTATGTGTTAATTTTATTGAAGAAATAATTGTCATAATGACAATTAAAACAACTGATGTAATGCTTGACCCAAAGCGATGATAAGTGTCAAGGGGTCAAAAATGAGGACGTTTGGCATTGCATTAATATTATACATCATAGTTATGATGGGTTTTCTATGAGTGAGAGAGTGTATAGTCACATGAGTGTATTGTTATCTGGTAATAGACCAGATGTGCCCAGGCCTATGCGCTTGATGCTCAATTATTTTTGTTAAAGCGCTATAGGGCTGTGCACTCAGCACTAGCAATGAAAAATACACAAACAACTTCGTCTTATATATTTTTTTGTCGTTCTTCACTGCACGCACATAAAAGCAAAGTAACAACACTTTCGCATGGTTTGCTTGTAAACATTGACGACAGCGATTATCAGTGTAAATTGTTTTGCTTATTACAACAAAATATATTAAATAAAAGTAGTTTTTCCTTAAATGTATTAGTGTTTGCTCTTCCATAACGAACTTTTGGGCACCCTTGTAATAGTTGTAATAGACATTCACCAATTAATTGGAAACATAAACATTTTAAGCATAACTTTTGCATTTGTAAACCGATTTTAAAATGTGTAACCAAAGAAGTTGCATTGGACTGTTGGGCGGAATATTTTCGTAACAGTTTACATATAATAAATCTTTTTTGAGAGATTGTATCGCCAGATACAACTCGATACGAAATAGTTAGGCTTGTGAATTCGGCCATTGTTGTGAAAACGAATTCTCCGTCTAAAAGCTCACTATAAATTTTTTTGTACTTTACTGTCGCTAAAATTTTTTAATGATGATCTGCAAGCGTAACAAAAAATTGTGAAACCCCTTAATATTATATGATTATACTAACAGAATCTAACAGCAAAATAAAATCTAACATTTGAAGCCCAAAATCACAAACAGGCCATAATTGATTTAAATTGTCGAGTAATCACACAGTAACAATATTTTTCCAACACTTTATATTTAAATGGTTTTTCACTAAATTGCATCTAACGTTGTTGTGCATGGATGTGTGTATGTGCTATGTCAAAGAAACTAAGCGAGTAAGTGAATGAATGAGTATTAGAGAAAATAAAACAAGACACTATACTGTCCATCAACATTCATCACAAATGACGCCTTTTTAAAGTTCACGTTTGTATACATTTAGTTTCATTTTTTTTTTTTTTTTTTTTTAATGATTATTTTTTTTTTGCATTTTTATCACGTAATTAAAACTTGAAACGCATATAAATTAGCAAGCATCTTTCTTATTTTTTCGCTTCGCTTTCTTTCTGTGTCAGATAAAGTCCTCTAACAGGACAAAGACGAATGAAGGGAATAACTAACAAAGTAATGTTGGCATAAAACACCAGGATGTATCAGACAAGTTAGCGCACAAATAAATTCAACGTTTCTTTGCCTTTCTGTTCTATAAACTCGTATTCTTTTTTATTTCTATTTCGTAATATCTATGAAAAACAAAAATGTTAGAAAGGAGAAAAATTAAAAACAAAACACGGGCGAGTTGGACATACCAAACCAGCATCAACATAAATTCAACAAAACGAAAGAAAATATTTGCAAAAATTTCAAAGAAGAAAAAAAATAGGAATATCATTAAACCAAACTAAAATATGTGCATATAAACTGAGTGAACTGAGTTCCAAATGACTGACATTGTTAACCGTACTGATTAACTTTCTTTGTCACGTTAAAGCCAACATGTTTTCTTACGTTACCGCCAACACGCTATTAGCATTCTAACGCTTAAGATTGGAATTAGAACTTAATTAATTTTATACACTGAAAGAATATTTTTATAAAAAAAATAAAACTAATTAATTTTGCTTACGTTTTAAAAGGAAATGTATTTTTTAGTTATTTATATTTGTTTAATCAACGAAACTCATTTATTTAATTATTGAAACTTACCACATATAAATCTTTGCCTGTACTCTTATATATTTTCTTATAACTTTGCTTGTCATTTCATTATGTGCATTTCGACATCAGAAGGCTTAAAGTCTTCCTAGGCACGGCTGCAAATTTAACGCCTTTCGCGCTAATTTTACCGTTTTTTTTTTTTTTTTGGGGGGGGGTGTTTTAAAAAATCCGCCAAAATAGAACTTTTTTATTCACTTACGAATTTTTTTTTTTTTTTGGAAACGTATATTTAAGCAATATTCTTATTGTTACTACAAACTCTAAAAAAAAAGTTTTAAATAACTATAAACTATTATTGCTACTGGTCCTGAATAAAAATGTTTAGCTTATAATTTATAATAATTGTATGTATTAATGTTAAATAGTCGAACTTTATTTTAATATTTCTAATATTATATGATGATGGGTTCTAATATTATATGATTAGACGAATGATACCAACCCATCATCATATAATATTAGAAATATTTATAATAATTATTATTGATATCTATCATAATCGTTCTATATGCAGATAATTTAACTCAAGCTGTAATGGAAAATATGAAAAAAAACCTTCACTTTAATAATAAAAAAAAAGAAAGCAAAAAGTGGGCGTTATCAAGGTCTAGTCGTAAAAACAGGAAGAAAAAGGCTCAGCTATTTAAGAGCTACCAGTATTTTCTCGAATTCTTACTGCCATCCCTAAACAAGAGCGGCAAGCGGAAAGTTTTTTTCGGTGAGCTTTCACTCTGAAACGCCATCCCTAAACAAAAGCGGCAACGTTATGTCGAAACGATAAAAGCAGGGTTATCAAACTAATAAATAAAACAACCCTGATTATCTTAACAGCTATTATCAGGTATTATCGTTTGTGATTTTTTTATTAAAATAAAATGCTTAAAGTTTTACTGTCTTATTTATAAAAAAATTTTAAAGTTCATTAAGCTGTTTTTGTACTGATTTCTATGCAAAATTTTGTGTAATAAGAGCTTAATAAACATTAAAAAATTTTATAAATAAGACCGTTATACAAATAAAATACAAAAAAAAGTGAGCTATTTAGAGTTGGAAGGTTACTATATCATATTAAAAATAGTTTCTACCTCTATTTTCCTTTCTAATATTTCTAATTTCTCTACTCTTTTGTTTACAATTCGTTTGCAACTTACGAGTACACCACTGTGAAACGCATTGTCAAAATTGGATTTTCCAATAGCAAAGCGTTGCTGCCGCGTAGTTTCGGTATGCTCCATACAAAATGTACGGGCAAGAGAACTTTTGACAGCTAAAAAATGATTGCCGCTCTTGTTTAGGGATGGCTGTTATGTAGAATTTGTGTACTGAAATCCAACCTGATATTGTCGTTTGTAATTTTGTTACTATACACAGCTTTATTATTAGTACTTCTATAAATAAGATAAAATATAGGAATACCGATTTCATTTTGTAAAAATCTATTACTATCGAGGTAAAGGAATGCCTCAGGTGGCAAATATATTCGCTGTTTATATAAAATGGCACCATAATTAAATTGTTTTCAAAGCATGCCATACTTCTTTCTATATGATTCCATATTAAATCTATAAATATAATAAAACGAAGTGTACACTCAGATTTCACCACTAACTGGCGAAACGGGTAGACTGATTTCGACCAAAATTTAAGGATGCGTTGGCGAGTTTATGTGTAGATGGTTTATTTAAAGTTTCCACAAAATCGGCTCAGTGGCTCCGGAGATATGACATTTAGATTTTTTTATATATTCCCATACAAAATCAACAAAATGCCCATCAATCGTATTGTCTTATCTATACATCTGCGGATAAAGGTCCAAGAAATCGAACATCGCGGCAATTAACACGTCTGCATGGATGTATCGGTATAATGACGTTGAGATGTCCACATTTCCAGATGGAACCACTGGCCTGTGTTGTGCTAACGTAAAGTAAATGGATACAATTTTAATCTCCTTCCGATCCACTCCATTCACTGCTTTTTGGAACGTCACCAAGTTCCAAACATTTTTGGTTCATATTCAACAATACAATTTCAAATACGTTTAAAATGACTTCCTTCGGTGTGATAACAATGATGAGAGATAAATATAAGCCGACGAATATTTTTAAGTAACTTTTATGGGCCATAAATCGTGTGCCTATGTTTCACGTTTGACTGGCGGATACTTGCGAATTTTTCTTAGGAAAGAAAAATTAAAGTATCACGTAAATTTTTTTTTTTTTTTTTTTTGTGAACTCGACTCCTTAATATACAATACGAACAATGGATATGCACTGAAGCTAACAAAAAAGTAAGTTCAGGTTGTTATTATTCCTATCGAACTGATAGTGTGTGAAAATAAGGACAATCACATCTGGAAATATCGCCGTCTATTCGACCAATACGCTGGCAAATTAAGTTAAATTAAATTAGTTAAAGTCAGATCGGTAACCATAATATTATGAAGTATAAACTAACTATGGTGAAAAATTTGATGATCAACGTTTTAAGAAAAGAGTACTTAAAGTAAAATTTAAAGGTGAGGACATTTTAATACCATGAGTCCTAATGGTTGCGAAAGATAACATTCCATTTTAAGCATTTGCAGTTGTCAATAGAGCTCACACTGGCAATGAAAATTAGACAATTTAAAGTCATGCATATCATGTAAATAAAATTTGGAGGCAAAAGAACATTTGCCTGGTCAGCTAGTTGAGAATAAAAATATCGACTCTGCCTACTTTTGCATAATTATATATATAGTTTTTTGTTTGAAATACATTTGGTGTAATTTCTGTTTGGAGACCTAAGTATATATTGCCATGCAAGCTCTAAGATACTACCTTTCGAAGATTGCAATTTTTTCCATGTACGATGGTGAAATATTGAACCATATTTGACGACCATATGTTAGAAATGGGACGTACTAAACTTTGGTACATAATTATTTTTACATCTGTTGTAAATGTTTGGAGAAAACTAGTTTCTTATATTTAAATAAGGCATTTCCAGCTTTGACCAGTTGAATATTTATATGTTCGTTAAAGTGCAGAAACTTATCTAGATTTATCCCTAAATATTTAACTGCATCTTTGTTTGAGCTAATAATATTCTGGTTAGATTTAATACCAAATATTTTATTATACTACATATTATTACATCTTCCAACAGGAGGCCGAAAGAGTATTGATTCACATTTGTTAGTATTTATTTTCCGTTGCCAATAAATAGCATATTTTTCTACAATATTAAAAGTATTATGCGATCCCTCGTTTATCTGTTTCACCTTATTGTCCGAATGATATTAGCAATATCATCCGCGCAAAGTTTTATCGCAAATTAGAAAATTGTTGTTGCTTAACATATTAAAGATTAGAATAATAACATGTACAGATAGTTTATATTTTATTAGTTTAAATATTAAACCGGGGATTCATACGCTGTCAAATGCCTTTTCAAAATCAAGAACACATGCTCCTGTATAATGATTTGTTGAAATTATAAAAAAATATTCGAGACCAGTAAGTTTTTTTTTCTAAGAATTCAATTATTAATGGTATCTTCTAAAAGAACTAACAATAAGTATGCAAATCTTAAAACTAAAAATTAATTAATTAACACAGACAAAAAAATTAATTAATATTGAAAAATTTTATATACTTAGGTCCAGCCAATGCTAGACGAAAAGTTGCTTCTTGCGTGTATTTTATTGGCAAATCACCTTTCCAACGCTCTGATGGTTGCAAGGGTGTCCATCCTTCTCAGTCGAGTGTGGCCGCCGAAGTTAACGATGCTACGTGCCAGAGGATTCGGGTGAGACTGAAGTCTGTTAATGGACCTTATCGCGTATTTTCAAAATTCATCATTCACTAAGGGTACACCTACGAGTAGATCTTTGTCAACTCGAGAGTTTTTAACATACCATGGAGCTGCAGTAATTGTACGGAGAGTTTTATTCTGGTGCTTTTGAGTTTTCGCAATGTTGGATGCAGAGGCGGTATCCCACAATTGAATTCCATAGCTCCATATTGTCTTTAGGATTGCGTTACTCGTATACAACATAAGTTTGCAATCTAACTTCAAGGTAGAATTTCTGCCGACGAGCCAATTTAGTTGCACCGCTTTAGCGTCAATGTGAGACTTCCATGTGAGCCTACGGTCGAAATGAATACCAAGGTATTTGACTTCGCTGTGTTGCGGAACAATATGCTTCTTGATTTTAATAGCCGAACAGGGTTTTCTACGTAGTGTGAATGTAACATGGGTACATTTTTTTCATTTACTTTGATTTTCCAAAGTTTCAACCATTTCTCCAATATAAGAATATGTTCTTGCAAATTTCGTGATGCTAATTCATAGTCTTCATAGACACACTTTGCCAAAAGCTTTGTAAACGTCAATGAATAAAGCTGAGCAATATTTTTTTTTATCTTCGAATGTCTTTCTGCTAATATTCACCAGCCTGTGTGTTTGTTCTATGGTGCTGTGCTTAGCCCTAAAACCGAATTGATGGTTAGGAATACATCCTACTTCATTCAAGATTGGGGTCAACTTCGTCATTAACAGTTTCTCGAAAAGTTTTGAAATTGTTGGCAATATACTTATTGGCCTATATGACTCAACTTATGTAGTATCCTTTCCTGGTTTGGGTATCATAGTAATGACAGACACCTTCCACTCAATAGGAAAATACTCAAGACGTAAAATAGCATTAAAAATAAAAAGGACGATTCTTTTAGCTACTCGGCGTAACTGCACAAACATTTTGTTGGTAATTTTATCAATACCTGGAGCTTTTCTGGGATTTAAGTTACTAATAGCACTATCGACATCTTGAAAACGACCAGTAAGTGAATAGCGTCTATATTTGAGTGTTTGTATTTGAAACCGAACTGGTTGTTGTTCATAAGACCATTTTTTCGCAAAATTCTATCAAGTTGCTATTTATGCAAACTTCGAAAACTTTGCTCATATTTGGGAGAAGGTTTATCGCTCATAGATTTTTTGGAAATAATATCAAACGCTTTCGTTGAATTGCGATTTTCGTTATACCGATTGTTTTTCATAAAAAATTGAGTCCTTTAGCATTTAATTCATATTTTTTTATTAATTATTAATATTATTAATATTAGTGTAATATTTCGCCTAATCAATTCGATTTTGGTCACACCATAAAATACAGGTTTCGAAACTTTTTATTGCATCTGAGTTCTTTATTTTGGATACATCTATGTACCTCTACTTGTGAACCAGTCTCATTTTGTACACAGTCCAAGTGTTTACATCGTCTGCACTAAAGGTGTCCTAAAATTTTACTAAATAAGCAAAATTTTCAAAGTTTATAATTTTAATTTTAAGTTTACATTTGGAAATACGGCACTTAATAGGCGAATACCACGTCTCATGCACTCAACATCATCCTGTTGTATTAAACATGACAACGGAATAACAACATCTTCCTCGTCAAAATGTTCATTATTTGTATTCATAATCTTTTTCCAGCAGTTTTCCAAACTTTTTTGTCACTTTCTTCTATGCTAGAATACAACAAATAAACTAATCGATGAGTTTGAGTAAAATTTTAATAGAAAAAAAATTCCTGAGGATGAACAAATTGTTATACAAATATCGAAAATAAAATACCGTGAAACCTTTTTTGTACAAAACAAAATTAAATCAAGAAGAAAAACTATTTATATTATCATTATTATTATATTTATTAATTATTATTTATTATCAATATTTATATTATTATTATTATTATTATTATATTTATTATCATTTCTTATTATTTATAGCATTTTCTCCAGACGAATATGTTTTTCATTCGTCGCATTTTGACACTCATGGTGAGAGGTGTCGTGTTTTACAAACCAAAATAAATTGACAGCTGTTACGTCATTTAACAAAAATCATCAATAGTCGCGATGTATAAACCAAACAACAGAGCAATGTTGTAATTAGTGCTTTTTATCGAAGAGTTGTATTTTATAAACAGGTTGTTAATCGTGTGGGGGGACTTATGGCAAAACTTGTTGTCAAATATTTTTGTAGAGCATTCGATCCCTCGAGCTCCGCAGCACATGGGTGTTTTAGTCCCATTCCCGGCAAAACAGTTCAAAGTTAAAATATACTTTCTTTTCTCTCACTCTGCACTCGCGCCTGCCTATGATTTATTAAATGGTTGGTTGCTTTTTTTTTAGGTTAATTATGGTTACGTTTTGGTTTTCCATTTGGCCCTTTTCATTAGTGTTGTTAATTTGTTCTTTTCTCTGTTGCAAACAAACATTCACACAATTTGTAAAGTTTTTACTTGTTTTGTTAAAAGAAATTGTAAAAAAATTAACTCAAATGACTGAGGTGTTTAACGAGTACTGAAAGGCAAGTTTATATTCGCAACTGTTTATGTGCGAGCATTTGCTTCTGTGATGATGATTTCAAGTGGCACTGTGCCATTTTTGGTCGGAATATTGAATATAAGGATGCAAGTAGTGAAAATGTGTGGTAAGGGTCAAAAACAGGAATTAAAGAAAAACTTTTCTCACCAGCAAAAAAACAACAACAAACGAAACTGTTACAATAATTATTTCATTAACAGCCAACCAAGTAAATTTATAAAACATCTTGAGTTTTCTCAAGAAAAAACAGCAGTGGGCGTTTGATGTTCTAGTAAGAACAACTTTTATTTGAGTACAAAATTATGAATAAAAATATTTTTCTAACATTAACTCGCTTGCAAGGGTTTTTTCTTGTTATTTTATGTTTGTTAAATTAATAATTAGTTATTCACAAAACCCAAGTGGAACTCGTGTAATATTTTCTAAACGCTACAAAAAAAAAATATTTTAATTAATGAAGGCTTCATGACAAATGGCCCTATTGATAAATGATCTCGAGCCTAAAATGAATGAAAAGCAACAGAAAGATATTTAGGTCATTTCTCATTTTTGAGTTTTTAAAAAAATTAATAATTTGCAGCAAACTTTTGAAGTGAAAAATGGAATCAAAAGCATAATTATTTATGATCATTATTACAACTTAATAATAAATTTCCTGATAGCTAAACTGTACATTAGTTAACGTGAACGATAAAGTGAAGTTCAGTTGTAATAATGGGAAGAGTTTAACGGTCACTTTATCGTTAATTTTAACTAATGTTCAGTTTAACTATCAGGAACTTTATCGTTAGATTGTAATAATTAATGGTCATAAATAATTATGCTTTTGATTCCATTTTTCAATTCAAAAGTTTTTATTTTCAGAAAAAAATATGACAGCTTCAAATTAGTACTATCGATAGTTAAACATAGCAACTTATTGCTAGGTACACAACTGCGATGAACGACGAATTTTAGGTCGCGAATATTCGTCGCCAAAAATAAAACACATTGGTGTATATGAAAATGCACACAATCGTGGTGTTGGACGAAATTCGTCATACTCAGTGAAAGTTGAAATAGATTTTTTTCTAATTGTTTCATCGGCGAACGACGAACAAAACAGTATCATCTTATATAAAAAAAAGTACTTTTGACTAAATAATACTTTTTATATTAAACCGTGTAGTAAAAAATGTATGAAAATGATCTCAAAATATAAAGTACCTCAGATAAAACTCCTTCTTTCGGATGCGATTTATATGTTTACTTCTAATATGGCCCCTTTAGTATTTATATTCATTTTATTAATTTTTCCTTTCCACGGAATGTACAATGAATATTTGCCGGTGAAATCGTCGCGATGAGCGAAACTCGTCGTTCGTTGCAGTTGTGTTCCTAGCATATAGCAGGCGGCTGCGGGTAAATGTCGACCGCAACCTTGCAAACTTTATTTTCTTTGAATACAGAGGACGCTGCCGCTTAAAGTGTAGGACTACTTATTAATATGCAGTATGTATGTTATATAGGTATAGGAAGAAGATAGCGACGATGATTTTTTTTTTTCTTGGACCAGTACTCAGGGGATGACCCCTACATATGCTGTGCATTGTACTGGAACTAGGAAAATAGGTTGTGAGGAGGGGGAAAGAGGGAGTAGTGTTTGTCAACATTTGACTTGAACTTTCCAATTTTATAACAGACAGGAAACACGTCTGCAGGCAACTTATTCCAGAGACGAAGCCTACGGCTGAAAAACGATTTCTCTCTGTAATGCGTAGTACGACTCCCCGAGCAATCGACCACAAATGGATGAGCTCTGGACGATGAACGTGTGCTACGTAAAAAGTGCGAGTTTCGGGAACAAGATCCCTAATCTCGTCTGAGCAAAATCCATTGTAGTAACGATAGGACAGAGTAACGCACCCCACACTGCGTCGATGCTCCAGTGAGTCAATAGAGTTGGATACCCTACTGTCACCGATAAGCTTCTTCGCCCTCTCCTGCACACGGTCGAGTAACCCCAAAATAGACTTTGAGGCTCCGGCCCGTATATGAAAGTTGTTAGAAGAGAGTGGCAAACTCGCAGGTCTCCCCAGCTTAAAACTAGGCTACGGGAATGCGTAACTCGACTAAGAAATCTGCTTGAAATCCAGAGAATATCTTCCCTTAAACCATACTTGGAAAGCCTGGATGGTACTCCGCAATCTGACTATTCTCTGTGGAAAGCAACAAAAGGTTTGAAAAGACCCGTATAGGTAAGCCACCTTTGCGAACTTCAACTGGCGACTGGGTACGAAGCGATTCCGAAAAGGGGATGGTGTACGTTGATCATTTGAGAAATGTTTTTACGACAAATGATTTAGCGGATGCTGCAGCAGAATTTCCGCCGAATGCTGTTAGACAGCCTGTATGTTTGAGACTTAACTTTCAAGATGTCGAAAACGTTATCAATAACATAAACCCCAGGAAAGCTCCAGATATAGATCAAATTACTGGTAAAAAGCTTGAACAGTTACCTCATGTAGCTAGAAGAGTTCTACTTTTTATTTTTAACGCTATTTTACGCCTTGAGTATTATCCTGCAGAGTGGAAGGTCTCTATGATTACTATGATACCCAAGACAGGGAAGGATCCGACTAAGGTAGAATCATATAGACCAATAAGTCTACTACCAACAATTTCAAAACTATTCGAAAAATTGTTAATGGTTAAGTTGGGTCCAATATTGAACAATGTAGGATGCATCCCTGATCATCAATTTGGTTTTCGGGCTAAACATAGCACCATAGAACAAACGAACAGACTAGTCAATGTCATAAGACAGACCTTTGAGGAGAAGAAGTATTGTTCAGCTCTATTCATTGACATTTCTCAAGCTTTTGATAAAGTGTGGCACGACGGCTTGATGCACAAAATAAAGTTGAACTTGCCTGCTAATACTCACAAGCTTCTGGAAAGCTACTTATATGGGCGGAAATTTGTTATCAGAGAAGGTGATTTTTTAAGCCCAACTCAACCTATCGAGGCAGGAGTTCCTCAAGGTAGCATTCTTGGGCCTACTTTGTATTTGATTTACGCCTCTGACATGCCAACGACATCTGGAATCCACACTTCAACTTTTGCAGACGACACAGCGTTTTTGAGCGTTCATGAAAACCACCAATTAGCTTCACGAAATTTACAGGAATTTATTTCAATATTGGAAAAATGGCTGAAGCTTTGGAAAATCAGGGTTAATGAACAAAAATGTACTCACGTTACATTCACACTGCGTAAGCAAACATGTGCGCATATCCAAATTAACAACTCACCTATTCCGCAGCACAACGAAGTAAAGTACCTTGGCATTCACCTGGACCGTAGGCTAACGTGGAAGTCTCACATTGAAGCAAAGGTCACTCAGTTAAAACTCAAAGCAGCGCAGCTAAATTGGCTTATGGGCAGAAATTCTACATTGAAATTAGATTGCAAACTTTTGTTATACAACGCAATACTAAAGCCTATATGGTGCTACGGAGTTCAATTATGGGGAACCGCCTCAACATCTAACATTGAAAAAATTCAAAGACGACAAAACCAAATTCTTTGTACGATTACTGCAGCTCACAAGGATCTGTGTGTTCCGCTGGTAACTGACGAGTTCTCTAAGTATGCCACAATGTATATCAGTAAACTAAAACTTCACCCAAATCCTCTTGCGCGCAACATACTTAATTTTGGCGGCCACTCTCGGTTGAGAAGAAGGGATACACTGGCCACCATCAGAACGTTAAATAGGTGATTCTACCGATATTATTCGCGCAAAATGAAAGTTTTTTGTCTACCAGTGGTTGGACTTAAATAACTCTTATATTTAGTATTAAGCTTTGAATACTTATTGTTAGTTCATATTTTGAAGATTCAATAAATAAATGAATGACAAAAAAAAAGAGGGTTTGGATGAAGTTCCAGTTTGATGGGCGAGTAGGTGCACTCATAAACAAAAGCATTTTCATATTGATGACGGCAGGTCATCGGATTTGTGACATCAATATTTTGTACATAGTCATCAGTAATATGAAAACTGACATCATTCTCAATGGCAAGAATTATCACAGAATTTTGCCACATATTGAGTATCACCAATCAATTCAATGACACATTTTATTAATAATTATATATATATATATATATATATATATATATATATATATATATATATATATATATATATATATATATATATATATATATATATATATATATATATATATATATATATATATATATATATATATATATATATATATATATATATATATATATATATATATATATATATATATATATATATATATATATATATATATATATATATATATATATATATATATATATATATATATATATATATATATATATATATATATATATATATATATATATATATATGACTGATTATTACTTATGCAGGTATATAAAACTGTATGTACAGTGTTGCTGCTTTATTGCGAAAATTGGAGTTACCGTATTGCCTCCGCCAAAGTGGGAGGATTTTTAGGATTCACGAAGCCAATTTTAGGAAATCCTAAAAAATGTTAAACCACTGACTATGCTGACCAATTTGGAACCGGTTTTTCATGTTCGGTGCGCGTTTTTGCCGTGGAACATGCATCTAAACTATAAATGCTCATTCGCTTTAGTGCGAAAATTGAAGTTACCGTATTGCTACTGAGAAAGTTCGAAAATTCGAAACTGCTCCCCCAAACCGAATCGGAACCGGTTTTTTACATTCGGTGCGTGTTTTGGCCGTGAAACGTGTATCTGAACTAATAACAGTCATTCAATTTAGTGCGAAAATTGAAGATGCCATATTGTTTCCGGGGAAATGGGGGATTTTGGCGATTTCTAAAGCTGATTTTGGAGATCCCAAAACTCTAAAAAGACTCGGATCGCGTTATACGTGTAATTATGTGGTTATTGTTTCTTAGTTTTTTAAACTATATTTATTATTAGAATAGAACTTTAGAACACGTAATGCAATTTGTTGTTTACTAGCAGGAAAAATTCAACAAATTATTTATAATTAGCTTTGAAGATAAAGATATATTTCTTAAAGCAATGAACTTTGTTTATAATTCTTGGAATACAAAAACCAGGAATAAACATTTTAAGAACCTATTTAACTTGTTTTGCTGCATTAGTGTAAAGTTTAAGACTTTACAATATTATTATTTTTTTAAGCGTTTTTATTTTCTGTTACCACTGGTTTCCATGGACCTTTGAATAAAACTACGAATAAATCAGATGACAACCTTATGACAAGAGAATTAAAATCATTGGTTTCGGTATTATTTCATTGTGTTGCCGTAAGTAACTCAAAGGACTTAAATACCTTTTGTATTTCATTAAGTATTTACTTTTCTCAGTGTTTCCATTCACTGTTTATTCATTCAACGTTTCAATAAATATTTTTATTTTATATAAAAAGTATTTTTGCTGTTATACGTACATATGTATGTTTTTGTATCTTTTGAGCTGAATTTGTACTGCAGCTTTAAAAAGAAATCCTTTAGCTGACAGTGGTATTTGGTGCATTCAACGGTAAATAAATGAATGACTGTTTGTATAACAGTCTCTCATTATTTCTATTGGCTTAGAAGTCACTTAATGATACACGATCTCTTTAATAGTTACAAATACAGGAGGTTTTCTTTAGCGTTGCACAAGTTTAAATCATAATAAAAGAAGAAGTATATTTTTAATATCAATGAAATGGGTTTTATTGGAGACAACATTTTATGTTATTTATGCTTTACTATGATTTCGACCATGTAGCCGACATGGCTGATGCTTGAAAGGTGCATACAGGAAAGATTGGAAAGGCCAAACTCCTAAGCAAGGGGTTTGTCTATATGGCTACAATTTATATAGTAAAAATTGCAACCAGTGTGGTGCCTGGTAAGCCAGACGGGAGTGCTGGTGAAGCGTGAATAATTCACTCCGTAGAAGTTGTCCATCATCAGATAGGTCCGTAAAAGCAGGTGCTGATATAAATCACTTTCACTACTGTTCAAGAGTCTCCCCCGGGAAGCAAGTTTTGCCAAACCAGAACACACTATGTTCTGGGTCATACAGGCCCTTGTTTATTGTACCAAATAAAACTCTAGGAAGCCGCATGACTTATGTTGTTCAAGTGTCTCCCAGACTTTGCTTTGGTGTACCAGGACACTCTGCTTTCTGGGGAATAGAGGGGAGGGAGTCCCTCATTTGTTGTAGCAAATATAAATCTAGGAAGCCACATGACTTATGTTGTGTTGGACTTCCGAAACCTTTACCAAGGGTTAATATACATAACGGGGATCTACAAAAATCCCGAGAGCTTCTACTTGCAGACCATCCTAGCTCTGAAAATGATTGTGGTGCCATTCTTGGCTGGAACGTTCAAGCTGTGGTTTGAACCTAAAATCGCTGGGAGGGGAAGTAGTCTTCGCCTATATGTTTGATGCAGTGCCGGTTTTCGTGGGCTAATAACCCCCGCAATGTTGTTGTTTTGCCTGTAATGTAGAGAACCAGTAGTGTTGGTTAAGCAGGGAGTGGCTTAAGCGCTGATGCTCTTAATGGGCTTCGGCATACCAACACATTAAGCTTTGTTCCATTGTCTGCCTGGACAATTACACACAAGAGGGATTGAAAGGCCTAAGTTTTCCAGCGAAGGGTTTGTTCATATATCTTATACAAATATATGACAAGGAGCTAACGCCTGTGTGAGTCTTACAAGCCACATGGGAGCGCTGATGTACCTTGAAATAGTTCACCTCGTGAAACTGACCTACTATCAGATTAGGCCATTATGGCAATTGGTAAAGTAATTCAATTGTGTCTGGTATATCCAGGTAGTCAAGTAATTCTACATAACTGAAAAGGAAATTATCCAAATGAGATCTTAGCTTAGCTTCATTGGAAAACAAAATTTTGAATCGAAAATCAATATTAATTTATGTTTCAGTCCATTACCGGAATTGGCGGCGCATATTTACAATGAATTGTCTGACCTAACTATTCAAAAACAACTAACAGTTGTTATTTGGATTATCAAATAGGCAATGCTGCCACCTCAAAGTAATGAACCTCTAAAAAAACACCCAATACATGCATAATATTCAATAAACATTTATGTACACCCTTCACCATGGTTATAAAGAGGTTTTAAAACTTTGTAAGTTTCCTGATTTATTTGTATACATACCAGAGAACTTCATAATCATTGTTTTTCTTGGTTTTATGCAGCTCAAGAGTTTTTGTTAATTTTAAAGAATAACGAAAAATTCTATGATGATTAAAAATCATATTCATTCTCCTGCACACATCAAATTGCGATTATGAGCAAAATGAACAAATGCATTTTGTAAACAAGTTCACATAGACAAGACAAGGGCTTACAGTAAACTCATCGTGTCGTGAATTTATGAACTCATACAACATGTTTGAACCGAACGTCTACGTGGATGAAGCAATATGATATACCAATAATGCAAAGTACATGCAGAAGTTTGATCATTTGCAAAAAAAGCGTGTCTTTTATTAGTTTTTAATTGTTAAACATGTGTCCGATTAATGAATCAAATTTAGTTGAATTGCATAAGCCTGCAAATATGGCAGACGGTAAAAGTTTTATTTTAAGCCACTGTAAAGAACAAATAAAAAATAATAATAATAAATATTATATGCAATATCAAACTGCAAATGAAATTAATATTTTCTCACAAAAATTTATATTTTGCACCAGACAACATAAATAGGCATCAAAAACTAATATAAATTAAAATAAAAAAGCTTGCCTTTGTTGATAGGAATGAACGAATTCTTGATTTGTACCTCAATGTCTATCAAAATTTGGAGTGTTGAATGGAAAAGACAAGCGCACGAGTTGACAAGTTTGATTAGATCTATGATAAAAGTATGCAAGTGTTCAACCTGCATGCCGATTTCCTTAAAATTAACAACGTATACAAAAGTTCGAGCAAGTTTGATTACTTCATTCATTCCCACTTTAAAGATTATTTTTATGGGTCAGCCGATGTGTAAACTATCAGAACCAACAATGAGGCATATTGTCGATTGCTTTAAAATTAATAACAAAAGAGAGCGTATCGGCAAGTTTGATCATTTGCAAATAAAAGATAAGTTGTTTGTGCTTTTGTTATGATTGAACGATTTTTTAATCAACAAGTGAAGTCCTCTGGCACATATGTACGTGCATATGTGTGTGTGTAAATGTTTGCTTCAAGAAGTTTGTAAAAGTTGTAAACTTATAAAGAATTTTGTAACTTCTTTGCAGAAAGTGGGTTTCAAGAAAATTAAAAAAGCAACAATAGAAGAGGTTGTTTCACAAATTTGTCAAAATTTGTTGACAAATTGTTATATTGTTCACAAAATTTTTTCGATCTGTAACTAAATCTGCGCTTCTACGTTGATGTTTCATGTGTATTAAGTTCAATATTATATTCGATTGAAATAAACGTCAAAGCAAAATGACTACAAAAATCAAACATCCGTTATTTCACATACTATGATGAAAAATGCTATTAAACTAGCTCGTATAGCAATAAATTGTGGCGGCGCCCTTTTGGCCCATATAATCTTCTCGAATTGACCAATCAAATTCTAAAGGTTCAAATAAACGTAATCACAAATGGAATTGAAGTTTTTTAATTCAAAAAAAAAAAAAAAAGTGAGAGCTAAACAACATCTGATGACTTCTTTTGACTTACCTTGTAAAACACTATATTTGAAATATTGTCAGATGACTTTACTCATGTTTTTTTTTACAGAAACAATGTTTTTTATATATAACAGACGACATGTAGGCATTTTACATTGGGAAAAATTACATTCCATTACAATAAACTATATTGTTAAAAACTTGTCGTGTATTATTCACTTTAGTGTTTTTCATGTCACGTGTAGACCGAACTTTGATATTTGTTGAATTATGAATACGGCTGTAAGAGTTTATTAAGTCATATTGTGCATATATACAAAAAAATTAAATCAAGTTTACAAATTTTTTTATGTTTTATATATTTGTAAAAAATATACAATACTAAATAAAAAAAAATAATTATGGAGGATGACAAAATGGTGAGTCGTTACAATAAAAAAAACTAAAATAAAATGTGTCTACAATGTAGACTCTACACTTTTAATGGTTATCATGCGTATCTGCAAACTCGCATACATACATCTCGCTCCTTTACTGCAACATAGTCATATCTCAAAAAATGGGCTTTCCGAGTTAACAATGCAGAATTTTTAACTGTACTACATTTTATATTGTGCCAAAAATTTATTCAAATTACTTTTACATTATTTCTTTTAGGAGATATTATCTAAAAACTTTTTCTAAGACTTGTATGGAAACTAAAAATTTGAAATGCGTTTATCTCGAAACAAGCTTTTTTTAGTTATGACTATGTTGCAATAAAGGAGCGATATGTACATGTTTTTTCGTAACAAACTTTATTTGCCTTCTATATTATAAAGTATAATAAGCAAATTAGATACATTTAGCGGTTACGAGTAATTCGTTGGTTTACTCTAGCGAAGAACAATGTAGTCGAAAATATATTACAAAAAACAAAAATTTATACAAATTATTTTATCAATAATTACAATAACATTAAACAAAATTTATAAGTTCTGACAAATGCAAGTCGCTTAATTTGAAAACGCTAAATAGGTGTATGATTTTACGCTCAAAATTAACGACTTCAACTTACGTATGTTGAAGTGAACCTATTTAATTTGCTTATACTAGACTTGTTTACCAGCTGTCAATATGTCGGCATTTCATAGTTGCTACCCTAATCATCAGTAGAATTTTTGAAAGATATTCTCAAACATTCAACTTTATATGCCAACAATCTAAATAAATTATTGAGAATCTAAAAGGAAAAATGTTTTAACAATACCTGTCAAAACACAAAAAACACACTTTTTCTTTCACACACGTCTGTACTTTTCTTTACACCTTTCCAAGGCGAATTGATACCAGGTAAATGCAATAGCAATAAAAACCACACTATAAAAAAGAAATATTTTTCAAATGTCAAGGGAAAATATAAACACAAAAAGGAATTAAAAAAAATTATAATTAAAACAATTTACGAGAAAAGTAAAACTTTTAATAATTTCGTGAAAATTAAAGTCTCAGATTATAGAGCTTGGAAAGATGAAAATGGCCAGACAGATTGGGGAGGATGATACCTGGCGCTCAAGATACCATACATAATTAAAAAAAATTTGAATTTTTTTTTTCAAATTTCTTTTAGGTATTTCCTTCACATCTGAAACAGATTAAAAATAAAAAAAAGTTATCAGCTGCTTATCATCTGTTATGAGGTGTGTTCATTTACTAAAAATTTTCACAAATTTGTAACAATTTTTACTAGAAAGCGTTCATTAACCCAAAAAATTTGCAACGAGAGAGCGTCAAAAGAGCGTACAAAATTGAGAGACAGAAAAATTCTTGCAAGTTTTTGCAAGTAAAATTTTTATTTGCAATAATTATTCCAACAGCTGTTTTGCGTTTGTGTTTACAAAACAGTATTTCTAAATTAAGTTAAAAATTAAAACATTTTGGAAAATTTAAGAAATTATAATTGTATGTAAACTTTTAAGCCGATTAAAAGTATTAAAAAGATTACAAATGTATTTTCGTAGTCTTTTTAATTGCAATCCATCTACAGAAAGTATATATATGTAGGTACATATACAAGTAAAACACATAAAAATTAAAAATGTAGATTCATTCATATGTAGATTCATTCATATCCATACCTAGGTACTTACGTTTTGGTGTATTTGAAACATTTTCTCCCTTAGAGCTTCTTATATAGAAATATGTACTTATATAAAACTCCGCTTGAACAAAATATATTAGATACGAATGTAAGTATGTACATATATTCATATATACATATGTATCTGTACATATAAACTTGCAATAATAAATTTAAGTATAAAACAGTTTTTATAATTAATATGCTTTATTTGTTAATACAAATTTTTAATTTTATTTTCTTTTTCGCACAGATTTACTTTTTCTTTGTTATTGTTTACTTTTCAAACAGCTGACTGCTTAACTACTTGCCCAAACTAGCCCGAAGAAAAAGTACGGGCTGTTTCGTGCAAGAAGAAGAAGCATAGTGTTCTCTCAAAAGCGCTCTCATTTGCCCAATTTTAAAGTACGGGAACGCTTTTCGTGCAAATTGGGATCCCGCGGGATCCCAAAGTAGAGTAAAGAAACACACCTAATATTTCTAAATTAAGTTAAAAATGAAAATATTTTGAAAAATTTAAGAAATTGTAAGTGTATGTAAACTTTTAAAATGAGTATAAGTATTAAAAAGATAACAAATTGATTTTTGTGTAACTTAGGAACAACAGAGGTAAAATAAGACGTCTAGTGGCAATGAACTAAGCAACACAGTATGTAGCGCATCAATGGCAAAGGATGCTCCGGCAAATTTACTTGCTTGAATGTGTTTAAAACTTTTAGGGAAGCACTTAAATAAACAATTAGACATCTTCCATTTTTAATTATATTAATATTTTTGTAGTTTTAACCTCTGAAATGTTTTTGTTTCTTTAATTTTTACAGACCAACTATTATTTTTAGTATCGTAAATATTATGAGTACCTAGCTATTCGGTACTTTACAATTTGAAATAAAAATGATATGTGTATGCAGGCTGTTATAACGTATAAAGCAGCCCATACACGTTTCAATTCAATTGTTAATTGAGTCTTTCAATTGAATTGATTCTTGGCCACACACTTCATAAACTGAATAGAAAGATTTTCATTCAACTAACCGATTTAATGAAATTAAAGACAATTTAAAAAATTATTAACGGTCTCCTTGCAAAAAAAAACTACTTCTTGAATTGCACAACAACCGACTCAGTTACGAATTGAAGTGAAACGTGTATGGGATGCTATTTGAAAATAGATATTTTATTCAAAAGTAGCTAATCACCCTTATAGTGCTTAGTGTATTTCCACTATGCCTAGTCCTAGATTAAATAAAATTGTAAAACTTTTCATTATTCTATTACAAGCTGTACTCGAAAAACACCAGTCAAGACAATGCTGAATATAAATGACCATACATAATAACATACATATATGTATAATTTGTCCAAAGGATATAATGGTAGTTATTAAGTACTTATATATATCTATACACAACAACACTACTCTAACTTGCAAATTTTTGCTAGTAAAGTGTTCATTTACATTTTCACATTTTTGAGAGTAATTTTGAAAATTTTCTTGTTACTCTCTCGTTGCTAATTTTTACTAGTAAAGTAAATGAACACACCTATGATTCGCCTTGCTACGATTTGGTTTTTGAAAGTATCAGAAAGTAGAGAACAAAAATTCAAACAATTGAGTTTTATTCACTATATTAGCTTCTGATATTGATACCAATCAAAAAATTATAAACTTCTTTTGTCTATCAGCTTAAACTATATTTACACGATTGAAATTTTCTTCAAAATTGCTCTTTAAAACAATTCAGACTCGTGTAAACAGGAAAGTTTTTTCAAAATTTATTGAACAAAACTTTTGAAGATTTTATTGATGCTTCAAAATCTTATCTGGCAATATTGATAACTATAAATAATTTGACAACATGTTAATTCTTTTGATTCAATACATATCATATGTTTTTATTTGTATATGTTTTTTGAGGCAAGTGGCAATGTAATTAAATTTCTTAAAGAATAAAATTAAAATTAGTAAATTAATATGAGTTGGTAAGTGTTACATATTTAATAATATGGTTTCATAATATTGGAATTTAAGGGAAAAGCCTCCGCCATCGGGCTTTGCACCAACGTCGATGTAAAAAAAAATGTAGTTCGCGTCAACAAGCGCCATCAAAACAATGCTGTTTTTCTTTTTATAATTGAAATATGCGCTTTCACAGTGTGCTGGTGCTATAATATCGATGTGTTTTCTATCTAATGCCCCGATTGAAATGTTTTATTTATATTTTCGAAAATACATTCTCATTCTTGCTCTGTTGCTGGCATCTGTATCAATTGATACAGATATGTTTTTGATATGATTTTTTTACAATGCGTATAATATATATACTCGTAATATAATATATTAGGTTTTACCTATAAAAATTCTTCTTTTAATACTTTATATAATGCAGTGCAGACTTCAGACACAATATTGCATATCGATGATCTTGACCTTTTAAACAAGAACATCAGACTTGCATAACTGTCCCCAGTCGCAAAAATCTCAAAGTAATTGCCAGGCGTTCTCCAGGGCATATAGATTCTCGCAAATAGTCGTCTGGTATTGGACTTTTTAATGGGGTGACGAGATGAAACAAATAATCAAAATCGTCTGGTGACACTCGCACAAAGTTTTTGTATAGGTCAGGATCATTAAAGACAGATAAACACCATTACCTTGCAAAACAAAAGGTCGAACCCAATGTTCCTTTTGTTTTCTTCTTTTTTTCATTATTATCGATCAGCCACTCCTTCTCCAATATTAAAAATGTTGATGCTATGATGATTGTGTCGTCATCCATACTTTTTAATAATTAATTATTTCACAAAAGAAACAATACAGCTGATCAAAGTCAATATTTTCAATATAAAAAGTTTACCAGTAGTGTAAATTAGCTTCAAAAAATTTTGATCAAATTTCTATCAAACGATTTTTAAATATATTGAAAGAATATTTTGATCAAATTTTTGAAACGTGTAAATAGAACATCAAAATAAATTTTCAAAATTTTGATAAGACTTCAAAATGCATTCAATCGTGTAAATCTACCTTTATTGTGTTTGACCTAGTCGTAAAACGACAGCTGCCGCACTACCGTCTAAAATTTTCGACAAAAAAACTTATAAATGAATCATAATGTAAAAGATTACGTCGAACTAAATGATTATAAAGCATCCTTTCAACGCATTTTTAAAAAGCTTTATGAAGCTTTTTAAGTTTCAATAAATTAATTTTTTAAAAGTAAGTAATTGTTTCACAAAAGAAAACCTAAAATTAAAAAATTATAAATAGCCTGTTTTCTATGTTTACAAGCTATCTATATGTCGACATTTCATAGGAACCTACCCTAATCATCAGTAGACTTTGGAAATTTTTGAAAGATATTCTCAAACATTCAACTTTATATCCCAACAATCCAAATAAATTGCTGAGAATTTAAAAAGAAAAATGCTCTAATAATACCTGTCAATACACAAAAAAAACAAGCTTTTTCATTTATACACGTCTCTAACATTTCTTTACACCTTTCAAACAGGCTATTTATAATTTTTTATTGGTAAAAATGGCAGAAGCTAAAAATAGCGAATAAAAAAACTCAATTGTTTGAAAAACTAAAATTTTTATGACAGCAAATCTATTTGCAAGTTAGTGTTTTAAAAGATTTTGTACTTTATTTACATTTGCACTCTTCATTAGCGACATTTTTCTACTTTCGTCAATATTGTCAGAATTTAAAAGATTTATGCTTAAGATACATTTTTGTAATTTGAAGCAATAAACTTTTAAACTTGCGTTGTTAACTTTGAAGTTTCAAAACGCAATGGAGAAAAGGCGCGTTATTTCAATAAAAACGCACCAAGTTTAGAATTTTTCGTATAATAAAAAGTATAGTATTTTTATATTAAAAACTCGACGATAAGTCTTTTATGTGCACAAAAAGCTTTTTTGTAACTTATATAATTTTTTCTTTTTTAACATTAACTATTTCCCTCTTTCAATCATAGATTACGCTGCCATTACACAGGAAAGTACTTTCGTAAAATTTTTGTATACGTATTACAAATAAAAATTTCAATGAAATAGACGACTTTCATGAAAATTTCTTGTTCGTCTACACAGGAAAGTGAAAGTTCATTTTACAAAGAGTTTCAAAATTTGCCTCTACTTCTCCTCTCCAATCTTATTTTGTTTACTTACTAATCAGAGTTGCCGAACTTATTACATATACAAATTTATGGGGCAATAGTTGAAAAAACTTATCATTATAAACTTTTCTATGATGTTATTTTTATAAAAAGACTTTAATTGTTTTCTTTATGTGTTAAATATACAATACAATGTCAAATTATCATAATTATTTTCATAGACTTGCAAAAGAAGTTAATTTTATAATTGTTATTTTACTACAATACTGCAACTTTGTATAATTCTTTGTATGTGGCAACAATGTTTAGCAATTTGTCATTTTACTTTCAGAAAACGTCAAAAATTTGTTTCATAAAATTTTTAATGAAAGCTGAGTGGAAAGTAAGCAAAATGAGAGTCTGTTAGTAAAAAAGTGTGAGTGTATTGCAACTTTCATGAAATTACTTTCCTGTCTAAACGATAGGTTACCTTTCGTGAAACTTTTAATTATTTCGTGAAAATTAGTCTCAGATCATAGAACTCTGGCCAGCCAGATTGGGGAGGATTCAATTAAAGAATTGTTTTAATTTTTTTTCAAATTTGTATTAAAAAATTTATTGTAAAGAAAAACTTTATTTTTTTGAAACTTTTAATTATTTCGTGAAACGTAAAGTCTCAGATCATAGAGCTTGAAAAGATTAAAATTGCCTTGATTACGGCTTAATAGCAGCCAAAGCGAATTCATTACTAGGTGAACTTAACAGCACAGGTGATTATTTTTTGCTTCTCGCGTTTTTTCCAATGAGACTGTCAATTTTTTTTTCCTTTGTTTACAAACTTTTTCGCGCCATTTTAATCTGAAGATTTTTTTTTATGATTTAGTGCAATTTTAAGAAATTTGTGTGAATTTAAAAGTGAAAAACTAATAAAGGGTGTTTTTTTAAGCTAGATAGAACTTTAAATTGTAAAAAGTAACACAAAAAATTAAATTTTGATGAAACATTTTTTTTATTTGTTTCAGTATACTCTGACAAATCATCATGAATAGACTCACGCTTGAACAACGCTACGAAATTATCCAAATTTACTTTGAAAATCAGTCGTCGATTCGCGCAACTTATAGACGCAAAATTGTGTTCAGCGATGAGGCGCATTTTTGGCTTAACGGGTTTGTTAATAAGCAAAATTGCCGCATATGGAGTGAGACCAATCCACAAGAGACCCTACAGACTCCATTACATCCAGAAAAATGCACTGTTTGGTGCGGTTTTCATGCTGGTGGCATCATCGGACCTTATTTCTTCAAAAATGAGGCCGGAGCTCGCGTTACGGTCAATGGAGATCGTTACCGCACCATGATCAATGATTTTTTGTTTGAAAATATGGATGACATTGATCCGGAGGAGATGTGGTTTCAACAGGATGGCGCTACGTGCCATACGGCGAACGCAACCATCGACTTACTGAAATCAAAATTTGGCGATAAGTTGATTTCGAGAAATGGACCTGTCAATTGGCCTCCAAGGTCGTGGGATTTGACACCTCTCGATTATTTCCTGTGGGGCTACGTGAAGTCACTGGTTTATGCTGATAAACCAGCAACAATTGACGCCTTGGAGGCCAGCATTGTTCGTGTTGTTCGTGACATACGGCCAGCAGTGCTCGAAAAAGTGGCCCAAAATTGGACGTCCAGAATGCGCTTCGTCAAGAACAGCCGCGGTGCCCATATGCCCGAAATCATTTTCAAATGTTAATGTCACGTATTGATCTTTCGAATAAAAAAAAATTTTGATTACAATTTAATTTTTTGTGTTATTTTTTACAATTTCAAGTTCCATCGGGCTTAAAAAAACACCCTATATAATCTGTGATTTTAATTACAAACAATTATAAAAGTTTATATTTAACACTTATATAAAATTTTTTCCCAGCTGAACAATCTTAGGCGAATTTAGATTTTGACATTCACGATATGTTTTACAATAACAAAATACATCATACTGAATTCGCCTTTCCGCTTGCATAAATTCCGCTTGTATAAATTCGCCTTGATAGCAGCAAACAATGAGCAGCATTGGCTTTGTAGCGAACTTTACTGAGAGACAGTCAAGGTATCTCGCTGTGTCAAAATTGGAATTTCCAATTGCAAAACGTTGACGTCGCGCTATATGGGTTGGTCTCATATAGCGCATTTACACCAACTCAAAATCTAGTAGATTTGAATTGAAATCTACAACGAAATCTATATCGTTTACACCGCCGTTTTTTGAAATCTAGCAAGATTTCATTTGCTCAAAAATAATTTATGCATGCGGGTTTGACAATACAATATCATCAGAGACTGAATACACCAGCATTAAAGTGTGTATTTTTGTATGCATACACCACATTATAGTGCAATTTTTGTTGTAGCGTAGTATTTTTAGGTACTTTTAGAACAAAATCACGGTTGCATCACTTGGTACTGAGTAGATTTCAGAAGATTTCGCCGAAATCTACTAGTAAAGTAGATTTCATTTTGTATGGGAAATTTCCGCAAAATCTACTAGATTTGGCTTGAAATCTCGAATGAGCAGATTTCGCTTTGGTGTAAATAGGCTAATACATTTTGTATGTGCATGACGACTATTTTGCAGATAAACTACGCTTGACGCCCTAATTTAGATTTCACTGTGTTGTATCTTAATTTTTTGAATTTTTTTAGAATACAAATGCTTATTGTTACGAATGATTTTATTATATAAATACTTTACACACTCGTACATATTGATGAATGTATTTCAATTAAATATTTTGACGCAATTAAGAAATGGAAATAGATAATCGTTTCACTTCTTATATCTAGCAAAATTTAAATGAAATTTGGAAAGCTTGCCGCAAAATTCAGGATGCCAATTTCCGTTACGGTATTAATATGTATGCCGACTTTTGCACCCATGATCCGAAAAACAAAGGACTTATATCAGGTAATTATGAATTATTTAACATATTGTAGTTTTCGCAAACCGAGCGTCATCTCTTCGCACACAGAATCTCTTTTTTGTAGCGTACTGGAGAAATATAAAAATACTATCGGTTTATCGGATTTTGAAATACGAGAAGTGACCGATTATTTTCGTTTACGTGATGGTCGTGTTGTGTACTCAGAGTTTTGCAAGGTTGTGGGCGATGAAAGTAAGTAGTCTTTGTATGGTATGCAAAAACATTTAATTCCAGTTTCTTTGCACGATTGCAGATAAAGAAAAGGATGAGGGAAAAGTTTTAACCACCGGATTAGAATGGATTGATCCTTTGCACGTAAATGTAATAAATCGGCTGGAAGAACGTCGTCAATTATGTTTAATTCTGATCAAAATTGCTCAAGCTGCCAATATGCCACTTTTGCCTTATTTTCAAGATTATGAACTGGTAAATTATTTTAGGAGATTGAATGGTTAAAATTGCATAGAGATATGAAAATCACATATAAACATTTGTTTTCTTCTGCCTCGTTTTTATATCTATTTATATGTCTTCGACATGTATTTAAGTTTTAAATTTTGTTAGGTTGTTGATTAAAGAATTGTCAGTTTAAATTTTATATTAAGTAGCCAGCCCACTTGGATGCAGGTTGGACCCATTGTGTTGCCTGAAAATGATATGCATCTTAAGGCCCTGATTCACTATCCTACACGATCTTTTCCTTGAGGCACCAACAATATTATCATATTTTTCACAATATATACAACACTGATCGCACAGAAACCATAATGTTTTGAAAAGTTTCATAAAATTTTTCAAATCGCACGATTTGTCAAAAACTCTGTCGCACGGTAGAATTTTTAGTACTTTTCCAGCACACATGCTTTATTTAGTAGATCGCACGATCGTGTATTATAGTGTAGCAAGGCCTTTAGCAGATCTGCACACCACCCACCTGTTCAGATCTGCACCAACCTAATGTTCGGATGAAAGTCCAATCCGCCTGTGAGGTATTAAAATATTTCTGCCAAAGTATACAGTACTTGTCTACTAGGGTGGGTCGATTTAGCAATTGATATTGTGCCATAAATTTTTCGATAGCTTTTTTTTCAAGATGAAATTTGTTTTTGAATTATTAAATTTAATTGAATTTTTGAGCGTGAGGTCTTGTTTTATACAATGTGTCCCAAACACACAGCCAAAACAGGGTGACAGAATTGATTGCAATCATGAGAAAAAGCAGAAAAAAAATGTATCCCATGCAGTTTGAGAATTATGGGCATTTAAGAAAACACTAGAAATTTGGCCAAACTGTAACTTTGTTGATTTAAACTTTGGAGCGAGACAGATAGTGATGCCACGCAATAAGGCGGAAATGCATCGTTTAAACGCATGTGAATGAAACAGAGTCAATTCACAACAAATGGCTACTTTACCAGTCGGACACCAGTTAGTACGTGTGTAGTTCTGGCAACTTTGGCTTCTCTTTTTGAACTTGGATTTTTGTGAATTGGAGAAGTGTGAGAAGGGAGATCCCTGTATCGCTTTAAAGTAAACCTGTTGACCGAAATTTTTAAGCGCAAATTTATTGGCCCTTTTGAGCTGCATGAGAATTTGAATGGCAAGAATTACTTACATTTTTTACGAGTAAATTTACCAACTTTGTTAGAGATCGTCCCACATTCATCAACAAGATGGCTACTCAGCGCGTTACGCAGTGCAAGTAAGAGATTTCGTTAACCAGGAATATCCGGAGATGTGGATGGGACGTTCAGACACTATCACGTAGCTACGCCCTTTCCCCAGATTTAATTCCCTGGATTTTTTTATTTTGATTGTTCTCAAAAAAAAAAAAAAAAATTATTCAAAGCTCACTGAGAGCGTAGATGAGCAGCGTGATCGAATTCCTCAAACTGCTGAGGACATTAACCCTCAAAAAAAAAATATTCAAAGCTCACTGAGAGCGTAGATGAACAGCGTGATCGAATTCCTCAAACTGTTGAGGACATTAACTCTCAAAGATGGGCATATGGGCTAATAAGTAGGCTGATAGTAAACAATTTTAACATTTATTGTAATAAAAACAAAGGTTATCTATCTGAGCTTTATTCTAATAAATCTAAACTAGGTCATGATTTTCCACTATTTCATGAATTTTACTTACTTTGGTAAAAGTGGCGTCACTATCTGTCTCTCTCACTCTTGGCAAACATATTCACTATCCATATCTCTGATCATTTTGACGTAAAATTAAGAACCGACCAAATGCTTGTGCGAATAAAAAACATTTAAACTGAGTAAAATTGGTTAGCAAAAATCGGGTTACTTGAGGTTTTTATTTTTTAAGGCCTCATTAGTTTTTACTTTCTGTTCCCGTTCTGTGACGTTCAGTTCTGTAGCAAATATTTTACAATTACTTTTTCCGTGAAAATATTCAGCTTTTTTTACAGTAGGGCATAAATAAAAGAAAAACATTGGAATGAAGAATAAAATATGTGCATACGAGTAAATATTATCTTGTATGAAAAAAGAAGAAACAAATTAATAATTTAGAAAGGTGATCACTTCTTTCTCACAATCTGCAGAGTTTATGACACTTCCTATACAAAATATAATTTTTTCCTTGCTAAAATAGTATTCTTTTGATCATCCATAGTTGCTCTACTGATACAAATGTATTAACTTTTAAAAACCTTTAATTGAAAAAAATTTTTTAGCTTTTGACAAAAAAAAATTATATACATTTGAATAAAAAATAAATGTAAAAGTACAACATACACATATCTGGACGTCACTTAACGTTGAATTCTATTTTCAACAGATTAGCCCGCAACAGAACAGAACGAAGAAGTGAAAACAAACCATGCACATATAGTTTATATTGAACAAAAACTAAACAGCTGATTCAGAACGGAAAAGAACGTACAAACTAATTATGCCTTTACTCGTTTTTTTTTTTTTATAAAACTAACATGTGTTGTAAGATTTTACAATTCTGATTAGCTGCATAAGCTTTTAATGCTTCTTACCTAGGCGCTTCAGTAAATTTTTTTTAAAGAGGGCCTTTCGACAAATTTTGGAAATTTTAAATTCGTACTTTAACAAATAGTCTTATGGTCTCATTAGTTCTTACTTTCTGTTGCCGTTCTGTGACGTTCTTATCTGTGGAAATATTCAGCTGTTTTTTTTTTTAAAGTAAAGCATGAATAAAAGAAAAACATTAGATTGAAGAATAAACTATGTACATAAAAATTATCTTGTGTGAAAAAATAATGAAAGATACAAATTAATAATTTCGAAATGGTGATCAAACAGCCCTCTGCTTTCTTACAATCTGCCGAGTTTATGACACTTCTTATACTAAATATAAAATTTCTTCCGGCTAACATAATCACCCATATTCTGCTTGTCGAAGGCAATACCGCCGGCAATATTATGGCAACATCAATTTAAGACGACATCAATATTAATCTTGCACTCCCTAACAGTTTTGTATTGATGTTGCCGGTTTATCGATTATGTTAATAAAACCTAACACACACCTCTAATGTATGTATAATATACAATAGTAAGATTGTCTTAATTTGTGCATATGACATGGTACGTTTTCCACGCAAAATGAAACGTAGAAATTTTGGATACTCGATTAAACTTTTTTCTTACATCAAAACCAAAAGTTGAGTTGAATTTGATTTTGTGTCACCGAAATTTAAAAAAAACGCACCGAAAATGTAAAAAGAGCGCACCACGCACCGACTACAGAATTTTTCGCACAAATAATTTTGAAAAGCACCAAAAACGGTGCGAAACGCACCGAGTTGACAACGCTAACTTTTACCTAATTTGCAAATTTTCTGATTACATTTTCAGTTTCATATGTATGTAAACATAAAACAGCGGATTATTCAATTCTAGTCCGAACTTACCCAAAGAAAAAGTTCGGGCTAATTTGCACAGGAAATGAAAAAAATTCTCTCATTTTCTCTCAAAATTGCACAAAAATTGTTACGTGGAACGCTTTTGAACTAGTTCCGACTGTTTCGTTCTTCACGTGGAACACACCATATAGTGAACAGAAACAAAACAGCTGATTCAGAACAGAAAATAACGTACAAACTAATTCTGCCTTTAATTAATTAAAAAACTTGGAGCAATTGTTTTGTTTGTTTGATTGTGGTACTAGGGTCTATTTAGGGTTACGGTTCCAAAGTTTAACGAACAAAAATGATAAAAATTAGCCACAATAACCGAAAAATGGTTACTGTTTGACAAATTTCTAGGTTTTCTTAAATGCCCATAATTTTTAAACTGCATGGGATAGATTTTTTTCTGATTTTCCTATGATGGTTACAATCAATCCTGTCATCCGGTTTTAGCTTAACATTGAATTCTGGCACACCCTGTATAAAAATGTTTAAAAGATTTATTATATGATATTTCGTCTTCCTTCGGAAGACTTCTTCAGGACACTCTTTTAAAAAAGCGGAAGTCTTCCGAAGTAAAGACCATATATCGAATAATAAATATTTTAACATTTTTTATATAAAACAAGACCTAAAACTCAAACAACATTTCAATTAAATTTAATAATAAAAATGTCAAAAAATTAAGTTCAAGATTATTTTGACGAAATTGAATTATTGAAATTTAATCGATGGCACAATATCAACAAATTTCGATCCCTCCAAATCGACACACCCTACAGTCTACATACATAGATACAATGCCCCTGTATAAGAAAGAAACGGACAACGACGGAGAAAATATTCAACACTCTCTTCCTCTTTTTCATTTCTATAACTACAGAAACCAATATACAGAAGATGTAAAATGTTGTGCCCTGTCATAACAGCTACTAGAATATACAACTTCCGTCGGTGTGGACCACTCAGGATAGTTGTCCTATTATCACAATTGGGCCTCATTAGACCAGTTCCTGTTCTGTGCACTTCCTAAAAGTTGTCTTGGTTTTTATAACTTTTGAACGGGGTACCTACCACCCTATCTATGCCCTTGTTGCAAACTGAGCCTGGCCATTGCCAGCTCGTCCGCTACAACATTACCGGGCACTTTTTTATATCATATACTTGTGGAATTTCTGAAAAACAAATTTCCGAACAACATTTTTATCCCTATTACTCTTCAAAGCAATATTTTTCATTAAGTGAGTCTTTTTCGCGATGAAGACAAGAGCACTGTATTAAGAAGCGTGAGGTTTGTATCTCGAATTCCAGCTTATTTCCCTCAACTAACTATTGTTTTACGGCTTTTTTAAGGAATTTTATTTCATAAATTTTTGTACAACATAACGCCTTCGTTACTTTAGTTTGGACAGTGCTGGCACTACAGTTAGTTGTTAGTCAGGTATACCTTCAAAAGTTACCGCTTTTGAAGGTATGAGGTTATAGTGAGCCGCAGTAACAGTTAAAAATTTACTGTTCTTACCACTTGAGCATATAATAATAGTCACCCTGCCCTCGTTGTACAGCCATGCTACGAAAATTTACTCTGCAAAGTTCATTTAAAAATCAAATATTTGTAAAGTAACATTAATTTCAGGTATCTAAAAATGAAGGTTGTGTTACTGTATCGCACTTCTCAAGGGTCCTGCATTTTATGAAAATTTCTTTATCAGATCAAGAATTTCTTCTAATATTAAAACGTTATTTAAAGGATGCACATATGGTAAATTATGTGGCCTTCGTTAAACATATTCAGAATATTCTGGATTATTTAAAGCAAGAACATCTTACAGACAATACGCAGGTAAATATCGTTTCGATATTTACAAATCTCGAAATTTCCAAAACTTTGTAATAGATTAAAATAAATTCTAGTATTTTTTCTTCAGTATATTACAAGCACCCCAAGAGAATGATAATTAGCATATGAATACTTTTTTTATGTACTCTAGCAAATTTTAGATAAATTTCCTGGAAAATTAGTTGATTTAGATTTACCTAAATTACCAGTCGTCGATGGAAAAAAATTGGCTTCGAGAATATTTAAGGACAATTGTAATCATCCCAAAGAGGACAAAAACGTTTGTGACATAATTTTCTGCATACAAAAACAAGTTCATACAAAACATATAAGAACGCAAGAATTTCTTGAAAGTTTTGATTGTCTGCACACCGGCACGGTCACCATAAACCAGTTTGAACGTGGTTTACACAACATGGGTGTAGGCAAGTATTTAACTCAAAGAGAGTTTAGTACGCTATGTGAACGGTACTTGGACCCAATGGATACAAACCGTGTAGTGTGGCGTAGATTTGTAGACGAAATCGATCAAGGTACTTAAAACATTTGTTATATTGCATGTGTAAAGGAATTTTTATATTTTTATTGCTGGTTTACTCAGTATTCACAATTAAGCATTTGGAAAAAGCCCCGCTGCTTAATATACAAACGCCGCCATCTTATATTCAGCAGATGCCACGGAATGGTTCCTTGAATTGGCAAAAAGCTAAACCAAAAACTCGCGAACTTTGTGAAGAAGCTATGAGAAAAATTCAAATGCGTATACGAAGTAGACGTCTATATATGCATCCTTTCTTTAGAAGCCACGACAAGTAAGCATTAAAATAAAATAAAAACAATTTAACCCTATAGAAAAGGCGTAACAATCACCCTTATTGTGTTTGGCGTTTTTATGGCGAAAGACGGGCGTTTTTGAAAAATCCTACCGTGGTTGGCGAAAAACGCCAGTGAATACGACAAATGTCAAATCTATTACAAAACGCCATTAAAATGCTACCGTGCTTGGAGTATTCGTCTTTCAAAAGGGAGCAAATTTGTCGTCAACGTATTTGCTCACGACAGATATCTAAAATTTGATAAAGTAAAAAATGATCAAAAATAAAAATATGAATTCTACTTTCTCTATTTTCTACATGATTGCTGTTACATTTGCTCATTAGAAATGAGTATTTATTTAAAAAAATAAATAGTAAATCGGCGGGACACACCGTTTGCGAAAATTTAATTTAAATTGGTCCACTATCCTGTTCCGTATAGGGTTGTACAAAGGCCTGGACTGATTTTAAACATATGTGAACAAACATTTATAATACAATATTTTTTGTTAGAATGCAAAAATATTTTCACTTGCTGCTATCTCAGCTGCTTTTCATAGAATTAGTTTAATATTTGCTTTTTCACTTTATATTCAGAGGATGTGTAAAATGCAACACAACATTTTTATAAAACTTATTTGCACAAATTAAATGACTAGCTACTTTTGAATAAAATATATATTTTTAATTAGCACCCCATACACGCTTCAATTCAATACGTAACAGAGTCGGTTGTTGTGCAATTCAAGGCGTGTATGGCTTTGTGAATTGATTAGTTTGCAGTTATCGAGTTGGTTGAAGCAAAATCAAAAGATTTTGATTTTTTCAAGTTGGTTAGTAAGCCTCTCAATTCCATTGTACTGTGTGTGTTCGAGTCTCCTGATAAGCCGTCAATATTTATATTTATAGTGTTTTTGAACAGAGAACGTTATATATTTTTAAAATTGTCTTTAATTTCATTGAATCTGATAGTTGAATGAAAATTCAAATTTCACTTTATGACTTGTGTGGCCAAGAATCAATTCAATTGAAAGACTCAATTAACAATTGAATTGAAACGTGTATGGGCCGCTTTATACGTTATAACAGCCTATCTACACATAGCATGTTTATTTCAACATAATTTCAAAGTGTAAAATACCGAGTAGCTAGGTACTCATAATATTTACAATGCTAAAAATTACTGCTGGTCTGTAAATATTACAGAAACAAACAACAAAAACATTTCAGAGGCTAAAACTAAAAAATATTAATATAATTAAAAATGGAAGGACCTAAGTGTCAATTTAATTGCTCCCCTAAACGCTTTAAACACATTCAAGCAAATAAATTTGCGGAACATCCTTTGGCACTGATGTGCCAGATACTGTGTTGCTTAGTTCATTTCCATTAGACGTCTTCTTTTACTTCTGTTGTTCCTAAGTTACAGAAAAATAAATTTGTAATCTTTTTAATACTTTTTATCGTTATAAAAGTTTACGTACACTTACAATTTCTAAAAATTTTTCAAAAATTTTTATTTTTAACTTAATTTAGAAATATTGTTTTGTAAACACAAACGCAAAAAAAACTGTTTGAATAACTATTGCAAGTAAAAATTTTACTTGTAAAAACTTGCAAGAATTTTTCTGTTTCTCAATTTTGTACGCTCTCTCGTTGCAAATTTTTTGGGTTAATGAACACTTTCTGGTAACAATTGTAAAAAATTTTAGTAAATGAACACACCTTATACCACAAATATTAAACACATTGAAGCCAGCAAACAACCGACTTTACATGCAGTTATTTATTTATTAACTATAACCGCACAGCATGCACGGAGTAAGGAAAGACTTATGCCCACGATTGTATTAATATCAATTTGCAGCGGCGCTGTGATTAACTATAACGACTTATGGTGCGTGGATAACAAGGGAATACCTCAAAAAAACTGTAAACTAATACAGTTAGTTAAGGCAAAGAGTGAGAGCGAGACGCAAAACCCTCGAAGGCCAAATAATAACAACAAACCTGACCGCACTTAAGAAATAATTACGATGACGCGAGAGCTGTTCTTCAGTCCAGAGCAGCTTTACGACTGATACATGCTTTTAAATGAGAACGTTTATTTTGACAACAACAAGACGACACGACTGCAGGTTTTTGTCCATGCTGATTTTTTATTTTTTGCTGCAGACGAATTAAACTAATTCATATTTTTGTTGACCCAGTGTGTCAAAAACATTGAAAACAAGCTGTATATAATTTTTTGATTGGTATCAATATTAGAAGCTGGTATAGTGAATAAAACTGGATTGTATAAATTAATAATTTATTTTTTCTATTGTTAAATATATTTATGCATACTTATACTCAAAACAAGAAATCTTCATTTTATAAAATAACTAGATGCGATTAGATATATATCAGTTGACAAAAAAGATATTGGTTTAAACTTTTGTTTCCTGAGTCGAATTATTTTCGGTCCACATTTTGAAAAATTCGATATATTTTCGTAAAGTTTCAATTCTTATATACTGTTCTCATTATAGATCTGAAGATATATTCAATTATATTTTCAACTTTGATGGCCCGCCTAACCTGATTTAATGTGTAGCTACCAAAAACTTTTTAAATTGCTGTTTTTATATATTTTAGAGAGAAGATCTTTCTTTGTTTATGAAAGGTTGATATAAACAGAACTTGTTCTGTAAAGCAACGGAATTTTGCTAAGCTAAAAATTCTAAGGTGGTCACACTGACGTATATTTTTATATAAATGAATTTACATACTCGTATGTTGCTGCCGTGTTCAAAATAACTCAGTAGTAGAAATCCTTGAGAGTTTGTACTAGATTAAAGGAAATTTGAGTATTTCTCCTTTAGTCTGTAAGAAACTCTCGAAGATTTAGATAACGGTAACAAGCATGAATAAGAACTTACGAATATTTCGAAAACTGTACTCAACATGATTGAAATAAAATAATGAGCACTTGTTGTAAAACAGAAGTGGTGTCACACTAAAGTCAGATATTTAAGGCTGTTCTGCAAATCACTTTTTGTGAAAGTGATTTGAAATCACAAAAAATGTGTTCTGCATACTAAATATTTTTGATTTTTGTGATTTTAAACCGGTAAGCTAACTCGCACTCGATTTGAAATCACGTCCTAATTTTTGCTCGTACTTTATTATGAATTTCATGATTTATTACATTAATAAATAACTTAGTGTGTTTTCTATTGATTATTTAAGTAAAATTATTTATACAATTGAGTTTTTTATTTGCTATATTAGCTTCCAACATTGATACCAATAAAAAATTATAAATAGCTTGCTTTCTATATTTCAAAAATTTCCAAAGTCTACTGATGATTAGGGTAGCTCCTATGAAATGTCTACATATAGATAGCTGGGAAACATAAAATTATTTATTTTATATGAAATTATTCACTAAATTAAGAAAAATTAGATGCGCTTATTTTTTTCAAGATATGTTGTATTATTTTGTTTTTTGGTTTATTGGTTTATTTTACTTTACCATTTATATTTATTAGAAGATATCGACATTGTTTTGCAAATAAAACCGCGAATAAAAAAATTCAACCTGAAAATAAAAATATCAGTAAATTGAAGCAAAAAACAATGTCTTTTTGTGCTTCAGAAGAGTAAAAGAAATCACATCGACAATCACCAAAAATTGTGATTTGCAGAACAGGCACAAATCACATTTGAGCGTTTGAAACGGAAATCATGGGAGTTTTAGAACAGGCCTGATTATTAGTAAAAATAATAGTTTCCGCCAATTCAAGAGGTGCCGCCTTAGCCACGTCAAATCTCGTCATGAAAATTTGTTATAATATCGCTCGTGAAATGGTTTTATTAGCCCATATCTATTCTCAAAGCCTAAAAAGTAAAATGATTGCTAATCTTAATTGTGGTCAATTATTTTCGTTAACGAAAAAGTGCTATATTTAATGTGTGAAATTGAGATATCGGTAACGAGTTTTGAAAAAAAAACTAAAAAATATGTTCAATTAGTTTTGTTTCTCAAACGAATTAGCTTATTGGGGTTTTTCTACTTGCATCTTATTTAACCTCTCTCTTTTAAAAATTGATTTTTTTTTGTTGGAACTCTATTGACAAAAATAAGTTATCGTATTTTAATTTTCATAGACTGAACAGTGGACATGTTCGCTGCAAAATAGCCAATCAAATTTTTATCACAAATGGAATACTATTATCAAATGACGAATTAAATGCCCTAAACGTTCGCTACGGGAATGAGTTGGGTTTCAATTACTCAAAATTTTTAGAAGATGCTGATCCAGGTGAATACGCAATACCGACGTTAGCAACTCCAACCGAAAACTGTGTTTGTCCTATACTCCAAGAAAGTCCGAAAGCCAACATAAACAGCGAAGAAGCTATTATTAAACTGTTAACCAAAGTCAAGCGACAAGCGATTACAAAAAGCATACAAGTTATGGATTTCCTGCAAGAATATGATCGACATAAAGAAGGTGAGATCGCCGAAGCAGATTTTAAGAGGGGGATTGATAACGCAAATATAAAATTGTCGAAAGAAGAAACAGCGACATTGTGCAAAATGTAAGTTTTATATACATATATGCACACAAACTGAAAATACTGGTTCCGAAAAAAATTAATTGTAATAAGCCCCAATAAATTAAAAGTTTTTAATTACTCGTACATAAAAACTATTGAAAACGAATGTTTCTTTCCAAGCCTGGTATTAAACACTACAAACATACATGCTTATGTTTTTCTATTAAGTTAACTTTATACACAATATGGCTTATTGCGGTTCTCGGTATCTTCAAGTGTTTGTAATAGATTAAAAGAAATTCTATTTTATCTTTAGTGTATTACAAACTCTCGAAAGTTTTGAGAATAATAACAAGCAAGAATATCTCATAGAAAAAGTTGTTATTCATACTTATTACCATTCTCGAAAACTTCGACTTAGTAATAGACTAAAGAGAAAGTACTCGACTTTATTTTAATCTATTACAAACTGTCGTGATTCGAAATAAGCCCCATTGTTAAAATGAATACCAGTAATAATTCTATGCCAGATATTGATATCTATCTTTCCCTTTAACTATATAGCTTCCGTTCACCGAAACGTGCCTGCTGTGTTTTGTACCGGGAGTTTTGTCAGTCTTTGAATGAAATCTTTATACAAATCGAAACACAAACTGGAGACAATGAAGTCACTGCTGTGCCCCTTATACATTTGGCAAATCTGGACTGTGTAGACTGTTTTCTTAATTTTGAGGAACGTACGATTTGCACACAAGCCTTAATGAAATTAGCTCGCCAACCCGATGAAATTTCTAATCTAAGTTCTGTTTTTAAAGACTTTGATCGCGAAAATTGTGGAAAAATTAATCAAAATCAACTGATGCGAGCCTTGACAATAAGAGATATGCATCACATAAGTAGTCGAGAATTTGATGTAATTTTTAAATGTTTTGGTGCACAGCGCGGATTAAATTTAGAGTTTAATTATCGGGAATTCCTGAATATATTAAATATACTTTTTCAAACAGGCCAAATAAAACGTCATTATTAGAAATTGTGTTTTTACATTGTATATGGATTTGGATATACACACATTCAAGGCGAATTCATTTTACCAGGTGAAACTGGGATTACAATAAATACAACAATGCAAAAACAACATGGGAATTTGTTGTTGTTTGAGCGGCTCGTGTGTCAAAAAATTTGTATAGAAAATATGTATGTATATACTAAAGGGCTGCACAGAATATTCTAAAAAACACTGCTCACTATTGTGTAGTAGTTCCAAGCAAAATCCACAACAAAATCTAACAATAAAGCAAATAAACGATGAATAACAGCAAGCACAGTAGCTTTTGGGCATATTGCGTCCTAAATATTTGTGCTTAATACAAAGACAAAAACCATGAACAGCAACAACACACACACTTGAGCATACTGTGCATACAACACTTGTGCACTAATACAAAGACAAAAACCAATGAACAACAACAACAAATTTTACAAACAAAACTGAAATAGAACAATGCTTCAATGCTGGAAGTTCTACTTCAAAATTGTTCTATTTCATTTGGTTCTACTTGTGTTTTTTTCTGTTTGTTCTAAATGCTTATAATACAGCATTCGTTTATGTGTTTAGAACAATTCGGCACTGAAGTGTTTGTTTTGAAATGTGAAAGAAGACGATGGATAGTACTTGAAAATACTACGATGTTTTCTAACACGTTTTTATTGTGCTTGAGCAGCTCTCTAGTACATACATACACACACTTACACAATTTAATTGCTGATATGTTTGTATGTGAGCAAACCACCCTGTCGGAAACTGAGTTAATTTTAAACTAACTTTAAGTTGAGGAATAGTTACCTCAACTAGTGCTGACTGACACTTGAATTACTTTTCAGTGGAAGCAACTAACTATTTTAACATTGTGATGTCCTAGGAAGTAGTCGATTGTCCGATTTTACACTACTTTTCAACTAACTTACAGTTAGCTTGCTAAATGTTAACCTTCAGTTAACTTTTTGAAGCTAGCAATATTTTTAAGCCAACCATCAGCTAGTTAGTTTTAAATCACTATCAGTGAAAAACACTTTTTTGTAACTAGCTGACACCTAACAATCACTCAATTGTAATATTTTTTCGTAATAAAATAAATTAGTCAACGTTTTGAACGTATTTATTTGTAATTTTTCAAAAATATTTTTAAAAACTTAATTTTGCAAAAAACTTAAAAATTTCAGAAATAATTTAAATAAATAATATTGCTTCAAATGTTTGTATGGACATTACATTCTTTTTTAAAAAGGCTTCTTAAATTTCTTTTGCTAACGACTCTCATTCTTGAACTTTTAGTTAAAATTAAATAATATTAATATCTTTATTATTTGGCATAAATATGTACTTACATAAAAAATTTTATTTAGAAAACGTCCACAGAATTGAAAAATTTATATGTACCTCAATAAAAAGGCTTCAAAATCACGCAGTAGTTTTAATAATAAAAACGGAAATCTACAGCGCTTACTAGAAAATGCATTTTTGCATTGTGTACATGATAGTTTAAAATTGGTTCATAAAAATTAATTAAAAGTTTTTGTAGTCAGCTACTGATTACCCGACAGGGTAGAAACAGCTTTTGACAATTGATGTTTTACAAATAGAAAAAAAGTAGTACATCTGTTTTTTCAATTTCACCTGGTAAAATGAATTCGCCTTGCACACATTCATGTAGTATACATACATATGTATGTATGTACTTATTACAAAAGGAATAAATTTTATCATAATATTATAGTGCTGTTTTGATTTTTATAGCGCATTTACATGCGAATTCTCTGTAATATAATTTCTGCTGTTAAAGCCTTTGCAAAAATAAATTTTATGAAAATGAAATCTTGCAAGACGTAAAAAAAGGATGTATAATTAAGTTAGTTAAGATTTTGTTGAAGGTTTTCATTCAAGTCTACTAGATTTTGGTTCGGTGTAATCGCCCTAGTATTAGTATTAATATAAATTACCCAGCTAGCATTTTTAATCGTAGAATACTCTACTGGGAATCTCATGAAGTGGACGTGGACGATCGTGGACAACTTCCACGCGCATGGGAGTAACTGTTACAAAAGCTGATTCTTCTATGAGACTGTTGCACATTATACGCATTTACACCAACTCAAAATCTAGATTTGAATTAAAATCTATATCGAAAGCTATATCGTTTACAATACCTTTTTACATCTAGCAAGATTTCATTTTCAAAAAAAAATAATTTTTGCCAAAACCAGGGTTGCGCCACTCAAAAACTTTAAATACGAATCCTTCCGAAAATACCACGTTTTTAATATTAAAAAAACATATACATATGTATATATTTGTCATATAATATATAATTTTTATTCGATAGTTTTTAAATTATTGAATGAATAACCGAAATAGAAATAATGTTACGAAAACAAAGGATGTCACAGCATATAAAAAACTCAATTTATAGGGCTGTTCTGCAAATCACTTTTTGTGAAAGTGATTTGAAATCACAAAAAAGGTGTTTTTGATTTTTGTGATTTCAAACCGGTAAGCTAACCTGCTATCAACTTGAAATCACATTCTAATTTTTGCAGGTACTTCATTGTGCACTTCACAACATTATTAAATAAATAACTTGATGTCAGGGCTGGGCAGTATTTGAAATACATGTATTTGAAATACGTATTTTGTATCTGTATTTCAAATACCCAACCTGAAAGTATTTAGTATTTTGTATTTCAAATAAATAACTTAAAAGTATTTTGTATCTTGTATTTCAAATACATATGGCTTAAAAATACATTTTTACAAAATACATTTATTTATAATAAGTTCTAAATAAGTTTTTTCACACAAAAGCTAAAATTGCTAGAAACTGCGACCACTAAAATGTTTATTATTTTGCAATACCGCAATGCAGCTTTCAATTGTCTTGTCCAGAGCAAATACATTTTACACTAATCAGGTGATATCAATAGGAATTTTCTCATATTCGCCACCAGCTTTTTCCCAACGCTTTGTATTATATACAGGGAAATAATATTTATTATGAAAACTTTTGCCTACCTTAATGTCTGTGAGAACCAGATTATATCGATTGCAAATACATATAATAATTTGAGGTATTTCAGTTGTATTTTAACAAAACTAATAGAGAGCTTAGAAAGGACATATGTATAACGACGCCATATTGGCGTCCACCCTAGTTCCAAAATACACTGGTCACCAGAAATCATCTCATTAAAAGAGAGGCAACGAATTCAAAACCTTGCAATAGATACCTTAGAGAAAGATTACAAAATACGTGAAACCGAATATGGATGCAATAGATTGCAGTAAAGATGATGAGAATTTTATTGTAGAAAATATATATATATATATATATATATATATATATATATATATATATATATATATATATATATATATATATATATATATATATATATATATATATATATATATATATATATATATATATATATATATATATATATATATATATATATATATATATATATATATATATATATATATATATATATATATATATATATATATATATATATATATATATATATATATATATATATATATTATATAAATAAATGGTAGAAGCTAAAAATAGCGAATAAAAAACTTAATTGTTTGAATTTTTGTTCTCTGCTTTTCGATACTTTCAAAAAGCAAATCGTAGCAACCAACGGTTGTTCATTTGTTTGAAAGGTGTAAAGAAATGTTAGAGAGGTGAATAAATGAAAAGGCTTGTTTTTTGTGTTTTGACAGATATTATTAGAGCATTTTTCTTTTAAATTCTCAGCAATTTATTTATATTGCTGGGATATAAAGTTGAATGTTTGAGAATATCTTTCAAAAATTTCCAAAGTCTACTGATGATTAGGGTAGTTCCTATGAAATGTCGACATATAGATAGCTGGGAAACATAAAAAACAAGCTATTTATAATTTTTATTGGTATAAATGGTAGAAGCTAAAAATAGCGAATAAAAAACTTAATTGTTTGAACTTATTTTTAATTACGTATACAAACAACTTTTTGTATTAAATTTTACATTTGTTTGTGAAAACGATAACAAACTTGCTCACTTTGCAATTTCATTTCCACATTCCACAGTGATGCTATTAATTTTATAAACATTGTTGTCTTCTTCTTTTTCTTTCGATTCCGTTTTTTATCAGAATACCAATTTTCGATCGCAACGGAACTGAATGCGTAGACTTAATCGAAACGCAGAATAGGGGTGATGATCTTGAATCTATTGCATTTTATCTAAATTACAATCCGATATGCATCGTTTGCCTTAATCTAGATGTATCGTAATGTTATTCGATGCGATAGTTAATTCGATATCGTATGCGGTGATTAGACCCTAGAGCTGTGTCGTTCATGCACGAACGGGTTAAATTGAACGGATCATCTCATTGAACGAAATGAGCCGGTCATTAAACTGACCACTTTTCGTTCAATAGTGAGCCGTGCAATTTGGATAGCTTTCGTTCAAATATCTTTCATATTTTTTATGTCATGTTCTTTTGTTTTTGTTGTTTTGTATAACAATAGTGGGGGTTTTTTTGTATTATATTATCTGAAATAAACCAAAAATAGAATATGAAATTAATCAAAATTGATCCCACCTAAATGGTTTTTATTTAAAATTATTTTCTCTTTTTTAAAACAATAAAATTATATCACTTTTAATTTCGCCATTTTGTTTTGTTTATTTTAAAGAGCTGTGTTGAAAAATGACCGGAAAATTGTAGTGTCGGGACCGTGCCTTTCGTTCAAAGTGACCGATTGAACGACATGAATGAACGGATCAGTTTTTTGTAATTGAACGAAAGTGACCGGTCACTGAAATGAACGACCCGGCACAGCTCTATTAGACCCCTGATTTGGCTTGAAATCTCGAATGAGCAGATTTCGCTTTGGTGTAAATAGACTATTAGTGTTGTGAATGAAAAAAGGGAAAAATAAAACGTCAAACTTGAAATTTTATTCATAATTGGAGGAAAGAGAAAAGTGAAAAACTCAAATAGTTTTCAGTTGTAATCGAAGAAATCGATCGATATCTTCCCGTTGAAATATCCTTTCCACGTAGACCCAATAATATCACCCACTATCTTGTACCCACAGATTTTCGATGTAATAAAAAGCAACCACTAACAAACGCAAAACTTTCAATTCACTCAGCAATCATGTTTTATTTTTAATTTTTTTATTAATTTTAATTGCATCTTTTTTTATTAAAATAGTTGAAAACTACATTTTTCATTAAAATATGTATATAAAAACACGTGATTTTATTGAAACCATAGTGCATTAACCAGGTGGCATCACTAGCGCAGGTGATAATTTTTTGTTTCATAAAATTGTGGGTGTCAAAAATTGTGGGTGAAAAAATAAAAATATTTTAAACAGTTTGAAAAAGGGCAAGAACACAATAAAAAAGTTTTAAAAAATATTTTAATTGCTTAAAATGTGTTGAAAAAAATTTATAAAAAAAAATATATTAATTTTCTTTGTTCGTTTTTTTATATAGGGTGTTTTTTTAAGCTAGATAGAACTTTAAATTGTAAAAAGTAACACAAAAAATTAAATTTTGGTGAAACATTTTTTTTATTTGTTTCAGTATACTCTGACAAATCATCATGAATAGACTCACGCTTGAACAACGCTACGAAATTATCCAAATTTACTTTGAAAATCAGTCGTCGATTTCCCGTTGTTTTATCGCAAAATTGTGTTCAGCGATTAGGCGCATTTTTGGCTTAACGGGTTTGTTAATAAGCAAAATTGCCGCATATGGAGTGAGACCAATCCACAAGAGACCCTACAGACTCCATTACATCCAGAAAAATGCACTGTTTGGTGCGGTTTTCATGCTGGTGGCATCATCGGACCTTATTTCTTCAAAAATGAGGCCGGAGCTCGCGTTACGGTCAATGGAGATCGTTACCGCACCATGATCAATGTTTTTTTGTTTGAAAATATGGATGACATTGATCCGGAGGAGATGTGGTTTCAACAGGATGGCGCTACGTGCCATACGGCGAACGCAACCATCGACTTACTGAAATCAAAATTTGGCGATAAGTTGATTTCGAGAAATGGACCTGTCAATTGGCCTCCAAGGTCGTGCGATTTGACACCTCTCGATTATTTCCTGTGGGGCTACGTGAAGTCACTGGTTTATGCTGATAAACCAGCAACAATTGACGCCTTGGAGGCCAGCATTGTTCGTGTTGTTCGTGACATACGGCCAGCAGTGCTCGAAAAAGTGGCCCAAAATTGGACGTCCAGAATGCGCTTCGTCAAGAACAGCCGCGGTGCCCATATGCCCGAAATCATTTTCAAATGTTAATGTCACGTATTGATCTTTCGAATAAAAAAAAATTTTGATTACAATTTCATTTTTTGTGTTATTTTTTACAATTTCAAGTTCTATCGGGCTTAAAAAAACACCCTATACATATATCCGAGATATAGCGTAAACCGGGTTTTCATGAAAAAAAAAATTTTTGGTTAAAAGCAGTTCTGGTAATAAAATAAGTTTATATAAATATGGAAAAGGAAAATTTCCTATATCGGTCCACATATACCCGAGATATAGCCTGAACCGATTTTTCCATTAACATTTTTTTTTTGCTGCAATTCAATTCCCGTTATAAAAGAAGGTTACTAAAATGTAGAAAATAGAAAAATACGATATCGGTTCATATATAACAGAGATATAGCTTAAAAAAACTTTTCCATGAAAATGTTCTTGAAAGATTTCTTTTTTGGAATGGAGATTACAAGGCAAAAATATTTTTTCCCCGATATCGGTCCATATATATGCGAGCAAATTTGTAATATATACTATACATATACGTGACTATCGTGAAGGGTATTTTAGATTCGGCCCAGCCGAATATACCACACTCCTACATGTTTTTCATAAGTTCTTAACGTAGCGTCTCCATACAGCAAATTTTATTGCTGAGCTCAAGCAAAAAAGTCGGCAGAATAACAGTACAGCTATTGCTAATTGCTCTATGTGGCGTAAACGAATTACTGCTTCATCACAAATACTAACAAATTTCAACGTATTTGTATGAACACTGTGTTTGTTGTATGCACAGCACTGTGTGCGTTATCTTTGTATACCAAATTACAACAGACAGCTCATTGCTTGGCAATAATTGCTCCAGCAATCAGTAGAGCAATCATTGCGCAATAGATTGCTACCTATAGCAATTTGCGGTCTACACATCGCATACTTCATGGACGCAATCAAATTTGACAATTGCCGCAATAAATATTGCTATGTGGAGACGCTAGGTTACAAAGTATTATACTGCTAATTGTATTTATTTAAAATTTATTCCTCATTTTTGTTTTAATTAAAAAAAGTGTTGAAAACTTATGCTCAGCAGCTCTAGAACTATATGGGAGCGAAAGTAAATTAAATACAAAGTTAGCAAGATTTCCAAAGCTCTTCTGATTTAGTCCATTTTTAAAAGAATTAATTTTGTCCCAAAATAAATCAATCTGCGGAAAGATTCATTTCTGTCACGTATTGATCTTTCGAATAAAAAAAAATTTTGATTACAATTTAATTTTTTGTGTTATTTTTTACAATTCCAAGTTCTATCGGGCTTAAAAAAACACCTTATATAAACGTTTCTTTTTCATTTTCTTCTGTTTTGTAAACATGTTTTTGACAGCGTCCGGAAATTTTACACAAACAAAATATTATGTATGTAGTACAACAACTCTTATGCTGCCAGCTAATAATTGCATCATGATTGAAACGTTTCATGTTATACGGTTTGACAATTAGTTTTCATATTATAAGCAAGTTCACTACTTTTGCTTGCAAGCCGAAATAGCAAAACTTTTTGTGAATGCAACTTTCAGCACACAATTTTGGGACTAGAAATCTTTATCACATTTATTTTGCGAAATATGAGTTTCAGCACATGGCTGCACATTTCACCTCAAGTAGTTTTAGTTAACCAGCAGAATACTTTAGTTATGGAAATAGTTAACTATTATATGCTCTTTGTTTTTGCCGTACAAATTATCAAATAAAATAACACAATATTTATTTTTATTAAAACCTTTATTCGATTTTTTTTAATAAACAAAAAAGTATCAAGTAAATAAAAACACCATGTCCAAAACCAAACCAATCAGTTTCCAATGGCAATCCATCATTTAATGCTAAGCTGTAGCCTTTGGGAAAAATATCAAAGCTGCATTATAAACTCTTACCTCGAAATGCCCGTATTTTTTGTTTTGCGTTATGCGTCTACTACAACAGAGCTGTTCCACAACTTTCCGTCTTCAGCATTTGCCGGTTTTTTTCTTTCCACTTTTTTCTTGCAGAAAGTTACAGGCGAATAACAGGAAAATTTCAATGTGCTTAAACTTTTAAAAACACATGGCCATCAAACATTACTTGAAACCCAAAATAAAGGATAACATTACATTACAAAAATTTTATAAAGATAGATAAAAATTAGAAGTTCAAAAAGAAATTTGTAGGATTGCTCAGATTTAAGCCTTACACAAATCGAAAAAATTATTAAAAATATAAAAAGTATAATACAACAAATAATTTGTAGGAAGAAAAATTAAATCTAGAACGCAGAAGTCATAATTTTCTTTCATTTGCTTAATAGAAACTTCATCTTCAATACCTCCTCCCTTTTTCTACGGAATCCTCCGGCAGCGAGCTGAGCTCAACAACTATCTATAAATGCAAAAAACACAAAAAATGCCAGAAAACTACTCTAGTTTTTTTTCTTTTGTTTGTACAATGTTATTCTTTATCATATATTTGTTACTTGTTGCTTTTCTTACAAACTTTAAGATCTAGTTTTTTTTTGCTCAGTTTTCTTTAAAGTAAAATGATGATCAATTTTAGAAAAACTTAAATAATTAAATCTTGATTATAGGTGTTGGTTTTAAAATAAAAAAAATAGAGAAGTAATTAACAACAGCAGATTATTTACATGATTTCTATATTTCAGTTTATTTGTTCTTTTGAATTTTGAAATATTTATGTAAGCACTTTTGCTACAACTGCCGAGCCTTTAGCCCCTCTCCACAATTTAACTATTGCTGCTGCTGTTGTCACTTTTAATTTATAAAAAATTAAGATAGAAAATATAAAAATATGTATGTATATAATTGCCACACAAAATTGATTTAAACTAAACTTAATGTCTATACAGAATAATGGGTTCTTAAAAACTACTGACACATATTTGTGTAAAATCTTTGTTTTTTAACTGAACGTAATGTTTATACGTGCTGTTACGGATTATGGTTACCAAAATACTATATTTTTTGTTTCAAATGTATAAATATGACTAAATCAACTAAGATCTAAATTTATGTTTAATGTATTTTTGTTTCATTGCCTTTCCTGTCCAAAGCTTTTTTATCTTTATTTATATATGATTGATGTTAAATTAAGTGTCTCTCATGGCAGGACAAACCTGAACACAAACTTGAAGAAATTTACAGTACACTGAACTCTCTGAAGGCAATTGGATTTAACATTTTGAACTGGTCTACAATTAAAGTAATTCTAAAATGCTAAAAAACCTTTTGGTGGGGTTTTTGGTTCTATTACTTAAAATCTCTTATTTATCCAGTTCCTTTTTTTATCTGTGCTCCTTCTTCACCTCTCTGCTTTGCGTTTCACATAAAACATTTCAACTGCTTCTTCTTGTCCTCAATTTTAATTTTAACATCATCTCCTGTGCTTCTTTCTGCTCTTTTAACGTTAACTGATCTTGTTATTACTCTGACAACTTCCATCTTTTTCTTATTTCAAACACTGACTTCGGTAAAACGTTATATTTAAAACTGTTTTCGGAGATTTTAAAAAGAGATGATCGACCTTTGACTATTATCTGTGTAAATGTTCTGTTTTTCCTGTTTATAACTTTGTAGGTAGGTTGGTAGATAAATTGTAAATTTTTGTATATGCTTGCTTTTGACTTGATTGATTTTTAATGTTTTATATAATATATAAATATTTATGGACCTGGCAGACAAACCCTTAAAAACCTATAAAAATTTTATAAGAATAAAAACAAATAAATATTGTAAATGCTTTAAAAAGTTTTGTTTAATGCTTATATAAGAAAGTTTTGGTTTTTTATAAATTTCTATCTAAACATTTTGAAAATTTTAACATATGAAAACTAAAATCTATAAATAATTTTATTTTAGCATTTTGCTACGAAACTTCGTAATTTTTAGATTACTTTTGATAATTTTAATGAAAAAGAAAAACCAATAACCAAAAATGTTACTTCAAATAAAACTTTCAAAATCCCTATTCGTTACTAACGCAAAAAAAAAACTAACATATCATCAACTGCAAAATATGTAAAAGGAAAATAAAAAAACTTACCTTAGTATCTTCTATTGTTGCCACCTCCAACACCCATTGGACCATTATTGAATCCACCACCACCACCACCACTGTTGCCGAAGTTCCCTTGGTTTCCTTTAATAAAAAAAAAACAAAACGTTAATTTTCTTCTTTCATTTCAAGTTAAAAAAGATTCCTAATATAAATTTGTAAATGAAATATATTTACAGCCTGTTCGACGATATCGAATGAAAATGTATGCGAAAGAAAGCTAGTCACTCACATACGAATAAATTTGGGTGCGTCTATGTCACTATTGTTCGTTCGCATGAACTTATCGCTCCTTTATTGCAACATAGTCATATCTCAAAAAATGAGCTTTTCGAGTTAACAATGCAGAATTGTTAACAGTACTACCTTTTATATTGTGCCAAAAATTTATTCAAATTGCTTTTAAACTGTTTCCTTTACGAGTTATTTTCTAAAAAAAAAAAATTCTAAGACTTATATGGAAACTAAAAATTTAAAATACGTTTTTCTCCAAACAAGCTTTTTTGAGATATGACTATCAGGGGTGTTCTGCAAATCACTTTTTGTGCAAGTGATTTCAAATCACATAAAAGGTGTTCTGTACGCAAAATATTTGTGATTTTTGTGATTTCAAATCGGTTAGCTAACTTGTAATCACATCCTAATTTTTGCACCTACTTTATTTTGAATTTCATAATTTATTACATTAATAAATAACTTAATGTGTTTTCTATTGATTATTTAAGTAAAATTATGTATTTTATACGCAATAATTCACTAAATTAAGAAAAAACTAGATACGCTTACTTTATAGCAAGATTTGTTATATTATTTTGTGATTTGGTTCATTGGTTTATTTTATTATTTTACTTTATCTTCCATATTCATTAGAAGAAATTAACCTTACTTTGCAAAAAATACCAGGAATAAAAAAAATTCAACTTGAAAATAAAAATATTAGTAAATTGAAGCAAAAAACAGCTGTTTTTTTTTGTGCTTCAGAAGAGTATAAATCACATCGAAAACCACAAAAAATTGTGATTTGCAGAACAGGCACAAATCACATTTGTGCTTTTGAAACGGCATGTGTTTTGAAATCACGTGATTTTTAGAACAGGCCTGTATATTGCAATAAAGGAGCGTTATGTATTTTAATTGAATTTTGACACATCGTTCGCATAGAATGAAGTTAGAAAAAACCCAAATCAATTTTCTTTCGCCCTGAATGCGATTGAACTTATCCTTTCGACATCGGCGTACTGGCTGTTAATTTTATGAGACGAAAGAAAGCCTTTGTAGCTAGTTCTCGTTTTCTTTTTAATTACTATAATTATTGTAATTAACTTTGATAAATAAGTAGTAGTTTATCGCTGTAACAAATACATTTTCATCAATTTATTTCATTTAATATAAATTAACACTGATATAATATTTGTAAAAGTTTTATCTTACAGTCTTGAAACGCCGGGTAGAAATATTGATCATTTTATCCGGAGCTGGAACTGTGAATGTTTTTGTTTCTTTCGATTATTCATGGAAACTAATTATATATAGCCGAGTTAAATTTCGAGCACACTTCGAACAGAAAAGCGAGTTTAACAAGGTGGGTGACAATGACAGTGTCAACCTATTCCAACAAAAAAAAATGGTGTTATTTCTTAGCATACGAAATCTAAGCATCAAACTTCACACGTAACACATGGGCTGAAAAGTCCCGGGCCTATCAAATAAGTTTTTTTGGTTGAAAATTTGCTTAATTCATCAACGTAATAATCTCCATCAAGAGCAACGCAATCAGTCCGGCGATGCTCTAACATTTCAATACCACTTGTGTAGAAAGATTTATCTTTTGCCTCAAAATAGGCCCAGTTTCAGCGATAACCTCTTCATTCGGCCGAAATTTCTTACCGGCGAGCATTTTTTCAGGTTTGTGAGAGCAATTCGAAGTTCATGTAGTTTTGCCATTGTTTTGATTTGATTTGCGACACACAAAATTTTTTTCATATCCATATGCGGTCGCTTCTTTGAACGCTCCAACAACGCTATATAATTTTCACTGTTAATGGTATTTCCTTTCTCAAGATAGTCGATGCATAATTTCATCACGCAACTTCACTTTTCGATCATTCAAAACGATTTTGTGGGTTTTTTATGTTTTCGGAGTCCCATAATACTTTTCAAGACATTTTTTCGCTTGAACGGTATTTTTCCCATCAAGAAGCAGTATAAAATTAAAACACGTAATTGTTTTTGATCCATTGTTTTGAAAATAAGATAAGTAGCGTCACTCTTAGCACAAAACTTACAAACTAATGAATATAATATCATGAAATTTTAACTGCGGTCTTTTGAAAGTTAATTAGTGTATTAACTGAAAAAAGGGGACTGCAATAAAACTAGCGTCATCTATGTTTCAGCCCATGTAGCATGTATGTAAAGAACTTTTTTTACGTTTACTCCGCTTTCATAGTATTAAATCCGTATTACGATAAAACTATTAAACTACTGTATTATAAGGTTTGTTACAAATACGTTTTCATCAATTTATTACATCATTTTAAATAAATTAACACAGATATAATATTTGTATCTTTTGTCTTACAGTCATGAAACGCCAGATACATTTATTGAAAAAAGTATCTGGAGCTGGGACTGTGTACTTGAATTTAGAATTAACTCGATAAAATTGAACACTTAGATATGTAAGCAAACCTAACCTTAATTAGGTTCATGGCACATTAAGTTATTTGATGTGGTTGCGATTACGAATTGTCATTTCAATAGATTTTGTTGTATCTTCTTCATACTTTGATCGATTTACATCATCTCGCCAAATTTTATACCTCGTTTAAATGTGAAAACATCAACAAAACAGAAACATAAGTATTGAAAATAAACTTTTTATCATAAAATAGATTTTTTTTTAAGTTCTGATCGAAATTGATTTCTGTGAAAGGATTACTTAATCACACAAAATAAACACATGATATATTTGTAGTTTTTATCTTATCATAAGTCACGAAACTCCGGATATAAATAATGTATCCGAAGCTGGAACTGAATTTTAAAGATATGAATTTAGGAACAGATACCTCCAATTAGTGACATTCATTAGATTTGTAAGAGTCCCTATACCAAAATTTCAACAGAAATTAATCCCTGACGGCATCTGTTAAGCAGCCAGTGTTTACAAAAATTGCAATTCGAATACAAGATTTATTTATTTTTTTTTTTTTTTTAAGAAAGAAGTTAGGAATAACTTACCTTTACCAAAGTTTCCACTGTTGCCATATGGCTGCATGCGATTATTGGCACCAAAGTTCCCACCGCCGCGCTGCGGACCACCACCGTAATTTTGTTGATATCCGGAGCCGAAATTATCATTGTTTCCCCAGTTGCCACTGTTTCCGGAACTGCTATTACCGGGGCCACCAAAGCTTCCACTGTTACTACCCCAGCTTCCACCGCCGCTATTGCCGTTATCCCATGGGCCCATGTTATTACCACCCCAACCACTATTTCCGCCATTATTGAAACCGCCACCGTTATTGAATCCACCTCCACCACCAAAGTTACCACCCCAATTATCGTTATTACCACGGTTACCACCCCAACCGCCACCACCTCCCATATTCCCACCTCCCATATTATTACCACGCCCTCCCATATTACCACCACGTCCCATGTTGCCTGCGCGGTTTCCTCCAGGACCGGAATTGCCTCCGCCGCCGCCACCACCACCGCTACCACCACCTTGTTTAGGTAAAGCTTTCTTTACATCCAAAGTTTTACCTTTGATTGTGTGGGTTTTTTGTACTAGAATATAAAGAAAAAATTATTTTTTTTTTTTTTGTACTAGAATATAGAGAAAAATGAATTGATTACAATTAATATTTAACTAGAAAAAAGGAGCATGATCACCCTGAACCATGATCTAAATAATATACACTTGGGATGCAGATAATGGTGTTTATTTGAAGGTAAAAAGGTAAGAAGTTGGCAACGAGGCTTCGGGTTACAATAAAATTGACTTAATATATCGGATAACACATATTAAGTCGATACCTTAATTATCCCTACAGTTTTTATAATACGCATGTTTTTTTACATTTAATGTAAAACTTTGTTTATATAAATAAAAATACCCATTAAATGTAAAAATGGCAACAAAAAAGGGTCTGTCTACCTTTCAAAATTAGTTTCTTGCGAAACACTAGTTTGCTGTTCTTATTTGAAACAATCATAAATTTCATATTAGAATGGCACTTGTGGCAGTAATTTATTTTTACAGAAAAATCTATATCTGTATAAGAGGTCTGATAAAAAAAAAATAATCGTTATTTTCAAATTTCGTGGGTTACATATGTTAGTTTTTCGCATTTTTTCTGTTATATTGGAACACATCTGTTATATATATTGGCAATATCAGCCATTTCGGATTGTCAGTTTGTTTTTGACAGATAAAAAGGTTAGTCACGTTTTGGTGTGCTCTTCGATTTGTTACTATTCGGAAATGTGGATCATAGAAACTGTATTAAGTTTCATGTAAACAATAAAATTAAATGCGCAAGAACATTTACAATGTTGATAGTGACGTTACGCGTGTCTACTATGAGCAGAACACAAGGTCAATTTTGGTATAACCGGTTTAAGGAAGGCCGAGATGTCAATGACGATGCCCGTCCTGGTCGCACGAGCACGTTAACAATCGATAAAATCATTGATTTTGGATAACCGCCGAATCACTATCAGAGAGGTTGCTGAAGATGTTGGCATATCGTTCTGCTCAAGCCAAGCGATTTTTACAGATGTTTTAAGCATGAAACGTGCGGCAGCAAAGATTGTTTCAAAATTGCTCAATTTTGAGCAAAAACAATGTCGCTCAGGAAATGTTTACCATCGTCAACTACGATCCAGATTTCCTCAAAAACGTCATACTGGTAACGAATCATGGGTGTATGGCTATGACATTGAAACCAAAGCCTCCCAATGGAGGCGTCCAGAAGAGCCAAGACCGAAAAAGCACATCAAGTTCGGCCAAATGTGAAGGTTTTGCTCAGTTTTCTTCGACTGCATTAGCGTGGTGTAGTATCATGAATTCCTGCCACGAGGTCGTACCGTCGATAAGGAATGCTGCCTTGAAGTTATAAGCGATTTGCGCGAAACAATTCGTCAGAAACGTACAAAATTATGGAAAAAACAATGGATCTTGCATCATGATAACGCGCCAGTTTACACATCGATGAGTGTGCGTGTTTTTCGCCAAAAACAAAACCGTTATGATGCCTCAACCACTGTATACACCAGACTTGACCCCCGCTGACTTCTTCCTCTTCCCAAAACTGAAGACACCGATGAAAGGAAAGCGTTTCTTACGATTAAGGAGATAAAAGAGGATTACTATTATATCTGAGGAGGATTACTTTTAAGGGGACAATATAGTTCTTGATGAATAAATACCTTTTAAAAAAATTGGAAAATAACGGTTATTTTTTTATCAGACCTCGTGTTAACATTGTCATCAACATAGGCAACATTTACTTTTTACGGTCTCGCAAGCACTTTTTTAAATTTCTTGCCCACAAATAAACACAGGAAACAGAATCTAGCTTTAATATTTGTAACGAGACTGCGTGTTACCACGAATATATAATTGAATTCGCATAACATAGCATAAGTCGACGCTTTTATTACTCTCACAGTTTTTTATAATATTGACTAAATTTTATTAACAAAATTTAGCAATGTGTCAGTGGACTGTGATAATTTCAACACTACTGCTTTACTCAACTTCTTATTGATACTAAGATACATGTGATCATATATTCTGATTTAAATCTGGGGACAAGCGAGTCCTAGTAACCACTCACAAATTTTCGTCTTTAGTCTACACCAACATAGCGGTGTCAGGCGGAGTAACTACTCGGTAATTCTTTTTGAACCAAACTTAAATGCTCAAACTTCAAGTTGTATTTTAGTTTAGCTCATATGGGTTTTGTATGCTTGCTTTTTGGCTTACTACAAAAAGGGAAAATAAAACACACATATGAGCTAGAAGATGTTTTAAAAATTAGTTGCTTATTTTTCTGTGCCGTTGATAACTCTAACAATTTCCTATAAAAAGTATTCAACTCTTCTAATAACAAACAGATGTTCCAAGGAACACTTAGCATAATATTTGGAATTGATGTGATACTTCCACACTTCCATCACATTTAAGCAATTAAGACTGAAAAACTGAACTTGCCTTATATTAAAATGTAACTTGCATTATATTAAAATGAAAATTAACTAATTTTGTCAAAAACTAGACTTAGTACTACTAAGTGTACCCATTCTAGTTGTCTCCTTCCTCTATGGCATAACCGAAATTGGCTTCGCTAACAAACGTTTTCATAGTCAGCCTTTGGTCGGATGCAGAGATTCTCTATGGTATAACAAACATCGGCTCCTCTCCTCTATAGTATAATAGCCAGTTTACTAATTTCGAAAGAAACCCTACAAGAAATAGATGACACTCAAATATTATTTTCCAACACATTCACTAAAATGTTATACGTATATAATATTTTTGAGAATGTGGTAGAAGAAACATTACACGTACGTGAAACTTTCGGTAATTTTTCTTCTTATTGCCCTTAATAACTTGATTGAAGGTTGTGACGTATGTTTCCGTCAACAATGTTCGTCAAATGACTGTATTTGTAGGGAAATGCATGCGAAAGAAAGCTAGTCACTCACATTCGAATCAATTTGGGTTCGTATCTAGTGTTTTCTTAATTTAATGAATTATTTCGTATAAAATAAATGATTTTACTTAAATAATCAATAGAAAACACATTAAGTTATTTATTAATGTAATATATAAAATTCATCATAATGTGCCTGCAAAAATTGGGATGTGATTTCAAATTGATTGCAAGTTAGCTAACCGATTTAAAATCACAAAAATCAAAAATATTTTGTGTGCAGAACACCTTTTTTGTGATTTCAAATCACTTTCACAAAAAGTGATTTGCAGAACAGCCCTGTATGTTTCCCAGCTATCTATATGTCGACATTTCATAGGAACTACCCTAATCATCAGTAGACTTTGGAAATTTTTGAAAGATATTCTCAAACATTCAACTTTATATCCCAACAAAGCAAACAAATTGCTGAGAATTTAAAAAGAAAAATGCTCTAATAATATCCGTCAAAGCACAAAAAAAAATATCTTAATTGTTATTCATATTTTTATTTTTGATATTTTTTTATTTATCAGATTTTAATTATCTGTCATGAACAAATACGTTGAAGACAAATCTGCTCCCTTTCGAAAGACAAATACGCCAAGCACGGTAGCATTTTAATGGCGTTTTGTAATAGATTTAAAATTTGTCGTATTCACTGGCGTTTTTCGCCAATCACAGTACCATTTTTCAAAAACGCCCGTCTTTCGCCACAAAAACGCCAAACACAATAAGGGTGATTATTCTTTCGCATATACATACTTATGTATTTTGATTGAATTTTGACACTTCGTTCGCATAGAAAAAAGTTAAACGAACGAACCCAAATCAATTTTCTTTCGCTTATATAGCGAACGCAAGTAAGCTGTCGAGATTAATTAACTTTCAAATGATACCAATATTGGTATCATTTGGAAAATTATAGAAATTAAAAAAAAAATGAAATCGCATGTACATCCGAAAACTTCTTAGGTCCATAACTCAGATATTAACCGTTTCCCACAATATTGACATTTTCATACCAAGTTTCAATTCTCGTATCACCCAATGCACTTTTTCACTTGGAACTGCGTCGGTAAACTAGATTTAAGCCACGGAGAATTCCTGCATTTGGCCGAATTCCGGCTATGCAAAAGCGAAGCCGGTGTTGGTTATACCACCGAGGAGATCTCTTCGATCCATAACTCAGAATTTAAGCGTTTCACCCAATATATCATTTTCTTAATTTTCAATTCGCTATCCCCCTACGTACTTTTCATTTCATTTGGAGCTACGTTAGTAAACTAGACTTATGCCTAAAATAACATTTGAGTGTATTAGTTTCAGTCATCTATTACAAGTAGTTAAGTACAGTAACTAGTCAGTAGTTTTGATAACACTACTGTATACACTATGGCACGCGCATATCGTATAACACTTCGAGGGGTGAAGGTTAGAACTACTATTTCAATATTGGCATGCCTTGAGGCAAATACATATGCATGCATTAGAGAAAGTCAAAAAAAAAAATTAAATACATAGTAACGAAAAGAAAATTAAATAACTTACAAACAATTTTGTCAACAGGATCATAGTCATCATATTCAACAAAAGCAAAGCCACGTTTCTTTCCCGTTTCTTTATCCATCACAATATTGATTTCAACAATATTTCCGAACTTTTCAAAATAATCACGTAAGCTTTTCTCATCATGGTCGTCCTTGAGCGCGCCAACGAACAATTTCTTAACTGTGGCTCCGGCATTTGGGTTGTCAATATCTTGACGTGGCACTGCACGCTTAGGTTCAACAACACGACCATCAATTTTATGAGGGCGAGCAGCTTGAGCATCATCAATCATTGAAGATTGGGAATAAGTAATAAATCCGAAACCTCTTGAACGTTTAGTACGGGGGTCTTTCATTACTACTACATCTACAATACGACCCCATTTCTCGAAATGAGACTTCAAACCATCGTCTGTAGTACGGTAATCTAATCCACCAATAAATAATTTGCGCAAATGCTCCGGCTCGGTAATAGGTTCCTGATGCAATTAAAATGAGATAATGAAAAATGTGTATGCATAACATCGATTTAACCAATTTCAAAATGGCGGATTCAATATGGAAGTTTATTGGAAATTTCTGGATACACAACTTTTGTACTTACATCATCATAATTATCATTATCACTTCCATTTTGTCTGTTATTATTCTGGTTATCGTTTTGGTTTGTCATTTTCTAAAATTTCTCAACAATTTTTACAAGTTATGCAGAATATATACGACTTAGTCAATTCACACGATGCCTCTCCTTTGCGTTTTCTGAATGAAATGAACTATTGCGGATATCGCAATGTGTAACCTGAAATGTAGTGAATTGAAACGGATTTATGTTCACGCGTTGTATTCGAGCCAAGGCGAATTCATTATTACCCATGCCGTCAAGGCGAATTAATTATAACTTAATGTTTACACACGCAAGTGCAAGTGCAAAAAACCCAATACATTACCATTTTTTTGCTAATACATTCACACACCTGCAAGTAGTAGCCTCACTTGCAACTGATTTTGGTTGGCAGTGATTTTTTCACTTGCATGCAAGCAGAAACAAACAGTGTTGCCCATAGATATTTCATTTTGACTTTAATAGGTATTTTTCAAGGAAAAATTTTTAAAATTTGAATATTTTTAGTTATATGCCGAAAACATAATATAAAAACACAAAAATAAATAAACATCTATAACTTATTTTTTCTTTGAATTACAAATTTATTATTTATATTGTGAAAAATTTATGTACTTAATATAATTCCCCTGTAATATTGCTAGGCTAAAACTTTGGCAGCACAGACATCAAAAGCGCATGTAGTACAAAGGCGTACAACGTTTGTCTTCGACGACATTTTGAAAACGAACTTGCAAATTGCAAGTGTTTTTATTATTTTTTTCGATGTATTGGTTGTTAATATGTACACGCTACCATGATACAAAAAACAAGGTAACCGCTTCGCTACAACAATACAACAATAATAAAAACAACAGGTATTTTGTTTGTGTAAAAAGGCGAATTCACACTTAAGCAGTCAAAAGTAGTTGATAGCGAACATGCACAAAAATTTAAATGGCGCCGAAAACGGTAAACAAAACTTGACACAAAAAGTGCCGCCATATTAATCGAATTCGCCGATGCATCCACCTAATAAACTTTTAAGTTTAATTATAAAGTTAATCCAGTTTAATTATAAAAATTAAGAGTAATTTCATCGCAACAGTCGTATAATAAAAGTTGTTAAAATAGTAACGGCCGTATTCATAAAAAATATTTTATGTTTATTAAACACTTATTTGACAAATATCCCATAGAAATTTGTCAAATAACAGTTTAATAAACATACAATATTTTTTATGAATAAGGCCTTAACTGTTTAATTTTATTTGATTATATTTACGGGCTAATATGATCAGAGTTTATGTAAATAAAAACCAATTATTTCATGTGTTTACTCAATGTTTCGTCGATGTGGGTTGTCGACTTCTTCAGGAGTATGTATGCTTTTTATTAAAGAAAAAGAAACATATATATTATATATGTTTTAGATATTACGCATATAAATATAAATACATAAACAAAACAATAATTATAATTCCTTAATACTCACAATAATTTACATACAAACAGTCGCTTTTTTTATCATTATTTTTGCATTTTACACAATTAATAAAACTAACAAATAAATAACTTTTTAAACAACAAAAATATAGATCTTTAAAGCTATATCACAGTGCTTTATTTTTTATTGCAGCTGAATACTGAAGCTTTGTGTTATTTTTATCCTCTTTTGTGTTTAAAGCTTTATGTAAACGTTGTTGAATTCTAAGGCTCTCAATCGTATATCTTTTATTTGCAGATTTCTCTTTGTCTAAAACTTTGACTCTCTTAAAATCTATGTTGTGTTTGCTTTGTTTAACATGTTGTGATAAATCCGTTGCCTCTTTTCCATTTTTTATGTCTCTTTGATGCTCAGCTAGACTTGTTTCAAGCATTCTCTTCGCAGTTTTTACATAAACTTTATTGTACTGCTCCCTTTGATTGCCTACACATGTTAGCTCATAAACCACAATATCCCGTTTTAGTATGTCATTTGTTTTTTTCTTTTTTTGTAAAGAGAGTCCTCAGTGTTTGGTTGAATTTGTGTGAAATACTTATGTGTTCATCATTAATAATACTTGTTAATAATTTTCTCTCTGTCAATCGTGGTATAAATGGTACACTGTAAACATGTTTTTCCTTGTTTTCTTTGTTAGGTTGTGGTTTTTCTTTGGTCATGTTATTTTTAATTATTTTCTGTGTTATGTGTTTTGGGTAGTTATGTTTCGATAATATGTCCCTTATGTGCCTTAAATTATTATTTACGAGTTTTTTATCACTTAGACGAACTACTTTTTTAACGAAAGCTGAGACAGTGTTAATTTTCATGGTTATAGGTTGTTTTGAATTATAATTTATAAGTCTTCCTGAAGCTGTCGGTTTCATGTACCAGTCTGTTATGATGTTTTTGCCTTCTCTTATTATTTTCATGTCTAAATATGGGATTTGTTTATTTTCTTCCTTTTCTATGGTAAACTGCAATTTGTTGATATGAGTTGAGTGCGCCAAGTATGGAAATTTCATCATTTTTGTTAATTATTGCTAGTAGATCGTTTTTTTTTTACCAGTACTCAGGGGATGACCCCTACATATGCAATGCATTGTACTGGAACTAGGAAAATAGGTTGATGAGGAATGGTAATGGAGCTTTACAAAGTATCTGTGATAAGAGTAGTTCTTTGGCTTATCCTATCCTTTCTATCTATGCTTTCATTAAATACCAAAATTTGTTAAATTTTATGTTAGTTTATTAAATTTATTACTATTGATGCAAATGTTTAAATTATAAAGCGTTAATATTAATAAAATAATAATAATTAATGCCAAATATTTCCTAAAAATATTCTCGTGTGAAGAACACGGCACTCCAATTTATAAAGAGAAGAATTTCGAAGAAATTTTTGTTGATATTACGTATATCGCACTCGCATGAGATTACTCGCATGTCTAAATGCAGTGTAATTTAATCACTTTTTTCAATACAACACGGAAACAATTTTTAGTTTTTATTATTGTCATAACACACAAGACTAATGTATTCATATGATTGCCTCAGATGATAGAGCTTAAAAAGGTGAAATTAGGCAGCCAGGTTGGGGAGAATTCTGGATGATATCTGGCGCTCAAGATACAATACATAATTTAAAAAATTGTTTTATTTTTTTCAAATTTGTTTTACCTATGCCATTAACATCTGAAAAATATTAAAACCAAAAAAAGATGACAGCTGCGCTGTCAATTTCACCTGTTATGAATTCGCCTTACTCGCGTGTGATTAAACATGATCCAAACACAAGGTAGCCGCTTCGCTACAACAATAAAAGAAAACAACAGAAATTTTGTTTGTGTAAAAAGGTGAATTCACACGTCAAATGTCAAAAGTAGTTGATAAAGAACATGTACAAAAATTTAAATGGTGCCGAAAAAGGTACACAAAACTTGACAGAGGAAGTGCCGCCATATTAAAAAAAATCGCTGAATTCGCCGATGCATCCACCTAATAGTGAACTCGCCTTGTGATTGAATAACGTGATACCAAGGCGAATTAATTATTAGGTGGATAAATCGGCGAATTCAGTTAATATGGCGGCACTCTCTCTGTCAAGTTTTGTTTACCTTTTTCGGCGCCATTTAAATTTTTTTACATGTTCTTTATCAACTACTTTTGACAGCTTAAGTGTAAATTCGCCATTTTACACAAACAAAATACCTGTTGTTTTTATTATTGTTGTATTGTTGTAGCGAAGCGGCTACCTTGTTTTTTGTATCATGCGGTGATACAAAAATGAATTCGCCTTGATTGAATAATAGCTAAAACCAAGGAGGATGCATCGGCGAATTCGGTTAATATGGCGGCACCTTCGCAGTCAAGTTTTGTTTACCTTTTTCGGCGCCATATAAATTTTTGCACGTGTTCTTTATCAACTATTTTTGACAGCTTAAGTGTGAATTCGCTTTTTACACAAACAAAATACCTGTTGTTTTTTTTATTGTTGTATTGTTGTGGCGAAGCGGCTACCTTGTTTTTTGTACTGAATTCGCATATATGAAAAGGCGAATTCAGTACTATGTATTTTGTTATTGTAAAACATATCGTGAGTGTCAAAATCTAAATTCGCCTAAGATTGTGCGGCTGGAAAAAAATTTTATATAAGTGTTAAATATAAACTTTTATAATTGTTTGTAATTAAAATCACAGATTATATTAGTTTTTCACTTTTAAATTCACACAAATTTCTTGAAATTGCACTAAATCATACAATAATCTTCGGATTAAAATGGCGCGAAAATGTTTGTAAACAAAAGAAAAAAATTTACAGTCTCATTGGAAAAAACGCAAGAAGCAAAAAATAATCACCTGAGCTGTCAAGTTCACCTAATAATGAATTCGCCTTGCGTCATATTAACCGAACTCGACTGAATTCGCCGATGCATCCACCTAATAATGAATTCGTCTTGGTTGGTCTCAAGATATTTACGCATTTAACGCTTTTCTATACCATGATACAAAAAACAAGGTAGCCGCTTCGCTACAACAATAGAACAATAAAAGAAACAACAGGTATATTGTTTGTGTAAAAAGGCGAATTCACACTTAAGCTGTCAGAAGTAGTTGATAAAGAACATGTATAAAATTTTAATGGCGCCGAAAAAGTTAAACAAAACTTGACAGAGGAAGTGCCGCCATATGAACCGAATTAATCGGTAAAATTGCAATGGCGCCTTTCTGTAAACAAACACACACACAATCGCTTTTTTGACAGCTCTTATTATAAGATCGTTGCCATGAGATTTCTCATAAGAACGCTCTCATAAAAATTATTATAAGACTGCGATAACACTGATTTTAAGTCTACACGTAACAGAATTTTCTCTGCGATTGAACTTGACGTTCTCATCTCAGATATTATCGCAGGTGTGGACACTAATGGCCTTATTCATAAAAAATATTTTATGTTTATTAAACTGTTATTTGACAAATTTCTATGGGAAATTTGTCAAATAGGTGTTTAATAAACATACAATATTTTTTATGAATACGGCCGTAAGTCACAAACTCAAGACTTCACGAGTCAAACTTGATGTTTTAAATTGGCACAAATCAAGGCGAATTAATTATTAGGTGGATGCATCGGCGAATTCAGGCGAATTCGGTTAATATGGCGGCACTTTCGTTGTCAAGTTTTGTTTACCTTTTTCGGCGCCATTTAAATTTTTTACATGTTCTTTATCAACTACTTTTGACAGCTTAAGTGTGAATTCGCCATTTTACACAAACAAAATACCTGTTGTTTTTATTATTGTTGTATTGTTGTAGCGAAGCGGCTACCTTGTTTTTTGTATCATGGCACAAATTAGTCGACGGCGACTCAAGCCGATTTATTATTTATCGTGTATACAGGAAATAGTCGGTACCAAACTTCCTACATCTCTGTGCCCTCATGTTTAAAACTAATTTTAAAGAAAATTTTATCGGCGTTAGAAGTATACATATTTTTATAAAAACTGTAAATTTATTAACATTTTAACCAAAAAACGAAGATAATTTTTTTAACAAAATGATGAAGCAAGAAATTCTAAGTAGTACCAACCCAACAAAAGAAAATGGACAGGTAATTCCTGCAATTTTTTCTAAAGCGAAATAATGTGGAAAGGAATATGGTGAAATCATCGTCATTAAATTAAAAACACCTTTTTTTTTTTTAATAATAATTTTTTGCTGATGTGTATTATGTGCGGTTTCTTAAAGCGTTAGCTGCAGAATCATAAACCTAAATCAACGATGACGAATACAGTTATACATTTTTGTGCGATGTTTTTTAAAATTTACTTATGTGTTGTTTTTGCATATTTTAGCTTCAAGGTACAAAACCACCTGCAGATGATCATTTGCGTAAAATGTTTTTAGGTGGTTTATCGCCAAATTCTACCGAAGAAAGTGTGCGAGCTTTTTACAGTCAGTTTGGTGAAGTAATGGATGTGATAATAATGCGCGATCCAACAACAAAACGTTCTCGAGGATTTGGTTTCATTACATTTAAGGACACTACTATGGTAGATAGAGCACAAGCATCCAGACCACACATTATAGATGGAAAGTACGTATATATTGCATTAATTGGAAACTTCTAAGCTTTCTCCTTTGCTCAATTTTATGTTTGCTGTGGTATTTTCTAATTTTTAAAGAGTTTTACATTATTTTTTATGGACAAACCACAAAAGTGAAGGAATAGTTTATTAACTAATATATACATATATAAGTAGGTATTTTATTAGAACGAATAAACATATGTATATACAAAATTTAAGAGAAATAGTGATAAACACGTGTACGTTGCTGATATTTTATCTACAATAAGAAGGAAAGTATAGGGTGAAAAAATACAAATCTAGTTTTATATTTTTTTCAATCCCGCGAAACTAGATAGGTATTAAATCTCTCAAAATTTGGTTTTTATTTAATGTAATACCAGTAATATATAACCCACCTTGCTGTGTTCATTTGTATATGAAGAATCAGACAAAAATCATCAGCATTAAAAATATCACCACGCCCAGAAACTAGGTAGTGGCCACCACTTTCTTCCATCTTTCGGAGAGCGTACTAAAACCGCGATGAAAAATGGTCATCATCGATCTAATTTTCATTTCTTCATAAGACCTGAAGTGCTAGTCAGCCAGGCTGTATGCCAATGATCGAAACAAGTGATAGTCTGTGGGAGCAACGTCTGGAGAATACGTTTCAAGTATGTTTTGACCATTTTCGCAACATAGGGTCGAGGATTGTCATGCTGTAAAATCACTTTATTATGTCTCTCGTTGTATTTCGGCAGTTTATCCTTCAATGCTCGGCTCAAACGCTTTAATGCGTTAGATAAAGATCGCCGTATTGTGTCAGTGGGGTTTAACAACTTATAATACACTACGCCTAGCTGGTCCTACCAAATACTAAGTACGACCTTAGAATCATGAATATTAGGTTTTCCCATCGATGTGGAAGCATGGCTGGATTATCCCTATTGTTTTCTGCGCTTGGGATTATCGTAATAACCCAATTTTTTGTCCTCAATCACAGTGCGGTACAAAAACGTTGAAACGGCACGTTCTTTCATTAATAGAGGCTTCACTATAGGTATGTAAAAGCAATCGATCAGCCTCGTATACCTAAGTTTATTGTATGGCGTACGATCTATTTATATTGACTACCAGTTAAGGGCGTTTCAGACTATCATACAAGTCTTAAGATTTTGATTGGATTTTGTGGGACAAAAATCTAAAGATATTTGTTGCGACTGTTAAAAAATCTAACGTACCTTTACATTTTGTTTTCACACTATCACACCTAAAGTAAAAGAAGGAATATGACTTGAAAACAAACAGCCAATTTACTTAACGTCTGGTTTTAATATTTTTATTATTTGCTTTTGCAAAAAATGCAACCCTGATCCAATGAAAAATATTATTGTTTAAACAAATTTCTAAAAATGGTGAAGTGTTATGGGATGTCAAATCTTTTACCGTATTATTTCTCATTTTCATAACGCTTTACATTCACACTATCACACTTGCACGTATTATTTGATTTTTTGACAAGTCTTAATACAAGGTGTGATAGTCTGAAGTGCCCTTTACTGTTACGGCCAGCTGTTGCAAAACGGCGGAAACAAAGTTGTACACCTAATAAAATAAAATTATTCTCCTTAGACATATTAAGGAAAGAGTTACTTTTTGTGTTGTAATTTAAATACGTGTTCTATTTATACAGGAACAAAACCACTTTATAATTTGCTCCTTAACGATAATTTTTTTAATTAGTATTATTTCCTACTTTTCCCGAACAGGTAGTGCTTGCTGGGGTCTGACCACTTCTCTGTTTATTCGTTCTACAAATAAAATCTTACAATTTACGTGTTGTGAGAATTTATTGCCAAAAGGATTTTTTTTTTTTTGTATTTCAGTAGTTTCTTAGCATAGCATTTCTTTACATCTTTCTAATGCTAAATAACGATGTTTTTTGTCTGCCATTGAATATGAATGAGGAAATGTAACTTTAAATTATACTTATTAAAGTTGCTTATAGTTTTAAATGCAAATATTTTTCTGTAAATCACTGCTGTAATATAAACTTATTAGATTTTACCAATACCAACGTAAAGATAGCCTGTATATCCAGTGATGCACGTATTGTCAGCACAATGTTGTCAGATTAATTATTAGACAATTGTTTAAATATAATCCCATGTAAAAATTATTATCCATTCTTTTTTAGAACTGTTGACTCAAAACGTGCCTTACCACGACCAGAAGTTGGAAGCACAGAAGCAAATTCTTCCGTGAAGAAAGTTTTCGTTGGTGGTCTTAAAGAGTATCATGACGAACAATCCCTTAAAGAGCATTTCCAACAATTTGGCAATATTTTAGGTGTGAAAATATTGACAGATAAGAACACCGGCCGAAAGCGTGGCTTTGCATTTGTGGAGTTTGATGATTACGATTCTGTCGACAAAGCAGTATGTAAGTATAGCTTGACGGCCGTAATCATTAAAAATATTTCATATTAATTAAAGGTTTATTTGAAAAGTTTGTATCACTCAAACCTGTAATAAACAGAAAATATTTTTATGAACACGGCCGTGAAACTTTTAATTTTTTTTTTGCATTAATAGATGTGAGAACTGAATGAAACACATATTTCCTTTTAAAATGTACTGGCAAACATAGCAAAAGTTTTGATATTAATTCAATACTAATTCTAATATAAGGAAATTAAAAAATACTGTTATATAATTTTATGATTTCGTAGTTGAATTTGAGATTGGGATTACGATTTTACAATAAAAATAATATAAAGTAGACCTAGGACATATGACGCTAAAAAGTTTTTTAGTTGTCAAAAATTTATCGAAAGTGTTAGAATTTATTCGTTTATTTTATTTGAATTTAGATGCGTATATGTGCAGAGTTGAAAAAGAACAGACAAGTTATTACATAGATATAAAAAGATATTGCCAGAAGGGCACAAAAGATGTGATGCCAGATTTGTTACTTTTGGGCGAATTTCAACACTTCCCCTCAAATCTGACTTCATATCTGCATTAGTAATTAGATTAATGATTTTAATCCAAGAGATTCAGAACACTTTTTGTGCTGTGGAGCTACTAAACTCTTGGTTAGGACATTAGCCGGCATGCCATCAGTTCTCACGTACTTAACTTCAACTTCTTTCAAAATGGAATCACGGATGAAATGGTGACATATGTCTATGTGTTTTGTTCGATTGTGAATGACTGGATTTCGGCTTAACTTCTCGGCACTTTGATTGTCGCTATATATCGCCACCTAGTATTTCATTTGCAAAACGCCTGAGGTAAATAGCTTCCTTAGTAGAGTCTGATAGGGCCATATACTCAGCTTCAGTGCTGGACACGGCTACAGTCTTCTGTTTTCTGGATTCCCAGCTGATAGCGCAATTTGCGTACGTAAAGGCATAGCCAGTGTACGACTTTCTGTCGTCTATATTCGAGCCCCAGTCCGCGTCAGCATATCCTTCAATTGGACTGTCATTTGAAGAAAACATTAGGCCAAAGTCTTTAGTATGTTTTAAATAGCGTAAAACTCTTTTGGCCGCTATCCAGTGTGTTGATCCATAATTAGTGTTAAATTGGCTTAAAAGGCTAACAGCATGTGCAATATCGGGTCTGGTGGAAGCTGCAAGGTACACTAACGATCCGATCAAACCCTGATACGGTAGTTTTTCTGCTTCGATTTTTTCGTTTTTCGGACACATTTCCTTACAAAGTTTTTTGCTTGTATTAATTGGGGTGCTAACGGGCTTGCAATCTTTCATACCAAATCGTTCTAATAAATGTTGAATGTATTTTGACTGTGACATACTCACTGTGCTTGATTTTAAATCTTGATAGAATTTGATACCAAGACAATATTTGATTGGACCTAAATCTTTAATTTCAAAAGTGTTTGCCAATTCGTTCTTTATATATCTAAGGGTTGTCTAGTCACTTGAAGCTACAACAAGGTCATCTACGTAAATTGCGATCAATGTTATTTTGTTCTTGTTTTTATTTATATAAACGCATGGGTCACAGTTTGGTGGAGTCATATTCATTTCCTTTAACTTTCTGTCTAGTTTTTCATACCACAATCTTCCAGATTGCTTCAGGCCATAGATAGCCTTTTTGAGTAAGCATACTTTATTATTGTACTTTAATGCTTCGTTTATATGTAAAATTTTATTCAAATCATTAGGTATTTCCATGTAAATTTCTTTTTCTATAACACCATTCAAATAAGCTCCTACAAAGTCGAGTTGATGTACTTCTAAGCCGAATTTAGCAGCAACGGCAATCAAAAATCTTATTGAGCTCATTCTGGCGACCGGAGCAAAAGCTTCGTCATAGTCAATGCCTGGATGCTGAGTGAGACATTTTGCTACAAGTTTGGCTTTTCTACACTCAATTGAATTATCAATTCTGTATTTGGTGCGAAGTGCCCATTTTGACTCAATAATTTTCCTTCCGATAGGTCTATCAACAATTTCCCATGTTTTGTTTCTCATCAATGTGTTGTATTCTTTTAGCATAGCGTTACGCCATTCTTCGGCTTCAGGACCAACCAGTGCTTCAGAACTAGATTTTGGATCAGCGTTTTGAATCAAATTTGCTGACTGATAATCATCTTCATCTGAACTGTTGAATCCTAAAAACTCATCCATATCGTCGAAGCTATCATTATTTTGTGAGATTTTCTGAATTTTTCTTGGTCTACCTCTTTTTCCAGTTACTACGTTCTTATGACGACCACGACTTCTCATACTATTGTTCTTACTTTTGATTTCAGATTCTTTAGTGTTACTGGTTGTTACGATAACTTCGTCACCCTCATGTTGTTGATTTGATGTACTCTGTTTTGATATTTCATTAAAGTTGTCACGAAAATATATTTTAAACAATTAAGTTTTTTATTCACTATTTTTAGCTTCTACCATTTATACCAATAAAAATTATAAATAGCCTGTTTTTTATGTTTCCCAGCTATCTATATGTCGACATTTCATAGGAACTACCCTAATCATCAGTAGACTTTGGAAATTTTTGAAAGATATTCTCAAACATTCAACTTTATATCCCAGCAATATAAATAAATTGCTGAGAATTTAAAAGAAAAATGCTCTAATAATATCTGTCAAAACACAAAAAACAAGCCTTTTCATTTATTCACCTCTCTAACATTTCTTTACACCTTTCAAACAAATGAACAACCGTTGGTTGCTACGATTTGCTTTTTGAAAGTATCGAAAAGCAGAGAACAAAAATTCAAACAATTAAGTTTTTTATTCACTATTTTTAGCTTCTACCATTTATACCAATAAAAATTATAAATAGCCTGTTTTTTATGTTTCCCAGCTATCTATATGTCGACATTTCATAGGAACTACCCTAATCATCAGTAGACTTTGGAAATTTTTGAAAGATATTCTCAAACATTCAACTTTATATCCCAGCAATATAAATAAATTGCTGAGAATTTAAAAGAAAAATGCTCTAATAATATCTGTCAAAACACAAAAAACAAGCCTTTTCATTTATTCACCTCTCTAACATTTCTTTACACCTTTCAAACAAATGAACAACCGTTGGTTGCTACGATTTGCTTTTTGAAAGTATCGAAAAGCAGAGAACAAAAATTCAAACAATTAAGTTTTTTATTCACTATTTTTAGCTTCTACCATTTATACCAATAAAAATTATAAATAGCCTGTTTTTTATGTTTCCCAGCTATCTATATGTCGACATTTCATAGGAACTACCCTAATCATCAGTAGACTTTGGAAATTTTTGAAAGATATTCTCAAACATTCAACTTTATATCCCAGCAATATAAATAAATTGCTGAGAATTTAAAAGAAAAATGCTCTAATAATATCTGTCAAAACACAAAAAACAAGCCTTTTCATTTATTCACCTCTCTAACATTTCTTTACACCTTTCAAACAAATGAACAACCGTTGGTTGCTACGATTTGCTTTTTGAAAGTATCGAAAAGCAGAGAACAAAAATTCAAACAATTAAGTTTTTTATTCACTATTTTTAGCTTCTACCATTTATACCAATAAAAATTATAAATAGCCTGTTTTTTATGTTTCCCAGCTATCTATATGTCGACATTTCATAGGAACTACCCTAATCATCAGTAGACTTTGGAAATTTTTGAAAGATATTCTCAAACATTCAACTTTATATCCCAGCAATATAAATAAATTGCTGAGAATTTAAAAGAAAAATGCTCTAATAATATCTGTCAAAACACAAAAAACAAGCCTTTTCATTTATTCACCTCTCTAACATTTCTTTACACCTTTCAAACAAATGAACAACCGTTGGTTGCTACGATTTGCTTTTTGAAAGTATCGAAAAGCAGAGAACAAAAATTCAATTTCCAAAGTCTACTGATGATTAGGGTAGTTCCTATGAAATGTCGACATATAGATAGCTGGGAAACATAAAAAACAGGCTATTTATAATTTTTATTGGTATAAATGGTAGAAGCTAAAAATAGTGAATAAAAAACTTAATTGTTTGAATTTTTGTTCTCTGCTTTTCGATACTTTCAAAAAGCAAATCGTAGCAACCAACGGTTGTTCATTTGTTTGAAAGGTGTAAAGAAATGTTAGAGAGGTGAATAAATGAAAAGGCTTGTTTTTTGTGTTTTGACAGATATTATTAGAGCATTTTTCTTTTAAATTCTCAGCAATTTATTTATATTGCTGGGATATAAAGTTGAATGTTTGAGAATATCTTTCAAAAATTTCCAAAGTCTACTGATGATTAGGGTAGTTCCTATGAAATGTCGACATATAGATAGCTGGGAAACATAAAAAACAGGCTATTTATAATTTTTATTGGTGAAAATATATTTTAATATCATTTGGTGTAAACTCTTCAAATTCGTTCAGATTGACTGATGGTGTGATCACAACATCGCGGCTTCGACGAACTTTTCTTGCGTGAGGATCCCACAATCTGAAGGCTTTTGATATTTCGGAGTATCTTATAAATATACATTTTATAGATTTCGATTCGAATTTACCTTTACCTGGTGTTTTATTAAGCATATATGCTGTGCAGCCAAATTTCTGAAAAAATTTTACATTTGGTGTTTTGTTCATCATTACTTTATAGGGGGTTTCGCCATTTAGGCTTTTCAAAGGACAACGGTTTCTAATATAATTTGGAGTGTTAACCGCTTCTGCCCAAAATGTGGGAGGGAGTCCGGATTGTATTAGCATAAATCTTCCCATGTCAAGTATAGTTCTGTTTTTCCTTTCGGAAACTCAATTTTGTTGTGGTGTGTATTCGACGGATAGCTCATGACGAATACTGTGTTTTGCCAGAAAACTTTTCATGTAACTATTTACATATTCTGTCCCGTTATCAGTACGAAGACACTTTATCTTCTTTCCAGTTCTTCTCTCAGCCATATTTTTGAATTTATTTATTTATTCAATTAAAGTAGGAGTCATTAGGAGTGTCGATAACCTACGTCCTATATCTATTCTTCCCGCTTTGTCTAAAGTGGTCGAACATTTAATTAAGAAACAAATTCTGTCTTTTTGTGAATTGAGTATATCGGATTCTCAATATGCCTTTAGGCGCAATTTTAATACCACATCGTTATTGCTGAATTTGACGGATGACATTAGGACGTATGAGAATAATGGGAAGTTATCACTGCTGGTTTCGCTTGACTTAACTAAAGCCTTCAATTCAATTTGCTATTTGACAATGATCAACAAACTGAGACAGCGGTACTCTTTTTCTGGATCGGCTTGCAAGCTAATTTATTCATTTCTCAGTGGTCGGCAACAGTTTGTAGACTTGAACGGGGTCTACTCCAGTTGTTTGCCTTGTCTCGGGTGTCCCCCAGGGTTCGGTCCAAGGCCCTTGTTATTCATATTATACGTGAATGATGTAGTTGAAGTGTTTCAACCTGGTGTCTGTAAACCATTCCTCTTTGCTGATGATATTCTGTTCTTATTTAGTGGGGATCGTGACTCGGCCGATGCTTTAGAATACTTGGTAAATTCTTCCCTCAATAGTGTTTCTGACTGGGCGAATGCGAACTGCCTTGCAATAAATCCACTGAAAACGAAGGCTATGCTATTTTTTTCTTCATGGTTATTTTGTCAAGACTTAAATATTTACATTTCTGGGCGCCCTATTGAATATGTCAGTCATTATAGATGTTTGGGTGTTCTTATTGATGACCAGCTTAAATTTGAGCCCCACATTAATATGGTGCATCAGAAAGTGTCCTATGCACTGCGGAGGATTTACTCCTTGAGTATTTATTTACCATTCTCGGTTAGGTGGCATGTAGCTAGAGCCTTGATGATGCCTTTTATCTTATACGGACTAGAAGTGGTATCGGGTACTATTTCTACTAATCTGGTAAAGCTGTGTAGGGTCGTGAATTCTATTGTTAGATATGTTTTTTCTGTTCGCAGACGAGAACATGTGTCTGATTTCGTAGTTAAATCTCTTGATTTTTCGTTTTTGGATTTTATTAGGTATCGCAATGTTGCTTTTTCTACAAAACGTTTAGAGAGGCGAATGTCGTACATCTTTGTAATCGCTTTCATTTTTCTCGATCGACTCGGAACAAACAAATCTTAATCCCTCGAACTAATTGTTCTACCTTTAGCAGAGCCTTCATTGTGAGAATTGCTCGCTGGTGGAATGTGTTGCCGCATGAACTAAGAATCTTTTCACATTCTAATAATGTATTTCGACAACATCTGACCCTGACTCATCTGCCGTGATTATCTTTTTGTTTGTGTGTGGAGTTGCGCTATTATTACTGGTTGCCATACTTATATTTGTATATGTTCTAGGGCTGGGGAGTCTCGAAAGGAAAGGAAATGAAATTGATGTAATCCTCTTGATCTTATTTTAGTATGTTGTTACTTTTTAAGTTGACTGATATAATTGAATTGTGTTGTAAACTGAATTAAGAAGAATGAATATAATTTCTATGATGTCTGTTTCATTAATGATATTAAATTACATTGTAAATTGATTTGCAATATTATATAAGGATTTGAATTGTATTATTATTTGAGTTACTCAGGTATATGCACTTATTAATTTACCTGTGCAGTACTACTTTATTTTGGCCTTGATGGCATTTGTACTGCAATATGTCATAAATAAATAAATAAAAATAAAATAAAAATAAAGTAATACAAAGCCATAAGGCCGATTCATATAAAAATATCTATATTACTTAGACTGTATAATGCCTCAGCATACCAAAAATATATAGATATAAAAGTTTGATAAATTTCATTGGATTTTGTTCCCCATCCACAAAACGTAACAAATTCAACTACTGTACGGTACAAAAATAATTTTCTAATTTAATACAATATATGAAGCCATAATTAAAGTATATAATTTTTTATGTCAACGATTTTTATATATTATTGCAGAATTTACATATTATTGTAGACTTATAGTGAAAGGCCAATGTAAGCGGCTTGCGGCAACGAGCGGCAACCACCTGTTCTATTTGCCGCTTGAGTTTATTTGTTGTAGGCAAATGAACGCGACTAATTGAAGAAAACTTTGTGCTTCGAAGATTAAACAAAAAAACATTTTGTTTTTTTTTTTAAAGCCAAAATAAATAAACAAATTCAATTGTTGAAATTTCAAAACCGAAAGTTAATTTCTGCCTTCTATTTTTTTCCTTTACTTTTTGATTTGACAAATTAAAGCGGCAAAACAAAAAGTTAAACTGAATTCAACATTGCCACTCGGCCGCCTTTAACGGCATTGCCAAATTAAATTAAATTCAATATGTTGAAATTTATGTACGAATATTTTTATAAAAAATATAATTTTTTAGTATTTTGGTTTTTATTCGACCTCTATTTCTTAATTAAGTAGTATTTCGTTGAGTTTAAGGTCCTTTTTGCTTATTTATTTTAATATTTCTGCCAATATTTCGCTTTCCTTCGGATAGCTTCTTCAGGGCAATAACAAATATTATTGCCCTGAAGAAGCTATCCGAAGGAAAGCGAAATATTGGCAGAAAAAATAAATAAGCAAAAAGGACCTTAAACTCAACGAAATACTACTTAAATATAATTTTTTGTAAATGGGTCACATTGTTGCCGCCCGCTGCCGCATGCCGCTTTCATTGCCCTTTCACTATTATCATGTCTCCCACATGTAGACTAAAGTAATCAAAGCAATGAAAAAAACGGTCCAGTCACGGAAGTGCAGAGTAGATATCGCTAGAGTTTAAGCTTAAAAAAAAACATTATTTGACTGTGTAAAAATACGTAAAATAATGTAATTTAATGAAGCTTTCAGCAATTTCGCTTTTGTTTTTCAAGAAATAAATTTCGCACCAACGGCTTTTGTCATCTTTGAAAGTGACAAAATATCTGCTGTCACCAAATGAACGTACCCTCATTGGTCCGCAAACATCACTATGAACCAACGACAGGAATTCTTCTGCTTTGCTTTCAGACGATCTAAACGGTGTTTGAGATTGCTTCCCCTGAATGCAGATTTCGTAAGATGGCAGTTTTGTTTCTAGATTTGCTCGCGTTCCTTTGAACTTTACTTTTCTTATCATTTCTTTCAGATCTTTTTCGTTGAGATGGCCAAAAATTTAATGCCAATCTTGAAGTGATTTTTCTTTCATATGTGAAATTGAAGCAACTTCGGTTTCTTCTTTTACGTAGTACAAGTCTTTTTCACGCTTTGCCACAAGTAATTTTTTCTTGTTTTTTGGGTTTAATACAATGGCTTCATTTCTTTTAAAAATTACTTCCAGGCAATTCTGGGCCATTTTTGATACGGACAACAGATTTGTTCTTAAATCGGGTACAAACAATGTTTGATTTAAATTTATGTTGCTCTCACGGCTTTCGCATTGTACATTTCCTAAACCACGTATTTCTGTTGTGTTAGTATTCGCCAAAGCAAGTTGCTTGTTGTTAGTGTATTCAAAATTTTTAAATTTATTTTCTTCTGCCATATATGCGAAGAGGCACCGGAATCCAAACACCACTTGCCATAATTTTGTTCTATGTTATTCAATACTTCATTTATGTTGCATGAAAAATCTGTTCTGCTGTACTGCCTCTTCTTATTAAAATTTTTCGATCTACAGTATCTTGCCATTTGCCCAATTTTTCCACACGTATAGCAGGCATATTTAAATTTACTTTTCTCGTTGTTCTTTTTATCGTCGTTGTTGTTTTTATTGTTTTCTGATTTGCTTTTTGAATACAAAGCGTCTTCAACGTGTTCGTTTTTGTTTCTCTTTCGTGCTTCAAATTCTTCTAGTAGTTTGCCTTTTAATATTTCTATTTTCGGCAATTTTTCCTGAGATTCGATGGCAATTCTAAAATTTTCATACTTATTCGGGATGCTATACAGTAAAAGTATAGCCAGCAATTCATCTATAATGACGTGCTGCATTTCGTTGAGCTTATCAACTATCTCAAAGAATTTGTTTACATGTTCACGCAAGTCATCACCATTTTGCATTTTCGTAAGAATAAGAGACTTTAAAAGCATTGCCTAACGCGCAGGCCCTTGTGATTGGTATACAGACTTGAGCTTGTCCCAAACATCTTTTGATGATTCACAATTTTTGATCTGCTGTGGCTCTGATGGACTCATTGATAAAATCAAATCCGATTTGGCCTTTTCATCATTTGCCTTCCATATTGTCGCTTGTGATGCATCTTCCGGCTTGACACAAGATCCACTCACGTATTTCCACGTTTCGTTTTTTATCAAAAGTGCTTGTACTTGGATTTTCCAAGTATCATAATTTTCCTTGCTTAAAGGATCGATTCTGACCGCTGCGTAGCTCATTATTGTTAAAAAATACACTATGGTTTTCCGTGCACTTTCTTTTCGATTTATTTTGTTCACTTGACAAGTTTACAACTTTTTATTTCTTTCTGCGCAGTGGAACAAGGTTGGGACCATAACCTGTTAGAATTTATTCGTTTATTTTATTTGAATTTAGATGCGTACATGTGCAGAGTTGAAAAAGAACAGACAAGTTATTACATAGATATAAAAAGATATTGCCAGAAGGGCACAAAAGATGTGATGCCAGATTTGTTACTTTTGGGCGATTTTCAACAGAAAGTAATAACGTAGCGTTTTAAGTTTTAGGCGTTGAATTATAATAAAAAAAAAATATTTTTGCAAAGAAGTTTTGATCAATGCAGATATTTTTTTAATCCCGTACAAAATCCTAAAATCTAAAAATAGTTTTATATTTGTAAGATTGAGAGTTGGTTCTTTCTACTCTTTTTTTTAGTAAATGAAATCCTTACATTCCTTGGTTAAGGTTTCTTGTACAATTCTTTTTATTATTATTTACATATATGCCTTTTTTAATTACTAATATCATTATTTTTTTTAATCTTAAAATGGAGTTCGACACTATTACTCTTTTATCGTTTGTCTAAACAGCATACGTTTGAGATATTGCTATATTACAATAAGGGAGCGATATGTATTAGTTTTGTTGAGTTATTGGTTAGTGAGAAGTGTATTTACATACATATCGGGTGTACTTCTTAGGGCTACACAACTTTAAATCCTAATAAAACAAAGAAATATATTTATGAAATTAATAATGTGTAAATATGAATTCGGTCAAGGGCTGGCGGGTACAGAACATAATCTGAAACACAAATTTTCACAGCATTTTCGTAGTATTTGATTTTCAGATGTTCAAGTGTTTCTAGTCTTTCGACGTAGGTAAGTGACTTTGCATAACCCTAAAGGGATAGGCCAATGTGGTTAAAACACATGATCTTGGCAGCAAAATTTGAGCATTATTATTATAATGAAATGTCAAAACAAACTAAACAAAAAGCGACTATCAGCTGTTAAATTGGTTGTCAAATAATGCAATGTTGCCAACTTAAATTTGTAAAGCTTAAAAAGCACCTATTACATACATACGTTCTAAATAAAATATTGAAATATTTTTCTGTTAATTACTAAAACAGTGTCACCGAAATAAAATTTCCACTGATCTGTTACTGATGCTGCATAAGTATTAGGAAATTACTAGTCAAAAGCATAACATTCATATTAGTAAAATACAAGGCCATAAGGGTCTATACTCTATTTGTTGGCCGTCTACCTAAGGCTATGTTAAACTCTTATTAAACATTTATCCAAAATAAATTTTTAATTTTTGCTCTACTTTCAGTACACAAAAATCATACAATAAAATATGTTTTAGTAGATGTTAAGAAATCTAATTATAAGCAAGAACAAGCTAAAAAACTAGCAGCTCAGCAACAAGGTGCACCAATTGGCATGATACCCGCTGTACAAGCTGCGCCTGGCGGCTATCAACAACCAGCTGCTGCTTATAATCAACAGACTGCTTATGGCTATGCCCCTGCTCCAGCCTATAATGGCTGGGGCACAGGTTATGCTCAAGCACCCCAGGCAGCATATCAACAGCCAGCTGCATATGGAGCGTACGCTGCTGCACCACAAGCTGCTGCACAACCTCAATGGAATGCTGCAACATATGCAGCACCCCAAGCTGGTTGGGGACAGAATGGCTATGCTGCACCAACAGCTGCCGTACCTGTTGCTCCAGCTGCAGTTCCAGCAGCGAATGGTTGGAATACTAACGCAACATCACCATCAAATGGTGCTCAAAACTTTGGCAGTTATCAGCAGACTTATAACGGCGGACCGCAAAAAGCTGGTAGCTTACAGGGTAATCGTATGAACCCATATAGCATTGCAGCTGCACCAAATTATGGTAAGCATTAACTGACTTTGTAGAAAGTTATTTTTTATATTCTGTATTTGTTTTATAACTTTGTAATTCAGTTTTGAATATATTTTTGTACTATTATTTACTTAACTGTGTAAGTCTTTCATTAATAATTTTACAATTTAGACTCCATATACATATGTATAATTAAATGTGTTGTCAAACCTTGTGGATGCTTTTGTTTTATAAAACCACTTTTATGCTAAAGTTCTAACAAAAAAATTTGTATCATGCGCTTAATAATTTATTCAACAGATTAAATTAACCCCCAGCTGTTTTTATTGTTTATTGTGACATAACGATCTTTATTAACTCGCAGGATGCAGTAGTTTTTGTATTTATATTCATTTACTCTTCGGACAGAATTTGTCTACCGATTGTCTACTCTGCATTTGTTATGTAAAATGTAGCTTATATTGGCTTTTAAAAAATACAATTTCCAAAGACTTTGGTCACTTGAATATTTTGATTTCTTTAATCCTAGGCTCGCATGTACTTTCGCCTATAAACAGTTCAATGCCGAATTTAGCGAAAAAATCACGTCAGCAATATTAAATTTAAACAAACATATAAAAGTGAAAAAAAAAAAAACAAAATTATACATAATCCAGCCACTTTGAAAACGTCTTAAAACTTGTAAAACCAAATTCATCAATACATTGCCTCTGCATGTACTAGTTTGCTAAACATTAACAAAATACACACAGGTATGTCTTAAAAACACTATTTAACATACAAGTACATAAACACAAGTTCAAAAGTTTTTTTTAATTGATGTATTCCTAGTGCTTTTTTATACATATAAAAAATTTTTGTTTTTTATGCATAATGAGTTAGATATATGATTTGTCCAAAAGATATAAGGGCAAATATTAAGTACTTACTACACACAACAACACTACTCGAACTTGCAAATTTTTGCTAGTAAAATGTTTATTTACTTTTTCACATTTTTGAGAGTAATTTTAAAAATTTTCTTGGTACTCTCTCGTTGCTAATTTTTACTAGTAAAGTTAATGAACACACCTATTGTAGACTTTACATATCTCCCACGTGTGATTTTATTCCCATAAACGACAAAAACTCTTAAGTTTCCAAACGGAATTGAATTCTATGACTGTATATTTATATATGTAAATACATATGTATAAATTTTTAGTACTCAATTATAATAAAGAGAAACCAAATGAACATAAATTGAACGTAAATATTCCACTTATTCCATCTTGCAATCTATATGTTATTTACGGCCTTATGTATAATAAAAAACCTTGTGCCAACTAACTAGATGCTAAATTTTTTGTGTGTAAATTCCCATAAGGGAAAGATATCAGCTAGTTAGTTAGCCCATGGTTTTTTATTATACATAAGGCCGTTAAAAGTTAGATGAAAAAAAGCAATGGAGGTTTTAAATATCAAAGCTTTTTAAATCACGTCATGAACGATATTTTCACTGTATAACACTTCGTAGGTGGAAAATTAATATCCCCATCAAAGGTCTTTGGTGACTATGACATGGCTTCTGTTACATGAACTTGTTTTATATTTATAAGCTGTGTGTCAAAAAGGGGTGGAGAGAAGAGTGTAACAATTGTGACAAGTTGCACGTCACATTGTTGCTGTCGCATGCCGCTTACATTAGCATTGCACTATAAAAAAAAGATATCACAGAAATTTTTTCTACGGAATGAAAAACAAGAAACTAAAAAAATATATACATATATTTCGTTTTCCACAAACCAAAATTTTAGTTTAGGTTTTTGCCTCTCACTGAAAACCAAACTAGATTGTAGGTATTGAATTTTATCATACAATTAAACTAAAAAGCGTTTATATAAATCTTTTCCTTAATTTCTTTTATACCCTTTACAAAAATGTAAAGGGTATATATAAGTTTGTGATTCCGTTTGTAATTTCTACAATTTTCATTTACGACCCTTTAAAGTATATATATTCTGAATCAGAATTAATGGAAAAGTCGATTAAGCGATGTCCGTTTGTCCGCCGTCGAAATACCGTTTCTGAGAAAACCATTACACTTAGAAACTTTTTTCTTTCACCATTCTTTTACCCCATCGATTCATGGGTTTGCTATTGAAATTAAGTAATATCGGTTCATATATAGCTGATATATATCGAAAATTCCGAAAAAAAAAACATTTTTTTTTTTTTTGCAATTTTGTATGGAAATTTTTGAAAAAAAATATTGTTTGGTTTGATTCAAACTTCACACACTCATTAAGCATGGTGGCTAAAACGAAAAAAAACAAATTTTTCAGATATCGGTTCATATATCCCGAGATATAACCTAAATCGGGGTTTCATGAAAAAGCTGCGTAAGCGAACTGAAACAACTTTTTTTACTCCAAAGCAGTTTTGGTTATGAAATAAGGTTATATAAATATGGCAAATGAAAATTTCTGATATCGGTCCATATATACCCGAAATATAGACTGTCATATTATACTAAACACTTTCCAGCCGGTCTGGCAACACAACAAAAAGACAGTTCTGTTTGGGGAGTCGTGAATTTAAAGTACTACAGCCGAACAATGGCGGAAGTACTAGAGCTGAAGAATGAGATCGAAAAATTAAAACAAACAATACAACAAAGCTAGCAAAGAACAATACCACAAATCCCTCTACCAGAACCAATGGATATAAAGGCGGGAGATATTTCTGAAAAACACTTTCGAAATCAGTGGGATCTTTACGTACAAGCAACAGGTCTTATTAAGCAAGATGAAGAGACGAAGAAAGCTATATTACTGACAGCTATTGGCAGTGATACGTTTAGAAGATACGGAAACATGTCGATAAAAGATGAAGAAAAGCGAACCGACAAGGACTTACTAAATGCTATAGAAAAACATCTAACGCCATCGGTAAATAAAAGATACGTCAGAGCAATATTTAATATGGCCAAACAGGAAAAAGAAGAGTCATATGATGAGTACTGCAATATATTAAGAGGCCTTATAAAGTATGCACAGTTCGCGCCACTACAGGATGACTTGATAAGATAATTTGTTGAATCAAGGACCATAGTTTACGTGAAAGGTTGTGGTTAGATAATGAAATTACCCTCGACAAGGCCATAGAAATTTGTAGATCTAGATCTAGACTTCTGAAAAGGTGCTTAAAGGCCTTAATAGTAAGGAAAATATTGTGGAAATAAACAAAATACTAAAAAACCGTAAATGTAAATTCTGTGGCAACGAGTACCACGACACTTTAGAAAATTGCACAGCAAGAAAAGTATACTGTAGAGAGTGCAACAAAAAAGGACACTACGCAAGAGTATGTTTGACAGACGACAATAATAACAACGCTAACAAGCGAAATAATAGAACAGTAAAAGAAATTACAACAATTCCTGAGAATGAATCAGACGATGACCAATACGTACTCAACGTAGTTGAAGCTACCAACATGGGCTCTTCAAGAATCTAACGATATGTAACGAAAACAACCATCCAGTAAGTATTAAAGGCCAGTTACAGACTGGAGCAACTTGTAATATAATAGGATACAACAACTTAAAATCCATACAACCAAACATACAAATCAAAGCTACATCTACAAAGTTAAAAACAATTGAAGGAACAGAAATCACAACTATAGGTACAACCAACCTGATTGTTCAGAATAAAAGCATCAAAAATCAACTATTATTCTACGTAATAAAACAAGACCATTATTATCTGCCGAAACATGTCAAAAGTTAAAACTAATTGAAGTATGCAAAACGATTACCCGAAATACAGCAGAACAAGAGGCATAATAGAAAAATACAGCGATGTATTCGAAGGTCTAGGCAAACTCAGCGGCAAAATAACATTAGAAATCGATGAAACAGTTGTGCGAAAAAACATACCACCGAGAAGAATCCCAGTCGCGTTGCGTGAACAATTGAAAATAGCATTGGACGAAATGGAGAACGTTATTGTAAAAGAACCAGAACACACTCCTTGGACCAGCAATATCGTGTTAGTTAGGAAAAATGAAAAATTATGAATTTGCATCGATCCTCGAGAGCTAAATAAAGCATTGAGAGACGTGAAATATCAACTTCCAACTATAGAGGAAATTCTTACTGAAATATCCGGTGCAAAAGTATTTAGCACGATAGATGCAAATAAAGGTTTCTGGCAATTAGAGTTGGACAAACAAAGCAGTAAATTAACTTCCTTTTGGACTCCATTTAGAAAATACCGATTTAGAAGGATGCCTGTCGGAATAAAACCCGCTATGGAGATATTCCAAATGAGACAAAACCAGGTCATTGTTGGCTTGAACGGTGTAACTTGTATTGCTGATGATATACTTGTAGTTGGGAAAGGAAACAGTATGGAAGAAGCGTTGAAAGACCACAATAACAACTTAGAAAACTTACTAAAGAGGCTACAGAGAGAAAATTTGAAAATAAATCGAGACAAAATTAAAATCTGTAAAACAAGTATAAATTTTTTTGGCCACGTATCCTCAGATAATCGAAGCAATAATAAAAATGTCAACACCGTCAAGCAAAAACGAAACGTTAGGTTTTCTAGGTATGGCAACATACTTGGGAAAATTTATTCCGAACATGTCTAACATTACAGAGCCTCTCCGAAAAATAAGGCAAGTGAAAAGTGAATTCAGGTGAACAAGCAAACAAGAAGCAGCATTTCAGGAAATAAAAGAAATTATGAGAAAGACTCCTGTCCTCAAATTCTTCGATCCAAAGATGGAGGTAACAATACAAACAGATGCGTCATCATTTGCTGTTGGATGTACGCTTATGCAACAAGGACACCCTGTTATTTATGCCTCAAAAACACTTACACAAACTCAACAAAACTACGCCCAGATTGAAAAAGAAATGCTGGCAATACTTTTCGCCTGTAAAAGGTTTGACCAGTACATTTGTGGCAAAAACGATGTAGTCATTCAGACAGATCACCAGCCGCTCGTAAATATATTTCAAAAACCTTTAATCAATACACCTAAAAGGCTACAGTCAATGATCCTATCACTGCAGAGATATAATTTTAGCATAAAATACAAGGAAGGAACCCAGATGTTTATTGCGGACACTTTGGCACGAGCACCAGTAAAAGAAAATGAGCAAGAGAAATCATGGGAAATTTACAAAATAGAAAACGAATTACAAAAACTAGACCAATGTAGTGATGTAGAACACAAGAGGATAAGCAACGATACAATTAATAAGATTCAAAAAGCTACTGCAATAGATAGTATCATGCTCGTTTTGATCGAAACCATTACTAACGGCTGGCCAGAAAATAAACTCGAAACGAATGAGCTGATTAGAGAATACTGGAATATACGTGATGAATTAGTATACAATAACGCAATGATATTCAAGTGAAATCGAGTCGTGAAAGCGTGCTTGGCTGATTTTATATACTTTTTATACTTAATATTTTCTTTCGTTAAATATTCTAATCTTTTCATTTCTATATAATTACATGTATTTACTTGAATAAATAATGAATTAACAATAATATAACATAGACTAAACCGGGGTTTTTAGGAAAATGTCGCGTAAGCGAACTTAAACAACTTTTTTGTGCTCAAAAGGTTATATAAATATGGAAAATGAAAATTTCCGATATCGGTCCATATATACCCGAGATATAGACTAAACGGGGTTGTTCATGAAAATACTGCGTAAGCGAACTTAAACAACATTTTTTATGTTCAAAAGCAGTTCTGGTAATGAAATAAGGTTATATAAATATGGAAAATGAAAATTTCCGATATCGGTCCATATATACCCGAGATATAGCCTTAACCGGACAACTAGCTGTTTCGAACTAAATACCATGTAGACATAATGTATTTTCAATACGGCCGCTTAACCAGCTCAGCCACCGAGCTCTTATTTATTTTTTCGTCTATATTTGTCTCATATTGATCACATATGCAATTTGTTATAATCCCAGTTGTTTGTACTGCAGTTTGCTGTCACTGAACAACCAGTTATTTTTTTATTATTTATCAACGTACGTATGTATATATGTTGACAGTCTCTGTGCTGTGAGATATATATGTATGTATTAATGTTAAATAGTCGAACTCTATTTTAATATTTCTAATATTATATGATGATGAGTTGGTATCATTCGTTTAGCTCGAGTTCAATCCTGGCTAAAGCCAAGAAATTTTTTTATTTATAGTTTTAACTTGAATGCTTGAAACAAGACTAGCTGAGCATCAAAGAGACATAAAAAATTTATAATAAAAAAGTTATTTTTTATTATTTATCAACATACCATGTATGTATGTTGATAGGCTCTGTGCCGTGAGATATACATATGTATGTATTAATGATAAATAGTCGAACTTATGTGTAATAGGAAAGGAGAAACTTATCTGACCTTTTTTTATTTTTCCCATCAACTATTTTTTTTCCTTAAAGGATTCTGATGATTTTAACTATTTACTTAACATGTGCCAGATGACAAATAGACCAAATTGTATATTATATGATCTCTTCATTTTCTAGATTAAAATCTTAATCAATTATATATAATTATTGATAAAATATAAAAACTTAAAAATTAAGCAAATCCCTTATTAGTCAGCGTTAAACCAAAAGATGCTGATCGAAGAAAAATAGCCAATGTCATTAATTTTGGAAATAATTGCCATTCGGCGCAATATCTCAAACTTGTCTATTCTATAAAAGAAGTTTTACTTTTTATCATCCACTAAATATAAAGTTTCGAAAAGTGTTTTGAAAACAATAAAGTTTTTGAAGGTGGTATTGTATCTTTTTATTTTAAGACGCCAGTTATTTTGTTAAGTTATAAGCAGGTACAACTTTCTGTTAGCAATTGAAGCAATTTTTTAACTCAGCAATATTTTTAATTGATTATTATAATGTACACTTTAAGACCAGTTAAAAAATCGTCTAAATAATCTTCCACACAAAGGTCTAATATTCCGATCAAGTCCCCATACTCTACACGTTTTGACTGTCCATTTTGTTCGTGTACATGTATTTTATGCAAAAGAAAACAGTTGAAAGTGAAAAATTCAAGTGTATGAAAATACTAGTAGTAGTAGAAAAGGCAATGGTATAATCGAATCTATAATTGACTGCATTGCAAAATTGCCGTTTCTACCATAAATTTGTTTCATGTACTTTTTTCTAATTATTCACAATTTTATCACAAAGTTGTTTTCAGCGAAAGCGAAACAAAGAATTAAACGAAATAATAATCATCGTCGAAAATCCAAAAGTATGTATCATCATAAAAATTAAAACCCGATGTATTTTTTTCCAACCATTCGGATAGGATCAGGAGCTAGAAAATGGGTAAACACGAATGTGACTTATATATTAGGCCAATAGGTCCGGGGAACCAAAGAATTTGGGAAACAGAGTCAACAAGAAATACCACCCTGGGAAAATGTTTTTAGAACAAGTGAGATCCTGCGTATGTTTGCATTCTTAAGAGCGATATACGAGGTCTGATCGAAAATAACCGATGTTTTAAAATTTCCTGAGTTGCGATTTTCGTTTTTTTGTTATGTTGATACACATGTCTGTTATATATGTTGACATCAGCCATTTTGGATTGTCAGTTTGTTTTGGACAGATAAAAAGGGTTAGTCGTGTTTAGGTGTGCTCTTCGAATTTTTTTACTTTTCGAAAAAATTGATAAAAGAAACTGTATTAAGTTTTTTGTAGAAAATGAATTTAAATGTGCAAGGACATATGAAATTTTGACTGTAGCGTTTGGCGAGTCTACTATGAGCAGAACACAAGTTCAATTGTAGTATAACCGGTTTAAGTAAGGCCGAGAAGATGTCAATGACAATGCTCGTCCTTGTCTCCCGAGAACGTCAACAACCGATGAAAACATTGAAGCAGTGAAAAAAATGGTGTTAGATAATCCTCGAATCACTATCAGAGAGGTTGCTAATGAAGTTGGCATATCGTTCGGCTCATGTCAAGCAATTTTTACGGATGTTTTAGGCATGAAACGTGCGGCAGCAAAAATTGTTCCAAAACTGCTAAATTTTGAGCAAAAACAGCGTCCCATGGACACCGCTCAGGAGTTGTTGAACATCGTCGACGACGACCCAGATTCCTCAAAAAACTGGTGACGAATCATGGGTGTACGGCTATGCCATTGAAAAACACCGAAAAAAGCACTGTTTTCATCGACTGCAATGGCGTGGTGCATCATGAATTCTTGCCACAAGGTCGTACGGTCAATAAGGAATACTACCTCGGAGTTATGTGCCGTTTGCGCGAAGCAGTTCGTCAGAAACATACAGAATTGCGGAAAAACAATCATATACATATATACTTAGATGATGAATGAATATATACTTTTTGAAAATAACGGTTATTTTTTTTATGAGGCCTCTTATACTACTAAGTCTTGAAGGATAATAAATAATAACATCAATATTTTTAATTCAGTAATATAACTGGACTTGTAGGTTAAAAATCTACCCCATACATTTTTTATTTCAAGAAAAAGATAACAAAGTACAATATAGTAACATGTCTTATAATGCATTGCATCGATCAATCAGGTAAACCTTTCTGTATTAAATAGTAGCAGCTAGGTCCATATACATATAATTCGAACAAGTTTCCCAATATGAGCAACTTCGTGCCAATTTCAACTCTTCCTACAAACTCTAAATTAGAATTGTCCGAACCGGAATTAACATTGGATAATTTTTGTTGATTGTATTAGCTACATATGTACTTAATCACTAACATCACTTATTACAATTACACCTATAGAAAAATAAATTATTAAGCAACAAATTGAAAGCAGAACTTAAGGTACCATTAAATAAATATTTTTCTTAAAATTATTGCGAAATTTTATTTGATTGTGATTTCTTACCAATATGACTGACCTGGCCGACCACAGTTTAATTATGATGACAACCGTAAATAACTGATGCTAAGATTTTGAACAATTTTTATGAAATTATACATGTATAAAAATATACTTAAATAACTATATTACAATTAATTTATAAAATTTCATCTTAAATTATTTATTATACTATTTATATCTTTCTTTATTTTTTATTTAGGCAATTAAGATGTTTCTCTCTCTATATATATACATATGTATAAATATATAACTCTTATTTAAGAATGTATTAGAAACAAGATAGAAAAACATAAAAATCCAAAATGTCTCATATTTATGACCATCTGAAAGAGTGAGATCAATAACAAAAAACAAAAGCTTAAAATAAACAAAACCTTTTGCTGAATATGAAATTACTAATTAAAGGACAAATCTAAGAACTATATATTTATTTAAATATATATATATACATACATATAAATAAATACTTTTTATCATCACCAATAAATATATTATACTAAGAAAACTTTTAAACAGCAAGAAAACAACGATTAAACAAACCATATAATATAATAGAAAGATAACAATTGTTGCCAATCTAACTAAAACTACTCTCATTACAACAAGTATCTACCATATCTATTCATATTTGAGAAATAATGTTCCTTTTCTCCTCGGAACTCTGTAACTAACTCATCAATATAATTATTGGACTGGAAATGGAGTAATTACAAACGTTTGGAATGAAGAGGAAAATGAAATCAGAAAAAAGCCGTTGATTTTAAATGCAAATATGCGTATATAATACATAATACTATATTTTTTCAATTTCTTTGAACAACTAACTCTATATGAAATAATAGAAAATAAGTATATTTTTTTTCTTTTTTTCATTTGAACTGGATTTTTTTGTTTTATTTGTATATACAAACATATATACATACATAAATAAAAATAACGTTCTATTTTTAATAAATAAATTCCATCTTATATTACTTACATGAAGAATTATTTTTAATTTTTATTACAAAATTGTAGAATTAAATTAATTATTTCTTTATTCCAACAATACAATAATTACAATGTAAAAAATATGAAGTAAATAAAATATAAATAATTATAATTAATTATATATGATTTAAATGGATTATTTATGGTTGTTATATTGTTTTTATTTGCAAATGCTTTTATGTGCGTATTTGTAAAATACATTAATTACTTGCATACATACATAATTTTATCTTTATGTATTTAACATAACAGTACCTACTACATACTTCTTCAACTTGTTTGGAAATATTGAAATAAGTTATATATATATATATAGCTACAATATAAATGCATTTTTCAATTCTAATTCTTAATGTGTATTTATAAATAAATTTTAAATTCTTTTTAAGTAGATAATTAGTTGGCAATAAAATACAAGAAAGCTAGGAACCATGTTCAACATTTAAACGATTAAAAATATTTTTGTGCACTATATACGAAATGTTACGAAAATTTCATATATCATGAAGTAGTTAATATTATTTTCAAGCTGTAATTTTTTTGTACATAGACAAATTCAACTCAAAAATATCCTTCAGACTACCAGACGGTTGTAGTGCTCTTCAAGCTGAAATATTGGCTATAAATAAAGCGGTCAGATAGCTGAGGTTTCCCAAATAGGTGGGGATATCATGATAGTAATGGACAGTAAGAGGCCGCCATCAACGGCAACGGCAACAATATCGCTGACGATTTAGTAAAAAAAGGGGGAAACCCTAAAGGATAGGGATATAGATCCTTTTATCAGTGTGTTAGGAAAGAATAGAGCTTCACACGCTAAAACGTGCCCACGAAAAATGACCCACATGCCTTATATCAAGGAACCTGTGGTCGCTTATTAACTTGTAAGAAAACGTGGGAGCTATTAAAACTGGTCAGATTTCACTTTAGAGTCACTGTAGCAGACATCACTTCAGATTGCCCGTGTGGGAATCATGCCAGGAGAATACGGTTACCCTATAACGACTTCCGCGGAAGTTTCCAAGAGGAGGAGATGATCCTTCATGTCCTAGGAAAATGCCCGTCATTGGATATCTAGGCGACCGGAGCTTCAATAGCCTGTCATGTTTGGCCTCGGTCAACCCGACCGCGCTAGTCTCTTTCATAAGGGGCAGCGGTTTCCCTGCTTTCCTCCGGTCCCCTCCCACTATATCCCTTTAACTTATATTTTTCACTTCTGCTCTACCACTTTTCAGGAAGTTACAAAGACAACGAATTCAGGACCCAAGTGAGCTGGAGAACCTAAGCTACATCGGGGAATGCAGCGATCTGCCTACCTAACCTAACCTTTGTAAAAAACAACTGAGTTTATTTAGTGACTAGCTTCTAATATTAATCCTAAAAGGCTGCATAGAATGTTCTAAACAACACATCTCACTACTTCGAAGTAGTTCCAAGCAGTGTATTTGAGAACAATCTTTAAAACTAAATAAGCAGTAGATTATTTGGAAACTAAAGTAGAACATTACTTCAGCGCTTGAAGTCCTACTTCAATTTTATTATACTTCAATTGGTTCTACTTGTGTTTGGTTCTGTTTGTTCAAACGATTGTAAGAAACGTGAGAATTTTGAAATGTGAAAGAAGACGTTGGATAGTACTTGAAAAGATTACGATGTCTTGTAAGACATTTTTCTTGTGCTTTTTCTTTTATAAATAAAAACGTACCAAGTATATTTATACACATGATAAAACTGCGTATAAAAATATCTATTCAAAGTATTCATGATAAGCTGCATAAAGATGGTTTTTCGGAAATTACTACTCTAAAGAAACAAATTTTTGAAAAAGATTTTGGCCATTATAGGTCATGCCAGATATAACTTTGCTTCGTTTTACGTCACAAATTCGCTTTGACGTCTAAGATGAAATGTACAAACTTATGCGAAACATGGCACGTAAAGTGCTTTTAAAGCGGAGTGTAGCGAAAAGTTTGACGTTTATTTTTTAAGCCTTGAAGTTTTTCTAATATGCTTCCAGCACAATTAGAACCAATTCCAATAGTCCAATATCACTTTTAATCTATTTATTTTCTTTATTTCAATACATAGGGCATTTGTATATATACGAGTACATATGTATTTTAATAATAATTAAAGGCAAAAAATAAGTAGATGTAAAAATTACCAATTGCCTTTTTTCTTTAGTAAACTGACAAAGCGTGAATGTTGTAGCATACAGCTTTTGCTTTGCGCTTTTTTGTTAAAGCTGGTAAAGTTACCCAAAGCGAAAAAATTTTATCTGACACGGCCTTAAGTTAGCACTAAATTAATTAAAGAGCTAAAAACAAATCGGAGTTCGGCTTTTGATTTTTTTTTTTATTTGGAGTGGAGCTAATTTTTTACGTCCTCACAATTCTAAATGGCAGAAGAACACTACAGTTAAATACGTTAAATTTCTTTATTTCTATTTATTTTAAAATTGATACTGTAGGCCAATAGTTACTGCTTTTTCTGTTTGAGTAAATGCTGAAAATTATACGATAAATTTGCGAATTTTGATTACATACGCATATGTAGTTGTTCTATTTAAAATTGTTAAAACCCCAACTGCCTTCACTTTCTTTATTAATTTATTGTCAACATTTTATTTAAAATAGAATTTAAATTATGTTTCTACTTAATAAGAAAAAAAGAAGCTTCAGTTAAAATGTATAACGTATATTTTATTTCATAACTTTTTTAAAATTTAATATTAATGCTCTTTCGATACTTTTAAGTTAAATAATTATAGTTTTAAAATTATTTAACTGTTTACCGCTCGTAAACTTAATGGAATATATTGATATTTGTTCCTCGTGTTTTTATACTTAACACTAACGCTTTACGCACCTGTTAAGAAAACATTTAACCTTCCTATATGTATTTGTGTTTTTTCTTTTTTGAACCTTTGACTAATCGAAACATACTTTACTTTTTTTTATACATACATCATTTTTTTCTTATTTATTTTTTTTTTATATATAAACATACATATATACATATATATTTCTTATTCTTCATAAATTTACTTATATACGTTATACTTTAGATACAATTTTTTATATTTATATTGAAACTTTGTTGCAATATCTCGAATCTGAAATTTGTTTTTATTTAAAACTTGAAATATTTCAATATTTTCTTTCAAGCAACAAGCGAAATTCAAACATGACATAATTCTCGTTAACGCACGTAATACGTGGCAGATGCTGCTGCTTGATAGAGGTTTCAGAAAAAATGTTCTGTCAAAAACCATATTAGCCCATAAACAAAATGGTGCTGCAAGTATGAAATGCTTTAAAACTCCTGTGGTCCCTTGGTATATAATAGGTAAGTTTTATATACTATTTGCAGATGTTTTAATCTGTGTTAAATCATTTTAATAAAGATTTTTATTTTATTTCAATTATATAATAAATATATCTGAACAAATTGTGTTGTGTTTTTTATTTTAAGAAGAAACTAATGTATGTACATACATACATATGTCCAAAACTGGTTTTACGTGCATTTTAAATAACTCGATTGAGGTAAAAAACGCAAAGTAGGGAATTCGAAAACTGTGGGTACAGAAGTGCAGTCCTATTTTTTATTTATCAAAATAATAAAAAAAATATCATGTTCGCTAAACTAAATTTATCGGTACTTTTCATTCATAGCATGGCATTCAAACTCGAATAAAGCAATACTTTCCTACCATATTATATGACTTGGCTAATAATTTTGAACATATGTTTTCTCCCCACCCGACTAACTTAAACGCAATGCTAGAAACTTTCAGCGGCCAAAAGTCAACCCAACTCTTATATTGGAGAATAAAGATGTTGCCAATAACTCCCCAATTCGACTTCGATCTATCTGTAAAGAACTCGAGCACATGCTCTTTCGATATACATATTTCGACTGTTTCCAGAATCTTCTTCGACAAAAATGTGTAAATTCTCCGGTCGGCCATTAAAGTGAACATTAATCAGTATTTACAGCGTGGTCCTCCATCCTTCCCATTATTGACGTATATAGACTTATAGCCGAACACATAGAAACTTTCTTCGCCATGAGATCACCCGGCAGCTAGACCATTTTTGTAAGTTATGCTTTCGTTGGCGTGGTGCTAGAAACTGATGTAAGCAGTAACCTATGTATAATCATGCAGTAAAAAGATTTCTGCAAGATTTTATGCCATACAAGAAACCCATTCATTAATATGGGGTATATGTCCATGTTGAAGAACCAGCGGGAGTTCCAAGGACTTATTCCCCAGATATTCGCAATGACCTTTCGACAAATGTACATTAGAGCAACTCGCCAAAAAAGGTGCTCGATGTACCCTCTTAAAAATTAGCCTTGAACTTTTTTAAGATGACTTGGACATGGATGATTGTTTTTAAACAAATTGTGTATACAGTTGGACGCGTCTTAAAAAAACCTCTCTTATGATACCCATATCGTATATGTTGGTAAGGAAACAGATTCCCAAATTAAGAAAATATGCAGAAATATACCCTTTTTCAAAATGGTTCAGCTCACGAGAGGTCAAAGCTAGAGCCTACATATATTAGATGTCTTCATAAAAATACCAATGTTCATTTTGAGGGGTACACGTTGCACGAATTTTACTTCGATACAATTTGAGTCGCTTTAATGTACATATGTATATCGTAGTGTTTTCTCTCTCATCAGGTGCACAACACGTCATTTGTTACTGCTGTCCGTATTTTCTATATGTGTATGTTCATTAATTAAATTCGTATAAAACCAAATTGCACCGGAATAGGTAGCAAGTTGTGTACACGTGTTTATTTTTTTTTTTTCTTTTTTTTCACCGTTGTCCGTGTTTTCTATATATGTATGTATTTATGTTCATTACTAATTTCGTATGAAATCAAAGTGCACCGGATAGGTAGCAGTATGTGTACACGTGTTTTTTTTTCACCGTTGTCCGTGTTTTCTTTATATGTTCAATATTAATATTATTTTCAATGCATTTCATTACCTTGTAGTGTGGAAGGTGTTGAACTAAACTTTGCTAATCTGTGTAGTGTCGAAGGTATATATACTGGGCACTGATCAGTTTTAACTAATTTAATTCCAACATTTTAAATGCCGCAATAGAGTTTGTTTTAGTCTTTCGTGTTGTTACTGTTAACACTCGGCGAACACTACTCCTTCTTTCCTCCTCATCATAACCTATTTTCCTAGTTCCAGTACAATGCACTGCGTATGTAGGGGTCATCCCCTGAGTATTGGTCCCAGATAAAAAAAAATATATATATATATATATATAAGCCAACAGCTGCCTTCGTGTTATGCGGATTCACACCGAAAACACTTTAAGTACGCTGCCTGCCACAGCAATAACATTATCGTATGTTACAGTCTTAAATAGCATACGAGTCTAATTCCACCGGTAGCGGATTGAGGACAGATTGATTACATACGATAGGAGACAACATTTTTCTTTCTGGACAGCCGCTGCTTACTACTTTACAGATGGTTTCAAATTGAATAGTCTTTTAATTTGCTAATGAATGTTCCGTCTTTTTCAGACCCTAAATCTTGCTGCCATATTATTAAAGGCTTCTTCTCTACCATGATTTCTATAGAAGTTATCAAAATAAAGCAGAGTAATAAACTGATTTGTTTAGATAGACCATGATCGAAAATGGGATGCATTTATTTGAATCTCTACTTATGCAGTTTAGCTCTACATCGGCAGACTCTGTGTAGGTATTAGGAAAACCACTCTACAAGTTTCTCTCAGACATTACAACGTATCCGAAGCAGACTGTTTTTTTTTTTTATAAAAACAGGCATAATATCATATTACATCATTTTGGCCTTAACACATCCTAATCGATGCCTGATAGACAACTTAAAGTGGCGCAGAAAATTTAGCAAGATTTATATTTACGAGCTGATGACAATCGTTTGTACTAAAGAACTTAGGAGTTCTAGAGCACTTTGAAATGCCCGTGCTAGTGGGAGGCAGCGAGAAATGATTTTATGCTTTATCATAGCGAACGAATGAGTGTTTATTGTAAAAGTTTTAACGAGATTTTTAGAGCAAAACTGAAAACAACTTGGCAACAAAACACAATTTTAAAGGAAGGCTTCCAGGAGCTCTCAAAGTATTTCGAATTACACAAAAGCTCTTTGCAATTTGTAATGTTTTTTGACAGAATTGATTTAAATTTAAGAGCTCTTAGTTTCTGCAAAGATTTGCATAAAAAAATTAAATAATAAACATTACAATTATTATATTTTAAGTCGAACTTATTTTATTGTTTATTCTTCTTTTTTATATGTACATATAAACTCCAAGTTAGTTTTTTTTATTTAGGTGCGATTAGTACTTTAAAAGACAGGAACATTTAAATATAGATTTTATTTACCTGGGAGGCAACTAGCTGTAATTGCAATATTACTTATCAGGGCCTGTTTGTATACAAACTCAATACATGATAAACATGTTCTGTATTAGCAGCGATGCGTATTCATGCGACCTAAGTTGCTTTACTTATTTTATATTAAGCACTTGCAATTTGTTATTTAAAATATAGTTTAAAAAACCCGCTTCGATATCAAATGAAAAATTTCCATTCACTATTGTTTGAGTTTATTAAATTATCCATATAACCGGGTAATTATACCCGTACATGGCATTTCGAATTTTTTTGGAATTTCCAAAATCGGTTTCAGGAATCCACAAAATCCCCCACTTCTACGGAAACTTCAATTTTAGCACTAAATAGAATGACCGTTTATAGTTCAGATACATGTTCCACGGCAAAAATGCGCACCGAATATGAAAAACCGGTTAGCCAAGAGATTCCGATTTTTATAAATCGGAAAATCGCCCAATTCCTCGGAAGCAATAACCCAACTACAATTTTCGCACTAAAGCAGCGACACTGTATATAACGTTTTATATACCAACATGTGTAATAATTAAACATCTGCAGCAAGTAAGTTTTTTCTTCATGTGTGAAATTCGCTGTCGAGTGTAGTATATGTGTGTACTCTTACTCAGAGTCAAATAGGGAAGTGAAGAGAATGTTTGTGCAGTAAATACCAACAAGTAAGTAATCGAAGTTAATATTGTACCGAAATAAAAGAACATATTGAATGTGAACAAAAAGGAAAAAAGTATTCACAAATAATGTTATCTTCATATGGTTCTGCAAGTATTTGGTTCCTTCTTGTAAAATAATATATACATATGTTTATGTATACGAGTTTATATGTATGTGTACATATATGTGTCAAATTTAAGAATAATTTTCTATAAATTTAATACCTAAATAACAATTTTAATTTATGCAAATTGCAATAAATAACTAACTATTATACATATGTTACGAACTTGCGTCATTTATTTCCATTTCTTGTGATGAGCATAACAAAATATTCAATTTAAATTTTATTTGCAATACTTCTCGTAATACAGCAAGCACTTCGTGAAGTTTGGTTTTCGCTTGATACTCGATACATTCTCTTCGTGTATGTTGAGAGCGCGAGTGTAAAACAAATCTGTACTTAACCAGTAAACACAAAGCCAAGTAACAACAAATACATACTCGATAATTTTGTAAATTTTAACATATTTTTTTCGAGTAAGAGTATATACTCTGAAACTGCGGAGTATTACTTAACAACAAATCCATTCATGCAGAGGTTTAGTAATAATCACTCAAACAGAAATACAAGTGAAACTAATATAAGCGTGCTAAAAGGAAAAACCTTCATCTACATTTATTTTGCTTATTATACAACAGTTGAACTAGGAAACCAACTGTTAACAAATAAATTCACTTTTATAAACCCTAACCGAAATGTTCAATCTGAACACCTCGAACTTTCTTTCCATTTTTGAAAGAGAATTTGCGATTAAGGTGTTAAGCTATTTGCATTTTGCTTTCCAACATGTAAAATGTTGTTAAATTGGTTTGATCTTAAGTAATAAATATCGCGAGATAACATACATAGTGCTACCCAACAAACAATAAAACAGCAGACACGAAATAACCAACCTTATATATGTAACTACGAGTACAAACATAAACACTCTTAATAAACATACCACTTACTCGTAATATGATTACTCGGCCAGAGCAGGGCTTTTATTGACCTTTTTTAGATAAAACAAGTAAGAGTGTGGTAAATTCGGCTGGGCCGAATCTAAAATACCCTTCACAATAGTCACGTATAAAAAAGCCGTTTTAGGCTATATCTCCGGTATATATGTACCGATATCGGAAATTTCCATTTTCCATATTTATATAACCAGAACTGTTTTTAAGCAAAAAAAAGTTTTTTAAGTTCACCTACGCGACATTTTCATGAAAACCGCGGTTTAGGCTATGTCTGGGGTATATATGGACCGATATCGGAAATTTTTATTTTCCATATTTGTATTCCCTTACTTTATTACCGGAACTGCCTTTGAGCAAAAAAAAGTTTTTTAAGTTCACCTACGCGACATTTTCATGAAAACCGCGGTTTAGGCTATATCTGGGGTATATATGGACCGATATCGGGCATTTTCATTTTCCATATTTATCTAACCTTATATTATTACCAGAACTGCTTTTAATGAAAAAACGTTAAGTTCGCTTTCGCGGCATTTTCTTGAAAACCCCGGTTTAGGCTATATCTCGGGTATATATGGACCAATATCGAGCATTTTCATTTTCCATATTTATCTAACCTTATTTCATTACCAGAACTGCTTCTAAGCAAAAAAAAAGTTGTTTAAGTTCGCTTACGCGGCATTTTCATGAAAACCCCGGTTTAGGCTATATCTCGGGTATATATGGACCGATATCGGAAATTTTCATTTTCCATACTTATATAAACTTATTTTATTACCAGAACTGCTTTTAAGCAAAAAAATTTGTTTAAGTTTGCTTACGCGACATTTTCATGAAAAACCCGTTTTAGGCTATATCTCGGGTATATATGGACCGATATCGGGAATTTTCATTTTTCATATTTATATAAGTTTATTTTATTACCAGAGCTGCTTTTAAGCAAAAAAAAGTTGTTTAGCTTCGCCTATGCGACATTTTCATTAAAAATCCGATTTGGGCTATATCTCAGGTATATATGGACCGATATCTGAAAAAAAAATTTTTTGCCTTTAAGTCACCATGCTTAATAGGTGTGTGAAGTTTGAAGCAAAACAAACAACTTTTGTTTTCAAAAATTTTCATACAAAACTGCACAACAAAAAAAAGGCTTTTTTCGAAATTTTGAATATATCTCAGCTATACGTGGACCGATATTACTGAATTTCAATAGCAAACCCATGAATCGATGGGGTAAAAGAATGGTGAAAGAAAAAAGTTTCTAAGTCTAATGGTTTTCTCAGAAACGGTATTTCAACAGCGGACAGACGGACATCGCTTAATCGACTTTTTCATTAATTCTGATTCAGAATATATATACTTTATAGGGTCGCAAAAAAAAATGTAGAAATTACAAACGGAATCACAAACTTATATATACCCTTTACATTTTTGTGAAGGGTATAAAAACTTATTTTGATATTGATGTCGGATTGATTGTTGTTGAATGTATAGTATCGAAAGTATGAATACTGCGTATTTTACAGTCAAACCAGCAGCTGCGTATTTTACAGCCCTCCTCGCATTGGAACACAACATTGATTACCGTTTCTAGTGTAAATGCGCTCTCTAATTACATATCGAAAATCCTAGACTGTTCCCGGAGCACTGACATCGTTGTTGCTGGTCCAATGATCGCAAACAATGATAGCTTCGCCATTCGAGTTATACAACTCCAGAAGGCCAATATGTTGAGTTATTCGCATCGCACAGCCATCTCCCGAAATTGGCACATTTCGTGTGTTGAAGGGCACTATTTAAACACTCTTGGCCTATTCTTGACTGCACGTCCGCAAAAGTAAGAAGAAGAAGTCAAAAGTTATTGCAACTTTCAACAATTCGGTTTGCACCATTTCCTCCTCCTATTCGTTCTTCGGACTTCGAAATATTTCTAAAACAGCTAGGAAACACTTAAAATACATTACGAAAAGACTCGTTGGGCTGAGCTCAACAAATTTTACGAGCACTTGGTTGGAAACAACCCAACTGCAATTTTTTATGTGCTTTCGAAAGTAACGGAAAGTATGGTTAACTGCTATCGTGTGAGGTCTCTATACTGCCAATTTTTTGGCATATCTCTCGGAGAAATGGTGTCATTCGATTCATCATTCCGGTGAAAGTAAGGTGGTGGCTTTGTTGGATGTGTCCGAGACGTTTTACAGAGTGGCATGGTGCATTGCTGTCAAGATTTATCGCTTTTGTTATCTGAAGATTTTTCCCTGCTTATATCTAGCTTTCTTACAGACCTCATTATGCGAGTTGTTATAGATGCGGTCTCATCAAATCATTTCAGAAGTACCTCAATTTTCGGTTCTTTCTCCTACAATATTTCATATATTTTTTTTTAATGACGTTCCATGTCAAACTTCCAACCGTAGTTACCATATTTGACGATTTATCGTCATTTTGACGATTTTGGGTGTTATTTTCACACTTTGACGATTTAAGGTCTGCTTTTGACGATTTTTGTAAATTACATTTTTGCTGTCATATCTTTCAAGCAATTATATGCATACTTAACTTTATTAAGCTAATTTATGTAGGAAAGGAAAGTAATATTTATGGAAAGTAAATATATATGCATGTTTCTAATACTGAAATATGATGTGATAGTTATTTTAAAGTATACATATATTGTACATTATTGCGCTTAATAAAATTATAAGCTAAAAATTTTACAAATTTGTATGTAAAAGTGTGTGCTTATATTTTAAGGAAACTAAATTTGAAAATTAATTCAAAACTTTAACTTCTATAAATCGTTACAATATTATAAAAGAAAAAATTATCTTGTACGAAAGAATCGTAGAATTCGAAAGACGAAAAATTTAATACGAGTTAAAGTAACTATTTCTTTTCCGATATAAATATGAAATTACTAGATTTTTGGAATAAAGTATCCTTTTATGACTTAGTTTATAGCAAAATATTAATTTTATCGTATTCTGCAAAATTGCAAGTTTGCATCCGGGTACGTGGAACTTATCAAAACCAAAGTGGGAAATTAGTTGAAGCGTCACAAAAGTTAATGAGTGGTGTACTTATGAAATTAACTTAATATTCGTAGGAGTATTTACTCGTATTTGCTGTTATGGCTATAAATGCTGTAGTTTTTTATTAAAGGCAACCATGCCTTGTTTTTCTATACTTTACGCCGTTTAAATAAATCTTTTATTTAAAAATAGTTAATTTTACTAGCTGACAATTTACAATAATCATACTGACGATTTTTTCCATCGAATTTGACGTTTTTAAACCATATTTATCTGGCATCAATGCTTCCAACCCTATCAACTCTTTCGCAGCTTTTGCCATTCTTGGCCCGGCCTATCTGACATCGGTGCCAAGAGGCAAAATATCAATGACACCGAGCAATGTGTTTTTAATCTTCGAATAGGGTCGTAAAAACAGGGTACTTCAACGCTTGTAAACCCATTGTTGGTTGTTAACATACTCGTTCAGACGTATGACAGCGAATGCCGCTTCATCTGCACACATGGATGATAGGTATAGATATTGAGGAATCGGATATTTTTGCAAGGAAAATTCAGTGTAATGTTCGCTTGAAACATTTTCCGTGTTTCCAAAGGAGCATTCGTCTCGGTTTTTTGAAACGGTGTATCTTACACTTCACTCCATCCGATCTACTTGCTATTTATACCATATATGTATGTCCCACCGAAAATAGAATACAGCTACCACTTTTTGGGATGGTGCCTAAAAATAAATTTTGGGGTTACTCGACCGTGTGCAAAAAAGATCTAATAAGTTTATCGATGAGAGTAGGGCATTCAACCAACGACAGTGAATTTTGCTCTGATATGATTAAGCATATTGTTCCATCCATTTGTACTCGATTTCCATTACATAGATAATTCGTTTCTCAGTCTTACGGTTCGTCTGTGGAATATGTTGCCTGCATATGTGTTTCCTGTCACACACGCACTCCCTCTTTCCCCTCATCAGAATCTATTTTCCTAGTTCCAGTAAATGCACTGCATACATACGAGCATGTAGAGGTGAAACGCTGAGTACTAACCCAAGATAAAAAAGATGAAAACAAAAATAATTCAGTTTTTTAGTTATTGTTTTAGTTGAAACAATTAAGTTTTTTATTCGCTATTTCAGCTTCTAACATTTATACCAGTAAAAAAATTATAAATAGCTTGTTTTCTATGTTTCCCAGCTATCTATATGTCGACATTTCATAGGAACTACCCTAATCATCAGTAGACTTTGGAAATTTTTGAAAGATATTCTCAAACATTCAACTTTATATCCCAACAATCCAAATAAATTGCTGAGAATTTAAAAAGAAAAATGCTCTAATAATATCCGTCAAAACACAAAAAAACAAGCTTTTCTATTTATAAACGTCTCTAACATTTCTTCACACCTTTCAAACAAATGAACAACCGTTGGTTGCTAAAAGAGTGGTGTTTTACATACGTTCATACCAAGGCGGATTTAATAGGTAGTGCCAGAATAACAACAAATACAACCAGCGTTGCCAGTAAAATTTCAAGAAAGATTTTACTTTTCAAAGACAAATTTTTTCCCAAAAGCAAACATTTTGAAAAAAATTTAAAATCCATTTTTAACGTTTAACATTTATTAACATAACAACATTTTTATTTCATATTTAATGAGTTGTACTCTTTTATCAACAGCCACTTATCATTATCATTTTAACAAAGTTCTAATAATTCCATATAAAAACATATGTACATAAATTTTTTTTAAATGTAAAATTTACTCATTCATTTTGTTTATATGTACCAAGGCGAATTTATTTTACCAGGTGAAACTGGTATTACAATAAATACAACAATGCAAAAACAACATAGGCATTTGTTGTTGCTTGAGCGGCTGGTGTGTCAAAAAATTTGTATAGAAAATATGTATACGCTAAAGGGCTGCACAGAATGTTCTAAAAACACTGCTCACTATTGTGTTGTAGTTCCAAGCAAAATCCAAAACAAAACCTAACAATAAAGCAAATAAACGATGAATACCAGCAAGCACATTGGCATTTGAGCATATTGCGTCTTAAATATTTGTGCTTTATACAAAGACAAAAATCATGAGCAACAACTACACACACATATGAGCATACTGTGCATACAGCACTTGTGCACTAATGCAAGGACAAAAACCAGGAACAGCAACAACAAATTTTACAAACAAAACTGAAGTAGAACATTACTTCAATGCTTGAATTTCTACTTCAAATTTGTTCTATTTCATTTGGGTCTACTTGTGTTTGGTTCTGTTTGTTCTAAATGCTTATAAGACAGTATTCGTTTGTGTGTTTAGAACATTTCGGCACTGAAGTGTTTGTTTTGAAATGTGAAAGAAGACGATATATAGTACTTGAAAATACTAGGATGTTTTGGTACACATTTTTATTGTGCTTGAGCAGCCCTCTAGTACATACATACACACACTTAAACACTTTACTTGCTGATATGTTTGTATGTGAGCAAACCACCCTGTCAGAAACTGAGTTATTTTAAACTAACTTTAAGTTAACTATTCCTCAACTAATGCTAACTGACACTTGAACTACTTTTCAATGGAAGCAACTAACTATTTTAACATTGTGATGTCTTAGGAAGTTGTCAATTGTCCGACTTTACACTACTTTTCAACTAACAGTTAGCTAGCTAAATGTTAACTTTCAGTTAGCTTCTTGAAGCTAGCAATATTTTTAAGTCAAACATAACGAAAAGTTAATTGTTGACACTATAGGTGAAAAACAACTTTTTGTAACTAGCTGACACCTAAAAATCATTCATTCCTGTAATATTTTTTCGTAATAAAATAAATTAGTCAACATTTTTATCGTATTTATTTGTAATTTTTCACTTTTATATTACACATTACACCAAACAAAAAAATTACATTGCATGTTGCAAAAAACTTAAAAATTTCAGAAATAGTTTAAATAAATTATATTGTATCAAATGTTTGTTTGTTGTCGTATACATTACATTCTTTTTTAAAAAGGCTTTTTAAAAAGGCTTTTTAAATGTCTTTTGCTAACGACTCTCATTCTTGCACTTTTAATTAATATTAATACAATATTAATATCTTTATTATTTGACATATGTACTTCCATAAAAAATTTTATTTTAGAAAACTTCCACAGAATTGAAATATTTATATGTACCTAAATAAAAAGACTTCAATATCACGCAGTAGTGTTAATAATAAAAAACGGAAATCTACGACGCCTACTAGGTGGGGGCATTGAAAGTGCATTTTTGCATTGTGTACATGATAGCTTAAAATTGGTTCATAAAAATTAATTAAAAGTTGACTATTTTTGAAGTCAGCTACTGATTATCCGACAGGGTAGAAACAGCTTTTGACACTTGATGTTTTACAAATAGAAAAAAAGTAGTACATCTGTTTTTTCAGTTTCACCTGATAAAATGAATTCGCCTTGAATTTTATCTTAACACATACACAAGAATAAGCAGACGGCACTGTTGTTTTTAGTATTCATAACGAAATGATAACATTAAAAAACTTTGTCATAGACGTAAAGTTTTATATTTTATTTCTGCACATTTTGCGTGCAGATTCAAAAGATACCAAAAATTTCAAATTTAAGTCATTAACTTAATGTTTACACACGCAAGTGCAAGTGCTAATACAATCACACACCTGCAAGTAGTAGCCTCACTTGCAACTGATTTTGGTTGGCAGTGATTTTATCACTTGCATGCAAGCCGAAACAAACAGTGTTACCCATAGATATTTATTTTATTTTAACTTTAATGGGTATTTTTCAAAGAAAAATTTTTTAAATATTAATATTTTTAGTTATATGTCGAAAACCTAATATAAAAACACAAAAATAAATAAACATATGTAACTTATGTTATATTTGGAATACAAGTTTATTATTTATATTGTGAAAAATTTATGAACATAATATAATTCTCCTGTAATATTGCTATGCTAAAACTTTGGCAGCACAGACATTAAAAGCGCGTATAGTACAAAGACATACAACGTTTGTCTTCGACGACATTTTGAAAATGAACTTGCACCTGCGTGTGTAAACAATCATGCAAATTGCAAGTATTTTTATTATTTTTTTCGATGTATTGGTTGTCAATTATGTGTTGGTTGTCAATCAGTGTAAAAGATACGAAAAATTTATCTTTCCTATCCCACTAGCATCACTGCATATAACAGTCGTAAAGCAGCTCTGGGCTGAAGAACAGCTTTCGCGTCATCGTAATTATTTCTTAGAGTAAAATCAGACAGAGCGATTTTAATTGCCGAACTTTTTAGCAATTTTCTTTTGGAATTGCTTTATTGTCTACACACAAAAAATTTTTCGGCAATTCTTGAACTTTCTCTACCTTTTATTTCATGCACACACATACACACATGAGAGAAAAGTAAGGGATTGCCGAATACCGGCAATTATTTTTCCTTTATTATTCCTCTCACCGAAAGCTTCTATAAAGTCAAGAATTGACCAACTAAAGTTGCTGTGTCTGACCTGGCATTTAAGTGCGGTCAGGCTTGTCGTTGTTGTTGACCTCAACCAACTGTATTAGATTAGTTTTTTAGAGGTATTTCGTTGTTAACCAAGCTGGAACTTGCTATGTGAAGGCATAGTTCGTTATTGCTACTTACATCGACGCTACAAACGTACTGATAATAGCATCTTTGGCATATAGTATTCGTCACCCCGCCCATGCTATGCATCCTATACTTTGCAACTTTATAGTATGTATCAAGACAGCTTTACCAGGGTAGTGGTGTAAGCACAGCTGTCTTTCGTTTCCTTTGCGTAAATTTGTCAAAATTTTGTTTACAAGATAGGTGTTCTGGAAAACGCATATCGCTTAAAATTGGCGACTTCAACTCGCATGTGTATATTGAAGTGAACTGATTGAATTTGGTAAAACTGAACTTACAAAAGGAAATAAAATTACTCACAATTAAAATTAGTGTTTTCCTTTTATTTCAATAAAAATTTTCAATTAAAAGAACTAAATTAAAAAAAATTTCTCTATTTGTTGTAAAATTTGTTTCGTTTTATATAACGACCGCATACATATCGCTCCTTTATTGCAACATAGTCATATCTCAAAAAAGCTCGTTTCGAGAAAAACGCATTTAAAATTTTTAGTTTCCATACAAGTCTTAGCAGAATTTTTTAGAAAATATCTTCTAAAAGAAATTTGAATAAATTTTTGCCACAATATAAATGATACTACTGTTAATATTTCTGCATTGTTAACTCGAAAAGCTCATTTTTTGAGATATGACTATGTTGCAATAAAGGAGCGATATGTACACATGTAAAACACATGTAGTATTTTTTTCGTAAAATGTGCGTTCCTTAGAACACATAAAAGTGCATTAAGCGTTTTTCAGATCGCGCGTTTCTCAGAACATGGATGTTTATTTGTTTCTGTAAAACACACACCCTTATTGTGTTTGGCGTTTTTATGCCGAAAGACGGGCGTTTTTGAAAAATAGTACCGAGATTGGCAGTGAATACGACAAATTTCAAATCTATTACAAAAACGCCATTAAAATGCTACCGTGCTTGGCGTATTTGTCTTTCAAAAGGAAGCAAATTTGTCGTCAACGTATTTGCTCACGACAGATAACTAAAATCTGATAAAATAAAAATATATCAAAAATAAAAATATGAATTCTACTTTTGCCATTTTTAACATATCGCTCCTTTACTGCAACACAGTCATATCTCAAAAAATTAGCTTTTCGAGTTAACAATGCAGAATTGTTAACAGTACTTTTTATATTGTGCCAAAATTTTATTTAAATTACTTTTAAAATGTTTCCTTTAGGAGATATTTTCTAAAAAAAAAATTTGAAGACTTATATGGAGCTAAAAATTTGAATCGTGTTTTTCTCGAAACAAGCTTTTTTGAGTTATGACTATGTTGCAATAAAGGAGCGATATGATTGTTGTTATTTTTACTCATTTGAAATGGGTATTTTTGAAAAAAATAAATAGTAAATCGGTGGGACACACCGTTAGCGAAAATTTAAATTATATTGGTCCACCATCCCGTTCCGTGGAGGGTTGTACGAAGGCCTGGCCTGATTTTAAACATATGTGAACAAACATTTATAATACAATATTTTCTAACATATTTTTTGTTAGAAAGCTAAATTTACAGTCATTAGTTAACTAATAACAATTGTTTTACTAATGATATTTTATTCACAGCTACTTGGTAACCATTTGTTAAACCCCCAAAGCAAGGCGAATTCATAGGTATATGCAAGAGCAATAAATATAACACTACAAAATATATATCTTTTTCAAATGTCAAGGGAAAATATAATTACAAAAAGGAATTCAAAAAAATATAATAAAAAAACTCAAACAATTAAGTTTTTCAAACAAGCTTTTCTATTTATAACCTAGTGTCTACAACTGCGATTAACTCTGAGATAATATCTGACAAAACGTCGGCAGAATGAGAGAACGAATTTCTTTATGTCCATTTTAATGTCTAACAAGGAGTACACGTATTTTTGTTAATCTTATAAGAATTCATAAATCAATGAAAGCCGAGAAGAAAACACATCTTTGCGATGAATAAAATCTTATATGAATTTTGTATATGCACACATTTTGTACGAAAGTAATCATTTATAGTGTTTATTTAATGCATAAAAACAACCTATTTTCTATTTAAAATGATTTTTTAAAAGATATTTTGCAAAACTATTAATCGGTAAAATTGCAATGGCGCCTTTTTGTAAACAAAAACACACACAATCGCTTTTTTGACAGTTCTTATTATAAGATCGTTGCCATGAGATTTCTCATAAGAACGCTCTTATAAAAATTATTATAAGACTGCGATAACACAAATTTTAAGTCTACACGTGACAAAATTCTCTCTGCGATTGAATTTGACGTTCTCATCTCAGATATTATCGCAGGTGTGGACACTAAGTAAACGTCTCTAACATTTCTTTACACCTTTCAAACAAATGAACAGCCGTTGGTTGCTACGATTTGCTTTTTGAAAGTATCGAAAAGCAGAGAACAAAAATTCAAACAATTAAGTTTTTCATTCGCTATTTAAGCTTCTAACATTTATACCAGTAAAAAAAATTATAAATAGCTTGTTTTCTATGTTTCCCAGCTATCTATATGTCGACATTTCATAGGAACTACCCTAATCATCAGTAGACTTTGGAAATTTTTGAAAGATATTCTCAAACATTCAACTTTATATCCCAACAATCTAAATAAATTGCTGAGAATTTAAAAGAAAAATGCTCTAATAATATCCGTCAAAACACAAAAAACAAGCTTTTCTATTTATAAACGTCTCTAACATTTCTTTACACCTTTCATTATAATTTTTTTCACTGCAATATGCGGAATTGTATCGTAACAGGAAAGTACTTTTTTCAATTAATGTTCAAACGTTATGTGATAGCGAACTAAGAATTTTAGATATTGTGGCACGTTAGCCAGGTTCTACCACGATTCCACAATTTTCCGTAACTCACGCATTTGCTATCGCTTAGAGTCTAAAGAATTTGGGAAAAGTATTGTCATTGCAGACAGTGGCTACGAATATACAAACTTTGTAATTACACCCTTATTGAGACCAAACACACTGCGTTAAACGTTCTTATGGAGTGTGGAAGCGAAGCTTTCCTGGAGGGTTATTCTGAATTGCGATGCGAATGGTAATGCTACTCGAAAATACATATATGCGGATTGTTGCTATTCTCTATTGCCATATTCGCATAGTTCTTTTTTATTCGCATTTAAAATGCGAAAAGGTGGCAATTCGGCATTCTTAATTGCGAAAATAAATGTCAAACTCGCAAAATTTATTCGATAGCAAAACAGCATTAGCAAAGCAAGAAAATGTAAGTATTATATTACTGTTTGTTCATTCATCTATTTTATTTGTTAAAATGACAATAAACTTTTAAATGAAATAATAATTCGTTGTGGTAGCTAATAGATGAATTGCTTTTAATAATATTTCACTTAGGGAAACTAACAAGGAGACTACTAAGACGCGACAATTCGTAGTAATGGTGGAATTCATGAAAAAACATAGTCATTTGGCGAAAGGCCACTTGAAAACACCAAATGCTCGACAGTGCTTTGTGGGATACATTAGCCGAAGAACTAAATGCAAGCAATAAGAGATGCTGCAGGATGGTGTGGACCCAGAAATTTTAAAGCAGCTGCTAATTTGATAATGGGTGGAATCGTACTTGATTTCGCTGCCATGCACTCCAAGCTAATGTAATGCAATAATAACACAAATCTTTTTTAATTAAACTTTTTTTATTTTTTATAAACAAACAATTTTTACTTGTAAAACTTATCGAATAAGAAATAAATTTGACGTTTATTTGTTTACTTTGGAAGAGTATTGCCACATTTTGAAATTAATTGCGAATGCAAAAAACTTACAAAATACCAAATATCTTTCGCATCGCAATTCATTTGCGCATCGCAATGACTTTCGCACCGCAATTCAGAATAAGCCTCCTGTTCTTTCCCTTGGAATACGCATGAATTTGAAAAAAGTGCAAAGTATTATAGTTGCAACAGGAGTAGTACACAATATTTGTTGCCTTTACAAAGAAGTAGAAGCACCTGTACTTCCACCGAACCTGGACGAAGCTGTAAATGAAGTGTTAATAAATATCCATCCACAAACGAAAAAAATATCAATAACTAAAAAAATATTTGCTGCAATTTTGCAAATAGCTTATTAAAATTATTATTTAACAACCGTTAAAAACAAAAAAAATTCACGTGGTTAGTTTCTAAACTTTGTAAAGCTGTTCACTTTGCTTTTACAAAAAATACTGAAGATAAAATATATGTGTGAACATATACTGCCATTTAAATTCTTAACGTCAGAAGCAAGGAAAAAAACAATGAATGAAAACTTTTAATTCCCCACTTCCTTTTCATATCTGATTTTTTTTCTCCACTAGCCTTTTCTCCTCCCAATAAGCCACACGAGACTTATATTCTTCTTCCATTAGCTCCATCTCTCTCTTGTATTTAGCATTACACCACTTTGTCTTTACATCGTCTAGCTTCGACCAGGATATCTGTTTCTTTGTCTGCTTGCAACAAATTTTTTCATTTGTTGGTTTTCTTTTCTGTCTGTTTCTTTTTCTGGATGATAGTTCTGCCAACTACATGATGGACCATCTAATTTTTCAGTTTCAACGTCTGATAAACAAAAGTCTTTTTCAGTGCTCTGATCTAATGGAGAACTGCAAACAAATTTTTCTAAAAATAAGGCACATACATATACACATTCGTGTTTAATAAAATTTTATTTACAAACATATGTACATCATGTCAAACTCACCTTTTTCATTAGTATAATCAGAATCATACACTGACTCCAAGCCATCAATTTGAGACTCATGCAAAATTTAGTTAAGCTTTATATCGATATCAGTCATATCATCCTTCGTTTGTGGTCCTCCACCGGTGGCGTAAGTACTTCTTTTTTGTTCAGCAGCTCTTTTTTTCATGTTCTTTTTTAAATTATAATATTTTGTTCTTAGAACTTTTGCACTTCTTTGTTGTAGACTTTCTTTATTGTACATAACACACATTTTTTGCCACTCATCTTCCTTTTGTTTAGCGGTAACACTATCAGTTTTTTTATTTTCTACTATGTTTCGGTTTTCTCGAACTTAATGTTAATAACAATTCAACATCCTCTTCTGTAAAATTTGTGGAGCGCGAGTTAAACTTCTTTCCTTGAAGAAGGAGTAAAAAAAATATATTTTTGCAGCACACAAAGTGCTGTTCTTTATTACAGTATATTCTTAAGACTGATTTACAAAGATTATTTAACAGCTATTTATGCTAATTCTAAGCCTTATCTCTAGTATGTTAGAAATGGTTTTCTTTGTTTAATATTTTGTTTATGACACGGACCGTTGTTAATGATAATGCACTGTTGTCTATAGTTTAGTAATAGTTTTATGATTAGTACACATGTGGTCTAGACAGTTTCCTTAATGTTTGTTTAGGCTTAGTGTATTGTCCAGTTATGGTTATTTCTTATCTCATACTTAATGGTCTGTCTATATTTGATAATTATTATGTATTTACTCTTGTTGCGGAATGCTTATCTAAGTACGGTTGTGATTGTTATTAACTCGCGCGTTTAATTTATCCATTTTTACAAATGTGAATAAAAAAAATGTAAATAATAAGCATATGCTGTCGCAGAGCTACCAACCTAGATATGTTATAAACTGATAGAGTTCCCATTCTTTGCCCACATTAAAGTTGTTAGTTAAACCTTACACTGTGAATTCAAAGTCTTAGTCAAACAATAGTAACCATTTTAGTTTACAAGTAATTAACTAATGACTGTAAATTTGGGCCTTAGTTTTCTTTTTAAATTCTCAGCAATTTATTTAGATTGTTGAATGTTTGAGAATATCTTTCAAAAATTTCCAAAGTCTACTGATGATTACGGTAGTTCCTATGAAATGTCGACATATAGATAGCTGGGAAACATAGAAAACAAGCTATTTATAATTTTTTATTGGTATAAATGTTAGAAGCTAAAATAGCGATTAAAAACTTAATTGTTATAAAAACTTTATTTAAAACTGAAAAAGAAATTGAAAAAATGTATCCAAATACATATGAATGGATGTTTGTATGTATGTACTCCTTTTATTCATTTTTCAATTTTAATAAATTTGTATTTTTGAATGACAAAAAATTACACACACAAAAGTGATGTACAAAAAAGTAATAGTAAAGTTATTCGAGTTCCTTTTATTCGTAATGAAAAAAGTACATCTCTTTCGCCTTCGAAAATCTACTCAATTTTGTTTTATTAATAAATTTTTTAACTTTATTCATTAAAATTTTTCACTAAAAGATAAAAGCGAAGAAATGTTTGTTGTATTCGAAAATTCGGTTACCGATTAATATAATACATATTTTTTGCATCATTAGAACATAAGCCACAATTTTTTGGAACTTAAGAGGCACTTTTATGCATACTGTTACCAGTTCAAAATTGCTTAAATCATTTATCAGTTAATATATATGTGTTTTTTTTTTTTTTTTTTTTTTTTTTTTTTTTTTTTTTTTTGAATAAGGCCGTTAATGTTTTCATCTATGCTTTGAAATACTTTGCTTTACGCCTACATATTCTTTCTTTGGTTATCCCACTGATTTCGACGTATTCATTCCGCTCTATACGCTTTCTTTCACTCTTTATATTAAATTTAAAATTCTTTTAAATATAATAAACTTCTGACTGTTAACAACTTTTTCTTTGGTATTGTAAAAAAACCGAAAAAGGTGAAATTTGTTCAGATATTTTTGCGACACAATTTTTCAATTGGAGTTTCGCGAGAAGAGATAAAACTTAGAAAAAAATAGCTCATCCCATCTTTTATTTGAACTTTTTTGACGTTTTCTTTTCGTTCTTTTTGATGTTTTCCAATGTACATAAACAAAGTTTATGTACATTTATTTTATTAACAGCAAAAAAATAAATATGGCGTTAAGTCTGCCGGCTGCTTCATACTTGTAAATAATTGAACTTACTGCGTTTACTAAATATACTACTGCTTTTTGGTATTGTAAAGGTTGTTAATTTACTAAATTAAAAACCTATGAATTTCGTTGTTGCCAAGTTTTAAATTTACCAAGATTTACTAAACCTACAATATGTACAAGCTCTACAATAGTAATTTAATGCGACGCGTGAGAACCGTTAATATATTATACAGACTATACTGCTGTGAAATGAAAATAAGAAGTGACCTTAAAGCTCAACAAATTATATAATCAGACATGTTTTGAGAAACGCAAAACGCTTAAATTTAGCGTTTTCGATTTGAAAACGTCAAATAGGTGTTCTGGCAAACGTACATCGCTTAAAATTGGAGACTGCAACTCGCATGTGTATATTGAAGCGAACTGATTGAATTTGCAAAAACTTAACTTGTAAAAGGCAATAAAATTATTCACAATTAAAATTCAATATGTTTTATTTTTATTTCCATAAAAAAATTTAAAGAATTTTACACATTTTCAATAAAAAAACTAAACTAAAAAATGTTTTTATTTGTTGTCAAATTTTTTTTTTTCATTTTATATAAATACCACATCTGTATATACGTATGTAAAACGCATATATGTAGTACTTTCTCAGAAAAACTCCGAAACGCCAGTAAAACGCGCGTTCCTTAGTCCCCTTTCACAGTTAAGAAATTGATGGGCAGACAAACGAAGTTTGTAGGCGATGCATCGCCTACAATTTTTGCTGTAGTGTGCGATATTAGTCAACTTTAAAACTTCAAAATAGAGGGAACCCGTTATATTTCTGTATTAACGGAAAACATATGAAAAGGTCGTAAGTATGATCATTTCTTTTTTAAAAATTTTTGTAACTTTGCACAATTAAGCTCAACTTGAGCGGGTTGTCCACGTTACGGAGAAAAAACCAAATTACGCATTATCTCTCTTAGCCGATTTGACATGCATTCACTGCTCCATGACATTTGAATACATTTTTTTTAATACAACTGACTTTGTAGGTTGACCGATTTCTATATTGAAGACATTCCTATAGCATTTTTGGTAGCTATCGTCGCCAAAAAATCTGAGCTTTAATTTTCTCAAGCAAACAGCCAAAAGCTGTTTTGTTTAGTCGAAAATAACTTATAAATGTATAAAATAAAAGCTTTGTGTTTCTTATCGTTACTTATTAAGAATTTTTTCACATATCTCAGGGGGATTTGAAACAAGCAAATTCGGAAGTAATTTTCGATTTGAAAAGAAAATTGTATTATATAGTACGCTCGAAACGCCCGCACAGTTGTATTTAAAAGGGAAATTTGTAGTTAAGGGAAATTCTATGTAACGCCTATATTTTACTAGTATACGTTGGCAGCACTTTGAATAGTTTTATGTAAATGACAAAATTATTTAAAAAACATAAAACGGTCCTCTTTGAAAGTCGGTAAATAAAAATAAATTACTAATTGGATTGTGTTTTGTTGCGGGAAAGTGATGAAAAAGATTATGCTCCAGTGAGAGTCCAACGAAAGATTATAAGAGATTCATCGAATATTATGAATCTCAATGAAAATTCACAAGTAATTATTTTTACCAAATAGCAATATGTATTATTTTTAGATTCGTAAAAAATGTTAGGCTAAATAAAAGTGCATTTATATACGTGCTGAACTCCATGACTGAAGATTTAAAAATTTCCCAAAGATCAAGTACCATACCTCCAATGTTAAAATTGGCAGCCACTTTGCAAGGACCGTTTATTGGGAATGTCTTAATCATACATTTCTACTTGTTTATAGGAGGTATGTGAAGCTATAGAAAAGACTCTTTGTCGTCCTAAGCACATTGTTTTTGAAATGAGTGATGAGAAGAAAATGGAAGCAAAAAGATTTTTTTTTAATAAATGTGGAATACCCGGAGTTATTGGAGCCGTGGATGGAACGCACATACATACAAATAATCAGACCAATTAAAAATGAGCATTTGAAAACTTAATAAACACAGTATAAATGCCATGGCGGTAGGATTTACTATACATGTTTATGTCAATTACTTGAATTACGATATGGACGTTTTGAAGGCGCTTGTCACGATTCCAATGTTTGGAATTTGACTGAAGAGAGACAATATTTAAAAGAAAAGTTTCAAGATAGAAATAATGGAACTAGAATTCTCGGTAATATCTTAACTTTTTTTAGGGTTTTTTAACTTAAAAAATATTTGTTATTTTTTAGGTGATTCTGGTTATCCTTTGGAGCCATGGATTTTGACACCATACAGGAGTGCCACTGAGAGTTCTCCTGAATCCTTTTTTAATGAACAACATTCCAAAGGAAGAACAATTATAGAAAGAACATATGGTCTAACGAAAGCAAGATTTCGTTGCCTCTTGGCGGCGCGAGACCGTCATTACTCCCTAGAAAAGACAGTTCAAATTCTTAACGTTTGCTGTGCACTACACAATATTTATTTAATGTATAAAGTGGAGAGTGATTTTTCGTAAACTGAGGACAATATGATTATCATATCTTCTTATAACAGCAACACATAGTAATTTAGAGCGTCATCTTCTTAATATAGCGAAAAATATTAGAAATGAAATTAAAAATAACATGATTGGAAATTACTAAATATAAAAATATCCATATAAAATAAATAAAAAATAAAATATAAAACAAATAAAATCATTTATTCAAAAACTTAAATATATATATATATATATATATATATATATATATATATATATATATATATATATATATATATATATATATATATATATATATATATATATATATATATATATATATATATATATATATATATATATATATATATATATATATATATATATATATATATATATATATATATATATATATATATATATATATATATATATATATATATATATATATATATATATATATATATATATATATATATATATATATATATATATATATATATATATATATATATATACAGCTATGGACATATAAATGCCACAAACTCCAATTGAGCATAAATTCACGCGCTTTACAACAACAAAATTTCAAAAATACAAGTTTTTTTGTTTTCTTATTATTCGTTGTAAGATTAATTATCTCAACAACACTCAAATGTTCCGTTATATTTCGTTAATAATTCACCGTTATATTTTTTTTATAAAAAGTGCTAATTTTAAGTGGACATATAAATGGCACAATTTACTTAAAGAAGGCAGTTCTCGCGAAAATTTATTTCAAACCACTTCTTATTTTTCCTAGTTAAAAAATAATTGTAAAGTGTGAAAATTTTTTAAAAATGGGTTCAGGCAAACATACAACAACTGAGGAAAGGCGAATAATATGGAAACTGCATGAAGACGAAAAAAAATTGTCAGAAATTGCTGAAGTAATGAAAGTTTCTAGAAAAAAAGTGTATAACGCAATCAAATCATGTATTGAGAACCCCGATGTATTGATTAAGGGTAAAACTCGAAAGCCAAGGCCTCGAAAAACAAATGTGCGTACGGATGGAGCTATTGTCAGAATGGCGAAAATTGATCCATTTAAGTCCTCACGACAGATAGCATCTGAAATTAACGAATATTTCGACGTGGAAATATCTAGCAGACTTGTTAGAAGAAGATTAAATGAGGCAAATCTCTTTGGGCGAATTTCCAGAAAAAAGCCACTCCTCTCAAAAAAGAATATTTCCAAACGACTAGTCTTCGCCAGAACGCACAAAGAAAAACCTATTAGTTTTTGGAAAAACGTATTATGGAGTGATGAAACTAAAATAAATAGAATAGGACCAGATGGCAGAACCTTTGTACATCGTCCTAAAGGACAATAATACAATCATCGGTTCACTCAGAGGACGGTAAAATACGGCGGAGGTAGCATTATGGTATGGGGTGCATTTTCTTGGCATGGCGTAGGTCCTCTTGTAAAAATTAATGGGAAAATGGACAAGTTTCAGTACCTAGACATTTTAAAAAACCATATGGAACCATATGCTTTCGATTCGATGCCAATTAAGTGGAAATTCATGCAAGACAATGACCCCAAACACTCCTCCAAACTAATAAAAAATTGGTTTAGTGCAGAGCAGATCGACGTTTTGGATTGGCCAGCCCAGAGTCCTGACTTAAATCCAATAGAAAACCTTTGGAACGAAGTCAAGGTTGAAATCGCGAAAAAAAATTATAAAAATATGGACGATTTGTGGTCAGCCGCGCAAGAAGCTTGGTATGCCACACCCAAAGCAAAATGCCAAAAACTTGTGGAAAGTATGGGTCGTAGGTGCGAAGCGGTCATCGGAAATAAAGGTTACAGTACCAAATATTAACGGTAAAATACTTTTACATACCAAAAACCCAAATAATTCAATACTAAAATCATTTTTTTTCTTATATTTAGATATTGTGCCATTTATGTGTCCAGTTTTTTTCACTGGTGTTTTTTTCTTTTAATAATAAAATTTTTTTTAACTAATGAATTTTTATTTTAGTTCTTCTCAATAATAAATATACTTAATAACTCTTAGAAAAAAAACTAAAAACTTGTTGCTTGTTAATTGTTTTTACCCAATAGTAGCAAACGAATGAACTCTCTATAAGATGTGCCATTTATATGTCCATATATATATATATATATATATATATATATATATATATATATATATATATATATATATATATATATATATATATATATATATATATATATATATATATATATATATATATATATATATATATATATATATATATATATATATATATATATATATATATATATATATATATATATATTTTTTTTTTTTTTTTTTTTTTTTTTTTTTGTCATTTATTTATTTATTGAATCTTCAAAATATGAACTAACAATAAGTATTCAAATCTTAATACTAAATATAAAAGTTATTTAAGTCCAGCCACTGCTAAACAAAAAAGCTTCATTTTGCGCGAATAATATCGATAGAATCACCTATTTAACGTTCTGATGGTGGCCAGGGTATCCCTTTTTCTCAACCGAGAGTGGCCGCCAAAATTAAGTATGTTGCGTGCAAGAGGATTTGGGTGAAGTTTTAGTTTACTGATATACATTGTGGCATACTTAGAGAACTCGTCAGTTACCAGCGGAACACACAGATCCTTGTGAGCTGCAGTAATCGTACAAAGAATTTGGTTTTGCCGTCTTTGAATTTTTTCAATGTTAGATGTTGAGGCGGTTCCCCATAATTGAACTCCGTAGCACCATATAGGCTTTAAAATTGCGTTATATAACAAAAGTTTGCAATCCAATTTCAATGTCGAATTTCTGCCCAATTTAGTTGCGCTGCTTTTAATTTCAACTGAGTGAAATTAAATGTGAGGCTTCCACGTTAGCCTACGGTCGAGGTAAATACCAAAGTATTTAACTTCATTATGCTGCGGAATAGGTGTATTGTTAATTTGGAGAGCCGAACATGTTTGCTTACGCAGTGTGAATGTAACGTGAGTACATTTTTGTTCATTAACTTTTATTTTCCAAAGTTTCAACCATTTCTCTAATATTGAAATATACTGCTGCAAATTTCGTGAAGCTTCTTGATGGTTTTCATGAACGCTGAAAAAAGCTGTGTCATCTGCAAAAGTATGGATTCCGGATCTCGTTGGCATGTCAGATGCGTAAATCAAATATAGAGTGGGTCCTAGAATGCTACCTTGGGGAACTCCTGCTCCGATTGACTGTGAGAGACTTGTAAACTCACCTTCTTTGATAACAAATTTCCGGTCGTATAAGTAGCTTTTCAGAAGCTTGTGAGTGTTTGCAGGCAAGTTCAACTTTATTTTGTGCATCAGTCCGTCGTGCCACACTTTATCAAAAGCTTGGGAAATGTCAATGAATAGAGCTGAACAGTACTTTTTGTCTTCAAAAGTCTGTCTTATGACATTGACTAGTCTATGTGTTTGTTCTATGGTGTTATGTTTAGCCCGAAAGCCAAATTGATGATCAGGGATACATCCCACATCATTAAGTATTGGAGACAACTTCGCCATTAACAATTTTTCGAACAGTTTTGAAATTGTAGGTAGTAGACTTATTGGTCTATATGACTCTACTTTAGTCGGATCCTTCCCTGGCTTGGGTATCATAGTAATCATAGAGACCTTCCACTCTGCAGGATAATACTCAAGGCGTAAAATAGCGTTAAAAATAAAAAGTAGAATCTTCTAGCTGCACGAGGTAACTGTTCAAGCATTTTACCAGTAATTTGATCTATACCTGGAGCTTTCCTGGGGTTTATGTTATTGATAACGTTTTCGACATCTTGAAAGTTAAGTCTCAAAGACACAGGCTGTCTAACAGCATACGGCGGAAATTCTGCTGCAGCATCCGCTGAATCATTTGTCGTAAAAACATTTCTCAAATGATCAACGTACGCCATCCCCTTTTCGGAATCGCTTCGCGCCCAGTCGCCAGTTGAAGTTCGCAAAGGTGGCTTACCTATTACGGGTCTTTTCAGACCTTTAGTCGCTTTCCACAGAGAATAGTCAAATTGCGGAGTACCATCCAGGCTTTCCAAATATGTTTTAAGGGAAAATATTCTCTGGATTTCAAGCAGATTTCTTAGTCGAGTTACGCATTCCCGTAGCCTAGTTTTAAGCTGGGGAGACCTGCGAGTTTGCCACTCTCGTCTAACTCTTCTTTTTTCTGACAGAAGTTGCTCAATTTCAGCCGAATAAGTTCTGTTGTTCTCATTTCTGGATCTTATATGAATAGTGGTAGCATGCTGTACGGCCAGTTTGAGGTTTTCAGAAAAATCGTTAATTGACGCATCAATATCCTCAAGACGATATTTTCACTACAATGTGTTCTCAAAAATTTTTGTATTTTAGCCAATTAACTCTATTGACGGTCAACGGGGAGCCAATCGCTTGGGGGAACGAAACAGAGATTATAGTGGGTGAGTGATCTGATGACAAATCTAATGAAGGCTCCACTTGCATCCACTCTAAAGGAAAATTTTTCGCAACTCCAAAATCTATAACATCAGGGATCTTTCGTCGGTCTGACGGCCAATAAGTGGGGTGTCCGCTTGAAACCACATCATAGCCCATTTTGGAAACGGTGTCAAAAAGCACACGGCCTTTCGGGGTAATTAAACGTGATCCCCAAAAAGTGTGTTTAGCGTTATAGTCGCCAACCGCTAAAAATCGAGGACTAAGTGATTTGAAAAAATTTGAATATTGGCTTTCTGTTATTGAAAATCGTGGTGGTGAGTAAATCGAGGATATAACAATTTTTTCATGAAAATAATCAAGGCATATATTTGTAGCTTGGAGATATTCCTCACGTGTCCCGTTCATTATATAATGCTTAATTCTGGTCTTTATCAAAATTGCCGAACCGCCGCAAGATCTTCCACGGGAATCTTTTGTGTCATATAATGTGTAGCCATTAATTTTGAAATAACTGTTGGTTGTCAAATGAGTTTCAGCAATCATCATTATATCGATCTGCTTTTCCGTAAGGAAGTGCTCAAGTTCATTTTTATGTTGGCGAATGCCGTTTGCGTTCCAGAAACATATTTGAAACCAACTCATTTTGTTAAAATTGCCTGCAAAATGGTGGATTGCATTTTCAGCATTTCCTGCATCATGTTTGTGATGGAAACCGTAAATGTATTTATAGATTGAACAAGAGTCTGCAGAGTTGCCTCAAGATTGCTAAAATGTTGGTCGGAGTTTTGAGGCTTGGGCTCCTGATTCAAATTTGGTTTATCGGATTTTACCACATTCGCATAAGAAATTTGTTGGGGGTTTTGCACGTGTATATGGCTGGTTGGCTGGCGTACCTGGGGAAAATTGGTTGTAGAAATGGTGTTTGACTGCTGGAGTGGCATATTTAAAATCAATGGCTTATTTGTCATTGACCGCTTAAAATGAGTATAGACAGGGCAACTTCTATAATTTGCAGTGTGGTTACCTCCACAGTTACTGCATTTTTTAACACTTGCGTCGGCCTTTGGCTTATTGCACTGAGTTGTGCCGTGAAGTTCGCCACATACAACACAAACAGCAGGCAACTTACAGTAAGCCTTTGTGTGGCCAAATTCTTGACAGTTTAGGCACTGAACGGGTCCTGACCGCTTATGTGGCTCCTCAACGGTAACCTTACGATGCAAAAGAAATTTAAGGTTATACATAAATTGGATGAATTTCACCATTTTTCAGGACAACATCCCTGGGTTCTAGTTCAACCCTAAACATGGGTTGAGGGATCTTTTCACGGTTGCTGATGTTTACTACGGTTTTTATTTTAAAACCTTATCATCCAATCCGGTTTTGACGTCATCAATATCTACGCAGGGTCAATACCTTTAATAACGACCTGAAGACCTTTAGCACTTTTGAGCTGATAAGTGTAAAATGATCTTTTCTGTTTTTCTAACACATCAGACAATTTTCGGTAATCGTAAACCATGAAGTTTACCTGAATTTTAGTTTCACTGATGCTGCCGTGCTTCACTGATGTGACGTTGAAATTATCTTTGCCGATTGGCGTAATAAGTTGTTTCACCAGTTCACTAGAAGTCGGCTCTCTCAAATATATTGGTAAAGGCTTATATGTTTTTTTGGATGTTGTTGGCTCATCTGTCTGAAGGATAGCAAACCTATTACCATCCGTTATCGCAGTGGATTTACCGTCTTTAGAAATTTTTGATTTTGAATATATTTGCGCGGATTTAGGGCTTCGCTGACGTTTAACCACGGTTATATACCTGTCCATTCCTACTAGCGTTTTTGGTTTATCAACAATAGCTAAACTGGAAGATGGTATGTCTTCTGTTGTAACAACAATGTTTGGCGAACACGAACGCGTGCATTTTTTATCTCTTAGAGACAGAAGATTATCCAATGATTTTTTCAGTGATTCTTCCTCAGGGATCCAGAGGTTTTTTCTAGTGGAGCTAAGCTCCCTCACAGAATTGCATCTACTAGGTACACTCATGCAATTTTTGTTTTTTTTTTATTTATATTTGATTACTTTAAAATTATATGAAAATAATTGTCACAAAGTTTTTCTTTTGTGTAAATTCACTCTCCACTTTTTGCGGTTTTCTACTTATACCGTTTCTTTTTTTATAGCACTCCGATTAAAAACAAATACGTCCGTTCACTATCAAAGCTAGACTCTGACCAAATATATATAATATATTATTCAAACAATTAAGTTTTTTATTCGCTATTTAAGCTTCTAATATTTATACCAATAAAAAATTATAAATGTCGACATATAGATAGCTGGGAAACATAGAAAACAAGCTATTTATAATTTTTTATTGGTATATATAATATATTATTTAATATATATAAATATTTATTTAATATATATAAATATATTTAATACCAGTAAAAAATTATAGCTTGTTTTCTATGTTTCCCAGCTATCTATATGTCGACATTTCATAGGAACTACTCTAATCATCAGTAGACTTTGGAAATTTTTGAAAGATATTCTCAAACATTCAACTTTATATCCCATCAACATAAATAAATTGTTGAGAATTTAAAAGAAAAATGCTCTAATAATATCCGTCAAAACACAAAAAACAAGCTTTTCTATTTATAAACGTCTCTAACATTTCTTTACACCTTTCAAACAAATGAACAACCGTTGGTTGCTACGATTTGCTTTTTGAAAGTATCGAAAAGCAGAGAACAAAAATTCAAACAATTAAGTTTTTTATTCGCTATTTAAGCTTCTAACATTTATACCAGTAAAAAAAAAATTATAAATAGCTTGTTTTCTATGTTTCCCAGCTATCTATATGTCGACATTTCATAGGAACTACCCTAATCATCAGTATACTTTGGAAATTTTTGAAAGATATTCTCAAACATTCAACTTTATATCCCATCAACATAAATAAATTGTTGAGAATTTAAAAGAAAAATGCTCTAATAATATCCGTCAAATAATAAAAAACTTAATTGTTTGAATTTTTGTTCTCTGCTTTTCGATACTTTCAAAAAGCAAATCGTAGCAACCAACGGTTGTTCATTTGTTTGAAAGGTGTAAAGAAATGTTAGAGACGTTTATAAATAGAAAAGCTTGTTTTTTGTGTTTTGACGGATATTATTAGAGCATTTTTCTTTTAAATTCTCAACAATTTATTTATGTTGATGGGATATAAAGTTGAATGTTTGAGAATATCTTTCAAAAATTTCCAAAGTCTACTGATGATTAGGGTAGTTCCTATGAAATGTCGACATATAGATAGCTGGGAAACATAGAAAACAAGCTATTTATAATTTTTTACTGGTATAAATGTTAGAAGCTTAAATAGCGAATAAAAAACTTAATTGTTCGAATTTTTGTTCTCTGCTTTTCGATACTTTCAAAAAGCAAATCGTAGCAACCAACGGTTGTTCATTTGTTTGAAATGTGTAAAGAAATGTTAGAGACGTTTATAAATAGAAAAGCTTGTTTTTTGTGTTTTGACGGATATTATTAGAGCATTTTTCTTTTAAATTCTCAACAATTTATTTATGTTGATGGGATATAAAGTTGAATGTTTGAGAATATCTTTCAAAAATTTCCAAAGTCTACTGATGATTAGGGTAGTTCCTATGAAATGTCGACATATAGATAGCTGGGAAACATAGAAAACAAGCTATTTATAATTTTTTACTGGTATAAATGTTAGAAGCTTAAATAGCGAATAAAAAACTTAATTGTTTGAATATATTTAATATATATAAATATAATGCATGTATTTACACATAAAAAAAATAATAGGTAAATTCATGTAATGGAAAAAACAAATATTACAGCCAGTATGTCCACATCAATATTTAAACTCACCCATATTTTTTTTTTTTTTTTGCTTTCCAATTCAAATATTTTTCTCTTTAGCTCTAGCTTTTCAAATTTATATTTTGTTCTTTCCAATTCATTTTTTTCAAAAATTCAAATTTTTCTTTTTCAAACGTATATTAAAGCCAACTTCATACTTCGTATACGTTGATGTCAGTTGAAAAAGGCAACCCATAACGTGCGACGGATTCTATGTGCCCCGACCTTAATTCAATTTTTACGAATTCGAATTTTTTCCGATTCGAATAAAATTACATAACACCCCAGAATTTGTCTTCTGCATAGCATATCTTCATTATAATTATTACTTTCAGTGCAAGTTAAAACAAGTAAGAGTGCGGTATATTCGGCTAGGCCGAATCTAAAATACCCTTCACGATGTATTCACGTATGTGTATAGTATATTTAAAAATGTGAACTAAATATGCTCGGTTACACCGATATCGGAATTTTCTATTTTTTGTATTTTAATAACCTTTTTTTATAACGAGAATTGCTTTTTAGCAAAAAAAGAAAAAAAAAATTTTAATGGAAAAATCGGTTCAGGCTATATCTCGGGTATATATGGACCGATATCGAAAAAGCCGATTTGGGTTTTCCGATATCGGAAATTTTCATTTTCCTTCTTTATATAATCTTATTTCATTACCAGAACTGCTTTTGAGCACAAAAAAGTTCTTTAAGTTCGCTTACGCGACATTTTCATGAAAATCCCGAATTAGGCTGTCTCGGGTATATATGAACCGAAATCGGAAATTTAAATTTTTCAGATTTATATAACCTGATTTTACTACCAGAACTGGTTTTAAGCAAAAAAAGTTCAGTTCGCTTACGCGACACTTTCATGAAAAGCCCGATTTGGGCTATATCTCAGGTATATATGGACTGATATCTGAATTTTGTTTTGCCTTTTAGTCAGCATGCTTAATGAGTGTGTGAAGTTTGAAGCAAAACAAACTCTTTTTTTTCATAAAAAACTGCAAAAATTCATGGCTTTTTCGGAATTTTGAATATATCTCAGCTATACGTGGACCGATATTACTGAATGTAGTAGAATGGTGAAAGAAAAAAGTTTCTAAGTCTAATGGTTTTCTCAGAAACAGTATTTCAACGACCGACACACGGACATCGCTTAATGAACTTTTCCATTAATTCTGAATCAGAATATACATATACATATACTTTATAGGATAGGATAAACGGAAACATTAACTTATATATACCCTTAACATTTTTGTGAAGGGTTAAAATAATTGGAGTTCTTGCTTATTAAGTTCAAAATTTAAATTTGGCAATTAGATTATTAGTTACCAACCAGTTGAGTGGCACAATACTCAAAAAGTGCGAAAATTGTTTTGTCTCTAATGCAATCACAATAGGGAGATATTAAAAAAAATATAACAAAAGCGCTTTGCGCATCACCTAAATATAATGCTCACACCTTAATAGCACTAAAAACACATACTTTGGGATGGGTCGATTTGGACGGACCAAAATTTGTCGATATTGTGCAATCGTTTTTTCGATATCTTCCAAGGTAATTAAATGAATAAAAAAATAGGAATGTATTTATGTAAAAATATTATAAGTGCATATAAATATAAAAATATACTTACGTAATATCTTCTCGTAGCGCCCTTTTTCCAATAACGTAAGAAATGCTACAACGGCACAAGGCATTCTATCTCCGAGTATTTATTATCACTCACTATTTTTTATTAAATAACAGTTTCTAGCAATATTTTAGCAAAACACCACCAATATTAAAAATTGTATGCACATTATTATATTAATTTTATTTGATTTCGAAAGTAATAAACCCGGTTCCTCAAAAAACCAAAAAAATATATAACCCCATTTTGATATAAAAACTTACATACACTATTAGCCTACATTTATTTGTTAGCTTTATTTTCTTTCAATAAATTTGCATGTTCAACTTAATTAAGACCTCATTTTTCATGTTTCAAATAAAACCGCTACAAATAATTTCCAAATATCTGATTTGTAAACAAGAAAAACCCTTAAGCATGGCTAAAAACCCTCAGTTTAATGTCAAAATGCTACGTCATTTGAAATTGCTCTCTGGTAGCAGAAAAAAAAATAACATAAATTTTCATTAATCCGTGTGTTATTGTAAACCACACCATACATAAGTTTTATCATTTTTCTTTTTTTTTATTATAAATTAATGTACATGATTCATTTGGCTTTTATTTTATTTCCTTTAGAAATCAAACTTAGTAAACCAACTGACTTGTCTAAAAACATAAGAGGGCTAAATTTGTAATCCTAAGTTGTATGTAATATGTTTGTAATTATGATTATTTTAGCAAATGAGCAAAAACTTTTTTTATTTTATTTATTTTTTTTCATTTTTAACGTAGAGCTAAAAAATAATACTAATGTATTATTAACAATAAGTCTGTTTCAAAATTTAAAAAAAAATTAAATTTTGCAATTTTTTAAATATTTATAATTTTTTTTTATTAAAATTAAAAAAAAATTCTCTTTAGATTTTATTAATTACATTTTTTTTTTGTTTTTTTTTTTCATTTTTTATAAGTTACAAAAAAATAATCAATAAAAAAAACTTCATTTCAATATCATTAAATAAAAATAAGAAGAGAAATAAAAACATTTTTTTTGTTAAAATAAATGAAGCCAAAAATTTGTTTCATAAAAAAGCATAAAATGGGAGCTTAAAGTGATAATTAGAGAGGAGAGAATGAAATTAGAGAGAAGTATTTTTTAAATTTATATTTAAGGCGCCGCCGTGTATATCTTATTTTTTCTTTTTTTTTTTAATTATAGCTTTCAAAAGCTTTTAGTCTTGTTTGGTATGGAAAATGAAACAATTTTAAGAAATTTACAAAAAAAAATGTGTAAAGGGAGGTTGTTTGTTTTAAAAAATAATATTAACTCAACAATAATTTAGAGAACGTTTGAAACATTTTTTCTCAAATCAAATTTGGGCATTGATTTAATAAAATAAAAAAAATTAAACAATTTAAAAGTTAAACTTTTTAAATGGCGGAATGACCGCAAGAACTGCTTCAGTAACCCCTCTTCTATTTAAACTGCTTACTTGCAGTTTTTCAATCCGTGCTAAAATAAAGAACTAATAAATCTATAATTTGTTTATACATATACGTATATATATATATATATATTTTTTTTTTTATTTTACTTTTTAGTTTTATGTTATAAAAATTGTTTAAAAATAAATACTATAAAAACGATTTTCTCAACAAATTGAAAAACTACAAGTTTAAGTTCGAGTCTGTAAAACAACAGCTTTACAGCCACAGCTTTTTACATAGCAAGGCAGTTTAGGCAAATATAAAATATACAAAAAAAATTAAAATACTTTGCTTTACAAATGTATCAGAAGTATTCTAAAAATTATAAAAATGACAAGTAAATGTTAATAAAACATATTTAAATAAAAAAGGAACGCTAAAATGAGAGCTAACGCGGGTATGAGACATCTTATAAAGATTACATTCATTAAAGCTGCTGTGGCTTTATCAGCTGTTTATTTATTATTTTGTTACTCTTTTTTTCTGCCTTATGGGGATTTTTAGTTATTTTGTATTATTTTTATTGAGAAGTTGTGTTAGCTACAATTGTTTTTGAGTTAGCATAACAATTGAGTGTTGAACGAGCTACAATAGTTGTTGTTGATGTTGCCGCCGTAACTGCTTGTTGTTGTGTAGGTGGTGGTTGTAATGATGGTTGCGAAGCTGGAGGTGTTTGTGGGTGGTAGAAAAATATTAATGGTTAGCGACGTACACCGTAACTATTACCTTGTGGTTGTGAATTATTACCACCACGCATTTGAGAACCTCCGCCGCTATTGCCACCATTTGAGGCTCGATTATCATTACGGTTAAAAGCACCACCCATGCGTGGAGGACCACCGGAACCTCCACCATTAGAACCACCTCGTGACATATTATTAGCATTATTTCCAATGCTATTGCCTCGCATCATGCTTCCATTGCCAGAGTTTGATAATGATCGTGGTGGAGGACCACCACTCATGTTGCGCTGATTATTATTCATGTTATTAATACCACTACCGCTATTTCCACTGCCTCCCATGCTCTGGCGTGGAGGAAGGTCATTTAAGCGTGTTCTCGGCTTCTTCTCTTCAACATTCAACATTTGTCCATCAGGCGAATCGGGGAAGTACAAAGGCTTTAAGATACAAAAAACAAATTTTTTAAACCCGTTTATTTCTTAAATCTTAAAAAACGTTTAGTAGATTTTTGGTTTGGATAAACAAATATATAAACCGTCAAACTGATACAACAAAAACCATGCTTAATAAGACTTTTACACCTAACCATTTTTTACACTGAAGCATTTTTCGATTTGGATTAAGATGTGGAGCCAAAAATCTACACATTCATTTAGAGCTGAGGAAAAATCTAAAATGTATACATACGCATATCATATGTATGTTCTATAATTTATAATCCGTTTAAATTGCAAGAAATATGCAGAAATTTGAACAAAATGGTTAAGTTACTTTGTAATATTTGCATGAAAAACTAGTTTTTTTCTTGGACCTGGTTCCCTGTGAGAGCTACACATCCCTAAACGGTTGAGATCCAAACCAACCCAAAAAGCGGAAAAAAGAATTCAGTCCGCTCGCACTCATTCCGATATTTCTCTGTAGTATCATTCTGTCCAGATAGAAGGCTCTCAGCAAAGTTCTTAAAAAGCTTGAATCTTGTTGACTTCGATGTCATATTAATGGATTTGTATAATAATTCGACGATAAAAGAAAAATCGAATAATTGTATTTAGCCCTTGTCACTAAATCCTTGTGGATTTAAATATTTTTATCAATAATTGTAATACAATCATTGTAAACCGAAAATCATTTTCTTTACTATTGTTTGGGCCATTGCTTGTTATATAAAAAAGATACCTTCTGAATACCATGTACTACGAGTACTTACACAATTAGCCAAACAGTTTTGTGCCGCTTCAGCATCATTATACGTAATAAAGCCGTAGTTGAGAGGATTTCTAGCGCCTGGTGGGAGTTTGCCATTGCCTTTTGAAAGTATTCTTAAGTCAATGACTTGACCAAAACGACTAAACAGCGCTTTAAGTTCTTCTTCAGACGCATGATGGGGTATATTCCCTAAAAACAGTTGCTGACTGTCTCCAAATTGCTGGGGATTACTAGTTCGTCGTTGATCATAATCTAAAAAAACATTAATAAAATAAATTAAAATCTAATAAATTTGATAAATTAAATTCTGAAGAAAAAACAAGAAAGCTGCAATGAAAACCTGAGATTTGTAGATAAATCTATGTACAAAATAATAACATTACATAACTAACTATAAACACTTAGTCCAAAAAGTTAACAAAAGTTGAATTTTTGTAGTTTCCCACGCCTCAGATGCGACAAGAAGTTTTTTCATGTGTCCGATTTACTTATATAATCCATTAAGCTACTTTAACACAATACACTGCAAAATACATACGAGGGCGGGTTGATATTGACGCTATCTAAAGCTAGATGGCAGCACAAAAAAAAAATTTTTTTTTAATCGCCATCTATCAAACGTCAGCTTTTAAAATTTCACCCAAATTCACCAATTAGTTTATGTGTTGTAGTCGTTTCAAGCAACTTTTCTGTGTTTCTTGAAAAATATAAAAAAATGAATTTCGTGCATGATAAAACTCTATTATTTGAAGGGGAGGGATAACAGCGAAAAAGACAAAAGAAAAGCTCGATAAACATTACGGTGAGTCCACGGTAAAATATCGGATTGCTGAATTTAAATGCGACCGACCAAGCACTGCAACAATATCAGCAACAGGAAGGCCACCTCTTTTGGCCTGAAGAATCCTAATGGGTGCTGATGAACAGTGTAGCGACTGTGAAACAGCTAGTTGTCCCCCAGCTTTAGTGTATTCAATTATTTTTTCCTGTCTTCTTTGATCAAGAGTTATTGATCGCGGCAATTATTGTTATAATTATAAATAAAAATATTTCTTGGCTTTAGCCAGGATTGAACTCGAGCTAGACGAATGATACCCACCCATCATCATATAATATTAGAAATATTAAAAATAAAAGTTCGACTATTTAACATTAATACATACAATTTTTTTTTATTTTTAAAAACCCATTTTTTCGTTTAAAAAGTATAATATTTTTATGTTAAAAAAACACGATAATGAAACAGTCTTTTCGTTCAATAGCTAAAAATCATGTTTGTCAATCGTGGCCTCTAGTGCGATTCTGTTACTTTTATTAATATAGGGTGTTTTTTTAAGCTAGATAGAACTTTAAATTGTAAAAAGTAACACAAAAAATTAAATTTTGATGAAACATTTTTTTTATTTGTTTCAGTATACTCTGACAAATCATCATGAATAGACTCACGCTTGAACAACGCTACGAAATTATCCAAATTTACTTTGAAAATCAGACCCGTTGTTTTATCGCAAAATTGTGTTCAGCGATGAGGCGCATTTTTGGCTTAACGGGTTTGTTAATAAGCAAAATTGCCGCATATGGAGTGAGACCAATCCACAAGAGACCCTACAGACTCCATTACATCCAGAAAAATGCACTGTTTGGTGCGGTTTTCATGCTGGTGGCATCATCGGACCTTATTTCTTCAAAAATGAGGCCGGAGCTCGCGTTACGGTCAATGGAGATCGTTACCGCACCATGATCAATGATTTTTTGTTTGAAAATATGGATGACATTGATCCGGAGGAGATGTGGTTTCAACAGGATGGCGCTACGTGCCATACGGCGAACGCAACCATCGACTTACTGAAATCAAAATTTGGCGATAAGTTGATTTCGAGAAATGGACCTGTCAATTGGCCTCCAAGGTCGTGCGATTTGACACCTCTCGATTATTTCCTGTGGGGCTACGTGAAGTCACTGGTTTATGCTGATAAACCAGCAACAATTGACGCCTTGGAGGCCAGCATTGTTCGTGTTGTTCGTGACATACGGCCAGCAGTGCTCGAAAAAGTGGCCCAAAATTGGACGTCCAGAATGCGCTTCGTCAAGAACAGCCGCGGTGCCCATATGCCCGAAATCATTTTCAAATGTTAATGTCACGTATTGATCTTTCGAATAAAAAAAAATTTTGATTACAATTTCATTTTTTGTGTTATTTTTTACAATTTCAAGTTCTATCGGGCTTAAAAAAACACCCTATACAATGATATATTTACAATATTTTGTAAAATTTGTTATTCAGCAAAATTATTAGCGTTTATAATTTTATTTATAATTTAGTAATTTATCAATTACTGTTTTGGTAACGAATTCACACGCCACCATAAATACGAACTTCCACATCTGTGTTTGCATTTATTGTAATGTTTGACAAACCTCGCTTGATCTTTTAATATCAAAACAAGCTCTAAAAGCAGAAAGTTTTACAAAACAAAATGTTTCTTTTGCTTTCGAAGATATGTATAATACAGCAAGATCGTCTTTATGTATATAATAAGGTGCGTTTTTCACATAATAACTCCGTGTTCTGGTTGTGCTCTGCAAAATTAAAGGTAAAAATTTTCGGCACTTGAATAAACTTTTTTCTTATATTAAAACAAAAAGTTGAGTTGAATTTGATTTGGTGGCACCAAAATTTAAAAAGCACCCTGGAAACGTAAAAAAGCGCACCACGCACCCAATAAAGAATTTTTCGCACAAATAATTTTAAAAAGCACTAAAAACGGTGCGAAATGCATCGAGTTGACAACGCTGCGCCTATACGTTTTAACATTAAATACACAGAAAGAATGTACATAGAATGAAAGTACTCTTCTGCAAGAAGTCGCATATACGTTTCAACATTTACATCATAGAAAAAATGTAAAGTAATCTTCTGCAAGAAGTCGCATATACTTACATTTTGACATTTAAGGGGGAAAGTTAATACCAATTCGTTGATAATTCGTTCACATTCTTAAGTTAATTTTTTTTTTTTGGTAAGTTATTTTATTGAAACTGAGTTAAAATTTATAAGGAATCCTAAATATGTATAAACAATCAAGTGTATGGTTAATTTCTGATATTTCACCTCTAAGAGTCATTATTAGAACTCACAAATAGTTAAATTCAAAATGTTATTTACTTATATTCTTTGTATACTGCAATATAAAGCCTTCATCGCTAAAATAACAATGATATCTTGCAGTTTTTTTTTTTTTTTTTTTTTTTTTTTTTTGTTACTACAAGTTAACATTAATCTCATGTTATTTTTAACAGCAGGTTTATCTCATGTTAAATTTCAAAGTGCGCATTGAACATATGAAGCAGTCATCTTTTCTGCCGTTGTAATAATTTAAAAAATTTAATGTCCACTTTATCGTTCACGTTAACTTATGTTCAGTTTAACTATCAGGAACTCTACTGTTATAATGATGGTCATTAGGGGAAAAAACAGCAAAAAGTTAGTTTGGGCTTTTTATAACCTATGTAGTCTCTTCACGGTATTTTATATCTGTAATACGAACATACAGACAATTATTTAATAATTCTTTATGCACACATCTTTACATTTACATATTTACCGAAAGTAAATAGAATCGTTAAAGAAAAAAAAATTATATAAATTTTTCTGAAAGCCAATTTACTGATTGGCTCACGATAACGTTTCGGAAACGTTCGTTCTTAATTTTTACGGTCGGAAAGCCTAATCCGATGCCATTTATAAACTTTTTTTCCTTGATCTTGTGTCATTTGCCTTGTCTACTTCCGATATATCCGTTAATTGAATAATAGTTGACAGTCACTTACTTTGAATATAAAACATTAGCGAACGTTTACGAAACGACATCGTGAGCCGGTTAGTTAATAGTGGAAAGAAAAAAAAGGCAATTATTTTCAGCTGAAGAGTATCAAAAAGGTAAAAACGTTAAAAGTCTAATATATTAAAATCTAGATGAGTATGGTATTTACAGAATTTGGTAGCATGCTTGTTTTTAATAAAATAAAATTTTCAATTTAAAATACCTTTACTAAAGCCTTTAGCATTAGAACGTTGTGGCAGAGGGCCACCGTTGTTGTTGCTGTCCTGGCGAATTTGGTTGTTGTGACTTTCGTTATTTCGAGTAACATAGCCAGTTATAGAATTTGTAACATTGGTCGATTGCGAATAATTTGTATTGGATGATGAAATATTCGACGGTTGCTGGTATATACTGTTAACAGTTTGTTGTTGTTGCTGTTGTTGTTGTATTTGTTGCTGTTGTTGCATAGCGGCATTAACAAAACTGCTTGGGGAAGATGAAGATGACTTAAAAAGATTAGCATAGGTCTTAGGTTCATTTTGGTGCTGTTGTTGTTGTTTTGCAGCTTCATATTTCTCTTGTTGCTGCTGTTCATTTATTGTCTTGAAATCTTCGACGACAGGTGGTGGTGTTGGCTCCAAAAGTGGTGCTGATGCCGCAGTTTGACCACTAGCAACAACATTGGCGGTTGTGTTAGGGCGGGATTGCTGTTGTTCTGCTGCCGATGGTGGTGAGTTTGATGACAAAGAACTAACAGTATCATCAACATCCGTCATATTTGAGCTAGCTGATAGTGGTGTTTGCGTTTGTTGTAGAACATTTTGCTGCTGCTGCTGGTGTTGCAACTGGGAGGGAGTATTCTGCAATTGTTGTTGCGGTTGCTGTTGGGTTTGTTGTTGAATGATATGTGCTGGCATAAGATGTGATTGTTGATAGTTTGGTATCGCTGATGAATTATTCTGAGACAGACCAGCTGCTGCAGATGCTGATACGGCCACGGGAACACTTGCTACACCGACTGGAGTTTGAGCACCAAGCACAGCCGCGTTACTGACTGAAACAGTCCCAGCAGTTTGAGCCAAAACCGGTGAAGGTGTTTGATTAGTACCCAATTGGGGTTGTTGAGTAACGTTTGCCTGCTGCATATTTGATAGTAGCTCATCATGAGCTACAACACCGTTTATTTGGGGCACAGCGGATGCGGAAACAGCTTGAGGAGCACCCGAAGCAGCAGAAGCATTCGTGAAACTAGGAGTCATAGCTACAGGTGCAGCACCAGGGGGTGGAGGCAAAACAGCTAAGGGACGTCCTCCAGCAGCTGGCATCGGGTAGAAAACAGCCTGTGTTTGCTGATTCAAAACACTTGCGGCAGCGTTAGTGCTAGCTACAACCTGATTGGGTAATGCTTGTTCATTAACACCACTGACAACTGGAGCCTGCTGCTCGGTAGATTGTATAACAGCAGTAGGTGCAGAAACTACAACAGTTTGACCACCTTGTGGTGGCGGTGGCACATGTTGCTGTTGTTCATTCTCATCGCCATTTTCGGACCGAGTTTCGCCGTCAATTTCCTCATCAGGGTACAAATCCTGATAACGGAATATATCATTATGTACGTAATACTTCTTCGGCGATTGAGAGGCCAAAACAAAAGTTTGAGTGAAACGACGCATAGGCTGACCATCATTCGATAATTCCCCAGTAACTTGGACGACAACTCCATTGCCCAAAGTAGCCTGAGCATCTACTTGGCTAATTTTAGCATGACAATCGTGGAAGTTTAACTGCTGAATACGATTGTGAATGTTCTTTTGGCCAACGACAAGAGTTGATTCACCATGAATAAACGACGAATTATTATTATAAAAACGGTGCAAATGATTTGGAGCCTTATTTAACAAAGTATAATATTGGCGGACAAATTCACGTCCAACCGACTGTGGCGATGGTTGCTGTGATTGAGTTGCGTCCATTACCATTTCGTTCCTCTGATGCTTATTTGTAGAATCCGTGGTAACGTTTTGATTGAACGGAGCCAGTTGGAATTTTTTTCTGAAGTCAAAATTTGTAATGTGTATTCTATTGCAAAAATGCTAGAATAAAAATACATATAAAGTAACTTATTCGTAGTTTACTATTATTTACTTTAATAAAAGCTGTAAACTTTATATTATGAAAACTATAGCATATTTGAGTGTTTCCTATGTTGACGTTTCGTAATTGCCACCTTACAAATAAGTACAAGGTGTCTGGTTGCAGATCTTTTTTATTTATTTACAAGAAAGCCGAGCTCACAGAGCCATATATGGTTGTAACCAAGGCGAATTTAATCACTTCTTGCTTTCATATGTTAGCTCTTTTGGAATAAAAATCCTTGTTCACCGTTTATGCTGCAAAGTTTCGTGTTTACAATATTTTTATTTGCAAATAACCTGCATATATAAACGATGTAATGGAAATGACACTGAGAAACACAGAAGTCTACAACACAACGGGACCTGACTGGACCCAAGTGGGCTGGCTTTACAATAGCTGGCAGCCTGTCAAACCTAACACAGAAGTCTAATTACGGATTTCGATAGTTAGTAAATTAGATAAAAATTTTTCGAAAGCTCATTCATTATGGCACTATATGGCATTATATGTGCTGTTCGCTCGTAGAACACAGACAAGCACTCTTCTAAAAAATTTTATTTGGAAATCACTCAAAAGATTTAGTAACTTTCATATAACTTTTCTAGACGAGTTGCTGTCTTCTATGAACAGTACATTAGTTAAATTTTTTTTTTTTTTTTTTTTTTACAAAAATTACTAAAGTCCTTCTTTCCTTCGAACTCTTTATATTGTCTACGACTATAACGAATATATGACACTTAAATGTTACAAATATGCATACAAATAATGTTTTATACTACGAATTCCAAATATATTTTTCTAAAATAATTTAGAAGTCGCAGTTTTAGCAAACAAAATATTTTACTGTGTATAGAACTATGGTTGTTGCACAATTTGTTTTTATTCATTTAATTGTATTAATATAACGAAAACTCACTCACATACGAGGGTGGATTGATATTGACGGTACCTAAGAAGGAAAACGCACTTTTTTTGTCAAAACGATTTATTTCTCAACATAGTCTCCTTTTAGCTCAATACACTTAGTAAGACGGTATTCCTTTACTATCTGAATAATACGATTTAGGGAATCTCTCGAAATACGTCGTAGTTTCGGTTATCACTTATAATAAGTTTGAGATGAATCTTTTTCTTGCGAGCCATTTTTGTAAGTGTGAAAACGGGTAAAAGTCACTAGGAGCTTAATCTGGACTATAAGGTGGATGGATCAACCAATGTGTATTTTACGTAATTTAAGAATCGTATCTAATGCTGTTTCTTCTTTAAATGTGGTCGTTTTTTCTTTATTGCATGATAATACTTTCCTGTGATTGTAGATCCTTTTTCAAAATAATCGATTTGCAATATTCCGTATGTATCCCAAAGTACAGTGGCCATAACCTTGCCATCCGATTTCCTTGTCTTGGGAGAACTTTCACCATAATAGTAGGTCAACTATTGATCAACAGTTATTAATCGACGCCAAAAATCACGAGGTTTACGCTTTATTACGTCCAGACATCGTTGTGAAGTGGTCTGTCGAACTTGTTTTTGTTCGATACTGAGCAAACGCGGCGCCATCTGTCGATAGCTTTTTCATATGCAAATGTTCATGCAAAACGTTGAACACATTGATATGTTTACCATTTCAACAATCTCACGCAACTTGACTCGGCAGTCATTCATAATGATATCAAGGATTTTTTGATATTTTCTTTTGGCTTTCATGTTAATGGAATTGTTGTAGTGCTTGTTCGCTCCCGTTTAAATTCGCGTAATAATCCAATATTTTATCATGTAATCTGACGGAGCAGACTCACCGTAATGTTTATCGAGCATTTTATTTGTCTCTTTCGACGTTTTTTCCTTCATATAATCACTGCATGAAATTCACCTTTTTCCATTTTTCAAGAAACACAAAAGTTTCTTACTTCAAACGACTACATCAAATAAACTAATCGATAAATTTGGGTTAAATTTTAACAGCTGACGCTTGACAGATCGCAAGTTCAAAACAAACAAAAAATTTGTATGTGTCCTGCCATCAATATCAATTCGACCTTGTAGGTGAGCAACAATATATTTTAAGTTTAACAGTTTACGCCGTGTCTTCACGTGCCACCGACTTGGACATGGCATGAACATAACGTCGGCAGAGCGAATGTAAAAAAAGTTCATGTTCTGTATGTGGCGAATACGTATGTTCGGATTTACCTTATCAAAGTGTTAAATTCGGCGCCATTTTGTACGTGATGGCCAACTTCATGGCGGACATTGATGCTCAGCCATATGCTCGAGTACCGATGTCAGAACATTAGCCATTTGCGATGTTCGCCATGATGCTCATACCATGTTCATGGCTAATGGAGACCCCCAGTGGGTTTATTTACATTAAAAATTGGTTAATAGAAATTTTGAGAGAAACTATTAATTGCAAGTGGATATTTGCAAAAAGATGTATCGGAAGCAAAGGGCATTAAACAACATGAAGAAATAAAAATGTTTTTGAGATGTAGAATGTATGTATTTTTGAATAAGTTTATGTAACGAAGAATTTTATGAAACGTAATATAAAGAGTAGTTTAATATTACACCAGAAATTTTTTGGGGGAAATATAATAAAATGTCATTGGTGGAACATGTGCAGAGATTTCAAGTTTGTGTGAGGTTTGCGTAATCTTGTATTCGATCATTCTTGTACTAGAGTACAAAAATTGTTTTTTTTCGTAATGATGCCTTGATAGCGAGTATTCGAGTGTTTCCCTTGCAAACATTGTTCTAGACCAATATGTCAATCGTAATCAAAACAAATTATGATTTTCATTGTAACGGTATTCACAAAATTCTATAAATGTAAGACTTTTTAAAATAATTGTAATTACATGTATGGGTGCAGACTGTGGGAAAGACGTGAGCTTATACTCATTTGGTCCACCAGCGAAAAATTCTAGAATGTGCCGTAAGGTATGTATCATTTCAGTCCTACATATGTATATACAGTTAAGGAAAAAACCTATATACACACTCTTATTTTGTTTTTGAGATATTCGTAACAGTGCAACCTACAATAAGCTGTAGCAAATAAAAGTGTTAAAGTTGTGCCAGGAACAGTATTGCTCAATAAACTTGTCTAATAAAAATCACTGAATAGAAATAACAGTGATAAAGTCGCTGAATTACTCAGAAAGTACATGAAATGTTATTACTAACAAAAATTGAGTAACATTTGTTTTGAAGCGAACTTTGCTGAGAGACAGTAAAGCTTTCTCTCTTACGCTCTATCTAAATTAGATTTTCCAATTGCAAAGCGTTGACGCCGCGCTATTTTGGTTAATCTCTTACATTTTGCATGTACTTGAGGATTTTTGACAGATAAATTACGCTTGATGAGCTAATTTAGGTTGCACAGTAAGGCAAATTAAAGAGCGGTCTCCACCTGACATGAAAGCACTAACTTTGACGCTAACTTCAAGTTAAAGTTAAGTGTGGACCGCTCATGTTGAAGTTTGGTTAAAGTTATAACTTGGTTGTTAAAACATTTCATTTCGAAACTCTGTTATAACTTAAATTGACAACAGCCTGCTAATTGTAGTTGTTTTTCGCCATTATTATTTTTTTACTATGAGAAGTTATAACTCTAAAGTGCCCTGGAGACGATCAAAAAAAGTCATCAAGCAGTGCATATGTGTGTGTGTCGCCTGATTGTAGTATTTGAAAGAGACGTACAAATAATAGCTTCAATCACAATTTGTGTTTTGCCGTCGTAGTGTACATATTAAAAAAATTGGAAAAACCAAATTAAAATTGAAAACTTTTTAAAGCACAAATATGAAATATATTTGTTTCACTTCCAATTTTATATTTTGTTTATCTTTTTATTTTTATTTTTTCACAGAAAACTGATATTTTTTTGTCAAGCACAAATGGAGACGTACAAAAAATCAAGCGTCAAAATAAAAATCTAAACTTTTTGATTTTCTTCAAACAGAGCCGACAACAAATACGTGTACCCGAAAAACAACGACCGCACGCAGACAACCTTGTGATTGATGGGGTTTTTTGATAGTCTCCAGGGCACTTAACATTACTACGTGTCCGCCACCTTAAACAGACAGATATATAAATAGCAAGTTTTAACTTCATGTTTTAACTGCGTTTCAAGTTAGGTGTAGACTGCATGTAATAAAGCATGTTTGCATTAATATTTAAAGCACCAAATACAAAGTTTATTAACAAAACAAAAAGCATAACAATAAAAGCATAGAAATAAAAAAAAAACAATTTATAAGAAAAAAGTAGTATTAAAAATCGAATAGGTACAATATCTAACTTCTTTTAAATAAATAAAGACACAACGGGACTAATTTCATGAAACTGGCAGCCTGCTGTACAACATAAATAGCTAAATATATATTTTCCTACTTTGGGCTTCAATAACCGCCTGAGGACGACCTTGCATAGATATCACTAAATTCTCCGTAATACTAGGCGTAATTTCCGGCCACGCCCGGCTGAAGGCTGTTTTTATGGTTTCACGAATTGTGATAACATATTTGCGAGCAGATTTTTCCAAAACATCCTAAATATTTTCAATTGTATTGAGGTCTGGTGGCTAGGGGGATGTACTGAGGTGTCTATGTGCATGATAAAGATAAAGCCTCGAACAATATGCGCAGTATTTTTGGATCGTTGTCTTGTTGGAAAACCCATTGGTTTCCCAGGCCAAAGCTTAGGGATGAAACGATCCAAGTAAATACTCGATACTTTTCTTTCGATACCAAGTACTTTTGGTATCGATGCTTTACTTCCGAGTACCATGTAGGTATCTGTTAAAAATACTCTGTATCGGTTAGAAATACTATTTTCTTATTTATGCTAGAACACACGGAAACAATTTTTAGTCCGAACAGTTTTTGTTTTTTTCATCACACACTAGACTAATTTATCTGCCGTTTTGTGCTCCTTGTGCGGGTATAAATCTGGTTGAAAAAATATGTTAAAAAAATATCGCTCCCTCCAACCCGTTTGCACACAACCTGTCAGAACAATTGTTCTCATGTGTGCTTGAACATTGACAAGCAAAAAAAAAAAGAAAGCTGTATTTAAATGATTGTAATGTTTTAGAAATAAAGCAAATCAAGATAACTAGCGGTTTTCTCCTTTATCTTCTTTATTTTGTTGTTCATTTTAAGTTGCCAATGCTGTATGCAGGCTTTTCCCAACGTTTTCTATGTTTATAGCCAACAGTTTATAAGTTATCAATATTTTCAAACTTTATTTTTTCCAACATTTTCAGCTATTAATGTCATAAATAAACATTGACATCAGAATTATGTTTAATATTCACTTGTTCTCCAGAAGTTCAAAATAGTAGGGTGTATGTAGTTTTTCCTTAACTGTATATACGTATGTATGTATCAAGTCTGAAAGGGTTTCTGCATTATTTATAAAAAAATATTTCATGAATTTTTTTATAAATAATGCAAGCTTATATATTTATTAATTTTTAATAAATCAGGAATTCAGTGTAAAAAATATTTCACTCCAAAGCATTTGGATACATTATCTTATAAATATGTTTTTATTGTCAACAAGTGTTGTGACTACAATTTAAGTAAAATCGTTTGTTTTTCTGTTTTCTTTTTTATGGAAATATTATAATTATTAATATAAACATTTGTGACAAGAGTCGAATACCATTACGAAGCAAGTGGACAGGTATATAATTTTATTTTTGCTCGATAGTTTTTTCGATATCTTATGCGTTGATAAGACTCCAGCTTCAAAGGAGCTAGTAAAATGCATAAATTCCCATCTAACCTAAGCCAAATTAAAGAAACAATCTATACAACTAAATATCTAGTATAAATTATAACTAAGAGTGAATAATAACTAAGATTGCTCATTCTCTGATCACAGGTATATTGAATTCGAGATAGAAATTCAGGTGATGGGATTAATACCCAGAAAAAACAGGACGAATACGCATTGGGAGATGCAAGGTAGAATTCTCTCAGATCTTCTTCCGGACCCTCCGACCAGTGAGAGTTGAGTTTCATGCAGACCCAGTCTGTTACGGGGTAAGTGTAAGCCGCCATGGTGGAATATAAGACTTACCGAACACCCGAAGACTTTTTAATGAGGCTAAAATTCTGGGGTCTAATCACCGCATACGATATCGAATTAGCTATCGTATCGAATAACATTACGATACATCTAAATTATGGCAAACGATGCATATTGGATCGTAAATTAAACAAAATGTAATAGATTGAAGACCATACGTTTCCTAAAAGTAGGAATACAAATAATAAATCCTTTAACTTTTTTTATATTATTGCAATACAATTTATTCGATATCGTATGCCATGATACCAAAATGAAAAACTTCGATAATTTTGCTCGATATCGTATGCGGTGATTTGGCCCCTGGGTAACTGGTCTGAGTATAAAGCCACAGTGAATAAATTTAAGTTTTTGGTAAGGATTGCGAGGCAGAGTTCATAGAGGTACTTCTACAGTGATGTGGATGGAGCCTCTGAGACTAATAAGCCTTGCAAAATCCAAACTAGTACCCCGCCTATACCAAGTTTCGTTAAAAAACGGTGTGAAAGCTAGACAATCAGCGGACATGAGACCATAGAGGTGGCTCATAGACACGCATTTTCCTGTATGCACGCCCTATGTGGGAGATTGCATGACCGGTATACAGAATAGTCAAGGGGGGATCTGTTTATCTTTTGATCGAAGCAAAATCCTTTGGACGTCGGATGATAGCGTGGACGCGTATAGATCACCTGGTTCAGATAGTATAATACCAGCTGATTTGCGGAAGAATGCGGAACTTATAACGCCATGGTAAATACGAATTTTTTCGGCCAGCCTTAGGTGGTCCTACATACCGCAATCATGGTCATTTATCAACATCTCAACATAGCTATAACAAATCTAGTGAGACTGCGTTGCATTCACCGGTAGGGCAGGTAAAAAAGGCTCTGGAGCATGGAAAGCATGCATTAATTGCCTTCCTTGATATAGAGGGAGCATTTAAATATCCCCCATATTCCCAGAGTCGTAATAGTCGTCACAAAAATGTTAGCGTTTATTTAGTTTTCGCCAACAACAATCATGTAGTAGACAGCCTGTATTTATCGCTTAGGTCTAGGAAATATCGAAAGCCTATCAAAAAATACATGATTGCCGTCGTGGACGAATGTAAAATCGAGTGTTTTTTGATGTAGTGTTTATGTGACGACGATAACGCCTCTATGAATATAGGCGAATGTGTTGCCAAGGGTCATCGTAATGGCCCTGGAAAGACTGAATATTTATAAGTCAATTGTGAACTTCATAGGGAATTGACTGACCAATAGGTTGGGTCATTATTTCCAATATGGGGCGAGCCACAATTTGTAGTGGCTAGAAGGGGCACTCCACAGAGAGGGGATATGTCTCCTCTTGTATAGAATTTAACCCTGAATTCGTTATTGATGGAATTAAATCCCATGTTGTTTAGGACAGTAGCTGTGTCGGATAAGCACCCGGATATACTATCATAGAAACTGAGCTCTGTACTAGGGATTATGGATAGCACTTTTCACTATGCTGAACTGGCTCATCGTGAAGAAAATAGCCATGAATTCGTCTATCAGGGTATGGCCAAGCGGGACTTGGAAGGAGGCGGCGTATGGTCATGCCTCAATAATAGGAAGAATGGTGAACCTTACAGAGATTACCGATTAAAGCTCATCGGCTCTACTGCCCGACAGATTTAATGTAATTTTGTCAGCATGGTCTCGGTGCTGGTAATCTTTATAGATGAATCTAAGTCGGGAGTTGATGGGGGATCTTTATCCCGCTGTATCAAAGGAGGATTAGTTTCAGGTTGCAAAATGAGTGTGGCTTGGCGCAGGCATAAATCGTGGATGGTAGCTAACTGGTTAAGGCTCAGTGAAGTGCCGGAAATGTTGTAGCGAACGATGTGGCATGGGCCGGTGTCCAGCTATAACAAAGGACAATAGATATGATAGTTAAAATCCCCCTTAGTAGCTGTATGAAACAAATACAGCATCAGCTTTTTGAGACCGCCCAAAACAGATTGTCTAAGGAGGTTATCTGTCGAATATCTAGGCTGACATGACCCAGATATGATATCAGTAAGACTGTCATCCTTAAGGGCCTGCCCCGACGCAGGTTGCGCTCTGCTGTGGCGATCTTGATGGGACATTGCCACATAGGGACGCAGGCGAGGATGTTAAATCTTCCACTTAATGTCTTCTACAAAAGTTGCAGAGTTGAGGAGGATGTAGAGAGTATTGAGCACTTCCTCTGTCGCTGTTTAGCTCTTATATAAGGGCTTTGTATCTAGGCAAACCGATGTTGCATGATTTGGCTGAGGTAACGGAATGTTATGTAAGTGGATTCGACCGCTTTATCCGATCCGCGGGTTGGTCCTGTGCCAGTGATATGTTGAACACGCCGTTATTGCATCAATGTTTTCTGAACTATGTCTATTATCTTAAAGAGCTGCATATATCAGAAATGTCGTTTTAACGCTAGAAAAGTGATTTATCACTCATATAGCAAATAAATAACAACATCGTTTTTCCTAAAGATATAGAAAGATTTTTCCCGGATAGCTCTACATACACACGGCGAATAAATAAATTACGACGTTTCTCAATAAGACTAAAAAACTATAGAATTAACTGTTGTAACTCTTTCTTAAAATTAATTTCCGTCCCAATAAAATAACTTTGGCTGTGACTATACAATACAAACATTTACGGCATTAGGTATAATAAACAAGTAAGAGTGTAGTATATTCGGCTGGGCCGAATCTAAAATACCCTTCACGATAGTCACGAATATGTATAGTATATTAAAAATGTGACCTAAATATGCTCGGTTATATATGAACCGATATCGGAATTTTCTATTTTCTGTATTTTAGTAACCTTCTTTTATAACGAGAATTGCTTTCCAGACAAAAAAAAAAATATTTTTTAAAGGAAAAATCGGTTCAGGCTATATCTCGGCTATATATGGACCGATATCGGAAATTTTAATTTTCCATATTTATGTAACCTAATTTCATTACCAGAACTGCTTTTGAGCAAAAAAAAGTTGTTTAAGTTCGCTTACGCGACATTTTCATGAAAAACGCGGTTTGGGCTATATCTCGGGTATATATGGACCAACATCGAAAATTTTCATTTTTCATATTTATATGACCCTATTTCATTACCAGAACTGTTTTTGAGCACAAAAAAGTTGTTTAAATTCGCTTACGCGACATTTTCATGAAAAACCCGATTTGGGCTATATCTCGGGTATATATGGACCGATATCGGAAATTTTCATTTTCCATATTTATGTAACCTAATTTCATTACCAGAACTACTTTTGAGCCCCAAAAAGTTGTTTTAGTTCGCTTACGCGGCATTTTCATGAAAACCCCGGTCTAGGCTATATCTCGGGTATATATCGACCGATATCGGAAATTTTCATTTTCCATATTTATGTAACCTAATTTCATTATGAGAACTGCTTTGAGCACAAAAAAGTTGTTTAAGTTCGCTTGCGCGACATTTTTATGAAAAACCCGATTTGGGCTATATCTCGGGTATATATGAACCGATATCGAAAATTTTCATTTTTCATATTTATATGACCCTATTTCATTACCAGAACTGATTTTGAGAACAAAAAAGTTGTTTAAGTTCGCTTACGCGACATTTTCATGAAAAACCCGATTTGGGCTATATCTCGGGTATATATGGACCGACATGGAAAATTTTCATTTCTCATATTTATATGACCCTATTTCATTACCAGAACTGCTTTTGAGCACAAAAAAGTTGTTTAAGTTCGCTTACGCGACATTTTCATGAAAAACCCGATTTGGGCTATATCTCGAGTATATATGGACCGACATCGGAAATTTTCATTTTCCATATTTATGTAACCTAATTTCAATACCAGAACTGCTTTTGACCACAAAAAAGTTGTTTAAGTTCGCTTACGCGGCTTTTTCATGAAAACCCCGGTCTAGGCTATATCTCGGGTATATATGGACCGATATCGGAAATTTTCATTTTCCATATTTATGTAACCTAATTTCAATACCAGAACTGCTTTTGACCACAAAAAAGTTGTTTAAGTTCGCTTACGCGGCATTTTCATGAAAACCCCGGTCTAGGCTATATCTCGGGTATATATGGACCGATATCGAAAATTTTCATTTTTCATATTCATATGACCCTATTTCCTTACCAGAACTGCTTTTGAGCACCAAAAAGTTGTTTTGGTTCGCTTACGCGACATTTTCATGAAAAACCAGGTTCGGGCTATATCTCGGGTATATATGGACCGATATCGGAAATTTTCATTTTCCATATTTATGTAACCTTATATAATTACCAGAACTGCTTTTGAGCAAAAAAAAGTTATTTAGCTTCACCTATGCGACATTTTCATTAAAAATCCGATTTGGGCTATATCTCGGGTATATATGGACCGATATCTGAAAAAAAAATTTTTTGTCTTTTAGTCACCATGCTTAATAAGTGTGTGAAGTTTGAAGCAAAACGAACAACTTTTGTTTTCAAAAATTTTCATACAAAACTGCAAAAAAAAATGGCTTTTTTCGGAATTTTGAATATATCTCAGCTATACGTGGACCGATATTACTGAATTTCAATAGCAAACCCATGAATCGATGGGGTAAAAGAATGGTGAAAGAAAAAAGTTTCTAAGTCTAATGGTTTTCTCAGAAACGGTATTTCAACAGCGGACAGACGGACAGACGGACATCGCTTAATCGACTTTTCCATTAATTCTGATTCAGAATATATATACTTTATAGGGTCGCAAAAAAAAACTGTAGAAATTACAAACGGAATCACAAACTTATATATACCCTTTACATTTTTGTGAAGGGTATAAAAACCTTTTGCTAACTAACTAGCTGCTATCTTTCCCTTATGGGAATTTACACACAAAGAACTTAGCAGCTAGTTAGTTAGCATAACGATTTTGATTATACATAAGGCCGTTAATGACCTGTAACTTTTTTTCATAATGTCGTTTTTATAAACTAGATCAATATTTATAGAAAAAATATTAATCTATTGATCGTTACTGTTCTTGAAAAAAAAAAAAACGATAAAAAGAACAAAATGTCCTTTGCAGATTTTATTAAAAAATAAAAACACCTATAGGTATTCCAAGACATCAATAACTTTTGATGATCCACTCGTATTCGATAGCAAATATATATTCTATGATAGGCCTTACCAATCCTAAGATATAGGTATCTATAGAGACTGTCGAAAAATGCAATCGTTGTTGGCAACGATTAAATAGATGAGAAATTTTTTACATGGCCTTCATGTGACTACGATAACGCCTCTTGGAATAATATTATGTAAAAATAAATTACTTTGTTCATACGTAATATACATAGGTATTCACACTTCTGTGGTTCCTCAACAAGCTAATTAGATATATGCCCAAAGTTCTAAATTATTAGCCCGATTCATTTAGATGCAGACTTAATTAAGATGTACATATGTAAAAACCTCTTAAGTATCTCGTAATATAATGTGATATTTATTTATTCATTATTGTAATACATATAGGTTAGGTTTGACAGGCTGCCAGCCATTGAAAAGCCAGCCCACTTGGATCCAATTCGTTTCCGTCATGTTGTAATATTTAACTTTACATACTTAAAAATATAGATATTTGGAAGGAATGAATAGTACCTAATAGGATATAAAACACATGCAGGTTTTCTTTGTGATGATATTAGATAAATAAATATGTATAATATACATACATATGCATATTGTACATACGCACGTGTATGTACATAAATATCCTTTTAACCCCGTCTTAAAAACAATTTTTAAATTTTGGTACTATTCCAAAATATATGTACATACAAAGAACGAAAACGCATTTAGCATAAAAAACAAAAGTCCCCAAGTGCGTGCTTGACATCTTTGTGTAAAGATCCAAGAAAATTAAAAGTAACAAATATTAAAGTTTATACATGAAATTGAGGTTATGTCAAGCCGGAAGATTTACATACAAAATATTAGTTTTTATTAATACAGTAAATTCTATTTAAAATAAAATTATCACCGCATGTCTTTTACCATACGGCTAAAAATACTACCAAAAATGTATACATACATACATACATATAAAGTGAATCTTTTGCTTACCTTTTTTTTTGTTAAATAAAGCACTTCAAGTTATTGCTTTTCAATATAAATTTTTATGGAAAACACTAAAAGTACTAGATAACTTATTTTTACATAGATTTTTCCAAAATCTTTGCTACTTCGTTCTATTTCTCAAAATCCTCAAAACGCAACGTCGTGACCACAGTTTTCTTTTTTTCTTGTTACGCTTAATTTATAAATTCATATATTCTCTTCCTACGATTTCGTTACCTCTTTTTAAACGAATAATATTAAAGTTTTGTCTAAATTAAAGTTTTTATTTTTGGCGTTACTTTTTCAGCTTTATTCCCCTTTACTTCTCTTAAGTGTTTTATTTGATAGTTGAATCTTTCGTCGCCTTTTTTCGTATGAATTCGTCTGCTGCTTCTTCTTTTTTTTTTCTAAAACAACTTCTGCAAATGTTGCGTTTCTTGGTATGGCAAAAAAAAAAATTTTTGTATGGAATTAATTAATCCCTTTGTAAATTTGCTACTCTTCTATAATGTGTTACTTAACACAAATTTTAATTTATTTAAATCACAGTTAAATTTTTCTACAATATAATGAAATATCTTCAGTGCAGTTTTCTATTATCTTTACGCGAAATAATAATTGCAGTTTATAGCATTGAAATTGAACAAGTGTTGGTTTTAAAGTGAACGAACCTCTTTTTTGTCTTTTCTACTGTTTTCCATCCAATCGTAATGTATTCCCTCTTCGTGTATTTTATGCGTAAAAATATAGCTATCTCTTTCCTCAATAGATAATAATTCTCTTTCTGCCTTATAACTGCTCAACAGCTGAATAATAATATTCTGAAATTATGCCGATTTCATAAACATACACAAGGTACATTAGTTGCGTTCGTTCATTTACCCTACAGTTACACCATCAAATTTATTTTCAATTCAGTATCAAGTTTTTTACACATACTGCTTGTCAAAACTTAAGAAAATTGAAAGCTGTGACGTAGGCTGCACGCAATTTCAAAGCAATTTTTTTTCAAGATGCCGGCGTCAAAAAAACAATTAAATATAATGCTTCCTTATAAATAAAAAAATTTATTTATAATAATCAGCACAAATTTAATTTATTTTCTAATAAATTAACACAAAAAACTATGGCGGCAGAATTTGTAAACACAAAAATGAAAAATTTGTTCACTAAAATAGCTATCAGCTGTTTTCTTGAACACAGAGTTGGAAAGCAAATTTGAAAGCAAATTCGTATCAAATTCGCACCAAGTTTTAAAAGTATGAATGTATTAGTAAAAAAGTGAGAATGTATTAAAACTTGAAAGGCAAAACTTGGTCGTGTAACCCCCAAGTTAAATACAATAGTCAATATTCTATTTTGCTGCTACAAGTAATAAATAGCGTATGTTGTAATACGAATAGCGTAATATGAAGGATATTTATATGTTAATATAAATTATGTTGATTTATACTGTCTAAAATTTACAAACGATTTTGTATAACATGTTTACGAATGCGCTATCAATATCTAACAGCCAATATCATCTTTGTATTAACAAGAAACCGCTATTATAAAACGATGTTATTCTCAAGAAACATTTGTTGTTATATACTTGTTAGTGAATGTTCTAAAATACTTTGTATTCAACATAATGAATTTAATCTAGTATTTATTGTTTAATAAGTTTTTGTGTAAATGAAATTTTCTTCACTTCAAATAAACCTTTCAACATTATTATACCTTTTTATCATATAAAGCGGTTTTAATTACAATAGGTTATGGGCCCAGGACCCGTAAAGAAATAATAAAGAGGTGCTGAAGTCGTATGAGTAATCATTAGTTGAAAAATATCAACAATTAGCAAGAATCATGAATTCTGGTGGAGGACGGATACCATTGTTGAATGGTACAAATTATGGGACATGGAAGGCTCAAATGGAAGCGGTGTTACACAAAAACATATTGCTGAACATTGTGTTGGGAAAAGAAGTTGCCGTAGAGATAAGAGATCTGCCAGAGAATCCAAGTGAAGCGCAAGTCCGTGAGCATGAGCGGAATGTACAGGCTCTTCAACAATATTTGGATAAAGATATGGACGCAAGGGCTGAAATTTTGATGGCTGTTGAAACAAATATCGTGACAATGGTAAAACATATAAAGAGGTCGCAAGAGATCTGGAAATATTTGGAGGATACTTTTGACCGTAAGTCAGTAATTAAGAAGATTGAATGTTACCGTAAGTTGCTGAAATGAAAATGTCTGAGAACCAGTCTATATCCCAATTTTTGATCGATTTTGATGTTTGTGTTTCGTATTTTACTGAAATGGGAATTCAAATTGATGAAGATTTTTTTGCTGTTGTTATGCTGGATGCTTTGCCTGATCGTTTTTCAGCTATTAAAGCTGCTGTAGATACAGCAAATGAATTTCCGAAAGTATCTGTCTTAAAATCAAGATTGTTAGAGATTGCTGACAAAGATGAACATGATGTAAGTAGTTCTGCATTCAAAACAAAATTTTATAAAAAGATGCCAGTTGATCAATATAAAAAGATAAAAGATGAAGGTATGGTAAAAAATAAATTTATTTATAAATGTTTCCGATGTGGAAGAAAAGGCCATAAAGCCAAAGATTGCAGGATTTTTTCTGAAAATACTAAATATGTTGAAGAAAATATAGAGAATAGATTTTTAAACGAGGTCTCTATAATATTGACAGGGACAAATTTTACTGTAAGTTCACAAGAAACTTGGTTGATTGATAGTGGGGCATCATCACACATGTGCACACAAAGTTCAATGTTTGAACGTATGAATTCGCAATTCAGTGGAAAGGTCAGGTTAGCCGATAATAAAGAACTTAATATCAGAGGCATTGGCAAAGTAAAAATAGTTGTCAATGTGAATGGCAGAGAGCAAAAACTAAGTCTAGATAACACTTTGTATGTACCTGATTTAAAATGTAATCTTATTTCTACCAGCAAATTGACTGATAATGGTTGTACAGTTGTGATGAAAGGATCAAAAGTAGTTGTTTACAAAGAGGGCAAGGAGATAATGCAAGGTTTTAAATCAGAAAATCTTTATTTTGTAAAATTGTTTCATAAACAACATTTGAAAGAAAGGCTACATTATTCTGAAACACAATTGTGGCATAAGAGATACGGCCATATTAACTTAAACCAAATGAAAGAGTTAGAAAACAATAAAATGGTGAATGGATTACCTAAAATAAAAGATTTAGAAACTGATTGCATTTCATGTATTCGAGGGAAACAGACTCGTTTACCTTTCTCCAAGAAAACCGAAAAATCAACTTCTGAAATTCTAGCTTTTATTCACACTGATCTTTGTGGTCCAATGAGGACTGAATCTCTTGGTGGCAGTTTGTATTTTGCTACATTTATAGATGATTTTTCTCGAAAAGTTTTTGTTTATTTTATTAGACGAAAGAGTCAATATTTAGAAAAATTCATCGAATTTAAAGAAATGGTGGAAAAGCAAACAGGAAACAAAATCAAAATGCTAAGAAGCGATAATGGGGCGGAATTAGTTAGTGAGAGTTTTTCAAAATTTTTAAAAGATAATGGAATTAGAAGGCAGCTGACTACAACTTACACCCCACAGCAGAATGGAATTGCAGAAAGAATGAATAGAACGCTAGTGGAGATGGCGCGCTGTCTAATGTTAGAAGCAGGTTTACCTGAGAGTTTGTGGTCTGAATTGGTATATACATCCGCATATATTAGAAATCGATGTCCAACGAAGCTTAATGGTACTAAAACGCCTGAAGAATTATGGACGGGGAGAAAACCTGTCATTAAACATTTCAGAAACATTGGTTGTATATCATTTGTGTTAGATAAGACACTCAAAAGATCGAAGTGGGATGCTAGAAGTAATGAACATATTCTTGTGGGATATTCTGAAGAATCAAAAGCTTACAGATTGTGGAAAGCAGGAACAAAACAAATTATTATAAGTAGAGATGTAAAATGTATAGAAACTAAAATGTACAGTTCTACGAAAGGAAATGAAAATTCAAATTTTTATGAATTTCTACCAAGAGAAGAGACAAAACAACAAATTGATGTATCTAATATTCATGATCCAATAAAGCCGGCAATTGAAACTAATGAAGAAGCAGTTGAAGAACCATTTGCTAAAATTAGTAGTCTTGAAAGATCATCAAATGATACAATTAAAAGTAGATTGCGATCACGAAAAAAGAAAGAAATAACGCAAACAGTAAAAGAGCACATATTAGATCCTAGAACTGTATCAGAAGCGAAATCCTCTGATCATGCAAAAGAATGGGTTAGAGCAATGAAAGATGAATACAGATCATTAGTTAAGAATAATACTTGGACTTTGACAGACCTGCCCAGTGGACGAAAAGTTATAGGTTGCAAATGGGTATTTAAATCGAAAATCTTGCCGGATGGAAGTATTGAAAGGTATAAAGCAAGATTAGTGGCAAAAGGTTATTCTCAAAAGTTTGGATTAGATTATGTAGATACCTTTGCTCCAGTGGTTCGTCAAACATCACTAAGACTGTTATATGCTTTAGCTGTTGAAAATGATTTGAGTTTACGCCAGTTAGATGTCTCTACCGCTTTCCTGAACGGAAATTTAGAAGAAGATATATATATGGCCCAACCAGAAGGATTTATTAACGAGTCATTAGAAGGGAAAGTTTGCAAATTGAATAAAGCGATATATGGTTTAAAGCAAGCTGGAAGACAGTGGTTCAAGAAAATTGATTCATTTTTGAAAGATTTTGGATTAAAGCAATCAAAGTATGATCAATGTATATATTATGGCAATAAAAATGGAAAAACGTTTATAATCGCATTATATGTTGATGATATTATAGTTGCATCAAATGATGACAGTTTAACGGAAAAACTGGTGACTAAGTTGAAAGAGAATTTTGACATACACGATATGGGTGTTCCAAGACATTGTATTGGGCTCGAAGTAGAGGTAAAACATGAAGAGATATCGATTTCGCAGCCAGGATATATACATAATTTGGTAAGGAAATATGAATTGGAAAAATGCAAGCCTGTTAAAATTCCAATGCAAGTCGGTATTAAATTAGAAAATGAACCAGCAATTCCGGGAGAAGCGGTAAAAGTGGATGAAAAGTTGTATCAAGAAATTATTGGATCTTTACTTTATTTATCTTTGTACAGCAGACCAGATATATGTAGCTTGTGCTGTAAATATATTATCGCAATTTTCTAAAGATCCTCGCAAGCAACATTTAAATTCTGCATTGCATATTATAAAATATTTGAATTACACTAAGAACTCTAAGTTAACATATAAGAAAAATGGTTTGCCATTTCGTGGCTTTTGTGATGCAAATTGGGCTCAAGATGTTAATACTAGAAAATCACAATCAGGATATTGTTTTTTACTCGCAGGTGGTCTTGTTTCCTGGAAGTCAAAGAAGCAAAAAGTAGTAGCAACTTCAAGTGCAGAGGCAGAATATGTGGCTTTAACAGAAGCAAGTAAGGAAGCTGCATACTTGGGTTATATTTTGGAAGAGCTCGGATTTTTTGGTCACAGTCCTGTGGTAATTAATACAGATTCACAGAGTGCGCAGAAGATGGCAGAATTTGGTTCAAATCATGCCCGTACAAAACACATTCATTACAAGTATCACTATGTGAGAGATGCAATTGAACAAAATATTATAAAATTAAAATATTTATCTACTGATAAAATGTTAGCTGATGTTTTGACAAAACCTGTGCCTAAATATAAACACTTATTTTGTTGTAATAATTTTGGAATTGTAAATTCATAATGTTGAGGAGGAATGTTGTTATATACTTGTTAGTGAATGTTCTAAAATACTTTGTATTCAACATAATGAATTTAATCTAGTATTTATTGTTTAATAAGTTTTTGTGTAAATGAAATTTTCTTCACTTCAAATAAACCTTTCAACATTATTATACCTTTTTATCATATAAAGCGGTTTTAATTACAATAACATTTCATTGATGTTTTGAATTTCTGACATACATCTAACTTGAAACGCAGTTAAATCTTGCTACCTAAATAGCTGTATGTTAAAGGCAGCGTACACGTAATGATATTAGAGTTATAACTTCTCATAGTAAAAATATATAAATGGCGAAAAACAACTGCAAATTGCAGGCTGTTGTCAATATAAGTTATAACAGAGTTTCCAAATGAAATGTTTTAACAACCAAGTTATATGTTAGGTTAGGTTGTACAGGCCGCCAGTTTCATGAAACCAGCCCACTTGGGTCCTTTTGGTTGTGTTGCCTGAACCAAGTTATAACTTTAACCAAACTTCAACAAGAGCGGTCCACATTTAACTTTAAAATGCCAAATAAACCACACAAACTGCTTGCCAAACATGTCAAAATTTTAGGTTCGTACAAACATTTCTGTTCGTTTGTGAGGGTGTTTGCTAGTTTAAAGCATGTTTGCACGAAAATCAAAAATGAAATTTTTGCAGAGTGAGGTGGTGGAAGAAGAAGCATATAGAGGAATCAATAAATTTTTTTTTTTTTGTAATATGTTTAGAAATAATAATTTTTATTGTAGAAATTAAAAAATAAAGATTAGAAAACAGAATATCATGAAATAGAGGGTAAAAAAATTTGTATCCTGCTAACTTCATATGGCTGAAACACAATGGCTGTCTACTCTCATTGGGCAATAACAGACGAGAACAATCGCTCTGCAGCTTGTTGGCGAACGGGGGGATCAAATTGATATTTTGTCGGCATAACTTTTTCAACCAGCTTTATGCCAGCACAAGCAAAACAAACCAATACAAATACAAGCCAAGCAATAAAATGCATGGTGCAATTATTAGGTTGCAGCATTAGAGTTGCTGTACTAGATACATAATATTTTGTTTGTGTAAAAATTACACCATACTGTCAAAAACATGTTTACAAAACAAAGGAAAATGAAGAAGAAAAGTATATATAAAGAAAATTAATTGTGTGTTATTATTATTTTCATAAATTGTTTTTAACGCATTTTAACTAAGCGAATTTATATAGGTGAATGCAAGCGGGAAGGCAAATTCAGTACTATGTAATTTGTTATTGTAAAACATAGCGTGAATGTCAAAATCTAAATCCACGTTGTCTCCACGTGCAATAGGCTTGGAAATAATTATGTTCTCAGCTGTCAAATTCTATTGCCAACACTATATGTTGACGTGTGGACCGCAAAAACATTGCAAAATAATTGTTAACACTTTTTTTGAAGAAATATGTTCAAGAAGAAATAATCTTCAACATTTGTTGTTCGTATCTAGTGTTATGTATCAAGTGAATATTTATTGCATTATAAATATAATATAAATTATAAAAATTTTACTATAGTTTTATTTATTTATTTCAAACATAATATTTTAAACTTAAAATAAAGTAATTTTAATGTATAATAACAATAAATTTTCTTTGTTTCTATTTTCCGAATTGACATTATATTATTATTGTTATTAGTATATTGGACATGTAAGTACATCTTTACGCTTTCGTACTACCAAAAAAATTCGGTGCGAAATTGTTAAATTTATGTCCAATACACAATACGTATTCCACACCTAAGAACATAAGCTTAAACATGAACATATTTTTGCTGTTATTCTGCCGACGTTATTGCTTAGTTCGAATATAAATATTGCAAGTGGAGACGTGCAGTTAACTTGAAGTTAGAGTAACACCCAATTTTCACGATGATTTTATCAAACGTCTTAAAGTCATGTCTTTCATATTTGTGGGCAAATTTGATGGAAATGAAAGCGGGGTAAATAAAAAGAAACGAACTCTGTTTTTCGTGTTTTTTTCCTAATTCTTTTTTGTTATCATTTGTAATATTGTTATTTTTTAATTTACCTTCGTTCGGCAAGATTACTACATCGATACTAACAAAAGGATAAAAAGAGACAAACGATATTATTTTGCAACTACAATTGAAAAAAAGAATGTCTTAAAAAACATGGTGAAAATGTTACATGATTTTGGTAAGATCAGACAGGGCGGCTTTTTATCAATTTTCGAATTCCGAACTTTTTAACAATTTTCGTTAGCTGTCTTGTCCATACACAAACACTTTTTTCGGCAGTTCTTGAGCTTTCTCTACCTTTTATTTCATACAATTTACATCGTATTTACACATACACATGCACACATGAGAGAAAAGTAAAGAATTGCCGAGTACCGGCAATTCTTTTTCCCTTCTTATTCCCCTCACTGAAAGCTTCTATAAAGTCAAGAATTGCTCAACTAAAGTTACTATGTCTGACCTGGTACTTAGCGTTAAAGCTAGTGTTTTCATGTCAGGAGGAAACCGCTCTTGATGTAAAGTGCGGTCTCCACCTGACTTGAAAACACTAACTTTAACGCTAACTTCAAGTTAAAGTTAAATGTGGACCGCTCATGTTGAAGTTAGGTTAAAGTTATAACTGGGTTGTTAAAACATTTCATTTGGAAACTCTGTTATAACTTAAATTGACAACAGCCTGCTATTTGTAGTTGTTTTTCGCCATTTTTATTGTTTTACTATGAAAAGTTATAGCTCTAACATCACTACGCCGACTTTAACAGATAGATATTTAAACAGCAAGTTTTAACTTCATATTTTAACTGCGTTTCAAGTTAGGTGTAGACTGCATGTAACATGTAGTTTACTTAGTGCGCTTTTACATTTATACAGACAATGGGCAGACATTTTTTCATTTCTCTTCTGGTCTTGCCTAAACCTTTTACATTTAAGAAATTAATAGACAGACGGAAACTTTTCGTTTCTCTTTTGGTGCCGTGGTTTTTTAAGCACAGCTAGTGTGCTTATATGAAGTTGAGAGCATAAAAAATGCGAAAAGTTAAAATGAAAAAGAAAAATGTCTACAAATGTCTAGTACAGAGAGTTGTGTACTACACACTCTCCCCCACCAACAATTTTCGTTACAGCACCCACAAATTTCGTCTGTCTAAATGTAAACGCGCATACAAACAATATACAATTTTCTTGATTCACCATGTGAACTTTTTCGTCCACCACCTCCCATCCACTATGTTTCCACGAAAATCAAAAATTTTTGATTTTCGTGATTTTCTCATTCGAGATTTCAAGTCAAATCTGGTAGATTTTGAAAATATTTCCCATACAAATTGAAATCTACCTTATGAGTAAATTTTGACGAAATCTACTCTGTGCCAAGTGATGCAACCGCGTTTTTGTTCAAAAAGTACTTAAAAATACTACGCTGCAACAAAACTTACTTTTTAATGTGGTGTATGCGGTCTCTGGTCAACCAAAATATATACTTTATTGTGGTGTATTCAGTCTCTGATATAATTCTTTTGTAAAACACCCATGCATAAATTATTTTTGTGAAAATTAAATCTTGCTAGGTGTAAAAAAAACGGTGGTGTAACGCTGCCATTACACAAGAAAGTACTTTCATGAAGATTCTCTATACGTATTACAAATAAAAATTTCAATGAAATAGACGACTTTTATGAAAATTTCTTGTTCGTCTACACAACAAAGTGAAAGTTCATTTTAAAAATGTCGCCGAGGCAAAAAGTTGCAAAATTTGCCTTTGCTTCTCTCCACTCTTATATTGTTTGCTTACTAATCAGAGTTGTCGAACTTATTACATATACAAATTTATGAGGCAACAGTTGAAAAAAGTTATAAATTTTTCATTATAAATTTTTCTATCATATTATTTTTATAGAAATAATTTAATTATTTTGTTTATGTGTTTAATATACAATATAAGGGGAAAATATTATAATTATTTGCATATACATGCAAAAGAAGTTAATATTATATTTATTATTTTACTACAATACTGCAACAGTGCTTAGAATTTGTCATTTTACTTTCAGAAAACGTCAAAAAATTTTTTTCATGAAATTTTTGATGAAAGTTGAGTGGAAAGTAAACAATATGTTAGTGTGTTAGTAAAAAAGTGTGAGTGTATTGCAACTTTCATGAAATTACTTTCCTGTCTAAACGGTAGGTAAACGATATAGATTTCGTTGTAGATTTTAATTCAAATCTACTAGATTCTGAGGTGGTGTAAATGCGCTAGTAGGACACCAAGGAACACCCAAGGTGCATTAACGTATACACGGTGGCAGTACTATGGCATGTGACAATTTTTTGCTACTGGCAATATAGTAAGCCATTTACGTCAAATGTATTGTTTACATTTTTGAAAGTAAATTTAGTGTTTTATTCTGAACTAAACATATACAATTTATTTTTGAATGTATAAATAATTCAAATAAATATAATTTATAATTATGAAAAGGTACATTTATAGTTTATTATTGTGAAAATAGTTACAAATATTTTTGACAGCTCGACCACACAGGCAATCTGCTGTGTCTTAATACTAGCAATAACGCCGGCAGAATTAAGTCATCAAATTGCTAATGTTCAACGCTGTACTTTTATTTGGCAAACATGCAAATCTCTTAAAACATAATTTAAGATATTTTGGCGAAGAAGGTTGCGCATGTTTTAATTAATTGTTTTATGTTTGTTATTCTTTTAAAAATGAGTGCTTTAAATACATCAATCTCTGAGCACTCCATTTCTTTTTTTATGAACTCAAAAATGTAAATAATTACATTTTTTCTGTTGATAAAATCACTTTTTATAATCAATGTACATTTGTTTATATATTTAAACGTATGTTTGTATGTTTGTTCATAAACATCAGTGATGATAAGTGAATTTTGACAGCTTATGTTCAAAGATAATTGCTCAGCAATATCTTCTAGCAATAATTGCTGAACGTGTATTTACAGCCAGTTTACCAATTTCGAAAGAAAATGAATGCGAAAGAAAGCCAGTCACTCACATTCGAATCAATTTGGGTTTGTCTATCTCACTACTATTCGTTCGCATATTATTATGTCTTTTCATTGAGTTTTGACACATCGTTCGCATAGAAAAAAGTTAGACGAACCCAAATCAGTTTTCTTTCGCTTAGATTGCGAACGCAAGCAGGCTGTCGAGATTGGTAAACTGGCTGTTAAACACATATTCGTGCGGTCTACACGCAAATATCTTGTGTCGGCAACCGATTTTGGCAGTTACCACGGCAATAATTGCCAATCAGATTGCCCGTGTGGATGGGTAGTGATAAACATAGCCTACCACATGCCTGTTTTTGTTGTATTTTTGTAATTTTGCTCTAGTGCTGCCATCGTGTATACGTTAACTTAATGTTTACACACGCAAGTGCAAGTGCAAAAAACCCAATACATTACCATTTTTTTACTAATACATACACACACCTGCAAGTAGTAGCCTCACTTGCAACTGATTTTGGTTGGCAGTGATTTTTTCACTTGCATGCAAGCAGAAACAAACAGTGTTGCCCATAGATATTTCATTTTGACTTTAATAGGTATTTTTCAAGGAAAAATTTTTAAAATTTTAATATTTTTAGTTATATGCCGAAAACATAATATAAAAACACAAAAATAAATAAACAATCGTGCAAATTGCAAGTGTTTTTATTATTTTTTTCGATGTATTGGTTGTTAATATGTACACGCTACTTGTAACAAGTTACTTGCACGTGTAAACTTAGTGTAATGCACCTTGTGAACACCGAAGCAGAAATTTCATGTGTACACAGGGACTTTAAAATATTGTGATGGCACAGTTTTAATAAAATATTGGAAAGAGACAAATATATAAAGTTTCAAATTCAGCACGTGATTTGTATTCAGCACAAGAAAATTTTGCGAATAGCTAGTGCTCATCGTCTTTTCTGTCTTTTCCGGCCATTACAACAGTCGTCAGCTTTGCCGCTCGTGTTAAAAAGGAGAAATTAAGTTGTGCTAATAGAAGTGCATAGAGAAATTTGTTATAATTGTTTAAGAATTTAGTCTCAGAAAATAATGGCTGATAATAAAAATCAAGATTGTGAAATGAATGGCGAAGATTTTTCTCAGGACGTCAGCGCTAATGAAAAAGAAAATGGTGGAACTGCCGGTAACACTAATGGAAATGCCAACGATACAAATGCTCGTGATGATGACAGGTATTTGAACAATTTTCTAGTATTGAATTTTTTATACCCTATGAATTTGAGTCAAAATTAACTTCCGAGACTTGTTACGTAAATAAAGTATTTTAAAGCCTCGTTAGGAAAAGATTGAGTTATAACATGTTTACATGAAAACCACTTAAATACGGAATTTCATATTAAGTCCAGGATATTTTTCTTTGGCTTTTCCCTTAACTGATTCAAAATGTATGTTTTAGTTGTGGTATATGTTTTTCTTCCTGTTTTTACGTCTGGGTGTACAACTGTACTTTTTGTCCAAGAGTGCCATCTATTTCGACACGTTTTTACTTTTATTACCTCAGCGAAATATTGCGCTTTTTATGTTTATATTTGTATATGTAAATATTTTCTAATATCGATATTTTTAGGAATTTGTCAGTCTTCATAAATCATACTTATTCAAATGTGAGGTTAAGTTTCTTTTCATAAGAACGCATGTTTATTTTTTTATTCTGCTTTGTTTTGCAAATTACCCTTTTCATTTGATTTCCTAAGTTTATTCTGGTTCTGCTTGTTTTTCTTAAATTTTGCTTATGGGTTTTCAATTCTTCAAAATGGCGGAGCGTTTTTTTTGTGATCACTTTTTTTTTTTTTTTTGTTTGCTTTATTACCGTCTGTGTGCCGGCCGCCGTCTTTCATGAAGCGTGTGTGTGTGTGTGTTTAAATGTGCTTATATTGTATATGTATGCATATGATACGACAAAGAGAAAAATGTCTGCATAGACCATTTTTTGAAATTATGAATTCGTATAATTTTCTTAATTTACCTAAGGAGCAAATCTAGCTTAAGCACGCAGCTCCAAATGAAGAAATTACATAGTCTAATAGAGAATTGAGATATAAAATAAATTTAATTTGCGACTTCAGATCTTGTTTTTTTTTTTTATAATAATGAACAATCAGCCCAGTTTATGCACACTATAAAAAAGTTATTTTGTGGTAAGAAAATTAAAAATTAGAAGTGTAAAGGGCCGGTCATTTGACCGTCACTGTTCTTGTAGGGTAGTTATGGTCCTTCGAAATTTTGATATTGGAAATTTCGCAATAAAAATTGCATTTTTTTTTAACACGGCCATGAAAAGGAACACAAAACGTGCCGTTGTTTACCTGTTGACAGAGTAAAAAAAAATGTTGGAAAATTATGGCGTAGTAGGTATAAGTGCACTACGCCGTTTAAAAATCGGAATCAAAAGGTTTTAACAGCATACCCCAACTGCAGATCCATGTCCAGAATAGACGGGCTCTTAAGAGTTCAGGCTCTGATACACTATCCTCCACGATCATACGATCTGCTAAATTTAACACGAGTGCTGAAAAAGTACTAAAAATGCAACTGTATGATGGGAGATTTTGACAAATCGTGCGATTTAAAATATTTATGAACATATTCACTACCCGTCCACACGGGCAATCTGATTGGCAATAGCCGTGGCAGCTGCAAAATTGATTCTTGACACAAGATATTTGCGGTTGGATCGCACGAATATGTGTTCAAAGACATATACAGCAATTATAGCTGGAACATAACATAGTGTCTACTAAACATCTGCATTGTTACACTCCAAGCAGACAAGTTTTTGAAATTTCAAATACTTGTAGATATTTTTGAGTTTTTCATCGTTTCTTGTACTAAGGGTTCTTGTATTTTTTTTTGCATAAAGTGAATGCGTATGAATGAAAGGGATTATGAAAATAACATAATCGTTTTACTTTGCTTGAGACAATAAACCACAACACAATTATTATAGCTCTCAATGCTTTACAAATTGTACTTTGACCACGCAGTTGAAACTTTGGCACAAAAAAAAAAGTCCAATAATTGCTGCACGCGTTGGAGAACTATAAGTGCATGTGCGTATGCGTGTATTTATGCTGGCACGTGTACAAACCAGAGGCTGACGCAAATATCATTTAAGTATTTATAGAAAATAATAATTTTAAAATGCGCACAATATCTTTGTTTTGTTTTTTTAATTGAAGTGTCAGTTTATTTTGTACAGTGAAATATTTTTGGTACGGGTTGGGAAAAACCATAGTTGCATCACTGCTAGATTTTCATTAGTAGATTTCATTTTGTAAATCTGGTAAAAAAAACAACTAGATTTAGCTCGAAGTCTAGTTATTAGTAGACTTCGAGACAATAAACATTGGCTGCTTTTTTTTTTTTTTTTTTTTTTTACAAATTTTCACTAAAAATAGTTTCCATATTAAGTTAATATTGTTTTAAAATCTAAATTGATTGCAAAAATGTTTGTTATCTGCAAATAATTCTCAAAATTGTTTTTATGTGCCTCTATTCTATTTTGCATACATATTAATCAACATTTTTATAAAAATTAAAATAGATAAAATATTTTTTCCATATATTTTACACAAAAGTTTGTAGATAAAATTTTAAGTTTGTGTGGTCAAATGATATCTGTGATGAATGTGCTTCATTACCTGTGCCATATTTTAATATGCATATTAATGTACATATTTATGAAAATGATAATAAATAAAATGACGCACTTGCTAATATGTGTTTTAACCCTTTATTAAATAAAATCATGATTCAAGCACCAATTAGAGAAAAATCGTACATATTTTATAATAATAAATTTTTATGCAAAGCATATGCGTTTTTTGCGAATAGGTAATGGGTATACCCAATAATGAAATTTGAAGATAAGTACTTTATTTATCAGTACTGATTGTCATTCTCTGGTACAAAAATTTATTTGTCTAACTAACAAAAACTTACAAAAACAAAATAATGCATTCGTTGAAATGTGCATTTGTATGTTTTATTATATACTTACTTTTTTCTAACTTTTCAAAAACACCACACTTTGTAAAGCACTTAATCCTCAAAAATTTACACTCAAGCACATGTTTAGTGTCTACAACCTGCGTTGTCAACTTTGAAATTTCAAAACGCACCAAAATGAGAAATTACGTGTTATTTCATAAACGCGCCGAATTTTGAATTCTTTCCATTCATTTTTAAAAACCTATTTTGTATTTTAAGGAGTGCAGTATTTGTATATTACAACACGGTAATAAAGCAGCTTTTTAAGCGACTATTATATAAACTGGGTCTGATATCACCGCCTGATGGCATGCCAGCCATCAAATTCGTTCAATAGCTAGGATTCGTGTCCGTCAAACTTGTCCTCTAGTACGACTCTGTTAGTTTTATTAAGATAATGTTACCTTTACAATAATTATAACGTTATTTTTCAAATTTATTATTAAAGTAAATAACACCCGATATGTTTTTAACAATGTATATGTCATTTGCTTTGCGAACAATTCAGTGGCCGTTTTTGGGCTTTGTAAGTAGTCGGCTTGAAGAACTTTATGCAATAACATTTTAGTGTTTTAAATGATTATTTTTTATATTAATAAAAAGCATAGACAAAGTCAGACGTTAATGCACATGCACGTGAGCAAATTTTAAAAGCCGTCTGTAAAAAATGAAAAATTTTGACAGACATGAAAAAATACATAAGGAATTAAATTTTAAGAAACACGTAAAAACATATCGTAAAAACTTATTGCCTTAAGCAATATCATTTAGTTATATTTGCTGTCGACCGAAATCAGCTGTTACGTGCAAACGTTTTGGAAAAACTTTAGTTTATTAAATAACTTGGTAATTTCTCAATTACCAAAACCGTATCAAACTCTCGAGCCATCATAAATACGACCTTTACTGTTCATATACGTTTTGTTGTAATATTTGACAAACTAGGTTTGGTCGCTTAATAGCAAAACACTCTTAAAATCAGCAAATTTTATGAAACGAAATGTTTCGCTTTCTTTGAAGAGAGTGTATAATATACACAGCATGAAGATTGCCTTACTTTGTGCATATAAGATGGCACGTTTTCACCGAAAATTTAACGTAAACATTTTGAAAACAGTAGAATTTGATTTTGTGCCACCGAAATTTAAAAAACGCACCGAAAGTTTAAAAAAGCGCAATCTGCACCAACTAAAGAATTTTTCGCACAAATAATTTTAAAAAGCACCAAAAACGGTGCGAAACGTACAGAATTGACAACGCTGAATAAAATATCCTTTAAATGGCTCCTACGGCTCTGATGAAAGGCCGTTACTCATACTTTTCGGTGACGCGTGGGATATCTGATTTCGGGAACTGTTTTTTGGCTTATTTGCATAAGTCCCAAACTTCACGAGACTCTAAACAGAAAAATCGCATGATCTCATATCGTACGACATTGATGGCCGCCAGTTAGCATCAGAATTTCTTGAAATAATTAGTTCTGAAAATTGTAGCAGCAATAAGTCGATTGTTTCATACGTGGTGTACCGGGTGGCGCCATGTTTCTGAAAACAAATATCGTCGACATCCATGACATACAGTATATGACACGAGAAATCATGTTCCTGTAACGGGTGCCAATCACAGTCATTGCAATTTTAACATCAACTTCGTAAAAGTGTAGGCTAATATCATTTCGTCTACTGAAAATTCGTTGGTGCTTTTATTTCTTACGGATTGCATGAGTATATAGGGTAAGTCTACCAGTGGTCGACAGTTTAAGACTTTTGATTTTTTTTTTTAAATAACGTTGTGGCATATGTGATATTACTACTGAATTGAAGATTAATTATTCCGTTCCGTTAATTTTTCTTCTTTGAGTTTAACCAAGTTATAATTTCTTAGCTTTTTATAAAAATTTAAAAAAAGCGCGTATGCTAATAGTCGGCACCAATTTTCAAGTTTTCGGCATGTTATGTACCTATTGTCGGTGTATAATTTTTCATTGAAGAAAGAGCAGACATTTATTAAATACACGAGTACTAGTATATAGTATAAAAAAGTGAAGGCGTTTATATCTTCAACAACTAGCTTATTTTATACTACATTTACACCAACTCAAAATCTAGTAGATTTGAATTAAAATCTACAACGAAATCTATATCGTTTACACCACCATTTTTTGACATCTAGAGCAAGATTTCATTTTCACAAAAATAATTTATGCACGCGGGTTTGACAAAACAATTTTATTAGAGACCGAGTACATCAACATTAAAGTGTATATTTATGTTGTCCAGAGACTGCATACACCACATTAAAGTGTAATTTTTGTTTCAGCGTAGTATTTTTAAGTTCTTTTTGAAGAAAATCACGGTTGCATCACTTGGTACTGAGTAGATTTCAGGAGATTTCATCGAAATCTCAAAGTAGATTTCATTTTATATGGGAAATCTCAAAATCTGCTAGATTTGGGTTGAAATCTCGAATGAGCAGATTTCGTTTTGATGTATATAGGCTATTACGGTGTTCAATCACTTTGTGAAATCCTTTTGAAAATATACCATTAATAATTCCCAGTATCGGCTCTTAACTTTTCTCCTGTTTCGACCAATCCACGAAATCCAAAAAAGCCATACTTTCGGAAACCATTCTTAATCGTATTCTCCATGTTAATATCAGAGAGAACCATGTGAATTAGTGGGCAAGAGGTCTATTCTGATAGAGGATTGCTGTAACTTTTAGGGTCAGTTTGCCATTTTCTGACGGTTTTTCCATTCTGGTTTTACGGACATAAAACGCTTACATCGGTCAGTTTTATTAAGAAGTTAAGTTTGGAGTCTGTGCATATTATATAATCCGATTATTGTCCAATGTCATATGACCCTTCTGACCCTCTACAAACAATATAACCAGCTCCTCAATGTACAACAGTTCTGTACACAATTTGAGTTTAAGGAGGGAGTTAACGGGTGTTCCGAAATATTAAAAACATTGAGATAAACCAATGCTGCTTATTTTGCCATATATATCGATGTGCTGTACTTGGGTTAAACTCTTACATCCGACCCTCGGTTTGGTTCTGAACTGGACCGGTGGTATGTAGATCTTCTGAGGCACAAATCGCACTCAGGTAACACAACTGGAATAATTGGGAACCAAGTGGGATAGATTTTTAAATGGCTGGCAACCTGTCAAAACTATACTAGCCTAACGTATTGTTTTCAGTGAGGAATCCGCCAGTTCGCTAAATAATTTTTAGATACTGTCCTCTTATTACAGCTCTTTCTTTATTTATTCCATGTGCTTCTATAAAGGGTAAGTTTGGATGCCGTTTTATATAACTGGAAAACTACTTTTTCCCTACAGACGTTTGAAGGTGGTGCGCTTTGTTTATCTTTGATAAACGTCTGAACTATTAATTTCATTTTCATTTTATTCAATTAAATGTAATACAAGTAGCCAACATGGCCAATATATATTACAGTAGATAATCCCAGCGGTTAAAAACTGCGGATATGTGTGATTGCTTTCTCATTTGCTTCGACTTCTGATTCCAAACATGCCAACAGTCGCAGTTCAGCTAGAGACAAAACCCGAAAGGTTATACGTTACGAAGACTTCTGCAGTCGACATGTTTGAACAGTTTTTGGTTTGACTGACTTCAACTTCAAATAAGTTCGGAAGTTAAAGTTAAAGAAATGTAGTTTTAGGCCCAGTTTTTGAGTTCGTATTTAAATGTTATTTAGCTTTAAGTTCTATTTAAATACGAAAATCAGTTTTTCACTACAAATTTGGACTCAACTTAAATGCCCAAACTTCTTCATTTAAGTTTTATTTAAGTTTTTCTCATAGTCCATATGGTTTTTGTGTGCTTGCATTTGTATTAGTGCAAAAAAGGTAAACAAAACACACATACGAGCTATTGCCTGCTGAAGATATTCGAAAATTAGTTGCTAATTTTGCTACTAAACAACAGCACAGTATAATAATTTATTAAAAATAACCTAGCGGAAAATAAAATTGTTAAGTTTTTCTATGCCGTTAGTAAATTTAATATATTTCTTTAAGAATTTTTCTATTCTTCCACTTACAAACAGCTGCTCTATGGAAAACTTTCCATAATATTTGGAATTAAAGTAGAGCTGCCACACTTTCATCGCATTTAAATAAGAACAATAATTTAATAGTGATAAACTGAACTAGCATTTAAATACAACTTAAATTTAAATGAAAATTAACTAATTTTGTATTTAAATACGCAGTCAAAAACGGGGCGTTAATAAGTTCGAAAGCTAAAGTTAAAGAAGTTTTGCTTTCTTTTGACTTTGATGTTTGAAGTGCGCTTTAAGTTAAAATCTTTGTTGATGCTTTATTTTACATATGTACAAACCAAGGCGAATTCATAACAGGTTGTCAATTTGAATAAAATATTTCAAAACAATTTTTTTATTTATGTATTGCATCTTGAGCGCCAGCTATTATTCTGAATCCTCCCCAATCTTGCTGACCATTTTCACCTTTTCAAGCTCTATGATCTTTTACTTTAATTTTCACGAAATAACAAAAGTTTCACCAAATAATTAAATGTTTGTCTTTTATTGTAAATTTTTTTAATGTATATTTTTTTAATTCCTTTTTGTGTTTATATTTTTCTCTTGACATTTGAAAAAGATTTATTTTTTGTAGAGTTGTATTTATTTCTCTTGCATTTGCCTGGTATGAATTCGCCTTGATACAAACCAAAAAAATTTTAATTTAAAAAATTATAAAGTTCAACAAAAATTTAACAAATTAATATTTACATCTCTGGCTACGGAAAATATTAAAATACAAAAATATGTTAATAAATAAAATAAATACCGCTAGTTCTGAGATAGCATACGCTGTACAAACAATGCGGGCAATTAACAAAAATGCATATGTGATTCAATATGAGATGAATATAATGAAATGCTCGGTGGCTTAGTGGTTAAAGCAGTAGATCATAATACGTCATGACCCGAGTTCAAATCCCAGTGCTGATGAGTAGTGTAGCGACTACGAAACAGCTAGTTGTCCCCCAGCTAAAAATTTGATTATTATTTTTCTTGTCTTCAATCAATAATTATTGATCACAGCAAATTTGTATCCTAATTTTATATTTTCAGAGAACCATAATGCTTTATTTCACGATATGAAAAGAAGTTTTGTTTGTAAAAAAATGTTTCTTTGGATTTAAGAAAGAGCATTTAGTTTTGCCACAGACCCGCACTTCTGATAAACTTTAAATGTCGCACAGTAATAAACTTATCACTCAAATTCGCAGCAATTAAATTATTCAGATTTTTTTTATATACACTTATACAACGAATTTCAATTTTTTGTGAACAACAAAATGCATATTACAACAAATTTCGTGCGGGATTGGGTTGCACTTTTTGTTATCTTACATTCATCTAGTTTAGTTCGGATATCTTACCAGGTTTTTTTTTTTTTTTTTTTTGTTTCAAATGACAAATAGCCATTTACAAGATATTGCTGGTAGTTTAATACCAAGATATTGCTGTGTGAAAGAGTTATTAATTCCTAAGCAATAAGACTAAGCGTTTTACTTTATAACTCACAAAGAAATAATAAGGGTGTTTATTTCAAAAGGGCAAAGAAAGTATAAGGAAAAACTTAATGTATAAAAATTTTACTTCATGCAGCACACACACAATTTTCTTATTTTTTTTTTCGAAATTGCTCAGCTGTTAAAATTTCAGCCAAATTAATAGATTAGTTTATTTGTTATAGTGGTTTGAAGTAAGCAATTTTTGTATTTCTAGAAAAATTAAAAAAGTGAATTTCGTGTAGTGATTAAGCATTATTATTTCAAAGGGAAAACGGCGAAAGAGACAAAAGAAAAGCTCGATAAAGATTACGGTGAGTCTGCTCCGTCATATTACATGGTAAAATATTGGATTGCCAAATTTAAACATAGCCGAACGCACTGCAACAATACCACCAACAGGAAGGCGAAAGGAGGTGGTTACTGAAGAAAATATCAATAATGATCGCCGAGTCAAGTTACGTGAGATTGTGGAAATGGTACGTGTGTTCAACATTTTGCATGAACATTGCATATGAAAAAGCTATCGGGAAGATGGGTGCCGCCGCGTTTGCTCAGTGTCGAACAAAAATGAGTTCGATAGAGCGTTTCACAGCGGACATGATGAAGCGTATTCCCGTGGATTTTTAGCATCGATTAATAACTGTTTATGAAACGGGGTTCCAGCACTACACACCTGAAACCAAAAATCTATCGAAACAATGCGTGCAAACGCTCCGAAGAAGATTGTAGACAGTGAAATCGGTTGGCAAGATTATTGCCACTGGGATGCACACGGAATATTACTCAGCGATTATCTTGAAAAAGGATTCACAACCACTGAAAAATATTATCGTGTCTTATTGGATCAACTGATTGATGAAATCAAGAAGAAACGACCACGTTTAAAAAAATGTTTTCTTCAAGACAACGCACCGGTTCACACAGCACTAGATACGATGCTAACATTACGTGAAATACGAAATGTTGATCATCCAGATTTAGCCCGTAGTGACTTTTTCCTGTTTCCAAAACTTGAAAAAATGGCTCTCAGGATAAAGAATCATCTGAAACGAAGAAGTGATTACCGAAACTAACACGTATTTTGAGGGATTCCCAAAATCGTATTATTCAGATGGTATAAGCAAGTTGGAATATCTTATCAAGTGTATTCAGCTAAAATGATACTATGTTAAGAAATAACCGATTTTTGAAAAAAAAACTTGGTTTTTTTTCCTACTTAAGTAGCTTCAATATCAATCCGCCCTATTACATACATAGGTATATGTACCAAATTTTGAACCAAATCTCAATAATAAACAAAAACTGAACTGCAACGAAAACGAACCAAATCACCAAATTCGATATCGAGCAAGATACACGATATCGAATGAATTGTATCGTAATAATATAAAAGCGTTAAACGTTTTTTTTTGTATTCATACTTTTAGGAAACATACGAGTGTGGTCTTAAATCTATTACATTTTGTGTAAAATACATAATTTGTGATTGATGAATTCAAACTTTCTTTTTCTTCGTGTAAGTTGGTGCACTCATATTTATATGGTCGAAATCAACACTTCTATGTTAGAATGCTCAAGTGGTGTTCCACAAGGATCCGTATTAGGACCTTTACTCTTTTTGACTTATTTGAATGATTTTGTAAGTTTCATTGGACCTTCTCATTGCAGAATTTTTCTCTTTGCTGACGACATTAATTTACTGTTTAGTGGTGAAACCCAATTTCTCGACTGCCATGAGGCTACAATTAATTATACTCTATCCTTAGTATCGATCTGGGCGAATAACAACAAGCTGCACTTCAACCCTTTTAAAACAAGAGCTATTGCTTTTGGACCAGGAACCCATGTTGATATTGATATTATTTTTGATCAAGTACAGGTACCCTTCGTTGATACTCTGAACTGCTTAGGTTTAATACTCGATAATAGATTATCGTTTGAGTGCCATATTGCTAGCATTACCGCAAAGATCAATAGTAAACTAAGGTCTCTATATTGTTTTAATTGCTATTTACCCAAGAAAGTAAAATTACGTATTGCACACTCGCTTCTTATGACTCACGTTATTTACTGCATTGAAATCTACAGCGGATGCTCATCTGCTAATCATCACCAAGTGAGACGTATAATTAATCGAATAGTAAGATACATATTTAACTTAAGGATTGTTGATAATGTTTCGGACTATGTTAAGGAATTTCTTGGATGTTCCGTTCAGAACTTTCTAAATGTTAGAATTTTATGTTATTTATACCAAGTGTTAAAATTTAACTCAAACCCATACCTGATACCTTCGTTCCGTTTTTCCAAATCAATTCGCAATTCACAACTGTTTTTGCCTAAAATTAACAATTCTATTTTTGAGAAATCGTTCGTTGTAAGTTCTTGTAGACTTTACAATGGTCTCCCCATTACGCTAAGAAACTTTGAATTTTCTATGGCTCGATTTAGGCGTTTGCTGCTTTTAATGGTTTCTGCCAGTGATATGTGATATCATCATCCAAATATCTATGTATTTGCTTTTTGTCGTATCAATCTAAGAGATATGTGCACTATTATTTAATGCATTGTCTATCACATTCATATCATCATAAGATAATTATCTTAATCTATTTTATTTCATTATATTATTAAACATCACATAGTATTATAGGTTCATTAATTGTACACCCTATTTTTAATCATATATGGCTCTAAGGGCTCGATTGATGATAATAAATAAATAATAATAAAATAAATAATAAAATACGATCTGATACGATCGCTTGTCATAGTTTACACGCATCGTAATGTTATTCGATACGATAGTTAATTCGATATCGTATGCGATGATTAGACCCCATAACAATTATTGGATTGTTTGGTTGATAAAACAGCACAAAAAAAAAAAAACAGCTGTTCTTTGCCTCAATTTTCTGATATTTTTATTTTTAGGTTGAATTTTTTTGATTCGCGTTATTAGGTGTGTTTCTTTACTCTACTTTGGTATTCAGCGGGATCCTAACTTGCACGAAAAGCGTTCCCGTACTTTAAAATTGGGCTAATGAGAGCGCTTTTGAATAGTATGCCTCCTCTTCTTGCACTGTTCTACTGATTCTACGGGCTAGTTTGGGCAACTTAATTTTAATTAGCTCTTAATTTGAGTTAGCTCATACACAAATGATTTCAATATTATGTTCATATTAAATAAAAAAGTATATGGAAAGGACCTTAAATATACCCCAAAAGTGTAAAAAATCATACTATATTTTTGCAAAACTGAATGACAGTTTTTGTTGTCACATCAAAACACACTCACGAAACTTGCCCGGAAAGTAAAGAAGCACACCTATTATTTGCAAAATAAGGTTAAGTTCTGCTAATAAATATAAAAGCTAAGGTAAAATAAACCAAATCACAAAATAATTCGACAAATTTTGGAACAAACAGGCCTGTTCTAAAAATCACGTGACTTCAAAGCACATGCCATTTCAAAAGCACAAATGTGATTTGTGCATGTTCTGTAAATCACAATTTTTTATGACTTTCGATGTGGTTTACCCTCTTCTAAAGCACAAAAAACTACTGTTTTTTGATTCAATTTACTGATATTTTTATTTTCAGGTTGAATTTTTTATTCGCGGTATTATTTGCAAAATAAGGTTTATCCCTTCTAATAAATATAAAAGGTAAAATAAAATAAACCAATAAAGCAAATCACAATATAATACAACGAATTTTGCAACAAAATGAGCGTATCTAGTTTCTTCTTAATTTAATGAATTATTTCGTATAAAATAAATGATTTTATTTAAATAATCGATAGAAAACACATTAAGTTATTTATTAATGTAATAAATTATGAAATTCATAATAAAGTGCGTGCAAAAATTGGGATGTGATTTCAAATTGATTGCAAGTTAGCTAACCGATTTAAAATCACAAAAATCAAAAATATTTTGTGTGCAGAACACCTTTTTTGTGATTTCAAATCACTTTCACAAAAAGTGATTTGCAGAACAGCCCTGAATATAAGCATTTTTTCTTAATGTAGTGAATTATTTCGTATGAAATAAATAATTTTACTTAAATAATCAATCGAAAACACAAGTTATTTATTAACGTAATAAATTGTGAAATTCTTTATAAACTACCTGCACAAATTAGAAAGTGATTTCAAATTGATAGTAGGTTAGCTTACCGATTTGAAATCAAATTTATCAAAAATATTTTGCCTGCAGAACACCTTTTTTGTGATTTCAGATCACTTTCACCAAAAGTGATTTGCAGAACAGCCTTGATTATTGCGATTGCGTTAAAAGCATAATCACATTTATTGCCCTTAAGAAACTTCGGATGTTAATTTTTATCAGTATTACCGATCAATTGACTGTCGTTGTTCTTGTAAGGAAGGATGGTGGATTTTGACATAACACAACTAATCGTTTTTCGTGACGTAATTCAAATCTTTGTGAGTTTCTTCGCTACATTTTCTACCTAAGCAGTAAAACCGGTAGGAAGTAGTGCAGTGCTGATGGAAATGCACATCCGAAGTTTCTATCAGTGGCTTAAAGGCGATAATGAAAAAACGCAAAGTTCTCTGAATGTGTTAAGTTGATTTAAATACATTCACAAAAACATTGTTATTACTTATGTGTTAGAAAATGATCTTTTGAGTGTGTTAGTTTTCACCAGCTATTTCTTCTGTCAGTTTACACATGTCGTAAGGGGTATCGGGAAGATCGGAGGATTGAAAAGGGTGCAAATTTGATCGTACCGTCAACTTTAAAATGAAATGCCACAAAATATGAAATCTTGTAGGCAAAAAAAGCTTAAACTTGATACAAAGCTTTTGCATGTAAACGTAAATGCAAGTTCAAAAGTAAATTGAAGTATAATTGATTAACAAAGCCTGATGTGTGTAAACTGGGACTTACAGGGTATTTTTCGAGAACATTTTTGGTTATCATATATTCGTATTTGCGTAGGAAAATAATGATTAATAATGCCGATTTTAAATAAGTACTGTAAATATATATCGTGCTCTACAGTTGTTGTGCAGTCGTTTGTTAAACGAAAATTGTTTATATTATTGCTGGCAAAATAATAAAACTAACAGAGCCGTCAAATTTCTTATAAAATTTACTGCTTATTTATATAAATGTTGGTATTACTCTAATTAGCTTTCTAAACAAAAAATAAATAAAAATTTTCATTTTTATTTAATGAATTTAAATAGAAATTTTGTGTGTAATATAAGACCTATTTGTATAAGAAATCATGTTCAAATGGAACTTAAATGTTACAGAATGGTAATATTTGAGTAGTTTTACGCCTAACTTTAATTTGAAAATTTCTCAAGATCTGTAATTAAACTGTTATACAAAAAGATTGAATCACACACATACTTTAAAAAATTTCTTCCAAAATTGAGTTAAAAATTTTATCTTAAGTTTTTAATAAATATTTTAATTTGTTTATGTTGATAACTTTTTTATCATTTCAATTGAACACTTGACATGTATAAAAATAAACGGAGATTAAAAATTATATTTATATACCTTGCATATATTTACATAAAAATTAAATTAGATTTTTATACAATTTCCGTCAGAAGAATGCTGTTAAAAGATTTCAATCATAGCATTTGTTTTAAAATAAAACGATGTGGCAAAATGTTATTTTGATTAACTGTTGTTGTAAAAAAGTAAAAGACGGAAGAAAGTTACACATGAACCCACTTTGTAATTATCAGCAGTACCATAATCTTTATATCATTGATTTTCCTGTTGTGTTTGAGTGAACTAATCTTGTTCCTCTCCGGCAGGTACATAAGCCAAAACCCTACGAAACCATTGTAGCTTCTAAGTGGAAAGTCAAAAAAACGTTACGAAACATTACAGCTGCTCTGATAACCAGAATTCTGCAGGTGTTTGTCCATGGGCTGCACTTCTGCGGTTTGCACAACTTTGAGGCGATGCATTTTGGACAATTCGTTTAAGCTGGCTGTGATATGTGTTCCAGAAACTATCAACGCTGCCTTCCAATGTGATGATGGTATTTATCATAGTAAAGCATAAAAACACACAAAAATCTTAGATATCTTTTGCGAATGAACGAAATTTAAATTGGATTAAAACTACTTAACGTTGTAATTTGAACGATAATAGAGTATAAATGTAATGTTTGCTACTTTTTATAACAAAATTAAAGTTTAAGTTTTAAATTTGCTGATTGAGTCTACCAAGAAATAAACAAGTTTTTTAGAGCGGTGTTTTTTTAACGATTTGAACTATAAGTAAACTCGATTTACATTTTTTTGGCCTGTCTTTTTGTCTAGAGTTGCTAAAATTTAACGTAAGATATTTTGCATATTGAATTCTTTAAGCGTTTTCTTTGAAAATAAATAACTGTCATTTGATTTCGCTTTGCGTCATATTAAATTTTTTGACTTTAGATTTGGTGATTCGTTTTAAAAATTCCATTTAATTTGTAAGTGAACCGTGGTATTAAAACGAACATAACGTTCTCTATTTTACACTTAAATTTAATGCTCAAATTTCAAAATTTATGTTTTGAAACAAATTGTATTAAAATATATTTGAATAATCAACAACACCTAAATTTTTTAAATATGTTTTTAATAACTTGTTTAATTTCATTCCCTTATTGATCAATTTTACAGAAAATTATTTGTTGGCGGTTTAAGTTGGGAAACCTCAGAGAGTAAGTTTATTACTAAATAAAAAATAAAAATACCTTTATTTATGCATTTTACATTTTTCAGAGGAGTTACGTGAGCATTTCAGTAAATTTGGCGAAATTGAAAGTATCAATGTCAAAACAGATTCACAAACTGGTCGTTCCCGCGGTTTTGCATTTATTGTTTTCACACAAACTGATGCTATTGATAAAGTAAATGAAGCTGGTGAACACATTATTAATGATAAGAAGGTTGATCCCAAAAAAGCTAAAGCCCGTCATGGTAAAATTTTTGTTGGCGGTTTGACTAACGAAATTAGTGATGACGAAATCAAAACTTATTTTAGCCAGTTTGGTAATGTAAGTACATATTTAAGGTCACAAATTATAAAACAGGAGAGAAATTTTACAAATCCCTTTACAGATTGTCGATGTTGAAATGCCTTTTGATAAGCAAAAGTCACAACGTAAAGGTTTCTGTTTCATTACCTTTGATTCAGAACAAGTTGTAACGGAGTTATTAAAGACCCCAAAACAAAAGATTTCTGGCAAAGAAGTGGATGTAAAACGTGCCACCCCTAAACCTGATAATCAAATGATGATGATGATGCGTGGTAATCGCGGGGTTATTCGTGGCGGTCGAGGTGGTTATGGGCGTGGGGGTAAGTTTATGTTAAATTTTTGTGTATGCTATTTGTATCGTTATACAATGCTTTTTTCTTCAAAACTACAAACAAATCTGCAATCTTAATGAAATATGTCAAAACTTAGTGATTGAATTTATCAGTCTTGTTAATTATATGGATTGCATTAATAAGTTCGATTTTAAAACTAGCATTACTCTAAATTTCAAACAAAGAAAAAGAAAATATTTCTTCGTACACTTGTATGCAAAAAATAGTCTAGGATAGGATAGAATTGTGTGAACTAAAAATTTGTATTGAAGGACATTTTTTAACCCTAATTTGTTTTTTATTTCTAAGTAAGCATCACGTATGGAAAAAATTAATGGTTATTTTTTTATTACTTTATGATATCATAAAGTAATAAAAAAATAACCATTTTTTTTTATTAATTTATGATATCATGAAGTAAATTAACGAACAAAAAATATTTTTTGTATTGTTTACCCGGAGATTAATTTTATTTATTTTTTTTTTTTATTTATTTATGACATATTGCAGTACAAAAGCCATCAAGGCCAAAATAAAGTAGTACTGCACAGGTAAATTAATAATTTAATACAACATCAGACGATTAAGGATTAATTTGATAATTGTGGACACTAAAGTCGATAATTTAATCGATTCTTTCAATTTAATTGAATATAAATTATAGCAAGTAGTTCGCAGTGCCTGATCGCAATAATGTTCATGGCGAGCGAAGTAAATGAACCTTTCAAAATCACAAGATGTGTTAGTATCGCAAAGACCTGTGATATTTTCAGTATATAACACTCATTGTAAAACAGGCAATTCGTGCATATTCTTAAATGCATTTAAAATAATATTAGGTAGAAACATTTGGGCTTTTGTGTTTTCCAGACTTTGCTGCAAATAAAATTAAAACAATTAAGTTTATCTTCATTCATTCAAATTATGTATCGTTTAGTAAAAAAAAACTAAATACACCCAACTATTTCGAACTTCTAGAGAGACACTTACGACATTAATAGTCAAGAATATAGGAAGATAATAAAGTTTGAAAATATTGATTTTTGGCGATAAACATAGCCATGTTGGGAAAAGCCTGCATACAGCATCGGCAACTCTTGAAATGAACAAGAAAATGATAAAGATAAAGGGGAAATCCGCTAGTTATCTTGATTTGCTCTATTTCTCAAACATTACAGTCAGTGAAATTCAGAAAACTTTTTGTGAAATACGTTTTAACTTTAAAATTTGTAAATAGAAGAAAAATACAACAATCAGTTGAAAATTTGGTGGAAAAGAAAACAAGTCTTGCAAGAAAATTGTTAAAATAGTTAGTCCCTCTACAGTGCAAATTATTGTCAAATACCATCAAAACACTTAACAGTACTGAAAATAAGCCACTATATGGAAGACCCAAGAAGCGTTCAAGACGCGATGTTACTGTCTAATCAAGAAGAGTAATAATCGTATTGCATGATAGCGGCTTTAAAAGTATAACAACATGTAAAAAGCCATTTATTTCAGCCAAGAATCCGTCAACTTTGCCTGGGCTTTGCTAAGGAAGATACAGAAAGGAATGGATTTTTGGCAGAAAGTTATATTTTCCGATGAAAGTAAGTATAATATTTTCGAGAATGACGGCCGAAGTAAGGTTTGCCGAAAACACTTAATCCAAAAGAAAAAAACAAAAAAAAAAAAATTTAATGTGAAAGATGATGATGGGTAAAGTTGCACGATTGGTTTCGTTGAAGGCGTTATGGACAGATATCAGTATAAGACAAAATTGGAACAAAATCTGAAGCAGTAATTTGTGGAAAGCTTGGGCCTGGGAGACCAATGGATTGTATAACAAGACAACGTTTCCAAACATATGCGCGTATTGTTTGAGACTAGCTTCTTTATCATGCACTAATACAGTTCAATACGCTTCCCCAGTCACCAGACCTCAATCCATGTTGGAAAAATTTGTGAGCAAATATATCACCCCCTAACACGATCGTGGTGGGAAATTGCGTCCAGTATTACGGAGAATTTGCTGATGTCTATGCCACGTAGTCTTCAGGCGGTTATTGAAGCCCAAAGTGGTCTTACAACATTAAAAATATATTATTTTATTTATATAAAAGAAATTAAATATTCGGTTTTAGACCGTATGCAGATTTCTTTTTATGAATTTGTATTGTTTTTGTTATTGTTAGGCTTTTGAATTAGCTTTTTATTTTGTAAATAAACGCTGGTTATGATTCTTTACAATATTAATGCAAATGCTTTATTAATTTCCCTTACAAATATCTTAAAAACAAAATTATGGGGTGTGTGTAGTTATTTTATTTATTTTTTTAAGTAGTATTTTTGGCTTTATTAGCTACGTTTATACAAGTACGATGGCGGATTGATATTTAAGCTACCTAGCGTTAGATGGCATCACAAACAAATTTTTTTTATTGCGATCTGTCAAACGTCAGCTGTTAAAATTTCACCCAAATTCATCTATTAGCTTATTTGTTTTAGTCGTTTGAAGTAAGCAACTTAGTGATTTTCGTGCAGTTATTATAAACAAACACTATTATTTGAAAGGAAAGACATCGAAAGAGACAAAAGAAAAGCTCGATAAATATTGGAATGCTGAATTTAAACGCGGCCGAACAAGCACTGCAATAATACCATCAACAGGAAGGACAAAATAGGTGGTTACTGAGGAAAATATCAAGAGAATCCTCGATATCGTTATGAGTGATCGTCGAGTCAAGTTACGTGTGATTGTTGAAATAATAAACATACTATATGAACGTGTGTTCGTCATTTGCATATTAAAACGCTATCGGCAAGATGGATACCGCGTTTGCTCTGTGTCGAACAAAACGAGTTCGGCAGACCATTTCACAGCGGTGTTTGGACATGATAAAGCGTAATCCTCTTGATTATTGGCATCGATTAATAACTTCATGCAACGTGGGTCCACCACTACACACTTGAAATCAAAAATCAATCGAAACAATGTGTGGAAGCTGGCGCAACTGCTCCGAAGAAGGCAAAGATAGAGGAATCGGCTGGCAAGGTTATTACCACTGGGATAAGGAATAAGGAATATTGCTCATCGATTATCTTGAAAAAGAATCCACAATCACAGGAAAGTATTATCGTGCATTATTGGATCAATTAATTGATTGCATCAACAAAAAAAAACCACCAAATTTAAAGAAGAAAAAAGTACTTCTCAAGACAACACACCGGTTCACACAGCATTAGATACGATACTAAAATTGCGTAAAATACATTTCGAATTGGTTAATCATCCATCTTATAGTCCGGATTTAGCTCCTAGTGAATTTTTCCTGTTTCCAAACTTGAAAAAATGGTTCACAGGCAAAAAAATATTGCCATCTCAGACGAAGAATACGTATTTTGAGGGGTTCCCAAAATCGTATTATGCAGATGGTATGAAAAAGTTGGAATATCGCCTTACCAAATGTATTGAGATAAACTGATACTATATTGAGAAATAAATGGTTTTTGACAAAAAAAAATCGGGGTTTTCCTACTTATGTAGCTTCAATATCAATCAGACAATCAATCCAGAGGCTACTGCTATTTACTCGTATATATAAAAAGTATCGAAAAATTCGGCGCCTGTTTTACTATTCGAACGTTAACGTTCGCATATATCTCCGATGACAAAGCAACATATTTGTAGGCTAAAAATAAATGCTTATATTGTGTGTAAACGCTAAAAACGAGTTGCTTCTGTAAATCTTTGATTTGAAATTAAAGCGTGTTCTATTTTGAACTGTAAAAGCATCTGGCATCTGTTGTTTTACGAATCAATTTTTATGTATTATTGAAATTGTGCTACAAATTGCATTTATTTTACTTTCAGAGTAATTTTTTTCATAAAAAAATAACCGTTATCTCAAATTCTTTCAAAAATTATTTATTTATTCCAAATAATTCGCCTCAGATATAATACGCGCTTGAGATATAATACTATGAAACGCGCGTTTTGGTATCGCCACCAGCTCCTTCCTGTTTCGATTTTTCTTTTATCTCAAACGAGTTCAAGATTAATTCAGGGGTTCCGCAAGGCTCCGTTCTTTCTCCTACCCTATTCCTTATTTTTCTAAATGATCTTCTCTACCAAACTTCCAACCCTATCCACTCTTTCGCAGATGACAGCAGCATTTGCCACTCGTACTCTTTTAGCTATAGGCCCAGCCTATCAGAGATCGCTGCCAAGAGGCTAAATATGAATGATTCACTGAATAGTGACCTTCTATTAATCTCCGAATGGGGTCGCAAAAACAGGGTCGACTTCAACGCTCGTAAGACCCAGTGCTGTTTATTAACGCACACAAAAACGACCGCAAATGCTGCTTCATCCGTACTCATGGATGGTATAAATATTGAGGAATCGGATGCTCTTGATGTTCTTGGAATGAAGATATAGTGTGATGTTCGCTGGACAGAACACATTTTTCATGTCTCTAAAGAAGCATTCAAGTGCCTCGGTTTTTTGAAACGGTGTAGGATGTACTTCACTCCATCCGACCTCCTTACTATTTATACCACCTACATCCGACCGAAAATGGAATACAACTCTCATGTTTGGGCCGGTGCCTCAAAGTCTATTTTGGGGTTACTCGACCGTGTGCAGGAGAGGGCGAAGAAGCTTATCGGTGACAGTAGGGTATCCAACTCTATTGACTCACTGGAGCATCGACGCAGTGTGGGGTGCGTTACTCTGTTCTATCGTTACTACAATGGATTTTGCTCTGACGAGATTAGGGATCTTGTTCCCGAAACTCGCACATTTTTACGTAGCACGCGCTCATCGTCTAGAGCTCATCCATTTGTGGTCGATTGCCCGGGGAATCGCACTACGCATTACAGAGAGAATTCGTTTTTCAGCCGTACGCTTCGTCTATGGAATAATTTGCCTGCAGACGTGTTTCCTGTCTGTTATAACGTTGGAAAGTTCAAGTCAAATGTTCACAAACACTACTCCCTCTTTCTCCCTCCTCATAACCTATTTTCCTAGTTCTGGTACAATGCACTGCATATGTAGGGGTCATCCCCTGAGTCCAAGCTAAAAAAAAAAAAAAAATCTCTTCAATCGTAGCAAAAAGATTTCCTTTCATCGGTGTCTTCAGTTTTGTGAAGAGGAAACGGTCAGGGGGCAAGTCCTGTGAATGCGGTGGTTGAGGCATTATAACGGTTTTGTTTTTGGGCCAAAAACTCACGCAATGTGTGAGCTGGTGCGCTATCATGGTGCAAAATCCATGATTGTTTTTTTTTTACAATTCTGTGCCTTTCTCACGAATTTCTTCGCGCAAACGGCGCATGACCCCCCATCTAGATTAGCAATAAATATGTTAAAATTTATTGCAGCAAACGTCAAATTTGTGGTATTGCCAGTGAAGACGGCTCATTGCTAGTGGTTGCAATAATTGTCAATGAATTTTCGTTAACAATTAGTGCAGACACAATACATTTCGCTTGCGAATAATTTTAGTAAATTTCTCTTTTGTAAAAATTATTAATTTAACTCTTGTTACTTTAAAATAAAGTGTTTTCTTTTAATGGATTTGTGCATTGAGGGTGTTTTCAAAGTAATCACGCTGTATAAACAGTTTTCTTCAATAATATGTTATTCCATAACATATTAATTTTCCTGACGATGATAACAAATTGTTTTCGAAATATTGAAAATAAATACTGTTGAATTTTTTATAAAAAATAAAAAACGATCTTTAGCTGCAAAAATAAGAAATATTTACTTAAACAATCTCAAATAATTAAATATCAAAAAATATTTTTGTTTATTACAAGTTTATTTGACAAATTTCTACACAACATTTGTCAAATAAACCTTTAAATATAAAATGATTTTTATTAAAACGGACTTAAGTATAAGTAAAAAAATAATTTGAAATTATTTAGCAAATTGCTCTAAATGCGATAAACTTGAACTATAAAAGAAAGATAAAATAAAGATAGATATACCTTCTATCTGTGCATTTTGTAGTGAGTTTATGAATGTAAAATTATTGGTAAGGCTTATTGGCAGTCCTAGTTTCATAGTTGTAGAAAATTGAAGGACGGCACGTAAGCGTAGTGTGTATATATAGTTTAATTATGCCCTTTTTGTTGTAAGTGAGCAGTATCTAGATATTACATAGGTATATATGACCAGAATCGGACCAATTGTTAATGCTAAATTATTTTTTGTATAAAATAACACTGTTTTGCTAAGGTGTACACAAAGAGTGATTTATTTTTTCTTTTTTTATATTTTTAATGGAAATATTAACGCAAGAAAACGAACTATTTTTTAGGTTATTCCCATCAATGGTCTGGTCCTGGTGCATATCCTTACAGTAGTTATGGTTATGACGCCGGTTACGGTGATTACTACAGTGGCGGATTTTTCAACGGATACGATTATGGTGGTTATGGTAAATACCAAAATAATTATAATAATAGTACTCCCACACAAACATCTAGTTTTTACAAAAATAACACATCATCTAATTATCACCAAAATAATAGTAATTATCAACAATTCAAATAAGTTTTTAAATGGATTTAATATAGGAAAACAATTTTTATAGATTTTGGAAAAGTTGTCCCCAAAAATATAAGAAAGCAACGCAATAAACAACACTACACTAACCCTCAGTTGAGAAAAGACAGACAATAGAAAGAACTTTTATGATGATTACTGTTATTTTATTGATATATTGATTTATATACTTTAACATCTGATTATAAACTTTCAATTTTTTGTTTGATTTAAAAAGAAAAACAAAAACAAATTTTAGACATTTTAATTTTTTTTTTATATTGTAAAATTATTATTATTATTAATATTTTTAATAACAAGAGTTAATTCATATAATTATTATTGATAATTTTTAGTCTATTTTTAAAATTATATTTTCTACACATTTTCTTTTTAATTTAATGAACAAATTGAAAACAATATAATTTGTTTCAATGTTGCTTGAAATTAACAAAAAAAAAAAAAAATCAAATAATCGTAAATTACAAACTACGACCACCATTAACGTAAATATTAAAACTATTACAACATCCTCAAAATATTTAACTTTAACAAATGACTAAAAAAAACTGACGAAGCGTGTGTGTTATTAGATATGTGTGAGTGAGTGTATGTGTTTCGATTAAAAACTAAGTAAAAATATTTGTTTATCATAACTTCTTATAAAAGAGTGATCAAGAGAATTTTATAATACATATTTAAAGTAGGAATAAAGTGCAACAGAGAATTAAAAATTATGGCCAGGAGAAATTACAACACCGTGTCGTGATGATCGACACATTCTACAGATCAATTAGAGGCCTGGCCACAGGACTGCTGACAAAGGCCACCAACACAGACCGCCGCTCAAGGCGAGTTGTTCCATCAACAAAGTAATTCGTTATTGGCAAACAGTTAAGAGTAAAACGCCGTTCAGAAGATACTGAATGATTTAGAATCGTATTTTTTTTTCTGTTGCACCTGCCAACCATACACAATCTTACCTCATTGTGCCAAAACATTTGAATATACATAATTTACTATATGAAGATTAAGATTGATGCAAAATATCTTCTACTTTATAGAGACGCGGCAAAATACGAAAAAATAGGTTCAACATTTTTTTTTTTACTAAGGAACCAACCAAACCATATGTTGTTTAAAATCCAAACCTGCTGTCGTCTATTTTAACCCAAAAGCTTTTAATTACTTTTTACCTCTATTCCTTAAAAACAAAATGGGAATTACAACCGACCAGTCAAAAAACTCCTCCATATTACAAATAGTTATTTATTTTTTATAAATATATTTATAATTAATTTGGCTTTAAGTCAAATAAAAAACAAAGCCTTTATAAAATAATTCGAAGTACATATACACATGAAGTCAATAAAATTGGTACAATTCGTTTAGATATAAGATGCGGATTTTTTTTTGTACAATTGCATAAATATATAGATAACATTTAACAAATATTTTTTTAATTTTCAATAAATGCGGTTGAAACAAATTCGAAAGCAGCGCAGGAGGATTGACTATTTTAATGACTATATGTGTATATGTTCTTGATATGTACAATATTGTATTCAAACATCACTCAACATAAAGAAACGAGCGATCGAATCCAATATAGTCATAATTTTTTATGACTTAATGAAAAACAAAAAATATATACAATTGATATTCTACGATAAAATATTCGCATATATTTTTTTATGCAGTATTGTTATATATAATATACGTTTACATACAAACATTTTATACAAACATAACAAGTCACAATAATAGTTCTATGGTTAGAAAAGTTAGAATGATATGTAGCTTGCGTATAATAAAGATACGAGTATAAATCAAATCCGTACGCAAAGAACAGTCTTAGATTTTCTTCTAGCCATAAAAATATTTTTGAGTATGTATATTAATTTAGAAAGATAACAGCTCTATTCGTGTAATAATAATAACGCTTAAAACAAGTGCAGTTCAACAATTTCGATTTTTATTCGAACGTGCAATACGTTTTTCTATTAAGCGAGATCTCATTCTAAGGAAGTTTTTAAACAGCAAATTAAACCCATTATGTTAAAGAGATTATACTTGTTTAGGCAAAGATAAAGCATCAAGTTATCTCTTCTAAATTAATATTTTTACAAGTTCCCTTTTATGCATTTATAAATATAAAGGCTGTTTATATTTATATTTATTTATGTATATTTAGGGTAATAATCTTTTATTTGCCTTCGGACAGACAATTTATGATTAAAAAGAAATTGAAAACTCAATAAAAAATTCTTGCTATTTTCTTATCATTATTTACGTTAGTTTTTGGTCCATCTGTAGCATGATAAATAACATTACTTTTTTAACATCAGTTAGAGTTTTATAAATAATTTTGATAAAGCAACGTAAATGCGGCGTTTAAAGTTTTTATTATACATTTTATTTTTCATAATAAAACACACTTCGTCACTTTTTAATAAAATCAATGAAAAATAAATATTAAACGTGTTAATGATTTGTAATTAAATAATTTTTGATCAAGATTTGAAACTTTTTTTCTTTTTTTTTTTTTTAACTTAAATATTTTCTACTCAGTTTCAAACTAACAACATTCAAATAGCGGATTAGAGACCTTCAAAGTAAACAAATTAAATTGAAAAGTATACAAATTACATGTTACGAAAGTAAAAGGCTTTGTAATGAAAAAATCCAATTGGATAATTGTTAAAATGTTTACACAACCGTTTAAATTTCTTAATATGAGTACATATTTAATAAATTTTTTTTTTAAATTTCAAGCATTTTTTAATAAACATATTTTTAAATATCTTTCGATGAAACATTAAAAAATGAAACTCAAATACATATATTTATCCAATTATGTAACATTATATTTTATATTTATAAAAACCTCCAAACATATATATTCAAAATATTTTTTTTATTAACCTCTTGCATGTTTCTCAATGTTTTTTATGCATATGTATTCTTATAAATTTAAGTCAAAAAATAGAAAGAAAAAAAACATTTAAAAATGTTTATGAAAAAAGTTTTAAATTGAGTTCTTTTTTAGATAATTTTAAAGTATTTTATTTAAAACACCATTACGTTCTTTAATATTTTATAAAAAAAAAATATATACATATATAATACATATATACAAATAAATTTAATTATCTTTTATTATTATTTTAAAATATACTTTTTTAAAATCTAAACAAAAATCATTGTAATACCGAATTTTCTAATGTTTCGCCTCACACACCAATTTTTTTATTTTTGAAATTCAAAAATCTTTGAAGTTTTGATTTTGTTTTTCAACTATTTTTTGCTTAAGTCTTTAATTTTTTAACCTGGTTTTTGTGGTTAATTTTAATCATTTTCCCCCGTAATTAATTTTTTAATAGTATTTTATAGAATAACTTTGTTACGTAGTAGTTTAAACATTCATTTTTGTCTTGAATTCTGAATAATTTTAATTAATTTTTCTTGTTATAAATCAATAATTTAAAATTTGTTTCTTTTAAATTTTAAAATTTCCATTTTTAGTTTTAATATTCTGTTTAAAAATTCTTTATAACTAAACAAAAGTCGAACGAACGATAAATACTGATAGTAAACTTGTTTTTGTTTTTCTTGATAAATCTTACAAAAAAAAAAAAAAAAAAAAAAACTATATTAAAATTTCTTTATATAAATAACGTCTAAACCATTTAAATATACATACAAATATAAAAAATCCAATTTCCCTTTAACTGCGGTGAGGTGAGACATTAAAACACACACATTTTTTTTAACGATCTTAGAATTCATACATAACTTTAAATTATGAAAACAAACAGTGTATTATTTATCACAAGAACGTCTTGTAACGTAAAGAACTTTTTTACACATTTAAAAGAATTCACTGAAATTGTTGTGTGGAAAATAAGGTAAAAAAATCTAAAATACATTGTAGAAACATGAGAAAAATTTAAGCCAACTCAAAATATCGATTCTTTTTATTTATCTGATAAATTTTATTATACATACAGTTATTCAACAAATTATAAGTGAGCGCCGCTTTGCGCCCAAGCTATGCATTAATCAATCTTATGAAAAAGGTAATGTGTTCATGTTGTATGAGTGAATTAAACACATTATTTCGTTTATTGGAAAAATGAAAAGATAATGTCAAACAACACTGCTTAAATTATTATATTGTTTTTATCTTATGGAAATGCCTTATGCCTTATATTAGTCATGTGTATTTGTAATTAAAAAGAGCAAATAAAAGAAAAAAACCCTAAAAAATATTTTGTTTCTCATGTATTCTTGTAAGTTTAAGTGGCCAACCAATCAATTTGTTCCCGATTTTTGAAGTCATTTAAAAAATTTTGTATTTTTTGTTTTGTCCCAGCTTGTTTTCCTCATAACAATTTCACATGAATCTAAATCATATTGATCTCATAAAAAAACTTTTAGGAAAAAGTTCATATTTGTGTCTAAAGCAAAGTTTAATACCGATAAAATACTATTTTAAACGATGAATCCCAATATCTTAGAATATTTAAACTCTATGATACCAAAACCCAAATATAGGGTGACGAAAATTGAGGTATTTTAATTTTAATAAAATAAGCACTTTTTTCAGATATTAATATTTTAAATTCAGTTTGATACTACTGGTCCTACTGGCTCGGTATACTCCCAATCAATAAATTATTGTCAAATTGTTAATGTTGATTTTGAACTGGGGGCTATTTCTGTCATTCGATTACGTGCTAGTTTTTACTCGAATGTGCGAGTTTTTACACTTTTGGGATTATCTCATTCGATATCGAGTAAAAGGTTTCGAAATTTCTAATAATGGCATTCGATAGCGAGTAATCATTCGAATGCAACCGTGCAACTTTTTACTCGTAAGCAAGAGTACTATCGAAAACCAGCCAAACAGAAATGTAAATTAAAAATTTGTTTTGAATAGCAATAATTGTTAAATTAAATTGAGAATTTTTGGTTCTAAAGGCTTTTTTCAATTCATATGATGGTGATGTACAGTATCGTCCAAAACCTAAGCACCCCCTCAGCACATTATTTTTAAATGATAATTTTTTTAGAAAAAGTTATAAAACTTTTTTATATTTTTTTTATTTATTTATATCTTTATTATTGAAAACGCAAACTTAAAGAATTCAGAGTTGATTAAAAAAAAGTTAAAATTCAAAAAAATTCTAAGTCGCAAATAAAAGCGGATTAAACTAAAGCACCCCTAATTTAAAGTACAAACAAATTATTGAAATCAATATTTCTTTGCGAATCCTTTATTCCGGATGACACTCGCACATCTTTTAGTCATAAAGGATATTAAATTATTAATTACATCAGGTGATATAGGTTCCCAGGCTATTTTTGCGGCTTCGAATAAGTTTTCTTTGGTTTTGCAATTTTCTCGGTTGATTTTTAAGTTAACGATCTCCCACAAATTCTCGATTGGGTTAAGATCGGGAGATTGGGCAGGCCAACGGAGAACTTCTATCAAATTGTTTTGGGACCACTCCTTAACCACTTTTGACGTGTGTTTTGGATCGTTATCTTGCTGGAATGTCCATTTAAGTGGCATTTATTCTTTAGCATAAGGCAACATCAAGTCGAAACGATCCATAGTTCCATCAATCTTATGAAGTGGCCCAAACACTTGCCCAGAGAAACAACCCCAGACCATTATGTTGCCTCCTCCATGCTTTACAGTGCCTTTGTAATATTTAGGATTCAACCGTTTCCCATTTGGTCTGCGTACACGCCTTATGCCATCTGAATTCTTTAAATTAAACTTGGATTCGTCAGAAAACAGAACAGTCCTCCATTTTTGGACACTCCAGTCGAGATGGGCCTTGGCGAATTCAAGTCGGGCTTTTTTATTTTTTGACGATATAAAAGGTTTTTTTTTACTGGTCGTCGACTGAATAATCCGGCCTCTATTGCTCTTCTGCAAATCGTTCTTTCGCTAATATTTAAATCTAAGCGGTTTCGTATGTAACTGGAAGATGCTGTAGGATTATTTTGAATTGTCCTTTTAATTAAGGAGTCTTCATGTCGCGAAGTTTCACGAGGCCTTCCTCCAGAATGACTAGGAGATGTGCGACGAGACTGCAAACACTTTTTAATTAGCCTAGAAATTATTGATCTGTTGATCGAATATTTTGCACTCAATTGATGTCCTGCTAAGCCAGCTCTCCAATCATCAATAATTCTAATTTTAAATTCATTTGAGTACTTATTGCGTGCCATTACTCTTATCTCAACGAAAACTTTAAAACAATGACAATTTTCGTATAAATTCTAAAAAAAAAATTCTTCTTAGCATTGTAACTTAGTAGCTGCTGCATTTTTGGAGGATACCGTTACCTAATACAGTAATGTCGCAGTAATGCATAACATGTATACAAAGTATACAAATACATACAATTTTCGGCAGTGTTATAAAACACATTTTGTCAGTATTTTGCAACACTAGAGTGATAACTCGACTCGTTACGTAATGAGTCACATTTTTACGAGATATCGAAATTATTTTCTACTCGATAGTAATTTCGATCACGAATGACAGAATTAGCCCCCTATTGTGCTGTACGCTTTCGATTTCGAAAAAAATCTAAAAGTTTCAAATCGCATGACTTAGTGACCAAATTTACACCTCCACGAAAAATAATGCGATTTTCAGGCCTGTTCTAAAAATCACGTGATTTCAAAGCACATGCCGTTTCAAAATCACAAATGTGATTTGTGCCTGTTCTGCAAATCACAACTTTTTGTGATTTTCGATGTGATTTACACTCTTCTAAAGCAAAAAAAATTGCTGTTTTTTGTTTCAATTTACTAATATTTTTATTTTCAGGTTGAATTTTTTTATTCGCGGTATTGTTTGCAAAATAATGTTAGTTCATTCTAATAAATATAAAAGGTAAAATAAAATAAACCAATAAAGCAAATCACAAAATAATACAACAAATTTTGCAACAAAACGAGCGTATCTAGTTTTTTCTTAATTTAATGAATTATTTCGTATAAAATAAATGATTTTACTTAAATAATCAATGGAAACCACATTAAGTTATTTATTAATGTAATAAATTATGAAATTCATAATAAAGTGCCTGCAAAAATTGGGATGTGATTTCAAATTGATTGCAAGTTAGCTAACCGATTTAAAATCACAAAATTCAAAAATATTTTGTGTGCAGAACACCTTTTTTGTGATTTCAAATCACTTTCACAAAAAGTGATTTGCAGAACAGCCCTGATATACCCTTTACATTTTTGTGAAGGTTATAAAAATAACCACAAACGACGTGTGAAGTTGGACATAAAATCAATTATTTTTTATTTTAATTTGATTAAAATCGAGACCATTCTTTATTCTTATTTCCTTCATTAACTACTAATACTCGTATTGATACCAATAAAAAAATACAGCTTGTGTTTTTTATTCCTATCGGTTTATTGACTTCGAAACTTTGCTTATTAAATTCTAGTTAAATGTGTAGCTGCTATGAAATGTCGACATATACAGGCCTATCACAGAAATTAATTTCGATCGAAATCAATTTCAATTACGAAAAAAGTTTTTCAGAAAATTAAAATCGATAAATTTTCTCGAAGTGAAAATACTTTTATTTTTGCGATCGAATTAGAAGTTTACATATACAATAGCATAATAAAACAAGTACAAAACATTTCTATTCCCAGAAATCGATTTTTTAAACTATTAAGTGCGATTTATTCATGTTTTTTTTTTTTTTGTTTCCAAAAATATTTCATGTTTGAATTAAAAAACATAGCAAGAAAAACTTTAATTGAGTGCTGCTTGCAAATGGATCGGATACATCCGTTAAACTCCTAAGCCGCAATTTTTCGGTAGATTGTTCCCGTCTTTGTGCGGTAAACACTGCAACAACTGAAACCCCAGGCATTTTGGTTCAATGTTTTAAATTTTGTTAAAATTGGTTTGAAAAAATTTTTGCGCTGCCGCACTCGCACTTTATTGTTTAATGAAAAATATTGCCACACTTACCAGAAAAATACGAAAGATAAAATTTGCCGTAATTTATGTAAGTTAAACAAAGCCTGACGAAGGAAAAAATAGATCGAAATGAAAATTCGTAATTAAAACTATTCCGAATAATTTCTGTGACAGGCCTGATAGACAGCTAGGAAACAGAAAACAAGCTGTTTGTGTTTTATGTTTAATTAAAATCTTTTGATTAATTTTGCAGACACAGCACTGAAAATCTAGTGTATTTTATTTTAATTTTAGCAAGTTCTGAGAAACGCAAATAGCTTAAATTTAACGTTTTCGATTTGAAAACGCCGAATAGTTGTTCTGACAAACGTATAACGCAAGAAGTATGGTTTTGCGATTTGAAATCGCCAAATAGGTGTTCTGGTAAAAGCATATCGCTTAAAATTGGCGACTTCAACTCTCATGTGTATATTGAAGTGAACTGATTTTGTTGGTAGAAATTACGAAAAGTTGCCAAAGTTTTGTTTTATTTTTGTATGAAAAAGCAAGCAAGACATGTGTTTTGACAAATTTGCGCAAAGTAATCGAAAGACAGTTGTGCTACGCTGGTAAAGCTGTCTTGGAAAAAACCCAATTAAAAAATCTATTTGTTTTCTTCATTTTAATGTAACAACTACCACATACATATGCTCGTATGCAAAACACATGTTGTATTTTTTCATAAAAATTTAGAACATCAAAATGTCAAGCGTTTTTTAGAACGCTTTGCGGGTTTATTTTATTTTTGAACGAAGAATTAAATCAAAATAAACAAACAAATGGATCGTTGTCAAAGTTCTCAACGTACTATTTATCAAGGCGATGTCATAACAAGTAAACTCGGCACAACAATAAATACAGTACAAAAAATATCTGTGAATTGTCAGGGGACCGCCCAATTATGAATATTCTCACGGAATTTATTCCTCTAGGAATTTATCAGCCATGTGCTGAGAAACGCAAAATTTTTAAATCACTTATTAGGTCAAAATTTTTCTGTGTGCTAAAGATCACACGATTTGTTTAAGTAAAAATATGTGTAAAATTTGGCAACACTTGCTTTTTGTATGGGAAAAAACTAGTTGTGGCATCTGAAGTCGCCATTTAAATTCAACAAATGTAACACAATCATATAAAAAGGTGTATTTTTAAATTGCAATTTTTTTTTTTAAATATATGAAAATTCAAAATTTTTTTTTTATGAAAATACATAAAAAAACAAGTCAAATTTTATTTAGACGCTTCCAGTTCCGCGGTTTGATAATTAATTTTGATATTATAAGCTAGTTCACTTCATTTGCTTGCGCAAAATTTTTTGTGATTGCGATTTTCAGCACACCAATTTTGTGACTTCAAATCGTACTCACATTTTTTTGTGAAATGTGAGTTTCTTTCAACACATGGCTGTATTTTTCACAGTACTTTTCAATTCAAATTGAAAAAAAAATCACAATTTTTGTTAACTTGACCGTAGGAATAGAAGATTTTAACCCCCTTTAGTGTTTTCAGAGAATGGAGAGAAGGAACAGATAAAAACACATAGTTCATTTGTGTTCAAAATTGGAGGAAGGGGAAACGTGAAAAACTCCTACGGAACTTTCATTTGAAATTGGGCTGATAAACACAAAAAGGAATTTAAAAAAATATTTAGGCTGGTTGTCCAGGTCTCCAGTTTCATGAAATCGACGAAAAAAAAAAATATTTATCGGAAAATATGTATATGCAATAAATTCTTTAGCGGAAAGAAAGGTCGGCCTTTTATATTATGAACAAATAATATTCAAATATTGAATTTATAATACATAAACAAATGCTCCTGAAGAAGTCTTCCGAAATATTGAAAAAATACAATTCCAAGCTTTTTTAAAAAAATCAAAAGAACCTTGAGCTGAAAGAATTTATTGCAAATATTAAATTAAGTAAAGGTCGCGAAGCAACTAGGGACAAGATTAAAAATTTATAGGAAAAGCAAAAATGGTAGCAAACTTAATTATTTCGTGAAAATTAAAGTCTTTATGACCTGAGCTTTGAAAGTTGAAAAGCCAGGCGGATTAGGGAGGGTTCTTGATCATATCTGGCTCTCAAGCTTCATTACATAAATAAAAAAATTGTTTGAAATTAATTTTTTTTTTTAAATTATTCCATTGACATCCGGCAAAGATAAAACACAAAAAGGTTTCAGGCTTTCAATTTTACCTGTTTTAAAATCGCCTTGCTCCTTTTTTTAATTTTTTGCTTTTAAATTCTAATGTAATAATATCCAAACTAGAAGTCCCTTTTTTATTTTATATAAAAAGTTCTTTAATTATTTATTAATTTCATCTTTCTACGGAAGACATCTTCAGGAAATAAAGAAAAAATCCCGAGGTTGAAAAAGGCAACGGATAACATAGGACGGATTCTATGTGCTCTGGCCTTTTGTTTGCTCAGTAAGAAACACTAGATATCGATCGAAGGCAAATTCGAAAAAAAGCAAATCGTTAAAAAACATTTACGGCCGTATTCATGAACATAAAATATTTTTTATGAATACGGCCGTTAATTTTTAAATGTAAAAAGTTGTATGCTAAAGCTAAATTTTTAGCTTCAGAAGTGAAAGTAAAAGCATTGTAAATTTTGGTTATAATAGGATTGCGGCCATTTTATGCAAACTAAAATAATAAATATAATAGCTGTTTTCACTCTTTGTATTAAATTTAAATTGCTTTTGAATATAATACGATTGTAAACTTTTAAGTGTGCGCGACTTTTCATTTGGTATTCTAAAAACCCCGTAACAACTGACATTTGTTTGGATATTTTTGCGACACAAATACATAAAAGAACTTTTCAGTTGGAGTTTCGTAAAAAGAGATAAATTCTTAAAAAATGACTAAATCCATCTCTTATTTGAACTTTTTTCACATTCTTATTTTTAATGTTTTCCATTTTAAACAAAGTTTATGTACATTTATTTTGTTAACAGAAAAAATAAATATGGCGTCAAGTCTGCCGGCTGTTTCACACTTGTAAATAAATGAACTTTCTACTTTTGCTAAATCTACTACTGTTTTTTGTATTGTAAAGATTGTTAATTTAGTAATGGAAAGTATGGTTAACTACCACCTTGTGAGGTACCTAGAGTCGCATAAATTACTTTGTGATCGCCAATACGGATTTCGTAAGGGTCGCTCTACTGGCGATCTTTTGGCATACCTCTCTGAGAAATGGTGCCATTCAATCCATCATTTCGGCGAAAGTAAATTGGTGGCTCTAGATATCTCCAAAGCATTTGACAGAGTGTGGCATGCTGCACTACTGGCAAAACTTACTGCTTTTGGTGTCGGTGATGACTTATCCCGGTTTACATCGAGCTTTATCAGGGACCGCACTATAAGAGTTGTTATAGATGGGGTCCAATCAAACGAGTTCAAGATTAATTCAGGGACACCGCAAGGCTCCGTTCTTTCTCCTACCCTATTTCTTATTTTCCTCAACGACCTTCTATATCAAACTTCCAACCCTATCCACCCTTTTGCAGATGACAGCAGCATTTGCTATTCATAATCTTTCAGTTATAGGCCCAGCCTATCAGAGATCGCTGCCAAGAGGCTAAATATGAATGATTCACTGAATAGTGATCTTCTATTAATCTCCGAATGGGGTCGCAAAAACAGGGTCGACTTCAACGCTCGTAAGACCCAGTGCTGTTTATTAACGCACACAAAAACGACCGCTAATGCGGCTTCATCTGTACTCATGGATGGTATAAATATTGAGGAATCGGGTGCTCTTGATGTTCTTGGAATGAAAGTTCAGTGTGATGTTCGCTGGAATGATTACATTTTTCATGTCTCTAAAGAAGTATTCAATTGCCTCGGTTTTTTCAAACGGTGTAAGATGTACTTCACTCCATCCGATCTCCTTACTATTTATACCACCTATATCCGACCGAATATGGAATACAACTCTCATGTTTGGGTCGGTGCCTCAAAGTCTATTTTGGGGTTACTCGACCGTGTGCAGGAAAGGGCGAAGAAGGTTATCGGTGACAGTAGGATATCCAACTCTATTGACTCACTGGAGCATCGACGCAGTGTGAGGTGCGTTACTCTGTTCTATCGTTACTACAATGGATTTTTCTCTGATGAGATTAGGGATCTTGTTCCTGAAACCCGCACATTTCTACGTAACACGCGTTCATCGTGCAGAGCTCATCCATTTGTGGTCGATTGTCCGGGGAATCCTACTACGCATTACAGAGAGAATTCGTTTTTCAGCCGCACTCTTCGTCTATGGAATATGTTGCCTGCAGACGTGTTTCCTGTCTGTTATAACGTTGGAAAGTTCAAGTCAAATGTTCACAAACACTACTCCTTCTTTCCTCCTCATCATAACCTATTTTCCTAGTTCTGGTACAATTCACAGCATATGTAGCGGTCATCTCCTGAGTACTGGTCCAAGACAAAAAAATTAAAAATTTATGGATTTTGCTGTTGTCAAGTTTTAATTTTACCATGATTTATTCAATCTACAATATGTACGAGCTCTTCTACAATAGTACTTTAAAATATGAAGCGTGAGAACTGCTAATATTTCAATAAATAGATAAAACCCTTGAAAAAGACGACAAAAAAGACGACTCGTAACATAGGCAGTGACCAGTATATAAAAAAACACAAATTTATTAAAACAAAATATACAATGCGTAGCAAATACGAAACAGCTAGTTGTCCCCCAGCTAAAGATTTGATTATTATTTTTCTTGTCTTCAATCAAAAATTATTGATCACAGCAAATTTGTATTGTAAAAAATCCTTCTTAAGAAAAAACTTAAAAATGGAAAAAAACTTGAACTATAATATAAACTCGTTGTACAAATGTACAAACCAAAAATTTAATTTAAAAAAAATTTAATATATACTTAATTTGTGTTGATAAGTGGAGGAACGAGTAAATGCAAAATACTCCCACGGAATTTTCATTTCTAATTAGACCAATATTGTAATTTATATGAATTTTTGTTTCCTATTTTACCTCTAAAAAGCCCTTCGGGCGTGGAGGTAATGTTCTGTTATCCTGTAATTTTAAACGAGTTCTATAATTTTATTTTAAATAAATAATGTGTGTTTTTATGAGCATAACCTTTATTCACTGCGTTATCTTTTTTAATTCCAATAAAAAATATACAATTTTGACCGTGTTTTCTTTTCCTTACCTTAAAAGAATATAAAGTAGCATTTTGTAGAGTAGTCAAATGTAATTTACACAGATCTCTTATGTTGTTTTGTTTTCTTTTTTGCTTTTTTATGTGCTTAATAATATAAAAAATAAAAAAAATTAAAATCGAAATACCAAAACGAATTGAAATCAAAAAACCAATAAACAAAACTTACGCACTCACCTTCACCGACAAATGCAATAAATAAAAAAGATTACGGCTATGCAGGCGGTTATGATGGCTATGGTGGTAGCGGTGGTGGTTACGGTAGTGGTGGAGGCGGTGGTGGTGGTAATCGTGGTGCTGGTGGACCTAGAGGTGGTCCCAAAGGAGGTAGTATATAATTTTTAAATAAAATTCATATTTGTCTATTTGTAAAACAATTGGTATTTTAAAACAAATTCAATGAGTAACTTCTAACTGAAGAGATCGGTCAAAATTATTTTTTTTAAGAAATACAATACATTTTGGTTTCAAACAAGAGAAAAAAAAAGAAAATTGGTTTTTGGATTTTTGCAGTTAAATTAAAATAAATACGCTTATACCATCTATTTTCATCTAAATAAATTTATTTTTACTCATGTATAAGACTCCACAACACGATGTAGTTAGATTAAATTTATTTATTTTTTCTTTTTAAGGCTCTGGAGGCGGCTACCAATCTGGCAAGCAAAGGGGGACAGGACGCCAGCCAAGACATCAACCTTATTAAACATAACTTCCTTACTTTAAACAAAACACACAAATTAAAAAAGAATTTTTAATACTACAAAACGTAAAACAAAAGAAAAAAAAACAACAACCTAAGCAACCAACCGAACGTTTTTCTAAGTAAACAGAAACCATTATGCTAAATTCGGCATAGTTCAAATACAAATTATCAATAACATAACTTAGTTTGTTGTGGTAAGTATGTTAAATATATATTTTTAAAATTTAAATAAAACAAGAAACTGCTTAGACAATTCGGTGCTTTTTGAAAAACTTTTTAAATATAACTGTAGGCATATATACGAGAGTAGCTTAAGTCGACTTAAGGGAAATTGCGCATTGCGAGAGCTTTACAAAAGTCTACACGTTTAAAGCGTCTTAGCCGTTTAGGTTAGGTTAGGTAAGCAGGCCGCTGGATTTCCAGCAAGTACCCGGAAACTCCAGCTCACTTGGGTCCTGCAGGTCGTTCCCTTTGTGATTGCCTGAAAAAATTAGTAAAGGAAAAAGAAAATAAAAGGTTATAGGGATATAGAAGGAGTGGAGAAGAGGAAAAGTAGGTGGGAAACTATTAGTGTGGCATTACTTGCTGATTTACTAGCCATCCGCTGCTTCTAATGAAAGAAGCTAACGCAGTCGGTTTGACCGAGGCCAGACATGAAAGGCTATTGAAGCTCCGCTCGCCTAAGTACCTTAGACGATGATGCTCCAATGCCGGGCATGTACCGAGGAGGTGAAGGATTGTCTCCTCCTCCTTTTCGTCTTGGCAACTTCTACAGAAGTCATTATATGGTAGACCCAGTCTCCTGGCATGGTTCCGAATGGGCAATGTCCAGTGATGACTGCTACCATCATTCTTAGGAGAGATCTAGGAAGTTTTAGTAGCTCTCCTGTTCCCTTAGAGTTAATGTGCGGCCACAGGCTTCTTGATATAAGGCATGTGGACTCTGTGTGCCACCTTTCTTGGGCATATTCTAGCGTGTGGAGTTTTATTCGTTTCCAACACCTTGATAAGGGTTGTCCGCAAGAGGGGTCTATATCCCTGTCCTCTAGGGTCTTAACCGTTTAGAGTATTCTTCTTTTTTTGGTGATCTTGTGAACAAATACTTTTTAGCTTAAGTTTTTTAGAACAAATAATGCGTTTGTCGAAACATCTTATATGGACATCAACTTTATTGATAGTTTACGTAGAGCGAACAAAGCAATTTATTAAAGTACCGTATAGAAATGTTTTCGATTGTTGCAATTCATGCTAGCGATATTTCTTAACTAACTTTCCTACTACACATTATTCACCCTTGAATTCTTCTAAATATAAACGATATTCGGCTCTTGTTTTATTTAAAGTTCGAAGGGGATCAACGTTGTTTCCAGTAAGAAAATTTGTTCACTACAAAGAACCTTCGTTAAAGTTTTATTTATTTTTTTTTTTTTTGGTTAAAATTCTCGTTGAGACTACTCTTAAGAGTTCCTTTTCAATGAATCACTTGTTTACATTTACACTCCGCTTCTAAAAATTCCATATTCAGAAGCCTGTATTTTCTGCAATTTTTAACCGATTTCAGAATTTTAAAATAGAAATGGAAGCTAGACATCTTGAGATATAAAAAAATCATGACAAAAGTGGTTTCTTAATTAAAGAACTTTTTTTGAGCAATTTATAAAAATAAGTCCTCTTAAATAAAGGCACCTTAAATAATTTTAATGAACTACAGTTTTTCTTGTTTTTTAAATTAATTTTTCTTTATTATTGCTTTATTTACTTTACTTAGGAACAATTAGTAATAGGTAAAACTCCATTTGTTTTTAACAAATTTAAATATATGGGGTTTCATTGCTATTAACTCTCAACTCAATAAAGTGGATTTTAAAACATATCTATTTTTTTTTCTTTTGTGGTAATGGTGCAATAACAGACGAGAATAATTTATCCGGCATAACATGAATACATATACACAGCACTGTGTATGGATTAGTGTTTTTGTATACATTTGATTGCTGGGCTTGTGTTTGTATTGGTCTTGTGCTGCTTGTGCCGGCATAAAGCTGGATGAACAAATTATGCAGACAAAATATCACTTTCATCCCCCCCATTCGCCAACAAGTTGCAGAACAATTGTTCTCGTCTGTTATTAACAATCACTACTCTATATCGGCTTTCAGTCCAATTTAGCGATTTTATGTTTATTATTTCTACGACTTTTCTTAAACAAGATTAGGGAACATTACTGTTTAGTCCCAATTTTCACGAGGCAAGTTTAGTTGCGCAATTCTTATTAAATTTTCTTTTACTCTTACATAAAAGTTCAGACAGTAATTTTACTTGAGCAACTGTCGTTTTCTATTGCTTACACTATCTTAATCTTGCATGTACTGCATTCTCAAATTTTTCCATTTAATGTTCACTTCTTCCAAAGTAATGCTGCTGTCTGTTTTTTTTATGTTGTCCACAATATTATTAAACGCTTCAGCTTTTTTAAGCCGGTATATTTATTTATTTATTTATTTTTTTTTTTCAATTGCATTAAAATATCACAACTTCGCGCCAATATTGCTTTCACCACGGACAACATATCAATACATAAAAGAAACACAAATGAAAAAAAAATGTAACATTTCTGACATTACGAATGACAACACAAAACGACTTTTCGAGTACAAGCAAGTCTGTACTCATTTTTACACTCCCCCACTATTTCTCCACAATTTCAAGACTTGCGCAACTAAAGTTGCATCGTGAATATTGGGACTTATGATACGACGTTAGTGCGGCTTCTATTTAAGTTACTCACTTCAGTAGTGCGATTCACTATGCTTTTTAAACACCAATTATTTCGGTTAGAATTATTAACCACAAAGTTAACTTTTTCCTATTCACATGTACTTTAAACACCATATGCTGGGGTTTAAAGTCAGCTGTTTGTGGCAGCTGTTATATTTAACCACATAAATAGGTGTTAATTAACACCCCAATATTTTGTGAGTTTAAAAAAGTGTTGATTTATATTGTTTACATTTATGTATGTAATTTAATTTATGTAATAAACTATTTATCTAATAAAAAAACAATAAAAGTTAGCAAACAACAAAAATAAATCTTGGAAATAATATTTTATTAAATATTTCTTATTTTTGCAGCTAAAGATCGATTTTTATTTTTTATAAAAAATTCAACAGTATTTATTTTCAATATTTCGATAACAATTTGTTATCATCGTCAGGAAAATTAATATGTTATTAAAAAACTTTTCAAGTTGAAAAATTATTATCAAAAAATTCCTATATACAAAAAATCTATACACCGAGAAAAATTATTAATTCATACACAAAGAAAAAATTCTTAATATTATCAAATTGAAAAATTTTAAATTGAAAACTTAAAAAATATCTATTTAATATACTCACAGAAACATTTTTGGGTTTATTTTAAATAAACCCAAAATAAATTTAAAAATTTAATCACTCTCCAAACTTTGAAAATGTTTCAATTTTAAGAACAGAAAATAATTATAAGAAGCGTTACATGTTAGAAATGTTAGAGATTATAAACACACCAACAACACAGAGAATTAACTTCAAGGTAGACACAGAAAAATTAGCACAGAATTATAGATATTTAGTTAATAAGAAATTCTAGATTTGAATTGTTTGAGAATGAATATTAGGATAAAAATTTTTTAAATTATGTTAATAATATTTCCATGTTATTCTGTAAACAACATTTGTTTTGCTAGTTGAGAAACAACATGTTGCAAAACATGTGTTGGTTGCAGAATTGGGTTATTTTGGTTTTTATGTTATTTTTTATGTTTGTCATTATTGTTATTAATATTATTTTTTCTTTTTTTAATTTTTTAATAACCCAAAAATGTTTCTGTCAGTATATTAAATAGATATTTTTTAAGTTTTCAATTTGATAATATTGTTAAGAATTTTTTCTTTGTGTATGACTTATGAATTTTTCAAATTAAAAAATTGTTTAATAACATATTAATTTTCCTGACGGTGATAACAAATTGTTATCGAAATATTGAAAATAAATACTGTTGTATTTTTTATAAAAAAAACGATCTTTAGCTGCAAAAATAAGAAATATTTACATAAACAAGATCAAATAATTAAATATCAAATAATATTTTATTTATTTATTTTTTTATTCAATGTGTATTTCGTTTTCCTTTAGAAAACTTCTTAAGGAAAGTATTACCCTTTTAGACACCATAACAGAGCAGTTGGAATACGCTCTGAAGATGGTAAGTCAATGGAGTGTACAATGCGGGTTAAAGACAAATCCAGCGAAAACGGAAATCGTACTTTTTAGTAAGAAGTATAAAATTCCACATTTCACACCTCCAAAAATGGATGGTACCGCACTTATCCTATCGAATAAGGAAAAATACCTAGGCGTCATTCTTGACAGCAAACTATCATGGAAGGAGAACATACAGGCTAGAGTAAACAAGGCTACAATAGCCATCTATCTATGTAAAAAAGCAATAGGCTCAACATGGGGCATACAACCAAAAGGAGTTGTGTGGCTTTATGACATGGTTATAAAACCGATAATATTTTATTTAGTATCAGTACTGTGGAAATCACTGGACTCCGCAACCAATAGACTGCAAATTGAAAAAGTCAGTCGAATCATGGCAATACTGACTACAGGGGCCATGAGGACAACTCCAACCAAAGCACTTCTTGCAATTATGAGCTGGATGCCATGTGACTTGGAATCCAGGCAGATAGCACTAAAAGCCGCGATCAGGTTGAACGCGACAGGAGTATGGACCCACAGACCGTGGGGACATGCCAATATACTGGAAATTGGAAGGGACCTAAACCCCGATATAATTGACTACTGCATCCCAAAACCATTGCTCTCAAGGAGCTTTGGCTACCAAATTGAAGAATCCCTCCTAGAATCTGGATACTTCTATGTCTACACGGATGGGCCCAGAAGAGGGGAAAGGGTTGGGGGTGGCGTTTACATAGAAGAATTTAACACTAAAATATCCTTCAGATTATCAGATGGATGCAGTGTTCTTCAGGCTGAAATATCGGTCATAAATAAAGCGGCCAGATGGCTGACGTTTTACAAGATATTCGGTAGGGATATCATGATAGTAACGGACAGCAAAGTCGCCATCAAATCCCTGATTGGAATATACACTAATTCTAGTCTAGTCCAGGAATGCCGAACATCTTTAAACAAGATGGCGAGACATTCTAACATAACCCTAAAATGGGTACGTGGACATGGGTCCAACAATGGCAACAACATCGCCGACGACTTAGCCAAAAAAGGGACAGCCCTAGAGGATAGGGATATAGACCCCTTTTGCGGACAACCATTAACAGCGTGCTGGAAAAGAATAAAACTCCACACACTGGACCGTGCACAAGAAAGTGGCTCACAGAGCCCACATGCCTTATATCAAGGAACTTGTGGCCGCATATTAACTCTAAGAGAACGTGGGAGCTATTAAAACTGCCCAGATCTCAACTAAGAGTGACTGTAGCAGTCATCACTGGCCATTGCCCGTTTGGGAACCATGCCAGGAGACTAGGACTACCCCATAACGACTTCTGTAGAAGCTGCCAAGACGAGGAGGAGGAGGAGGAGACGATCCTTCACCTCCTCGGCACATGCCCGGCATTGGAGCGAGCGGAGCTTCAATAGCCTATCTTGTCTGGCCTCGATCAAACCGACCGCGCTAGCCTCTTTCATAAGAAGCAGCGGATGGCTAGTATAGCAGCATGTAACGCTAACTAAAAGGTTCCCGCATCTCCTTTCCATCCCCGCTCATCCTTTCCACTCACTATCATTTTCCTACAACTTCTTCTCTTCACTCCACTATTTTAGTTTTTCAGGCAATCACAAAGGGAACGACTACAGGACCCAAGTGAGCTGGACAACCTAGATTATTCCGCGGTATCCAGCGGCCTGCCTACCTAACCTAACCTAAGGAAAGTATTTGTTGATCGATTATACAATCAAAAATGTTTTGATAGGCAATAAAATAACACTCTTTTTATGTTAAATGTAATTATGTATGTATGTATGTGTTAAAGCTCTTCATGTTATTTTATTTCCTATCACAAACATGTTTTTGATTTTATAATTAATCAACAAATACATTCCTTAAGAAGTTTTCTAAAGCAAAACGAAATATTCAATAAAAAACTTTTAATTATTGTTTTGTATAGAAAGGACCTCGAGCTCATATATTATTTTTAAGATTTCTATACATATCGCTCCTTTATTGCAACATAGTCGTAACTTAAAAAAGCTTGTTTCGAGAAAAACACAGTTCAAAGTTTTAGTTTCCATACAAATCTTAGAATTTTTTTTAGAAAGTATCTCCTAAAGGAAACAGTTTAAATGTAATTTGAATAAAATTTTGGCACAATTTAAAAAATAGTACTGTTAACAATTCTGCATTGTTAACTCGAAAAGCTTATTTTTTGAGATATGACTATGTTGCAATAAAGGAGCGATATGTATGTATATAAAAAGGTCAAAGTTACAAAAGATGAAGAAAACATATAAAAAAAGAGATTCAGTACAATAGCTAAGAAAAATGAAATGGAGAGTTGCCACGTTATAACAATCTGAACGTGAAGAAAAATAAAACCCTTTACGGTGGCTAAATATAGTTAGTGAATAACGTAGGGGTTAGTGCAAACAACAAAATGTGTGGTTGAATTTAACACTTCTAATTGGGGTGTAAAGTTAGTGAATTGCACTACAGCATAAGATCTAAGCACTAAATTATATTGTTCTTTGCGCGTTAATTTAGGTTGAACTGTAAATACAGTGAACTCGCAATAATGCTAAATGATTTTTACGAAAGCAGTTCACATTTTCGAGTTCACGTTATCGAGTACCCAAAATCAAAACAACAAATTTGTCTATTTAATATAAAACTATACTTTAATAAGAGAAAATTAATTATTTTGTTAATTTTCAATAACACTTTGTATTCGACAAATAAAAAATATATAAAATAAAGAATATAAAAAATATAAGAAATTCATATTTAATTAGAGAAAAGTAATAGGACAAATTTTTTTTGATTGGATAATTAAGAATCAGTTAAACAAAGTTTAAAGGGGAAAAATCAGCAATTCTTTAGTTTCTAAGCTTTTTATTTTGTCATTTTTAAGAAAGCTTTTTCTTTCATGTTTCTCAGCACTCGTAATGTCACTTTGGTCTACCATCTCGTTTTTAGCCTATACTAAAGCGTTATACAAAGTTTCTACAGCTACTTTGGATTTAATTGTAACGTCTGGATGGAATATGATCTAATCATCTCCATCGTTGGTATCATCCTGAATTTCCATACTTCGTATTTCTGTGCAACTTTCTTCAGGATTGATGTTCCAATATTTATTGGAAGAATCTGTTGTTTTTGCAACTCCATATTTTCTTGCCAAAACATTTTTGCAATAATTCAAGAATATCAACTTTTCTTTTAAATTAAAGTTAACACCAGGTTTTTTAATGACATTTTTCACTTCCACGAATTATATTTTTTAATCACTTACACTTTGTACGACGCATACAAAAAAAAGTAAACAAACAAATAACCTGTAATTCGGGAATTTCCCAATTTAAAAATGTTAAAAAAACAATTCAAAAGAAAAAGTGTTTACGTTTTAGAGCTTTTGTTCATATTTAGAATACTTTATGGGGTTAGAAAAAATTGTTCACGTTTCTGAGGCATTCTCACTTTCGAGCGTTTACGTTTTCGCGACTTAACTGTATGAGGTAGCTTAATATCGAACACAGTAATTAGTGTAACTTTTGCATTATATATATTTAATATGGAATTGAAAAACAAATTTGAAAAGGTCAAAAATCTTATGGTTTTATTAACGTGTAAATAATTAATTGAAAAGTCTTAGCCAAGTACGTGGCTCGGATTGATATTAAAGCGACCTAAGTAGGAAAAAAACTTTATTTTTTTCAAAAACCATTTATTTTTCAACATTAGTCTCATTTTAACACAATACATTTAGTAATACGATATTCCCACTTTTTTATACCATCTGAATAATATGATTTTGGGAACCCCTCAAAATACACGTTAGTTTCGGTAATGGCTTCTTTGTATGAGATTAATCTTTTTCCTGTGTACCATTTTTTCAAGTTTGAAAACAGGAAAAAGTCACTAGGAGCTAAATTTGAACTATAAGGTGGATGATCAACCAATTCTAAATTATACGTTATTTTAGCATCGTATCGTATGCTGAGTGAACTGGTGCTTTGCCTTGAGGAAAGAGCTCATTTTTCTTTAAATGTGGTCGTTTTTTCTTGATAGCATCAATCACTGATACAATAAGGCACGATAATTCTTGCCTGTGATTGTGGATCCTTCTTCAAGATAATCGATGAGCAATATTCCGTGTGCATCGCAAAATACAGTGGTCATAACCTTGCTAGACACTGTCTTCGCCTTCAACGAAGCTTCCAGCCATTGTTTCGATTGATTTTTGGTTTCAGTTGTGGCCCCACGTTTGATCAACAGTTATTAATCGACGCCAAAAAGCAACAGGATTACGCTTTATCACGTTCAAACACCGCTGTGAAGTGGTTTGTTGAACTCTTGGTTCGGCACTGAGCAAACGCGGCATCCATCTTGCCGATAGCTTTTTTATATGCAAAATGTTGAACATACATTTATATGATATGTTTGCTATTTCAACAATCTCACGTATCTTGACTCGGCAATCATTCATAACGATATTGAGGCCTCTTTTGGCCTTCATGTTGATGGTATTATTGCAGTGCTTGTTCGTGTGGGTTTAAATTCAGCAATCCAATATTTTACCATGTAATCTGACAGAACAGACTCACCATAATGTTTATCGAGCTTTTCTTTCTTGTCTCTTTCGCCGTTTTTTTTTTCCAAATACGAGTAATAGTGTTTAATTACTGCACGAAATTCACTTTTTTCCATTTTTCAAAAAACACAAAAGTTGCTTACTTCAAACGACCACAACAAATAAACTAATCGATGAATTTGGGTGAAATTTTAACAGGTGACTTCTAACAGATCGCAATTAAAAAATGCGTGTATACTGCCATCTAGTGGTAGATAGCTTCAATATCAATCTGCTCTCGTAAATAGCAGATTTTAAACAAGCTGTTTTTCTAAAACTGTGAGAATGACCCTGTTAGCAAAAATGTATATGATGAGTAAGTGCTAAGAAGGATTTTTATTTATTTTGCTTGCCCATAAACAGTACAAATAATCACAAAATGAATTCTTTTTTTACTTCTTCAAAAAAAGAAAAACTAAAAAACTTTTCGGAATGAAATCATTTCTAATTGCAAGAGTGAAACTAGTATTATCTTATAGAATTGATTTCATTCCGAAAAAGTTTTAACTTTTCGTTTTTTGAAGAATTAAAAAATCGATTCAATTCCATTTCCGAACGGAACTGAATCCTGTGACATGGCCGAATGTTCGATTAATGACTATTGTTTTGAAAGATTTTTATGTGCAGTTGTCAACAGTTCAACATTTTATTTGCTTTTAAATCCAACTGAAAATTAACAATCACACTTTATTATGTATACATACTAAAAAAAAAATACATTAACAGAATATAACGTTCTTTTTTCGTTTCAGCGTTCTCTTTATATATACTACATAATTATAATTTAATCATAGTCAAGCCAACCATCATCCAAATCAACATTAAAAAAAGCTGTTACTACTCCACACCACAATAAGCGCTTCTGTCAACACACATACACAGGGAATCCTTGTTAGATAAAGGATATTTTGATTTATTTCCTTTAAGATTCACCGTACTACAATTTCACATAATTTTCGTATTTTTTTTTGAAAGAAAACTCAATTATATTTTTAAAGTTAAAAATAGAAATAATATAAGCCATTCCAAGTCCAAATAATTTAAAACAATAGTATGCAGCAATTGACCATACGTTTTCTTCACATCTTCCCACACGCAACTTCATATAAACAAAAACCCAAACAGTTTTTTTTTTTTCAGCCTAACCATATTGAAATACATAAGTATGTAAAAATATTTTGCTACTTTTTAGTGCTTAGATTAAAAATAATTTTACTTTTATATTTAAATAAACAATAAAACAGTAATTAAAAAAATTTTATTTTCATTTGCTCTAAATAAAAATTCAAAAAATCTCTCCCCTCCAGAATAAAATACATTAGCCCACCTCATATTAAAACAAAAACCTGCTCTTCCTATTTGCTAAACTTTTCAAAATGTTAATTATAACTAAAGAATATACACCTTACACGCAAGACTTAGTGTCACTTTTTTATACTTTTTTTTTTTGGTAGTTTCCTTTACGTTTTTTCGTAAAGCCTTGGTGTTGAACATTAAGGACAAAAAGGAGTTTATAAATATATTTTGTTCATTTTTAGTGTTCTTAATCGAAAAATTAAGTCCGCTTCGAACTTGACTTCGTTTTTCCCTTCGGCAATATAAAGTACTTTTTACGTTAAATATACATACATATATTTTGTAACTATAAATCACATATATAATATAAACATTTTTTATTTAGATTCTTTTTTTCACTTATACAATTTTTTTATTTATACCAGATCTTAAAAACGATGCATACAAACTTAACAACAAATTATGAAAAAAAAAACAAAAAATACATTGGAACAAATAAATACTTGTAATTAAACAAAACAAAAAAAAAAACGTTGTTTAAAATTTTTTTCTAAAAAGAAAATAGCAAACAAAACCACCAAAAATCATGTATATTTTAATGAATTTTCATCTCAATGAAATATCAAATATAAATACTACATGCAAATGTATTTGATTTAAAATCAGGCATTATTATACGAGTTTATTATAAATCATAAAGCTCTTTTAATCTTCACAACTTCTAAATAAAATAAAAAACTACAAAAAAGATGTTCCTTATCATCTCTAACAATATCGGGACAGGGACAAATTATTCTTTCATTTAAGTATTTTCTTAATTTTAAGAATAAAAAGTATATTCAAATTATATTTACGAATATGAAAAAAGAACTTAACAGAAATAAAAAAACAATTAATGTACAAAAAATAAATGTTTTTTATTTGTTATAAGCATACTTTTAGAAACTGCATAGCGTTGATCTCATGTATAAAAAGACGTTCTAACTGCTACGTGTGCAAATTATCAACTTGTAGCTTTTTTTGTGCCATTTATTCTTCGTGATCAAATATACTACAAATTACTAAAAAGACTGAAATTCGGGAAAAATATGAGTTAGTGCTTTCTTACATATGACCAACGCATGGGCGATAATAATCAGCGTTGCCATTATGGTAGGATATTTGGTTCTCGAAATTTTCGAGAAGAGATTAAAGCAAATTCGCGCATTTTATTTCTAGCCATTTATGAAATAGAAGATTTTGAGAATGGTAAATTGTATGTTAAATTTTCATTTTATAGCGTGGCATACTGAAGCAAAATTTAAAAGAAATAGAAAGAAACAAGAAAAATTAATTAAATTAAATCTTTTAATTATTAAAAAATTTTCTAAGGACTAAAGCAAATTAGCAAATTCCCCAACTTCTTATATTAAACATAGATGTACCGAGAGGCGCAAAACTTTCCTATAACTTGTAAGGTCAGAAAATGACATGTTTTGTTTAAGCGCAAATATGTGTAGTCTGGTAACCACCAGAGACTGACAATGAGTACTCATAAAAAAGTGTCAAAGTATTTACACTCAAATGGGGTATGCGCAATACTACTTTGCACCAATTATAGGTGTATTTCTTTACTTTCCGGGCATGCATAAGTTTCTCTCAAATACAGATAAAATTTACCTAAAGTACGGGAACGCAAAAAGCCAAATTTCTAGCCCAAAAGGAAAAATATGCTGTGTTTTGATGTGGCAACAAAAACTCGCAATTAGTTTTATGAAAAAATATTTTACTCTTTCGGACTTTTAAAGCCTTTTGCACATTCCATTTTATTTAATATTTATATAAAAACACTGAAATGATTTGTATACGAGTTTATTAAAATGAATTTTGTTATTGTTTATTTTTCGAACAGTTGATTGCTTAACTACTTGTCCAAACTGGACCGAAGGAAAAGTACGGACTATTTAGTGCAAAAAGAGGAAGAATACTATTATCTCAAAAGCGCTTTCATTTTGCCATATTGGACGATTTTGAGTGATGAAAATAGCATGTTGACGATTTAAGGCCTGTTTTTGACGCTTTTTGTCGATCACATTTTAGCTTTCATATTTTTCAAGCAACTTTGGCTTTACAAAGTCAATTTATTTTGGGAAATGAAAGTTATATATATGGTATAGAGAAAAACGAAAGTAAAATAAATATGCACGTAAATATACATACATATATGTAACACTGAAAGGCTGTGCGATATTTATTTGGGGTATCCATATGTAAGAGATGTATTTAATATATCATATCTACATATTCCATTTGAATAACATAAACAATACAATTGAGCTTATTCAGTTTATTAGCTTCTAATATTTATACCAGAAAGTCTACTGATGATTAGGAAAGCTCCTGTGAAAAGTTGACATATAGATAGCTAGGAAACATGGAAACAAGCTTTTTATACTTTTATTATTGATATACTTTCAAAGTGTTTTTGTTTTTTGATATAATCAAATAGTTTTCCTTTTTCATCGTAGAATTTGAAAAACAATATATATAATCCGAATTAATGCAATTATGTCTAGATTTGGAATAAAGTATCAAAAATGAGCTGTTACCTAGCCCATAGCTGCTTTACGATTGCCTTCCTTTAAGTTGTATTTAAGTTTAGTTCATATCGCTCTGGTTCCTCCAAAGCGCGGAAACTCAACATTAACAAATTTTCAGTAGAGGCAAGGCAGTTTTTTTTTAAATATTACTTTTATATCAAGAGGGATACAACTGTATTTTTTGGCATAAGAGTCGCGAAAATTATGTAAGATTTTGACAGTGGACCACTTGTAAAAGTGAAAGTTGTAAAATTTTGATTTGACTCTTTTTAGAGGTAAGAGTGTGATTGTTTTTGTGTGCTTGCTTTTTTGAATTAGTGCAAAAAAGGTAAACAAAACGCACATATGAGCTATTGCCTGTAGAACATATTTTAACATTAGTCAGCTACGCTGACCATCGTATCAATTTTTAAAATGGGTTAAAATACTCGGATGTGAAAATGATTGCGTAAACAACCGGTGGTGTACTTACGGTTGCGGTGCACCGGTGCAGATCTCTGCAGTCTTTCTTATATTTATACATGCGAGAGTTTTACACAACCATACATAAAGGACTAAAATACATGCATTTATGAGTGCGTACCCATATCAATTTCAATAGTATTTAATATCCATTTATGTTAAGATATGTATGCATAAGTAATTCTTTATTTTTTCCACTACCAGGTAGTGTAAAAATAATTTTTTGTGGACACGAAATTGAGCAGCAAGCACATACGCAGGTATGGGACTTCGACTACGTACATATTTTCTTCCTGAGCTTCATGATTTTATTTGATAAAGATTTGCAGGAAGTATCAGTCATATTAGCAAACGTGATATAATTTTTTATATATATTTTATACACATTTAAGAAGAAAAAAAAAACGAAATATACAAACTTTCAAAGAGAACAAATGTATAAAGATTGCACAAGAATGATAGAATTTATTTCTATCATTCTTGGTTAATTACTATAAAATCGTGTATTGTTCATTGCATCTTTTTCGCATAGAATTATTAGAATTGCTTAGTTTAGTTTCAGAATTTTGCTCACAATTATCGCTGTTAATATTTTTAATCCAATCTGCACAGTGTCACATTCACAGAATATCTGTGAATAATATATCAGTGATTCTCCAATAAAAATACTTCAGTTATAATCATATATGGAATTAAAACATATATATTTATATAAAAATATAACATGTTTTAAATTTTTGGCTTACTGTATTAAAAACCCCGGTTTACTGGATATTCGAAAAACAGACTTTTTGAAAACCACGGTTTTAGTAAAACCAAAAAACCAGTCGAATAATTAATTATTCAGTCACCATAAGTCCGCTCTTACATTTAAACAGACGATGGACAGACATTTTTCCATTCCTCTATTGGTTTTGCCTAAACCTTTTACGTATGAAAAATTAGGTATGTTCCATGTGAATAACGAAACAGCCCGAACTAGTCCAATGTGCTCGTAGTCCAAAAGCATTCGACGCAACAATTTTTGTGCAATTTTTTCATTTCCTCTACAAATTAGTCCCACCTTTTTATTTGGGTAAGTTCGGACTGAAATTGAATAATTAGCTGTTTTTTGTTTACATACATCTAAAACTGAAAAAGTAATAAAAAAAATTCACAGTCGTAAAGCAGCTCTGGGCTGAAGAACAGCTCTCGCGTCATCGTAATTATTTCTTAAGTGCGGTCAGGCTTGTGTTTGTTGTTCGGCCTTCGAGAGTTTTGCGTCTCGCTCGCACTGGTTAACGGTTTGCCTCAACTAACTGTATTGGTTTACAGTTTTTTTAGAGGTTATTCATTGTTAACCACGTGGAAACTTCCTATGTGAAGGCATAGGTCGTTATAGTCAGTCACAGCGACGCTACAAAAGTACTGTTAACACCATCTTGTGCATTATGGTCTTTGTCACCCCGCCCATGCTGTGCATCCTATACTTTGTAAATTCAATTTGCAACTGTATAGTTACTAAATAAATAAATAATAATAATCAAACAATTTGCAAATTGGAAAAAAGTTCTTGTTTAGAAATTAAATAAATAAATTAAAAGCAAAATGGAAAAATAACGTTGTGTAGTTGTGAACAGAACATGCAAAGTCAAGGATTGCCCAAATAAACTTGCTGTGCCTGACCTGGCACTTACATTTTGTGTGACCGCTAAGTCTGCATTTACATATAGACAGACGATGGGCAGACATTTTTTAATTTCTCTTTTGGTCTTGCCTAAACCTTTTACATTTAAGAAATTAATAGACAGACAGGAACTTTTCGTTCTTTTTTGTTGTTGTTGTTTTTTTAAGAACAGCTAGTGTGCTTATATGAAGTTTATGCTGATATGAGAAAAATGATACGAAGCAACAACATATGAAATGCGAAAAGTTAAAAAGAGAAACAAAAAATGCCACAAATGTCTAGTACAGAGAGTCGTGTACTACATACTCTCCCCCACCGACAATTTTCGTTGCAGCACCATCAAATTTCGTCTGTCTGCCCATCGTCTGCCCAAATGTAAAAGCGCTCTATGTGTGCTTTTACATTTAGACAGACGATAGGCAGACATTTTTTCATTTCTCTTTTGGTCTTGCCTAAACTTTTTAGATTTAAGAAATTAATAGACAGACAGAAACTTTCCGTTTCTCTTTCGTTGTTGTTTTTTTAAGCACAGCAAGTGCGTTTATATGAAGTTGATGATGATATGAGAATAATGATATGAAGCAACAACATAAAAAATGCGAAAAGTTACAAATATAAACAATGAACGTCCACAAATGTCTAGTACAGAGAGTCGTGTACTACACACTCTCCCCCACTGACAAATTTCGTTACAGCACAGCTGTTGTTGACAAATAGATATACCGTTATTCCATGTGCATCATATACATATGTATGTACATAAATTTATAAACAGTTTTTTTTTTCTATTTTTTACGTACAAAACGACAATATAATTTTTATTATCAGTATAAAATGAGTTCTTACGAAAGAGAGCAGGAGCGACTAATGTCGCTTTTATCAGATATTAACTTGAGTGAGAAAGAAGATATTGGAGGTGAAGTTAGTGATGAAAGTGACCAAGAAATAGTGAGTAATCATGATTCTGAGCAGAAATTTGAAGAAGGCGAAGGAAATTATGATAATTTTAATAATAAACCAGGATTATTTTAATTGCAAAATTCACAGCCACCCGCTATGTACTAATTGCTATCAATCTACAAACTCAGCATTAGCAAAAAATTACGAAACCATGATGATGTGTCCGATGGATTTAACGAGTAACTGAAATTTTTTTTGGTATTTAGCTCAATTTTTACGAAAAATATTACTTTGCTTAAAAAATATTATTAAATCACTTTTTTCTATAATTGTTCAGCTTTCTAAATCAGTAAACTGCAAAGGATTGGCTTAAAAATTAATTATCACCACTTTTACATAATCCATTTAATATTATTTTTTATTTCTGCTTTTTTAATGAAATGTTAATAAACAACATATAATTTGAAATAAAATAATAGATATTCAAATAAATTTAAACTTGTTATACAAATAAATGTAAACTTGTTATTTTAATCTGACAGTTAAGAAACGTAGACACTTAAAAGTCACAAGTGGATTACACCTAATGACAGTAACGAAGTAAGTTAAATATATGAAAGTAACGGAGGGTTAATTGGCCTGTAAAATATCGGGAAATATTGCAATCTCTTTTAAACACAAAAATAATTTTGAAAATCAGTCGCAAATAATGAAATATAAAGTTAATGTGCAGAAGCAATATTAAAAACAAAACGGGATCGTTTATCTTCTTTTAATCGGCTATTGTTGTACAAACCTTTTTTGCATTGTGTCTTTAACTGCATCACAACAAATAAAATTAAAATTTTATAATTTCTTTTTAAATATTTGATTAACATTGTATTTTTTTAGTTATTCTTAAATAGAGAGGTTTGTTGTAACTAAAAAAAAACCTTGATTCTAATTTTAAATATTAACATAAATAAGCGGCATACATACGTACAGAACTAAAGGCAAAGTTAAAAATAGTTCACGGGCATACAAATAACGAAATGTGTTACTTTACTAATACAATAAGAGAATTTTACAAATCGGGCCATTGTAAATTCAGAGTATGATTTCTAAAAACTTAATGAAAATAAATATAATGCATACACACAAAATTTTAACAAATAATGTAATTAAGTATTTTTTATATTCTTGGAGGTTATATTTTGTATTACAAGCTTTACGATAATACATAATGATAGCAAAAAAAAACATATCAGGATTTTCTCTGCTTATATTTTAATTTTATGTTCTTTCTACTAGTTAATTTGGTGCTGTTTTCTTGTTAAAGGACATGTATTTCACAGTGTTGGATAAACACAAATTTATAGTTATGCGCTTGTATTAGTACAGCTACACAGTGCGATCTTACTAGTAGTCTAAGGAGCAACTAAATTGGTGATCTTTTTCATAATATAAACAAAGCATAGTACACATGCATTCGCAGCATCAGAATTTTCGCGAGTATAGAAAATAGAGAGTTGGACCACCACTGTTCTACAGCAGTCACTCAGACCAAATAGAGTACTAGAACTCAAAAGCTGATATTCTATCAAAGGATACCCACATATTTTGTAATCTCTTTCTTATACTAAATACGACGGTTTAGATAAGTGAGTTTGCGAAATGTCTATGAATATGCTTTAGAAAGAAAATTATCCAGAAAGATTTTCCTTCAAACACAAGCTATTTTCATGAATGGAATTAACTCGATTTGCCGAGATAAAGAAATTAAAAAAGTTGGCCGCTAAATAAACAATTGTGCTGAATAGAAATTACTTAAAAAAAAAAAAAAAAATTTTTTCAGAATCTTTATATGGGGAGTTTTTTTTATGAATTTTTAGGCGTCAGATAAAAACTGCATATTTCTCAAAAAAACTTATACTAGAAATTTGTCTTAAGATTACAAAAAATTACAGATTCCGAAGTAACATAAATTTCTCCATCTAACAGTTTTTTAAACCTAAAATTCATAACTGTTATTTTATTAATTGTATAATTATTATTATATGATTGATAACGTTAAATTGCTGCATTCTCTTGGTACTAAAAACTTGTTGTTAACATTCAACAGAACTTGAACTATGTTCATATTTCCATTATTGCCTTCTATTAAAGAAGGATACATTTTAGTTGTGACTTGTTTAATTTTCTTTTGAATGTTAAATTTAAGCAAATTCATGCGGTGTACTTCGGCATACGCTTGCGAGTTAAAATCGCAAATTTTAAATGTCATTCCTTTCTCAGGACACCTGTTTCAAATCTTGCGTTGATCTTGCGTATGACAAAACACATTTGTATATCAGAAAATGTAATTTACACTCTTAACAGATTCACTGCATATGGAGAATGGAAATTTAAGTTCAGTTGCACCGTTACCGTTCCAGTCATATTCAAAGCTATGGCTTTTAAAGACACCATGTAATACCTGCATGGCCTAAACTTTAACAAATAATGAAATACCCACCACTTTAATTTGAATTAAGCTCGTTACTTTTTGCCTCTATAAGAAAGGTTTCTTTTTTAATTAATTAAATCAGAAGAAAAGCAAATTTAAGAACGGTCAATTTTGTATGTTTCGTGCTATTAAGACTACAAGCGCCAAATGAAAAGGCCTGCCAAGTAGAGCACTCAAATTATAAACCTGATATGTTTTCATTTGTTAGCTTTTTAAGTTATAAAGTGTTATAATATTCAATCAATCAAAACTTTGTAATAATATATATGTTATACATTTATAAATGATTTCTATTTGTATTCTTGAAGAGAACATCCAAGTGTATTTATTATGTAAGTATGTATGTATATCAAAGTGAAAGAGATGACCAAATGGCATACATAGTAAAATAGAAAATAAACAGAAGTTTGTTTAGTTTTTTATATAATAAATATAAATTTAAAGAAATTGCTGCATGATAGATCGGCATAAAATAAAGATAATATATGTATAGGTATATAAAAAACTAAAAAATATGAAAAAGGAAACTCAGACTTGACATTGTTTGTGTAAGCAGCCAGTAATCGGTTTAGCAACCAACTACAGATATACTCATGTTTCAATAGTATTCACTTATTTCAAGTCATTGCACTTTTTTACTTTATTATCTAGCGCAAGTTTAGTTTATATTTTTTAGTTTTGCTTTTTTTTATTAAACAATTTTGCACACAGTATTTGTCATCTCTTAACTTCGAAACAAAGTCTGATGCTATAATGTAATTTTTCTTATTGATGCGAACATAATAATAATATAAACATCAGCGAATTTACCAATGTCTGACATTATTAACAATTCGGCTTGCAAATTTGTATTTACGAATTAAAATAGATTTTGAATATAAACTAACTAAATTCTAATGTATTTTTTGTTTGTTTTAAATATTATTACCACATGCTCACATTTCTAATCCAATTAAACGGATGTGTTATTTGAAGTGCTTGTGACCAAGGGCTCTACCATCATTTTTGTACAAGAGTCCAAATTTTCTGACAAAGTTGTATCTGGTTTTATGAAATCCATTAGCGTGGACTCATCCTGAATAGGAGGTAAAACCATTTTATTATTGACAGAGATGGTTTCGTCTAGACTACTTCCGATGCTCATAGGCTCGCTATTGCTAGCAGCTAATGAGGAATTTGATGAAGTTGAAGATGTAGAACAGTGTGCGCTTACAGCTGAAGATTCTATAATATCACTGCACGATGAAGCAGACATGGGTGAGGAACATGCTGAGTTTGTATTTGCAGCATTGTTTGTGCATAACTTTGATATGAGCAGTTTTGGTGTTATGCGCCCATCATAAGTACCGGTGCCCGAATCAGGACTAGGGCATATGGAACCAGATGGGGATTGGCAAACGGGTGAGGAACCACGGCTTTCACAAAACACTTTCTTTGCTGGTGGTTGTGAGTAGAGAGAACTCCAAGAACTAGTAGATGAACCATCTTCCAGCTCGAATTTTCTTTTAACTGGGCCTAATTGCGAAGGCCGTATAGCAATAGGTGACATAGAGCGTCGAGTGGCAAAGGTACTGCGCCGTGTAGGGGATGGTGACAAACCATATGGAAGACGTAAGCTTGTGCGGCTGTTTGTTGGACTTGGGCTTGAGCAACTGTTACCGCTACTCAAACCACCACTGACCATTACTTGTAGAGGGTTGGTTAATTCATCCGAAGACTTACAAGACCAATTTTCTGCGACTAAAGACAAATCTTCCCAGCTTTGTGATATCTGAATAGCCGAATGTACCTCACGCTCATGGGTTACTTCACGCATATTCAAACCATCAACACACTCTTCTTGTTTTAATTGGGAAATCCGAGGAGTAACACAGCGGGAGGAGTCTGTCCTTCCAACAGTTGCGTTGATACAATTAACACTGCCTACAACGTTAGAACTAGAAGCTGTAATCCCTCTGGCAGGACTATAACTTGCTGAATATCGTCTTCCCCGTGGTGCAAATATATTAAAAACAGGAGCTGGTGATACTTCCCTAGACGGAGGCTGAGATCTGGGTATTGGCACACTTAAGCATCTTTTTAAAGCTTTTGATGAGAGTGTTACAACATTAACGTTCTCCCCCATTTGTTTTGTATTATTAATAGATGCAGCACTATTAGCTGGTTCTCTTACTGCGGATGCTACTGTTGGCAAGACCACAACTTGCATTGCAGTCATAGTTTCATTACCTTTATTTTTAAGATCCTTTTGTTCTACGTCTTCATTTGATGGCTCTAAAATTACTTCCATATCTATTTTATCGATATATGTATGTAATATTTTGTAACAAATATTTATATTTTTGTGCTTTTTCTTCAATTTTAATTTTACAGTTTGTTTGAAAAAAAATTCATTTAATGATTTTGCCACTACACTGTGTTTACTAGTGTTCAGGGATGGATAACAACACTAACAAAATTGTTCTAATGCATTTAGAAATTTCTGCATTTTAGCATAAAATGTGTATGTACATTATCGAATATTATAAGCTTGCTGGCAGGGTTCAAATTATGTTTTCTGTCATTATCTAGACAAACCGCCTTTATTTCTGATTTTAGTTTTTAGAACTTTTTTTTGGTAGCATAAAAATGTATTTTTTGCTATATTTTGTACAGGTAAAAAATTTTGTTAATGGACAAAAACTAATTATTCAAGAATTGACTCGTGTAAAAATGCTAAAAAATATGCAAGTTACAAATAAAACTGTTATTATTAATATTTAAAAATGGTTAACGAAAAATACAAAAACATATGCAGTACAATGACGTTGATAATTTACATCGAAATATAACATATTTTAATGTAACTTTAATGTTTGGTCTAAACTAAAGCTAATTCGAGATTAAAGTCAAGTGTAAACCTTTTTTTATATCTACCAGTACAACAACGCATCTTAAGTTCGTTTAGTTCGCATGTACCAACAAACAAACAAAAAAAAAAAACCAAATGCAGATTGACCTGACCACGATACTATAATACACCAAGTAGTGTCGAAGCATAAGATGACTTTTTTGATGATAGGAACTGTCAAAAGTTTTTATACTTTGTTAACTTTGCAAAGGCTTGCCACAACCAAACTCAAAAATTTGCAAAGTAAACTTTTCGTTGGGAAAGCCGTGATACAGAAGAAAGAATATATACAAATTTTAGAATTATTATGTACAAAAGAGAGAACACACACACACACGTTTGAATTATTGTTTACAAAAGTGAGAATAATTATTTTTTAAATTCTTAGAAACACAGCAAATTTCGCTTTCACCTGTGTGCACATGGACCTGAGAAAATAATTGTAATGACAAATTGAATTTGGCTTAACAAGTTTCTCGTTCAGCTTGCCGTCAAAATAATGTATCTAAAATAACTGGCGGGTAGAAAAGGAGAATTCATTATAAGGTGGGTGCATTGGAGAATTTCTTATCAGTTCAACTTTATCTATTTTGTCAAACTGTATCATGCTCTTCACTTCACACCCACCAGATAAAAATGAAACACTGCACACAATGCACGTGTTTCATATCAATAACTTTTGACAGTTGAGGTTAAGAATTCGCCATTTACACAAAAAAAGCACCTGTTGTTTTTTTTTTTGTGTTGTAGGGAAGCGACTACCTTGTTTATTGCATCATGGCAGGTAGCCCTGTAAAATTAGTCCGCCTTATATGCACCGAGTACCAAAATCACCACATAATTACAAAGTAAACATAATCAACCCAATTATGAATATTCTCACGGAATTTATTTCTCTCGGAATTTATTCCTCATGGAATTTATTTCTCACATAAAGTACTTCTTTCAATTCAAATTAAAGAAAAAAGCACAATTTTTGTCCGTAAGAATTGAAGAGTTGATCTCCCTTTAGTGTTATCAACGACTGGAGAGAAGAACAAATAAAAAAACTCATACTTAACTTTTGTTCATATTTGGAGGAAAGGGAAAAGTGATAAAATTCCTATGGAATTTTTATTTATAATTGGGCTGAATAAATCATATTTGAATAATCTTATGTATAGTTTGTGATTGAAAACACTATTTGTTTTGCGAAGTATTTTCCATTCAGAAAATAATACGAATCAGACGCATAAGTACACAAGAACTTTGGTTTGCAAACACAAACTTTACAGACCTGCTATTGCATTCTGTGCCTGCTATCATGACAGTGGTTATTTTTATATATTTTTGTAATCAGGGTTCGCAAAAGAATGATACAAAAATGAATGCAAGGATATGAAAGAGTTGCCAGAATATTTTTAAATTTATGAAGAATAATATACTTTAAAAATCTACATCAGATTGATAATTAATATACCTGTATGGAACTACGAATAGTTTTTTGTGCCAATGAACAAAAGTTTAATGTAATGAAAATGTCTGGCCCACTTTACCAAATTGCTTCAAAATAGCGTTGTAGTCCACACTATTATAAAATAATTTATATACTAAGTAAAATAATTAAAAACTATTATTACAATAATAATTTTACATTACAACAATATTCTCATATTTTTCATAATGGGAACCCGCGGGCTCCCAATTTGCACGAAAAGTGTTTCTTGTATTAAAAATTGGGCAAATTGGCTAAATGAGAACGCTTCTGAGAGAGTAGTTTGTGCTTCTCATTTCACCTGACTTTACCCGTACTTTTTTTCCGTGCAAAATGGTAAAATTCTTAAATCATATAGGTAATCAGTTGTTTGTTATGTATGAAAATAAAAATCAAAGTGCAAATCATAAAAAAACATATTTGAAAATATAACAATACGTCATATTTAAAGAAGTTATATTTAAATAAGTTATTTTACGTTTTCATCTAGCTCAAAATGTTTAAATTAAGCTTTGTTCGAGGAAATTCTGGATAAAGTCCAATAAGATAAAGTTTTTTCTTTCCATGTATGTATTAATGTGTTTTTTGTTTCCCCCCATCCGGTGATGGGAGGAAACAAAAAATACTCTCAGAAGAGAATTGATTTGCCTAAAATTGCTGGAACACAAAAGACAATATTTCAGGCCCACAACACAAAACACAACAGCTGTTGTCTATTTATACAATTTTAAAATTCATTGTTCTCAACTTCTAAATTTTATAGCGCACTACAATCCAATAAAAAAATCGTACTTTTACAAAAATACACGCAGTTGAAAATGTTTATTATTATATAAAATAAACAAACAAACAAATGATATTCACTTTAATAAAAAAAAATTTTAACGACGTCGAACACAACTTAAATTGGCAAAAATATTTGTTTGAATTACAACAGAGCTGTCAACTCAGCGCTTTTTTTATCAATGCACGATGCTTTTATTTAATTTTTAGAGCATTTTCTTTTAATAGGATTCAATCAATCCGTACTGATAGCTAGCTACATATTTAAAAAAACTTTGTTTATATATATTTTTTGCCTTTCGTTTTGGCTTTTCAATAAATTGTTGCTGGCACGAATCTCGAATTATTGTACTAAAATTTTACAAATTTTATTTGACATCAATATTTTGCTAATAATTTGCTACCATCTGGATAAACCAGGAGCCTTCTCCTGGAGCAAAGCAAGATCAGAGTTCAATATTCTTCTGCCGATGTAGAAGACCCAAGAAAATACTTTAATTTAAAGTTTCAAAACAAAAATGCAAAATTTATTTCATATCAATAGTTGGACTGCGTTACAATGACTGAATTAATATTAAAGAAAAAAAAAAAAAACGTACATGATTTGTAATAAATCATTGTTAAAATAATTGCGACCGAAAGCTGATTTTTTTATAGATTTTAAATGAGTGCAGCAGCTAACTGTTAAGAGCCATAAAATAATAAATTCTTTTTAATTTTGCTTTCAAAGTAATACACATACTAGCCTTTAAATAATGAGATTTATTGTGCGTGTGAAAGACCCTGTTGGAAATTTACTATTGGTGAGAATTACGCATTGAAAGAATCCAATATGAAATTTGTTAAAACCACATTATTTTAGGAATCACAATGCTACCCATTAGTTACATTTTGAACATAAGCCACATAGCAATATTTATTGCGGTAATTGTCAAATTTGATTGCATCCATTAAATATGCGATTGTAGACCGCAAATTACTATAGGTAGCAATCTATTGCGCGATGATTGCTCTACTGATTGTTTTAGCAATTATTGCCAAGCAATGAGCTGTCAGATGTTGTAATTTGGTATAATAATATAACAAACACAGTGCTGTGCATACAACAAACACAGTATTGTTCATACAACTTCTCACGTTGAATTTTGTTAGTATTTGTGATGAAGGATTAATACGTTTACGCCACCAAGAGCAATTAGCAATCGCTGTACTGTTGTTCTGCCGACGTTTTTGCATGAGCTTAGCATTAAAAATTGCTATGTGGAGACGCTACGTAATAAATTGCAAATAGTTTTTATTTGCTAGTAGGCTGTACACAAACGTAATAATTGAAAGCTAATTTATTTTTTAAATCGAGCTACATTTATGGGAAAAATAACTAAGTGACACATAGTTATTTTTTCCATAAATGTAAAAAATCTAAATTTTGTTAATAAAGTGAATATTATAAAATAGATTTGTTTGTTATAAAATTACCAATAATTTGTTATAAATTTTATCAATAATTAAAAATAATAATAAATATTTTCAACTTTGTGTATTTTTGTGAAAGCACGCGTTTTTTATTGGATTTCAGTGCATTATACAATTTAGAAGTTGAGAACACTGAATTTTAAAATTGTATAAATAAACAACAGCTGGTTTTGTTTTCATATTTAATTTCGGGCTTGAAATGTGGTTATTTGTGTTCCAGCAATTTTTGTTTTTTGAAAGTATTTTTTTGTTTGCTCTGGTTTTACCGGACTTTACCCGGAATTTCCTCCAACAAAGCTAATATATACCACGCTGATCGCACAGAAATCATCATGTTATGAAAATTTGCATAAAATTTTTCAAATCTTACGATTTGTCAAAAACTCTGTCACACAGTTGCATTTTTAGTACGTTTTCAGCACACGTGTTATATTTGGTAGATCGCACGATCGTGTAGGATAGTGAACCACGGCCTGTAGGAACTTTTATAAAAATATTAAATTTCCGACGGTTACTTTCTAAATTTCTAACATAGCGTCTCCACTTAGCAATCAATATATGTTGCCGCAATTGTGATATTTGATTGCGTGCATTTTGCAATGTGTAGATCACAAATTGCTAAATTTAGCATTATTGTTAAATGACTTGTTACACTATCATACACGATAGTGCGATCTACTAAATAAAACATGTGTGCTGAAAACGTACTCAAAAAGTAACCGTGCGACAGAGTTTTTGACAAATCGTACGATTTGAAAAATTTTATGCAAATTTTCATAACATGATGATTTCTGATTTCATTTGATTTGAAAAATTTTATGAAACTTTTCAAAACATTATGGTTTCTGTGCGATCAGTGGTATATATTATGAAAATTATGAGAATATTGTTGGCGCCTAGAGAAAAAAATTTATGTAATGTAAAATTATTATGTTAATAAAAGTTTTTAATTATTTTATTGTATATATAAATTATTGTAATTATACTTGTATATAGTGTGGCCTACAACGCCATTTTGAAGCGATTTTTTCAAGTCGGCCAGAGTTTTGACACAATTTCCTTCGAATGAATCGTACGATCGTGTAGGATAGTGAATCAGGGCCTTAAGCAATGAGCTGCCAGTTTTTGCAATTGAGTATAATAATAAAAAAACACAAAATGCTTCAATTTCTCACGCTGAAAATGTTGTATTTGTGACATAGCAATATTATGTTTTCGCCACCTTAAACAATTAGATATCGATGTACTATTGATCTGCAAGCATTGTTGCTTGAGATTGGCAACGTTGAGACGAAATGTAACAGTTAAACGCCTTTAGGTTCTTGACATTTGTTTTCGTAATTATGTTATACCATCAACAGTTTTATTAGCAAGTAAGTGCCCAAACTCACGTTGAAATTTGTTGTTGATGTCAAATGAACTAACAAGTTAATAACACTTTTTAATTTCTTGTGTATTTGAAATAAAAGAACTCATAAAAAATAACCGTTTTTTTTATTTTTTTTTTTTAAAAGTTTTATTTTTCCTCAGTAACTATCTTGTTCCCTTCAAATTAATCCCCCTTCTGAAATGCGATTTTTGGAATCGACAACAGCTCCTGTTACATTTTTCTTTTATCTGCTTAATCGTGGCAAAACGCTTTTCTTTCATCGGTGCCTTTAGTTTTGGGAAGAGGAAAAATTCAGCGGGAGCCAAGACCTGTGAATACGGTGGTTGAGGCATGATAACGGTTTTGTTTTGGCCAAAAACTCACGTACAAACAGCGATGTGTGAGATGGTGCGTTTTCATGGTGCAAAATCCATGATTGTTTTTCTCACAACTCTGTGCGTTTCTGACGGCGCATAACTTCAACGTAGTATTCCTTATACCTTGTAGCAAAAATTCATGATGACTACACTATTGCAGTCGAAGAAAATAGTGAGCAAAAGCTTCATATTTGACCGAACTGGACGTGCTTTTATCGGTCTTGGCTCTTCTGGATGCTTCCATTGGGATGATTGAACTTTGTTTTCAATGTCATAGCCATACACATATGATTCGTCACCGGTTATGACGTTTTTGAAGAAATCTGGGTCGTCGTTGATGATCTTCAACAGCCCCTGAGCGATGTTTATGCGACGTTGTTTTTGTTCAAAATTTAGTAAAAAATCGAAAAGCACACCAAAACACAACTAAACTTTTTATCTGCCAAAAACAACCTAACAATCCGAAATGGCTAATATTGTCAACATATATAACATACATGTGTACCAACATAACAGAAAAAATGCGAAAGTCGAACATACGTAACTCACGAAATTTGAAAATAACGGTTGTTTTTATCAGCCCATGTACATGCAACTTCTTGTGGTAGCACTTAAGGATACAAAATATGTTTACTTATGTATTGTTCATTGAGCACCGACGAGAAACACGTCTAGAAAATTTGTATGAAAGTTACTCAATTAAGTGATGTCCATACAAAAATTTGTTTTGCCGAGTTGCTCGTCTTTGATCTATGAACAGCACATTCCTTTTTAAATGAGTTTAATATACATATTTGCTTTGTATTAATTTTCGTATTTCATATCTGATCACGTACATAGGTGAAAAAATACCCTTTAGACAGACGGTCACTCTTGGCGTGACATTCTTGGCATGTTGAGAGATAGTCATGCCAAGAATGTCATACATCATTGCAAAAAAAATTTGAAGGTGCAGGTTGTGCACATGATGGAATTAGTGCTAGTTTTTAATAATTAAATAGTGTTATATTAACTTATAACCTATTTCATCATTAAAGTTGATACAAAACAATAATTTAATATATACATATACATATATATATATATATATATATATATATATATATATATATATATATATATATATATATATATATATATATATATATATATATATATATATATATATATATATATATATATATATATATATATATATATATATATATATATATATATATAAAGTTAAAAACATTATTTGATTTTTTAATAAATTATTTTAAAATATTAATAAGCTATGCTATGATTTTTATATTCCATATTTTAACAAACTTTCAATAAACTCTTAAAAATATGCACAAAAATTTTAATGAAAAATGTACTGTGTAGGCGAGCATGATGGCATGACGGCATACACAAAATATCAACAGTTTTTTGATTTTCGACGTGCCAAGTGCCTCTTTAGACAAAAGGGCGGTGTAGTCTGGACGATATAATCGGGAGCAAGGTAAGCGTATTAATGTGTTCGTATTGCTAAGGCTCGTAGTATTTTCAATGATACCAAAGATTTGGGTATTTCACACACAGGTTTGATGTTTCCGGTTGTGTGCAGGTTGGAATGCCAAGTTTGAGTATCACTCGTCAGAATTTGCGTTTTTTGTATATAATGTAAATAAGGTAAGCGCTTCGCTACAATAAAACAACAGCTATTTTGTTTATGTAAATTCAGTGCTGTCAAAAGTAGCTGATAAGAAACGCGTGCATCGTTAGTGTTTTATTTTCATTTAGCGACTGTGAAGAGTAGAACAGTATAAAATTTGAAAAGTTCAACCATGGCGAACTGATAGAGAATTCGTCTAAATTCGCCGATGCATACATTTGGTAAAAAAATTCGCATTAGTTGCAATTATGTTGAAGCTTTTCTACATGAGAACAACAAAACGAGTGTTAGTTTGCTAATTGTATGAAAAAAACCAGTAAGCAGAAATTACTTGTTTTATACCCACCACCAAAAGTTAGTAAATTCGGAATTTCCACCCAAATTTTGTTGGCTTTGACTAGATTTTCTACAAGAAGTGAAATATAATTTTTGAATAGATTTTGACGAAATTCGATACATTTTTGCAAGTTCTCCGTTACTCCTCGTCTTCATAACGTTGGCAGAGCGAAGGTAAAAATAAGTTAATGCGGCGAATATGTATGTTCTGTAGCGCGGTTCTGTAACTTAATAAAATAATAATAACGATATTTTATCGAATTTGCTATTCTGTAACATTTTCTTAACGATATTCGTAGTCGATCAAAATCAGCTGTTAATTTTACTGTCGATTGTCGATTTCTTAAAGACGAATATTTTCTTGCTGTTTATTCAATTGTTAAAGTGTATGTTTTTAAAATTGTGCATCCATGAAACAATCTGATTTTTAAGACATAAAAATATTTATTATATATTAAATACATAAGTAAATACATAAAATATTTATTAAATAAATTTTCAAAAATTTCAAATCTAGTAGATTTGAATTGAAATCTACAACGAAATCCATATCGTTTACACCACCGTTTTTTGACATCTAGCAAGATTTCATTTACTCAAAAATAATTTATGCATGCGGGTTTGACAATACAATATTATCAGAGACTGAATACATCAGCATTAAAGTGCATATTTTTTGTGCCCAGAGACTGCATACACCACATTATAGTGCAATTTTTGTTGCAGCGTAGTATTTTTAAGTACTTTTTGCAGGAAATCACAGTTGCATCGCTTAGTACTGAGTAGATTTCAGGAGATTTCGTCGAAATCTACTCATAAAGTAGATTTCATTTTGTATGGAAAATCTTCTCAAAATCTACTAGATTTGGCTTCAAATCTCGAATTAGCAGATTTCGCTTTGGTGTAATAGCGCATTTACACCAACTCAAAATCTAGTAGATTTGAATTGAAATCTACAACGAAATCTATATTGTTTACACCACCGTTTTTTGACATCTAGCAAGATTTCATTTGCTCAAAAATAATTTATGCATGCGGGTTTGACAATACAATATTAACAGAGACTGAATACACCAGCATTAAAGTGTATATTTTTTGTGCCCAGAGACTGCATACACCACATTATAGTGCAATTTTTGTTGCAGCGTAGTATTTTTAAGTACTTTTTGCAAGAAATCACAGTTGCATCGCTTAGTACTGAGTAGATTTCAGGAGATTTCGTCGAAATCTACTCATAAAGTAGATTTCATTTTGTATTGGAAATCTTCTCAAAATCTACTAGATTTGGCTTGAAATCTCGAATGAGCAGATTTCGCTTTGGTGTAAATAAGATATAAATAGGCTGTAAGTTAAATCTTGTACTTTGTGCGCTTTTACATTTCGACAGACGATGGGCAGACATTTTTTCATTTCTCTTTTGGTCTTGCCTAAACCTTTTACATATAAGAAATTAATAGAAAGACAGAAATTTTTCATTTCTCTTTTGCTGTTGTTTTTGTTTAAATACAGCTAGTGTGCTTATATGATGTTGATATGAGAATAATAATATGAAGCAATAACATAAAAAAATGCGAAGAGAAACAAAGAATGTCCACAAATTTCTAGTACAGAGAGTCGTGTACTACATACTCTCCCCCACCGACAATTTTCGTTACAGCACCATCAAACTTCGTTTGTCTGCCCACCGTTTGTCCAAATGTAAAAGCAGACTTACGGAATATAGAGTTAAATCCAGTTGATTTTGAAGAGATTTTCCATATATAATGAAATCTACAATGCGACTAGATTTGACGAAGTCTAGTAGATTTTTGTAAGTACTCTATTACATAATAACGCTGCAATAAAAAAAACTATACTTTTACATGAATAATTCATTCTGATGTAGCTGTCTAACCCTTTGCAAAAATAAATTTTATGAAAATAAAATCTTGCAGGATGTAAAAAAAACGGAACTGTAAATGCTTAAGATTTTGATATAGATTTTTATTCAAAACTACTAGATTTAGTATTAATAAGATAAATTCATTGTGATATAATTTGTGCTGTCAAACCTAGCAAAAATAAATTTAATAAAAATTAAATCCTATACATAATTAATAAAAATTAAATGCTAAAAGTTGTAAAGAAGAGTGATGAACACTTAAGCACAGAGCAAATTTTCACGATGACAATGAAAAAAGGCATGTTTTCTGTTATTCATGTTTTTTTAATTTCCTCTTGACTCATTTGATATTTTTTATAATTGTTTTATTTCCATTTTATTTTCGAGGTGACTACATCGGTACTAGCAGAAGGACCAAAGGAGACTAACGATTTTTTTAATGACAGCAATTAAAAAAAGCATGGTTTTAAAATCATCGTTAAAAACCCAACTAAAAGAATATTATAAAAAAGATATGGCATCATATAAATTAGCCTATATTCTGAACTTCAAAAATATGTTTGATGTTTAGCCAGAAATATAGACCTTGATGTGCATATTCATAAAGAATTAAACTGTATTTGATACGAGTTTTAGTAAAACTTTGCATGGAATTTTTGAATTTAAATACATTTAAATTTTTATGAATACCGGCCATGAATATTTAATATTAAATTATAAAAATTTCCTTAAGTCGTATAAAGATCATAATACTTTATGAACTTTTGTTTATGTAATTTTTTATATCTTTTCGTATATTGTCAATACAATCGGTAATTCTTTCTTAGTTTCTTTAAACGATTAAAAGCTCCTGTAATCGTCTAGAGCTTTTTATATTAAAAAAATTTCAGGATAGAGTTTCAATTAAATAAAATTTAACGTTTTTATTATTTAATGGGCGTTGAAAAACTAATTTGTATATAATACTAGAATGAAAATTATATGGATTTTCGCCATCAACCTTTGGAAATCCATTGGCGCGTTTTTAAGACCAAAAGGCATTCGCTTACTCTCATACAGGCCCTCCGTTGTTATAAATGCCGTGTATTTACGACTTTCAGGCTCAATTAGAATTTGATAGTAGTCGTAAAATATTTGAACTTCTTAGCTTCTTAGACATTCTTCTATATTTGGTGATGGAAAGTTTTCCTTAGCCATAAGGTTATTAAGTTGCCTGTAATCAATACAGAGTCGTTCGCTACCGTTTTTCTTTTTTTTTTTTGTAGTATTACTGGGCTTGCATATTCTGAACAAGAAGGAACTATAATGTCGTTATCTAAGAGTTCTTTGACCATCTTCGCTATTACATTTTCATTCGATTCTGGGACACGATACGGCTATTGCTTCACTAACTTCGAATCTGTAAGATCTATTTTCATAGTAACTAACTCTGTTTTGCCAAGGTTTTGTAACCCATTTGAAAATACATCTCTATTTCGCTCAACAATTTTTAACAACTCGTTCTTCGTGACTTCATCGTCTATTTCACATCTTATCGTATTTATATGTATCTGTAACCATAGTAATCTACTACTATCGCGTACTTATAAATTGTTCTCGATTCGTGTTTTCTTTTCCTTTTTCTTCCGAGATATTATTATTTCTCTGCCCGACCCAGCAATATATCTGTCATTAACAGATTATCATCTACGAGATATAATGGTACCGCTACATCTATACCATTGATAATCAAATTTGCTAAAATCTTCTGATACTTCCACCTTCTCTAATACCTCCACAAATCCCAGAAATTCTCATGCTACAACCTAGCGTTCTAACGTTATCTGTTCGCCAACTGACTGTTTAATGATGCTACATTGACTTCCTGTGTCAATAAAAGCGCTAAGCATCTTACCATTCATGTTAACGTTGATTTTAAATAGATGATCATTACTGCAAAACATATTTCTTGTAGTAGCTTTCTGTTTACATTGTATATCGTCTCTACTGTGAACTTTGCTACACTTCTCACATCGCGAACGTCTTTGTGGCTTCAGACAGTTGGTAGAAATATGACCCATTTCGTTACAGTTAAAACACTTAACATTTCTTGAAACTCTAACTAAGCCATCGTTTTTTGGACAGTCAATATCAGTAATATCGTTTATCTGCCGTTGCAAACTCAAAACGGGTTCGTCGCCTTGTGGAGCAGCGTTTCCTTTTAAATTGCACTCATTTGGAGAAACATCTATTGAATCCGAATCTTCAAAAGCATCTTCATCATTATCGCCAATCTCGTCCGACCCAATGTAAGTTGAAAGTCGTTGAATTAGTTCAGCTTTCGTTCCTATGCTTGGTAGTTCTCGCACACGTAATAATTGCTTCAACACATCGACCTTTAATGTTGATAGTTTCCTCATTCTTATAAAGGTCTATTGTTTCCAGGAAATATTCTTAATACACGTCGATACAGATCCCACTTCTGATCTAAAAGCTCCTGTAATCGTCTAGAGCTTTTTATATTAAAATTTCAGGATGGAGTTTTAATTAAATAAAAATTAACGTCTTTATTATTTAATGGTCGCTGAAAAACTAATTTGTATATAATACTAGAATGAAAATTATATGACATAAAACTCAGAGTAAAGAAACAGTATTATTAATATTGCAAAGATAGCTAGATTAATAGTTACACTGCGTTTACTCAATGTTTACACACGCAAGTGCAAGTGCAAAAAACCCAATACATACCCATATTTTTACTAATACATTCACACACCTGCAAGTAGTAGCCTCACTTGCAACTGATTTTGGTTGGCAGTGATTTTTTCACTTGCATGCAAGCAGAAACAAACAGTGTTGCCCATAGATATTTCATTTTGACTTTAATAGGTATTTTTCAAGGAAAAATTTTTAAAATTTTAATATTTTTAGTTATATGCCGAAAACATAATATAAAAACACAAAAATAAATAAACATCTATAACTTATTTTTTCTTTGGATTACAAATTTATTATTTATATTGTGAAAAATTTATGTACTTAATATAATTCCCCTGTAATATTGCTAGGCTAAAACTTTGGCAGCACAGACATCAAAAGCGCATATAGTACAAAGGCGTACAACGTTTGTCTTCGACGACATTTTGAAAATGAACTTGCACTTGCGTGTGTAAACAATCGTGCAAATTGCAAGTGTTTTTATTATTTTTTTCGATGTATTGGTTGTTAATATGTACACGCTACTTGTAACAAGTTACTTGCACGTGTAAACTTAGTGTTAGACATACAAGTAACTTGTTACAAGTTGTGTGTACATATTAACAACCAATACATCGAAAAAAATAATAAAAACACTTGCAATTTGCACGATTGTTTACACACTCAAGTGCAAGTTCATTTTCAAAATGTTGTCGAAGACAAACGTTGTACGCCTTTGTACTACATGCGCTTTTAATGTCTCTGCTGCCAAAGTTTTAGCATAGCAATATTACAGGGGAATTATATTATGCACACAATTTTTTCACAATTTAAATAATAAATTTGTATTCCAAATAAAAAATAAGTTATAGATGTTTATTTATTTTCGTGTTTTTATATTATGTTTTCGGCATACAATTAAAAATTTTAATATTTTAAAAAAATTTCCTTGAAAAATACCCATTAAGGTTAAAATGAAATATCTATTGGCAACACTGTTTGTTTCTGCTTGCATGCAAGTGAAAAAATCACTGCCAACCAAAATCAGTTGCAAGTGACTCAATGTTTACACACGCAAGTGCAAGTGCAAAAAACCCAATACATACCCATATTTTTACTAATACATTCACACACCTGCAAGTAGTAGCCTCACTTGCAACTGATTTTGGTTGGCAGTGATTTTTTCACTTGCATGCAAGCAGAAACAAACAGTGTTGCCAATAGATATTTCATTTTAACCTTAATGGATATTTTTCAAGGAAATTTTTTTAAAATATTAAAATTTTTAATTGTATGCGGAAAACATAATATAAAAACACGAAAATAAATAAACATCTATAACTTATTTTTTATTTGGAATACAAATTTATTATTTAAATTGTGAAAAAATTGTGTGCATAATATAATTCCCCTGTAATATTGCTATGCTAAAACTTTGGCAGCACAGACATTAGAAGCGCATGTAGTACAAAGGCGTACAACGTTTGTCTTCGACGACATTTTGAAAATGAACTTGCACTTGAGTGTGTAAACAATCGTGCAAATTGCAAGTGTTTTTATTATTTTTTTCGATGTATTGGTTGTTAATATGTACACACAACTTGTAACAAGTTACTTGTATGTCTAAACGCAGTGTGAGGCTACTACTTGCAGGTGTGTGAATGTATTAGTAAAAATATGGGTATGTATTGGGTTTTTTGCACTTGCACTTGCCTGTGTAAACATTGAGTTAATATAGTAGAACAGAGGTTCCTAACACGATCTATGCAAAATGATTTCGTTCTTTTAAGCCACTATTTGACCGTTAATTTAAAAACGAAAATTACATCCCTGTCTATACATCCCTGAACCTTTAACAAACAGCTGTTTAATAACTGAAAATTCTAATTGGAGGTGTGTGTAAACAAACAAACAATACATTTATTTTAATTCAAACATTTTCCTGAAACAATGGTCGAAGCCTTGGATTCCTCCACAATAAAACAATATATATACTTATATGAAGACCATGAAGGTATAAAAAGGGAAACTTCTCTTGCTATAACTATTCCACACGAAGATGATTCTCTGGAAGAGTTAGTAACTCAAGTTCTTAATCAAATGGATCCTATGATGCGTTACTTAGATGAAAATATTAGTACGTTCAATAACAAATTTTGATAACACTCGTAATTTAATTACTGATATATTAATTTAATTATTCGTAGAAATTAAGGAGTCTTTAAAAAAATTTATTGGTACGGAAAATCAAAAATTTAAAGATGAATATGCAGAGAGTTTATTGGAAAAGGTACGTTGTAGTGAGATAGACGTGGAGGAAATAATAAGAGACACAGAAAGGCATTACAAAGATGAACTGATACAGTTTGCTGATCGTATAGGACCAACAGACAATGAGATATTTGCTCAAAGTTTCCACCGGTTGGTTCATTCTTCATCTTTAGAAGAGATTTTGAAAAGGGAAAGAACGTACGCCAAAATAATCGCAAACATGACAGCACAAATGGATAAAGAAGTCGAAACTCTCAATAACTCACAGCAGGAAGAAATGGAATCAAAAATAAATCAACTGGATATAACAACTACATCAGAGGACATTAATATTTTATTAGCTCAGCAGTATTCAACACAAAATTACGTTAGAAAACGTTATGAATCGGAATTGGAGGCTACACGTGGTCATCAGAAGAACGAATATCGTGATTGGATAACTAGCCAAGTATCAGAACTATTTCAAGCATCTCCAGTTGCTACTCCTCTTGGCAACCGATCATCGATGTTTATATCACAGCACCCATCAATGGAAGAAAGCTTCACCATACATTTAGGTTCCCAACTAAAACATATGCATAACATTCGTATTCTAAGTGCAAATGTTAATGATTTATGCAGTCCTCTACATGTAGATGAAAGGTGGGCATAAGTCAAATGTTTTCATTTCCATTCTATGATATTAAACATCAATCCTTTTACTTGCCCAGTTTAAATGGTCTGAATATGGCTTTAGGCTTATATTCAAGTTCTTTATGCGGTGTTGTCGTGTTAACTCCATCTATACAAGCACAAGCAAATAAAGATATAATAAAGAATGCGAACATGTCAACGGAATTCCATTTCAACCAGGTAAGTGAAATTTTTTTGGCTTAAATCTAGTTTACCAGCGCAGCTCCAAATAAAATAAGATAATAGAATATTGAAAAATAATAAGAAAATGTAAAATGACAATATTGGCGGAAACGCTTAGTTTCCGAGTTATGGACAGAAGAAGTTTTCATATATGCATTCTATTTTTTACCACATTTTTTAATTTGTATGATCAATATTGGTATCATTTGAAAGCTTGTTAATAGATCTCTTATACCATACAGGAGAGAGTCCCTGCATTCGGGCACAGGCCACCAATGCAAAAAACTTTTGTTAGCGAAGCCGGTGTTTGTTTATCATAGAGTACCAAATCCGTACATCTTTGCAAAAACTTTTGTTAGCGTACCGGTGTTTATTTTAAATTTAATTTTTGTTGGATTTTAATTAATATATATGTAATACTTTGATACGAAAATTTTTTAAAAATAATGATGCCGAGTAAGTTTTTTCCCACAAGTTTTAGTATATTTGAAGAGATATATATGTATAAATTCATAAACTTTCCATAATTCGGCATCTAAGCGTTTTCGCCATTATTATTTTTTAATTTTCTATCACCCTATGTACTTTTTATTTCATTTGCAGCTTCGTTGGTAAACTAGATTTGTTCCATTTTTTTTTACCACTAAAACAATAAAATAATTTTAAATTAAATGTATATATATTTTTTCTTCTTTCTGTTATATTATCTAAATTTTAGCAGCTTAAAATCTACAGTAATTGTTTTTTATAAACAATATTTAACAAGTTTATTTACTTTTAAACAATGTTGGTTCTGAAGATGATAACAAACTGTTAGCGAAATATCGAGAGTTAATAAAGTTGTCAAATCTTTTTTATAAAAAACAATTTCTGCGCTGCTAAAATTTAGATAATATAAAAGTTGTTTTCATGATAACATTTAATAATTTTTATTAATTTAATAAGTTGGTTTAAAGAAAAGCTTTTCGTTTATTTGTGTATATTATACATTGAAATTTGTAAAAGGTAAATTCATAAAAATAAAACTAGTTTTAAACCAAAAATTCCATAAAAAATTTTATCAAAATTCATTTCATTTTTGAAATGAATTTTAATTCATTTGAATTTTTTACAAGAATATATATCGATTGCTTAATATAGAAATAGCGTATATCGATTGTTTGTTACAATAAAAATTATAAATGGTAGAAGCTAAAAATAGCGAATAAAAAACTTAATTGTTTGATTGTTTGTTACTTTACAGAAGAAAGAAAAAACTGAATTGACCCAAAAAATTTTCAATATAAAAAAATATTGGAATATGTTTATTAATTTATTCGACCTTTTTGACCTTGAGGCTAAAAAAGTAACAAATATTTAAAATATTGGAATTTTAGATCAAAGCGAATGATAAATTCACTATTGGTTTATAATATTTCTTTTTTTTCACTTGTTTATGAGGTGCACTACTAACAAATAATAGTTAAAAATACTATATTGAAGAAGTAAGATACATTCTTTAAGTCAACATATGCATATTGTTTTTTTTTCTTTAAAGTATTTTCATGTTTCTTATAACTTTTCTAGAAATTAGTTTTATTGAAGTTTTGATTATGTATCAATGTTTTGTATTACTGTTTTGCAAAGTTCTGAATTGTTATAAGTTTGTCTTGGCTTGAGCAAAGCTCATTGAGTGTGTTTCCGATGTTTTCAAATCACATTATTTACATACATAGCTGTAGTAATGTTTTGTTTGGTTCTTGAAAAATTTGAAAATAAAGAATAAGACAATTCCAAAAACTATTTTTTGCAATAGTTTTTTTTTCGTAAGTCTTTTATCTTCAGCAATTAAACTATTGAATGTATAAAATTTATAGCTTTGTCGCTATAAGGATTACAAAAACTTTCTCTGGAGAACATTGAAACGCATGAAACTTTCTAATGTGTTTTTAGTTTAAAGACTGCTACGCAAAAAATAGTATGCAATATGTAAGTGAGCTTTTCCACACAACAATCTTTTTCATTCTCTCATTCGATCTTTGCATAAGCGCTTGTGATGTCAATAAATTACACACCCTCGAAATGTTTCAAGGCTATAACTATAGCGGTTCCGAGATAAGCCTTATCTACAAAATTAATATTACATCTGTACACACATACTTACATACCTAACTACGTGAATATATGTATTTTTTTTAGATTGATGACCAACTGGAAAAAATTGAACAACAAATACGACTGCTTAATTTAAGTAATTCATCTACACCCAGCACAAAAAGTCTGAGTACCGCAAGCACTGACATTAGCATTGCAAGTGGTGATGAGGGTATAATCCATTCCTCACATAGCAGTGCTAGCAATTCGCCGGTTAAGACAAGCGCAAAACTAAAAACTGGAGATTTTTTCATTACCAAGCATTCGAATTTATCACAATCACACGTCATATTCCACTTAATTTCTGACGAACCTATTAATAGCCCAAGCGAAATAAATTCACGTCATCCCGTTATTTTAGGACTACGCAATATTCTAAAGACTGCCAGCAGACACGATGTAACAACATTGACCATACCAGCTTTGTTGAGGCACGAAATGTCCGAGGATATGACGGTGCAGTGGTGTATGCGCAGAGCAGAGTTGGTGTTCAAATGTGCTAAAGGTTTCATGATAGAATCAGCTTCTTGGGGTGGTGCTGAACTAAGGTAAGCATATATACTTATTTTTGTTTTATTTATGTATTGCTTGATATATTAACTTATATTTTATATTTTAGTACGCTACAACTTTTATTACCGCATGATATTTCCGAAGATTTGTTCAATACTTTAGCCAGTATGGTGCCGAACGTTTTTCGTGTTGCTAATCCCAAAATTTTGGTAGACAACAGCAAATAGAATATACTTGTAATTGTTATTACGTTGTACTGACGAATCGACGTAATTAAATAATTAAATATGTATTAGCCACTAATAATTTTTTTAATCACGGATGTACCTACACATTCTTTCGGCAAATATGCAAAATAACGCAATTTTTTATGAAATGTTTTTGTAAAATTCAAAAATTTCTTAATTAACTTTAGTTCTATAGATGAAGTCTTGAACGGATAAAAAATGCAAAATTTGGGTGAACTAAACTCAAATATACTGTCTTATATAATAATATGCCTTTTTATCAAACGTTTTATTGCTCATTAAAATTAAAATATTTTCATGCTTATTTTATATGTGCCTTTTATCATCTGTCACACTGTCTTGGCTTGAAACGGTATGATATCGTATAATATTCAATTAAGATTATTTACCAAACTTGATATAAGTACGGGTGTCCGCCGGGAAGGTATACTAAATTTTGGTAAATATTAGTCTTGATAGTTCATATTTGACAGTCGTGAAGTAGACACATGACAAATTCATTATGGAAATAATATTCAATAAACCAACGTGTTTTAATCGTTAAAATGTTTTATCAAAATTAATAATAGATTTTTATGAAAAAATCATAATGAGTGACGCGGTATATTTGAATGGATACTACAATACAGGCGGTTCTGGGCAATGGAAACCCCTCAAATTAGTCATCAGTGACAATCTGCTGTACAATTTTATCTGCACCTTATTTCTTTTAAAATGAAAACCGCGTAATGTGAATGGGGAGCGATATCGTGATATGATTGAAAACTTTTTAACGCCACAACTGCATGCCTTGGGCTTAATTACCATGTGGTATCAAAAAGACAGTGCCACATTGCATACAGCTACGATTGCAATGGAATTACCACATACGTTTTTCTTCTTTGAAAAAAAAAAACTTCTGTCCAGAAGGTGCTGCTACTAGCACTTGACGCTACACGGCCCTAAAAACCATTGCTTATATTTTTCTTCTGCATTTGCTCAAAAGACGTCAGAGTGATAGTGAAACCTAATGTGAGAATGTGCCACACAGGTAGGTTGTGTATTGCATGTAGCAGGCTATAGTTTTCTCTCTTGTTTTTGTCAAAGCAGTTTTCTAAATATTTGTGCATCTAAAACAGTTTTTAAATTTTTTGCTGATTTGGTAACATTTTGTGTGTCAAATAATAAAAAAAAATTAAAAGAATTCACCAAAATACAAGAAAAATTAACATTAACAAAATAAATATGCGTTGTCCAACATTGAGGTATCATTTAAATTTTAATAAAAAAATAGAATAATTAAGTTTTCTATTCGCTATTTAAGCTTCTAACATTTATACCAGTAAAAAATTATAAATAGCTTGTTTTCTATGTTTCCCAGCTATCTATATGTCGACATTTCATAGGAACTACCCTAATCATCAGTAGACTTTGGAAATTTTTGAAAGATATTCTCAAACATTCAACTTTATATCCCAACAATCCAAATAAATTGCTGAGAATTTAAAAAGAAAAATGCTCTAATAATATCCGTCAAAACACAAAAAAACAAGCTTTTCTATTTACATAGAAAACAAGCTATTTATAATTTTTTACTGGTATAAATGTTAGAAGCTTAAATAGCGAATAAAAAACTTAATTGTTTGAATTTTTGTTCTCTGCTTTACGATACTTTCAAAAAGCAAATCGTAGCAACCATCGGTTGTTCATTTGTTTGAAAGGTGTAAAGAAATGTTAGAGACGTTTATAAATAGAAAAGCTTGTTTTTTGTGTTTTGACGGATATTATTAGAGCATTTTTCTTTTTAAATTCTCAGCAATTTATTTGGATTGTTGGGATATAAAGTTGAATGTTTGAGAAAATCTTTCAAAAATTTCCAAAGTCTACTGATGATTAGGGTAGTTCCTATGAAATGTCGACATATAGATAGCTGGGAAACATAGAAAAGAAGCTATTTATAATTTTTTACTGGTAAAAAAATAGAATATTGGAAATATTTTTAATTCGATAGGCTCCTAATCTTTTACAAAAATTATTAATCACATGGTTATCTGTTCGATAATGTTGGTTTTAAACTCGAACTGTTGTGGTATTATTATTATACACTATATATTATTATTATTATACACTTACGGTTTGAAAAATCTCTATAAAAAAGTGTCAAATCGCATGATCTTGGTGACCAATTCGCACCTTCTCTACAAGAAATGATGCGATTTCTCTCAAAAAATCCATCGCTTCTCTTGCTCATATTCTTTACGTTTAAATTTTGAATTATTCTTCACATAAAGCTTTGGATCATCACCGATGAATTTTGAACACCATATACTTACATACAAAGCAACGTAGCGACTAGATTTAATGAATTATTTTAAATTTGACAAATTAGGAGGCTAAAAGTGTACTGACGTTTTCACGATTTCCTCCTCGTTGCTAATTTTTACTAGCAAAAATTTGCAAGTTAGAGTAGTGTTGTGTTTAGGTATATATGAATACTTAATAGCTACCTTTATGTTTTTTGGACAAATTATACATATATGTATATTATTATAAAAATGATATGATTAGGGTCATTTATATTTAGCATTGTCTTCACTGACGTTTTCGAGTACAGCTTGTGGTAGACAAATGAAAAGTTTTACAATTTTATTTAATCTAGTACTAGGTATGGTCGAAATACGCTAAACGCTATAACGGTGATTAGCTACTTTTGAATAAAATAACTATTTTTAATTAGCACCTTTTCAATTCAGTTCGCAAGTGAGTCGGTTGTTGTGCAAATCAAGGCATGTATGGCTTTGTGAATGGATTAGTTTGGCAGTTGTCGAGTTGGTTGAAGCAAAATCAAAAGATTTCGACTTTTGGCTATTAAGTCTCTCAATTCGATTGTACTGTGTGTGTTCGAGTCTCCTGGTCAGCTGTCAAAATTTATATTTGTAGTTTTTTTTTTTGCAAAGAAAACAATAATTTTTAAAATTGTCTTCAATTTCATTGAATGTGATAGTTGAATGAAAATCTTTCATTTCAGTTTATGAAGTGTGTAGCCAAGAATCAATTCAATTGAAATACGCAATTAACAATTGAATTGAAACGTGTATTTATACGTTATAACTGCCTGCCTACACATAGCATTATTGTTTTTAACAATATATATATACATATGTATAGTTTGTCCAAAAAATATAAGAGTAGTTATTAAGTACTCATATATACCTATACATAACAACACTACTCTAACTTGCAAATTTTAGCTAGAAAAGTGTTCATTTACTTTTTAACATTTTTGAGAGTAATTTAGCAAAATTTCTTGTTACTCTCTCGTTACTAGTAAAGTAGATGAACACACCTAATATTTTACATGTAAAAAATATCATGAATTTTTCTGTCTCTCAATTTTTCATGCTCTTTTGATGCTCTCTCGTTGCAAATTTTTGGGTTAATGAATGATTGAAAAATCGGTTTTCATTTTGTGTATTTTACTAACTGCTTTAAGCAGAAAAAAATTTTTTCATTAAAAATCAGTTTAGACTATATCTCGGGTATATATATATATATATATATATATATATATATATATATATATATATATATATATATATATATATATATATATATATATATATATATATATATATATATATATATATATATATATATATATATATATATATATATATATATATATATATATATATATATATATATATATATATATATATATATATATATATATATATATATATATATATATATATATATATATATATATATATATATATATATATATATATATATATATATATATATATATATATATATATATATATATATATATATATATATATATATATATATATATATATATATATATATATATATATATATATATATATACAGTACTGGACAATTCAATGGAAACTTAAAATTTACTCCAATAAAAACCTTCGGCCTATTATCAAAAATTAATATTTTGTTGGGTATCCTTTGTTTTTAATTACTGCATCACAGCGACGATGCATTGACCCAATTAATTTGTCAATTGTATCCTTTGGTACCTTTTGCCATTCACTCAAAACTGCATTGGATAAATCTTCCTTCCATGTGTAATTTCGAGTTCTTATCTTGCGTTCTACAATTTCCCATAGATTTTCTATGGGATTGAGATCCGGGGATTGGGCAGGCCACTTCAAAACACGGACCTCATTTGATTGTAACCAGTCAGTTACAACCCTAGAGGTGTGTTTTGGATCATTGTCATGCTGAAATCTCCAAATTAGTGGCATGTTCTCCTCTGCATATGGATACATTATGTCGTTTAAAATGGATCTGTAGCCGACACCAGTCATTGTATCCTTTATAATGTGAATTGGGCCCAGAAAAACAGCCCCACACCATAATATTGCCACCTCCAAACTTGACTGTCTTGCTTGTGTACTTTGGGTCTAGTCTCTTTCCCTTTGACCGCCTTACAAATGATCTTCCATCATTGCCCCTTAAATTATATTTGGACTCGTCTGAAAAAAGGACAGTGTTCCATTTCTCTTTAGACCAATTTATGTGCTCTCTGGCAAATTTTAAACGAGCAGCACGGTTTTTCTCCGATATCAGAGGTTTTTTCGCAGGGCGGAAGCAACCAAGACCAGCCTCGCGGGCTCTACGGCTAATTGTTCGAGAGCTAACATCCAATCCAAGAACATTTTTAACCTCTCTTGATGCCATTTGGGGGTCTTTTTTGAACTCTCTTGATATTAAATTATCCTGTCTTGGAGTAGTTTTACGTGGTCTTCCTCCTGAATGCAGAGTTTTAACAGTACCCGTTTCACGAAATTTCTTGATAATCTTCGAAATTGCTGATATATTCATCGAATATTTATCACAAATAGTTTTTTGTTTTAATCCAGCATTAAAATCATTTATTATTTTTATTTTTAAATCTTCACTTATCTTGACTCTAGCCATTTTTACTAATTATGTATTCAAGATTCTTGTGTTTAAAATATTTGAAAAAAGAAGCTGGCAAGAGAGTAATTTAAAAAATAACGGTAAATTATTATGCATTTCGCCTCGTTTTTTCATCAATACATTTTGCTTTAGTCATCTTTCGTGCAGAAGTGTAAAAGTTTCCATTGTTTTGTCGAACCCCAAAAATTTTATACTTTTAATTTTTCTTTATAATTTTAGAACTACGTTATTTTTATGTTATTAATATTTTGTTTATATATCAAAAAGAATCTATAAAATGAAATTCTAAAATACTTGTCAAGTTTCTTTAGAAATAATTTTTGATTTTCGACTTCTAAAAATAAATAAATAAATTTTTAGAAAAGTTTCCATTGAATTGTCCAGTACTGTATATATATATATATATATATATATATATATATATATATATATATATATATATATATATATATATATATATATATATATATATATATATATATATATATATATATATATATATATATATATATATATATATATATATATATATATATATATATATATATATATATATATATATATATATATATATATATATATATATATATATATATGTATCTCATATATGGACCGATATCGGAAATTTTAATTTTCTCTATTTGGTAGCCGCCTTATATTATTATTGCTTCTAAGCAAAAAAAGTTGTTTAAGTTCGCTTAAGCGACATTTTCATGAAAAAATCGGTTTAGACTCGGGTATATATGGACCAATATCGGATATATTCATTTTCCATATTTCACTAACCTTCTTGTATTACTAGAGCTGCTTTTAAGTAAAAAAATTTTTTAAGTTCGCTTATGCGACATTTTCATTAAAAAACCGGTTTAGACTATATCTCTATGGACCGATATCTGGGGAAATTTTTTTTTTTTGCCTTTTAATCGCCATGTTTAATAATTTTGTGAAATTTGAAGCAGAACAAAAACTTTTCTTTTCACAAATTTTAATACAAAATTGCAAAAAATGGCTTTTTTCGGAATTTTAAATAGATATATCTCAACTATATGTGAACCGATATTACTGAATTTCAGTAGCAAACCCATTAATCGATGGGGTAAAAGAATGGCGAAAAAAGCATGACTTTCTCAGAAACGGACATCGCTGATTCCGATGATAAGCGATGTCCGTCTTAATCGAATTTTCTATCATGCTGATTCTGAATATGTATACTTTATATGATCGGAAATGAAAATTGTAGAAATTACAAACGGAATCACAAACTTATATATACCCTTTACATTTTTGTAAAGGGTATAATAAAAAGTATATCGGGTAATAAATAATTGAAAAATAAAATGAAAATATTGAATGGTGAAATTGTTTTCGAGATTGTATATGCGATTTTCCGCTACGTTTGTGAACTCTTATATAATTAAGCCGTAATCACAAAGTAGAAGTAGTACTCTGAGCCGTAATGACACTTAATTCCTTCCAACTTTTCTTAATCTAAGACTGAAAGAGTAAAATAGGCAATAATAGAAAGAGACGGTACTATAAGTTACAAAAAAATAATTTATGCACACATAAATACGACATTTGTAACCAAAGCGATAATAACGAACAATTTTGTTCAAAAATAAACTTTCCTGTATTTTCTTAAATTAAATTAATGACAAATTATGGTAGGGCAAAAGCCTCTTCTTAATTGTTGAAGTGAAACATTGGTTAAATTATAAAATATTTTTTGCTGTTTGTGCTTTTGCGTTTGTTTTGCTTATTTTTTACCATTCAGTGATGCGTCATAATTATATGCATGAAAAATCGTTTAGTTGAGAAAATATCTCTGCGAGGGCTGATCAAAAAGTATCTATTTATTCATCAATAACTATCTTGCCCCCATCAGCTATAACTCACTTAAGCCACATGGTTTTCAATCCTCGAAACACTTCTAAAACGCGCTTTTTGGTATTGCCAACAGCGCCTGTTTCAATTTTTCTTTTATCTCCTCAATCGTAGCAAAACGCTTTCCTTACATCGGTGTCATCAGTGTTGGGAAGAGGAAAAAGTCAGCGGGGGCCAAATGCAGTGAATACGGCGGTTGAGGCATGATAACGGTCTGTCCATTAGCCAATTTAGTTGCGCTGCTTTTAGTTTCAACTGAGTGACTTTTACTTTAATGTGACACTTCCACGTTAGCCTACGGTCGCGATGTATACCAAGGTACTTGACTTCATTGTGCTGCGGAATAGGTGAGTTGTTAATTTGGATAGGCGCACATGTTTGTTTACACAGTGCGAATGTGACATGAGTACATTTTTCTTCATTAACTTTGATTTTCCAAAGCTTTAGCCATTTCTCAAATATTTAAATATATTCCTGTAAATTTCGTGATATAATATATTCCCGTAAATTAGTGGTTTTCATGAACGCTCAAAAACGCTGTATTATCTGCAAAGGTTGAAGTGTGGATTCCGGATGTCGTTGGCATGTCAGAGGCGTAAATCAAATAAAAAGTAGGCCCCAGTATGCCCCGGTAAGTTAGTTAAAATAAGACGAAAGAGCGAAACTCTTTAAGAAATGAAACAATTGAAAGCATTCTTTATAATAAAGACTTGATTAAAAGTAAAACCTTCAAACTTCTTCAATATTGCAGTCAAATCTAATTTAGTGGAATTATTAATTTCTAGTATTTAATCACAAAATTTTCTGAAAATTCAATGTCTCAAAGTGTATTTTTTTAATACTATATACTAAAAATTTGGTAGTTTTATAAGTCCGATTTTTTGACGAAATTTCAAAATTAAAATGACGATTTTTTCAAAAATTATCGGGATTTTGACAATTTCTTCCATATTTTTTCTGGCAGACCTGATCCTAAGTCTCAGGCAGAACGGCCTTATCCGCGAATTTGGCTTTTTAGTGATTCTGATGCATATTCCAAAACTACGCCTCGTCCCAAAGTTTCACTGGTATAGTTTCTTGTAACAGATTTACAATCAATTATGCGAAAAAAATTACATGTTGATAAATACAAGTACAGTTTCTATTATGTTTCTTTCCTCTCCAATAAAGTTGCCGTTACGTTATTTAAATATGATAGACAGTGTTGTCAACCTTGAAATTTCAAAACGCACCAAAATGGGAATAAAGCGCGTTATTTCAACAAAAACGCACCGACTTTTGAATGTTTTCCTTTCATTTTTAAAAACCTATTTTGTATTTTAAAAAGCACAATATTTTTATCTGGTAGAACCGCCTGGCATGCCATCAAATTCGTTCAATAGCTAGAATTCTTGTTTGTCAAAATTGACCTCTAGTACGACTCCGTTAGTTTTGATAAGATAATGTTACCGTTACAATAATTATAACGATATTTTATCAAATTTATTATTAAGCAATATCATTTAACTATATTTTCTGTCGAAATCAGCTGTTACTTTTACTGCCTATTATCAGGGACACAAAAATATAGCTGCTTACCGTCGTCAAAATTATATTGCAGTATCATACAACCCTTACTGTCGAAAGAGTTTACGATTATTGGATCGTTAAAAGTTACAGAATCGTACTACAAGCCTTCAAATTCAATTAATAACAATTCTATCAAACACAGCGCACATTTCATTTGCGTTTTCGTAAGCGATGTCTTTAAAATAAGTTATTTAATAATTTGTCAATTTCTCAATTACCAAAACCGTAACGAATTCACGAGCCATCGTAAATACGAACTTCACTGTTCAGAGACTGCATTTGTTGCAATATATGACAAACTCGGCTCGATTAATAGCAAAAAACACTCTGAAAACGGCAAATTTTATAAAACGAAGTGTTTCTTTTCTTTTTTTTGACAGTGTGTATAATATACAATAGTAAGATTGTCTTACTTTGTGCATATGACATGGTACGTTTTCCACGCAAAATGAAACGTAGAAATTTTAGATACTTGATTAAACTTTTTTCTTACATCGAAACCAATAGTAGAGTTGAATTTGATTTTGTGCCACCGAAATTTAAGTAACGTACCGATAATTAAAAAAAGCGCACCACGCACCGACTAAAGAATTTTTTGCACAAATAATTCTGAAAAGCACCAAAATAGTGCAAAACGCACCGAGTTAACAACGCTGATGATAGGTATTTGTATGCAGCGTAAACAACAGATATAACTGGGGGTCTCCATTAGAAATGAACGTGGTATGAGCATCATGTCGAACAGCGGAAATGGCTAATGTGGACCGCTCATGTCCATGTTTCATTCATGCTCTGCCATCGATGCTCGAGGGTATGGCTGAGCATCGATGTTCGCCATGAAGTTGGCCATCACGAACAAAAATACGAATCCGAACATACGTATTCGCCACATAAGAGAACATGAACTTATTTTTACCTTTGCCTTGCCGACGTTATGTTCATGTCATGTTCAAGTCGATGGCACGTCAAGACACGGCGTGAAGACGTGCAGTTAATCTCCACATTTTAATAAGCTGTGTGCATTAAAGTTGCCAGACTTGTGTGAGAGGCGTAAACGCAGGGATATTGACAAAGTTAGTTAAATATTACATAGGTACATATTGTTATTCAACACAAAAAGTTGGCAAGTGTTTTTTTTTTTGTTGCAAATTTTGTGCCATTTGATCAAACATGTCATTTTACCCTATTTATAGATTCAGGCTTGGTAGTTTTCATTTGACAGTTTGCATTTACATAGAGATAATAATAATGATGACGATGATTATAGACTGTGAATTTAAAACACATTTGTTGCACGTGTTTTATTATTTGTTTTTCTGATAATGCATTTTGTACACAAGTATGTATGTATGAACTACATACTTAGATATATAAATATTTTTTCTTATTTTATTCTTTGGGATAGTTTATTGCTTTGCTGGTGGTTATTGTGCTTTTTTTTTTGCTTTTCTGCTGTTGTATGGTCTTTTTTCGAATCAGTGTTTTGTTGGTTTTTTTATGTGTGCACCATTCAGTTTTCGTCCTCTTTTTTTTGCGACATTGCCCTTGTCCATTTGCTCTTTTTCTTTAATATCATTAGTTAGCATTCCGATTTTTATATTAAAAAATTTCCACAAAGTGGATAGGTTTGTTTTACTTCTTATCAACAATATCATCGAAAGTTATGTACACATACAAACAAGGCGAATTTATACCAGTATATGCAAGAGCAATATATACAACACTACAAAAAATAAATCTTTTTCAAATGTCAAGGGGAAAATATAAACACAAAAAGGAATTAAAAAAAAATATAATAAAAAAAGAGAAACGAAAAACTTTTAAATATTTCATGAAACTTTTACTTATATCGTGAAAATTAAAGTCTCAGATTATAGAGCTTGGAAAGGTGTAAATGGCCAGCCAGATTGGGGAGGATTCTGGATGATCTCCAGCGTTTAAGATACAATACAAAATTTAAAAACTTGTTTTACATTTTTTTTTTCCAAATTTCTATTAAAAAAAAAATTTGCAATAAAAGAAATACTTAATTATTTTGTAAAACCTTTGATTATTTCGTGAAACTCAAAGTCTCAGATCATAAAGCTTGAAAAGGTGAAAATGGTCAGCCAGATTGGGGAGGATTTTGGATGATATCTGGCAATACAAAATTTTAAAAATTGTTAAAAATTTTTTTTGTTCCAACTTTGTTTTAATTATGCCATTGACATCTGAAACAGATTAAAATTAAAAAAAAGTTATCAGGTGCGCTGGCAATAACGGAATGAAACAGCTGATTTGCTTGCGAGTTGAAATAGCAAAATTTTTTGCGATTGCGACTTTGAGCACACCAACTTTGTGACTTCAAATCGAACTCACATTTTTTTGGGAAATGTGAGTTTCAGCACATGCCTGATATACTCATTAAATGTGGTCTATATATATTTCTCCATATTGCAATTCAAAGCCAACAAAACGTATCACATAGTATAAACACATTGAGTAGATTACATATTGAAAATGTCGAAAATTAAAAAAAAAAAAAAACGAGTTTTCAAATGAAACGTTTTAGCAAGCTAGTTAAATCTTTAACCAAACTTCAACATGAGCGATTTTCACGATGATTTTTATACTCTTCACAAAAATGTAAAGGGTATATATAAGTTTGTGATTCCGTTTGTAATTTCTACAGTTTTAGTTTGCGACCCTATAAAGTATATATATTCTGATTCAGAATTAATGGAAAAGTCGATTAAGCGATGTCCGTCTGTCCGCTGTTGAAATATCGTTTCTGAGAAAACCATTAGACTTAGAAACTTTTTTCTTTCACCATTCTTTTACCCCAATGATTCATGGGTTTTCTGTTGAAATTCAGTAATATCAGTCTACGTATAGCTGAGATATATTCAAAATTCCGAAAAAATCCATTTTTTTGCAATTTTGTATGAAAATTTTTGGAAACAAAATTTGTTTGTTTTGCTTCAAACTTCACACACTTATTAGGCATGGTGACTAAAAGGCAAAAATTTTTTTTCAGATATCGGTCCATATATACCCGAGATATAGTCCAAATCGGATTTTTAATGAAAATGACGCATAGGCGAAGCTAAACAACTTTTTTTTGCTTAAAAGTAGTTCTGGTAATAAAATAAGGTTATATAAATATGGAAAATGAAAATTTCCGATATCGGTCCATATATACCCGAGATATAGCCTAGAGCGGGTTTCATGAAAATGTCGCGTAAGTGAACTTAAACATCTTTTTTGCTTAAAAACAGTTCTGGTAAGGAAATAAGGTTATATAAATATGGAAAATTGAAATTTCCGATATCGGTCTATATATACCCGAGATATAGCCTAAACCGCGGTTTTCATGAAAATGTCGCGTAAGTGAACTTAAACATCTTTTTTGCTTAAAAGTATTTCTGGTAATGAAATAAGGTTAGATAAATATGGAAAATGAAAATGCCCGATATCGATCCATATATACCCGAGATATAGCCTAAACCGGTGTTTTCATGAAAATGCCGCGTAAGCGAACTTAAACAACGTTTTTTCATTAAAAACAGTTCTAGTAATAAAATAATGTTATATAAATAAGGAAAATAAAAATTTCTGATATCGATCCACATATACCCGAGATATAGCCTAAACCGATTTTTCCATGAAAATGTCACGTAAGCCACTTAAACAATGTTTTTTCTTCTTAGAAGCAGTTCTAATGGTAAAACTAGGCTACTTAAATACAGGAAATGAAAATTTCCGATATCGGTCTATATACACCAGAGATATGGGATAACCGATTTTTATCAAGAATTTTTTTTTACCCTTCACAAAAATGTATAGGGTGTATATAATTTTTATATTAATATATGTTTATAAAAGGGGATTACTAAAATACCAAAAAGTTGCAATTTTTGATATCGGTCTACACATCGCCCAAATGACACGTGTGAAAAATAATCATTTTTCACGGCGCCTTAAATAAATGTACACATCCCTAGCATATATTATGGAAATTATTAGTTCATATCAAAAATTTTAATGAACTATCATTATTACAAATTAAAACAGCATATATAGTTCAAATTTGTAATATGTACTATACATTTACGTGACTATTGTGAAGGGTATTTTAGATTCGGCCCAGCCGAATTTACCACACTCTTACTTGTTTCAAATGTCTTTAAGTTATGTCGTTCATGTTTGTCGGTAAAGTTGATAGAAATAAGAGGGGTAGACCGCACAACACAACTCTGTTTTTCGTGTTTTTCCTAATTCCTTTTTATTATTATTTGTAATTTTGTTATTGTTTTTATTTTTATATACATTCGTTCTGCAAGATGACTACATCCATACCAAGGTGCATTAACCAGGTGGCATCACTAACGCAGGTGACAATTTTTTATTTAATACGACCGGTAATGTCAAAAGTTGTTTATGTTTACACAAAGTGAAGTGAACAAATAATAACATTTTAATCGTGCAAAAAAAGAAAGAAAATGTGAAAACGTGAAAAAAAACAATAAAGAAGTTTTCCAAAAAAATATTTTAATTGCGTAGAAGCTGTTTATGTTTATACAAAGTGAAGTGAAAAAATAGTATTTTAAACAATTTGAAAATGTGCAAAAGAAACAATAAAAAAGATTTCAAAAATATTTTAATTCCTTAATATGCGTTGCTGTCTGCTATGTAAAACGAAAATTAAATTCTACTGCTTATCGACTTTCCTCGCTTCAAAAATAATTTAATTGCTTAAAATGCGTTAAAAACAATTTATGAAAATAATAATAGACAATTAATTTTCTTTACATACATTTTTTTTCTTCAGTTTCCTCTGTTTTGTAAACATGTTTTTGACATTATGGTGGAATTTTTAACAAACAAAATATTATGTATCTAGTACAGCAACTCTAATGCTGCTACCTAATAATTGCACCATGATCCATACTAACAAAAGGATTAAAAGAGACAAACGATATTATTTTGCAACTACAATTAAAAAATACTCATGGCTTAAAAAATCACGATGAAAATGTAACATGATTTTGAGCAGCTTCAAAAGAAAATGAAAATAGGTTCGGATATGAAAATTGTAGAAATTCCAAACGGAATCACAAACTTATATATAATAGCCTATTTACACCAAAGCGAAATCTGCTCATTCGAGATTTCAAGCCAAATCTGGTAGATTTTGCGGAGATTTCCCATACAAAATGAAATCTACTTTACGAGTAGATTTCGACGAAATCTCCTGAAATCTACTCAGTACCAAGTGATGCAACCGTGATTTTGTTCTAAAAGTACCTAAAAATACTACGCTACAACAAAAATTGCACTATAATGTGGTGTATGCATACAAAAATACACACTTTAATGCTGGTGTATTCAGTCTCTGATGATATTGTATTGTCAAACCCGCATGCATAGATTATTTTTGAGCAAATGAAATCTTGCTAGATGTCAAAAAACGGTGGTGTAAACGATATAGATTTCGTTGTAGATTTCAATTCAAATCTACTAGATTTTGAGTTGGTGTAAATGCGCTATAAGTATATACCTTTAACATATTTGTGAAGGGAATACAAATAAGCTGGTAACAGTGTTTCCTCTACTTTAGCGTTATCAAGAGAACGATAAAGACATAATAAGAGAAGTTTATACTCTTTAACTAGTGATTGAAAAAACTGCTTCTTTTTTTGGGTTCGTTTCTAAACTAATGAGTGTTTGGAATCAGTTGATAATGAAACTCGCACAGAAGTGAACGTGAGGACTGTTTCAAGCGCTTTAAATATTTATTCTTCTAAATCGTTCAAAAGAAACAAAAGTTGCTAAAGAAATATACTTATTTATACGCAAATAAATATAATTATTTCTTTTCTAAGTGCATTTATTTTTGGAAAAACAATGTAGTTAAATGAAAAGAAGAAATTACCTAATGAAAATTGTAGAAAAACTAATGTATGAACATATATACATAAATATACCTACCTACTAATATCACAGAAATTTCAAATACAAAAATAGATATTCGCGAAAAAAATCACATAATTTATTACAAACAAATTGTGTTCATTAATTTGTTGAGAAAACAAGAAAAATAAAGTGCCATTAAAAAAAAAATTTATGCTTAAAAAGTAAAGAATTGGTGCCTACATATGTACATAAGTAATGTACTATTAAAATTAGTGCAATAATAGTATATTAAATTATTTGTACGATCATCAAAATATGTAGTTATAAAAAATAAGTATATTTATTAACCGTTCAAGAGTGCCTTAAAATACATACATGTGTACATAAGTATTGAATCTAAATCATTTTTCTTTTTCTTTATTCAATTTACTAATCGTATTTTGCTGCCTACATCAATAATTATTATTTGAAAATTTATGAAATTTTAACCGTAAAGAAAACGGAAAAGTGATCAAAATTAAAAAAATACATTATAAATATATATAATTTAAAAACAAAACAGAGAGGAAAAATTCATACAACCACGCAGTTTCTTGTTTTTGGTTTTATTTTGTTTAGTAAAGTGTATTACAGTTGTTGTTATTTATAAAAATCAAACAACAACAATTTTGAGTGTTTCAAATTAAAACAGCGCCAACAACAGCAACAAATCATATTTTTTGGTTTTCTTTTCAAGCAGAAAACAAAATACATGTAAAACAAAACACTAACAGCAAAAACAACACAACAACAACATATCCACGCAGCTTTGCCCTATGGTTTTTGTTGTTTTCTTTTGCCATAAAGTGTTTCTACAAAATCTGCCGGCCAATGTTTTAAAAACGCAGGTAAACAAAACCTTTTTTCATACTTTTTGTTTTTTATTTTTTACATTTTGGCTTTCTTATTAATATACTGTTTGTCAGAGAGCCTTTTTTTATTTTTTTTTTTAAATTTAATTACCACTTGTATTTATTAGATGGAGTTTTTACTCGTATATTCGTTCCGTGATTGCGTTGGAAAACTTAAAATTATAAAAATTTGTTTGTTGGCAGAATTAGAACTGGAAATAAATTTTTATTTTTTGTAGCCTAATTTCATTTAATCACATACATACATACGTTCATACATTGTATATGCCTATATGTTTGTATATATGAGGGTATTTAGTGGCAAACAGAATTGTTGGAAAGTTTTCGGAATCATATTTACGTACTATCAGGCATGTTCTGCAAATCACTTTTTGTGAAAGTGAATTGAAATCACAAAAAAGGTGTTCGTTCGGACAAGTACCTACCTGCCGATGTGAAATAACTCTCTTAATTGTACACCCCTTGTAATGTTTAGCTCAAGGCGAATTTATACAGGTGAATGCAAGCGGGAAGGAGCATTCAGTACTATGTATTTTGTTATTGTAAAACATATCGTGAATGTCAAAATCTAAATTCGCCTAAGAATATAAACGTTAAACATAAACGTTTATAATTGTTTGTAATTAAAATTACAGATTATATTAGTTTTTCAATTTTAAATTCACACAAATTTCTTGAAATTGCACTTAATCATACAAAAAAACCTTTAGATTAAAATGGCGCGAAAATGTTTGTAAACAAAAAAAAAAAAAAAAAGAAAACAAATTTGACAATCTCGTTGGAAAAAACGCGAGGAGCAAAAAATAATCACCTGAGCTGTCAAGTTCACCTATTAATGAATTCGCCTTGTGTTTAGCTCATAAAAATTCATCAAACGGATAGGTTAATGTTTTTTTATTTATTCTAAAAGTTAAACTTATGATTTTGGGGGGGAAAAAAGTGATGCAATTGTAAAAAAAAATTCGGAAACACCTTTTTTTTACAGAGTAACGCACCCTACACTGCGTCGATGCTCCAGTGAGTCAATATTGTGGGATACCCTACTGTCACCGACAAGCTTCTTCGCCCTCTCCTGCATATGGTCGAGTAACCCCAAAATCGACTTTGAGGCACCGGCCCAAACATGAGAGTTGTAATCCATTTTCGGTCGGATGTAGGTAGTATAAATAGTAAGGAGGTCTGATGGAGTGAAGTACATCTTACACCGTTTCGAAACCCCGAGGCACTTGCATGCTTCTTTAGAGATATGAAAAATGTGTTCTGTCCATCCAGCGACACACTGTATCTTCATTCCAAGAACATCAAGAGCATTCGATTCCTCAATATTTATACCATCCATGAGTACAGATGAAGCAGCATTTGCGGTCGTTTGTTTGTGTGTTAATAAACAACATTGGGTCTTACGAGCGTTGAAGGCCACCCCATTCGGATATTAATAGATGATCACTATTCAGTGAATCGCTCGTATTTAACAATATAAAATTTTTAGTCATGTAGGGCAGAAGTGCCCAAGCCCTAACGCTTGGTGCTCAATTGTTTTTGTAAAAGCGCTTAGATATAGAGCTGTGCTCTTTAATACACACACACACACACACACACACACACACATACACACACACTCACTGCACTCAGCACTAGCAATAAAAAATACACAAACAACTTTGTATTATACATTTCTTGTCGTTCTTCATTGCACACACACAATAGCAAAGCAACAACAGTTTCGCATGCTTTGCTGGTAAATTTTGTTTTTGTAAGTATGTTTTGCTTTTTACAACAAAACATCTTAAATAAAAGTAGTTTTCCTTAAATGTATTGGTGTTTGCTCTTCCATAAAAAACTTTTGCGTCCCCTCCCAGTGGCAAACTTTTGTAGTCCTTCATTTATATGGCCTTCTGTAAGGCCTTCTTACACATTTTTTTTATCCATTACTCATTCTCGCTTGCCTTCTCAGGAAGGCCTGATAGAAGGCCTACTAATTCCCTTCTAAAGGAAGTCTTGTTTCTAATTATGTGTATCTTGTACGCGTACTCCATAGTACAAACGAAGTTTTGTAGCAACAAAACATGATGAACCGTTTAAATAAAAATTCCAAAGAAAAACGGCGAACACCAAAATAGGAAAATGTAGAAAGAGAAAAATAAAAAAGATGTAAACTTAAAATAGTTTTGCTTATAATGCGTTAGAGATCGGTCGCATTGTGTATTTTTCTGAAATTTTTGTGTCCAAAATTAAAAAAAGTGATTAAAAGGTCGCTAAGGCAAAAAAGAAAATACTCTAACGAAAGTACAAATTAAATAGAAATAAGGTCTGTTGAAGAACGCCTTCTATCAGACCTGTTGAAGAAGGCCTTATATCAGGCCTTCTGAGGAAGGGAACGGGGAAGGTCTTGGCTGGCTAGGACAACGTGTGTAAAAAATATATGAGTATGGAATGCAGTAGCAAGGTCTTGTGTCTGCCAAATAAGGCCTTCTAGTAGGCCTGTTTACTCCTTCTTTCCGCTACTGGGCTGATGTAGGGATATACAATATATATGTATGTGTATATATATATACGAGGGCTGATCAAAAACGTACCGCTATTTTCAATTTGTTCAAAAAGTGTTTATTTATTCATCAATAACTATATTGTCCTCTTTAAAGTAATCTCCCTGAGTTATAATACAATTATGCCACCGTTTTTTCCATTCCTCGCTTTTTGGTATCGCCAAGAGCTCCTGTTTCGATTTTTCTTTTATTTCCTCAATCGTAGCAAAGTGCGTTCCTTTCATCGGTGTCTTCAGTTTTGGAAAGACGAAAAAGTCAGCGGAGGCCAAGTCCGGTGAATACGGTGGTTGACGCATTATAACGGTTTATTTGTTGGCCAAAACCTGACGCACAAGCATCGACGTGTGTGAGCTGGTGCGTTATCATGGTGCAAAATCCATGATTATTTTTTATACAATTCTGTGTGTTCTTTATTGATCGTACAACCTTGTGGCAAGAATTCATGATGCATCACGCCATTGCAGTCGAAGAAAACAGTGAGCAAAACTTTCACATTTGACCGAACTTCACGTGCCATTGGGATGATTGGACTTTAGTTTTAATGTGATAGCCATACACCCATGATTCGTTACCAGCTTTTTGCGACGTTATTTCGATTGGCCCCTAATATCAGTTCTGTTTTGACATTTGTGTAGTAACCACATGCGAAATACACCTTAATAAACAATGTTACGCTACACTGCCCCAGAACGCGGAATATTGGTGACTATTTATTTGACCCCAGAGGAAGATGATTTTTTATCAAAAATAATCATGAGTGATGAGGCCCATTTCCATCTTAGCGGGTGACGTAAATAAGCAAAATTTACGCTTGTGGGGCACTGAAAATCCGCGTGTAACCTACGAAGAGCCATTACACCCGCTCAAAGTCACTGTGTGGTGTGCTATTTTCGATGGGGGAGTTATCGCACCTTTTTTCTTCAAAGACGTCGCGGGCCAAACGGTTACTGGAAAGATGAGCGCTACAGAGCAATGATCAACAAGTTCTTCTTGTTGCAAATTGATGAATTGGGATTGGAAAACATGTGGTTCCAACAGGACGGTTCTACGGCACACACTGCCCGTGCCACAACCGATATGCTGAAGGATGCATTTCTCGGGCGCCTAATCTCCCGTTTTGGCGAATTACACTGGCCAGCAAGATCGCCTGATTTGACCGCTGCAGACTTCTTTTTGTGGGGCTTTCATGTTAACAAGCCTCAGACTCTTGCAGCTCTTAAAGACAATATCCGTGAAGAATGTGAGGACCCATCGCCGGAAGTTATGACCAATGTGGTGGAAAATGCTATAACAAGGGCTCAAATGACAATCAACTGTGGCGACGGCCATTTACATGATATTATATTCTCGACTTGATAAAAAAAATTTAAATTTATTTATTAAATATTTTGAAAAGGAGGAAAAAATAGCGCTTAAGTGGTGACGTGAAAGGGGGCAGGTGGATCATTTTAAAAAAGCTTGCTTATGTTTTCGAATATTAAAAAGTAATTAGTGTGATAATTGTAGCTTTAAAATTACAATAACTTCGAAAAATATTAAAAATTAAAAAATAGGTAAAAAAAATGTGTTTCATTGTAATTCTTCGATTTGGTACAGATGATCACAAAGTGATTTAAAATAAATAAATAATGGTATTTTTGCTTTGTTTCTAAAGGGTGGCCCACATATTTATAACTTTTTCATTTCTTTATTATCACAAATTAAGGGTCTGTTTCATCTCCAACGTTAACTTTTGCATGCATTTTGACCTGCAAAAAACTGATTTATGGGCCTTTGTCAGTATTTATAGGTATAGGTATCATACTGTCATATTATTTTCGCTTTCTTTTATTTGCCAAATCATCATAGTCAATTAAGATCCTATTGCGAAAGTTATTTTCATTCGTTTCGACCATATTTACATACATACATATGATTTTCTGGACTAATAAAAAATTTATATGTTATAAAAGAAATTGGAGATTTTAAGTTACTTTTTTGGATAATTATTTTTCAAGATAACAGCAGTGCTGTTGTTGGCCCATTGTATACATATGTTTATCGACTTTATAATATCGCCGACTTTAATTTTGTTTTACTCATGAGAATATTCTTCGTAAATCTAGCAATCCGTAATTAAGAAAACAATTTGAGGTACAAGTGTACCAGTAGTTGAAATTTCTGCATTTTCTTCCCGAATTAAATTTTGTAAAATATTTAATAGGTTTAAAAAACAAATAACAAAAGTAAACTGATAAAATAACTCATCTAAATAGGTTAATATACGAACAACTGGGATTCCCCTTTTTTCTTTATGTACACTGTAAACATTACACATATTTAGAAGAGAAGATATTGCTGTTCAAATTAGAACAATATAAAAGTCACGACAATTGAACCTTGTTTATATAAAACGATCACGATTATAGAAATGTTGAAATGATGCTGTTGCAATCACCGAGCCGTCGGGGTAATGGGTAGTTGCGAATACTGAGCGTGTTCTGAACACTCTCTTGACATAACTTTCACAGTAGCTCACTCTATTGACATAACTGTCACAGTAGCACACTCTATTGACATAACTGTCAATAGAGTGTGCTACCACAACACATCCTACTCGTACACTACTCTACTCCACACAGTATATTATACTTGTTTTATACGGAAGATCATGGCTGCATTGCTAAAAACAGTAATTGAATATGAACATTGATATCTAATGGACCACATAAGCGTAGGCGTAGAATTCAATTGACTCAAAATAGTTTCGAAGAGGAAATGCCACAGGTTGTTTCTTTAGGTCACCTATAAAACTCAGGATCGTACGATTGCCACAAATAGACCAATCTGCCCCAAAATTTTTGATACGAAATTGGTGCATAATAACAAAATTGCCGCAATCAAATATTCTGCAGTTACATGGTTGCTTAGTTTTTATAAATTGGGATGGCGCAAGATTGTGAAAAACGATTTTGGGGCAATAATTGTCGGTATGTGGCAACACGATCGTTCTAATATGCAGTAACACCACAAATCAGCAATTACACAAGTTTTTAGGGTTTTAACATTGTCTAAAAATAATTCTACCTGTGTGAAGATATTTCCCAAATAAATGAAACAATTTTTTTCATAATAATAAAAATCATAAAAAGATGGAAAGTGGCCAACAGTTAAATACATTAAATACATATGTATGCATATGAAACAACTATATGTAGATATCTATGTACGTATATGTTTGTATATGTGTATGTATGTGTGCATGTATTCACGTGTGACCAGACTGACTTAACTCCCTGACTTAAGTCCCTTAATAGTCTCAAAATCATTTCTTTGAAAAAATTCTCAATAAAAAAAAGAAGAAATTTAGAGAAAAAAAAAAAAACGTTTAAAAATAAAATTGTTTTTAATTCATAAAAAGCCAGTTTTATTTTCTGAATGATCATAGATTTTTGTTTTATGTGGATTAAAGTGCCCCCAGTTTCACTTGGCATAAGTGTATGAATGAATGTTTGTTCATGTGTAGAATCTTGGTAGTTTTATGATCTTTAACGTTGTTATATGCTTTGGTTTTAATTATATAGTTTGTGGTATAAAAATGTTTTAACTTTTATTTTATAGCAACAGAATACAACGGACGGACAGACTTATTTGTCAGTTTGACTACTGGCACTTGATTGTGCCACCACCACTCATCTTTGAAGTTATTACTGACTACATGTGCTTGTGTGTTTTTGTGTTTAAGAGTTTGAAAGAATCTTTTTAATGTTTTTTTTTCGGTTTTGGATTTTACAGTGTAACTACTAGTTTTTATTTCTCTAAACAAATCAAGATAAGTCTTTAAACTTTAACTAATTTCCAGCTATAATTAATTATTTTATCTAAATAACATCTGATTTGCTTTTATTATATATTGGACTTATTAAAACTTGGGTTTGGCTTTGTTCATTCATACCAATAATTTTTTTTTTTTGGATGGAAGTAAATTGTGCTACTTGACCGCAACTTGAATGTGGCACATAACACGCGTTTGCGCGACAAGGCGATACTTTCCTTTGCACGCTAAAGTTCTGCTACACTATCATACACGATCGTGCGATTTACTAAATAAAGCATGTGAGCTGAAAAGGTACTAAAAATGCAACCGTGCGACAATTTTTTTTGACAAATCGTTCGTTTTGAAAAATTTTATGAAACTTTTTAAAACATGATGGTTTCTGTTCGATTAGTGTGGTATATATTTTAAAAAATATGAGAATATTGTTGGTGCCTCGAGAAATAAAATTTAACTAATGCAAAATTATTATGTTAATAAAAGTTTTTAATTCTTTTATTGTGTATATAAATTACCTCAATCATATTTATTATATGATCAATATGAGACAAATATACACGAAAAAATAAACAATAGTTCAGTGGCTGAGTTGATTAGGCGGCCGTATTAAAAATACATCATGTTTACATTTTTACTGAGTTCTAATTTTAGTGGGTGCTGATGAGCAGCGTAGCGTCTGCGAAACAGCTAGTTGTCCCCCAGCATTAGAGTATTCAATTATTTTTTCCCGTCTTCTTTGATCAAGAGTTATTGATCGCGGCAATTATTGTTATAATTATAAATAAACATATTTCTTGGCTTTAGCCAGGATTGAACTTGAGCTAGACGAATGATACCAACCCATCATCATATATATTAGAAATACTTTAATCGTACTTGTATAATAGTGTGGCCTACAACGCCATTTTGAAGCTATTTTTTCAAGTCGGCCAGACTTTTGAAACAGTTTCCTGTGAATGAATCGTACGATCGTATAGGATAGAGAATCAGGGCCTTAAACAAATGTCAAGCCGCGATAGAGATATTGCAGGTTTTCACTGCTTGTAATGGACATCTGGGGAAACGGTTTTGCCTTGATATATTCCTCACTAGGGTACTCTGCTGTCTGGGGTGTGGAGCGGAGGGTGTCTCTTATTTGATATAGCAAATAAAACTCTAATTAAATGCTTAAAAATTTATTTTAAAGTTTTCCAAGTCGATTAACATATGCTCTATGAAATGTCGATACATGTATACACAGCTAGGAACCACAAAAACAAGCTGTGTATATATTTTGATTGTATAAATATTAGTAGCTAGTAGAGTAAATAATAATAGATTCAATTGTTCTTATTTCAAGTAAGGATTCGGGATTGAATCAACTCTAAAATTCTTGAATCAATCGCATTTTAAGATTGATTCGACCTCAAGTCTTCTCAAACCAGTCTCATTTTCGGCTTATTTCAAGTAGGAATTCGGGGTTTAGTGTCAGGGTTGTCAGATTTTTGTGTACCTCCAGCGCCAAACTGGCCATCAAAATTCGCCAAAATATTTTTTGTATGATCTTTAAAAGACAATAAATCCCTAAAACTCCCTTCAAATTGTTATTCTCTTAATTCATATGTATTATATTTATTTAATAGGATTATTGGCTTTATGGGACTAGAATTACATAAAAATGCCTAAAGTAAAATTACATATAAAGCTTTCTATGCAAGTAGCTAAAAACACATATCTAGAAGGTTATAAATCTCAGTTCATCTCTTTGATATCAACATTGAATTGGTTCAACATGTTTTCAGTTGGGTCGAACGTATTGCAACAGATTCATATAATTTATTATTCTTATTAATGCATCAAGGAGTTTATTTTGCACTTTATTTTGCGAATGTATTTTGGTGTAATTCATTAAGGAAAATACTTTTTCTACGTAAGTGTTGCTGGTTAGAATAATCAACATATTGAATACAACCAGAGTTAATTCTTTAAAAAGATATGTACCCGCTGTGTCTTTGTAGCTATACGTGTTAGGCAAAAAATCAAACAAATTCTTATTTTTATAAAAAGGTATTTTTTATTGAAATAATCTCTCCAATTAATATAGCATAACTGCTCTATGAATCTAATATTCACCTGCTGAAACTTTTGTGCTTATAAAGACTTTTAACGAATCATGAATTACGGAAAACTTTGCTTGAATTAGCGGAGACAATTTCCTTTTAAATAATTTATTTTTTCTGGTGTTAAATTAATCTTGTATTCCTTAGCTGAGTTTCAAGTTCAGAGCCATAATCTATTGCATTTAATGGTAGGAAAGAGTCCGATCTATCAATGGTTGCATTTACCGTAAGCAAGAAATTATCTGCACACGTAGAAAAAAACATATGGTTGATATGACAATATTTTAAGGGCAACATACTAGTGTTGAATTATATGGTTGGTAGGGAAAATATTATATTGTTATATTGTTATATATTTTTTTTTTTTTTTAACTTATTATTTTATTTATTGAATCTACATAAAAAAAATGTAATGACAATAAGTATTCAAATCTTAATACTAAAAAAAAATTGTGATTAAAGTCCTGCCAGTGCTGGACAAAAATTTATTTTTATGCGAATATTATTTCAGAATTCAGTCATCTGTTTAGAGCTCTAATGGTAGCCAAAGTATCCCTCCTTCTCAGACGGGTATGACCACCAAAGTTAAGAATATTAACTGCAAGAGGATTTGGATGGAATTCAAGTTTGTTAATATACCTTGTCGCTTGCTTCACAAATTCAGATTTCACAAAAGGTACGTTCAGATCTGCGTGGATTCGTGAGTTTTTAACGTACCATGGAGCATCTGTAATTCTACGGAGAATTCTATTTTGACATCTTTGATTTTTTTCAATGTTGGATGCCGAGGCTGTGCCCCATAATTGAATCCCATAGCACCATATTGGCTTTAGAATCGAGTTGTAAAGCAAAAGTTTACAATCAAGCTTCAAGGTCGAATTTCTGCCTAGTAGCCAGTTAATTTGCACTGCTTTCAATTTGACTTCACTGTGTTGAGGTATTACTTTATTGTTAATAGTAATGGGTGAGCATGTTCCTAGACGCAGTGCGAATGAAACATGGGCACACTTTTGTTCATTAACCTTGATTTTCCAAAGCTTGAGCCATTTCTCTAGTTTGTCGATATGTTCCTGTAAGTTTATTGATGCTTGCTGGTGGTTACTATGTATGCTAAGGAATGCTGTATCATCTGCAAATGTTGAAGTGTAAATGTTGGTGCTTGTCGGTATGTCAGATGCGTAGATCAAATATAAGATAGGCCCTAATATGCTGCCTTGGGGAACTCCAGCTTCAATAGGCTGGGCGGGGCTTATGAAATCGCCTTCTTTTATTCTAAATTGGCGACAATATAAATAGCTTTCCAAAAGGTTATGTACGTTTGCAGGTAAGTTAAACTTGATTTTATGCATTAAGCCATCGTGCCACACTTTATCAAAAGCCTGTGAGACGTCGATGAATAAATACCATTTAATTGCCTCACCATGGTCTTGTAAGAAAAATTTTATAAATAACTATACTAAATTCTGGTTTCCTTTGTTATAATTGGAAGCAACCACAGTATTAATGAAAGTTACCATAATAGTGTCATACCTAACCATGTCATTATGCCAGCCAACCATATTACTCTTATCAAACAACCATATTAATTTCACAAAACCCTATTTTTGTCATAATTCACAATATTAATTAACTAAGCTACCTATTTCGCCACATCGCCAAACCAAAAATTTTGTCGACATAGTAGATAAAAATTCGCCACATTTGACGAGAAATCGCCATATCTTACAATCCTGTCTAGTGCTTGAATAATCCGTACTTGAATCAGGTAATTCGTAATTGATTTAAGAAAATCTGTACGGTACTTTTGACACCGCTTGGGATTGATTTAAGTACGAATGGATTGAATTTTCTTTTCTGTGTAGGTATGTAGTGCTTGTTTTAAATGAAAAATAAATAATATATGTTAGTATATAATATATTTGTAATTGATTCATTTTCAATAAAAAAAAATAAAAAAATAATAATTAGCTTGTTTTTTGTTTGTTTCCCAGCTGTCTATATGTCGACATTTCATAGGAGCTACCCTAATCATCAGTAGACTTTGGAAAACATAAAGAACAAGCTGTTTATAATTTTTTGATTGTTATCAATATTAGAAGCTAATATCTATACTATTATATAAAGAGAAAAAGTTTGTACGTTGAAAATGAACTAACAATAAGTATTCAAATCTTAATACTAAACATAAAAAATATAAAAAACTCATTTGCTTAAGTCCGGCCAATGCAAGACAAAAGGTTTTATTATGCGGGAACTATATTGGTAAAATCACTTATTGAACGCTCTGATGGTGGCAAAGGTATCCGTTCTTCTCAATCGTGTGTGGCTGCCAAAATTAAGTATGTTGCGCGCAAGACGATTTGGGTGAAGTTCCAGAAGAAAATTCCTTTTTTACAAGCAGTAACCGTTCGAAGAATTTGGTTTAGTCGCCTTTGAATTTTTTCAATGTTTAACATTGAGGTAGTGACCCATAGTGAAATCCTGTAGCACCATAGAGGCTTTAGGATTGCGTTGTATAATAAAAGTTTACAATCCAATTTCATGGCAGAATTTGTTGCACATAAGCCAGTTTAGTTGTGTCTCAACTAAGTGACTTTTGCTTCAATGTGGGGGACTTCCACGTTAGCCTACGGTCGAGGTGTATACCAAGGTACTTGTCTGCATTGTGCTGCTGAATATGTGAGTTGTTAACTTGGATAGGCGCACGTGATTGTTTTCACAGTGTGAGTGAGAAATGAGAGCATTTTTCTTCATTAACTTTGATTTTCCAAAGTTTTAGCCATTTCTCTAAATTTCGGTAAGCTCATTGATGGTTTCCATGAATGCTCAAGAATGCTGTTGGGGATTGGCTGGTTTGGGCTTAAAAAATCGCCTTCTCTGATAACAAATTTCCGCCCATATAAGTAGCTTTCCAGAAGCTTGTGAGTATTTGCAGGCAAGTTTAACTTTATAACTTTGTGAATCAAGCAATATATGCAGCTAAAAAGAAACACAGTTTTTAATTTGTTTAAACGTAGCACAAATATTGCTCGGGGAGACATTTATTTCCTCTCCTGAGAGGGGCAACCAACTTTGATGAAGTTAAAGTAAAACTAGGTACATTAGGTCTGTTTATAAGAGTGGATGGTTGAATTTATCTCCGAAACTATTGAACCAATTTAAACTTTATATTGTCTTAATTTACGTCTAAAACGACACACATCTATTTTAAGGCACCCTCATGCAGGATATTTACTGTCTGTTCCACGATGTCACTCGACATTGCTCGCTCGCTCTGTATCATTAGATTTTATCTTTGGATAAAAAATCGAAAATTGAAGGCAGGATTATTCATCCATAAAATTTCCGAAAAAACTGGAAGACACAGGAAAACCATAGCCAATTTTTTTTAAAAAGAAATAAAACTATGGAAAAAACTTTAAAGGCGGGGACAATCCAGTGATTTCTGAAGCAACTGGAGAGCTATACTGCGGGAAGCATCTAATTCCCGACAGAAATTGAAAAAGAAACCTCCACTTAATACGCTAAGAAAGGAAATGCGCTTACATTTTACCCGAACACACATGACATAGTCTGCTCAATGTAAGTACGTGGTCTTTTCAGATGAAAAGAAATTCAACTTAGAATGGCCCGATATGTACAACTATTACTTCCATGAGCTACGTAAAGAGGAACACCACTTGGACCGTTTGCATAGCCTAGAGGGAGGTGTGATGACATGTGGAGCTATATCCTACTATGGCACCTGCGAATTGCAGTTCTGAACGTCACGTATGAATGCGGAAAACTATAGAAACGTTTTAGAAATGGCTCAATTCCAAAACTTGTTCGGGAGTCTAGAGTGGCATCTCCAACACTACAGTGCCCAAATTTATACAGCTAGATCCGTAAAATTCTGGCCAAAAAGTTGATGTGCTTGAGTGACCACCGTACTCGCCCAACTTAAACATAATCGAAAATGTATGGGGCTGGTTGGCTAAGAAAGTATACGAGTCCGAAAAGCAATACAGCACAAAAACAGGACTAATCGAAGCCATTAAACACACTTGGTCCACCATTTCGTTGGATTAGATTGAAAGTCTGTACAATTCCATTCCCAATCGAATTTTCGAGGTGATTTCAAATAAAGGCTTAACCACACACTACTAATTTTATTTAGAATTTTTCAAAATATCACAGGCCAGTGAATTTTTCTAAAAATTAAAAATAAAATATTAACGTTAACGTTATACTAGCCATTATTGTTTTATTTTAAGAAGAATTTATAAAAGTCAAATAGATAAAAATTGTAAGTCCATAACCCAAGTAGTTTAAGTAACATTTAACATTAAAAGAAAGTGTAAAGAGGTGCACTAACCTAATGACGCGCACTGTATATTCATCACATACGAGTAAATACATATTTTACATTATACAAATAATTGTCTGTATGCACATCTTTCCTTAAAATGATTAAAAATTTGTGTAATAGTTTTTACTTTTACTCTTATAGTTAAAATAAATACAGGGTGCGCAATACCGTGGGTACGGCTAGTAGTGAGTAAAACTCAATTACTTCAATTTTTTTTTAATAATATTCGAAAATTGCTCATTTAATAAGATTATTTACAAGTTTTATGCACAATTAGTAAACAAAACAGCAGTAGAAGTGACAAGAACAAAAGGAATGGAAGAAAAGTCAAAAACTAGTGGACATGTTCAAGGAGATTTTCTTTGTTCTGCTTTTGTGTTTACGGCAATATCCCACCCTTATTCATTTGCCTTTGATGGGAACACATGTGCAACAAAATCTTTTATTTGTTCGGGCGCAACTAAATTGACACACATAAGCAGACAGTGCAACAAAAAGCAAAAAAATGTGCACTGAAACAGAGGTTTCTTAAATACTCGGATAATGCAAAAAGTAATAAAAACTCAGTTTAACATTATGAACAGTGTGGCACAGCTATCTTGGCTTTAAAATAATGCTAAAAACTGCTGAAATAAATTCTAAACTGCAAAAAAAGCTAAAATTTTAATTATTTATAAATGATTTATTGTTTAAAATGATTTTCATAACTCTTGCCTATAAACATATTTCTTGAATATAAAGTCTTAAAACAATTATATATCAGTCGACATAAGTATTTTTTGCTGGGCCGTTCATTTTAGTGACCGGTCACTTTCGTTGAATTATAAAAGCCTGATCCGTTTGTTCAGCTCTTCATTTGAACGAACAGAACGGTACCAATACTTATTGCGGGTTAGTTCTTCGGTCATTTATCAACACAGCTCTTTAAAATAAACAAAAACCGATAGACCAACAGATGAAGAACGCCCCAATCTTTTATTTTATAAATTAAGGGATATAAAAAAAATATAAATCAAGACAAAATTTATATAATACAAAAAAGAAGCTCTCCGTTGATGACCCACTAAATTTAACCCGTTCGTACATGAACGAAACGGATATAATTTTTACCTTTTGCTGGTACTTGGCCAGCATGAGTTTTGTTCAGAGACACTGTTAGGTTCGTCTACAGCTACACTATTTATTTTGTTCACTCCTGAAATACCTATAAAATAATAATGACTACAGTGATCTTCAATCAAAATTATGATTTTATTTCTTTGTTATATACTAAGAAGCTCCTTTTTCTGATATTTAACTTGAATGGTGGTAGGAGTCTCTGTAGCAACTACGAAACAATGTAAACAAATTAACGTTGTAATGTACTTTTTGAAAGTAGTAGCAAGGTAACTTTTCTTGACACATAAGTGCTGTGATACCAGATTTTAATTTTCATTCGTATTATGGCCGGAGTTAAAGATTTGAACGTGTAATCAAGAAAAATTTGTGGTAGATTTTCAAATCAAGATTAATATTTTTAAATTAAATAATGCTGATAAATGCTGAATATATAATTGAAAAATGCTAAAAGTAATGTTAAATTTGCAGCTAATCAGAAAAATAAATGCTAGATTTACTCGTAAAAATGCTAAAATGGCCACGCTGAGTGTGAATGTTCGGATGTTCTAAGCTTATTTTAATCAAATAAACAAATACACACAAATATAGCAGGGAAACTAGCAAATACAACAAAAAACTTGGGCGAAACCGAAAAGTATTTATTTCGAAAATCATAAATTATATCACTTTAGTTGGGATATAAAAATGGGCTGAAAAGTCCCGGGACTAACAAAGAAAACACAGTTTTCTTGGATCAACATTAAGTTTATTCATCAACGTAATCTTCATAAAGAGCAATGCAATCATTCCAGGGCCGCTATAACACTTCAATACCACTTTTGTAGAACGATTTATCTTTTGCCTCAAAATAGGCCTCAGTTTCAGCGATAACCTCTTCATTCGTGGGAAATTTCCTGCCAGCGAGCATTTTTTCAGGTCTGCGAACAATCAGTGGTAGTTGGGTGCCAAATCTGGCGAATACAGTAGATGTGGGAGCAATTTGAAGTTCAATTAATGTAGCTTTGCCATTGTTTTGATTGATTTGTGACACGGTCCGTTGTCTTGACGCCGTCGTTTCTTTGCAATTTCAGCTTTCAAACGCTACAGCAACGCGATATAATTCACTGTTAATGGTATTTCCTTTCTCCCGATAGTCGATGATTATTACACCACAAATATCCCAAAATACCGAGGCCGTAACTTTTCCAGCTTTCGGACGCTTTGGATGAAGTTCACCAGTTGCTGTCCACTCAGATGACGATTGTTTTGATTCCGGCGTGAAGTGTTTCATCCATTGTCACATATCGACGTTAAAACATGGCCAAACACGTGCTCGTTTTTGGTCAAAAGTGAGCAAAAGCGGCACCCACTTTGAACACAGCTTTCTCATAGTCAAATGCTAATACAATATAAAGCCAACACGTTCTTTTGATATCTTTATGATGTCAGCTAACCCACGCAACGTCACTTTTCGATTATTCAAAACAATTTTGTGGATTTTTTTATGTTTTCTGGTGTTACCGCCTCATTTGGACTTCGACTGCGTTCTGTCGCATCGGTGTCACTACGACTACGTTTGAAGTCAGCAAACCAACGTGTTGTTGTTGTTTCTGATGGAGCGGAGTCCCCATAACACTTTTCAGGTCATGGTTTTGCTTGAACGGTATTTTTCCCCATCAAGAAGCAGTGTAATATTAAAACACGAAATTGTTTTTGATCCATTGTTTGGGAAATAACAAAAGTAGCGTCACTCTTAGCACAATAACTCACAAACTAATAAATACAATGTCATAAAATTTTAGCAGCTGTCTTTTGAAGGTTAGTATTAACTGAAAAAAAGATGATTGCAATACAACTAGCGCCATCTATATGTTAGGCCTGGTAGTTTTCAACCCATGTAGTAGATTAAACTTTTCTAATATTTTTGAACATATAGTTCTGCGGCAAATTATATTGAAATTTAAAAATTTTTATTTCTAACTTATGGTAATAAACATTTTCATTGACACTCTGTGCAAAATCGCTATGATTTATACTCGTTCGTACATCTTTATCTATATACATATCGCACCCTAAATACAAAAGGCTCACAACTCAAATACTAAAGTTTTCAGGAGAGACAAAACACTGTTTATGTAAAATTGATTGTAATATTTAAATAAAATATTGTTCCATTATGAAAAAATTCAACATTGAGAAGGTTCTGCTATACTTTTTTCAATTTTATGGCATAAAGTCAGTTTTGGAAAATTTTAAGTTGTGACCCTTTTGTATTTAGGGTGCGATATGTACGTATTCGCTTTTTAAAAATATTAACAAACAATATCTATTTCTGAGTCAACACAATTAATGGACCTGAACATGTGTAGATAAATAAGGCGATATTTTTTGATTTTTATATGTATATTTTATTTTCAAATTATACTACGAGTACAACACAAACAACAACAAACATTGATCTAGCATAACTACAAATGCCACTTTTGAGTGAGTGCAGGCAGTTAAGAAGAAAACGAAGACAGCAAACCCACAAAAATAGGTGTAAGTGTGTACGAGTATATATGTATGTATTTACGTACATACTTTGTATTAAAAGAATATTTTGGCTAAAAGATTACAAACACAAACTTGTAAAATTGCAAGAATACTCGTATACATATTTTATTTTTTATTTGTCATATAAGTATGTACGGACAGACATTCATACATAAATAAAATATTATGTAAAACTGCATGTGGGTCTCTTTAATATCTTTTCAATACACTACACAATTTCAGTCACTCTGATTGAATATCACCGAATTGTGGATACCTTTAATTTCAAATTAAATATCGGGTGATTAAATCGTAAAGGCAGATGTTGAATGTGAATCACACCTAAACGTCGTTTTTTTTCTGCATTTCATTTGACATTTCTCAATTGCAGACTAATTCAATTTGAAGCACAACTGAGAACAGCGTTAAAGTTATTCAGGCTTATTATCGTGCACAAAGATTCGAGCAAACCGAGGTTCTGTATGAGATGTGAAATCACCACTGCCTGCTCGTACAGCTAGTTCTGCAGCAAATATTGCTGGTGTTCACGATAGTGTGGCTCACTCACTCACGCTCGTCTTTGATGAACATTATGCATACAGACTTGCATATACACGCTTACAAGCTGCAATTGGCTTAAGAACGACGATTCCAAGCGTCGTCAATGGTCAGAATGGTGGCAAGAAATGGCTACAGTGGATGATCAATTTTCGAAGAAAATCATCTTAAGTGATGATCGTGAGATGATAACGAACTTTTTATGGTCCGAGTTGGAAGATATGTGTTTTCAACAGGACGGCGCTACAAATTCAATGGCCGTGGTTTCTCACGTGGTGGCGATGTCAATTGGCCGCCAAGATCATGTGATTTGGTACCGCTGGACTTCTTTCTTTGGGGTTATTTGAAAGAAAGTGTGTACATCGAGAAGCCAGCAACAATTCAAGAGCTAAAGGCTAGGCACATAAATAGCATAGAACCTCAATTATGACAATAATTCCTCAATAATTTTTGTTATATTCAAAATCAATATCGGCCCTTAAAATGTAACCACCCTTTACATATTGTATCGTATATCAAAAAAGTTATATAAGAATCAAAATCCAACAAATAGTTTCCAAAACTATTTTTCTACTATGCAAAATATTACTTACTTAAGAATAAATCAAAACATTTTAATAAGATATGGAGATTGGTACATGGGATCATCCAATAAGAGTTTCCGTACTTAGACAGCTAATAGTGGCTATGTTTTTGACGTCAGATGGGTTAAATTGCATGTTTATAACTTCACTATGATGGGTTAAATAGGTTTGAAGTAATGAAATGCCGTAATGCCATATTTAGCTGTGAAGATACATAAATTTGACGTTATTGTAGCAGGAACAACCATGTTTACTTTTAGATATGTAAGTTTTTTTTAAGAAAACTAAACTTTAGCTTAAAACTGAAAAAAGAACATGGACATATTAGGTGTGTTCCACAAAATCTCATACTAGTTCGAACTAATGAGAGTAAAAAGCAAATTACTCTAAATCTGCTAATTTTTCCTAAAACTGTTGGAACGCAAAAAAACACAATTGTACATGTTGAAATAATGAGTGTCCGCCGAGAAGGTATACTACTTGCAGTAATTCCATTGTTATCCTGGCTATATGCAATATGGCACCGTCTTGTTGATACCACATGTTAATCAACCCCAAAGCATGCAGTTAGAAAGTTTTCAATCATATCGATATCGTGATATCCTCATTAGAATTAATCGTTGCGCCGTTTTCATATTCAAAGAAGTAAGACCAAATTGCACACCAAATGGATGCAAAGGTGACTGATGAATAATTTGAGAGATTTGGATATAATGTTCTAACGATTAAAACACGTTGGTTTTTCGAATATTTTCCATAATAAATTCACCATGTGTCTACTTCACGACTACCAAATATTAACTGTCAAGACTAGTGGTTACCAAAATAGCGGAAAATAAAGTAGTGCTGCTTACTTTTTAAAGTTTATTTTAATGATTTAAGGCGCTTAAAATGAATAACATCGTAAAACAAAACATTTGCGTCATTGGCAACAGCTGTAAAATTAAAACCAATGTAAAATTTTCAATAGATATTCATGATACATATTTATGAAGTCGAAGGCCAAATAGCCATTGCATGTTGTGCTTACAACTTCACTACGATATTTTTAGTTCGATTAACCTTCCCTTTTATTTTTAAACAAAGACTTCTTTCCAATTTGCAAATTTTGTTATTACATTTTAAGTTTGTATGTATGTAAGATCAGCTGATCATTCAATCCTAGTTCGAACTTAGCCAAAGAAAAAGTGCAGCCAAATTTGTATAGGAAATGAAAAAAACCTACTCTATGGGTTGTTACTTAGTTGACCGTACTAGGGGGTCTCCAGTAGCCATGAACATGGTATGAGCATCATGTCGAACATCGCAAATTGCTAATGTGGACCGCTCATGTCCATGTTTCGTTCATGCTCTAAGGCTGAGCATCGATGTTCGCCGTGAAGTTGGCCATCACGAACAAAAATACACAAAATGGAGCCGAATTGAACACTTTGATTAGGTACTCGTAAATCCGAACATACGTATTCGCCACATACAAGAACATGAACTTATTTTTACCTTCGCTCATCCCACGTTTTGTTAATGTCATGTTCAAGTCGATGGCACGTGAAGACGAGGAGTTATCGAGATAGGAACTAAGATTGTGGCCTAATTGCTGATATAATAAGCAGTTCTCAATTGTATTTGACATTTGGGTGAAAAAATTTAAGTTTGGACTTAGTAGAAAATCAATGATCTCGTGAGAGATTTTGGTCGTATATGGGTATATTTTTGGCTTTCATTCAATTGGCCTCATGGAAAAGGAAGACAAGAGTGTACAGCCATTTCACTATTTAGATCACATTCTTGTCTTTCCATTGGATCCAATTGAGTGAAAAATTTGCTCATATATGACCAAAATCTCTCAGAGATTTCCTATTTTCCACTGAGATCAAACTTAAAATTTATTTTAAAAAAATCTAAATAATAATTAAATGAACACTAAAACACTAGTTATAAATTGAAAATAGTTAAAATCGTATTATGTACTTAAAAAAATGCAAGTTTTCGCAGCCAACTTCACTTATTAGTGCGTTTCAATCCTATATTTCAGTTGTAAGACATTGTAGGTACATGACAAGTTTTGACAGCTGGACAATATTTGATGTTTGATATTTGATTTACGATTCAACAGCACCCTATTAGAGCTTTTAAAGGCTTACAAAGCTCGCAAATTTTGTCATAATGTGCCTCGATGACTGATTTGGTACAGTACTCGACCAACAGTCTCGAGGTCGAAGGTTCGATTCCTGCCTCAGACCCTGGTTGTTACTGTTTTGGTACAGTACTCGACCAACAGTCTCGAGGTCGCAGGTTCGATTCCTGCCTCAGACCCTGAAAACCCAACTGGTGTTATAACAATTGCTTATATGTGATTGATATGCGGCAAACGTTAACGTAAGAATTATTAAAAAGCTCGGTGGCTGAGTTGGTTAAGCTGCCGTATTAAAAAATACATCATGTTCACATGATCCCGAGTTCGATTCCCAGTGGGTGCTGATGTAAATATCACAGCGCTCCCTCTACTGACGATCTTAAACATAATTTACAGAAATTGTTTTAGCAATTTTATCCGAAGCTTCTTTGCAATTGAAATTTTTGTTAACCACAAGTTTTAAAAAATATCTTACGTCATACAGCATTGCAAATAAAAACAAAAATTAAAAATTTATCAAAATATTTGCATAAGTGCCAGTCGCTTATAAATTGAAGTTCTACATTTAAAAAGTTTGTAGAAAAAAAATAGAATCCCAACACTTATAATTTTATTTAAAATGTAACAAACTGTTGAGTATAATTTTGTATATCTACAAGTATCTACTTATTTTTACGTTTGCTTATGTACGAAAGTGTGTAGGTTTAATGATTGAAACTATTGCTTTTGGTAATTAAATTTTAGAAAATGTACAAAAAAAGGGGGAAAAATAAATAAAGACAGTGGTAACGTTCAAACCAAAAACTTAAAGGAAAATAATAGAAAAAAAAGAAAATATAGAAATATTATTTTAAAATTAGCCAATTATAGAAAAAATCGAATATGTTTGCATATATTTTATATTATTTAATATTAATTAAAACACAAATGAAAAAATTATCTTTGTATTCGTATGAGATTAAGCAAATACTATAAACAATATTATTTTGACGATTTCACCTGAGGGCTTACATCAGTTTCTTTTTTCAATCTTTTGTTCCCGATTTACCGTACCGATTTCCAATTTTTATACATATTTTTCGTTTTTTGCCAATCCATCTGTTCATCTCATAATTTATCATACATCTTGCATCGTTTGTGGTATATTTTGGGGAATTTAATTTTCCTCATAAGAAGGTCTATTTTTATGTGAAATTAGAATGATTTGTATTTGAATTTTATAATGTGTTAATGATTTTTTTTTTAATTTTTATAGATCATTATAGAAAAGAAGAAATAGGATAGAGGAATACCGGGTGTCCGCCGGGAAGGTATACTATTTTGCTTTTCCGCCATTTTGATAAACATTAGTATTGATACTCGTAGTCCCTATTTGGCAGTCGTGAAGTAAACACGTGGCAAATTTATAATGGGAAAATATTCAATAAACCAATTTGTTTGAATCGTTAAAATATTTTATCAAAATCAATCATTGTAGTCTGTAGGTGACACGCCCAAACATGGACCACAACGTACTGCAAGATCGACTGAAAACATTGCTGCTGCTCAAGAAAGTGTTTTAAACAATCCATCAACCTCAAGTCGACGCCGTGCACAGGAGCTTGGTCTTCAAAGAACAACTTTGGACACGATTTTGCACAAGAATTTGCATTGGTTTGCATTTAAGATTCATTTGCTGCAAGAGCGTCTTCCACAAGACCATTTACGCCGCCATATATATGCCACTAGCTCACCCATGACAACACCGCTTTCCATGAAAAAAATCATAATGAGTTTAAAATCATAATGCTTTTAAATGGATATGTGAATAAAAAGAATTTTCGGTTCTGGGCAATGCAAAACTCTCAAATTATTACACCTTTGCATTCATTAAAAATGACTGATGTGCAATTTGGGCAGGAGGCAAACGAAAGCGAAACGGTAACTGTGAATGGGGAGCGATATTGTGATAAGACTGAAAACTTTTTAACGCCACAAGTGCATGCTTTGGGTGTTAAATCGCATACAGTCAGGATTACAATGGAATTACTGCAAGTAGTATACCTTCTCGGCGCACACCCTGTATTCTCATTGGTCTTTCTTATATTTCACTTCAATCCATCGATCTCCTATTTATACTATTTATATTAGACCAAAAATGAAATACAACTCTCCTGTTAGAGTCCGTGCTTGAAAGTCTATTCTAGGGCTACTAGAATGTGTTCGAGAGAAGGTGATAAAGTACATCAGTGACAGTAGGGTATTTAACTTTATTGACTTTCCCGAACTTTGTCGCAATGTGTGTAAAATTATTTTGCAATGGATTTTGCTCTGACGAAATCAGAGTGTCGTTCTCGAAACTTGAGTCTTTTTACATAATACAACTCGTCATAATGAACTCGTCATCATCCAGAGCTCATCCGTTTGTAGTGGATTGACCAGCGAATAGCCCAATGTATTACAGAGGGAATTCATTCTTCAAACCTATGGCACAAGCACACAAATATTTTTAAAGCGACTTTTGTCAAAGGCCAAAATCTGATGGTAGAGAATTACGTAAAATATACATCTATTTTGTATATTGTGTACTAATTTACAAGTTTTAAGCGGAATTTGTACAAAAACCTTCGTATAGTAGTTTTAAGTTTAAATTTTTTTTTTCTATCTTGGACCACTACTACATATGCAGTGCATTGTACCAGTACTAGGAAAATATGTTGTGAGGAGGGGGAATTGTTTGTGTACATTTGACTTGAACTTTCCAACGTTATAACAGACAGGAAACACATCTGCTGGCAACTTATTCCACAGGCGAAGCATATGGCTGAAAAACGAATTTTCTCTGAAATGCGTAGTGCAATTCCCCCGGCAATCGACCACAAATGGATGAGCTCTGGACGAGTAACGCGTGCTACGTAAGTTTGTGCGAGTTTCGGAAACAAGATTCCAAATTCCGTCAGACCAAAATCTATTACAGTAACGATAGAACAGAGTAACGCACCCCACATTGCGACGATATTTCAGTGATTTGGAACTCGACTATCACCAATTAGCTTCTTCGCCCTCTCCTGCATATGGTCGAGTAAACCCAAAATATTTTTTGATCCACCGGTCCAAACATGGGAGGTGGTATAAATAGTAGGAAGGTCGATTGGAGTAAAGTACAGTTTACACCGTTTCGAAAACCCGAGTCACTTGAATGCTTCTTTAGAGACATGAAAAATGTATTCAGTCCATCGAACATCACACTGTATCTTCATTCCAAGAACATCAAGAGCATCCGATTTCTCAATAATTATACCATCCATGAGTATAGATGAAGCAGGGACCCTGTTTATACGGCCCCTTTTGGAGATTAATAAACATCACTATGCAGTGAACCACTCATATTTAGCCTCTTGGCAGCGATCTCTGATAGGCTGGGCCTATAATTAAAAAAGTACGGGTAGCTGCTGTCATCCTCGTAAGAGTCGATAGGGTTGGATATTTGATAGAGAAGGTCGTTGAGGAAAATAATAATTAGAGTTGGAGAGAGAACGGAGCCTTGCGGTACATCTGAATTAATTTTGAACTCGTTTGATGAGACCCCTTCTATAACAACTCGTATAGTGCCGTCTCTGAGAAAGCTGGATATAAATCGAGAAAATTTATCACCGACACCAACTCGTATAGTGCCGTCTCTGAGAAAGCTCGATATAAGCCGAGAAAATTTATCACCGACACCAAAAGCAGTAAATTTTGTCAGTACTGTACCATGCCAAACGCTTTGGAAATATCCAGAGGCACCACCTTACTTTCACCGAAATGATGGATTGAGTAGCACCATTTTTTTGAGAGATATGCTATAAGATCGCCAGTAGAACGAACCCTACGAAATCCACATTGACGATCACAAAGTAATTTATGCGACTCTAGATACGTCATAAGGTGATATTTAACCATACTTTCCATTGAAAATTGTAATTGGGCGGTAATTTTCAAGGTTATTTGCCTCACCATTTTTACGGATTGGCGTTACATTAGCAACCTTCCAGCTTGATGGAAACTCACCAACATGGTAAAGTATGCTGAAGAGACGTGCTAAACTATAATCTGGTTTAGTTGCCAAAGGCAATAGTATATACTCGTATGTATGTATATTTTTACTGGTATTCAATAGATTTTTTGAAGGAGGAAAAACGCTTTATATTTTTATAGTACAAATAAGAATGGCAACTTCGCAGGTCTCCCTAGCTTAAAAGCAGGCTACGGGAGTGCATAACTCAGTTAAGAAATCTGCTTCAAATCCAAAGAATGGCTTCCCTTAAAAATTATCTAGAAGGTCTTGATGGTAGCCCGCAAAGCGACTATTCTCTATGGAAAGCGACAAAAGGTCTGAAAAGACCCGTAATAGGTAAGCCATCTTTGCGAATTTCATCTGGCGACTGGGCAAGAAGTGATTCTGAAAAAGGGATGGTGTATGTTAATCGTTTGAAAAACGTTTTTACTGCAAATGATACAGTGGATGATGTTGCTGAATTTCCGCCATATGCTGTTAGACCGCCTGTGCCTTTGAGAATTAGTTTTCAAGATGTCGAAAACGTTATAAATAAAGTAAACTCAAAAAAAGCTCCAGGTTTTGACAAAATTACTGGCAAAATGCTTGTACAGTTACCTCGTGTTGCTAGAAAAATTCTTCTTTTCATTTTTAACGCTATTTTGCGCCTAGAATACTATCCCGCAGAGTGGAAGGTGTCTATGGTTACTATGATACCCAAGCCAGGGAAGGATCCCACTAAAGTAGAGTCATATAGACCAATAAGTCTACTGCCAACAATTTCCAAACTTTTCGAAAAATTGTTAATGGCGAAGTTGACTCCAATATTGAATGATGTAGGATGCATCCCGGATCATCAATTTGGTTTTCGGGCTAAACACAGCACCATTGAACAAACGCATAGACTAGTTAATGTTATAAGAAAGACTTTTGAGGATAAAAAGTATTGCTCAGCTCTATTCATTGATGTTTCCCAAGCTTTTGATAAAGTGTGGCACGAGGGATTAATGCACAAAATAAAGTTGAACTTGCCGGCAAACACTCATAAGCTTCTGGAAAGCTATTTATGCGGCCGGAAGTTTCTTATTAAAAAAGGCGACTTTATAAGCCCAACTCAGCCAATCGAGGCAGGAGTTCCCCAAGGTAGCATTCTGGGACCCACTTTATATTTAATTTACACTTCTGACATGCCAACCAGATCTGGTATTCACACTTCAACTTTTGCAGATGACACAGCATTCTGCAGCGTACATGAAAACCATCAAGTAGCTTCGCGAAATTTGCAGGAGTATATTTCAATATTAGAGATGTGGTTAAAACTTTGGAAAATTAAAGTTAATGAACAAAAGTGTACTCACGTTACATTCACACTGCGTAGACAAACATGTTCAGCTATCCAAATTAACAATTTACCTATTCCGCAGCAAAGTGAAGTCAAGTACCTTGGTATTCATCTCGACCGTAGGTTAACGTGGAAGTCTCACATTGACACGAAAGTCATTCAGTTGAAATTAAAAGCAGCGCAATTAAATTGGCTTATGGGCAGAAATTCTACATTGAAATTAGATTGCAAACTTTTGTTATACAACGCAATACTAAAGCCTATATGGCGCTACGGAATTCAATTATGGGGCACCGCCTCAGCGTCAAACATTGAAAAAATTCAAAGGCGACAAAACAAAATTCTTCGAACAATTACCGCAGCTCCATGGTACGTAAAAAACTCCCGAATTCACAAGGATCTGTGTGTTCCACTGGTAAAAGATGAGTTTTCAAAGCATGCGATAAGGTATATCAGCAAATTGGAACTTCACCCAAACCCTCTTGCACGAAACATACTTAATTTTAGTGGTCACACTCGGTTGAGAAGAAGGCATACCGTTGCCACCATCAGAGCGTTAAGTAGGTGATTTTACCGATATAATATGCGCATAATAAAACTTTTTGTCTAGCATTGGCTGGACTTAGTTAATTTATTGTATTTAGTAATAAGATTTGAATACTTATTGTTAGTTCACATTGTGAAGATTCAATAAATAAAAAAAAGCTTAAAAAAAAAAAAAATAGTGAAATACATATTTTTTTGTGCTACTAGTTATCCCTTTTCGGTCGCGTTTACTCTCTGTTTACTTTGTGCGTGTAATAAACTGCAGCGATGTATTTCCTCTCACTTACAATGTAGGTAGACTGTAGTTTTTCTAGTTGCAATATAAAAAATGCTTATAAAGCGAAATGCGTGTCAGCCATCTTCGCGGAATTTGCTCGAAAATCTTATCAAAAGTCACTATAGAATGTAATAACGAGCAATGTCCGCCTCAACTTCATTTGATTTTTATGGCCATTTATGGTTTGCAGAGGTTATCGATTTAGTGCACGCCGTTAACGGTGATGGCCTGATCATTGCTGTTCTCAGAAAATATAAGATTACTCTTATGGAAGATCCACAGGGAACAGTGACTTCTTCGGGATCCATTTGGCGCTTTCTCATCTCATATTATTAAAAAATTGCTTTATTGCTCATTCAGAAATGGCTGTCGTCGCTGAAAAGTATTTTTTGATGAATGCAAGATGCAGTTATGAGTGCTGGGCGTTTAGGCTCAAAGCACGATACAAAATTGGCGTATTTTCTAAGCTATTTCATATTTCAATATCGACTGCTTCGTATTCTCCTGCATACTTTCAGTAAGTGTTGCCAGAATAACCATTTTATCTAAGTTTTGTAAATTTTATAAGTAAAATAAAATTTGAAGATTGTTTTACGGCCGTATTCATAAAAAATATTGTTTGTTTATTAAACACTTTTTTAAACAAATTTCTATAGTCTAATAAACATACAATATTTTTTATGAATAAGGCCATTAATGCTTAACAAAGTCATATTAAAAGAACTGGTTTGTATCCGGGGTTAAACCTTTTAAAACTCATATTCATATACATACATCAACAGCCATCAATTTGAGGATCGGCTACTAAGAGTTTGGGTAGCTACACCAACCAAGAGTTTGGTTAGTTACACCAACGAGACCAACTCGTATTCCTCAAAGTTTTTCAGCTAAATACAGCAGTCATGAGCCGCAATTTTTATAGAAGACTAAAATTTTTGCTGTTCCCGTTTACTAGTGTCATGCACTCATCAAAATAATTCAAAAGGATAAAAATCAAGGTTCTTGTCGAAAAGCGTTATAATTTTTTCAAAATTTCCCAACTAGTGGTAGCGAGCTTATGATAATAAACACAAATCCTGTATAAAGCTTTGATCGTTTCTACTACATAAGCAGCGTTGTCAACTTTGAAAATCAAAACGCATCAAAATGGGGAAAAAAGCACGTTATTTCAACAAAAACGAATTGTAATTGTTTTCCATTCATTAAACAAAAAACTGTTTTATATTTTAATAAGTACAATATTTTTACCTTAAAAACATGATAATGAAACAGACTTTGTAGCGATTATTATACAATCAAACTGGGTCTGATAGGTGCTATCAGGCGGTGCGTCTGCATGCTATCATCAAACTCGTTCAATAGCTAGAATTCGTGTTTGTCAAACTTGGCCTCTAGTCGCACTCTATTACATTTTTTAGTTTTATTAAGATAATGTTACCTTTAGAATAATTATAACAATATTTTATCAAATTTAGTATTAAGCAATATCATGTAATTATATTTGCTGTCGATCGAAATCAGCTGTTACTTTTACTGCCAATTATCAGGGACACAAAAATAAAGCTGCTTAATGTCACCAAAATCTATTGTAGGGGCATAAAACCATTATTATCGAAAGAATTTGCGATTATCGAATCATTAAAAGTTACAGAATTGCACTACAAGCCTTCAAATTCAATTAATAGCAATTCTATCAAACACAGTGTACATTTAGTTTGTGTTTTCGTAAGCGGTGTCTTTAAAAGAATTTATTGGAATTTACGAAAATTTGCTGGAATTATAACAAATAAAAGATGTAGTTTACCATAATCAATATTTAATGCAAATGTTTTGGAAAAACTTATTTATTAATTTATTTAATAATTTGGTAATTTCTCACTTACCAAAAGCGTAACGCATTCACGGGCCATCATAAAAACGAACTTCACCGTTCAGAGACTGCATTTATTGTAATATTTGACAAACTTGGCTTGATCGTTTAATTACATTAAAACAAAAAATTGGATTGAAATTGATTTTGTGCCACCGAAATTTAAAAAACGCACCGAAAATATAAAAAAGCGTTTCCCGCACCGACTAAAGAATTTTTCGCACAAATATTTTTAAAAAGCACCAAAAATCGTGCGAAATACACTGAGTTGACAACGCTTTACATAAGTAAGTCAATAGATAGTCTTTCCAGAGCTACAATTTTTAAAATTTTGATCTTGCGTCTTGTCGTATCAGTGTAGATTCAAGTTCATATTTATCGATTGTCTTTTCAACATACGGTGAAACACAATAACTGTTTCATATTAATCTTACACAAACATGCACATGCCAAGTTTACATGTACAAGTATGTACACACATTTATCACTACCTACTTATACAGGGTTATCCATTTTTCGATTTCAAAAGTAATAATAAATAAAATACACATAAATCTGCGCTCACGATTAAACTTATTTTATTATACTCTGGACTTTTACAGCGTATACGAAATACAATACCATTTAAATGAGTGAGTGTCTTATATTGGTTGCAGCAGTCGGTCCTGTAGTTTGATCTGGAAGTTCGGAACCACTTTTTTGAAGCGGTATCTTGGCGATAATTTATAGAATGTTGGTTTTCAGATGCTCCAGTGTTAACTATTAGGCGATTATCTGCGTACCTCCATAAAAAATCTAATGACCCCAAATCACATTATTCTGGTGGCCAATTGATAAGTGTGCACGTTGTATTGAGTTTTAACTATTTTTTGCTGTTATCCAGTCATACATATTCTTAAATGGTACACTCTTTGCTAAATAAATTACACTTTATATAGATGACTAATTCAGATTCCTCCTCAGCAAATTCAAAAAGTGTTCGATTTGTCCCAGCTAAAGAAATTCTTCACCAAACTAAAGATTCACTGCCTTAATTATAAATAATTCGTTTTGAGTAATAAGATAAATTTATCTAGTGAGAGCTTAATAAATAAGAGCGATAGGAAACAAAATAATAAAAACAAAATAATGAAAATTAAGGTACACGCACAGTCGCATAAACAACTTAAAACTAAAAACATAATATACAAACATCCATGATCTAAAGAACGCAAAATTCAACACCAATTATTGTTTAATTGCATGTGTTTGCTACGTTCTTATTGTTTCCCAAGCATGTGTGTATGCATGTGCGTGGCAATCTTATTTGTACATTTGAGTCTGGCATTCTCGTTAACTAGAAGCAATACGAAATATGTAAAAGGTAATGAAGAAGTAAAAACAGCAGGCAACGGCAAAGTTTAATTTTAAACTTTGTGCAAGACAGTCTTAAGTCAGAAAAGTAAGCAAGTGTAGTGTGTTAATACACAGTGTAAATAAAGTTGTGAAGTGTTTACGTACTTAGTAAAGTGTTTGCAATTGAAGAATTCATTTCATTTGCAATTGAAGAATTTGCCAAAGCGTTTTTAAATGCAAAAATATAACAAAGGATATACGAGGGCTGATAAAAAAATAACCGTTATTTTCAATTTTTTCAAAACGTATTTATTTATCCATAAATACCTATCTTTTCTCCTTTAAAGTAATCCTCCTCAGATATAATACACTTATGCCAGCGTTTTTTCCAATCCTCGAAACACTTCTGAAACGCGCTTTTTGGTATCGCCAACAGCACCTGTTTCGATTTTTCTTTCATCGGTGTCTTCAGTTTTGGGAAGAGGAAAAAGTCAGCGGGGGCCAAGTCCGGTGAGGCATGATAAAGATTTTGTGCGCTTCTGACGAATTGCTTTGCGCAAACGACGCATAACTTCAAAGTAGTATTCCTTATTGAGCGTACGACCTTGTTGCAAGAATTCATGATGCACCACGCCATTGCAGTGGAAGAAAACAATGAGCACAACCTTCACATATGACAGAACTTGACGTGTTTTTTTCGGTCTTGGCTCTTCTGGACGCTTCCATTGGGATGATTAGGCTTTGGTTCCAATGTCATAGCCATACACCCATGATTCGTCACCAGTTATGACCTTTTTGAGGAAATCTGGCTCGTCGTTGACGATGTTCAACAGCTCCTGAGCAATGTCAATACGACATTGTTTTTGCTCAAACTTTAGCATAAAATCGAAGACCACATCAAAACACGACTAACCTTTTTATCTGTCAAAAACAAACTGACAATCCGATATTGCCAATATATTGATATTGCCTATGTATAAAACGGACATGTGTACAAACATAACAGAAAAAAATGCGAAAATCGAACAAACGTAACTCACGAAATTTGAAAATAACAATTGTTTTTTGCGTTTTTTTTTAATTCAAAACTAAATCTTATTGTAAAATTAAACATATTCTAACTTTATCACAAACGATACAGATCGTAAACCTGCTAACAATGAATGCATAATTAGCATTCGAAGATCAACCAGACCGGCGGATTTGTGACCACTGAATGGATAACCCTGTATTAGTTTATAGTTTTTATTTTAAAGTGCCTTTCATCTTCTTTTTTATAGCAAATTAACGAAATAACAGTCCGTATTTCAAAGAATAAAACACAAATCAAACTAAGCCATGCTCTACCTAACTTGGAAACACATTGTTTCTTATGCAAACTACATACATACTTATGCCCATACATATATATGTATGCATGTGTATTTTCAATTTCATAAAAAAATATTTTTATTTTAAAAATTCTCATACAGTTTGAAATCAACCCTAAAAGTATTCGAATAAATAACAATGTTTAACCTGCTGATTTTGATCCCTCCTCAGTGATCTTGTTTCATAGAGTGTTGCAAGTGTTTATTGTTGTTGTTATAACTGTCGAATAAATAAATGCCCTGACTACCATATAAACAATAACAACAACAACAACGCATTGCCAACAGAAAACCTCAGCTTTGTATACAAGAAAAGGTCATACTACATAAAAAAGGGAACATAAAGAAACTAAAATAAAACCCAAAGAAGACAACAAAGGAGCAAACGATAAAAGGGAATCACATCATACACACTTCGTTTTTTTGTTAAGCTGGGATGAGAGTATCTTGAAATTGTACAATATATTTTATTGCAAATTAAAAACACAAAAATACTCTTTTAGAGACAATACTTCAAGCAAAAGTTATATAATTGCCGCAACTTAACCCTTTTTTGGGCTAGTAAAGACAATTTCCACCTAAACATTCATTGGAAAAATAAAAGGCTTAAATTAAAAACAAATAGCAATATGTAAATAATAACTCTGTTTATTTTCTTTGTCTTGGAATCCTGGAAAATTGGGCAAATTAAAGCCAAAGGGAGAACAGTGAGTTTCCTTGCGCTCTTTCGGACTTATTTGCACATGTGTGTAGGCGAGCGATCAGCTGTTTTAAAAATGTACAATAGCAAAAAAAAAATTGATTTGAATTAACCCGTCTGTAAACCACTTCAATGGTTTTGTATTAATCTCCTGTATTCTACTTGACAGTTGCAAACCCGTAGACCCGCTGTAAGAAAACTTTACGGTCATGTTGTATTTGATTTTCTCTGATTTCTTTTTTCAGTGCATTTGGTATTGTGTTCAAAGAAAAACCTAAAAATAGATTTAATAAAATGAAAACTACAAAATAGAAAAGTTAATTTTTGAGATTCTATCGTATCAAATTTTTCGATTGCGTTTAAATTTTGACCTTGTGCTCTATTTTTTCCAACACATGTTAAACAACGGTTTATGCAGACGAATATAACTTTCAAATCGGCCGAGTTGAAAAAGCACTACTTAAGCAGCAGCTCTGCCAAAACAGTTTCTTTCCCATTCCAAAGCTTTTTTATTTTTTTCATCATTGAATTCCGAATCGAAAAGGAAAATATCATAATTCAATTTGTTCAACTTGTGCTACTCCAAAAACATATATACTGATAGATAATTTTGCTAAAAAATGTGGTTGTTGTCTGTGCTTTCAAATGTGGTTTTAGTTTAAGATATAAATACTTTGCTATTATGTATCTGAATTTCGCTCTATAGGATGGCACAAGTAACGTTGTGATTCGAACAACTATAATTGGACGAGCTGTGGCTCCAACTTGTTGGAACATTAATTCTGCATTATTCTCTACCTCGGGGAACAAATTTTGTCTTGGCGTACACCAAACCAAGGCACTCTGTTTTCAGGGGAATAGAGGGGGAAAAAGTTCCTCGTTTGTTGTAGCAAACAAAACCCGCACCAAGAGACCAAGTTGGTAGAACGGTGATCAGCATGTCCCCGGGATACTCTGCCTTGCAGATCTTTCGGTGCTGATCGTGGTTAAGGTGCTTGCCTTCACTGAAACGTTCTGTGCTTGGTATTCACATTAATCGCAACTTGTTCGTCGTTCTCGAAAAAATATTCTCCAATAATCCTTTCTGAAGTTATTCTTCACGATACTGTGCTTCTAAGTGAATGCCTTTGAAGTTTAGCATTTATTCTTGGACTTTGGATTAAAACTAAAATAAAATCAATAAAATTTCTGCCCAAAAAACAATTTTTTTTAATAAATATTTTTGCTGAATAAACAAAATAATCTTTCAATACAAATTTTTACTCGTCGTAGTTTTACTGGATTTTCGTAAAATTTCCGTAATTTTACTATATGTATTATATTTTCTGCTTACAGCTACACACATACAAAATAATCTTCATTATAATTTTTTGTTGAATTATTAAATTATGTAAGTTATTAAATTTTTCATTGCGCTCACGAATTCTTTTACTATCCTTCATTTTTTAGGACAGACTGTCCTTAAAGAATTTATTGACTAATTCAGCGAATTCCGTTATTGAACATGAAACAAAAAATCTTGTGTAGAGGCTAAAATAAAAACGTTTGCATTAAAAACCTAATCAATATGTGAACCAATCAACGTGACATTAAAAAAAAAAAAAATTCAAACTAAAGTTGGAAAAGTTTCCGAATCCTATTTTAGATTCTTTAATGTAAAGAAAAATCCTTTACATATAAAATGATCACATTTCATGCCCTCATTTCAGCATCAACATCAACTGCGGTTAAAAACAGAGTGTCTGCTCTGCTGCAAACGTCGTGTAGGGTCATGAGCCCAACAGCCACATTTTTTTTGGCATGCAATCTTATGGTGTCATATCAACCACTAAAAAAAAATTTTAGCACAAAAAAAAAAGAAAAAAAAAACAGTTTTTTTTTTTAAAGAGAATCAGTGTGTGCTCTCATTTTACACATTAAAAGTTGATATTAATTATTAATAGTGATAAAATTTAATGTTTCAGTGTGTGTGTTTTGTTATTTTGTCAGTGGCTACTTTACCTACAAATTATATTGCCTGAGTGAGATATTTTTTTTTTATCTTGGAGCAGGGGATGAGCTCTACATACATATGCCGTGTATTGTACTGGAACTTTGAAAATAGGTGGACGTTGTATTTGGACCTATTAACAACAACACTGTTAACGCAACTCCCAAAAATGGCTATAATTAAATTCGTGTAATTTGGCAGCACCATTTAAACACCGCAAAATAATAATTAAAATTACGTAATGAAAGTTTGATTGTCAGAAAACGTTCTACCGCCCTCGCCATTTTGTAAAGACTTAATTATGAATATAATCAAAAGAACTAAATTTCCAGAAATGTCCCCACCAAAAAGTATTGTATTTTTTTTTTCTTGAATTTTCTATATATTATTAAAATAGTTAATTATTTTTTATTTGTTTATAAGGAATTTCCATAAAAATACACTGCATAATAAATCAAGACTGTTATTATGCTTTGTACTTTGTTCAAAATCCCCAGGGCAATTGCTGGCTTGGCCGATAGCCTTCTTAACAAACTCGAAAAGACCTAAACAAACTCTATCACAGCATTTAAAGTGTAGGAATTAAATTCGTTAAAACTGTCCACTGCCCAGTGTATATACCTTCGACAGTACACAGCCTAAAAAAAATTATTTGAACACCTCCCGTACTGCAAGGTAATGAATCATATTGAAAGGAATGCTAAGAGAGGGCAAAAAGGGATGGTTAGACCATACGGATTCTAAGCCAGTGGTTCCTACAGAGAAAGCACTCAGTATGTAAATGTATTAGTTCGATTACCCTTGAGGATATTACGTCGTAAACACCAGCGAAAATGCGATAATTAAATGCAACACTGCTGCCATCAACCAACATATTTTAATAGACTAATGCAGTGGTGGCTAAACACATTCATAGGTATGCCCTTGTATTACTAAAATCAAAAAAGTAAAAACGTGTATTTTTAAAGGGTTATGCATTAAGAGCAAAATAATTTGCTGTACAAACTGCATATGTGATTCAATATGAGAGTGGTTAAGGCAGCAGTTCATGATACGTCATGACCGAGTTTAAATCCGAAGATGGGTGCTGATGTTTAGTGTGGCGACTACGAAACAGCTAGTTGTCCCCCAGCTAAAGTTTTGATTATTATTTTTCTTGTCTCTTCAATCAAAAATTATTGATCACAGCAACTTTGTATTGTAAAAAATCCTTCTTAAGAAAAACTTAATAAAGAAAAAACTTGAACTAAAACCCGATGTACAAATGTACGAAAACCAAAAATCTAACTTGCTGATATAACTGTGTGGATATTTTAACAAAGCGGGTTGGCCACGTCGTCATTTAATTTGTGTTGTGGCATTCAAGAAGTGGTTTGCTGAGTTCCTTTGTCGTCGTATCAGCACAAGGTCATGTCATCCAAAAGAGGCCATCAACGTCGATAAAATTCGCGGCATAATATTGGACGATTGGAGCACCAAGGTACATGACTGAAGCTGTAGGAAACTCAACTAAGCGAGTACATCACATTTTGCATAAATATTTGGATATGAATGCTGGAAAAGAATGAAGTTCCACACGCTGGAATATGCCCATAATTCACTGTGCACATGCCTTATAACAAGGAACCTGTGGCCGCATATCACCCTTAAGAGAACAAAAGAGCTTTTAAAGCTACTGGCATTCATCACTGGACATTGCCCGTTTGGGAGCCATGCCTGGAGACTGGGCTTACTCTACAACGACTTCTGTAGAAGTAGCCAAGACGAGGAGGAGGAGGAGACGATCCTTCACCTCCTCGGAACATGCCCGGCATTGGATCATTACCGCCTAAAGTATCTAGTCGAGCGGAGCTTGAACAGCCTATCATGTCTGGCCGTGGTCAACCTGACCGCGCTATTCTCATTCATAAGTAGTCGCGGATGACTAGGACATAGCATGTAACGCCATATAGTACAGTTTCCCACCTTTTTCCCCTTCTTCCCCTGTTCCTCTCCTAGCTATATACCTATAAGTTGATATCCCTTTTTACATCTATCTCTTCACCTATCCTTCATGCAGACAAACATAAAGGAACCAAATCTAGGAGCCAAGTGAGCTGAAGAACCACAGGATATACTGGGAACTCAGCGGCTTGCCTACCTAACCATGGATATATAATAACAAGCTGCAAGATGGTTGTCGGGATTTCTTACACTCTTAAATGACATTAGAAAGCAGTGTGTGACGATGTTCAAATGGAATCAGGAGGAGATTTTACGTCGTTATATACACGGATTCATTATAGTATTGCATAAACCAAGGAATAATCCAAGCAGTGGGTTTCGCTGGCCAAATCAAATTGGCCACGGCCAAGTTTTTTTTTTTTTTTTTTTTTTTTTTTTTTTTTTTTTTTTTTTTTTTTTGGGATACCGAATGTCATTTACATCGAAACCTATACAAAAATACAACGTACGCCAAAAAATGTTAATAAGAGGTTTTTGACAGGTTCGATGTTGATTTAAAGCAAAGTAGTGTTTTGTCTTTCGTTCCGTACACACGTGTTTTTCATTGTCGTCCATGTTTTCTATACCTACACATATGTTTATTATTAATTTGTAATAAGCGAAATTTTACCGTAATAGGTAGAGTTTTGCATCATGTGTGCACGTGTTTTTTTATTATATTATTTTTTACTGTCATTTGTTTTTTCTCTATTTGTTATTATTAAATTCTGTTTTATGTTCCTCCTATGTATTTTATTATCCTATCAATTCATTTTTGTTGATCTGAGCAGTGTCGAAGGTATGTACACTGGGCACAGATCAGTTTTAACTAATTTAATTTCAACATTTTAAATGCTGTGATAATGTTTGTTTTGGTCGTTTCGTATGTTAAATTAACAAACATTACTCCCCCTTTTCTCCTTCTCATACTCTATTTTTCTAGTTCCAGTACAATGCACTGCATATGTAGGGGCTATCCCCTGAGTACTGGTCGAAGATAAAAAAAAATAAAAAAAATTGAATATCCTTTACGAAAAAAGTTGCTGACAATGTACGAGTGGTGTAGTCATCACGGTATGATAATAACGAACTGGTACTCCATGTAGCATGCTCTAGATTAAGCACATTGCGACTATTTTTTCTTCCAAACGTGAAGAAATGGTTGAGTGGTAAGAAGCTTGAGGCGAAGGAAGAGGTCAGTACCCAAACAAATGCGTATTTGGGCTTTGAGAAACCCTATTAGTTGGACGGAATAAAAAATTAGGATTTAGATTAAATAAATAAGTAAAACACTGCGCTAAATGTATTGATTTAAAATGAAAAATTAAACGGTTCTTTGGAAAACTTTTTTTTATTAAAACGCGAACTGTCTGTTCTATGCGTCTCAGCCCAATTCATAATTTAGCCCCCGCAGACTAATTTTAATATAACTCAACAAAAATCTTGATCATTAAACTCTCTTTAATGTATGTTAAGTAGTGAACAATTATTCTCTCTGCAGTCTTCTTTAACTAGTGTGTGTATCCCAGATTTTTATAACTTAACTAGCTTAACCCGGTGTGCGTTGCTACCCCATAATTACAGTGAAATAAAAAGTGCTTATATAGTTTAAAAAGTATTTTATTTGCTATACTATATTTTGCTAACCATTATAGCGCGCTGGGATATGCAATTATTTTAGCTTGTCTGTATGAAACATAAACAAATAAGTCTTTAGGTTTTCCTATATGGGAATACGCAACGTAAGCAGTCAGTCGGAGAAACATGGACTTGACAAATTCAAGCCACAAATTTGCAAGGATTGACCTTGAACTTTAATAATTGTCTTTGCAAACACTAAACGAACAGAAAACTGCCATATTTTGAAATCAGATGGCAAGTCGGTTGGAATAATTGAAATTTGTGGCATTAGCATATTTGTACCTTTATTTTTGTTCTCTATAATGATCCCTTCGATTATGTTGTGTCGCAGTTTTTTTTTACTGCAAGTCGAGCGCCACTGTAAAGTTATAGTGGATAGCTGATGCGCAGTTTAATAATTGATACTTCCAATTTTGAGTTGCAGCACATAGGATGGAAGTCCTGAAACATCAAGTGAGTTAAAAACTTCAAAAGGATAATTGACAGCATTGTCATCTCTTATCACGGTATCGATAGATTTTTGTGTAACTGTAGATTGGCTGATTTTATTTAAAATTCTATTTTTTATTGAATACAAATCTTTGTTTTTGGCAGAAAGTGACGCTCACTCACTCAAAATCAACAACGGCCCTTAAAATTTAACCACCCTGTATGGACGAGTATTTGTTTTGTGTGCAAATAAAAGCATTTTAGAAAATAAAATTAAAACAATGAATTTGAGATGGCGTTGAGAATATTTATGTGTTGTACGAACAAGTGAGTTATTATTGTACATACATATATAAAATTTTGTATATGTGTGTATGTATGTAAGTATATGTCTGTTTAAAAATTTTTATGTATGCAAAAAGAATACTTATGTAGACCAAAACAATTTCCGGTGATAAAACAACAAAATTCAGAAAAAAAACAAATTTGGTCTGGATAAATGATCGTATTTTTTTCTAAATTAAATTTTTTTTATGTAAATTTAGTTGTGATACAAAATATGTTGTGGAAACTTGATAAAATTGTATCACTCAAACATAAACACAATACGAGTATATTTTTGTTGTCAAACACTGTTTTTGGTGCTTTAACATCGTTTCGTTCGTTTTTTTCACTCGATATTTAACTGATTTCTGTAGTGAAGAATAGATGGATGGTTGGATGCCACGATCTCAAATTCGTTTCGCTGTTTAACATATCGTTAATACTGAATTTTAAAACTTTTATGAGAATGCAATCAAAATAACCTTGATTTCAATTTACAACAAGTAACTGCAACAACCACAACCGTGGCAAAATTAAAAAAGAAAAAAAAAAAAAAAAAAAAAAATAAAAATAAATGGAAAATACAACAAACAAACAAAAATAGCGCAAATGTGATTTAAATGATAAATTAGTGACACATTTTTGTGGTGGTTGCAAGTGAAAAATACAGATAAACAAATTCACTAACTAGACAAAAACGCTTGTGAAACTAAATAGATAGAAATTTATGTTTATTAAGATTTATACTAATTTTTACACTCTTAATTCTGCTTTTATGTATGAATGTATGTGTGTACGAGTATGTATAATATCCATATGTTTGTGCATGTGTAATATGTTTATCATTTTTGTTACGGCTTTTATTTTGCACAAGAAAATTATTTATATTTATTTTTGTTAAATTGTACATTTTTGTTGTTATCTTATCTCTGGCAACTGTTATCTTTGATACGTAAAAACAAAATGCACTGCAAGAAAATACTTATGCGAAACATGTCCATACTTACTTACATATATACATACATAGAAATATTGTACAACATGACGATGATGGTATTAGATTGTAAAGAGTGTGGGGTCGTCGTATGAAGTTGTGTCTCGGTTGTACGAAAGATTAAAAAGTTTTGATTTTTTGGGTAGTTGTATCGACTGGTTGTAAAATTTATATTTATGTTGTACAATTTTATTTTGATTTGCTATTATTTTATATATACAATTGTTGCATCTGCGTCATCTTTACTCAACAAAATTTTTTAAGAGATAAAATTGTGAATTAATGTTGCACAGTTTGTGCGCAAAACACACAACTCGGCAAGCCAACGTGTTGTAGCTTGGGTGAGAAGCATTTTAATTTGAGACAATAAAATGCTAGGTGGTTGATTTTCTTGGCATTCTGTGCTCTTCAAATCATTTATGTTTGTTTGTTTGTGTATTATGCTTTTAGTTTAATGCTGTTTTTGGGGATGTGCAAGCAAATTTATAACAAGCAGATGAATGGCTCGCACATGGCGTTAGAAGTGATAAAATTTCGTAACAACATTATATGCTATGCTCAAGTCGTGGCACGTAGAAACAAGAAGTGCGAAGTATATCGATTAATGTGTATTGTCATTTACTGCTATTTACAAAAATTGTAGTAACGTCCCTTAAGGCCGGGGCACATAGAATCCGTTGTACTTTATACGTTGCTTTTTTCAACTGACAACTAAGTTGAAATACATGTGATTTTATGAGCTTGTCACATTCCATACTTCTGCGTCAACGCAAAGTATTAAAGTTGAGCCACTTTTAACGTACGTTGAGAACTTTGATTTTAACCAAATTACACATCGATGCTTGTGCGTGAGTTTTTAGCCAAAAATAAAACCAATATCATTCCTCAACGCCGTATTCATCGGACTTGGCCCCCGCTGACTTTTTCCTCTTCCCAAAACTGAAGAAACCGATGAATGAAAAGCGTTTTGCTACGATTAAGGAGATAAAAGATAAATCGAAACAGGAGCGGTTGGCGATAGCAAAAAGCGCGTTTCAGAAGTATTTTGAGGGTTGGAAAAAACGCTGGAATGGTGGTAGTGTATTATATCTGATGTGGATTACTTTAACAAGATAACAAGATAGTTATTGAGGAATAAATAAATACTTTTTGAAAAAAAATAAAATTACTTTTTGATCAGCCCTCGTATGTGCCTGCTGTTTCAAAAACTCATTTTTATTTTGCTGGAATTGCTTGACATCCAAATTTTTTCTTATACCAATTTTCTTATACGTAAGACAAACTGTTTTCACAGAAATATTTCAAAAACTTTTTTAAATTTTACGAAACAAAATAATGAAATCATTCCAATATTTATTCGTTTATATTTATGAGCAGCGTTTGCATTTTATTAATACTGATTATTTATTTTATTTTTTGTTATTGTTGTCGTTTTGCAACTCCGTTAATAAATGCAGAATATCAATGGACGGTTGATCTGACGTAAGAAAAAGAAATCTCAAATTTTACTTTATCAATTACACATATTTTTCGTCCCCTGCCCAAAGACAAGAGATTTGTGCCTAGAAGGAAGGTGTTGTTTTTGGTGTTTTTGCTTAACAGTTTGCACATTTTTCTTTTTCTACGTTTACACTATTTATTCAAATGAAATGGAATTATTTAATGACTTTCTAATTGATTCAGCTTGACTTGGAAATTTTTTTATGAATTCAGAGAACTATCTAAATAAAATTTAGAGAAGGTTGCGAGTTGTTGCTGATTTGGAATAAATTGTTTTTAATTTTGAATCTATTTTTGAAATTTAATTTTTCAGTATCTGATTGTGAGCAATAAGAAATTACACATTTTTGAACAAGTGTAATTTCTTAAGGCAAACAGGTTCTTACTTCTTTAAGCGAGTAAACTAATAGATAAAGATATTTCGATAAAAATTTTTGTAACATAATCCTACAAAATGGGTACTTTGTTTCAGGTATTCGTGCATTAGAGTCGTCAATTATTCACTTTCAATTTTGTTCGAATAATTCAAATAATTGTTTTCGTTCGTTCGATCAAATCTAAAAAATTGTACGATTAATCGATAAAAATAACTAATAAAGAAAGTCGATTTGAAAGAAACATTTAATTAACAAGAAATAAACAATTCAGACCAAAAATTTAAAACTAAAATGCTTAAAGTATTAAACACATAGACCACAGCAGACTTCACAACTTCATGACAGAAAATGCTGTAACTGGTAATTGTAGTCGACTACTGAATAAAAATATACATACTTCAATGTGGTCACCTTAGAGTTTTTAGTTTTACCAAATTCCGTTACTTTACAAAAGGAGTTTTGTTTATATCTCCAAAAAGGAGTCTTAAAAGGCTGAAAAGAGCAACTTAAAAAGATTTTTATTTGCTACGATTAATTCCGTTTTGGCGGGCCTTCAAAGGCAAAAGTACTGATCTACGATGAGATCAGTATTAAAGAAATGAGACTTTACAACAACATATCGAATTTTTCAAAATGTGGATCAAGAATAAGTCGACTCGAGAAAAAAAACTTAATGTCAGTCTCTTTTACAATTTTTTTTTAACGATAAGCAATTGCTGAAAAACCAACTGGTATATATCTAAACTACGCAAATTGTTTGGCAAACACGCGCTTTCCGTTTGCACAAACACAAATTAGTCACTTTTTTTTAGTTTTCAATGTCGTTTGTATTGCGGCAATTTGCCCGCCAATTTAAATAAATAAAATTTTGGCATGTTTCCCCTTAACTAGTTACTTGATAAAATTAGGAATTATTATTTTATTTAAAGCCCCATTTAAATTTTGTTCTTTAGTTATGTTTAATTAGAAAAATATATATTTCCAATTTTTATTACACACAATATTTCTTGCTTTTATCTTGTAGTCAACAAAAATAGAAATTAGTTTAATTCGATTGCAGCAAAAAATCAGCATGGACAACAACCTACAGTCGTGTCGTCTTGCTGTTGTCAAGCTAAACGTTCGCATTTAAATGCTTGTATTTTATATTTGACATATTGAAGGCGGTTGTCTGCTGGCTTCAATGTGTTTAATGCTTAATATTGTTAGTAACAACAAAAAAATAAATAAATGTATAAAAAACAAACAGAAATTGAATGATTGAGATCAGTTTTAATTGATGTACGCCGATTTTACCACTTGTATAAAAATAATTCAAAGACACATCCTAGTGCAGAAGTCATCTTCGTGTAACTCCATAATTTAATAGAAATCTTGTTCAAGCTATTTGTCTATTTGTTTTTTATAAAAAAGGTTTAAACGATTTATTCGATATTTAATTTACCTCCGGAAGACTTTTTCAGGAAAAATGTTTGTTTTGTTTAATAAAAAATGTGTAAATGATTTATTCAATACTTCGTCTTCCTTCGGAGCTCCGAAATAATTTTAGAAAAAAAAACTTTTGAACAAATTAATTTTTTGTGAGAAATTGCTTCAGAGGAAAAGTGGATTTTTTTGATAAAAATACGAAATACTACACATAACCCACTAAAGAGAAAAGATGGCCCAAAAAGTCTTTTAATCTGTAGTATAAGACGTATTTCTGAAATAGTTAAAAAAAAAGTTTTGAACAAATTTATTTAATGAAGTTAAAGCTGACTTTTCGGGCAAAATACGAAATGCTACACGTATCCTACTATATAGATAAGATGGCCCAAAGGGTCCTTTAAGCCGTGATGCAAGTGTATTTCTGAAATAATTCTGAGAAAAAAGTTTTGAACAAATTAATTTTTTGTGAGAAATATAGTGTATATGTGTTTCGCATATTTTTGTTATGATCACTTTTCTTTCCAAGAAAATCAGATGTTTTAAATAGCCTTTTTTTATTAGAAGGGATTATGAGTTATGTACTTTTAAGGTAAAACTAAAAAATATGCACTCTGGAGAGCATATTCCAATTTATTCTTTACTTGTATGTGGCCCAGGTATGGAGGTTTCTCTCCAAGAAAAATATATTCCAAATTAACATTCACTGTTAAACAGTTCACAGAGCTCTGTTAACGAAAAAATTGTAAATGTGGTTTATGTCGGTATTAGTTAAATTTAAAATTTATCTTCACACACATCAATAATTCGTAAATAATTTATGTTTTATTCAAAATCAACATTATCCCTTAAAATTTAACCGCCCTTTAGAATGATATTACATTGCATTAGGTTGATGTCCTGAGTTAAAGTGATGTTAAATTCGATGATGATGCCAACAATTAGAATAAGATCGAATATTTTTATTTATTTATGGAGAATAACTCCTTACAGGCAGATACTATATATGTACACGCATATGAGTTAAAAAATAATTACAAAAATTAATAAAAAAAAAGTAGAAAAAAATAGCTAATTACTGGAAAAAAAAAATTTATAAGCAATAAAAAAAATTTGTTAATTACTGGAATTTAATACTAAAATTATACTACGCTTAACAAAATTTAAGTTCATCGAAAAGTCAATAACGTGGTACAGTTCCTTAAAACAACAACATAATCTACGGAAGGGATCTGCATTCGCATAATTCTGACGGTAATAAAGCACTGATAAAGGTTGATATTGACGAAGACTACGATGGGGAACATCAAACTTTGTTTGGACACCAGATACTCCGAGCAGATATTGCCGTTAATCAATTTTTTTTTTTTTTTTTTTTTTTTTTTTTTTTTTTTAGCTTTTATTTATTTATTGAATCTTCACAATGTGAACTAACAATAAGTATTCAAATCTTAATACTAAATACAATAAATTAACTAAGTCCAGCCAATGCTAGACAAAAAGTTTTATTTTGCGCCAATTATATCGGTAGAATCACCTACTTAACGCTCTGATGGTGGCAACGGTATCCCTTCTTCTCAACCGAGTGTGACCGCTAAAATTAAGTATGTTTCGTGCGAGAGGGTTTGGGTGAAGTTCCAATTTGCTGACATACCTTGTCGCATGCTCTGAAAACTCATCTTTTACCAGTGGAACACACAGATCCTTGTGAATTCGGGAGTTTTTAACGTACCATGGAGCTGCAGTAATTGTTCGAAGAATTTTGTTTTGTCGCCTTTGAATTTTTTCAATATTTGACGCTGAGGCGGTGCCCCATAATTGAATTCCGTAGCGCCATATAGGCTTTAGTATTGCGTTGTATAACAAAAGTTTGCAATCTAATTTCAATGTAGAATTTCTGCTCATAAGCCAATTTAATTGCGCTGCTTTTAATTTTAGCTGAGTGACTTTCGCGTCAATGTGAGGCTTCCACGTTAACCTACGGTCGAGATGAATACCAAGGTACTTGACTTCACTTTGCTGCGGAATAGGTAAATTGTTAATTTGGATAGCTGAACATGTTTGTCTACGCAGTGTGAATGTAACGTGAGTACACTTTTGTTCATTAACTTTAATTTTCCAAAGTTTTAACCACATCTCTAATATTGAAATATACTCCTGCAAATTTCGCGAAGCTACTTGATGGTTTTCATGTACGCTGCAGAATGCTGTGTCATCTGCAAAAGTTGAAGTGTGAATACCAGATCTGGTTGGCATGTCAGAAGTGTAAATTAAATATAAAATGGGTCCCAGAATGCTACCTTGGGGAACTCCTGCCTCGATTGGCTGAGGTGGGCTTATAAAGTCGCCTTCTCTGATAACAAACTTCCGGCCGCATAAATAGCTTTCCAGAAGCTTATGAGTGTTTGCAGGCAAGTTCAACTTTATTTTGTGCATCAAGCCGTCGTGCCACACTTTATCAAAAGCTTGGGAAACATCAATAAATAGAGCTGAGCAATACTTTTTATCCTCAAAAGTCTTTCTTATAACATTAACTAGTCTATACGTTTGTTCAATGGTGCTGTGTTTAGCCCGAAAACCAAATTGATGATCAGGGATGCATCCTACATCATTCAATATTGGAGTCAACTTCGCCATTAACAATTTTTCGAAAAGTTTTGAAATTGTTGGCAGTAGACTTATTGGTCTATATGACTCTACTTTAGTGGGATCCTTCCCTGGCTTGGGTATCATAGTAACCATAGACACCTTCCACTCTGCAGGATAGTATTCTAGGCGCAAAATAGCGTTAAAAATGAAAAGAAGAATTCTTCTAGCAACACGAGGTAACTGTAGAAGCATTTTGCCAGTAATTTTGTCAAAACCTGGAGCTTTTTTTGAGTTTACTTTATTTATAACGTTTTCGACATCTTGAAAACTAAGTCTCAAAGGCACAGGCGGTCTAACAGCATATGGCGGAAATTCAGCAACATCATCCACTGTATCATTTGCAGTAAAAACGTTTTTCAAATGATTAACATACACCATCCCTTTTTCAGAATCACTTCTTGCCCAGTCGCCAGATGAAGTTCGCAAAGGTGGCTTACCTATTACGGGTCTTTTCAGACCTTTTGTCGCTTTCCATAAAGAATAGTCGGTTTGCGGGCTACCATCAAGACCTTCTAGATAATTTTTGAGGGAAGCCATTCTTTGGATTTCAAGCAGATTTCTTAATTGATTTATGCACTCCCGTAGCCTGCTTTTAAGCTGGGGAGACCTTCGAAGTTGCCACTCTCTTCTAACTCTTCTTTTTTCTGACAGAAGTTGCTCTATTTCAGACGAATACGTTCTATTGCTCACATTTCTGGATCTTGTATGGCTAGTGGTAGCATGTTGTACGGCCAGTTTAAAGTCTTCAGAAAAATCTTTAATTGATATATCAACATCCTCAGGGGTTCTCAAGGCAATATTTTCTGTACAATGAGTACTCAAATATTTCTTATATTTTAGCCAATTAACTCTAGTTATGGCGAACGTCAAGTCACTAAACGGGGAGCCAACCTCCTGGGGGAACGAAACGGATATTATAGTGGGTGAGTGGTCCGATGACAAATCTAATGAAGACTCTACTTGCATCCCTTCTAAAGGAAAATTTTTTGCAACTCCAAAATCTATAACATCTGGGATCTTTCGTCGGTCTGAGGGCCAATAAGTGGGATGTCCGCTTGAAATCACATCTAAGCCCAGTTTGGAAACTGTTTCGAAAAGCACACGGCCTTTCGGAGAAATTAAACGTGATCCCCAAAAAGTGTGCTTGGCGTTATAGTCACCAGCCGCTAAAAATCGAGGCCCAAGTGTGTTGAAAAAATGTGAGTACTGATTTTCTGTTATTGAAAATCGGGGCGGTGAGTAAATTGATGATATAACTATTTTTCCATTAAGATGTTCAATGCATATATTTGTTGCTTGGAGATACTCCTCACGTGTCTCATGTAGAAAATAGTGCTTAACTCTATTTTTTATTAGAATTGCTGAGCCTCCACAAGACCTTCCACGTGGATCTTTAGTGTCGTACAGTGTGTAGCCATTAATTTTGAAACAACTGTTGCTTGTCAAGTGAGTTTCAGCAATCAGCATTATGTCGATTTGTTTTTCCATAAGGAAGTGCTCAAGTTCATTTTTGTGTTGGCGGATGCCGTTTGCGTTCCAGAACATATTTTTAACCAATTCATTTTGTTAAAATTGCCTGCAAAATAGTGGATTGCATTTTCAGCATTTCCTGCATCATGTTCGTCATAGAAACCGTAAATGTGTTTATGGATGAAACAAGAGTCTGCAGAGTTGCCTCAAGATTTTTAAAATTTTGATCGGAGTTTTGGGGCATGGGCTCCTGATTCAAGTTTTGTATATCGGTTTTGACCACATTGGCATATGAAACTTGTTTGGGGGTTTGCATTATTATGTTGCTTGTTGACTGGCCTACCTGGGGAAAATTGTTTGCAGAAATGATGTTTGACTGCTGGGGTTGCTTAAAGGTAATTGATGGCTTATTTGTCATTGACTGCTTAAAGTGGATATAGACAGGGCAGCCCCTGTAATTTGCAGTATGGTTGCCTCCACAGTTACTGCATTTTTTAGCACTTGAATCAGTTTTTGGCTTCTTGCACTGTGATGTGCCGTGCAGTTCACCACACACAACGCAAACTGCGGGCAACTTACAATAGGCCTTAGTATGACCGAATTCCTGGCAGTTTAGGCATTGAATGGGCCCTAAACGCTTGTGCGGCTCCTCAACGGTAACCCTGCGATGAAGAAGAAATTTGAGATTATAGATTGGGTGAGTTTCATTCTTTTTGAGAATAACATCCCCTGGTTCCAGTTCAACCCTAAACATAGGTTGAGGCATCTTTTCACGGTTCCGCATATTTACCGCATTTTTTATTTTAAAGCCTTTATCTAGCAGTGCAGTCTTAACCTCATCCGTGTCTACATAAGGGTCAATACCTTTTATAACAACCTGAAGGCCTTTAGCACTTTTAAGTTGATAAGTATAAAAAGATCTTTTTTCTTTTTCCAGAGCGGCAGAGAGTTTTCGGTAATCATTTTCGCAGTTGACTTGAATTTTTGTTTCACTTATTTGTCCGTGCTTCACTGATGTTACGTTAAAGGTGTCTTTACCAATTGCCGTAATAAGTGCTTTTACCAGCTCATTAGATGTAGGTTCTCTCAAGTATATTGGTGGCGGTTTAAATGTTTTTTTTGATGAAGTTGGCTCGTCAGTCTGAAGGATAGCAAACCTATTACTATCCGTAGCCGTAGTCCTATTATCATCTTTGGAAATTTTCGGATTTGATGATATTTGAGCGGATTTGGGGCTTCGCTTACGTTTAACCACGGTTACATACCTGTCCATGCCTACTTGTGTTTTCGGCTTATCTGCAATTACTGAACTGGTGGATGGTTGGTCTTCTGTTGTAACAGCAATGTTTGGCGAACACGACCGCGTGCGTTTTTTATCTCTTAGAGACAGGAGATTATCCAATGACTTTTTTAAAGACTCTTCCTCAGAAATCCAGAGGTTTTTTCTAGTGGAGCTAAGCTCCCTCTCAGAATTGCATCTACTAGGTACACTCATGCAATTTAGTTTTTTTTTATTTATATTTTTGTACTTTAAAAGTATATAAAAATAATTGTCACAAAGTTTTTCTTTTTGATAAATTCTCTCTTCCACTTATTGCGGTTTTCTACTTGTACCGTTGCTTTTTTTTTTTTTTTTATAGCACTCCGATTAAAAACAAATCCGTTCACTATCAAAGCTAGACTCTGACTGTTAATCAATTTGAAGACAAAAATTACATTTAACATTTTTCTGCGACATGTAAAAGAAGGCAGCTTTGTTTGTTGCAGTCTGAACTCATAGGATGGTAAGTTGGATACAGTGTTCGGGTAGATATTGCGCAGGATGAAAAGAAGGAATTGTTTTTGGATAGACTCAATTCGATCTCTATGAACATTATAAAAAGGGTCCCATATAATCGAGTCATATTCCAGTATTGGCCTGACTAAAGATGTATACAGTTGCTTCACAACAGTGGAGTCAGCAAATTCTTTAGACCAGCACTTTACAAAGCCAAGCACCCCCCTTGCATTACTTGAGCAAAAGCTAATGTGTTGGTTGAATGTAAGTTTTCTATCACATACAACACCCAGATCCAGAAATTCTTCAACTGTGTCTAATACATGGCCACCAAGCCTAAAATGCCCATGAGGGTTAGATTTTCTTGAGAAGTGCATATGCTTGCACTTGCTGAAATTTGACTTTAAAAGGTTATGCTTAGACCAATTAAAGAAATTGTCCAAATCCAGTTGGAGGCAGTTTTGGTTCCAGAGCCCACACGTTGAAAAAATTTGTACATCGTCTGCATAGGTTAGAATATTGGAAAATTTTATAAGAGATGGTAGATCATTGATGAACAATATAAAAAGAATTGGTCCTAGATGGCTTCTCTGCGGTACTCCAGAGCTTACAGGTATATATTTAGATATATAATTATTGAAACGTACACGTTGTTGACGGCCAACACGATATGATTTGAGCCAATTTACAATAGTTTTAGAGAGCCCCAAACCATCAAGTTTTTTAAGAAAAGAACGTGGTCAACACTGTCAAAGGCTTTACTGAAATCTGTATAGATAACATCAGTACCCTGACCTTTTACCATTTATCGTTGAAGTGAGGTGTAATAGATTTGTAGTAGTTGAACGCCCTTTACAAAATCCATGCTGATATGGCGTCAAAAGCGATTGTGTTTGATGACAAATGGACTGGGTCAAGCATTGCTCGAAAAGTTTAGGAATAGCACTAAGCTTTGCAATTCCTCTGTAATTGTTAATATCAGATTTGTATCCAGACTTAAAAAGTGGAATGATATATGACTCCTTCCACACTTTTGAAAAATATCCTATCTTTATTGAAGTGTTAAACAATATAGTTAACGGGTACGCCAAATTCTGCGCACAGTTTTTTAAAATACAATTCGGAAACAGTTGCCGGGATTTTTAATACTAATGTCTCAAAAAGTAATATGTTAAAACTTTAAATTGGAAAACAAAATTTACTGGTAATCGAAATATATTCATTTTTTTTTGTCAAATACAGATTAAAAAACAACTTAAATATTAAATTCAGTTGTATATTAAGGGCATCAAGTAAAAATTGTATTATATAGCAAATACAAGTTATGTTGACAAGCGCAGCATGTGTTTAACCTCTCAATTTTCGAATTTAAAAATAAAACAACAACAACAAATATTCTTAGATTAAAAAAAAGTGTCAAATCTTTTATTTTTTTATTGTTCATGCTGTTTTATTAAATTTCAAATTATCGCATTTTTATTTTAAGCTCTTAGAACATGCATTTGTAAATGTATTGGACAGAAATATAGTCGTATGTATGTATTTACACATGTGTATACATAGAAAATATTTTTGATTGTGACATGGATGATGATAAGTAAAAAAGTACAAACTGTAAAATAGTACGTACTTACTTACAATAATTATGCATGAGTGTTTGTTTTTCTTAAAAGCTCTTGTGGGTGTTTTATCAACCAGTTTATGAGTTCATTTAGTATCTAGAATAGTTTTTTATATTTAATACTTCTACGAGTAGATTGTATGTTTTGGCTTATAAAATAAAACTACATATGTTCATATCCCAACAAACCAAAACGATTAAAAAATAACTTGTAACAAGCTTAAGCTACATACACACGGTTGTCAAACCTTACAATATTGCCAGTAAAATGGTCTGAAAATGTATTACAATCGTGTGAACTGCCAATTTTTAACTTACAACGTTGACAGAAAAACCATTGTCAATCAATTGTAAGACAACAATGTTGTCAGGCATCTGACAATCGTGAGAACACTCTCCGTCAGCATTGCCAGATAATTGGCTAGTATTGTAAGCTCAGTCTTAATTGTCAGATGTATAAAATTAATGGACCTGACAATGGCATCATTGTCAGAAAAAAGTTTGATGGGCAACACTGCGAAACAGATGATTGTTGATATACATAAGTGGCAATGCCTTACAACATGTCTGTCAATTTTTTTCATCTAACAATCTGACAACCGAGTGAACTGACAATTTTTGTTGTCAGATGAATTATTTGTCAGACCAAAGTCTGACAATGAAATTGTAAGATTTTCTTACGATCGTCTGAACACACAATTTACTTCTGCGGGACAGTTTTTCATCGTCACTACATTGTCAGCATGTTGCCAGATCTTACAATATTGTAACATGTGACAACCGTGTGTACATAGTTTTACTAACACAAGCCATAAGCTTTGAAAAGTGTTGTGAACTACGTTTTTTCATCAGAACTTTATTTATATTTTAGTCTATAAAATATTCCGTTTATAAAGGGCAAAATACGAGGTCTGATTTAAAAATAACCGTTATGTTGAAATTAAATTGTAATAATAATTCGGCAATGTCTTCACAAAATTTCAGTTGCATTGTTCAGTGTTCAATAAACTCTCATAGCCAAACTCAAGTTGTCTCCAGGCCTGTGCTAAAAAACTTTTTGCAACAGGCAATCCATCTATGTTTAAATTCAAATCGCTAGAGCTATAGAAAAGCTTCAGACGATAAAAGATCGGCTAGGCAATACTTTAACCATATTGTGTTTTGGAACTATAGGCGAGCCCCGCCAGTGTTTGTTTTAATGCCTTTGAATATTTTGGTAAAAATGAAAGGATTTTCTTAAAATTTTTAGTAAGTAATTTACATTGCATTGCATTGTTTGTTATGGCATTATATGTTTTACAGCCCAAACATCAATTTCTTTCTTAGTATCAATATCATCCATTGTATCATCACAATTTTCTTTCGAACTTGAAAACTCGTAATCAATTTTGTCGAAATCTTTATCACTGAAAGACCAAATCTCAAGAGGGCTTTACAATAATTCAATAATTATAAGATTTTCAAAAACACTCACAATATTATAGCGAGAGTAAGCCATTTGCAATCATACTATTTAAACTGTTATCTAAACTAAGTGTATAGAAAGTATTATTGTAAAAGGTGTTGTCGTCTGAACCATTTTCAAAGCGTATAATAAGTGAGCTTATGAAAAGTTGTAGAAAATATCTTATGATGAACTTACAACTACAACTCATTTACACTTTGCTAGCGGAATGGTTTATTGGGATATATGTACAGAAAACACTCACACTTGTTTAAGTAAATGGTGTTTTTTTGCCGAGGTGTTTTTATATTTGATTTATTTGAAATTGTATAAAACAAACAGAAAGTTTTTAAATTGACATGGAAATTACTTTATTCGAAATATAATCTGCTGGCATTATAATTTAAATATGACTTCTGGCGTATAACCGCTTCGGCTGACGTAGTCTAATCTGGAAGCGCAATTTTCGACGACATTTTCTAACATTAACGGGACGAATGTTTTCCTCCAAGTTCCCACAGAAAATAGACTAACGGCGATAACGCTGAATCTTGGACGCCAAGTTACGCGTCCGAAGTATGAAACTATGCGTTTACCAAACGTTTCCTTCAATATATAAATTATGCCACAAGCTATGTGACATCTTGAGCCGTCTTGTTGAAAGCATAGCTCCTGCACATCATGGTTGTTCAATTGATAAACGAAAAAGTCAGTAATCTTGGTTCTATAACAATCATCAATGATTGTAACTTTTTTACCAGCATAGTTTTGTAAAGAAGTACAGATCAATGATTCCACCAGCACATTAAGCATACCAAACAGTTTTACTGGAGGTAACGGTGTCTCAACATACACTTAAGAATTATCATCACTCTCACTACGGCATTTTTGTTTATTAACATATCTATTTAAATAAAAGTAAGCTTTAGAGCTAAACAAAATTCGCGAGTTAAAAAAGTGCTGCCAGTTTAAAGTTTTATACCTATCTAAAAATCACTCTTTACATACATGTGAAAGTCGTTGTATTTGTTAGATGTAAGCGTGGGCTTTTCATTCAAAGGGGGTTTTCGCATTGAAAAAAACCCAGTAGAATAATTATGAATAATGCAGTGAGAAAAAGAGAGAGAGAGAGAGAGAGAGAGATCTGAAAATGCAAGCTCTCCAAAAGGAAGTTTGGCTCCCATTTTTAAAATATAAATTTGCAGTAAACGAAATTTACGTTCAATGGGTGAAATGTAAACCGTGTTAGCAATATATTGCCAAAAAGTTTCTCTGTAACTAAATCCGAGCCAAATGGTTTATGCAATCTTATGAAAATTCAATATTGAAGGACTTCTATTAGGACATAAAAAATATATGAAAATTTTTTCCAAAATAAAACTGTGGCATTTTTTTTTTTTTTTTTTTTTTTTTTTTTTTGGAGCATTTTTATTTATTGAATCTTCAAAATGAACTAACAATAAGTATTCAAATCTTAATACTAAATTTAAAATTAAAAAAATATGATTCTTATGTCCGGCCAATGCTAGACAAAAAGTTTTATTATGCGGGAGTTATTTCGGTAAAATCACCTATTGAGCAATCTGATGGTGGCAGCGGTATCCCTTCTTTTAAGCCGAGTGTGGCCACCAAAGTTAAGTATATTGCGCGCAAGAGGGTTTGGATGAAGTTCCAGTTTACTGACATACCTTGTCGCGTACTTAGAAAATTCCTCTTTTACCAGCGGAACACTAAGATCTTTATGAATTCGTGAATTTTTTACGTACCATGGAGCTGCAGTAATCATTCGAAGAATTTTGTTTTGTCGTCTTTGGATTTTTTCAATGTTTGACGCTGAGGCGGTGCCCCATAATTGAATTCCGTAGCACCATATGGGCTTCAGAATTGCGTTGTATAACAGAAGTTTGCAATCCAACTTCAATGTCGAGTTTCTGCCCATAAGCCAATTTAGTTGCGCAGCTTTTAGTTTCAACTGAGTGACTTTTGCTGCAATGTGAGACTTCCACGTTATCCTACGGTCGAGGTGTATACCAAGGTATTTGACTTCACTGTGCTGCGGAATAGGTGTGTTGTTTATTTGGATAGGCGCACATGTTTGCTTACACAGAGTGAATGTGACATGAGTACATTTCTGTTCATTAACTTTGATTTTCCAAAGTTTTAGCCATTTCTCTAATATTGAAATATATTCCTGTAAATTTCGTGAAGCTAATTGGTGGTTTTCATGAACACTCAAAAACGCTGTGTCATCTGCAAAGGTAGAAGTGTGGACTCCGGATGTCGTTGGCATGTCAGAAGCGTAAATCAAATATAAAGTAGGCCCCAGTATGCTGCCTTGGGGAACTCCTGCCTTGATTGGCTGAGTTGGGCTTATAAAGTCGCCTTCTCTGATAACAAACTTCCGCCCATATAAGTAGCTTTCTAGAAGCTTGTGTGTATTTGCAGGCAAGTTTAGCTTTATTTTGTGCATCAAGCCGTCGTGCCACACTTTATCAAAAGCTTGAGAAATATCAATGAATACACTGAAAAATATTTGCTTCATATTTCCAATAAACCCCATTCATTAGATAATTTTCATTAACGGAATGAAAAATTACATTACATGAACGAAAATTCATAGCATTAATGAAAATATTCATTAAAATTGGTTCATTAGTTTTCATAATTTCATTAGAAAATTTCATTGGATTTGTTATAAAAAATTTTTGAAGGCTGTGTGCAATATTTTAGAGATTTATTAAAAGTGAGAAAATAAATATATTATAACTACTAACTAAATGACAAAGTAAATTATTTTATACACTAATTACTGTGTAAAAAATTATTTTAATAAAAATTTCAATAGTTTTTTAGTTCTTATGAAAATGTTCATTATATTAACTGAACTTTTCATTAGAATTCATAAACTACCCTCATTTTAAATACCTACATAGTTGAAATCAAAAGCAAAGAGATGGGCTCTTCTCTCGTTTTTTGGTTAAAAGAATATTTATTCCGTTACAAATGCTACAACAAAGTCACACTTAATTTTGTGTTGTGAACAATTATGTATCTATACCCAAAGTAAACGTTTTGTTTTTGCACGCAACGGGACTTCTTTTTCGTTCTTCAAAAAGCAAAACATCACAAGTTTCCAAAAGCAGAAGCAAACGTTAAAAAAAAGAAATGAGTTTGCTGAAGTTCATTTTTTAAAGTGAAGTTTGCTGAAGTTCATTGTTTAAAGGAAAATTAATATTTTATATGTTTTCCTGACGATGATAACAAATTGTTATCGAAATATTGAAAATAAATACTGTTGAATTTTTTATAAAAAATAAAACGATCTTTAGCTGAAAATAAGAAATATTTACTTAAACAAGATCAAATAATTAAATGTCAAATAACCATTGTTTAAACTTATTTAATTATCCAAAATGTTTACATATGTAACATTAAGTTATTTTGTGTTGAATTAAAATGTTTTGATTTTCTTTTAACCATCATTCTAAATGAAATGTATTAATATTATTAATTTTATATTATTGTCCATTATTATTAAAACAATAAAAAATTCTTTTATGCCTAATATAAAAAAAATTGTTTAGTTTATTTTCAGTAGCACAATGCTAATGAAAAAAGGTCATTAAAATAATGAAACTCCTCCTTAAACAAATGATTTTGTTTCATTAGAATGAAGAAAATTTTTCACCAAATTAGTGAAGATTATCATTGGTTCAAGGAATGTATTCATTAAAATAGTGAAAATATTTCATAAAAATAGTGTAACACATTCATTGGCCTAATGAACAAATAACGTTTGCATAATGAAGAAGATTCATTAAAGAAATGAAAGTTTTACTTAATGTTAATGTACCAAATTCATAAAACTAATGAAATTGAGTCGTTAGCCTAATGAATGTTTTCATTGTTTTAATGAAAAGTATTCATAAATGTAATGATTTATTCTTCATTAACTTAATGAAGTTTTCATTAATCTAACGAATGTATACATTAAATAATTTTTAATGAAAGAAGATTCATTAGTCCAATGAAGGCCATCATTGGCCGAAAAATAATGAAAATTTTCATTAGATTAATGTCAAAATTCATTATATTAATGAAGGAATTCTTTTCAGTGTAGAGCTGAGCAATACTTCTTCTCCTCAAAGGTCTGTCTTATGACGTTGACTAGTCTGTGCGTTTGTTCTATGGTGCTATGTTTAGCCCGAAAACCAAATTGATGATCAGGGATACATCCCACGCTGTTCAATATTGGACTCAACTTCGCCATTCGTAAAAGACTTATTGGTCTATATGATTCTACCTTTGTCAAGTCCTTCCCTGGCTTGGGAATCATGGTAATCATAGAGACCTTCCACTCTGCAGGATAATACTCAAGGCGTAAAATAGCGTTAAAAATAAAAAGTAGAACTCTTCTTGCTACACGAGGTAACTGCTCAAGCATTTTACCAGTAATTTGATCAGTGCCTGGAGCTTTCCTGGGGTTTGTATTGCCGATACCATTTTCGACATCTTGAAAATTAAGTCTCAAAGGCACAGGCGGTCTAGTAGCATATGACGGTAATTCCGCTGTATTATTCGTTGAATCATTTGTAATAAAAACGTTCCTCAAATGATCGACATACATCTCCTTTTCAGAATCGCTTCTTGCCCAGTCGCCGGTTGAAGTTCGCAAAGGTGGCTTACCTATTACGGGTCTTTTTAAACCTTTTGTCGCTTTCCACAAGGAATAATCAGATTGAGGAGTACCATCAAGGCTTTCCAGATATGTTTTAAGGGAAGCCATTCTGTGGATTTCGAGCAGATTTCTTAGCTGAGTTATACATTCCCGTAGCCTAGTCTTAAGCTGGGGAGATCTGCGAAGTTGCCACTCTCTTCTGACTCTTCTTTTTTCTGACAGTAGTTGCTCAATTTCAGACGAATAAGTTCTATTATTCTCATTTCTGGATCTTATATGACTAGTGGTAGCATGCTGTACGGCCAGTTTGAGGTTTTCAGAAAAATCGTTAATTGACACATCAATATCCTCAGGCGTTCTCAAGGCGATATTTTCAGTACAATGTGTACTCAAAAATTTTTTGTACTTTAGCCAATTAACTCTATTGATGGTCAACTGGGAGTCAATATCTTGGGGGAACGAGACAGAGATTATAGTGGGTGAGTGATCTGATGACAAATCTAATGAAGGCTCCTCTTGCATCCACTCTAAGGGAAAATTTTTCACAACTCCAAAATCTATAACGTCTGGGATCTTCCGTCGGTCTGACGGCCAATAAGTGGGGTGTCCGCTTGAAACCACATCTAAACCCATTTTGGAAATGGTGTCAAAAAGCACACGGCCTTTCGAGGTAGTTAAACGTGATCCCCAAAAAGTGTGTTTAGCGTTATAGTCGCCAGCCGCTAGAAATCGAGGACCAAGTGATTTGAAAAAATGTGAATACTGATTTTCTGTTACTGAAAAACGTGGTGGTGAGTAAATCGAGGATATAACGATTTTATCATGAAAATAATCAAGGCATATATTTGTAGCTTGGAGATATTCTTCACGTGTCCCGTTCATTAGATAGTGCTTAATTCTGGTCTTTATCAAAATTGCCGAACCGCCGCAAGATCTTCCACGGGGATCTTTTGTGTCATATAATGTGTAGCCATTAATTTTGAAATAACTTTGCGTTCCAGAAACATATTTTTAACCAATTCATTTTGTTAAAATTGCCTGCAAAATGGTGGATTGCATTTTCAGCATTTCCTGCATCATGTTCGTCATGGAAACCGTAAATGTATTTATAGATTGAACAAGAGTCTGCAGAGTTGCCTCAAGATTGCTAAAGTTTTGGTCGGAATTTTGAGGCTTGGGCTCCTGATTCAACTTTGGTTTATCGGATTTTACCACATTCGCATAAGAAATTTGTTGGGGGTTTTGCACATTTATATGGCTGGTTGGCTGGCGTACCTGGGGAAAATTGGTTGTAGAAATAGTGTTTGACTGCTGGGGTGGCATATTTAAAATCAATGGCCTATTTGTCATTGACCTCTTGAAGTGAGTGTAGACAGGGCAACCCCTGTAGTTTGCAGTATGGTTACCTCCACAGTTACTGCATTTTTTAACGCTCGCGTCAGTCTTAGATTTTTTGCACTCTGATGTACCGTGAAGTTCACCACACACAATGCAAACTGCGGGCAACTTACAATAGGCCTTAGTATGGCCAAATTCTTGGCAGTTTAGGCATTGAACGGGCCCTAAACGCTTATGAGGCTCCTCAACGGTAACCTTACGATGCAAAAGATATTTAAGATTGTAAATTGGATGCACTTCATTCTTTTTTAACACAACATCTCTTGGTTCCAATTCAACCCTAAACATGGGTTGAGGAATTTTTTCACGGTTTCTAATGTTTACTACATTTTTAATATTTCTAATATTATATGATGATGGGTGGGTATCATTCGTCTAGCTCGAGTTCAATCCTGGCTAAAGCCAAGAAATATTTTTATTTATAATTATAACAATAATTGCCGCGATCAATAACTCTTGATCAAAGAAGACAGGAAAAAATAATTGAATACACTAAAGCTGGGGGACAACTAGCTGTTTCACAGTCGCTACACTGTTCATCAGCACCCATTAGGATTCGAACTTAGTACCATGTAAACATGATGTATTTTTAATACGGCTGCTTAACCAACTCAGCCACTAAGCCCTTATTTATTTTTTCGTCTATATTTGTCTCATATTGATCACATATGCAATTTGTTATAATCCCAGTTGTTTGTACTGCAGTTTGCTGTCACTGAACAACCAGTTATTTTGTATTATTTATCAACGTACGTATGTATGTTGACAGTCTCTGTGCTGGGAGATATATATGTATGTATTAATGTTAAATAGTCGAACTTTTATTTTTAATATTTCTAATATTATATGATGATGGGTGGGTATCATTCGTCTAGCTCGAGTTCAATCCTGGCTAAAGCCAAGAAATATTTTTATTTATAATTATAACAATAATTGCTGCGATCAATAACTCTTGATCAAAGAAGACAGGAAAAAATAATTGAATACACTAAAGCTGGGGGACAACTAGCTGTTTCACAGTCGCTACACTGTTCATCAGCACCCATTAGGATTCGAACTTAGTACCATGTAAACATGATGTATTTTTAATACGGCTGCTTAACCAACTCAGCCACTAAGCCCTTATTTATTTTTTCGTCTATATTTGTCTCATATTGATCACATATGCAATTTGTTATAATCCCAGTTGTTTGTACTGCAGTTTGCTGTCACTGAACAACCAGTTATTTTGTATTATTTATCAACGTAGGTATGTATGTTGACAGTCTCTGTGCTGGGAGATATATATGTATGTATTAATGTTAAATAGTCGAACTTTTATTTTTAATATTTCTAATATTATATGATGATGGGTGGGTATAGGATTGAACTCGAGCTAGACGAATGATACCCACCCATCATCATATAATATTAGAAATATTAAAAATAAAAGTTCGACTATTTAACATTAATACATACATATATATCTCCCAGCACAGAGACTGTCAACATACATACGTACGTTGATAAATAATACAAAATAACTGGTTGTTCAGTGACAGCAAACTGCAGTACAAACAACTGGGATTATAACAAATTGCATATGTGATCAATATGAGACAAATATAGACGAAAAAATAAATAAGGGCTTAGTGGCTGAGTTGGTTAAGCAGCCGTATTAAAAATACATCATGTTTACATGGTACTAAGTTCGAATCCTAATGGGTGCTGATGAACAGTGTAGCGACTGTGAAACAGCTAGTTGTCCCCCAGCTTTAGTGTATTCAATTATTTTTTCCTGTCTTCTTTGATCAAGAGTTATTGATCGCAGCAATTATTGTTATAATTATAAATAAAAATATTTCTTGGCTTTAGCCAGGATTGAACTCGAGCTAGACGAATGATACCCACCCATCATCATATAATATTAGAAATATTAAAAATAAAAGTTCGACTATTTAACATTAATACATTAATTAACATTAATACATTATATCTCCCAGCACAGAGACTGTCAACATACATACGTACGTTGATAAATAATACAAAATAACTGGTTGTTCAGTGACAGCAAACTGCAGTACAAACAACTGGGATTATAACAAATTGCATATGTGATCAATATGAGACAAATATAGACGAAAAAATAAATAAGGGCTTAGTGGCTGAGTTGGTTAAGCAGCCGTATTAAAAATACATCATGTTTACATGGTACTAAGTTCGAATCCTAATGGGTGCTGATGAACAGTGTAGCGACTGTGAAACAGCTAGTTGTCCCCCAGCTTTAGTGTATTCAATTATTTTTTCCTGTCTTCTTTGATCAAGAGTTATTGATCGCGGCAATTATTGTTATAATTATAAATAAAAATATTTCTTGGCTTTAGCCAGGATTGAACTCGAGCTAGACGAATGATACCCACCCATCATCATATAATATTAGAAATATTAAAAATAAAAGTTCGACTATTTAACATTAATACATACATCTACATTTTTAATTTTAAAACCATAGTCTTCTAATCCGGTTTTGATATCATTCGTGTCTACAAAAGGGTCAATCCCTTTTATAACGACCTGAATACCTTTGGCGCTTTTAAGCTGATATGTGTAAAACGATCGTTTCTCCTTCTCCAGAGCGTTAGACAATTTTCGGTATTCATTCTCGTGGTTGACCTGGATTTTGGTTTCATTGATGCTGCCTTGCTTAACCGATGTTACATTAAAACTGTCTTTGCCAATTGCCGTAATAAGTTGTTTTACCAACTCACTAGAGGTAGGCGCTCGCAAATATATTGGTGGCGGCTTAAAGGTCTTTTTAGGTATTGCTGGTTCATCAGTCTGAAGGATAGCAAACCTATTACTATCCATTGTCGTGGTGGTCTTATCATCTTTGGGTATTTTGGACTGAGATGACATTTGAGCGGATTTTGGGCTTCGCTGCCGTTTAACCACGGTTACATACCTGTCCATGCCTACTTGTGTTTTCGGCTTATCTGCAATAACTGAACTGTTAGATGGTTTGTCATCCGTTGTAACAACTATAAGTGGCGAACACGAGCGCGTGCGGTTTCTTTCTCTTAGCGACAACAGATTTTCCAATGATTTTTTCAAGGACTCCTCCTCAGAAATCCAAGGACTTTTTCTAGTGGAGCTGAGCTCTTTCTCAGAATTACATCTGATAGGTACACTCATGCAGTTTTTATTTAATTTTTTATTTTCCAGATTTTTTCCTACTGGGTAGGTAATCTTCACGCACAATAACAACAACAACAATGCACTGCCACCGCACTTGTTTTATTGAAATTTATTTTATTGTTTAGTTAATGAAATGTAAGGAATTTATTTTCCCGTTGTTTTTTTTTTAAATAATTTGTTATTGTTTTTGCAATTTAATACAATATATTATTGTTTTTATTTGCAAGTTTAAAAATATTTTAGCACAATGATTTTTTGGTTTGTTTTTTTTTTCACTTTTTAAAAACACGACCGTGTGGTTGAAGAATCACAGAGTGAATGAAACTGTGGCATGATGAACAAAGTATGGCCTCTACAAAACAAATTAAAGATTTGAAGAAAAAAAAAAATTGCAATTTCTTTTCTAAGACTCGATTCAAGAGGGTCAATTTATGTATGTATTTTTCCCGATGCAGATCTAACTAGGTGCCAGTCAGCACTAGTAAATATTAGGTTCATTTGCTTACAGCAATAAATTGTAAACATTAATCTCAAATATGCCTTTTTTAAAAAAAGTACTCGAAAAGAAAAATTTTGAAAATTCGTAAATTTTAATAAACAGCTGAGAAAATTATGCCTCTACGTTCAACGTAACAGCGTCTTAGGATTATATTGCAAATTTGGATAACTAGAAATTAAACTAAAATAAACAATATATGGTATTAACTTAGTAGCTAGCATACATTAACCATTCTCGTTTTTCTCCTATTGACTGGTCCACACACAAATACTCTTCCATGTGCATAATATAATTGCCGTTGTTAACAGCGATCGTTAAGACGATGGATGATTATTACAGTACAGGGTAGTGCAGAGCTACCTTTATGGTCGCAATGAAATGGCATAATTAATAAGGTGTTCGTAGTCTATCCAATTTAATTCTTGAACAAACTGAACCTTATACGGGAACATGTGCAAAGTGGCCAAAATCCTCTGAACGCACCTCCGCAATAGCCCCAAAAGTGCCGAAGTCTTCCTGTTAATGTTTCTGGACGTTGGATATTTTCTTCTGTGTGGACCGTACGTAGTCTTCCGGTACATGGAAGGTGTCTTACTGTACCATGTTATCAAAAAATTTGCAACCAGGCGCTTTATTGTAGGTGCTGAAGGTTCAGTACTCACATTAAAAAAAAACGACGTTAAACACATTGCATTGATTTTCAAAATAAAATTCAACAATTTTTGATCGCTTCACAAAGTTCTGAAATAAAAATAAAAAATATAAATAAAATAAAAGAGTCAAACCAAAAAGTTTGTTCTGCGCCACCCTGTATAAAAAGTTATGTAATAACAACTTTAACAATGATATATGGTTCTTCTCTTTTTTCTAACTTGTTTCTTTCCTAAAATCGAATATCTTTCAACATCAAACAATTATCAAATTTTTTGTGGTAACACTTCATCATTAATATTCATCTATTTAACAGAAATTTATTGTAATTATTTTATATTCAACTCTCTTAATCATTGTAATGAAAAACTATATTCACGCATGCTGTCAATCAGTCATTCACTTGTACTCGTACGTTCGTTCGTTCATTTCTCAAGCACAAATCAGTCAAACGTAACGTCAAAAAACATTTTACGAGGTCGAAAGTTTTATTTTTATTTTCTTCTTTTTATTTAAAATGTGTTCTGATAATTAAAATCATTATTAGGTTGGGTTGGTTATCCGAGTCTAAAGATATTCGAACAAAAATTATTATTCGAAGACATGCATTATTTATAATCGGATGAGTGAATATCTTTAAGAACGAAACTGAAGTTAGAATAAAACTTTTCCTGGAAGGCTTTTTTATTTCTTAAACAAAAGCGTGTGTAAGAAAAATATAAAGCTTTTTAATTTAAAAATAGGAGACGTGTATAAATTGAAAAGTTTGTTTTTTGTGTTTCGACAGGTATTATTAGAGAATTTTTCTTTTTAAATTCCCAACAATTTATTTAGATTGTTGGGATATGATGTTCGAGAATATCTTTCAAAAATTTCCAAAGTCTACTGATGATTAGGGTAGGTCCTATGAAATGTTGACATATAGATAGTTGAGAAACATAGAAAACAAGCTGTTTATAATTTTTTATTGGTATCAATGTTTAATAAATTTTTTATTTAATTGTTAATTATTATTATTTTCTAACACAGTACATTAGTGGGAAATATTTTTGGCTCAGGTATGTAAAATTATATCCCGCAATTTCCAGCTTCGCACATTCGTGCTTTTCCATTAGTTTTTGTAAACTTTCCGGTGTTATAGCTTGCGTTTCATTACGTATGTTTTCTTCTAATTGTGATGTGGTATTTAGTTGGCTAATTCACATATGCCCTTTCTTTCGAACAACCCCATAGAGAAAAGGCTGGCGCTGTTCAATCCGGTCAACGTGGGGCCTAATTGAAATTGCTGCTACGGGAAATAATACGTTCTCCAAAGAGGTCTCGTAACAGAGCCATTGTTACGGGACCTCTTTTTTCTGCCGGAATGAAAAGTCTATCGGCTTTAATTCTTGAACAAGCTGCACCTTATACGGGAAAATATGCAATGTTGCCAAAATCCTCTGAACGGACCTCAGTGATAGTCCCAGTCGTGCCCAACGTTTTGTTGATGTTTCTGGACTATTCTGTGTACTAGCCGCATCTTTTTGGATATTTTCTTGTATGTGGACCGTACGTGGTCTTCTGGTACATGGAAGGTATCTTACTGTACCATGTAATCGAAAATTTGCAACCAGGCGCTTTATTGTAGGTACTGAAGGTCCAGTACTCACAATAAAAAACGACGATTAGAACGCTGCGTCAAAACAACTGAGCTTTGATCTTCAAAATAAAATTCAACAATTTTTGATCGCTGTTCTGTTGCGTAGTGTTTCATGCTAAATTCCCTAATAGGACTTTTACATCTAAGCCAAATCTAGTACTGACGGGATGTCAAGTCAAATCTAGTTGACTTTGACGAGATTTCCCATACAAAATGAAATCTACTTTGCGACTAGATTTTGACGAAATCTAGTAGATTTTAGTAAGTACTGTATTACATAACTGTGATTTTGTTCACATCAGTACTTGAAAATACTACGATGCAATAAAAAACCAAAATTGCAAAAGTGAAATTTTTTGGTGTATTTTGTTAGTGCAAAGTAAAAATATACTGGACTATTTTGCAAATGCAATGATGCAAGGCCATTTGCACAAGATTATGAATAGGGCTAATACTTTTACATGATGAATTCATTGTGATATAGCTATTGATGTCAAACACTTAGCAAAAATAAGTTTTGTGAAAATGAAATGTGTCAAAAACGTAAGTGTAAACGCTGAAGATTTTGTTAAAGATTTCCATTCGAATCTAATAGATTTTGGATAGATATAAATGCCCTATTATTCTTCTTCACAAAGCTCTGAAATAAAAATATTAATAAAGTAAAAAAGTTATTGAACAATCAAAACATAAAGATAATTCTGCGTCACCCTGTACAAGCAGAATCATTAGAAAATTTAAATACACAATTTACTGTTTTTTTTTCTTGTGTTCATTCATTCGTTGAATTTTTTTAAAACACGTGCATAAAACAACAAAAAATAATTGCCTGCTTATAAATATGTACATACAAACAATTTTGTCAAAAATTATTAATTTATTTCTTTGAGGTGAAGTTAACACATATTTGGTTATTAATATAATGAATAGTGTTGACTTCAAATGTTACCGGGTGATGCACTAGTTTTGGTTTGTGTCTCTTTTTGTTGTTGTTGTTATTTTTCACTACTTTACCTTTTTATCTTTTGCCGCCTAAAGAGTGTGATTATTGACATAAAACCGATGACGAAGATGATCAAAGTCATCATAATGGTAATGACACCGCTTCTTTACTTTGTACTTTATACTGTGTGTACATTTTTATTGTTTTCTTTTATATATATATGTATATATATTTTTTAGACTTCTTTGCTGTATAGACCTGTTAAGTGTTTAGAAAATACCGTTGAATATGAAATAAAATCTTCTATAAGTAAAGTAATATAGGGTGTTTTTTCTAGAGGTATAAAAAGTTGGTAACATTTTATTACTGCACTTCAGAGCTAACATTTTGTTAGCTCTTAAGTGCATAGATGCCAAATAAATCGGGCTTAAAATCGTCAAATTCAGGGAAAAAAATCATCCAAATCGTTAATATAGCTACTAAAAATCGTCAAAAGATCGTCAGCAAATAAAACGATTGGTTTTTAAACAAAATAATTACTTTAATGCTCAGATCAATTAAGGCTACAATGTTTTAAGCAGTTTTTAGAATAGCATTTCCAGGGTTTGTCCAACTTATATCTCATTTTGGTTTTGTTGAGTTGGTGTACTTGATTACTGCAAACTTTTGCTAGATAATGAGACTTGACTAATATTTTTGCTATGAGCTTGACCGTAGTAGAAGAGATTAAAGAATAAGTTCTGATTATTTATTTTAAAAATTCAGCTTCTTCATGTATGTTTCGTAAACTAAATATTCCAAGTTTAATAGCATTAGTTGCCTGAGTTCGGATAAAATTTATTGTCTCTTGCATACTACGATGAAATCAGAAAATTCTTCGAAGAAAAAAGACTTAAGCTTTGAATTTATCAATCACACACTTTTGAATGAAAATGTATACAGTTTTTAATATATAATTGTTTTAAATGCTAAACGCATATGATATTTTAAATATCTAGCAGGCACGAGTATACTCCCAGGACAAGAAAGATATTCTCAAACATTCAACTTTATATCCCAACAATCTAAATAAATTATTGAGAATTTAAAAGAAAAATGCTCCAATAATATCCGTCTATATACAAAAAAAGGGTTTTTCATTTATACACGTCCAAGGTGAATTCATACCAGGTATATGCAAGAAAGATATTCTCAAACATTCAACTTTATATCCCAACAATCTAAATAAATTATTGAAAATTTTAAAAGAAAAATGTTTTAATAATGCCTGTCAAAACACAAAAAACAATAATGTTCTTTTACACACGTCTGCTACTTCTCTTTACAGCTTTCAAACAAATCGTATAGCACTGTTGTTCGGTGTTACTAAAATTTTTGTCTGAATCCATGAGTCCATTTACAGGCCCGCATTCAAACAGTCTATTAAATGAATAAGAGAATTTCGTTGTTAAACATGAATGGACGAATTTTTCTGTGCAAAGCAATTGATAATTCTTCTTTGGAGAAATAAAATTTTCTATAACTTTTGTAAAATCTTTTATAGAAAAGCTAAGTAATTGACATTCGATTTGATTTTTTTTTAGAAAATAGTAAACGATAGTTTGTCTACAAAATAACATTTTCACTCATGCACCATTTTTCAATGCTATTTTCCATGCGATAGTTAAAAAACGAGGCCGGCCACTTGGCGAATATTTGCAACTTTTAGCTAATCAATATCCCCAAGTAAACATTTTTCTTCAATAAAGGTTTCAGACTTTTTTTTTAATATTATCTTATTTTGCAATTTCATTTCAGATGTTGTAACGCAATATGGAATTGGCGATCTGTAAAACTGAATTACCATCAAATAAATTTATGGTGCCCAACGCAACAACAACGGCCACGTTTTATGATAAAACCCACCATCAACATCTGCCCACTACGGCCCACTTAAATGACATCTTAAATTTTCCTTCCAACTATTTGTTTAACAAAAGCTCATCGTTATCTAACACAAATAATTGTGACAATTCCAACATTTCTTCGATTACGTCATCAATATCATCCACGTCATCATCTCTAGCGGGTGCGACTTCTTCAACAATGCGTTTGAAAAAGAATCGCAAAGTAACGTTTTTATCCAACTTAATTGAGGTAAGTATAGCCTTAGTAGTTGATGGTAATTAAATCATTATTTTCATTATTTCTTTTTCATTTCAAATAATTTAAAATTTTAATTCCTTTTTTGCATCTTTTATTGCTGTTGTCAACTTTTATGTATTTTTGTCACGTTTCTCGCATGCATTCAGTGCATTTCCATATTATTGACAATAGTGTTAAAAATAAAATAAAGAATATCTATTTTTTTCGTTTGTTTCGTTATTGACTGACTTACCGACTGACTGACAGACCATTTTTGTCTATGATATCTAGAAAATGTGACGACAGGCATCGTATTGACACTAATAAGGTTTTGCTGAAGATTTTTGAATTCATCTAAGTTTTTAATAATTGCGGCTCAGTTTTGTAAGCTTTTGTGCGTAGAAACGTGTTCAAGCATAAAATCTACATTTAAGTTTAGACAAATAATGGTTGACGTTTACAACCTGAAATTTTTAATAACAAAATATATGTAGTTATAAATTACCGATGCAATAAAACATTTTTATAAAATTTTTTCGTAAATAATTAAAATTGAAATAAAAAAAAAAAACGTCTGTTTTTAGATTTCAAAACTAAATTTAAGCGATAGAAAACTTAGAATAAACTTTAGTTCCTTGCAAGGCGAATTCATACCAGGTACTCGTACAGGTTGGCTGATAAATATTGCTACATTAAGAAACTCAAATAACTTTTTCACGTGTGTCATTGGATTTTTATTTAGGAAGAACATTTGCGGGTTGTTACAGAAACTAAAAATCTTAAATGTGATTTTCTCGAAACAAGGCTTTTCAGTTATGACGTTGTTGCAATAAAGGAGCGTTATGTTCTCAGTTGAGTTTGTTTGGTGTTTAGTTTAATTTGTTTGCGATTTGCTGAAGTAAAAAAGAAAACAAAAAATCCTTACTCGTCATTGCTAGCTTGTAATTTTATGGCCGTTTTCACCAAATGTAACCAGCTGCTACTTTATCCTGAAGAGATCCATGAAATTACAGCCTTTTGCGAGGATTGAGTAGATAAAAACCGAGGCCAAACAAAAAAGCTGCTTTTGGAAAAAACGCTGGCACAAGTCTATTTTATCGAAGGGGAATACTTTGAAGAGGACGAATAAAAACTGACAAATAAATATTTTTTTAGAAAAATGGAAATTCACCTGTCCAATTGAATAGTACATATAAAGCTTTAAACACATAGACCACAGAAAAACTTCACGACAGCAAATGCTGCAACCGGCAATTGTAGCTGTGTAGGCGACTACTGAAATATTCTGAATACGGCAGCAATATAAATTCATTTGAATAAAAGTATATTTCAGTGTGGCCACCTTAGAATTTTTAGCTTTACAAAATTCCATTGTTTTACAGAACGAGTTCTTTTTATATCAATCCTTCAGGAAAAAAGTTCTCTCTTAAAAAAGGCCTTAAAATCTAAAAAACAAATTAATTAAAAAAGCTTTTGTTTGCTACGCTTATTTCAGGTTAGGCTGGTCTTAAACATTTAAATATAATCTTTTGTATAATCATTTATATCAAATTTTTCAAAATTTGGATTTTCGACTCGAGAATAATAATTCGACTCGAGAAAGAAAAATGTATGTATATAAATTATAAATTCATCGAAGATATGCAATTAAAACTACTCATAAACGAAGTAACTGGAATATATCTAAAGAGACAAATAAACTATGCAAACCTTTCGGCAAACACGCACTTTCCGTTTGCTCATAATGATACAAATACAAATACAAACACAAATTAATAAATTTGTTTTCTTGCCTTATGAAGTTTACAACATATAAATCATTTTATAATTTGTTTTAGCCTCTATTTCTTGAATTTCTACAAAGAAGGTAAACTTTAATACAATACAAAAAATTCTAACAAAAAAACTTTTTCATGATTCATTTTGTGTGCTTCTTCTTCCATCACTTCATTGTGCAAAATTTTCTTTGAAATTACAAAATTTTGCTTTAGACAATACAAACATTCAAGATGTTTGCGCAAAAATCGTGCAAACATGCTTCAAATATATGTACAAATAAGTAAACACGCCCTCTAACAACGCTTAATCTTTGTACAAATGTTTTTGCATGTTTGTTAAGCTGTTTGTGTAGTTTGTTTGGCGCTTAACTAGCTCTTTTATCAAATAAGGCATTCTTATTTTGAGGATAAATGTGCATACAACACATATTTAACAGTAGAACAAATAAATTTATTAATTTTATTAGAAAATAAAATATCTCCAAGATCAAAATATTTTTTTTTACAAATTTTTTTTATTTTGTAGTCAACAAAAATAGAAATTAGTTTAATTCGAGTGCGTCAAAAAAATCAGCTTGGACAACAACCTGCAGTCGTGTCGTCTTGCTGTTGTCTAATTAAACATTCGCATTTAAATGCATATATTCTATATTTGACATATTGAAGTCGGTTGTCTGCTGGCTTTAATGTGTTTAATATTTAATGCTTGAGTATGTATACGAGTATACAAACAAACTCTTAGTTTAATTAGTTTGTAACCTATCAACGAAAAATAATTTTACTTACTTTTCATTAAGCTATATTTGTTTTGAGAACGGTTCTATTTCTACTTGTGAATTTGTTTCCTGCCTACCGAGAAAAACGCGAAGAAACATATAGTTATCCATTAAACGAAATGGTGGCCGCTCAAAGAGTAATGAGCATGCCCGCTTGTTACGTTTTCTAATTTTGCATAAATTCATAGTTTTCAAAATCTAAAATAAAATGGTCCATTAAATATTCCAAAAACGTTTTATGCTTATTATTTATTTACCAAGAAGTTTTATTATATTTTTAATTTTCACTTTTTTTATATTTTTTGTTCAAAACAGAAAAATCCAAGTCAAACGATTTAAAACTAATGTCGCCGTTAAAATGTCTTCAAATTATGATTTATTTCTGATGAAAGATTATCACACATTTGTGTTTTTGACAAGAGATTGAAAGGAAAATAAAACGGGAAGAAAGAACAACACGTCATATGCGTAATCGTATCCACTCGTTTTCAGTACAAAGTGTTAAACTTATTGAAGAATATGAAGAATTTCTAACAAATAATAAATATAGCATTACGTCTTATACGAATACTACGCTTTGTTTATGTGAGTCTCTGTGAATGTAAGAATTCTTTTAAAAATATTTGTATGTAAATATTTTTAAACTATTTATAAACAATTCTATGATACACTTTTACCCAATTAAATAAATGATCATCATAAAACGGCAATAAAAACAAGAGGAGGCAAAAAACTACACGTCGCTCGTACTGAAACCTAGAAAAACTAACGAACACACTGAAAGAAGCGATGGGGGAAAATTACAGATATGATAACAAATACAGCAGGAGGCAAAATGTTATACTCATATCTTTTCCCTTAAAAATTTTTTTCCAGAAATATATATATTTTAAATACCTACTTCATTTATATATTGAATCTTTAAAAAGAACTAAAGCTTTGTTCAGACGGTATTGCCTGAGTATCTGATAATATTGCCAGAAAAACTTGCAAAAAATTTCTAACAATCGTGTGAACTTACAATTTTTGTCTGACAATGTTGTCAGAAAAAATATTGTCATCGTGTAAACACTTGCCTTTGTCGTTGTCAGACATTGTTAGCTGCGTGAATTTTTTTACATCTGACTATGGCATCATTGTCAGACGAAAATCAAACAAATTGAAAAATATTTTTATATAGGGTGAAACTAAATAGTACTGTTAAAATTCTGAAAAAGTTCTTTTAAGTATGGATTGTGATCGGATTGGTCTATAAATGTAGAATATGTAAAAGTGTTGTGAACGACTGTTTGTTCCAGCGTATAAAAGTTCCATCGCTAAGAACTCTCCAGTTGCTAAAACCCAAAAAAAATTGTATCGAAAAAAGTAGGAGCTTCATGGCCACATGAAAAAAAGAAAAAATCTGATAAAAAATTAACCGTTATTTTCATATTTCGTGAGCTACGTATGTTCGATTTTTATATTTTTTTCTGTTATGTTAGTACACATGTCTGTTATATATGTTGGCAAGATCAGCCATCTTGGATTGCCAGTTTGTTTTTGACATTAAAAAGGTTAGTCGTGTTTTTTTCGAAAAAATACCCCCCGGGGAACAGGTTTTGCCTTGGCGTATTCCTAACTTGGGCGCTCTGTTTTTCGGGGAAAAGAGGGGAAGTGGCCCCTCGTTTGGTGCGGCAAACAAAACTATAGGAAGCCACATGACTTATGTTGTTTTGGCTTCCGAAACCCTTACCAAGGGTATAAATTGGTAGAACGGGGATCAGCATGGCCGCCGGGTAGTTCGCTTGCGGTTTGACCCAGGCTGATCATGGTTGAGGTGGCTACCTTGGCTGAAACGTTCTGACTGTGGTTGAAACCTAAAACGCAGGAAGGGGGTGTTCGTATCCTTGATAATTGTTTGGTGTGTGGCTATTTTCGGGGACTAACAATCTCCCGAGGATCTGTTGCCTATACAACAGATACCTGTATTGTAAGGAATCAGTGGTGATGATTGACGGGTGAGTTGGTTTAAGGGCTGATGCTCTTAGTGGGCTTCGGCCTACCAACTCATTAAGCCTTGTCCTCCATTGATTGCTGGGAAATTGCATACAGGAGGGATTAGAAGGCTCGAACTCCTCAACAAGAAGTGGCTCATATGACTGCAATCATATGGTAAGAATTGCTGCCTGTGTGAGCCTGGTAAGCTACACGGGGGCGCTGGTAAATCGTGAATAATTCACTCCGTGGAATTGGTTCATCATCAGATAAGGCCGCAAGGCAGGTGCTGATGTAAATCTTTTTCACAACTGTTCGAAAAAATGGATCAAAGAAACTGTATTAAATGTTGTGTAAAAAATGAAATTAAATGCGCAAGGATATTTCAAATATTGACTATGGCGTTTGGTGAGTCTACTATGAGCAGAGCACTTTCAATTGTGGTATTACCGGTTTAAGGAAGGCCAAGAAGATGTCAAAGACGATGCTCGTCCTCATCGCCCGAGCACGTCAACAACCGATGAACACATTGAAGCAGTGAAGATAATGATTTTAAATAATCGTCGAGTCACTATCAGAGATGTTGGCAAACCGTTCGGCTGACAACGCAACAGCTCACACATCGAATTGAAAATAACGATTTTTTGATCAGACCTCGTATTTTGAAACTAATGCAATAGGTTGAGTGTCGGAAGAAATTTTGGAATGTGAGATACCATATACCCATGATTCGTCGCCAGTTATGACCCTTTTGAGATCAATTCTTGTATATACTTTCGATACTGCTCAGACTATCAAACATTAGTCCAAAACCTACCACACTACCAGGTAATGAGCTACATATCCAAAACTTTCAAAAGACATAAAATTAAGAAAACACAGACGACAGTGAAAAAACCACGTGCACATAGGACGGAAGGCAAAACACTATATCGGTTCATATTGAAAATTTCTATATTTGATGAAAGAAAGGTGAATTTTGAATTTTGTTATCATATTCTTCCATTATAGCAAAGAATCTTTATTTTCACCGCAGAGTTTCTATTTTACAAAGTTTTTCTTTATATTGAATAAAGAAATTTCCCTAAGAAATTGGTCCGAAACTCTTATTGGAGTTAAAATTGTCAATATAACTAAATTACGAGGGCGGATTGATATTGAAGCTACCTAGCGCTAGATGGCATCACATTAATAGCGATCTGTCAAACGTCAGCTGTTAAAATTTCACCCAAATTCATCGATTAGTGTATTTGTTATAGTCGTTTGAAGTAAACAACTTTTGTGTTTCTTGAAAAATGGAAAAAAGTGAATTTCGGGCAGTGATTAAATACTATTATTTGAAAGGTAAACAGGCCGAATGAGACAAAAGAAAACCTCGATAAATACGGTGAGTCTGCTCCGTCAGATTACCTGGTAAAATATTAAATTGCTGAATTTGCATATTTAAAAATTATCATTAAGATGAGTGCCGCGTTTGCTCAGTGTCGAAAAAAAAAGGAGTTCGAATGACCACTTCGATGTTTGGACATGATAAAGTGTAATCCTGTTGAGTGTTGATCAATAACTGCTGATGAAACATGGATCCACCACTGCACACCTGAAACCAAAAATCAATCGAAGCTGTATAAGTGTTCCGAAGAGGGCAAAGACAGTGAAATTGGCCGGCAAAGTTATGGCCAGTGTATTTTGGGATCCAAGGGTCCAAAATCACAGGAAAGTATTTCCGTGCATTATTGGAAAAATTGATTGATGCAATCAAGAAAAAATGACCACATTTAAAAAACAAAAAAGTGCTCTTTCTTTAAGACAACACACCGGTTCCCACAGCATTAGATATGATACTAAAATTACGTAAAATATACTTCGAATTGGTTGATCATCCACCTTATAGCCCCGATTTAGCTCCTAGGACTTTTTACTGCTTCCAAACTTGAAAAAATGGCTTACAGGAAAAATATTCTTTTCAAACGAAGAAGTAATTACCGAAACTAACGCGAATTTTGAGGGGTTCCCAAATCGTATTATTCAGATGACATAAAAAGGTTGGAATATCGTCTTACTAAGTGTATTGAGCTAAAAGGATACAATGTTGAGAAGTAAATGGTTTTGAAAAAAAAATATTTCTTTCCTACTTAGGTAGCTTTAGTATCAATCCGCACACTAATAAAAATTTTCGTTGTTGATGATTTGCCTCAATATTTCTCTCCATTGTGCGTTTTCTTCAGGAAAATTTTTTGAAAATTGCGTATACAACACAACAACCCACAAACAATAAAAAAATCTCAGCCCACAAACAATAATTTAAACAAATAGGGGTCGAAAAATTAGCAGCAAGAAATTTATGTGATAAATAATGTAATAATGTTATATTAATTATGCAGGTGTCCGAAGTAGCTTCGCTGTAGTGTTTTGGATCGCCTCCAAAGTTTCTGTAAATCAGGCTGAATGTCAACGATGACTTGAATCGTCTTGACTGGGGAAGACGCTGTTGCTTGTGTTGTTATGCCTAGACCAGTGACCTAAGAAAACGCTACGCCAAAACTTTTGATCTATCTCGTATTCTCCTATACAAAAATAGCGGCAATGAGAGAAAGGAATGGACATTGCGAGTTCGTCAACAAATAAGAACTCGAAAGAATTAGTGTGCCTGTCGAAGAGCTTACTATTAGTCTGCCTCGAATTCTCTTGCATAAAAATAAAGCCGAAGAGCAGGGTTCGCCTTAGAGTATTCCCATATGGAGCAATAATAGGAATACGTTGCTCTATTGTGGCTGCAAAAAAACCATGAAGAGGTTGCATCATTTAAATTTTCTCAATAAGAGCTCCGACCTAAAATCGCAGCACTCGCCACCACAACAATCCTCAGTAGACAGTTGAAAGATGTTATGTTCCATACATAATGGCTTGCGTGGGCCTTTCAAATAAAAAGAGTTTAGTATAAAACATTTTGTTTCACTCCATTTACCTCTTTTATTTCTTCAAATCCCCGATTTCACAATAATAATTTGATGTATTAATTGACAGTTTACTACAACATCGTGCAAAAAATTGTACTAGTAGGGAACGGAGGGAGAAAACTATTAACGGCCGTATCCAAAAAAACTTAACAAAGCTTGATAAGTAATTGTTAAGAAAAACTTCTTAACGTTGTATGCAAAAACCATTGTTAGCTTACCATTCGTTTAAAATTGAAATGAGTACACGTTAACTGTACGTTAAAATGACATTTGACTTTTTAATTTTTATATCTCTTACAAAGCACAATTTGGTGAAAATTTAAAAAAAGCAATATTTTATGATTATTAAATAAAGAAATTAACATACATTTGAAATAATAATAAAAACAGTCAATATATTAGTGGAGCGCTTTCAATCAAATGAATACAACGAACAACGTATTCGAATCATAAAAATTTTTCTATTATAAATCCAGGTAATGTTTAGCAAAAATTTATTATTTTATGTAACAATAAAAAATAATTCCGTTCGGAAACGGAATTGAATTCTTTTTTTTACTTCTTCAAAAAACGAAAAGCTAAAAAACTTTTCGGAATGAAATCATATCTAATTGCAAGAATGAAACTAGTATTATCTTATAGAATTGATTTCATTCCGAAAAAGTTTTAAATGTTCGTTTTTTGAAGAATTAAAAACCCGATTTAATTCCATTTCCGAACGGAAATGAATTCGTGACATAGCCGTATATATATATTTTTTTTGAGTTTGGTTTTCGGGTTAATTTCTTGCATCACTAATCAAAAAATTACAGCTGAACATTAGAGCTGTGTCGTTCATGAATGAACGGGTTAAATTGAACGGATCATTTCAATGAACGAAGTGAGCCGGTCAGTAAACTGACAACTTTTCGTACAATAGTGAGTCGCTCAATTATCTCTCACTCTTTTTATGTCATGTTCTTTTGTTATTATTGTTTTGTTTAACAATAGTGGGGTTGTTTTTTCGTATTATATTATTTTATATTATCTGAAATAAACCCGAAATAGAATATGAAACTAATCAAAATTGATTCCACCTAAATGGTTTTTATTTAAAATTATTTTCTCTTTTTAAAACCATAATTTTTTATCACGTTTTTATTTCGCCATTTTGTTTTGTTTATTTTACAGATCTGTGTTGAAAAATTATAAAATGACCGATTGAACGATATGAACGAACGGATCAGTCTTTTGTAATTGAATGAAAGTGATCGGTTACTGAAATGAATGACCCGGTACAGCTCTACTGAACATAACGGCATTGCCAGAATAAAACAATTAAAACAATTAAATTCTTTACTACGCTTAAGAGTTAACATACTGTTTTTGCATAAACTTTTTTAACAAATTAATGGTAGTCTAGGCTTGTTTAATCCATTTTGTTTTAACTGTAAAGGCAGTATTGATTACTTTTCTAATATTTTTAGCGCAGATGTATTGTTTTAAACACACAGTAGCAATAATATTATTCACACAAAAGAACTGATCAGAATACAAGCAGCTATCCATTCTTCTCTGCGGTGTTCGACAAATTATTCCATTCTGTCTCCGTTCTATCGAGTTTGTTTTTGTTTTTCGTGCTTTTTATCTTTCAAATTCATTTTAATAATAAATACGGAGCAAAACTGACATTCATGACTTTTATTACTTGTGGGGACTTAAATTCAATTGTAACTTTGACTTGGAAATGCTTGTAATAATGAATGAATGGATTTTTATATGTATGTGTGCGTAACTGAGTGCCTGTGTATTGGCTTATGGCTGTGTTGGCTGGGGTAAACAAATTGGTGTGAATCTAAGTGAAATAAATGTTTGAGAGCTGGCGTGTGTGTGTGTGTACAACTACTTTTTTGTGTGTGGACTAACGATGTTGTCATTTATGATGATAATGGAGGTCAAATAGTCAAATGAATGTTTCACAAATATCATAATTATCAATTCAATAAACAACAAATATTATATCACACGTATAACTCTTGAGCAGGAATTCTAAAAAGTATTAAGCGCATACATGTACTCGTACGAGTATGTATTTACGTATTCGTATGTTGCGATATACACATATAAGTAATACATACATATAATGTGAAAGTGGCAGAACTTAAAAGCACTTTTAAGTTAAGCGGATAGTCGGATGCTAATTTCAGGCATTCAACGGGGGATAAAATCAAAGCTGAGAAGAAATTGTTGTGTTCGATATAAAATAATACAATATAAAAAGCAAAGATTCCAAAGTTACGGCATTCGAAAGTTCCCGTATTTTTATCCAGTTGTGAATGAATTCATTTTATTTTCAATAGGCTTCTGTTATGTTTCCACATCACAATCTAGCGATGTATCAAGAAATGTTATATTAAAAGCACTCAATTTTCTGAGCAATTTCTAAACAAATATTTCTAATAAATCGCTTGCTTGTGATGTGGAAATAGCACATTAATATCAGCTTAAACAAAAAAGAAAAATCAATTTTAGTATTTTAGTGCCAAGAAAGAGCACTTGGGTTAAAGATTTACACACAAAAATTGGGCTCACATTACGCCCTAAAAATTACATAAATCCGGGATGTGTAACTTTTAGGAAACTTAGAAGAAGTTTTTCAATGATGTACCACTGAAAAAATACAAATCCGCAAATTTTTGAGCTTTATTCTGAATGAAAATAGTATTTTCATACATTGTTAGACAATCTGCAAGTGATGATACACCTGCGAATAAATTCTCTTTGAGTCAATTCTTTGATTACATATAACATATGATGAAAAGTGATTTTCATTACCTTATAGTGTGGAGTATGTTGGACTAAATTTTGCTTATCTCAGCAGTGTCAAAGGGCATTGATCATAAGAATTTAATTCCAACATTTCAAAGGCTGTAATAGATTTTGTTTTAGACTTTCGTGTTGTTATTGTTAAAGTTAAACCTTCACAGACACTACTCCATGTTTCCTCTCTATCGTAACCTATTTTCCTAGTTCCAGTACTATGCACTGAATATGTAGGGGACATACCCTGAGTACTGGTCCAAGATAAAAAAGGTAGTGTGCAAGCTGAACCTGCCGGGGAGTTTGTTGATCCCTGTTCTGCCAAATAACACTTGTTAAGGGTTTCCGAATTTCAACACAATATAAGTCATGCGGCTTACTAGAGATTTATTTGCTGTAATAAACGCTGAACTCCTACACCTCTATGCCTCAGAAAGCATAGTACCCTGGTTAAATGTAAACCACGGTAAACCCTGCTTTCTGCAGGATATGAGTTAGGTTAGGCTAGGCCGCAGGATTCTCCAATGTTGCTTAGTTTCTTCCGCTCACTTGGGTCTTGAAATCGTTCCCTTTGTGACAGCCTTAAAAGTGGAAGAGTAGAGATGAAAAATAGAAGTTAGTGGGAGGGGAAGAAAGGGTAGGAAAGGAGGAAAACCGCTTAATGTGGTGTCCGCTGCTCTTTATGAAAGAGGCTAGCGTGGTCGGATTGACTGAGGCCAGACATGATTAGCTGTTGAAACTCCTCTGGCCTAGATGTGTTAGGCGGTGATGCTCTTATGCCGGTCATGTTCCGAGGAGATTAAGGATTCTCTCCTCCTCCTCCTTCACCGTCTTGGCAACTTCTGCAGAAGTCGCTACAGGGTATGCCAAGTTTCCTGCCATGGTTCCAAAACGGGTAGTGTCCAGCGCTGGTGAATCATGAATAATTCACTCCGTGGAACTGGTCCATCATCAGATAAGGCCGCAAGGCAGGTGCTGGTGTAAATCTTTTTCACAATTTTCTTGCACACCCCAAAATAGAGTTTTGATACACCGGCCCAAGCCAAAGAGTTGTATTCTATTTTTGGTCACACATAAGCGGAATAAATAGTGAGCAGATCGGATGACATGAAGTATGTCTTGCAACGTTTTAGAAAATAAAGACGCATGAATGCTTCTTTTGAGGCATGAAAAATGTGTTTAGTCCAGCGAACATTATATTAAATTCTCATTTTAAGAACATAAAAAACATCCGATTTGCCAACACCTATACTGTTCATGACTACAGATGCAGCAGCATTTACAGTCATGTGGCTGTGTGCTAGCAAACAGTACTGGGTCTTATAATAGTCTTAATAGTCAGTGTGACGCTCCCTGGACTGACCACATTTTCCATGTCTCTAAAGAAGCATTCAAGTGCCTCGGGTTTTTGAAACGGTGTAAGATATACTTCACTCCATCCGACCTCCTTACTATTTATACTACGAAAATGGAATACAACTATCATGTTTGCGTCTGTGCCGCAAAATCTATTTTGGGGTTACTCCATCGTGAGCAGGAGAGGGCAAAGAAGTTTATCGGTGACAGTAGGGTATCCATCTCTATTGACTCACTGGAGCATCGACACAATGTGGGGTGCGTTACTCTGTTCAACACGGTTGCCAGAAATGCAGATTTATCTTCATTTTGCAGATTTTTCCTCTCTAAAAACACTAAATGAAGATTTGAAGATTTTTGGCCTAAAAATGCAGATTTTAAACATTTTTAATAATAAAGTAACTTTTTGTATTTTTCCCCTTATATTTCTACTACCATCTACGTTTAAGTTACGTTAAAACGAAAATATCAATTGTTCATGTTATAACATAGACAAAACGGACATGGAATGACAAATGCACATGTTTTTGAAAAGAAAATTAAGCGAAATTTCGAAAAAATTATAAAGGTTGCAATCTACCTGCAATTGATTGTTTTTGGACTCAAAGTTTAAAATGTTATTTTGTTAAAGCAACTTTGGCAAGTTGCTAGAAAGTAATATGAGTTTATTTATACGATAATTTAGAGTCTTTTTTTATAATACTCTTTTAAAGTTGCCACCAAAATCAATTTACGTTTTTACGACGATTTTTAAATCATGACTTTTTCTTTAAATTTAATTTTTTTTTTCGTTGTCGATTAAAAATTCGTTTTTGTAACGAAGAGCTTATGCCTAGGATAGTAATAACAGTAATTTGCAGCGGCGTTGTGACTAACTATAACGACTTATGCCTTCACATAAGAAGCTGCTGTGTGTTTAATAAAGGAATGCCTGAAAAAAAACTGTGAACTAATACAGTGAGTTAACCAGTGAGAGCGAGACACAAAACTTTTGAAGGCAAAACAACAACGACCGCACTTAAGAAATAACTACGATAACGCGCGAACTATTCTCCAGCCCAGAGCTGTTTCGAAAATAAAACCAGCTAATTCTGACATAATTTTCAAATTCAAACAGAGTTTATTAAATATATAATGATTTTACCACATTCATCAGCAAATGTGGAGAGAATCTTCAGCTAGGTAAATTTTAACTGCACAGAAATTCGAATATACTCGTACATCGGTATACGTGTTTAGGCCTTAAAGAATTTGAACAACTTGCACATATGTTTTTCTCATTAAACCTATGTATTTGCATTTCAATATTCTGAAAAGCATAATTTCTTTCCATATGTTGTTACTATTTTTAAAATTGTTTAATAAAAAGGCATATTACTAAGAGTTTGAAGATTTTTGAAGATTTGGAAAATAAAGTGCAGATTTTGCAGATTTTTTCATGAGAAATTCTTGAGTTTTGCAGATTTTACCTCTTTAAATTCTGGCAACCCTGCTGTTCAATCGTTTCTAACATGGATTTTGCTCTGACTAGATTAGCAATCTTGTTCCCGAAACTCGCACATTTATGCGTAACACGCGTCCAGAGCTCATCCATTTGTAGTCGATTATCCGGGGAATCACACTACGCATTACAGAGAGAATTCGTTTTTCCAACGTACGCTTCGCCTGTGGAATAATTTGCCAGCAGACTTATTTCCTGTCTGTTATAATGTTGCAAAGTTCAAGTCAAATGTTCAGAAACACTACTCCTTCTTTCCCCTCCTCACAACCTATTTTCCTAGTTCTGGTACAATGCACTGCATATGTAGGGGTCATCCCCTGAGTACTGGTAGTAGATAAAAAAAAATAGGATTTAAAATGGACCGTATTTTTGCGACCCCATTCGGAGATTGTAAAGAAATAATTATTCAGCGTGTGATTCATATTTTGCCTCTCGATACGGATCTTGGATGGATGGGCCTATATTTGAATAAGTACGAGTGGCAAATACTGATGTCATTTTCAAAAGAGTGGTTAGGGTTGTAAGTTTGACATAAAAGGTCGTTAAGACAAATAAGAAATAGATCAGGAGAAAGAACCAATCATTTACATACGTTGTATGCGTGGCGGCTGCATGATCATATTCAAACATTGATGTCATGAAATTTCTTATCCAATAAAGAGCGTTTCATTCCTATACTTCAAAAAACTTGAACTTGTGTAACCCTTAAAAAATTACCTTCTACAATCACGTTTGATTTTATATTTTATTTTTGGGCAAATATTCACTTTTTTCACTTATTAGCTAATATTCACTTACCAGTATTATTACATTTTTTCGTTCTTTGAATAAAACTGTGTACTTAAACACTTTGAAGGCTGCCCACTTTTTTTTTTAAGATCGTGAACTCCCTGCCTTTGTTGACATGATAAACAATACTATGTCTCAGAAATTTTTTGTTGTTGTCTGCTCTTGTATTTGAATTGCGAAGTATTGCTTTTAAATGCTGAGATTACAAATGTCAGAAATTTGACAAGTTTTTGGAAACAAAATAATAAATAAAGACTGTAAAATTTATATATCAACAATCTTTTAAATGAGTCTGTAAAAGCAAGAAAAAAATTAATATGTACTATATCGGGTGATTCATCGTGAGATTTGATTTATAATAAAATAAAAAATAAAACGCTTAAATTTTAAAGTGAATTTAAAATTTTTATTATGGGTCAAAAGGCCAATTTATGGCAGTTACTGTTTGAAAATCATATCACTAATCATAGTGGTCCATTCGGAAGTTCCAGTTTTGAGACATTGATATCTCGCGAATAACACGAGCAAAAATAATTTCTCACAAATGAATTTCTCTGCACAAGAATTTCAGGAAGCATATAGTGATATAACGGTTAGCCTTAAATGTAACCTTCTGATTTGGCCCACGTTTGAAAAAATATAAAGTGATGATTCCATTAACACATAAACCATATCATACGCCTGTTTTCAATTCAATTCAATTCAGTTCACTTTATTCGTAACTTTAAGCCAACAAAAAGGCCAAATTGATTACATAGTTTATATTATTGACACTTATAATTATGCATATCAAACTTTAAGCTTGCTATTATATTTATATCTATAATGGATATAATGGTAGTTCTTGATACTCTTCGGATTGCTTATCGGCCCAAATACGTATCCTTTGGGCCAGAAATATTTTTCATCATTGAACACGAAGAACATTTCTCACAGAAAGCTATTTTTCGTTTTACAGCAGAACAATTCGGAGACGCTGTTGTGTTGTGAGCCTTTCCATGCTGACTAAGCAAGCCGCAAAAATACTTACCTTTTTTCAACTTTTCTCAATCTAAGATTGAAGGAGTGAAATAGTCAATAATAGAAAGAGACGATTATATAAATTACAACAAAATAACTTCTGCACACATAGATGTGACATTTGTAAACAAAACGATAATAACATGTAATTTTGTTAAAAAATTTATTTTTTCGGGTGTTTTCTCCAAATAAATTAATGAAAAATTATTGTAAAAAAGCAAAAGCCTCTTTTCAATTATTGAAGTGAAACAATAGTTCGCCTATAATTTTTAACTTATAGTTTATAGTTTGGAAAAAACATTTAAGTAGTAAAATATTCTTTGTTTTGTTCTGTTTTTGCGTTAGTTTAGTTTTTTAACACGCTTCATTAGTTGCACTTGTACTCGTAAGTTTGTTTGTTTGTATGCTTGCAACACTCGTTCTCTGAAGCCGACTTTGGCAATTTCCAAAAAAAAAAATAAGCAAAAAAAAATAAAAATAAATCGGAACCACTTCGCTAACCGAAACCGGGTTTTCATATCAAGTGCGCTTTTTGGCCGTGGAAAGTGTATCTGAACTATTGACGGTTATTCGATTTAGTGCGAAAATTGAAGTTGTCAAATTGTTTCCGGGGAAGTGGAGTACTTTGGCGATTCCTCAAGTCAATTTTGGGAATTCCAAAACAAAAATGATGCATCATGATTGAGTTGAGAAGAAATTTCTACATTTAAGTATAAAACTAACTTTTAAGCAAATATTTTTTGGTATTTTTTGATACTTATCGATAACGTGTTGAAAAATTTTGAAGTTTTTTGATTTTTTTCAATATAGCTGAACTTTTTTCTCTTAATAATAGTTTTAATTGTGATATATCTATACTTCAAAATCTTAAAAAGACAGTAGTGAAAAACATTTACGTTAGCACTCGCTTTTACGGCTTTATATGATGATGAACCAGTTCCACGGAGTGAACTATTCACGATGGACCAGCGCTCCCGTGTGGCTAACTAGGGTCACACAGGTAGAAATTTTTGCTATATGTTTGTAGCCATATGAGCAATTTCTTGTTGAAGAGTTCGTGCCATCTAATCCCTCCTGTATGCAAGGCTTAATCAGTTGGGAGGCCGAAGCCCACTAAGATCATCAGCCTTTAAATCAACTCACCCATCAAACCATCACCACTGGTTCCTTACAGAACAGGCATCTGTTGCAAGGCAACTGCACTTCGCGGGGTTGTTAGCTCCCAAAAAGAGCCATGCATCAACAATTATCAAGGATACTAACTCCCCCTTTCTTTATGTTTAAACGCTGATTCCCGTTCTGCCAACGTATATCCTTGGTAAGGGTATCGGTAGCCAACATGAGGTTCCTAGAGTTTCATTTGCTACAACAAACGAGTGACTCCTTCCTCTCTTTACCCGCAAAGGCAAAACCTGTTCCCCCGGGGGATCTTAAAAAGATGGAAAAAGTGTCATTACGGCGTTAACCATACTGAATAATTATAACTAATCTATTTTATATGAGTAATAAGTGTTCTGTCAAAAAAATTCTATTGAGAATCAAACACCACGACGAATCACCGATTACATATGTATGCACATAAATTAAAAGGTAACCAAGCTTTTGTTTTATTTATACTGAAACGGCATAAAACTATTAAAAAGTACAAGCACACCTTCTTAAAAGGAAGTTGCAACCACAGACTCCGCTTTTTAAAGCTCTTGAAATTTTCAAACTGTTTGAAAAAACTCCATCAACTAATTAAGATTGAGTTACCCAATGAATTTCCATTTGATTGATTTAGGCTCACAACCTCGGCAGCAATGGTTCACTAAACCTTAAAATTTTTTTATGTTTCAGGATAATACTAATGTTTTAATAAAAAAAACCAGACACAATATGTTATAGTTTTCAAAATTTCTCCTTAATAAAAGATTAAACGCAGCCATCTCAGTTTGGCTGCGTAAAGTCTTCCTTACCGGATGGCTACAGTGGTTTAAGTATTCAATTACAAAAAAAAACTTTAGTTAACATTCAAATTTTTTTTGTTTTCTTAAATTGCATCAAGTATCGTTATTATATGTTTTTTCGTAAAAGTTTGTGCCATGTTGGTTTTTTTGTTCAAGATGACTTTATTAAGTTTGGTTGGCGTTTTTTAAGCCTTATTTAATATGCCTTTTACAATATATGAAAGCCATATAAGGATACCCTTTACTTTATTTTATAATAATTCCATATGTCTTAATAGTGGCATACTACACTCCATCTTTAGGTAAAGTTACGCCGGCCATATGTGTTTTAAGCTTTTTTTTGATTTGATGTTACTGGCCAAAAGCAAAATCAAACATATGTATTCTTCATGCTAATTGACTCATAATCTGTTAAATGTTTGCAGCAAACTTAAAGTAAGAAATGTTTTAGAAAAGCTATTCAATTTTTTTTATAATCAATAGCTAAACAAACATATGAGTATTTGTAAATCAATCAATAAAAAAATGTCTATTTATTTTTCATATGAATTGACTTCAGAGTCTTATTCTTTATTTGTTATGGGCTGTATTCCAATACGATGATAATCAGAATGTTACTGCACCCGCAGACTTTCGAAACCAAGGGCTAATTGGCAGAACGGATTCTGATCATGGTAGGTGCCTACATCTTGGCTGAAACGTTCTGGCTATGGTTTAATAACCCCCGAAGGGCTGTTGTCTTCCAACATAAACCTGTGATGTAAGGAAGCAGTAGCTATGGATAAGCGAAAGTATTGGTTTAAGGTCTGATGCTCTTTGCTTCGGCCCAACCAACTCATATAGCTTTGTCTTCCATTGACTGCCTGAGAAATTGCATACAGGACAAGACTCGAGCTCTTCAGTAAGAGGTTTGTTCATAGGGCTGCACATTTATTTCAGAAGTTGCGACATGTATGAGTATTGCAATCCACACGAGGGCCCGTTGAGTTGGACAACCCTGAGATAAGGCCATCAAGGCACGTGCTGATGTAAACTAATCCTGTCAATGGTGCACGTCCCCTCGGGGAGCGGATTGTGAATTGGCGTACGCCTAACACGCATTTGGTTTATAAAATATACCACGTAATTTAGATTGTGTTGAATTTCCGAAACACTTACCAAGAGTTAACTGTCAGAACATAGTTCCCCCCGGGGGAACTTGGGCGCTCTGTTTTTCCAGGAAAAGAGGGGAAGGGGTCCCTCGTTTGGTGCGGCAAGCAAAACTCTAGGAAGCCGCACCAAACGTTGTGTTATGTTGTGTTGGCTTCCGAAACCCTTACCAAGGGTATAAATTGGCGGAACGGGGATCAGCATGGCCCCAGGGGGGTTCTGCATGGCCCCCGTTCTGATCATGGTTGAGGTGCCTACCTTGGCTGTAACGTTCTGGCTGTGGTTGAAACCTAAAACGCAGTAAGGGGTTGTTAGTATCCTTGATAATTGTTTGGTGTGTGGCTTTTTTCGAGGACTAACAATCTCCCGAGGGTCTGTTGCCTTTACAACAGATACCTGTACTGTAAGGAACCAGTGGTGATGGTTGACGGGTGCGTTGGGCTGAGGGCTGATGCTCTTATTGGCCTACCAACTCATTAAGCCTTGTCCTCCATTGATTGCTGAGAAATTGCATACAGGAGGGATTAGAAAGCACGAACTCCTCAACGAGAAGTTGCTCATATGGCTACAAACATATGGCAAGAATTGCTGCCTGTGTGAGCCTAGTCAGCCACACGGGGGCGCTGGTGAATCGTGAATAATTCACTCCGTGGAACGGGTCCATCATCAGATAAGGCCGCAAGGCAGGTGCTGATGTAAATCTTTTTCACAGCTGTCAGAACATGATCCCCCCGGGGAACAGGTTTTGCCTTGGCGTATTCCTAACTTGGGCACTCTGTGTTTCGGGTATAGAGTGGAAGGGGTCCCTCGTTTGTTTTAGCAAATAAACCCTAGGAAGCCGCTGTGTTACCTTCCGAAACCCTTACCAAGGGTATAAATTAGCAGAACGGGAATCAGCATGGCCCCCGGGTGGTTCTGCTTGCAGTCCAACCCAGGCTGATCATGGTTGAGGTGCCTACCTTGGCTGGAACGTTCTGGCTGTGGTTTAGACCTAAAGGCGAAGAAATGGGGAGTTCGTATCCCTGATAATTGGGCGGTGCACGACAACTGCACCCTTATTTCAAGTACAGATTTGGGATTGAATCAACTACAACATTATTGAAAGAATCGCATTTTAAGATTGATTCAATCTCAGGTTTTCGCAAATCAAACTCATTTTCGGCTTATTTCATGTACGAATTCGGGGTTTAATTATATCTAAAAGTAAGTATTTAGTTCTTAAACAGTCCTTGTTTTAAGAAAATCCGTGTTTACCATATTTCTACCACCATTTGGGATTGATTTAAATACGAATGGATTGATTCCCCAATATTAAGATTCGTTAGTTGCGTGGCCGGCTTATCATTATAAAAGGTATTTCATTCTAACTTTAAACTTGAATGCAACAAAGTGTGTGTGTTGGCATTTTTCGCAAACATATTTTGTAATAAAAATATTAAAAACAGAGTTTAGTTTAACTCTATTGTTCTAATCGTATGCGTAATGAATATTAATTGTGGGAATTCAGTTGAATTTTACAGGGTGTGAACAGCAACAATTAATTAATTAATGATTCACTAACATGAGAATTTTATAAATTAAATGATGTTAGAGAAAAATTGAACAAAAAAAAAAACATAAAGATAAAAGATTGGCAATAGATTGCAAACGAATATATGTATGTTCATATGTACATAGATAAGTTTTGATAAAGAAATTTGATAATATTTCAGAAAAGAGGTCAGGCATAAAATTTAATATTTGTTGGCACAGATGCAATTATAAAAATTTTGCATTTGAAATTATGAATTTAAAATATTGTAGATACATAATACTAGAGTATTTTACTATTCGAATATTTGTTACTATTGAAACAAAGTTGAAATAAAACTATTCGTTTGAAATTTTTCCTTGAAAAATAGTAAAATATAGTAATTCTAACTTGAAAGTTTTTATGTAGTGTTAAAAAATACTTTCGAACTTAATTTTCAGACACAATAAAGAGAGTTGTATTCGTTTTAAACGTATTTAAAAGTGCCAGTTTACACACATCAAGTTTGACTCGTCAAGTCTGGAGTTTATGGGAGAACGGGGAGAAGAGAATAGAAAAGGGTGCAGACTAATGTCACAAAATATGAAAACTTGAAGGCAAAAATTTTAAACTTGACGACACAAAGCTTTTGTGTGTGAACGTAAATGCAAGTTCAAAAGGATACTGAAGCAGAAGTGATCTAGAAAACTTGATATGTGTAAACTGGAACAAAGAAGATAGAGGTTGACAACACGTTTGTTGTTTCTTTCCTGTGGTTTTTAGGTACCAGTCTAACGGCCTTATTTGTAAAAAATATTTCATATTTATTAAGCTTTTATTAGACAAATTTTGTATAGAAATCTAAGCAGTTAGAGTTTAATAAACATTAAATATTTTTTATAGTTAAGGTAGTTACAAATTCTTTTTGCGATGACGTCCTTTCCATATTTTGTTTTGAAAAGCGGACGGATTTTTTTGTCAATAATTTCGCAAAACTTCTACACAAAAATATTGAGAGCTTTTAATACAAGTTTTGTAGACGTCTCACTAATTCCTATTCTGGTGCATAGGTTTTTACTCTAAGCTTGTGTATGAGATGTGTAATTGATTTGCGTCACCACCTACTACCTCTACTGACGGTAGACCACAGGGTAAACTAGTTCACTGGCGCAAGGGACACACAGGTGGCAAATGTTTGTCATGTGTTTCTAGCCACCAGAACAAACCACCTTGCTGAAGAGCTTGAACCTTCTAATCGGTTCTATTTGACACTCTCCAGACAGCCAGAGTTCGTGACCCGGACTACCAACTAACTCATACAGTTTTCTTGTTGCTTACACTACAATTATCTGTTTCAAGCTAGCAGCACATAGGGCTGGAAAATAGCACTCCCCCCGCCATCAACATTAAATCCACCCATAGTCAGAACACACCTGAATAAACGATCAGCGTCAGGATGTCCTGTCAAATGGAACATTTGGAGCGTATTGCAGATTCCCGGAAGTCATGTGGAACTTTCACAAAAATTTATTTGCTACAGCAAATAATAGACCCGTATCCTTTAATATTCCAGAAATCAAAGTTTATGACAGATGAAAATCCTTAAGAAAATGATTATTTGCAATTAGTTTGATCTATAGATGGCGAAATAGTACAGCATTATTTGTGAAAATTGATTTACATCAGCACCTGCCTTGACAGCCTTATTTAATGATAGACTAAGTTCACGTCGTGAACTATTCTTAATTCACCAGGGTGTCCATATGCCTTACAAGTCTTACACAGGTCTCAACTTTTTACCATACGTTTGTATATGGCTACAAAACGCTTGTTGAAGAGTTCGGCCTTTTAATCCCTCCTGTATACAATTTCACAGAAGTCAATAGAAGCCAAGGTTTAATGAGTTGATGGGCCGAAGCCTATTAAGAGCATCAGTCCTCAACCAACTTACGTGTCCTTATATCTCGAGGGGTTATTAGCCCCCGAAAAGTGGTAGTGCACCGTAGTTATCGGGTTTAAACTACAGTCAGAGCGTTGCAGCCAAGGTAGGCACCTCAACCATGATCAGCACCGAGATGGTCTGCAAGCACAATATTTCGGGGCTTTATTTATCCCCGTTCTGCCAATTTATACTTTTGGTAAGGGTTCCGGAAGCCAACACAACATAAGTCATGCGGCTTCCTAGAGTTTTATTTGCTACAACAAACCAGATACCCCTTCCCCTCTTTACCCGAAAAACTGAGTGTCCTGGTTAGGAATACGCCAAGGCAAAACCTGTTCCCAGTGGGAGGGGGGGGGGGGGGGGTTCCACACCACAGCTAGAACATTTTAGCCAAGTTGCAAGTACCTCAACCAACGATTACCCCGGGATGGATTTTGAGACAGAATAACCAGAATGTATTGCCGATTCCCGTTCTGCCAATTAACGTTTGATGAGATTTTTTGGATGTCCTAACTAACACAAGCTAAATCTTGCTGATATATCCTAGAGTTTTTTTTTCTACAATCTCTTTATGCCTCAGAAACCAGAGTGCCCGAAGTTTGAACATGAAAAGGCAAAACCTGCACCTCTGTGTGGCTTAGTTATGCCAGATGAAAATCTTTGAGAAAATTAATAATTGTAAATTTGTTCTTTTTTTTTGCCAAAAAAGAATTAGAGAACTTTTATTATGAAATAAATTTTAATTATTTTTTTAACTTCATTTAATTTTTTCAGACCAAAAATATCTTCATCAAAGAAGAACCTGTCGATGGAAGCAAGGATTTACCACCTTCCATATGCAGTTTATCTGATATATCAGATCATGAAGCGTCATTGGGTAAGTTTTCATATAGATTCCTAATTTTGAAATAAAGAACTGCGCGAGCGATTTACGAAGAAAAGTATTCTTGTGTCATTAGGTTTAAGGTAAACATTGTTTTCTAAATAATAAAACTTTTTTAAGGACATAAAATTTATCCATTACAAACCCGCGGCGATATTTTATAGGACTTACGAGTGCATAGCATTATGTGTGCTTAGGGGTGATCGAAGCGTTTGTGCACTATGCAAAAACGGCGTTTAAAGAAAGAGGTTACAAGTAAAGCAAATGTCCACCATATTCAATTATTATATGAAATCATATTCTTTAAAATCTAATATCAAAAGAAAATAATTCTATTTCTCCAAGTTTATGGCAACTGTTTTTTTTCCACAAATTTTTTATTTCGACAACATTACGCTTTTAAAACAAAAACAAGTACTGCTTGTTCGCATTTTGTTATTTTATTTTCTAAATTGTTGATAAGATTGTAAATGATTCTTATGATTTTGTTTAAAAAAACCACAACGAAAATCATCCTTCTTTTCTTAGAAAAGAAGTCTATACAATTGCTTAGGTAAGCGTGATTTTGATAAGGTTACATTTTTATATTTTTAACATTTTAAAGAAGAGGCAACATTTATGTATGTCGCCATGAAACTTTTTTGAAAGTGAAACGAACTTATCAGTATTCTGATAAGTTCAAGTATATATAGTGTACACTTAATTTACTGATATACTCGTAGTACAAAACAGAAATCATACATATGTCCCATATTTCACAGCATATCGCATGGAAACTATTCTCCGGAGTAGTCTGATATTTCTACAGAAGATATATTTTATGTTGTTATATTCGTAGAACTCCATCCACTTTTATTCATTACATGCAGTTTATATTTGACTTGCAGGAGATTAACAGGTAGTTCTTTAAAGCCAATAGAATTTATGAAAGGGTTGTCTTTCAAACGATCTATACTTTATTATATACATTACCCTCCAATGTCGTGCGATTTGATGCCTCTTGTATACTTCTTGTGGGAATGCTTGACGTTACAGTTTTTAGTAACAATTCACGCCAATGTGTATATTGTCTTTAATCGTGTCATACGCCAACTAAGCTCGAAAACATATCATAAAATTGGACGTCCATAACAGTCACAATATGTCAAAAGTTAATTTTTAAGTGTTAATTACATATGATGATTTTTTCTAATTAAATATTTTTTATGAAATTTGTTACAATTTTAAGATCTCTAAACATACAAAAACATTCTTTACAATACAGCTGTAGTGTATTTAAACATCAAGAACTATATTTCAACATTAGACCTACTCACAATCTTGTGCAAATGGCCTTGCATTATTGCATTTGTCAAATAAAGAAATATATTTTTACTTTTAATTAACAAAATATACAAAAATATATTATATTTGCAACCCCAGAAACATGCAATCTCAAATTCACAAGATTGTGAGTAGGATTATAGTATATTAACCAACAGCTACTTTTACTTCAACGTTAATTTTCGGGCTTGAAATATGCTTTTTTCAGCTAGTTTGGGCAAATTTATCATCTTCTGAGAGAGTGTTTTGTTTGCTTTCATTTAGTCCAACAGTACGGCTACCCGAAATTACCTAGAACCAAATTGTTAATGTATCCTGTCAATTAATTTTTCTTCTCCATTCAAACTAAATTTATAACCATTTCACATGTGTACGAGATCTGATCAAAAATAACCATTATTTTACACTTTTTCTTGTCCCCTTCAAACTAGTGCCGCTCAGATATAATACACTTATGTATAACCAGTTATGCTAGAGGTTTTTTCAATCCTCGAAACACTTCTGAAACGCACTTTTTGGTATCGCCAACAGCTCCTGTTTCGATTTTTCTTTTATCTCCTCAATCGAAGCAAAACACTTTCTTTTGCTTGGTGTCTTCAGTTTTGCGAAGAAGAAGGCAGCGGGGGCCAAGTCTGGTGGTTGAGCCATGATAACGGTTTTGTTTTTTGCCTAAAAACTCACGCACAATCATTGATGTGTGAGCTGGTGCGTTATCATGGTGCAAAATTCATGATTGTTTTTTCCACAATTCTGTGTGTTTTTGACGAATTGCTTCGCGCATAATGGCGCATAACATTAAGGTAGCATTCCTTACTACCTTGTGGCAAGAATTCATAATGCACCACACCATTGCAGTCGAAGAAAAGAGTGAGCAAAACCTTTACATTTGACTGAACTTGACGTGCTTTTTTCGGTATTGGCTCTTCTTGACGCTTCAATTGGGATAATTCGGCTTTGGTTTCAATGTCATAGCCATACACCCATTTTGAGTAAATCTGGATCGTGTCCATGTGACTTTGTTTTTGCTCAAAATTTAGTGAAAAATCCAAGAGCACACCAAAACACGACTAACCTTTTTATCTGTCAAAAACAAACTGACAATTCGAAACGGCTGATATTGCCAACATATATAACAGACATGTGTACCAACATAATAGAAAATAATGCGAAAATCGAACATACGTAACTCAATAAATTTGAAAATAGTGGGTATTTTTTGATCAGTCCATGTATACTTATGAAATAACCATCATCTTTGTGCGAGTATATACATACATATATGTTGTTATAGCTTTAAATGTTGTAGTTTTTTATTAAAGGCAATCATGTATTGTTTTGCTATATTTTACCCCATTGAAATATATATATTGTTCAAAAATAATTAATTTTACTAATTGACGATTTACGATAATCATAACGATTTAAACCAGATTTATCTGGCAACTGTGAAACCCAACTCAACATAGATCATTTACGCTACCTTTACACAGGAAAGTACTTGCATGAAATTTCTGTACACGTATTATAAATGAAAATATCAATGAAATATACCTACTATTTTCTTGAAAATTTCTCGTTCGTCTACAGGAAAGTGGAATTTATTTTTAAACATATCGCCGAAGCAAAGAGTTGCAAAATTTGCTTCTACTTCTCTCCATTCTTATTTTGTTTGTTTACCAATTAGAGTTGCCAAACTTATTACGTATTCAAATTTACGGGGCAATAGTTGAAAAACTTATAATTTTTTTTTATGAAAATATTTTTATAAACAGACTTTAATTGTTTTCTGTATGTATACTAAAAAGAAAAAAAACCATAATTGTTTTCATATACGAGTAAATACAAAAGAAGTTGTTTTTTTAATTATTATTTTACTATAACACTGTAATTGTATATACTACTTTGTCATTTTATGCTAGGAACACAACTGCGACAAACGACCGTTGTCGCCCATCGCGACGAATTCGCCGGCAAATATTCGTTGTATAAATTCGTCGTGTGAAGCACAATATCAACGAACATTGTTTACATACCGTGCAAAGAAAAAAAAAATGAATATAAATACTAAGGTGGCCATATTAAAAGTAAACCTATATAAATCCCATCCGAAAGAGGGATTTTTGAACAAATTATCTCAGGTACTTTATATTTTGAGAACATACATATTTTACTACATGGATTAATATAAATTATAAAAAGTATTCTGTCGTGAAAAATACTTTTTTTATGTAAGAAACCTGGTCACCTGATACTGCTTTGTTAGTCGGTCGCTGACGAAACAATTAGAAATGAATCTATTTCAACTCTCGCTGAGTATGACGAATTTCGACTAACGCCATGATTGTGTGCATTTGCATATACACCAATGTGTTTTATTTTTGGCGACGAATATTCGCGACCAAATATTCGTCGTTCGTCGCAGTTGTGTTCCTAGCATTACTCTCAGAAAACGTTAAAAAATTTGTTTCATGAACTTTTTGTTGAAAGCTGAGTGAGTAAATAAAATGTGAGTGTGTTACTGACAAAGTGAGAGTGTATTGCAACTTTTATGCAATTACTTTCATGCCTAAATGCTAGGTTACATGCAGTCTACACCTAACTTGAAACGCAGTTAAAACATGATGTTAAAACTTGCTGTTTAAATATCTATCTGTTAAAGTCGGCGTACACGTAGTGATGTTAGAGTTGTAACTTTTCATAGTAAAACAATAAAAATGGCGAAAAACAACTACAAATAGCAGGCTGTTGTCAATTTAAGTTATAACAGAGTTTCCAAATGAAATGTTTTAACAACCAAGTTGTAACTTTAACCAAACTTTAACATGAGCGGTCCACATTTAACTTTAACTTGATGTTAGCGTTAAAGTTAGTGTTTTCAAGTCAGGTGGAGACCGCACTTTAACTAACAAAGTGGCCGCCAGTTAAAAAATTGTCGACTTAAAGTTTTATACCTCTAAAAAAAACACCTTTTGCATAATATACATATGTATATAGATATCTATCTATCTTATGCAAATATGATGGTACGTATGCAAAATCTGCATACACTTTTTATAATTCTTTAATTAAAAATCAAAAATTCAAAAATAAGATTATTTGAAGGAAAAATACAATGCACATACGAGTATCTACATACATACGAGCACATACAAACACAGGTTTTTTTGTTTCTCATATAATTTTCATCGAAATAAGTCACGTCGTTTATTTCCGGCGGCCATACGTTCAAATAACTCTAAGACAAAACAAAAAAAGCACAAAAACATTATTTATATTTATAAAAAAAGCAACATTATATATTTGAAAAAATAAAAGAACAAAACTAGCAAAATAATAAAACAACAAATAACTAGAAACCAACTGATTTGCATTCTCTTAAGGAATAAATAAATAACAAAACTGAAAATCATTTGTTCTTTCAGCTCCAAGAATCATTATGATTTTGATTGTTGCTCCCTCGCCGAGCACGCAGTAACAACTTCTTTGCCAACTTTTTGAATTGTTTGACTTGTGTGTACTACTGGTCTTTTAAATGCATTTTTAAATAAGTTTGATATTTTTTCTTGTTTTTTTTTTAAATCATTTTCTTATTCATTATTTTATTACTTATTTACCAACTCGAACTGCAATCAAACGTACAACACACACACACACATTCCCTCTTAGAAAAAAATACGAGTGTTGTTTACTTTTTTTTTTATTCTCTGTTTTGTTTATGTGTATTTTATGATTTATAAGCGATTCTTTCTATGTAAGGCTGTTTTTTGTTTTGTTTTTGGCTTCTTTTCTTCTTCAACAAGTCTTAAAAATTCACTTCTTAGCCTGACAACCATTTGTAACCATATTGTAATTTATATTGTATCTTTCAGTTTGTTCTAAAAAAAATAAAAGAAAAAAACTGCTCACAACTGTTGAAATTATGAATGGAATAAGAAATGATTGAATTGTATTGCAGATGGTCGTTCTGCGTGCAATAATTGTCAGTTCAATGTAAATAAGGGAACTGTAAAAAAAAGATTTCAATAAATGTTTTCAATCTACAGATGTGGGTTAAGTGGACCAACTTTAAGGGGTGAACTTGGCAGCGGCTGACCACCACCCTCATGTGGCTTATGAGGAACACATTCGGTCATGTCACAAATATCTTGCTCTAAAGCAGGTATTTGCAATCCGCTAGACAGTTTGAATAAATCAAGGTACTTGAGCAGGTAGCTAGCCTGTAATGCATCTATTAAACATATTCGTCTTGGTGTTTTCTGTCATCTAGTTCCATATTTTATAAGATATTATTTTGTAGAGTTATTGGCTAGTCGAAAATAGGGCTTTGCACCATCATTATTAGAGAACACGAACGCTTCTTCCTGCGTTTTTTTTTTTTTTTTTTTTTTTTTTTTTTTTTGGTACAAATCACAAACACCATTTAGTTCCTTTATAAGATATTATTTTGTAGAGTATATTATTATAAACAGAATGTTTCGCTCAAGATACAGGCACTTAAGACACGCTCAGCGACACAATAACGAACAACACATCTAAAAAATTTGTATGGAAATCATTCAGCAAAAGCTTTTCACACAAATTTACTTGGCGAGTTGCTGTCTGCGACAGCACATACGAGGGCTGATCAAAAAATAACCGTTATTTTTTCAAAAAGTGTTTATTTATTCATCGTAACTATATTGTTCCCTTCAAAGTAATCCCCCTCAGATATAATACAGTTATGCCATTGTTTTTTTAATCTTCAACACACTTCTGAAACGCGCTTTTTGGTATCGCCAACAGCTCTTGTTTCGATTTTTCTTTTATCTCCTCAATCGTAGCAAAACACTTTCCTTTCATCGGTGTCTTCTGTTTTGGAAAGACGAAAAAGTCAGCGAGGGCCAAGTACGGTGAATACGGTGGTGGAGGCATGATAACGGTTTTGTTTTTGGCCAAAAGCTCACGCACAAGCATCGATGTGTGAGCTGGTGCGTTATCATGGTGCAAAAAATCGTTGATTGTTTTTCCACAGTTCTGTGCGTTTCTGACGAATTGCTTCGCGCAAATGGCGCATAACTTCAAGATAGTATTCCTTATTGACCGTACGACCTTGTGGGTAGAATTCACGAGGCACCACGCCACTGCAGTGTGAAGAAAGTGACCGAACTTGACGTGCTTTTTTAGGCCTTGGTTCTTCTGGACTCTTCCATGGGGATGATTGGGGTTTGGTCAATGTCAATGTCATAGCCATACACCCATGATTCGTTACCAGTTATGCCGCTTTAGAGAAAATCTGAATGACGATGTTCAACAGCTCCTGAGCGATGTTATACATATATATATATATATATATATATATATATATATATATATATATATATATATATATATATATATATATATATATATATATATATATATATATATATATATATATATATATATATATATATAATGAGTGATTTTTTTGCTATTATCTTTTTGGCAACACTAGTTTTGACAGCTCACGCACGTTTTGTATCTTGTGTCACTGTCAAACATCTTCAGTTTGGTCTATAATTTAATCATGAATCGTCTTACAAACGAACAACGCTTGCAAATTATTGAATTTTATTACCAAAATGCGTGCTCAGTTAAGAAAGTTCATCGCGCGCTTCTTCCATTTTATGGTCAGTTTAATCGACCTACTGAGGCTTCTATTCGGGCTATTGAAAAAAAATTTCGCACCAAATTTATATTGTTGGACATTAAACCACCAACACGCTTACGTAGAGTGGGAACTGAAGAAAATATCGCAGCCGTATCGGCCAGTGTTGGTGATGACCGTGAATTATCGATTCGGCGCCGTTCGCAGCAATTGGGCCTCTGTTACTCCACTACGTGGAAAATTTTGCGGAAGGACTTGGGTGTGAAGCCTTATAAGATACAGCTATTGCAAGAATTGATGCCAAACGACCTACCACAACGCCAAATTTTTGGTGAATGGGCTCTTGAAAAGTTAGATGAAGATCCACTTTTTTATCGAAGAATTGTGTTCAGCGACGAGGCTCATTTCTGGTTGAATGGATACGTGAACAAGCAAAACTGCCGTATTTGGAGTGAAGAGCAGCCAGAAGCATTGCAAGAGCTACCAATGCATCCACAAAAAACAACCGTTTGGTGCGGATTATGGGCCGTATTTCTTCAAAGATGATGCGAATCACAACGTTACTGTGAATGGTGAGCGCTACTTGACTTGCATGACATGTGGTTTCAACAAGACGGTGCCACATGCCACACAGCACGCGAAACAATGGACCAATTGAGAGGCGAGTTCGGTGAACAGTTTATTTCACGCTTGGGACCAGTCAATTGGCCGCCCAGATCGTGCGATTTAACGCCTCTAGACTATTTTTTGTGGGGCTATGTTAAGGCTAATGTCTATAGCGACAAGCCCGCTTCGATTGACGCACTGGAAGCCAACATTGCCAACATTATTCGTAAGATACCGGCCGTAATGTTGGAAAAAGTATGCCAAAATTGGACTAAGCGGATGGACAATTTGAGGCGCAGCCGCGGCCAACATTTGCATGAAATAATCTTCAAACATTAAATTATATCGAGCCGACTATCGATCCAAATAAATATTTCATGCATTTTTCTGAATTTCATGTGTTTTTTTTTTTAATTTCCGATAGTTCTTATAAAATCACCCATTATATATATATATATATATATATATATATATATATATATATATATATATATATATATATATATATATATATATATATATATATATATATATATATATATATATATATATATATATATATATATATATATATATGTATGTATATATATATTTTTTTTTTTTTTTTTTTGTTGCTAACTAAGATTTGTTACATTTTGAGAACCCTTTCGCAAATTTCCTCCACTGTTTCGGTGGGAGTTTTAGTTTGTGTAGAAGAGGCCCTTTGTCTGACACTTATTTCATTGCATTTTTTACGCAAGTTATTCTTATTTTTACTTTTTCTTCTTTTTTTAATTTGCTGTTGTTTAATTTAAATGATAGTGTTTTGAATTCTCGTGTACGTGTGCAAACGCAAGTGTGAACGCACGCTAATGCGTGTCTGTATTTATATACATACATACATATGTATGTTTTGTTGTATGCCTGGTTGCAATATGTATGAGATTATGTGAATAAAGTAGGTGTGTTTTGATTGAAATTAACCAAGTGTCAGAAAAATGTTTATTAATTTATTCTGCTTTTCTTCAGTAGAATTTACGTTTGTTTTTCTTTCTTTCCTTAAGCAATAATGTGGTTGACATTAAATTAAGAAGCACTACAGAAAAAAAACCCTTCAAGCAAAAGCTAATGAACCATGGAAAAGAAACACTTATATTAAAAATAAAAAGCTAATAGTTCATTAATACAAAATGTTTCGTGATTAAAATATGAACTCGCAAAGCAGCAATAATCTTAACATCATACATAAATATCACTCCTTTATTGCAACATAGTCATAACTAAAAAATGTTTTTTTTAGAAAATATATCCTAAAGGAATTTTAATAAAATTTTGGCACAATATAAAAGGTAGTATGTTAACAATTCTGCATTGTTAACTCGAAAAGCTAATTTTTTGAGATATGACTACTCGTATGTTGCAATAAAGGAGCCATATGTATTCAACTAGAAAGTAACCGCGCTCAGTGGAATATTAGCCCAATGCATTTTTTATTATTATTTATTTATTAAGCGAACTTCTTACATACACACATACATATGTATGTACATGAGTATTTGATATTAATATATAATTTTTGTGATGAAAACGGCATCGTTTTTTATATTCATTTTACGTTAGGTTTTGAGCTGCATCCGTTATTATAGCTTGGCCCTCCTGGTAGTTTATACATAGTTATGCAATCAAGTAGAGTCGAAAGGATTCCGTTTTGATAAAACCACATCACCTGTTAGATGTGCCATCACTCATTCCATAGTGCAATTATTATGCTAGCACAATGAGAAGAAAATTCAATCCATCCGTACTTAAATCAATACCGTCAAAAGTACGGTAAGCACGGAATTTCTTAAATCAAGTACGGATTACTTGATTCAAGCACTCAATACTTACTTTTAGATATACTTAATACCGCATCTGTACTTTGAAAAGCCGAAAATGAGATTGATTTGAGAAAACCTAAGATCGAATCAATCTTAAAATGCGATTGATTCAAGAATTTTAGAATTGATTAAACACCGAATCCGTATTATTTACTCTATTTAGCTACTAATATTTAAGGCACATTTAGCCAACCGTATTTCAATTTCGAACGCACATGACACGATTTTAAGTGCTCTATACACTTATAGTTACATTTACGATTTCCACCGTCGGCTAAACAGGCCTTTATACCAATCAAATAATATATACAGCTTGTTTTTGTGTTTCCTAGCTGTATATATGTCGACATTTATTAGAAGTTATCCTAATCATCAGTAAACTCGGAAAACTTTCAAAAATATTTTCAATATATATTCCATTATTTTAAATAAATTAATGAGAATTCAAGAAGAAAAGTGGGCAAATTATATTTCACAAGTAAAACATAAACAGCCTTTTTTCTTAGAGAACTTTTTATCATCTTTAGCTCATCATGGTTGTAAATATACAGTTTCATAGCAAAGTGTTGCTCTTGGCAGTCAATGCTGTGTATTTAAAGACGAGCTTGGAAACCATTCCTTTCTATCCTTGCAACTACCACAAAAATCATAGCCAGGTAATTCAGTGTCCAGTTATTTCTGTTATCAACCCATATACATCCCTTCTGTTATGGGTTATAAACTGCTTAGTTCATTTTTCCTCGAAGATTAGCCACATTAACATGGCCACTCTGCATGTATCCAGATATCACAATCTACTTCTAGCCTTCTGCGGAAAGAGCCTAATGATACCGCTTTTAACCAACCAACAGATTTTTAAAATAGAACAGGTTTTAATTAGCTTATCTCCCCGTTGATTAACAAGATTCTTGTTCATCGCTGCGGCTACTTTTAGAGTAGCCGGACAAACGTTAAACAAGAAGACCATATGCGCAATTGAAGCTCAGTCCTGACAGCTGACAAGAAGGTATATTGAAGTGTAGAAATTTAACATGAAAAGAGGCGACATTTTAGACTATCGAGAAAAATTTAAATGTTTCCACAATTTTCCCGGTCATATACAAGAGTAGCTTAAAGGCCATTAGAGCAAATATTTCCATCTGAAAAACACTTCATTACGTAAATATACAATGCATCCAAGCTCATCACAGAACATTTTAGAATCAACACAGTATGCACTGTGGTGCTGCCGCTAATATAATTTTCATGTGAACATACTTATGTGTTCTATTTTTGACTGGTTGTAGTATAGTCCACTGCTTTAAATGTGTTTAATACATTAGTCTTGTCTTAAATGTTGAAGTAAATATACAAACATACAGTTTCGATATAAGTGAACTGTCAGTTGCTATAGTCTGGCCCAAATTTACGAATGGGTAAAATATCTCATCCCGTTCTCTCAAAATTTATCCGCTCAGCCAATAAAACTTGCATGGTGGAAATTGCGAGGAAGAAAATAGTCGGATGACTCGTAATAAATCTTGCGAACGCGCTGGGAAGTGTTCTTATCTGAAAACGAAAGTAATTTAAATGACATTAATTTCCATACTTGGTGTAAAAATATATCGATTTTATATATCTGTGATGAGGATTGAGGAAGCAATGCGTTACTGCATTGGGAGCTTTACAAAGGTCAAAATGTTAAATGCTTCTTAGGCGTTTAAAGAAATCCCCTTTTTTGACGATGTTGCGAGCAATTACTTTTTAGCTTAAGTTTTTTGAACAAATAATGCATTTAACAAAACATCTTATATGAACATAAACTTTATTATAGTTACCAGATATTTTGACAGATAATTTTTTTTGTTTTTGGTGACACTCACTCATAAAACCCATCAGCAATTTTTGCTATTTACAATATTTTTATTCGCAAATAACCTGCACGTATGTAAAAGTAGTAATTGTCTAGTTCTTTTTTATTTTTTTAAAGGCACCTACAGACGACATGTTTTTGCATCGGTATTTCTAATATGTAATACCTCATGTACTTTTTCATGTCTGTCAGAATTACAATTTTTAGAGACGGTTTGCAAAATTTGCTCACAAACGAACATGTACAATTACGCCTGACATTGTCTATGATCTTTATTATTATAAAAAATATTTATTTAAAATATATTAAAATATGAATGCGTTAAAATTTTCTCCAGCCGACTACTTATACCGTCCAAACTCAACCGCTGCTGAATTGTTCGCAATGCATAAAGTTTTAATGACAGATGTTTAAACATAACAAAATAGAACACACTCTATGTCAGATGATTCTCTTTGTCAGATGACTTTGCTTATGTTTTTTACAGAAACAATGTTTTTGAGGTAACCGACGACATGTAGGCATTTAACATTGAGAAAAATGACATCTACATTGTTAAAAACATATCGTGCGTTATCTACTTAAGTTAAATTTTTTCAAAACATAAACTGTAAAAGAAAAATTGAAAAAAAATTTGAAACAAAAAATTAAATTTGGTGCCTTTATTTTAGAAATGAAGAGTTTTTTCTCCATTTTGGTGCGTTTTAAAATTTCAAAGTTGACAACGCTGCCCTGTAGCTTAAAGCTTTGCAATATAGCGATTCAAACGTACCACTCGGCAAAGCCGGGTATTATGCATTAAATTAATATTTTTTTTCCATAATTAAAATAACAACTTTATGTCTTCAATTACACACCGTTGTTGACTGATCATGTTTCCACAGTTTTTCTTTATTTGCTTTTCACATTATTTGTGTTTTATATTGTTGTGTCTTTAGAAAAAAAAAAATTCAATGTCAAATTAAATAACCATTTTTTAATACTGAATTTTTAGATTATGTTCACTTTCCTTGCTTAAACAAATTTTAATGTTGTTATTAAATAATTCGAAAATTGTGACAATTTTTAGACAGAATTAAAACTGTAGAACAACCAAAGTTGACTTGTGATATGATACTTTAAAATTGTATCGCGTTTGTTACAAAGTGAGAAAAGTTAAAAAAAACTTGAAAAGTTTTTAACATTGTCCCTTTTGAATTACACATACACTTCTACAATAACATGAAATCCATGAGAATAGTAAATTTTTGGAAAACAGTTTCGTTTAGATATCATTTGTTTTCATAAATATGTATTGTAATTGAAACCTCATTTCATAATTTTTAAGGTCAAACAACTTATCCTGATGCCGTTTATAAGCTTTATTTTTCCCTGATCTTGTATCACCTGCCTGATCTTGGCAGTTGTATAATACTATAAGTCACTTATTTTTTATATAAAATATTAGCAACCGTTTCAAAATTACGTTTTGTTGGAGCATGTTGCTGTCTAATGCTTTGCTTTTCAATGGTTCCACTCATAAAATCTATAAATCGTATTATTATTGCGATCAAACAAAACAAAAAAGTGAAATAAACCATCGGCATGCCATGATCTTAAGGACAATCGTCAATATAAAAAAAAACTTCAACAAATATAACCAGAAACTATTTTCTATTTAAATCAAATCTATATTCTATTTAAATCAAATCATGGAAAATAAAGCATATTCGCATACTTTATTGTTCGCATAAAATGCAATTAACCGAAATAAAAAATAAATAAATACGAAATACTTATATACATGTACATATGTATATAAGTATGTATGTATGCATGCACTTTTTTTAGTGATGAGTAAAAAAAAATATACTTAAATATGAAACATTCAAATATAAAAGAAATCGAAAACTGATAAAAACTTAACTTTCGGTTTTCATGTGAAAAATACATTTTTTTTTATTTCTTTTTTGTACAAAATATATGTTTGTATGTATTTCTGTGTTCTTTTTTAAGCACCATTCTCTTTATAGTTAACATCTCTTTCATCATATTTGCAGAGAACTATAAAGCAGTGTTACCAAATGCTAAAATTTATATTCATCCATATTCTGCTTGTAGGCATCAATACCATCGGCAATATTATGGCAACATCAATATTAATCTTGCATTCCCTAACAGTTTTGTATTGATGTTGCCGGTTTATGGATTATGTTAATAAAACCCAACACACATCTCGAATGTATGTGTCAGTTGCTTCGTTTTGTTCACATTTTGATTTAGGACAAAATTTTGTGCAAAATAAGTAAGTTTGTAAAAGAAGCAAAATGAGGAAGTTTTTAAATGTTTTTCCAGCCATATTTAGACTCCAGCAACCAAAAAAACAAAACAGACTTAATAGTGGAAAGAAGACGGTTTTGACAGTAGTCCTACATTTTTAATTCTGGGCATTGATGGGCTCTTTTCCAGCTCCTCTAGTAATTTTTGAAATTGGGCGGGATTCGTAATTTTAATTTTTTCCATTTTATTCCAATCTTTTTAATTTTCTTTATTAATTTTTTTGATGTTTTTGTTTGAACACGACGCTAAAAACTATGACGAGAAAATAACCGGCAATTAAAGACAATATTGCCGCCATTTTCTCTTGTCGTCTTGTATTGCCGTCGACAAGCAGAATATGGGTGATTAATATTTTAAACAATATTTTTGAAAAGGGTTCTTCTGAAGGAAGACGAAATATTGAATAAGAAATAATTTAGGAAGTTTTATATAAAAACTACGTAAGCATTTCAAATGAATTAATATTTATTTATTCAAGTTACATACGTATTATTTTGCATTTTGATTAGGTCTCACCATTCAGTTATGTAATAACCGAAATCAATCAGCGTTGTCAACTTTGATATTAGAAAACGCATCAAAAAGGGGAAAAGCGCACCAAGTTTAGAATTTTTATTTTTTTTAAAACTCATTTTGTGTTACGAAAAGTGCAACTATTGAACTAGTGAAACTAGTTCAATAGTTAAATTTCTTGTTCGTCAAACGTTGCCTGTAGTGTGATTATGTTACTTTTATTAAGACAATCGTATAACGATATTTTTTCAAATTTATTATTATGTAACATTATTTAACGATATTCGGTATCGTACCAAATCAGCTGTTACTTTTACTGCCTATTATGTACCCAAAACAACAGCTGTTTAGCATCGTTAAAATTGCAATTGCAAGAGCATACAACCGTTACTATACGTGATGAAGGACGTTAAAAGTTACAAAGTCACACTACAGTAAATTTAATTAATAAATTGGAATCTATCATATTCCAATGAACTAACTAATCCACGCGCCACCATAAATACGAAATTCACTATTCAATGCTTGCTTTTATTGCGACAATTACAAACTTGGCCTAATCATTGAATATCAAAACATGCAAGAAGTTTTATGAAATTAAGTGTTTATTTTTTTTTTAGAGAATATGTATATTAATATCTTACGTTGTGTAACGTGTTCTTATTGTGCTGTGTAAATTTAAATGTAAAAATTTTGGGCACTTTACATTAAAAAAAAGAGTTGCGGATACAATTTGGTGTCACCGAAATTTAAAAGGCGCACCGAAAAGAGAGGCGCACCGGACTACTGCAGGCGTTATCGAACAGGTACTATCGTAATTTGAAATTACTGAATGCTAGTGTGTAATCGAGTATCAACTGCATCGTTAGCTCTACAGCGATAGAAAATCAGTTTTTCGTTCTTAAAGTGTTAAAAGTTAAAATACATAAGTGCATACATATTTGAAATTAAAGAATTTGTGTTAAAAAATATTAGTAGCAGCAATATAAACAAAGAGCAAAAAGATTCAATGATACAGTATATGGCGCTTTTTCAAAACTTCTAGAAGTGTAGAGTTACTGCTAGTTGTAGCTTGGAAGGTAATGCTGTACGCAGAACTTAGTTCAACAAACAGAAAATAGAACTTCTGTTTTTAAAGCATAAACCGCTTAATGGTTCTTAAATACATAAGTATGTTAATTATTAATTACTCGTATTAATGGAATCGGATGGTGGAATTTACTTATGCAGCAGTAGGCAATGACAATGGATGGAGAATGAAGGAAACAGTGTACTCGATACATCACAAAATTGTGTTCGATAGCATACTCCATCACGTATGAGGTAATTCGGCCCCAGATGTTTATCTGTGAAACGTGTGAAATAAAAACAAATAAAAATATGTACTGTAATAGTTTTTATATAAAAAACCAGAGTTTAATACGTTTTACGTAAATATAAAACGGAAAACGTAAGTAAGAATATGCCGGTGTTAAGAATACAAATTGTGTTTGTACTTAACTTGTTTGTATTAGAACTATTCAACATTGTAGGGTAAATAAAGCTGAATTTATTTGCATATATTCTGGAAGTGCTGGACAATAATATTTCAAAACATAATTTGGAATAACACCAATAATAAAACAACATTGTGTGCCTGCCTGTGGTTCTTTGCAAAAGGTGTAGCCAGAGGATAAGATTTACTCTTCCGTAAGAGAACTGCAAAATTCAGCCGAAACGTTTAGGGGTTTTACAAAATTGCAAGCAATGTACCTGTTACTTTGCATTCTATTGAGCCACATGTCATTTTGCACCTTATTAACAAATCTAGTCCTAAAATAGCTGAATATAAGATTTTACATTTTAATTAAAATAAATAATTCCTTACATGATGAATGCAGTCCGCCAGCAAAAATGATGTGAACAAATCTAAGGGAAAAACAAAAATAATACGAGGAAAATAAATGTTTACGATTAGGTAAATTTTAGCCGAATGTGAATTTTTTAGTGTAATTATTCAAAAATGAATTACACATAGAAAATGTGAATTCATTTTTAGGGGAAAAAGTATTAACGATTGAAATTTTGAAAAATGGGAAATTTTTTCATGGGAATGACTGTTTACGATAGGTGTGAATAAACTAAAACGGGATGAAAAACCATAAATACTTAATGAAATAACTAATGTTTTTGACATATTAGGACGCTGTTGTTTAAAGATACATGTTTTAAAGCACTTCTTAGTAGGGGTGCTAATAGTTCCCAAAGAAAATTTCGGCCTTCGAATAGGGAATATGTTTCAAGTATTGCTAAAACTATTAAAAAACGTTTTAATTAATCGGCCAATGCAATAAGATAGCTATTGTTGCCATTAACCATAATTTGGTTAAATATAAGAACATCATGTACTAACATTATATCATTATATGGTCAGCCATGGCAATAATATCATTGTTAATAATTGCGGTTGCCGCACCGCGGCCAACTATAATGCAATATTATATATTAAATATTATATTGCATTATATTATATATATTTAATATTTTTTTTGTTATTAAAACATATGTATGTAAATTAAACTCGTTTGTATAAAGAAAACCACATAGTCCTTGCACTGTTATTACACAAATTTATTTTTGTACACAAAGTTCCTTAAAATAATTAGTTGTAAATTTTATTGGACATACGCATAAAAATTAAAATGAATTTGAAATGAGTTTGAATTAAAAAATTCCACTGATTTCAAATACAATACATTTTGTAATTTTATGAAAATGACTTTATTTATGGTCATCTTGCAATCCTAAAGGGTATCAGAAACGTCATAGGTCCGACTAACTCATTTACAAGGAAGTTTGGGATCATCTTTCCAAAAAGGGAAGAATGGGCACGAACCCAAGGTTGCTTCGGGATGTTTCATAAAAGTGGCACACGGATGTATCTAAAACGCTCCAAGGAGTTGGTGTGGGAATAGTATATTTTAATATAAATTTTAGTAAAGACACCACAATCTTCCAAGCGCAACTAAGCGCAATAGGAGAAGTGGGTGAAATACTCTCCGCTAGGGAGTGCTGATAAAAATACTCTTTGATAGCCAATCAGTACTGAAGGCCCTGAGCAGTTATGTCTTTACGTCCAGGTTAGTACTGGAATGTCACAAAAAGCTAAACGAACTGGCAAGCCAGAACCAAGTTATTCTGATAGGTGCCACGACATGAGGGGCACTGACATCTACGCCAAAAAAGGAGCAGAGGGGACTTTTATTGGCTTCAATAAGAGTCTCCTTCATGAAGATATGGATGAAGTCCATCGTTGAGCAACATTAGAACGAGACAGCTGGTCTTGAACATTCCAAGAAATTTGTAAACTTTGATACAAAGAGTGCCGAGTGTTATCTAAAACTGAACAGGAAAAGCCTCAGAACACTGACAGGTACACTAACAGGTCATTATACCTGCCTTAAGAACCTGGGCATTTTCAACATAGAAATTTGCAGATTCTGCTGTGAGGAAGAGGAGTCAATGAAGCACTCGATCACCCACTGTGGAGCATTGAGAGACAGCAGATAGAGGCTGCTACAAACACATATGTTAAGTGAATTTATTTAATATCACTCCCAATGAAGGAGCTCGTTATCGTACTCGTTATAGCCTAATATATCAACACTGGTTGCAGTGCAAGTGGCTGATGAGGGCCACATCCCATCCAAATAATAATAATATTGTGTTTGAAGGAATTCCTTGAAGTCTACAAAGAGTTTTTTGTTTGGTTTGTTAGTTTTTACTTCACACGTTGAAACGAGCCCAATAAAGATGGTTCACAGGCCGCACTTTGACTTTAAGAGAACGAAAGTGCTCTTAAACCTTCCCAGATCTCACTTGAGACCACTGTCACCACTGGACAATGCCCGTTTAGGAACCGGCCAGGAGACTGGATTTCCCCTACAACGACTTCTGCAGAAGTTGCCAAGACGAAGACGAGGCGGTCCTACACCTTCAGAATATGCCTGACATTGGAACATCACCGCCTAAGATAAAAAAAATCAAAATGTGTGTGGTGACTAAACTTATGTTCACAGCGATCATATACTCCTTGCGTTAAAGAAAGGAATATTCAATAATGCTACCGTTTTAAAGTTTTTTTTTTTTTTTTGCGCAAATAAAGTATTTAAGTATTCTGTCCATTTGTCAAGTTTTGTTGTTCTGGGTTTTAACTATGTATATGTACACTTAACACATTTTTTGCATTTTATCATGTTTAAAGAAATGTGTGAAAATACATACGTATATGTTTTCTATAATAAAAGTTCTAAGTATTAAAACTTACATATTTTCAAATTATTACCGCATGAACAATCCCTCAACAATTTTCTTTTTGTTTTCAGAATTTGTATTAAAGAATTATTTTTGCCAGTTTTCTCCTCTTTGTTTATTTTTCGCAAACACAACAATTAAAATTATTCATTCATAAAAATATCTTGACATTCAAAAGAGAGAAAAAATAAATATAAGAGCTGATATGATCATTCTCTTAATTTTGTTTTTCTTAAGTGGCTGCTATTGTTATTGCTAGGGTAGCCAGGATATCTTTAAAATTTTTCCCAAATAACTAAAAGAAAAAACAAATCTCAAACTAAAAATGAAGACAAATTAAATATGTAAAAGAGTCCAATCCACCTACATCACATATATGTATATATAATGGGTGATTTTATAAGAGCTATCGGAAATTAAAAAAAAAAAAACACATAAAATTCAGAAAAATGCATGAAATATTTATTTGGATCGATAGTTGGGTCGATATAATTTAATGTTTGAAGATTATTTCATGCAAATGTTGGCCGCGGCTGCGCCTCAAATGGTCCATCCGCTTAGTCCAATGTTGGCTTCCAGTGCGTCAATCGAAGCGGGCTTGTCGCTATAGACATTAGCCTTAACATAGCCCCACAAAAAATAGTCTAGAGGCGTTAAATCGCACGATCTGGGCGGCCAATTGACTGGTCCCAAGCGTGAAATAAACTGTTCACCGAACTCGCCTCTCAATTGGTCCATTCTTTCGCGTGCAGTGTGGCATGTGGCACCGTCTTGTTGAAACCACATGTCATGCAAGTCAAGCTCTTCCATTTTGGGCAAAAAAAAGTTTGTTATCATCGCACGGTAGCGCTCACCATTCACAGTAACGTTGAGATTCGCATCATCTTTGAAGAAATACGGCCCAATGATGCCGCCAGCCCATAATCCGCACCAAACGGTTGTTTTTTGTGGATGCATTGGTAGCTCTTGCAATGCTTCTGGCTGCTCTTCACTCCAAATACGGCAGTTTTGCTTGTTCACGTATCCATTCAACCAGAAATGAGCCTCGTCGCTGAACACAATTCTTCGATAAAAAAATGGATCTTCATCTAACTTTTCAAGAGCCCATTCACCAAAAATTTGGCGTTGTGGTAGGTCGTGTTTGGCTTCAATTCTTGCACCAGCTGTATCTTATAAGGCTTCACACCCAAATCCTTCCGCAAAATATTCCACGTAGTGGAGTAACAGAGGCCCAATTGCTGCGAACGGCGCCGAATCGATAATTCACGGTCATCACCAACACTGGCCGATACGGCTGCGATATTTTCTTCAGTTCGCACTCTACGTAAGCGTGTTGGTGGTTTAATGTCCAACAATGTAAATTTGGTGCGAAATTTTTTTACAATAGCCCGAATAGAAGCCTCAGTAGGTCGATTAAACTGACCATAAAATGGAAGAAGCGCGCGATGAACTTTCTTAACAGAGCACGCATTTTGGTAATAAAATTCAATAATTTGCAAGCGTTGTTCGTTTGTAAGACGATTCATGATTAAATTATAGACCAAACTGAAGATGTTTGACAGTGACACAAGATACAAAACGTGCGTGAGCTGTCAAAACTAGTGTTGCCAAAAAGATAATAGAAAAAAAAATCACTCGCTATATATCTGCCAAATTCTGCTGCAGTGCTCTGCTGATATTTAACTTCCTCGTATGCATTCCTATGTGGTAATGTAATGTCCCGTCAAGTAGAGCGCAACCTCCGTCGGGCCAACATTTTGTAATAATTAACAAACATTGTTTTTGCTTATAACAAAGATTTGAAGATTCCAAATTTCGGGATTAGCAAAACTTGTTGAACTGATAGCCCTGGTTATTTGGATGTTTTGATAAAACGCGCCTTCATTTTCATTCATACGTTGCGACTGAAAGAAGTGAAATGAAAGCGAATGAAGAAAAAGAAACAAACAAATAAAGCAAAAACAATAGCAAAGTCATTTATGGCTATGAAATAAGTATACTTATAATACATATATACATACAAATATCCATATATACTGTATGTATCTACATAGAAATATTCGTACGTACATATACATATTCATACATACACACACACGTCTGTATATCATGCAGGTTTGTTTTCATGCAAGATCGTGTGAGCGAATGTTTATGTGTACAAGTATGATTTTTCTGTGCGATGTCTTTGGGATCTTTGGGGAAGATGAATGAGTAAATTGGATAGATGTATGAGGAGGATGAATGGATGATCGGTCTGAGTGTGAGAGTGTGTTTAAATAGTGGATACCTTTAAGAGTTTGTTGCTTGTGTTGTAGTTTTTGTTTTCTCGCCGTTTATTTTTTTACATCTGATTGTCATTTGATTCATTAATTTTTTGCCTTTGCTGATGTTTTTTTTATTCGCTTAACGTTCTTGGTTGTTGCTGTTGTTTCAAGTTTTGAATTCAGTTTTTTTTTTGCTTTATTTTTTAGTTTTTGCATATACATATGTATGTATATATCTATATTTTTAGCAATAAAATAAATAGGGAGAACATGCAAAGCAAAAAAGTTCGGTTTGACTTTTTTTATAATCGATCACTTTAATTTAGCGTTTTTGCTGTTGTTGCTCTTATTGTATTCCTATAGCGACAATATTACACTTTGTTGTAGGTATATTTTGTGCTTATCTGAAGAGAAATTACAAAAATCTAGAGAAGAGCAGTAGTGATAGGTATCCAGGACTTTTTATGCCCAGGCAGGTAATATAATTTTTAACTTTTTTTATATTATTTTTAAACCGGCTTTTGTATTTTGCTATTTCAAGCTTCTTCTGGTGCTTCTCAATCTAGGGCTACAATTTCATAACGTATTTTTCATACACCTCAATTTTATTTTTGATATAAAAACAGAAACAAAAATCAAGACTAAAAAAATATGTAGGTACATAGTATGAATACATACATATGTATGCACATGTTTTGCAGATACCCAACAAACGAAATCAAACCTTTGATATAAAATGATTTTATAATTTTTTATCAAACATAATTTTCAAACCTTTTTCTTAGTATTTGAATTTAAATTAAGAATCATTTGAATATAAACATTGGATACCATCCTCAATGTTTTGTCAATTTGATTTCAAGTTAAAGGCTTAAAGGCAGCTAGCTTATCGGTTCTATTTTATGAGACTATATGAAAATGCTTACCTGACCGTAATGAAATGCAACTGTAACGTCTCAACCTGTAGGTAAAAAGTAGAATTTCATTACGTGGTTACGTGACAGATGTTGCCAGTGATGGTAGATATTACTATCAATGGAAGGGTGATATAAAAACACTGATTTAGTACTTTTTGTTTATTTGATAATTGAACTGTTTAAACAGTTAAGTTTTTATACACAGGTAATATTTATTAATAAATTTAAGAATTTTGCTCTGAGTTCATGTAAAATATGCTAAATGAATGTACATACATAGGTAGCATAATTTATATACTGTGCACGATTTTTGCAAATGTCACATTGTATTTAACCACAACATTTATTCGCCCGATTTTCAATAATATATTCCACAGGCATAAACTTCCAGCGAAAAAATTAGTTTTCAAAATCGGTTTATAATGCAGAGTTGTGCTACTATAAACGTAAGAAAGCAATATATTATTATATTTGGGTCTGTGAAGATATAAAAATGTAATAAAAAAAAATATTAGTATATTCTAATTATAATGCATTAATAATAATAATACATTATAATACAAATTTTTATCAAAGTTATTACATACTGTATTAATATAAAATAAATTTTAGGTACCATTTAAGCAAGTTTCGTATATTTTGTATATGTGCTGAATATTATAAACTTTCATCACTGCTTTGAACAGCTGTATTGCTTATTGTTTGACTTTTGTAGTATATTTGATAAAAAGTATGGATGACGAAAAATCAATGTCTGTATAACAAATATTCTCCCAGAGAAAAAAAATAATTTGGAACAAGATTTCAAAAACACATGACACGACTTTAGGCATTCTATCCACGCAACTACAGTTACATTTACGTTACGTTTACATTTACGTTACATTTACAATTTCTACGGTCGGCTAAATGGGTCTTAAAACAAATGCGTCAGCACTTATTGAAAAAAATTTCCACTTTTTAAATTCATTTACAAAAAAAATTTTAAGCATTCGGGAAAAGATTAATAAATGTAATATGTGTGTGAAAATAAACATGCCGAGTTAAATATGTTTGACGTAATGTAATGACATTTTAAGTGTGAAAATAATAATAAAAAAATAATAATTTTAACTTAGCGGAAAATACTTAATCCGCGAAAGAATTTGGCCATATATGGGCACATTTTTGGCTGTCACTCAACAGGACCAAAAAATTTAGTTCTTACTTTTATTCTACACCACAGTCTCCACATTTGAAAAACATTTGAGAATTACATATGAAATCAAATTGCGAATAAATGAAATTCTCAGTTTGAACATAATTTCCCCCTTTTTGTTGAGAGTAGCTACTATGTCTTTCAATTTGAATTTCATACAGTATCAAACGTTTTTCGTTTGAGAAAACGTTTGATTTCAAACCTTTCACAATTTGAAATCAAACCTTAGTGTTTGCTGGGTAATGATTGAGCGAGTGTGAGCATGTGTATGTGAATCTGTGGTTGAGATTGAGTGAATGAATGAATGAGCCAGCCGGGCCTATGAGTTTTGCGTGTGTGTATGTGCTGATTGTGCGCATGCTCCCCTTTTATTTACAATTTAAAATTTATATGCAGTTTGTTGTTATTGACCGTGGGCGCTTTAGTGCTTTTGAATCGAAAATGAAATGAAAAAAAAGAAACCTTCAATACTTGTTTTTGTTATTCTTCTTAACCATCTATCTATTCCCTTCTGCTGTCAATAAATAACCCATGGATTGTATTTTGTTATTCGTACCTATATCAGAGCGAAGATTTTTATAGTCACATACATACATATGTATGTGTATACATATATCAAATATTACAGATTTTCAACGGTGTTTACATTATTATTATTATTTTTTATTTATTCTTACTGGTACCTGTATAAATATTATTTTCAACTTCTATATTGAACTGGCCAAACTTTTTTCTACAAATGAAAAAGGAAAAATTAGGAAAATCATAATCCTTTAATCTTGTTGAAGATGTACTAAGTTTACCACTGAACAGTTAAGTTTTTGGACTTTCCTTAGCTACAACTAGGTCATAAATATTAAAAACTATTTTTGAGAGACTTTGTGTTATCCAATGCAAAGTTTTAATATTCCCACTTATATGTAGTGGTTGGCGAAATTTAAAAACGCTTACTAGAGTTTTAAAATGGCCTAATAAATATTGATCTCTTTAATCTATTACAAAATTGTCGTAAATATTTTTAAAGTTCGTCAACCACGAAAGGGCAATATTTAAATGCAATCCAGCTCTTCGCGGGAAAAATTGTAGTAAGAAAACTATAAACCATGATACAAGATAACCGCTTTGCTGCAACAATACAATTAAAAAATATATAACAACAGGTACAGTAAACCGTCAGTTTTAATTGTATACTCGTATAAGATTTATTTATTTATTTAATCAAAAGCAACTTGCCTAAAGAAATAATTTGGCTATAATCCATAATATATGAAATAACATGAAGTTAATTACAAAAATATAAGTGTAAAATATATTTAAATATATAAACAAAAAATAAAATCGACAAAATTAGCATAATTTATTAAATTATAACAAATTCTTTTACAAATTGTTGCATAATTTGTTTTAAATTAAAAAAAAAATTTTAAATCAAAGAGCGGTCATGATCATGTTTGTAGTAAGATATACATATATTTTTTCCATTGTTCAAATGCTGAATCATCTGCGTGTAGATCAAGCGTTCGAAAGCCTTAGATAAATATGGAGGTAGAGCTATAGGCCTATACGTTTTGGTTTTTGTACATTTGTACATCGGGCTTTTGTTCAAGTTTTTTCTTTCTTAAGTTTTTCTTAAGAAAGATTTTTTTTACAATATAAAGTTGCTGTGATTAATAATTTTTGTTTGAAAAAAAAATAATAATCAGACCTTTAGCTGGGGGACAACCATTCGGATTTGAACTCGGGTCATGACGTATCACGAGCGGCTGCCTTAACCACTCAACCACCGAGCCATTGAATTATTCTCTGTCTATATTCATCTCATATTGAACCACATATGCATTTTTGCGATGCACAAAAACCAAAAATCTAATTTGAAATTTATAAAGTTAATTTTTTACAATACAAATTTGTATTGTAAAAAAATCCTTTTTAAGGAATAACTTAAGAAAGGAAAAACTTGACATATGTACACACCAAAAATCTAATTTAAAAATTATAAAAAAGTTAAACAAAAATTCAATAAACTAAATTTATTTATTTTTGATGTCTGCGTTAATTGCCTTAAAACCAATTTTGCTTTATCAGCGGGTTGCTTCAATAAAAAAAAAATACATATTTTTATATGTTTCCATCTCAAACTTCTAATAAAACTTCTTAACACTTTAAGCAATAATCTATTTTAGCTAATACAAACATTTGCTCTTAATTTTATATCAACCCCGTTTTGCCAGTTTCAAAGCGGCATCATTCATTCATTCTTTCCATTCATGAATCACGATAGTTGTTGACTTGAGTTGGCTTTTTGTTGCTGTGTATTTATTTTCAATCGTAGGCCCTGCAATTTGAAGCATTTTAAGCAAATTGTCTTAAGAACTGGTTACAATAAATTTGCGATGCTTTGCTTTCCATCATTAAAGCTGCGACAACAGGCAGCCGAACGAAAACAACAAAACACACACGCATTTGCTGTTGCCGTTGCTGTTGCACAGTAAATCTCTTCTAAACTTCTTTCTATTCACAGCCAGTTGTCTTGAATTCTGATTTTTTTTTTCTTGAACTGCTCGCCCATGTTCCGTGGTTTTCTTGCGTCTTAAAGAGTCTACAGATTTGTTTACCAGTTAATCAGGTCCATTATTTATCATTATTATTTTATATCGCGTATTCTAATAAATGAACACGTTCGCACACACATGCGATACGAGGCGATGCGTGCACACATTTGCATTTCCATCGCCGAATATTCGTGCTACAATTGTTTTCATTAAATCGTTGTTGTCCAGTGTCGTGTCTATTAATGAATGTGCCGAGTGGACTGACTGGGACGATGGTGGCCAAAGCACCAAGAGTTTTGCAGCATCCGCACCAGTTGGAAGTTCATGTGTATAGTGTAGTTTTAATTTCATGTAAGTGGTTGTTTATTACTAAAATAACCCAGCAAACAATTACTTCCATCATGTCCCTAGACGAATTAAGTTTTCTCAAGTTTTTGTTTTCGTTGGGTGATCGCATTGACTTTTGCAGTGGTTTTGTGGTTTTTATTTCGAATGGCTGAGTGTTTGATTTTTCTGCCCCGTTCATTGTTGTTGTTGTTCGTTGGAAATTGCTGTGTTAACATTTTTTTGTTGTATTAATTTTTCTTCACATTCAATTTCATTCATAAAATTGCCTTTTTAGTTTTTTTGTTTGTAAATAATTTTATTGCTTTTTTTCGTTTTGTTTTATATTTACGTTACTGGTTTTCATTCATAATTTTGTTTGCAAGTGTTTATTTTTTTTTTTATAAATGCGAATGTCTACAGTTGCAAATTTTTTTTACATAAAAAACAGAATTAATTCATAAATTGTGCTAAAGAAAAAAGAACACATACACACACTCAGAGCAAAATTTAAAGTTCTTACAACATAAAATTGTTGTTTTATTCAAACGTTTTAAAAAAATTAAAGTCTTTTGTAGTAAAAATAATATTTTACAACTAGTTGCTTTATTAATTATGCCCACTTGTTGAAATACCAGACATTCACACATACACACTCTTACATACACATACACACACACACACACTGTTGAAAATTAAGCTTTTTATTGATTAAGCAATTGGTTTCGAACATGCGTTATTTTAATTTAATATAATTTTAGCAACTATTGGCATTCATCTTACGGTTATTAGCAGGGTTGCCAAGCGTAGGGGCTTTACCCTATTTGTACAGATTTATTTGTTTATTTCCAGATGTAGGGAAAAATGGACAGATTTTGTATGATTAGGATTTTTAGAATTATTACGAATGGTTAACATATTGGTATGATTTTTCCAACTAAATTGGATGTCGATACATTTTGATCAAACTTATATACATACACACAACGTTAAAAATCGTTAACCCTCCATTTAGACACGCGAGTAATCTCATGCGAGTGCTGAATATATATTATCAACGAACATTTCATCGAAAAACTCGAATCTCTTGCAATTTTCATTTCTGTCTACACATGCGAGTGGAAGTTCATTTTAAATTTGTCGTCAGTACGTGAATTTCAAACAATTTGTTTCCTTCACATATTTTGTTTCTTTGTCTGTCTTTATAAACTGGAGTTGCCGTATTCTTTATTTGAGAATATTTTTGGAAAATAGTTGGCATTAATTTTTATTATCATTATATTATTGATATTAACGCTTTATAATTTAAACATTTCCATCTGTAATTATATTTTAATAAACTAAGATACAATTTAGCAAACAAACTAGCTAAAACTTAAGTTTTAATTTTATAACGATCCAGTTGATTTGCTTAAAATTATTTACATGGTAACACTGTTTGTTTGACATTTGATTGCATGGAAAAACCAAAATATCATTCGCAAGCAAATTTAGCTGCGAGTAGACCTGCGAGTGCGAAAAATGTGAATGTGGTAGTAAAAAAATGTGAATGTATTGAGTTTTTCGAACTCTTACTCGCATATCTAAATACTGGGTAAAATAACTTAGTATATTCCAATTACGCAAAAATAATTAAGACTACAGAAAGGGAGTTATCTATAAGTCCCAACGTAAACCGTGAAGTTTAAAATTCCATATGAATTCTAACACCTCATTTGCAAGTTTATTATTAATTTTATTTATTTAATTATAGATTTTAGACATAAACCCCCTAACCACTTGAAAAACTTTAATCATAAGGATCTTGTAACATTAAATTATTAAATATCCTTTGAACACGTCCATTAATGCAACAGAAAGTATTGCGAAAACAGTTTAAATAAGTTACTACGCATTACTTTTGGCACAAATAAAAATTATAATGTGTGCTACTATTTTGCTTTACTCTAACTAACACACTCAACTTATCAACATAGGAAATATATTTATGTTTTCGCCTACAAGAATACTTTTTTCCGACAAGAAACAATTCAAAATTTAATATTAGTCACTATCAAACATGTTGCATACTGATAAAACTGGTTCCTGTTGTTGTTCTCTCTATCTCCTGTAAAGTTGCAATTATGCTAATGTTGTGATATTCTTACTTATTCAACCATAAACCCATGTATTAGTTTCAGTTAGAATGTATGCATACTCGTAGTTATATAAAACATATTAAATTATTCGTATAAATATCGTAGTCTTTTTACACTAATTTAAATAATATACTATTTAGTATATTAGAAAGCCGTTTCTGTTTGGATTTACAATAAATCGTAAAATCGTGTTAAAATAATTTATTTGTGCAATATTTAAATGAAAAATTGCGTGGGGAAAAATATAGGGAACTATTTTTTTATTGTAGGGGGAAAAAGCGATTAATATTCATTATGGTAGGGATTTCACAAAAAAAAAAAACTCCTGGCAACACTGGTTATTAGAGTGTTTTTTAAGTCTAAGGTGAGACACAGCGATTTTAATTGCCGAACTTTTTAGCAATTTTCTTTTGGAATTGCTTTCTTGTCTACACACAAAAACTTTTTCGGCAATTCTTAAGCAAAATTTGTTTCATGCAATCTACATTGTATATGCACATACACACATGAGAGAAAAGTAAGGAATTGCTGAGAATTGCCGAGCACCGGCCCAACTAAAGTTGCTGTGTGTGACCAGGCACTAAGTTTAATAAATCTTTATTTAAAAATTTGTTTAACCCATATTGACCCGCTGTTCGATTTTTCGAACAGTAAATTTCAAACGTTTTTGAAAAACTGTTTTTCACTTCGGGCGAGTTTACGAAATTATTTCTAGCGCTTTTTTTTAATTGCTATTTGTCAATCGTCAGTTGTGTGAATCAATCAGTGTGAATTCGCCTTTTACACAAACAAAATACCTGTTGTTTTTTTATTGTTGTATAGTTGTACAGAAGTGGTAACCTTGTTTTTTGTATCATGGTATGTACTTAATTGAAGTTTAAAAAATGTGATTTCTTATTGAAGTGGCAAGCAATACTTGCCTGAAATCATATTTATAGCCTGTTCGACGATATGGAATGAAAATGTATGCGAAAGAAAGCTAGGCACTCACATTCGAATCAATCTGGGTTTGTCTATGCCACTATTATTCGTTCGCATGAACTTATGTATTTTAATTGAGTTTTGACACATCGTTCGCATAGAATAAAATTACAAAAAACCCAAATCATTTTTCTTTCGCCTACAGTGCGAATGAAATAATCCTTTCGACATCGGCGAACTAGCTGTTAAATTTTATGTCAATTTAACAAATATTTCGAAGTTCTATAAATCCGACTGAGTAAAACGATTGATATTTTAATTATTCATAACGAAATTCTGTGGCAAACATTTCGATTTGATTAACATTATTTTACGTTGTCGTTTTAAGTTTGTCTGTTATACTTTCTGACAATGTTTAAACGTTTCGTAATTTAAATATTGTCGCCTTACTTTTCCAAATTTTTATCAATTCCAATGTTTTTAAGCTGCTGCAAAAAGCGTTTAAGCGGAAATAAATAAATTGATCTTTTCCCGTAAATAACATAAAACTAAAACAAAATATTTTTTTTTTTTTAGCTTTTATTTATTTATTGAATCTTTACAATGTGAACTAACAATAAGTATTCAAATCTTAATACTAAATATAATAAATTAACTAAGTCCAGCCAATGTTAGACAAAAAGTTTTATTTTGCTCCAATTATATCGGTAGAATCACCTACTTAACGCTCTGATGGTGGCAACGGTATCCCTTCTTCTCAACCGAGTGTGACCACTAAAACTAAGTATGTTTCGTGCGAGAGGGTTTGGGTGAAGTTCCAACTTGCTGACATACCTTGTCGCATGTTCTGAAAACTCATCTTTTACCAGTGGAACACACAGATCCTTGTGAATTCGGGAGTTTTTTACGTACCATGGTGCTGCGGTAATTGTTCGAAGAATTTTGTTTTGTCGCCTTTGAATTTTTTCAATGTTTGACGCTGAGGCGGTGCCCCATAATTGAATTCCGTAGCGCCATATAGGCTTTAGTATTGCGTTGTATAACAAAAGTTTGCAATCTAATTTCAATGTAGAATTTCTGCCCATAAGCCAATTTAATTGCGCTGCATTTAATTTCAACTGAATGACTTTCGTGTCAATGTGAGACTTCCACGTTAACCTACGGTCGAGATGAATACCAAGGTACTTGACTTCACTTTGCTGCGGAATAGGTAAATTGTTAATTTGGATAGCTGAACATGTTTGTCTACGCAGTGTGAATGTAACGTGAGTACACTTTTGTTCATTAACTTTAATTTTCCAAAGTTTTAACCACATCTCTAATATTGAAATATACTCCTGCAAATTTCGCGAAGCTACTTGATGGTTTTCATGTACGCTGCAGAATGCTGTGTCATCTGCAAAAGTTGAAGTGTGAATACCAGATCTGGTTGGCATGTCAGAAGTGTAAATTAAATATAAAGTGGGTCCCAGAATGCTTGGGGAAACCTTGGGGAACTCCTGCCTCGATTGGCTAAGTTGGGCTTATAAAGTCGCCTTCTTTGATAACAAACTTCCGGCCGCATAAATAGCTTTCCAGAAGCTTATGAGTGTTTGCCGGCAAGTTCAACTTTATTTTGTGCATTAATCCCTCGTGCCACACTTTATCAAAAGCTTGGGAAACATCAATGAATAGAGCTGAGCAATACTTTTTATCCTCAAAAGTCTTTCTTATAACATTAACTAGTCTATGCGTTTATTCAATGGTGCTGTGTTTAGCCCGAAAACCAAATTGATGATCAGGGATGCATCCTACATCATTCAGTATTGGAGTCAACTTCGCCATTAACAATTTTTCGAAAAGTTTTGAAATTGTTGGCAGTAGACTTATTGGTCTATATGACTCTACTTTAGTGGGATTCTTCCTTGGCTTGGGTATCATAGTAACCATAGACACCTTCCACTCTGCAGGATAGTATTCTAGGCGCAAAACAGCGTTAAAAATAAAAAGAAGAATTCTTCTAGCAACACGAGGTAATTGTACAAGCATTTTGCCAGTAATTTTATCAAACCTGGAGCTTTTTTTGAGTTTATTTATAACGTTTTCGACATCTTGAAAACTAAGTCTCAAAGGTACAGGCGGTCTAACAGCATATGACGGAAATTCAGCAACATCATCCATTTTATCATTTGCAATAAAAACGTTTTTCAAATGATTAACATACACCATCCCTTTTTCAGAATCGCTTCTTGCCCAATCGCCAGCTGAAGTTCGCAAAGGTGGCTTACCTATTACGGGTCTTTTCAGACCTTTTGTCGCTTTCCATAAAGAATAGTCGGTTTGCGGGCTACCATCAAGACCTTCTAGATAATTTTTAAGGGAAGCCATTCTTTGGATTTCAAGCAGATTTTTTAATTGAGTTATGCACTCCCGTAGCCTGCTTTTAAGCTGGGGAGACCTTCGAAGTTGCCACTCTCTTCTAACTCTTCTTTTTTCTGACAGAAGTTGCTCTATTTCAGACGAATATGTTCTATTGCTCACATTTCTAGATCTTGTATGGCTAGTGGTAGCATGTTGTTCGGCCAGTTTAAGGTCTTCAGAAAAATCTTTAATGGATATATCAACATCCTCAGGGGTTCTCAAGGCAATATTTTCTGTACAATGAGTACTCAAATATTTCTTATATTTTAGCCAATTAACTCTAGTGATGGCGAACGTCAAGTCACTAAACGGGGAGCCAACCTCCTGGGGGAACGAAACAGATATTATAGTGGGTGAGTGGTCCGATGACAAGTCTAATGAAGACTCTACTTGCATCCCTTCTAAAGGAAAATTTTTTGCAACTCCAAAATCTATAACATCTGGGATTTTTCGTCGGTCTGAGGGCCAATAAGTGGGATGTCCGCTTGAAATCACATCTAAACCCAGTTTGGAAACTGTTTCGAAAAGCACACGGCCTTTCGGAGAAATTAAGCGTGATCCCCAAAAAGTGTGCTTGGCGTTATAGTCACCAGCCGCTAAAAATCGAGGCCCAAGTGTGTTGAAAAAATGTGAATACTGATTTTCTGTTATTGAAAATCGGGGCGGTGAGTAAATTGATGCTATAACTATTTTTCCATTAAGACGCTCAATGCATATATTTGTTGCTTGGAGATACTCCTCACGTGTCTCATGTAGAAAATAGTGCTTAACTCTATTTTTTATTAGAATTGCTGAGCCTCCACAAGACCTTCCACGGGGATCTTTAGTGTCGTACAGTGTGTAGCCATTAATTTTGAAATAACTGTTGCTTGTCAAGTGAGTTTCAGCAATCAGCATTATGTCGATTTGTTTTTCCATAAGGAAGTGCTCAAGTTCATTTTTGTATTGGCGGATGCCGTTTGCGTTCCAGAAACATATTTTTAACCAATTCATTTTGTTAAGATTGCCTGCAAAATAGTGGATTGCATTTTCAGCATTTCCTGCATCATGTTCGTCATAGAAACCGTAAATGTGTATATGGATTGAACAAGAGTCTGCAAAGTTGCCTCAAGACGGTTAAAATTTTGATCGGAATTTTGGGACTTGGTCTCCTGATTCAAGTTTTGTGTATCGGTTTTGACCACATTGGCATATGAAACTTGTTTGGGGGTTTGCATGATTATGTTGCTTGTTGACTGGCCTACCTGGGGAAAATTGTTTGCAGAAATGATGTTTGACTGCTGGGGTTGCTTAAAGGTAATTGATGACTTATTTGTCATTGACTGCTTAAAGTGCATATAGACAGGGCAGCCCCTGTAATTTGCAGTATGGTTGCCTCCACAGTTACTGTATTTTTTAGCACTTGAATCAGTTTTTGGCTTCTTGCACTGTGATGTGCCGTGCAGTTCACCACACACAACGCAAACTGCGGGCAACTTACAATAGGCCTTAGTATGACCGAATTCCTGGCAGTTTAGGCATTGAATGGGCCCTAAACGCTTGTGCGGCTCCTCAACGGTAACCCTGCGATGAAGAAGAAATTTGAGGTTATAAATTGGGTGAGTATCATTCTTTTTGAGAATAACATCCCCTGGTTCCAGTTCAACCCTAAACATAGGTTGAGGCATCTTTTCACGGTTCCGCATATTTACCACATTTTTTATTTTAAAGCCTTTATCTAGCAGTGCAGTCTTAACCTCATCCGTGTCTACATAAGAGTCAATACCTTTTATAACAACCTGGAGGCCTTTAGCACTTTTAAGTTGATAAGTATAAAAAGATTTTTTCTCTTTTTCCAGAGCGGCAGAGAGTTTTCGGTAATCATTTTCGCAGTTGACTTGAATTTTTGTTTCACTTATTTGTCCGTGCTACACTGATGTTACGTTAAAGGTGTCTTTACCAATTGCCGTAATAAGTGCTTTTACCAGCTCATTAGATGTAGGTTCTCTCAAGTATATTGGTGGCGGTTTAAATGTTCTTTTTGATGAAGTTGGCTCGTCAGTCTGAAGGATAGCAAACCTATTACTATCCGTAGCCGTAGTCCTATAATCATCTTTGGAAATTTTCGGATTTGATGATATTTGAGCGGATTTGGGGCTTCGCTTACGTTTAACCACGATTACATACCTGTCCATGCCTACTTGTGTTTTCGGCTTATCTGCAATTACTGAACTGGTGGATGGTTGGTCTTCTGTTGTAACAGCAATGTTTGGCGAACACGAACGCGTGCGTTTTTTATCTCTTAGAGACAGGAGATTATTCAATGACTTTTTTAAAGATTCTTCCTCAGAAATCCAGAGGTTTTTTCTAGTGGAGCTAAGCTCCCTCTCAGAATTGCATCTACTAGGTACACTCTTGCAATTTTGTTTTTTTTTATTTATATTTTTTACTTTAAAAGTATATAAAAATAATTGTCACAAAGTTTTTCTTTTTTATAAATTCACTCTTCCACTTATTGCGGTTTTCTACTTATACCGTTGCTTTTTTTTTTTTATAGCACTCCGATTAAAAACAAATACGTCCGTTCACTATCAAAACTAGACTCTGACCATGAAAACAAAATATAAGAAAAAAATTAAGCCAATATGAAAAGTTAACGCTTATACAGGGTGTCCAGGAACTGTACGTCAAGCGGAAACCGGGTGACAGTCATGAGACCGGGTGTAACCGTCATGAGAAAAAAGTCTATATCATGCAATTCTAAAATAAAGGACATTTAAGAAAAACCTAGAAATTTAGTCAAACGTTAACAATTTTTTGGTTTTTGTTCATTTAAACTTTGAAACCGCAAACTTAAATAACATTTCTAGAACCACGGTCAAAAATAATGACAAAATTCCCTCAGGTTTTCTAGAATTAAAACTATTGGCCATGTCACAGAATTCACCTCCGTTCGGAAATAGAATTTAACCGGCTTTTTAATTCTCCAAAAAACGAAAATTTAAAACTTTTTCGGAATGAAATCAATTCTATAAGATAATACTAGTTTCATTCTTGCAATTAGAAATGATTTTATTCCGAACATTTTTTTAGTTTTTCGCTTTTTGAAGAAGTAAAAAGATAATTAAATTCTGTTTCCGAACGGAATTAAGGTCTGTGACATGGCTGTATTTGTTAAACGTTAAAAATTAATTTATATTTTCTAAATTCATTTCACTCAATTCTTGAAACTTTATATATAAATTCTTTTTTGTTTAATTTTATTAAGTTATTTTTTACCGCTTGACTCACGATGTCGTTTCGTAAATGTTCGTCATAATTTTTAAGGTAAAAAATCCTATTTAGATGTCGTTTATAAACTTTATTTTCCCCTTTCCTTTTCTACCTCCTATATATCTGTTAGTTGAATAATAGTAGACTATAAGTCACTTATTTTTAATATAAAACATTAGCGAACGTTAACGAAATGATGAAACTATGTTTAAGGTACAAAAGGATCTAGCTAATGTAGCAATTCAAATACCACAAAATTTGATTTAGTTCTGCCAGAAATCAGTTTTTAATTATACTGGTGAAAATCATGCTGATTGAATTGTATTGGTTTAAAACCAATACAACGGGACCAAATTGGACCCAAGTGGGCTGACTTTTCAATTGCTGGTAAGCTGTTAAACTTATTTTGCTTCTACTGTAAAATTTCAAAAAATGTTAGATAGGGCCGTTTGCCTTTTAGCTGACAATATTTAAATAACGTCTTGAGCTGAATTAAACATTTTTAAATGTGTGTGCGTGCTTGTTTTTTAGCAGACGTTTTACTGTTCCAGTGGCAGTTCATGGATAGCGAAGCTAATCGTTCGTTTGCACAATTACATTTAAAATTATAACGATAAAATATTGAATGTAGTTCTTGTTTTAAATGTAATTGGGCGAACGAACGAACAGCTTCGTGATCCGTGAACTGGCACTTAAATTTGCTTCGCCGTAGTTTTTTCACACAAGTTAGTAAAATTTCCTTTATCCAATGAAGTATCCAGAGGTTTGTGTATGTGGATAAAAAATTGCAGAGTTTGTGTCTAAGCTGAGAAGAGGTTGGCTCATTTGGAATTTGTGAAACATTCTATTACAATGGTTTGTGGCGGTGCTACATATTTAGTACGCAAAAAACGGCTGCCTGTCGTTAGGCTGAATAATAATTGTGGTCTTATATCTCTATATTTTTTTGTTTACACATGTAGTTATGTGTATATAAGTTATTTTCTGCAACTTATATATCGTCTCTTTCTATTATTGACTCTTTCAATCTGAGATTAAGCTAGTTGGAAAAAAGTGTCTACTGCTTTATGCTCACATATTTGCTCTACTGCTGTATTAACTATTGTAATAGAATTACTTAAACATAAATTTCTAAAACATACTTTGGGGATATATTAAATGACTGCAGTGCAATATGAAATCATTTACATCTCACCTCATTCCGTATGATAGTTGTATGTTTGACGTATAGTTTATTATACCACTCAATCAGCGTTGTCAACTTTGAAATTTCAAAACGCACCAAAATAGGAAAAAAACGTGTTATTTCAACAAAAACGCACCGAAATTTGAACTTTTCTTTTCGTTTTTAAAAACCCATTTTGTATTATAAAAAATAATATTTTTATATTAAAAACACGATAATGAAACAACTTTTTCGTTCAATAGCTAGAATTCGTGTTTGTCAAACTTGGCATCTAGTGCGATTCTGTTGATATTATTAAGACAATGTTATCTTTACAATAATTATAACGATTATTTTATCAATTTAATATACAGCAATATTATTTAATTATATTCGCTGTCGATCGAAATCAGATGTTTTACTGCCTATTATCTGGAACACAAATATACAATTGCCGCTGGAGATAAAATTTGTCAAAGAAATTTACGATTATCGGATCATTGAAGGTTACAGAATCGCACAACAAACCAATTAAACTCTATTAATACAAATTTTATCAGCGTTGGTGTCTTTAAAAGAATTTTTTGATAAATACGAAAATTTGGCATAATTATAACAAATAAATGAAGTTTACCATAATCAATATTTAATGCGAACGTTTGGCAAAAAATTATAAATTGATTAATAATTAAGTAATTTGTCAATTACTACATTAACAGTAACGAATTCACGCGCCATCGTAAATACGAGCGTCCACATCTGTGTTTGCATTTATTGCAATATTTGACAAACCAGGCTTGATCGTTTAATATCAAAACACGCTCTAAAAGCAACAAATTTTATAAAACTAAATGTTTCTTATTCTTTCGAGAATATGTATAATACACCAAAATTATCTTACGTTATGCATATAATAAGGTGCGTTCGTCACTTTATAACTCCGTGTTCTGGTTGTGTTCTGCAAAATGAAACGTACAAATTTTGGGCACTTGAGTAAACTTTTTTCTTATATTAAAGCAATAAGTTGAGTTGAATTTGCTTTGATGCCACCGAAATTTGAAAAGCGCACCGAAAATGTAAATAAAGCGCACCACGCACCGACTAAAGAATTTTCCGCACAAATGATTTAAAAAAGCACCAAAAACGGTGCGATACGCACCGAGTTGACAACGCTGCACTCAATGTTGTCAACTTTAAAATTTCAAAATTCACCAAAATGGGAGAAAAACGCGTTATTTCGAAAAAAGGTCACCGAAAAATTTCTTTGTTGTTGTTGTTTACAAATTCGTTAAAAAAAAAATACTTGCAATAGAGGCTGAAAATTAATAAAAGCTTAGAATTTGTCCTTTTACTTAATGTGCTCTTTACAGAACACGCGACGAACGGCTGATTGTTTTTCATAGAAATTTTTTGGGCAAGTCGCTCGACTTGTATAAAAGTATATTTTTATAATATTATATAATTTCTTGAGCCTAAGGTCTCCTCTTATTTTCTGGACGAGTTGTTTGTTTGTGATCTCATGTACTCAATTTTGCTGCATTTAAAAACTACTTTGGCCACAAATTCTCCACGATTAGGTAGACATTCCAAAGAAAGTTATTCGTAAATTGACAGAGTGTCCAAAAACGTATAGAAAATATTTTATGCAACAAAGGATATTGGACTAAATACTAAAAATACTACCATGTTTTCAAATGCAGCAAAATTGACTACATGCAAGTTGTTTCGTGTAAGTTTATTTTTTTTTCTAAGACTTTTTTTTTGTTATTGGTACACCTATACAACAAGACTTAGAGTCTTACAGTCTAATTTATAAAAATATCTTAATTTAAAGATATTCCTTACATTAATTATTCAACGGTTTTCACCTTATTAACCATTAATAAAAAGGCTTATTTATAAATACTTGGTAATATTAAATTAACTATTAAATACTCTTGTGGCTATATGATGGCAATACGAATTTTGTACTTTTTTTAGTCAATTTGTTTTGGAAAAATATAATATTGTGTTTTTTTATTTGAAAATAGAATGTACAAAATTATCGAAAATTTATTTTTTATTTTTGAAAGGGTTTATGAACAGGCTGAACACATAAAAAATTCAGGATATGCAGCAAAAATGTGAATAAATATTTGAAATTCTTTATTTTTCCAAAAGAACTTTTTATGTGAAAAACAGAATTCGTAAAAGTTTAAAATTTCTGCAGTCGTTAACAACTCTGAAAGATAATTTAAAAATTTGCTTAATTTAAAATTCAACTTGAAACAAAGTAGGAATACGATGAGACCAATTAGAAATGAAAGTTGGCATTACAAAATCTTCAAGAACTTTTCTTTTTAGTTCAGTGAGCGATTTTTTTATACACATTTGAAGTTGGCGATTTTAGAACGTTGTCTAACAAGGAAGAATCATTATAAAATTGGTCAAATAAGGCTTATTTATTTTTATTATCCTAGAAAGTTGTAATATGTGCTATTTTTTGAGTCGATGAAGTAATTTTTGAGTTTTATTGTTACCTAAAACTAACACTACACGGCGCTGTCATACCCGAGGTGCTATTTCTTATATATTTTCATAGAAAAAATTGTGTATTTACTGTTTCAGACATAATATTTGAACCCTTAAAGAATTTCTACAAAAAACAAGGCAATAAAATTGAGTAACACACAAATTGAAATGCAGAAAGAAACTTGACGTTTAGCTGAGGTTCATATTTAACATCGGCCCTTAAAATTTAGCTACTCGAAAGAAATAGCACCATTTCTATGACAGCGCGATGTATAAAACGATAGCTCACTTTGGAGCGAATAGATCGATTCTCGCGCTATAAATTTTGCGGCGCCTTTTGAGTAATGATATATCTACACAATTTTTGCTGGAAATGCAATTACATGTATATATGTATGTATATATTTGTTACACTTACCGATAGTATCAATTGAATTTATAAAGTTCGTTTTATTTTATTTTCATCGCAAAAATTCTCAAAATTTTTCTATAATTATAAATTTCAACTTATTAAAGATTTAGAGAAGGGTAGAGGCTACAATAAATTTTTGGAAATTATTAATTGTTAATAACAGATAAATAGTGATATTAAAAGTGTTTATAAATAATGTTTTTTCGATTTCTTCTTATTAACTCTTAGTAAAGCAGTCAAAAATTTGTATGGATTTTACAAATCATTACAATTTAAATTTGGTTATAGATATAATTACAAAGGATTTAAATAACAATTTAATATATAAATCTAAACAAAAAGACAGTTAATAAAAAAAAGAAAGATACAAAAATTCAAAATAATTTTACAACAACAAGTTTTTAACTTCTATTATAGAAATTGAATAGACATTTCCTAAACTGCTTTGTATTGCTAATGGTTTATAAGGCTGCTGGTATTGAGTTCCATAGTCGTATAGTGTGAATAAAAAATTGCCATTCAGATATCAATTTTTTAAATCGTATCTGGACCAGGTTTTTGTTACTCGTTGATTGCGTAAAAATAAGACGTTTAAACAGTAGAATACGACGAATACTTAACAGGTCACAAAAACGCACACCATAAAGTCCAGTCTCATAAGATGTGATATGAGAAAAACGACACAAATTGGAAACATATCTAAGAACAGCATTATATGCAGAAGTTAATTTTCTGGTGCTTTTGTGATCGCTGCTCGCAAAAACTTCGCTACCGTACATTAATATCGGTATAAGATGGGTCTTAACCAAAGTCATCCGTGTTGCATGTTGAGTTGTCCATAATGAACGAAGCATCGCAAATACTTTCCCTGTAGCAATGTTTACATGATCAGACCATGTTAGCCAAGAATTTATTATAATGCCTAGGTTTATCGTCTTCCTAACAATTTAAATTTTTTCAGAATTTAATATTATATTGGGTTCAGCAGTTTTATGTGTGGTGTTTCTGGCAATCACAAGGCACTTTGATTTAACTGGACTTGAGCATAAGCCATTTGCTGCTACCCAAGCCTTAATTCTCGATAAATCCGTATTAAATTATAAAACGCTCTAGTCAATCTTCCCTGGTTCACTACAAATATAAATTTGGATATCATTTGGCGTACATATGAATGTTACAGTGCACTAATTGGCTTGGTAAGTCATTTATATAAATTGTAAACAATAGAGGCCCTAAAATGGCCCTTGAGAAACGCCTTTGGTTACTGGCAGCGACATGGATAATTTGTTACTTGAGCAGACATACTGATACCGATTATTTAGATATGACGAGACAAGATCAGTTGTAGAGGAGGTGAAATTAAACAGCTTTAATAATTTAACACGCAGCATACTGTGATTGACCATATCGAATGCTTTGGAATGATCCAAAAGTACTAGCAATGCAATATTTCCACTATTAATGTAGCCGCGAATTTCTTCGGTGACTTCAATTAGTGCAGTAGTACCACTGTGCTTTGGTCGAAACCCTAATTGCATGTCAGTGAATAAATTATTTTTTTGAATGAAGTCAACAATTTATCTGTTAAGGATTCTTTAAAAAACTTTGGATAGATTCGAAAGCATAGCAATTGGACGATACTCACTATTATTTTTGGGTATAGGAACAATTTTTGAGTACTTCCAATTTTGTGGAAAAATACATTTGGTAATTACTGTGTTGAAAATGTGGATAATTTGTGACAGCAAGTTAAGTAGAATGAGTTTAACAAATTTAGGCTGTATTTTGTCTGGGCCAATAGCATTCGATTTGACGTTGTGACAAGCAATAACGATATCAGCCTGAGTCGGAAAGAAAATTGTGGTCTGGTACTATTATGCAATTAATACTTTTAATTTTAATTGTTAAGCTATTTTGCTAAGTACTAAAACATAAAATAAATTAAAAAAGCAAAATTGGAGATAATTCACTATTTAAATTTTTATGGAATAAAAAGTACACAATATGCAAATATGTACTCATTTTTGCACCCTACTGTATATTCGCCAATAAGTGACGTTATGTAAGCTGCCTTACCCGTTGTGCATTCTAACTGGGCTGAGTATGTTAGTCTCGAGTCCAGTCTTACCTCTAAATAGCTCACCGCTCTCCTAGTGAATAGTGCGGACTCGGCGTTAGGAATATGAACATCTAAGGGTATGTGACGCTGTTTCAAGAATACTAGCATGATTTTATGGGTGGAAAGTTATAGGCCGTGCGCCTCCTACCATGTCCTCTCACTTGTCAAGAGTTGTCTGAGTTTGCACACGACCTCTTTTGTATCCCTGCCGCGAATTACTACAGCGATATCATCCGCATAGCCCACCAAAAACGAATCCAGTGGAATTTCAGTCCTCAATATTCCATCGTACGTCATGTTCCAGAGGTTAGATCCAAGAATGGAAATTAAATTTTTATAATAAAAAAAAAAAAAAAAACGGTAAGAAATTCAGATTAAGAAAACTTTAAAAAAGTGTCTCCTAAAAAAGTAATTCGTTCAAAAACGTTATTATCAACGAAAAGTTCCTCATTTAACCATTTGAACTTGAAGTCACTTTTGTTTAATAAATAAATTTTTCACTTCCTTAAACACTCTTATGACCAAAATTCTCACAGTAATAAAAATAATAATAACTAACAAAATTTAAATATTGAAGAAATTAAATCATTACAGTTTACCATAAGGAGAATTAATATTTTTATTAACATCAGAGATAAAATCCAAATCAACTGATTGGTTTATTGTCGCCGTCTTAAAGCACAGTTTAACTGATTGTTAACGACTTTTGTGTTGTTACCATTTACCATGAATGAAACATGTATGGCGCCTTAAACACATACATATACACAGACATACTCGTATATAGGTAGCAAGGTGATTAAATTAATCATTCTGAATTAATCGTTAATGAATTCAACAAATAGTTTATAACTGATTTCTAATTTGTAATCAAATTAAAATTTCGGCTATCTCAAGTGGAAAAGGCGTTGAGACACATTCAACACTACATGTTTATTAAAAACTTTATAGTCAGATTGATAATAAACTGGAATGTTGAGAGTTCTTAATTAAATTAGATTAATACTTCGATAAACCTCTGATACAAAATTAATTCCTTTTGAATAAACAGGAAGATTACTACAATACTTAAATATGTAAAAAATGAAGAAAGTAATTTGAAATTGTATTAATTACTTTAATTAATTATAATAAAAAAAAAACTTTTCTGATTGATGAAAACTTAAAAACTTACTTCAAATTGATGCAACGAATTTATTCATTATTTTATGAGTAAATTTTATTCAGTAAAAAGTTATTACAAAGGTGGTGGTACAAACGTGGCTACTTTTCGATCATCAAGGGATGAATATGGTCGTGATTATTCAAAGCACAAAGTAAACAGAGACAAAGTAAGACAAAAAAAGAAATAAAATTATATCAGTCTCTTCACTTTTCCCTATCTGCTTTTATTCATAAATTTTCTCAATAATTTAAAACTAGTTTGAAAAGAATGGCTTTTTTTGTACTGAAAAATTGTAACAAGAAAAAAATTAATTTTTTTAAATTTCCTTTTGACTCATTTCTAGCCCTGTTGAGCAGGTTATGCCTTAGTGTACGCCTTACCAGGGCACTCTGCTTTCTGGGATATAGAGTGGTAGGAATTCCTCATTTGTTGTATCAAATAAAACTCTAAGAAGCAGCATGACTTATGTTGTGTTGGACTTCCGAACCCCTTACCAAGGGTTAATTGGCAGCACACGCATCGGCAAATACCCCGTGATATTCTGCTTGCAGAACCAGAAATTGCAGGAAGGGAAATTAGTTTTCCTGATAACCATGGTTTATGCCTACGAGGTGTTGTTGTTTGGCAACAGATACCTGTAAGGAGGGGGGTAGTTAGTTAGAGGCTGATGCTACTCATAAGCCTTGTCTTCCACTGACTGTCTAGAAAATAGTATGCAGGAAGTATTAGAAGGCACGAGCTATTCAGCAAAGGGTTGTCCATATGACTACAAACTTTTGGTAAGAGTTGCGAACTGTGTGTGCCTTGCAAGCCACACGGGGCCGTAAATAAGAGAATGCAATGGTACACTTTTTCTAACATCTGTCCGAAAATATAGAAACTGATTTAATCTTTTTTAATTGCGCTGTAAGTAAACTTTGTGGTGAAAGCGCTTTATAACTTTATAGTCGAATTTTTTACCCGCAATATAAGATTATGAGCACAAATAGTTTTAACAAGAAAGCACCACGAGCCACACAACACTATCAAATTTAGTTTTTTTGCATGAGATGTTTTTGGAAGACGTAAGCTCACGTTTTGGCGATTTTTTTAAGCTACCAAGATCATGCCTCCAGGGAGCAGGTTTTACCTTGGCGTACACACAACCTGGGCACTCTGCTTTCTGGAACATAGAAATAAAACTCTAGGGAGCCGCATGACCGTGTTGGCCTTCCTCACCAAGGGTTAATTGGCAGAAAGGGGATCAGTAAAGCCGCCGAAAAGTTCTGATTTGCACGGCCACCTCGGTACTGGTCATAATTGAGCGCCTTCCTTGGCTGAAACGTTTTGGCTGTGATTAAAACCTAAAATCGCAGGAAGGGGAATTAGTTTTCGAGATAACTTCGGTGCATGCCGGTTTTCGGAAGCTAATAACCCCTCGAGGTGCTGTTGCCTTGCAACAGATACCAGTACTGTAAGGAACGAGGGGTGATAGTTAGACGGGTGAGTTGGTTGAAGGCTGATGTTCATAATAGACTTCAGCCTCATTAAGCCTTGTCTTTCATTGCCTGTTGGGCATTTGCATGCTGGAGGCACTAGAAGGTCCGAACAAAACTAAATTTTTTAAAGTCTTCTGGCATTATAATTTAAATATGACTTCTGAGCTAGTCAATTTTTTCCAACTGCCCATAAACCATACTTAACAGATTGTTTTTTTCGGATGTAACGGTGTCTCGACATACAATTGACGATTACCATCACCCTAAATACGGCAGTTTCATTCATTGACGTGCCCTTTAAAAAAAAGTGAGCTTCCTCATTAATGAACATAGAGCACGATACGTATTTCGAACAGAACCATGATTTTCAATATAAATTTGCACTATTTGCACATTTCTTGTTGAAATCCTCAAAAAGTATCAAATCCAACAAACTACTCTTGGAATGCATTCAAACACACAATTAAATAATACAATATAACAACGCAACCAAAAGTGAAAGAAAATAAACTTTACTCTCGATCAGTAAAGTTAGCTTCAAAACAAATGTTGTTCATTTTTTGCGGCACTTGATAATCACACTTTAGATGCTTTCATACTAATTTAGCGACTTTATCACTATTTCTTAAATCTATTTAGTGATTTCTATTAAACAAGGTTAGTGAACAATACTGTTCATGACACAACATTACCGCTCTTATTTAAGTTACCTAAGCTGGATGCACAAACTTTTTTTGAATAAAATCTTTGTTCGAAACCAATTTTAGCTGTTTGAGAGTTTCATCCACTTCGAACATTTGTTCTCAACAAGCCACCATATGAAATAATTATGTAAACGAGGCGTCTTACTGCTACATTTCTGAAATAAGCTTCAGCGCAATCGATGCGTTAAAATTCATGAAACAGTGTTTTAAAGTTGTTTGCTTTTATTTTCTAAAATAATCAATATAAAACATTTACGTATACAGTGTATTTTATTATACATATGTGTGTACGTATAATATGATGTGGCATCTCAATTCAATTTAGCTTGAAAAATTAAATTAGCTGGCAGCACAGTTCAATTGGTGCGGAGAAGAATAAAATTAAACCAATTGATGCTAGGAACACAACTGCGACGTACGACGAACTTCGCCCATCGCGACGAATTCGCCGACAAATATTCGTTGTATAAATTCGTCCTGTGAAGCACAATATTAACGAACATTGTTTATATTCTGTGCAAAGAAAAAAAAATGAATATAAATACTAAGGTGGCCATATTAAAAGTAAATCTATATAAATCCCAGGCGGAAGAGGGATTTTTGAACCTTCATACATATTTTATTACATGGATTAATATAAATTATAAAAACCTGGTCACTTGTTACTGCTTTGTTAGTCGTTCGCTGACGAAACAATTAGAAATGAATCTATTTCAACTTTCGCTGAGTATAACGAATTTCGACCAACGCCATGATTGTGTGCATTTTCATATACACCAATGTGTTTTATTTTTGGCGACGAATATTCGCGACCAAATATTCGTCATTCGTCGCAGTTGTGTTCCTAGCATGAAACTGAAAGGGTTCCGAACAAATTTAACTCTCTTTCGATCTCGCTCTCAAATAGAGAAACGTTAAATTACATACAAAAAAAACATGTTTCAGAACAAAAATTTTGTTCCGAAACTATGGGTGAATCCATCTTTGCTACAAGGTAAAATCAAAGCGTTATATTAATTTAGATTGCGCTGTAAATCAGTTGACAGCTAACAAAAAGACCGCCAATTAAAAAGTGTTGCTAACTTAAAGTTTTATACATCGAAAGACTCTTTATTGCAAAATTCGTCTAATGATCCTGAAAAAACATTTGTGTAACTTTCTCACTTAGATATTTTTTTTATTTGCAATCTATTTACAATAAAATAATAAGCAAATTTACTAGGTACACTACGAGTTATTTAACAGTGGCCTTAAATTCCATTGAATTTAACAAAGTAAAGCTTATACAGTTTATAAAATGCTTATTTTAGGGATATATATTTACATATGCACATATATTAAAAGACGGGCAACTTAAGAAATAAAGGGCAAATCTAAAATATGCAGTCTTTTTAAACGTCTTACTTCCTGACTATAATCTAAAACAGCGATGGGCGCTGGTTTATGCAGATTACGAAGTTATTCGGTTATTCTCAATTACTGATCGGGATTTTTTTTAACTAGAGTTGCTACCAAGCTAAAATTTTACATAACAAGACCTTACTTAAAATTCTCCAAAACATACCATACACTTATTTTATTACTCTGCTTTTTAACTTAAAAAAATGAATGTAATTATCATCAACAAGTAAGTTCTAAATAGATAAATGCTATTTCTAAGCATTAACAATAACAAAAATAAACATTTTTACTGTTACCGTCTTCATTCATTTACTACTGCCCACAAACAGAACAACTTGTATTCTTTGTTTCATGCATTAATAATAACAAAGGCAACTCTTAATACAATTACAAACGAGAGGAAAACATGAAATTTAATTCAGTAGCTTACTAGATTTCAACAAAGTAGGATCGTTGCGGAATTTTTTTTATTTTACTTAATTATGCATTTTGTTTGCTGTACACACATAAAGATTCTGTTGAGATCAAGCTGTCTTATGTATGTTTTTTCAGGTTGTTTTGCATTTTCATTTATAAATAATGAAATGCCTATATCTTGCCGAACATTAACTCGCCGAATGGAAGATATATATAGGCTTTTTATTCAACACGAAACAAATGAATTTGTCTAAGTGCAGAGCCACTTTTTACTCTCTTTAGCTCAATCCTCTCAATCTGCCCTTCGCTGATCTAACAGAGTTATTGCAAGTAAGTTTTGGTGGTCGCTAAGTCTTTTAAGGTAATTGCTGCTATATTTTTTGATTTCATCTTTAATACAAGGAACATCGAGGTCATTATGAATTGTTGATTTTCTTATATACCATGGGGCTACTAGTATAAGCCTGAGAGTTTTGGACTGATACCTTCGAATGATGTCAATATTGGAGTAAGAAGCTGAATACCTTAAGTCCATACTGGTTTTAACACTGTTTTGTATAACAGTAATTTGCTGTTTATGCTTAATTCTGACCTTGGTCCCAAAAGCCAATACATTTTACTTGTCATAAAAATGAGTTGTTTTCTCTTTAGTTTTAAATGAGTTTTCCAAGTTAAGCGTCGGTAAATGTTTAGACCTAAATACTTGATTTCATTTGCTTTAGCTATTTGGACTCCGTTTAAGTATACAAGTGGACAATCTCCATTTTTTAGGGCAAAAGTAACGTGGGCAGATTTATCAGCATTTACTTTATTATTATCCACATTTACTTTAATATTCATTAAGTAAAGCTGCCATTGAATAATGTCTCAAGGCTGGTGTTCCGCAAGGAACCGCCAATTTCTAATTCATCATCGTTGATGCTGACATAGAAAGTGCGATCAGTAAGATATGACTTTAGCAGGAGGTAGAAAGGAGCTTGCAGCAAGTTGTTTAACCTCAAACAGAAGGCCAGAAGGACAAGCATACGCTTGTTTTACATCTAGGAAAACTGCTTTTTTTCAAGAGAATTTCTTATTGACTTAATTACTCTATGACATTGCTTGGGGGTACCATATTTGCTTTAGAATCCGAATTGATAATCAGGAATAATCCGTAATGTTTCTAATGTCGGCACTTAGATATGAGTACGAGTAATTAGAAGTATTTGCCCCCCATCGAGATTGTCAATGCTTTCCCCGCTTGGTTAACCCCAAAATCACAGAATTTTTGGCGGGACAATTAGCCGTGAATTGTTAATAGATGCAATTAATTTCTTCTTTGTGAAGAGTTAAAAGTGCCAAATTGTGCGTGGAAAGTTGTTCTTCATAAGACTTTTCGAGTAGAAGCAAAATCTTTGTCTCTTTTTAAGTTTCTCTTCTTCTAATAGTGTAGCGTTGATTTCAAAAACTCAACTCTTTTTAATTTTTCAAATTATATATTTTTTTTTATTGAAAATAAAAAAGAAAAAACAACTACAAATAAATAATATGATTTAAAACGATAGTCATCGTTTTTGCAATTCAAAATAAAGAAAACTTCAAATGAAAACCAAGAAAAATTGGGGAGCAAAAGTTGTCTGGTCAGCTGCAGCCTGGCGCAGAAAGTGTAACTGACTTCCCTCCCAGCCAATACAGGCTCGTACATACTTACTTACGGTTGTTGCTGCAAATGTGTTGGTTGTTGGCGAAAAAAAAAATCTAAAGTTTCACCTGCTCATTTTTAATTTTTAGTGTTTTATTTAACCATGATTTAACTGCCATGATTTTCTTTAGATTTTTTTTTCACCATTTCATTGCATGTAATAAAAAAATCACAAACAACTACTGACTTCTGAGCGCACTACTACTGCCAGGCAACTACTTGCCGCAGTACGACGAAACAACACGATAATGATGATCATCATCAACTCTAGCGTCATAATTATCATGCCAATTGGCATGATCAATACGAATATAGAGACGTTAAGCGGCAAATACTCGCTTGCTGCTCCTTGCTAGCAACTCTCATGTATTTATTTATATCACTGGTGGCCAAACACATACGCTCATAGTTATATGCTAGTACAATACAATATGAGTAGGAGCGAAAAACAAATATGTAGCTTTGAAAAGCGAATCAGTGAGATCTTACTTCAGTAAAGTGTAAACTGCAGCCAGTTTGATGATCTTTGTTGTAATGTATCAATCGATTCAATAGTGTACACATGAGAGTTTAGCAGCAACCGAATTTTGTTTTCTTACCCGTGAGTACACAAAATTGAGAGCTTGGCCACCAGTGATGTATATTGATCAGAAACTTATTATTTTCGAAGGCAGAAATACAGAATAGTGAAAAGACCGCAAGCTTTTAAGAAATTGTTGGTTAGATTTTTATTTGAGTATTTTTTTTCGAGTGTTGTTTGCCTGCTGTATTATTTTTTACTCGCAATTTAAGCATTTGCAATTTTTTTTAGAACTAAGAACTACTTTTTGCAGCTAAAGAAGTTGATAAATACATTGTTTAGTTGCAGCTTCTGTTGCAATATGTAATTTAATGAATTTGAATAAAGTGTTAAAACAAATTAAAAACGTACTTTTTAGAATCATTTTTTAGGCCATCAATAAAATATTATATTTTAAAGAGTACTTTATAAACGGGATTTTATTTAAAGATGCTATTTAATGTAAGCTTTAAAATAGTTGAAATGTATGGCAAACTATATTATTTTTAAAAAGAATTTTTGTAAATATTATTTTTTAAAGCTACACAACCAATAGTTTTTAAAAGCTAATTTTTCCAAGTAAAACTTGCTCATTGTCCCGGGTGGTTCTGCTTGCAGTTCAACCCGAGCTGGTCATGGTGGAGGTGCCTACCTTGGCTGGAACGTTTTGGCTTTAGTTTAAACCTAAAACGCAGGAAGGGGGAGTTAGTATCCCTTATAATTGTTTGGTGTGTGGCTAACAACCTCCCGAAGGTCTATTGCCTTTACAACAGATACCTGTACTGTTGCTTTAAGGGCTGATGCTCTTAGTGAGCTTGTCTTCCATTGATTGCTGGGAAATTGCATACAGGAGGGATTAGAAGGCCCGAAGTTGCTGATATGGCTAAAAACACATGACAAAAATTGCTACCTGTGTGAGCGTAGTAAGCCATACATACGGGAGTGTTGGTGAATCGTGCATAATTCACTCCACGGAATTAGTCCATCATCAGATAAGGCCGTAAAGGCAGGTGCTGATGTAAATTTTTTTCACTACTACTACAAAATCTCCAATTTGAAGATTTGGGTTGGAGGTTTTCCATTTGTAGCGTTTGTGACGCGCTTTGAGGTAATCCTCTTTCCATCGCACGGAGAACTGATGATGTAGAGCAATCAATTTCTCCCATCTCTTAATAACCGACATGCTTTGACTATTTGACTCTGGAAAAGCCATTATGGGCGAACCTCTTAAAAAGAGTGCAGGAGTTAATGCGGTCAAATCGGAAGGGTCTTCGGAAAGAGCAGAAGTCGGGCGGGAATTGAGTATATCTAAAAATATCGAAAGAAGTTGGCATAGAAATTCCATCTAGTTTACTCGCTGAACCGAAGGTTGTAAAGGCATGTGATCTAAAGCCTGTGTTGGTGGTTTTTCCTCCTGTTCTAAGTCGCATTCTAAATTTTTTGATGATCGTGATTATGATGATTTATTTACATTGTGTTATTTTACGTTCTATCTGAGTGAATTTAAATCAAAAATTTAAAAATAATAAAATAAATAAATATTAATTTATTGAATTTTTGTTGACCTTCTTTGAAATATTTTTTTTGATATGTCGTAGTGGAGCTTTTTTTCCTCATGCAAAAGCTACAGAAAAAAACGATCGTGTATCGTTCATAGTGTAGAATATAGTTATGAAAAAGTTAATTTTTAAGAAGCGTTTTAATAAAAAATACATTTTTATTTGGGTATCTATTGAAAGGATTTTTGATTTTGAAATTCAAGGACTTTCATTCATTTCTTTAATTCGACTTTCCTTTCAGCATGTGTTCACACGAAATGTATGGAAAAAATAGAATTTTTTTACTATTATTTTTTCCAATTTCCACCTGCAACGATGAATTTTCTATTGTATTCCGTTATGATTTTACATATTTTTGTAGTTCCTCTTGTGTTGCATTGTCTTGCAGCCCGCTCTTTGTGCCACTTTGGCTGCCGAGCTCATAACGTCTGGCGCTTTTGTGTCTGTGCCGACAAAAGGCTTTAATTGTTATGTGGAATTGTGTGTTAATCTTCTAAACTAAAGCATTTCTGTGGCCTGGCCCAAAATACCAAAGTGCAACACATTTAGCTGCCAAAATGAATCAGTAAAGTTTTGATGTTCTTTAAAATATTCTGTTTTTAAGTTTAAGTTCAACGAAAATTCAGCAGCCAAGGTAGTACCTGTATGTTGGTGCTGATGCTGATGCTGGCGCTGCCTTGCATTTTTGGGAGTTTTTCATTTAGATGCAGGCGGGCGAGCGGGAGGGCAGCCAGGCTACTTTGTGAATTTGAAAGTGTTAAAAGAGGAGGTTGCTTATTAGTTGTTATTCCTCTCAATGTATCAAGTTGAAGCAAATGAAAACAAGTTGTATGTGTGCTCGCCGTTTTTATTTTTGTGTATCAATTTAAGCGCCACTCACTTCTTTCTCTATGGGATATTTTTCAACAAAAAAAGATATTAGTAGTGTAAATTGTAGTAGTGTTATTGCTATGCTGTATTGTATTTCGTATAAAACAATTTTTTATAATATTTTATTAGGGCCGCTATCTTTGAACCGATCTAAACCAAAAAATAATAAAAAGCAACAACAAACCTTTGAAATCAAAACTTTGTTTATGTTTACAAGTTGTTAAAGTTGTTCAATTCTGTTTCCAACAAAATATCAAAAGCATTGTAATGACGCTACACCTTTTCTTGTATTCGTTCCATTTATTAGTTTTTTTTTTGTTTACATCTTTTCATTTTTATATTTATTAAATTTTTTTTATCTCTTATTTGTTATTGTTCATGTTAATAATTTTCTTTTGAAGACATTTTGGCAGCTTCTGATTTTAAATGCTAGCAGATTTGTTGTACAACTCACAAATTTATTTGTCGTATTTCAACCCATTATATGCTCATAGTACTCGTATTATGTTGAAATTATACGCCATCTCTATTTCAAGAAGAAAAATATCGCTTAAATAGACATAACTCAGCCAAAGAGAATAAAATTGTTAAACTTTAATCGATTGGGTTGAAATTTATTGGGTACAAACTTTAAAACGAAATTATTTTTATACTATTTGCTTAAGTACCAGAGGTTGTCACTCAACCTGGACCATTTTGTCAGTGGGAAAATCATTGCATATACATGAACACTGATGAGTAAGAGATTGGGCGGATTGCGAAAATAATTCTATCCGATCCTGTTTCTGTTATTATTTGAAACTTTCCTAGAAAAGTTATGAAATTAAGCACTATTTGAATCAGTAAAATATTAGAAATAAAAAAATGGTTGATGATATATGAAATGAATTGAATGAATTATATACAGACATGTTCGTTATTATTAGGTGCTAAAGAGTGGTGCATGGCTGCGAAAAAGCTTGCAGTTAAAGTCTGCAATTTACATTTCTTGTGCTCCATCTTTAACACGCTTGTATTAGCTTCAGTTGTATGTTTGTTTGCTACTCTCGAAACCCATGCCGTGTGAGTGATTATTATATTTTTATGTAATTATATAAAATTGTGTATCCATTATTAACGTCTTAGTACGAAAACTGCAGTTATCGTACTGCTTCTTGGAAATTGAGAGCGTTTTGGCGATTTCCGAAGACGATTTTGGGAATTAAAAAAAAAATCGAAAACGTTCCGCTAACGGTTTCGGGAACCACTTTTTCATATTTGGTGAGCGTTTTTGTCGTGGAACGTGTATCTGAACTATTAGCGGTCATTCTTTTTAGTGCGATAAATGAAGTTGTTGCATTATTTCCGGGTAAGTAGGAGGATTTTGGCCATTGCCGAAGCTGGTTTTGGGAATTCTCAAAAACTCGGAACCAATTTACTAAAGTATACCGAACTAAAAGGTAAAAAAAAAAATTTTTCAAAAACTTTTTCTATATAAAAAAAAGGAAATCTTGAAACACCAATAAACATGATTAATATATAATTATAAAGGGCGGATGTACTCGTATAGAACTTTAAAATAAAGATGATTGTTTTTAAATTTATGTGTAATTTACTTTATACGAAAAATAATCTTGTGGCATTACAATCTAAATATGACTTTTGGCATATAACCACAAAGGCAGGCTCAGACGTAGTCTAATCTGAAGGTCCAATTTTGCAACATTTGTTCAAATAAGGCAGTTTTGTTTATTGATATATTCACACAAAAGTGAGTTTTATCATATGTGCCCGTATTTGTGGATTATGATCACTCCAAATAAGGCAGTTCTTTTTATTAACGTATCCATTCAATGAAATGTGAGCTTCATCGCTAATGGACATGGTGCGCGATTCGCATTTCGAGGGTAACCAGGATTTTCAAAATAAATTTTCAGATCACAAAATCGCCTCCAGTTAAAAAAGTGTTGCCAACTTAAAGTTGTATTCCTCTAAAAATACTATTTATATTAGTTACAACAAAAACAAATGTATATATAAATATTTTATTTTACTTCCTTAGATATTATTACAATTTAAATAATAATAAATCTTTAACAATAAAATAACCAACTTAAAGTTTTATAACGCTATAAAAATACTATTTATATTAGTTAAAACAAAAACAAATCTATAAAAAAATATATATCAACAAATGTATGTCCGTTTATGAAAGGTTCCACTGTACTTAATATGCATTACCAATAATACACTGCGTCTTTAAAGCAAATGTGTTAGCCGAATTTGACACCTGATGGGAGTTATATTGTTGCAACTACGTGCATTAGCTGTCATTAAGATAGATATTCAGTCTCTTTCGCCAAATCACGGGCGAATGGGAAAATTTTAATCAAAATTAGCACTCCGGTCAACGTTTCGCAACCTGTGCTAATTTTGTGTGTATCAAAATCTTCCAGCTGAGAAGAAGATTTGCAATTTGATGGATAAATCACGATACACGATACACGACGTAAAAACTACCGATAACAACACCTGACCTTTGGAGTATAAAACTGAATTCGACACAGTTGAATTCGAGACGCAAACAAGCACTTGACAATAATTTTGAGTTTGTATTAAAGAGCTGAAGATAAAAGACTACTGCCATCGATGCTTGTTCACTGAATAGGTCCTGTACCTTATATTTCCTTAAATCAAATATGGTGCGCTTCAGGTATGGATTATTCTAGTACTAAGTACTTAATTTTAAACATACTTGGTTCCGAATCTGTACTCTAACGAAACCTATGTGGAGATTGATTTGGGAAAATTTGAGATCAAAAAAAATCTTAAAATATTATTGAAATTAATCGCGATTCTGTTCTTAAAATAACTTGAACAAGAGATTTAATAACATTCACATCTTCACAATAATATTGAATCTACTAATATTTATGCAAATCAAAAAATATGCATATTGTTTTTTGTGCTTCCTAGCTATGTATATCGACATTTCATAAAAGTTATTCTTATCAAGAGTAGACATGGGAAACTTCAAAAAATATTTTTTAAAGATTTAACTATATATTCTGTTATTTAAATAAATTAATGAGAATTCAAAAATAAAAATGCAGAAACAATATTTCACAAGTAAAACAGATAACCTTTTATTTCTATCTCCCAGCAATTCATTCACATGTATTCGATTCAAGAAAAATAAAATATATAATTCAAAAATTTTATACTTATTTTAAGACAAAGTAGTTTTAAGTTTTCTTGAGCAATCCCGTTTCGGCTTGTTTTAAGTACACTTGTGTGCTATTCGTACTTAAACTTTTGGGTAAGACTCGTACTAAAAGCAAGTAAAAAATACTTAAATTTAGTACGAGCTTTTTGTTTCCGTGGAGGTTTAATTTAGACTAAGCGAAGGATTTCTTTTAAAATTTTCAAGCGAAAGTTTTTGTATTGATTTTTATGCAGTTACTTTCTCGCACTTTATTTATTTTAAAAATGAATTACTTTTTTTCTTAAAAAAAAAACACAACTTGATTTCATCAATAGCGGTATAAATAAAACTTAGAAAATAAGTTTTATTTTCTGAAAAAAAAAAACTCGATAAATAACAAACAATTGAGTTTTATTCACTGTAATAGCTTCTAACAGTGACACCAATAAAAAAATTATAAACAACTTGTTTTCTACGTTACCCAGCTAATCATCAGTAGACTTTGGAAATTTTTGAAACATTCAACTTTATATCCCAACAATCTAAATAAATTATTGGGAATTTAAAATAAAAAAATGTTTTAATAATTCCCGCCAAAAGACATAAAACAAATTTTTTCATTTATATACATTTCTGGAAAAAAAAGTTATCCGATATCGGTCCATATATACCCGAGATTTAGCTTGAACCGATTTTTTAATGAAAATGTCGCATAAGCGCACTTAAACAACTTTTTTTTTTTTTTTACTAAAAGCAGCTCTGGTAACAAACGTAGGTTGTTTAAATATAGAAAATTAAAATTTTCGATACCGGTCCATATTTTTGCATGAAAAATTTTTTTATTGCTTAAAAGCAAAAAATTGAAATTTCGGATATCGGAAAACCGATTTTTTCATGAAAAAAAAATAATTTTTTTTTTGCAAAACACAGTAAAAACAGTTCTGGTTATAAAAGGAAGTTGCTAAAATATTGAAAATTTAAATTTTCGTTATCGGTTCATATATAGAAACTAGAGGGCTACTCACGCATAATAAAAATATCTTGCAAGATTTTCAAGTACTATCCATCGCCTTCTTTCACATTTCAAAACAAACACTTCAGTGCCGAAATGTTCTAAACATAAAACGAATACTGTCTTATAAGCATGTAGAACAAACAGAACCAAATACAAGTAGAACCAACTGAAATAGAATAAAATTGAAGTAGAATTTCAAGCACTGAAGTAATAATGTAATAACTTCAGTTTTGTTTATAAATTTTTTGTTGTTGTTAATGGCTTTTGTCTTTGAATTAGTGCGCGAGTTCTGTTGCACAGTATGCTCATGTGTGTATATTGTTGTTGTTCATGGTTTGTATCTTTGTATTAAGCACAAATATTTAAGACGCAGTATGCTGAAATGCCAATGTGCTTGCTGTGATTCATCGTTTATTTGCTTTATTGTGATGTTTAGGTTTTGGATTTGCTCTAAAACAGAATTTAAGTCAAGGCGTTTCAAAACTATGAAGAGTTTGTTCTGTTTTTAAATGTTCTATAGCTTGTCTGTTTGTTGTAAGAATCGTTTTGAAATACATAGTGAGCAGCGTTCTGTAGAACATTCCTTGCAGCCTTTTAATAGATACCCAAGATATGGCCAAACCGATTTGTTCATGCTTAAAAGCAGTTCTGGCAATATAAGGACGTTACCAAACAGAGAAAACGAAAATTTCCGATATCTGTCCATATACGAGTATGTATACCCGCGATATAGCCTAAACCGATTTTTTTGTAAAAGATTACTTTTTTGGCAAGGCAAAAAATTTTTTTCGCCGATATCGGTCCATATATGTATGTATATCCGATCATATTTAGTTCAAATTTGTAATATATACAGTAAAATTCGCTTATAGTCCACTGCTTCAAATGCACACTTTTTGTGAACTACAAGACGTATTGGACTATAGTTAGATTTTTATATAAGCCACTTTTTGGCTTATACATGAATTAGCATATAATAATTTATTTTGACTATACAAAATCTGAAAGCAGATATTTCAATGCTCTCTCATTGACAAAAAAAACCTATTTAACATTGCAAACATGTGTCAAAAATGAAATATGTACATAAAAAAAGTGTTGCATTTTTGTACTCCATTTTTGTCTAGGAAAATTTTTATTAAATTTGCATTTTGGATTATATACTTAATAACTTGCATGAAATTAAGTTTTTTCACACCGCATCTAGGTGGAATATAAGCGAAAATGGACTATAGCGCTAATGGACTATGTAACGAATATTTCGCAGGTATTTTATCTATTGATGCCAAAAAATGATACATTTTGGACTAAATCGCTAATTCTACTATAAGCGGTGTGGCTTATAAACGAATTTTACTGTACTATATATTCACTTGAATATCGTGAAGGGTATATTAGATTTGGCCCAGCCGAATATACTACTTGTTTAGTTTAAATTTGGAAAATTATAGTTATTCACTCCCTGTCTCAATCAGCACAAAATTTCCATGGTCTCCCACTTTGTATTATGTACATTTTAAACTAGGAAACGCTTAATCAAATACTCTTTAAATGTATGTTTTTTTTTGCAAAATCCACTCATTTTAAATCTTCTTGGTATGTAGAACGAGAGGGATTATAGAGAAATAAGTCGCCAAACACACGCATTGTATCCATGCTGCCCCCCTCTTTCAAAAGGCAAGCAAAAAATATTTCAGCGCTTAAATTTCACCTCTTTGCTAACTAAAACGGAAATTCGTCATTGCGTTTAGGGAATTACTAAAAAAATCTTTGTTTATTAACTTCATTTGCAACTGTAAAACAACAGCTACTTTTTTTGTTAAGTCGCTTCCATTTACTGTTTTTGCAATTTTCCCCCTCTTTGATGCAGTCCGACAGCCATAATATAAGGAAATAAAATCTATTTTTATGAAGCAGCTGGTTGCATTTAATGCTGGCTTTAAGGCGAGCATGTGCTAGACTTCAAAAATTACTTTTTCCCCGGTTTGAAAGAGTTTTCTATTGCAGCAGAATACTCATCTCAAGGCTATGAAATACTGGATTAAAAACAAAACCGTTAACAAACTTAAAAGTAAATAAAAAAAGAAAAAAATCTTCTTAATTTTTAGCTGATTGCGAAATTCAAAATTTACAAATATTGAAATTTAAGAGCTCTTCTTTCTGAACTCTTTTCTACCATTATAATTGTTAACTAATAATAATATTTTTTAACTTGCAACACAATACCTTTTTGTTTGTTTGTTTAACATTTGATGCGACCAGTGCAAATATTTAAACTTATAATTTAGGAAAAGAAAACAAGCAAACTAACCAGCTGTTAACAGCATACATACACATATTCATAGATGCATACGAGTATGTTGTTGACATTTGTGCTATAGATTTGAAAACTATTTGTGCTGCATGTTAACTACTGAGGTGAGGCAATCAAGACCGGCCAAGTAAAACCATAATAAAACGTTGATTAGATTGATTGAGGCACATGAAGATGTTGCATTATGTTGTAACATCAAATGAAATAATAACAGAGCTTAAGAAAAATTTCACAAGTCTGGTTATTGACAAAATCAATAACACAGGATATTTACAAATAATCATCATACGATTTAAAGTTGTAAAATATGCATGCATGTGTGTGTGTGTACGATCGAATAATACCCAGCTAGCATTTTCAATCGTTGAAAACTCTAGTGGAAATCCCATCAATAGTGTTTTTCATCGTCGACGTTTCTTCTATGATACTCTTAAACAACTCAGCTTAAGACTTTTATGGTAGTTTTATAGAGAATCATCTGAGACTCGTGTAGATAACAGCTTACAACTCCTCAAAGCATCAATCCTTATATGAATCCTTGTATGATTCAAACAGCACACATCCCATTCGATATCTTCATAATCACCACCCATACTTTTTATATTCAAAACGTTATTGGACAGTAAAGAAAAAACTTTTATACGATGTTTGATACTATTTATCTATAATATAATTAAAATTATAAGTTTATAAAAACAAGAACATTTTTGGTCGTCTAACAAACATTCCAAGATTGTGTGACGAGCGTGTCAGAAGTTTTGTAAAAAGAAATAAAAAATTAGATGTTTTGTTATTGTTACTCGCCAGATAATCGTCAGAAGATTCTTATGGGGATTGTATATTGAACACAATCGTCTAACAAACAACGTATGCTAGCTGGGTAGAAACTTCATTTAAATTTGTTCATTGTATGAGTATGTGTGCATGCATATCTATGATAGTATGTTTTTTTTTAACGAAAATGCACGTTTATACACTGTTAGAAATAAAGGTGTTCAAGAAATCAAGTTAAACCAGACTAGACGAACAGCGCAACCTAAATTGGGGCGTAAAGCGCAACGTAAATTAACGCTTTGATTTTGAGCTGTAGTATATAACTGATATGCAGTGAACAGTGTTCTTCAACAACCTTGTTTAATAAAAATCACTAAGAAATTTTTAAAATTTGAGAAATAAAGTCGTTAAATTAGTATGAAAGCACCTAAAGTGTGATTACCATTGCCGCCAAATTTTAGTAATATTTGTTTTGCAGCCAGCTGTACTGTGGGCTGTCAAAATTGGATTTTACAGTTGTAAAACATTGACGCCGCGCTATTTGGGTTGATCTCATACATTTTGTACATGCATGAGTACTTTTGATAGATAAATAATGCTTCACGCATTAATTTGGGCTGCGCTGTAAGACGTAATTTATTTGTAAAAAAACCTCCTGGACATACAAACTGTGCAAAGCGTCAATGCTTAGCAGTTGGAAAATCAAAGTTTAATAGCTCTTAAGAGACTAAACTTTACTCTCTCCCAGTAGAGTTGGTTTCAAAGCAACTTTTAAGCATTAAGCACATTCGAGACAGCATGCTACAAAAGCTCAAAATTAAAATACACGCGTTCTTATGAGAATAAATATATTGGCGACAGCACAGCTACACAACTACACGACCACCGTTGTAGCTGCCGCCAAATTAGATTTATTTCTATTTTTGTTGGCTATAAAAGCTTCGTTAGTGATGTCAATGTATCAAGCAAAGTCAAATAAATTACTGCTTTGAAAAGAAATTTACAAATTGTATTCATAAAAAAGTAGAAATTATTTTTTAGGAAAAATACAATAAAACTGTATTCGTACAAGAATTTTGCGTTAAAATGTTTTAAGCCAAGCGTTTTTTAAACTGATTGCACCGATTTTCAAGACAAGTTTCAGGCAATGTTTGTGTTTTTAGATATTGTTTCTTTATACGAGTATATTATATAGCGAAAAGTGTTATCGAAATCTAAAAAAAATAATTCGCAAAAAGTATTGTTATTTAAAATGTCGGACAATTTTAGTTCTGTTTGCTTATAAAAAGGCAAACAGAACTAAAATGTGGCCCTAGAGTAAAAGCAGTCAATTTTATATTTTCTGGTATGTATTAAGTGGCCCATACACGTTTCAATCCAATTGTGAATTAAGTCTTTCAACTGAATTGATTATTGTCCACACACTTCATAAACTGAATTGAAAGATTTTCTTTCAATGAAATTATAGACAATTTTAAAAATATATAACGTTCTCTTTGCAAAAACACAAAGGTAGTGTTCTGTCTCTCGTCGTGTGCACATGTCTTTTGTTACTGCTGTCCGTATTTTCTATATATGTACGTTCATTAATTAAATTCATATAAAATTAAATTGCACCGTAATAGGTAGTAAGCTGTGAACATGTGTTTATTTTTCTTATTCTCTTTTTTAACCGTTGTTCGTATTTTTTATATGCATACATATGTTCATTTTTCAATTTCGTATGAAATCAAAGTGCACCGGAATAGGTAGCAGTATGTGTACACGCGTTTTTTTTTTTTTTTTGTTTCTTCTTTTACCGTTGTCCGCGTTTGCTTTATATGCACAATATTAATTTTGAATGTACTTCATTACCTTGTAGCGTGGAAGGTGTTGGACTAAATTTTGATCATCTGAGCAGTGTCGAAGGTATATACACTGGGCACTGATCAGTTTTAAATAATTTAATTCCAACATTTTAAATGCTGCAATAGAGTTTGTTTTAGTCTTTCGTGTTGTTATTGTTTAAGTTAAACCTCCACGAACACTACTCCCTCTTTCCTACCTCATCATAACCTATTTTCCTAGTTCCAGTGCAATGCACTGCATATGTCATCAGGGATCATCCCCTGAGTACTGGTCCAAGATAAAAAAAAAAAAAAAAAAAAAAAAAAAAACAATTATAAATTTTGAGACCTGATCGAGAGACTCGAACACACACAGCACAATCGAATTTAAAGACTTGCTAGTTAACTTGACTAGCAAGTTGAATGTTTCTTCAACCAACTCGACAACTGCCAAACTAATCAACTGACAAAGCCAGTCAGTTGCCAACTGAGTTTAAACGTATATGGTTCTTTACATGTTGTAATTGATCGTGCCAATTACTATTATAATTGGAAAATAAAAATCCTTTTTGGTAAAAGCCAGATTTGAACTTTAAGAAGAAAAACATAAACCTTTTAGATATAAGATCATAACTTCAAATTTTATTATTAAATAACTAAAATACTCATAAACAAATTTTCATGCCTGCAAAACTCAACATGATAGTATGCCGTGTATATAAACTAATTTTTGTAACCTGAAATTTCGCATAGAGTAGCACACTCTGCTTTATTTGCATTTTTTCGTAAACAGAAACAAAACTTTATGTTTTTACGTCTACAATTACAATTTATTATAGATGCTTGTAGTGTTTTATATATTTCTTTTTATTGTTATAATATTATGTCACTTGAGTGACATTCATACTAATTTTCTAGACGAGTTGATCGTCTGTGTTCTATGAACAGCACATCAGTTTTTTTTAACTCTTCGCAACCTAGTTGATAGCTTTAGAAACAGCTAAAAAATTATAAGTGACACCACTGAAATAGAAAAAGCTGCTGTTTATATTTCAGAAGTTTAAATTTCAATAGTGGATTTTGGTTGTGATATGCAAATATTTAGTTTCTGTATAAGTATATATTATTGCATCGAATACTAAGTAGCTCACACTATTTTAGCAATAACTGCTATATAATTTTCTAAATATCTCTCAGCCATTTTGTACGCACAAAAAGCTTTTTGATATTTGCAACTAGAAAAAAACCAATATCAGTTGTTTATTATGTAGCTGCCGCCTGCCTACATTTGTAGCCTTGTGTTCGTGTTTAATACTTTACTCCTTTTTTGCGCTTATTAGTAGTAAAGTATTAAACACATAGGCCACAGCAGACTGCATAACTTCATGACAGCAAATACTGCAACTGGTAATTGTAGTAGTGTAGTCGACTAGTGAAATATTTTGTGCACGGCAGCAACATAAAGTTGGACCGCCGCCAGATAAGGCTGTCGAGGCAGCTGCTGACGCAAATCAATTACACAGCTTTCTGGTAGAAATATTGCAGTATAAAAGCAAACAAAAATAGAGATAAATATTTTTTCTAAAAATTTCACAAAATCTTAAATGAAGGTGTTGTATTTCGTGTGGATTTTTCCAGTTTATACCACAAAATAAACAGAGATGAAACAAGACGAAAATGGGATAGAAAAAATCCTAAAAACTACATACCTCTTTTTCACTTTTTCTCTTCGCTCTTTGTGCTTTCATTCGTAAACGAATAAATTTGTAACCTTAGCAGCGTACGTGGGTATGAGAATGCAATAATACCCTATCTGCTATCTCTGTTCTGACATCTCTTCAAAAATTAAAAACCTGATTTTATGTACGAGATTAACTAGTTGTGAGTTCGAGTCCAACTTCAGTCAAGAAGAAGGATTATTTTTAATTATAACAATAATTGCTGTGAAACAATAAGACCAAAGTAGAACAGAAAAAATAATTGAATACCATTAGCTGGGAGACAACTGGGGTTATAACAATTGCGTATATATGATCAATATGTGGCAAACATTAACGTAAGAATAATTAAAAGAGCTCGGTGGCTGAAGTGGTTAAAGCGGCCGTATTAAAAATACATCATGTTCACATGATCCCGAGTTCGAATCCCAGTGGGTGCTGATGAGTAGTGTAGCGACTACGAAACAACTAGTTGTCCCCCAGCTAATGGTATTCAATTATTTTTTCTGTTCTTCTTTGGTCTTATTGTTTCACAGCAATTATTGTTATAATTAAAAATAATCCTTCTTCTTGACTGAAGTTGGACTCGAACTCACAACTAGTTAATCTCGTACATATGTATATAACTAAAAAAGTTCACTCATTAATGATTTACATACCTGATTTTATTTTATTCAAGCGTCACTTGTTTCATCTCTGTATATTTTGGGATTTTAACTCACATTTACTTTATATTAACATATGCTGCATACACAATGTCTTCTAAAAGTATATTGCTAAAAGAAATGACAATCTAAACAATTAAAACAAATTGCTTTTGTTGCAAGATTTTTCGCTGAGTGCATTAATTTGTTGTAAAAATTAAAAGAAAACTTGATCAATAAATTGGTAACAACTGCAACAACTATTGTACGTCTTTTGGATACATGACTTTATTGACAACAACCACTACCACCATCATCAACATGATCCACGAAAAACGAAAAGAAAAATCGAAATGTATATGAAATTGATATTATGAACTAGAGTATACGAACATACATACATATAAACAAACATACATAGGCGATCTATTAGAAATGAAAATGCACCTGCGTCTAGTAAATAATATTGCTAACAATTTTCCAGTTCTATGATCATAACAACAAAAATCAACCATTCATTCCTTCATTTATCCACTCATTCATTCATTCAGTCAGTCAGTCATTCATTTATTTATTTATTTTTAAACTTACACACAAAGTGGAAGCATTCGTTCCTGCTTTCCTTCATTCAATGAATGCATTTCGATATTCAAAAGTTAATGTAATGGTTGATCGTGCCTCTGCTACTGCGCGGCTATCTGAATCAGAAAACTCGTACAATCGTTGCAATTTAAAGTGGCGCATGCGTACCAAACAAGATTAAAATACTCGTACATACGTACAATTGACCAGACCAGTTAAGTGCAACACTATCAAATGCTGCAATAAACATACGAGTCAATAAAACAAATGAAGCGTGCTTTTTTTCTCCACTAGATACAACAAAAAAAGAATTTCATTTCGATGTTGTTGCATTTTCTACAACCACCTTTAACCAAATGATGTTTGAAATTTAAACGTTTTAACATTTGATATGACTTTTTTTATATTTAGCTGTTTTTCCTTCTCTATACGAGCGGTTTTTTCGTGTTTCTTTTTCTTCTTTTTTTTTTTTTTTGGTTATTATTTTGGTTCTCGCTATACATTTAATGCCCATCAATGTTGCAAGTATATTTTTAATGGGTTTTATGTTAATATCTTAACATGCAGATATGAAGTGATATGCAATACAGGGTGTATTAGGAAAAGCTGTTAATATTTTTAAAGCTGCAGTAGCTCAAATACGAGCTAAAAGAGCTCTAACATTCAGTAATGGTGCTGAAAATCTAACAGCTAATAATTTTGTTAGACATCCAGCTTATCGAGAGGTGGTCGCTTAGAGCTTGTGGATCGTTTTTGTACGATACTACATACTTTTCAGCATGTCGTAAAAAAATAAAAAATGAGCAACGCAAATCGTGCAAAAAAAAATCAACACTTATGTGAGGAGGTTAAATCTTCCATTAAATGACTTCTGTAGAAGTTGCAGACACGAGGAAGAAGTGTATGAGTGTTTGTATCTAGGCAGATCAATGCTGCACGACTTGGTGGAGGTATCGGAATGTGATGTAAATGGATTGGGTTCTTTTATCCGATCCTCTGGCCGGCTCTAAACTAGTGATATGTAGATCTGCTGAGATACATATCATACCCTGGCAACACAACGGGGCCAAATTGGACCCAAGTGGTCTGGCTTTTCAATGGCTAGCTGCCTGTTACACCTAACCTACTTATGTACTGATCACAACCAACCGAAATGTCAAAAAAGTATATATAAGTATATATTATTGCATCGAATTGTAAGTAGCTCACACTATTTTAGCAATAACTGCTATAAAATTTTCTAAATATCTCTCAGCCATTTTGTACGCACAAAAAGCTTTTTGATATTTGCAACTAGAAAAAAACCAATATCAGTTGTTTATTATGTAGCTGCCGCCTGCCTACATTTGTAGCCTTGTGTTCGTGTTTAATACTTTACTCTTTTTTTGCGCTTATTAGTGGTAAAGTATTAAACACATAGGCCACAGCAGACTGCATAACTTCATGACAGAAAATACTGCAACTGGTAATTGTAGTCGTGTAGTCGACTAGTGAAATATTTTGTACACGGCAGCAACATAAAGTTGCACCGCCGTCAGATAAGGCTGTCGAGGCAGCTGCTGACGCAAATCAATTACACAGCTTTCTTGTAGAAATATTGCAGTATAACCTACTTATGTACTGATCACAACCAACCGAAATGTCAAAAAATTTTATATGAAAAGCACTCAAAATTTTGGGTAATTTCTATACAAATATTTCAGTCAATATTGTAGAAACATCACATAAATATTTTGAGTGTATTTCATACAAATTTTTTATACGTATCACTCATTCGTGCACCAAAAAACCCACATAAGTTTGTAACTACACTTTTATAATTGTTGTCAAAATAGAATTTTGATTATACTCTATTTGGATTGGTACCGCACATCACCTCCTGTTTCGATTTTTCTTTTATCTCCTCTATCGTAGCAAAACGCTTACCTTTCATCGGTGTCTTGAGTTTTGGGAAGAGGAAAATACAGTGGTTATGGCATGATAACGGTTTTGTTTTTGGCCAAAAACTCTCGCCAGCAACGATGAGTGAGCTGGTGCTTTATCATCGTGCAAAATTCATGATTGTTTTTTCTGCAATGGTGTGCGTTTCTGACAAATTGCTTCGCCGCAACGGCGCATAATTTCAAGGTAGTATTCCTTATTGATCGTACGACCTTGTGGCAAGAACTCATGGTGCACCACGCCATTGCAGTCGAAGAAAACAGTGAGTAAAACCTTCACATGGGACCGAACTTGACGTGCTTTTTTCGTCCTATAATTTATCACCATTTATGGGCTTTTTGAAGAAATCTGGATCGTCGTTGACGATGTTCAACAGCTCCTGATCGATGCCCATGCGACGTTGTTTTTGCTCAAAATTTAGTAAAAAATCGAAGAGCACACCAAAACACGACTACCCTTTTTATTTGTCAAAAACAAGCTGACAATCCGAAATGGCTGATATTGCCAGCATATCTAATAGACATGAGTACCAACAAAACAGGAAAAAAAGCGAAAATCGAACATAGGTAACTCACGAAATTTGAAAATAGCAGTTATTTTTTATCAGACCATGTACGTACTAAGATATGTATTTAAGTGTGTCTTTTGTAAAAGCCATCTCTTTTTTTGAAACCCTGTTTCATATAAATTTATACATATTCACAAACGATATCTGTTGTTATAGAACAAATAAATAAAATTGTATTTTCAGTAATTTTACGCATCATTTGATACTCAAGTTTAATTTAATAGTTTTTTTTTTGTTGTTGTTGTAAATGTTTTAATAGTCAACAAACTACAACAAATTAAAAGGTGCGCATGCGCAACAACAAATAATTATGAAATCGGTTTTAAGTTTTAAATTGCTTTTTTATAATTTTTTGTTGCTGTTGTTGTTCCTCCTTTAGTTTTTTCTTAAATTAATTTTTTGTAAAACATTTATTTGTAACAGCTTGTAAAACGCAAGTCACATAAACATACGTAAGTATATATGTATGTAAAATATTTATATATAATGCAACATAGGCTTATATTTTTACATTTGTTTGTTTATTAATAGAATATAAAGGGTGGTCCCACCAAAACGCACGTTGTTCATTGTAAATAAAATAAAAAGTTATCCTAATATTTTTTATGATATAACGAGGTATGACAATCATGTATGAAACAGAATATCAGGCAAATGCTCGCCACGGACGGTGGCATACCTCAATCCGATGGTCCATATTTTCAATGGCTGTGCGACATAATTGAGGCTCAATATTGGCTTATTGATGTACATTTTTTGTTATTATATTACGAATATAGCCAAAGAATGAAATTCAACGTTATCAAATCACTTGATCGTGGCAGAAAATTTACATTTGATGTGGGATAATAGGGCGTTGAATTTCTTCCGCTAAAGAGCCATTGCTTCGTTGTCTGAGTAGTAAATGGTACCATCTTGTTGGTACCACATATCTTTCAATTATATATTCTCAATTTCTGGCTACAAGATGTCCGTTTTCATCTCGCGATAATAGCTAGGCCGATCTAATTTTCGAAGAAGTACGGCCCGATGAGACCGCCAGCTCATAAGCCGGATCAAACAGTACTCTTTTTCAACAATCATTCGTTGATTCTCATTTACTCAAATGCACCAAATCTGCATTTTAATGACTTCACTGAAGTGAAAGTAGTGAAAGCAGATTTACATCAGCACCTGCTTTTACGGCCTTATCTGGTGGCGGACCAATTTCACGGAGTGAACTATTCGCGATTTACAAGCTCACTAGGCTCACACGGGTCACATCAGCACCTACTTTTACGGCATCAGCTGATGATGGACCAATTCCACGGAGCGAATTATTCACGATTCACAAGCTCACAGTTGTAGCAATTTTTGCCACACGTTTTTAGCCATTTGAGTAACTTCTTGTTGAGAAGTTCGCGCCTTCTAATCCCTCATGTATGCAACTTCCCAGCAATCAATGGAAGACAAGGCTTAATGAGTTGGTAAGTCGAGGCCCACTAAGAGCATCAGCCCTTAACCAACTCACTCGTCAACCATTACCACTGGTTTCGTGCAGTACAGGTATATGTTGTAAAGGCAACATACCCTCAGGATGTTATTAGTCCCCGAAAAAAGCGACACACCAAACAATTATCAGGGATACTAATTTCCTTTTCCTGCGTTAGGTTTAAGCCATGGCCAGAATGTCCCATCCAAGGTAGGCACCTCAACCATGATCAGCCCGGGTTAAACTGCAAGCAGAACCACCTGAGGACAATGCTGATCCCCCTTCTGTCCAACACAACATAACTCATGCGGCTTCCTAGAGTTTTATTTGCTACAACAAACGAGGAACTCCTTCCCCTCTTTACCCGAAAAACAGAATGCCCTGGTATAGAATACACCACGACAAAACCTGTTCCCTGAGAGAGTCTGAGGTGAAAGTATTTCTCTACGCTGAAAATGATAGTCTTTGAAATGTATTTTGAGTTGAAGCTTACTTTCCTAAAAGGCTTTAGAAATCTTAACGTGCTGCTCAATTGTGTACCTATCCATGGTTGAATTTGTCAAACACTCAAACAGCGCAACGTATTTAACGCTTTGATTTTACGCTAAAGTTAGTAACTTATATAAAAGCGTTAAAGTTGTGTCATAAACAGTATTGCTCACTAAACTTATTTAATAAAAATCACTAAATGGAAATAATATAAAGTGATAAAGTCGATAAATTAGTCTGAAAACATCTAAAGTGTGATTACTAATGGCTGCAAAAAATTAGTAACATTTCTTGGGAGACAGTAAATCCTTCTCTCTTACGCTCTCCCAAAATTGGATTTTCCAATTGCAAAGTGTTAACGCCGTGCTATTTGGGTTGGTCTCAGACATTGCTCATGCGCATGAGGATTTTTGACCGATAAACTACGCTTGACGCTCTAATTTAAGTTGCACTGTAAGAAATGTCAAATTAAGTTGGGCAAAAAAATTTGCGTTAAGGTGTGATTCACAATTATCATCTCGGGCATTATATTCGGACCACAATTTAATATATCTATTGTTGTATAGTTGTGCTTCAACTGGGATAAATAAATAATTTTATTGCTGTTTTCCATTATTTACTTGCTTTAAATGACATTTTCCACAATCACATGTCAAATTTTTCATGCTTTAGAAATTTTTTGAGCAAAAGTCCATTAGAGTCACTTTATGTGAGTCATTGAAATTAAAAGCATTTTTTAATGTATTTTTAATTAAATTAAAGATAAAGTTCAATATATTTTGGTTTGTGTTGCACTGGTTTTAATTGTATCTTTAAGCTATCGAATAAAACGTGTTAAATTTTGTCAGAGTGAGTTTTAATTTTTAATTCGCTTTTCGTTTTTCATCAAAAAATTTCAGCTTTTAAGTGTATTTTCTTATTGAAATAACTCAAAATTTGTAAATTGAATTCTCTGTGTTCTCTGCCTTTTTCTAATATTTTTTGTGCAAAGTTATTTCTTATAGTTTTCATATATAAACAATTTTATTTGGATTCATTACTTGTTCATTACTTGCTATTAGATGGATTTACGAGGGCGGTTCGGAAACTTCTTAGCCTATCAATGAAAGTGAATAGTTAGTTTTTCAAAAATATTTTTATTTTTCAATATAATATCCTGAAACTTCAATACACTTAGTCCGACGTTTTCTAGCAATTCTATCCCTGGTTATACTATTTTTTTTATGCTTGAGAATATCTTTCAAAAACTTTCAAAGTCTACTGATTATTAGGGTAGCTCCTATAAAATGTCGATATATAGATAACTGGGAAACATAGAAAACAAGCTATTTATAATTTTTTATTGGTATCAATGTTAGAGGCTAAAATAGTGAATAAAAAACTCAATTGTTTGAATATTATTTTGATAAAACAATTTAACTATTTGCACTTATTCTTAAACGCTATGTCCTTCTAAGGTGATTTGACAAAAAAAACCAATTCCAAAGATGTCACCTCCACATCTACCATCTCCTATCAGCTGTAAAAGTTGGAAAGCGTCCATAGATGTTTGTTTCCAGTGCATGTTTAATCAGGCATATTTGAGGTGTTATAAAATTCGAGCTTATTTATACGGGGATTTACTTATTACATTTCTAAAATGATTTTTAAGTCATGTTTTTTTTTTAATTGCTGTCGTTTAAAAGTACCGCTTGTCTATTGATGTAGTCACCTTCTCAGTCTAATGAAAATAAAACAATAAAAAAATATTGACGATTTTAACTGATGATGGACCAACTCTACGGAGTGAAATATTCACGATTCGCTAGCACCCCCGTGTGGCTTGCAAGACTCACACAGGTCGCAACTTTTGCCATAAGTTTATAGCCATATAGACAATCCCCTTGCAGAAAAGCTCGGGCCTTCTAAACCCTCCTGCATACAATTTTCCAGGCAGTCAATGGAAGAGTTGGTACGCCGAAGCCCATTAAAAGCTTCAGTCCATAACTAACTACTGCCCTAACCATCACTACTGGTTCTTTACATTACAGGTATCTGTTGCCAGACAACAATACCTCAGAGGCATGAACCATGGTTATCAGGAAAACTAATCTCCATTCCTGCGATTTCAGGTTCTGCAAGCAGAATATCCCCGTGCTGCCAATTAAGCCTTGGTAAGGAGTTCGGAAGTCCAATACAACATAAGTCATGCAGCTTCCTAGAGTTTTATTTAGTACAACAAATGAGGAACTCCCACCACTTTATTCCCTAGAAAGCAGAGTGCCCTGGTTAGGCCAAGGCAAACACTGCTCAACGAGGTTACAAATGAGTCAAAAGGAAATACTGCCATCCCTAAACAAGAGCGGCAAGCGGAACGTTTTTTTCCGCTGAGCTTTAACGCTGAAACGCTATCCCTAAACAAAAACGGCAACGGTTCGTCCAAACGATAAAAGCAGGGCTATCAAACAACTCTGATTATCTTAACAGCTGGACGGACAGCATTATTGTTTGTGACTTTTTTATTATATTAAAATAATGAAAGTTTTAAAAATGAGCTATTTAGATAAGTTGGAAGGTTACTATAGCACATTGAAAATAGTTTCTACCTCTATTTTCCAATAAGAAATACAAATATTTTTTATTTGCTTATTTATTTTCCTTTCTTATATTTTATCTTCACTCTTTTGTTTACAATTATTTTCTTTTGCAACTTACTTCACGCATTGTCAAAATCGGATTTCCAATTGCAAAGCGTTGCGTTGCGTTGCCGCGGCGTTGTTTCGGTATGCTCCATACAAAATGTACGGACATGAGAACTTTTGACAGCTAAAAAACGCTTGCCGCTCTTGTTTAGGGATGGCTGAAAGTCTATTATTTTTGTTGTTAGAATTTTTCAGTATAAAAAGAGTCATTCTTTTCAAACATGACTTTAAATCATTGAGAATACTTGTTGAAATGTTGAAATTTTTTGGGAATGTTTTAGGCGATTTTTTTTTATCTAATGTTGCATACAACTTCTTTTCATTTTCCACTTGAATAAGTGACGTACTCGTATGATGTACAAATTGATTATTTATGTTTATTTCATATACCAGCATCATATTCAAATACTACTCGTAAATTTGATCAGCTAAAATATTTAAATTTAGCTATTAAAATAAGAATGATTGCTAAACAAAGACATCAAGACAGCAAATGTTGTGAGCATTCCGTGCTTAGTTTTAGTTTAAAATAAACTGACAGTGATATTCATGACGGTTCGTTCCAGCAACTAAAAAAGAATAATGGTGGATAATGCCGCTACTGATGATGATGATGGTGACGGTGTTACTCGTATTGTTTGAACAAATTAATAAAATTGTTACTCTAAAATAAAATTTTTAAGCAGCAAAACTAAAAAAAAAAAAAACAGAAATAAGATCAATGAACATGAACACGAAACGGCAGAATCTGGAAGAGAGAGAGAGAGAGAGAGAGGGAAAAAATACAAATGGAAAAACAAATTAAAGCTAAAAACTAGTAGCCAAACATTATCCGGCAGACCTCAGAAACATTTCAGCATCGTTATACTTGTTATTGGCGTAGAAAAGATTCATACGTACGACTATAAATACAAATAGTACTAATAAAGTAAAAGAATATAAAAAAAAAATTAAAGTCGAGTAGCTAAAAGAACCATCATCATTATAATAATTATAATGATCAGTAATGGATAAAAAGAACCATAAAAATAACAGCAGTAAAATAACTGCTCGCATAAAACCGTATGGATCAGTAGAAATAAAAGTACCCACAGTGGTGGCAGCATATTTAATAGTCACACACGAGTGTAACATGGACATAAAGTACCAGTGGTAGCCACAGTTTGTGAAGTTATAGGCCTGTCTCTTATCCTTCTCTTTGTCTTATTTTCTTATTATTATTATTTTTTTTGTATTAAATTCACACATACTCTGTCGCTTAAGCGCTGTAAACGAGTGTTGGTGCCAGTCTGCCCAATAAACACATTGTTTTCAGTTCATAATAAGAACATGATATCAGTCATTATATACATTTTTGTCAAGTATTTGTGTAGATAGAAAGCAGATTGCCAAAACTTGTTTGAAGCGGTGCAACAAAACAAACAAAAAAAAATATCCATATGTACGAGATTAACTAGTTGTGAGTTCGAGTCCAACTTCAGTCAAGAAGAAGGATTATTTTTAATTATAACAATAATTGCTGTGAAACAATAAGACCAAAGAAGAACAGAAAAAGTAATTGAATACCATTAGCTGGGGGACAACTAGCTGTTTCGTAGTCGCTACACTACTCATCAGCACCCGCTGGGATTCGAACTCGGGATCATGTGAACATGATGTATTTTTAATACGGCCGCTTCAGCCACCGAGCTCTTTAATTATTCTTACGTTAATGTTTGCCACATATTGATCACATATATGCAATTGTATGCAAGTTGTTAGGAAAAGAAAAAAAATATCGTTGAAAATTATTTGTTGGTTTTCGTGGTATTTCACTGCACGTAAGTTATCAAGACGAGTTGAAAGCACTCTATTTTGACCACCACTCATTGGATATATCATCACTCACATTATGAACACTTTATCATTATAAAAAGTATTTTTATATAGGTATACAACTTTAAGTTGGCAATACATTTTTTAAATGGTGGCAACTTTGTCAGCTGTTAAATGATTTATGTTGTTTAGCATTTCAATATAAATAGAACGGCACCTGGACAACGCTTCCAAATTGTGCAAATTTATTTTCACAGTCATGGTTCTATTCAAAATACGTATCGCGCACCATGTTCATTAGCATGGAAGCTCACTTTTGTTTGAATGGATACATCAAAAAACAAAGCTGCCATCTTTGCAGTGATGATAATCTTCAAGCGTATGTTGACTGTTTGGTGTGCTTTGTGTGATGATGAAATTATTGATCCGACTTCGTTAAAAAAAATGTTGCTTTAAACGTTATAGGCTATAGAGCTACAATTAATGACTTTTTCGTTCATCAATTGAAGGCTGCTTTCACACACGAAAAGTTTACTTTGTAAAGTTTTGAGTTTGGTGGTGACAAGGGAAAAGAGAGAGGCTCTCTTTGCCTTGTTCTTTCCTGGCCACCATTAAACTCAAGACTTTACAAGGTAAACTTTCTGTGTGTAAAAGCCATGTAACAACCATGAAAATTGAACCATGTTATAATTTTTTGGGGAAGACAGTGTACCATTAAGCTCTAAACACTTAGACGACAGCAGACTTCTCAACTTCACCATTACAAATGAAGTTAGCTTCAAATGCTGCCATCTCATCAGCAACATAATTATTTTAAAGACAGCAGCAGCACCAAGGTGCATTAACGTATACACGGTGGCAGCACTAGAGCAAAATTACAACAATACAACAAAAACAGGCATCTGGTAAGCTATGTTTATCAAAAATATTTGTAACTATTTTCACAACTATAAACTATGAATATACCTTTTCATAATTAAAAAATATATTTATTTGAATTATTTTTATGTTCACAAAATAATTTATATATGTTTAATTCAGAATACAACACTAAATTCACTTTCAAAAATGTAAACAATACATTTGACCTAAATAGCTTCCTATATTGCCAGTAGCAAAAAATTGTCACATGCCGTAGTGCTGCCCACCGTGTATACATTAATGCACCTTGAGCAGCACTATGGGTGCTCAGAGATGCCACATATATATTTTACATGAATAAAATTAAAATTACTGACTAAAAACGTAATAATTTCACGTAAAACTGTAAAAGCTAATCAATTTATTTGCTTATTTTATTTATGTGATGTATATTTCTATTAAGTATTTCAAACAAATTTTAGTTCTTATTGCTGTCAATTTATATTTATAGTGGCAGCAATGCATTTACTTTTTGCTGCTTGCGAAAATACAAATTAGTCTAAGTTGGCAGCAGCAGCATATGTTGTTGTGAAGTCGTGCTGCTGTGATGTCGCTAAAGTAATTGTGTGCATTGTATTTTATTTTTGACAGATAGCTGCTTGCTGCCCAATGTCGTCTATGTCTATTGTCTAAGTTTTAACTGCAACAGCAAATGTGCAAAAAGCATACCCAGATATCTTGGTATATTAGTCTGAAGAAGTTTGCCAAACGGTATCAAATACCTTTTCAATGTCAAGAACTATAAGGCCTGTTGATTTCTTTTTTTTTTTACCTTTTTTTGATTATATTTGTAAAGCGATTTTTTTAAACCAAATTGTCCATTGGCAATTATTGATGAGTTTTCAATGGCATCACGAATTCGACTATGTATGCATTTTTCATATAATTTTCTCAAATTGCTTAATAAGCAAATGTTTGGTTTAAGAATTGCAATAACTTATGTAGGAAAATGTTTTAGTTTTATGCAGTTATTAAAAATGATCATAAGAAGATGCACTGCTTAGGGCGGTAAATTTTTGATAAGTAGGTTTGATACATCATCAGGGCTAGGCAATTTGAAAGCTTTGAGTGACGCCTCCAGAATTGCTCTTAGTAGCTAAAGAAACTTTTGATTGGAAACCTCTAACTTAGACCTGCCTTCAAATTGCTCCTATTAGGTAAAAAAAAATTCTTATTGGAAACCTCTTTATCGAGCTATGTACTGTTAACTTAGTCCTGTCTCCAAATTGCTCCTATTAGGTAAAAAAGCACCTAATTGGAAAACTCTTTGTTTTCATCACATCACATTAATCTCTTAACGCTAAGGGGTTTTTAAAATTTTATGGATTTGAGTTTCTCAATGCGAATACAAAAGCCTCATATTCGCTGGGTGATAAAACTATAGTCCAAAGAAGTGCATGGCAAACGACCACTCTACAAATACGGGTGTTGGACCATCATCATCATCTGCTTCATTTGAAAGATTGTTTGTGTGCTGCTATTGAGCTCGTAAGTGTGTATGAGTGAATATGGCATCAATATAATCAACATAATCTTCACTGTCATTATTCCTCCAAGACTGGCATACAACTAAACATTAACTATGTGTAGTACATATTAAGCAAATATATTTACAACTATACAAGCAACATACACCTATTGGATGGGGGGAAACAACATTTGCTAAAAAGACTAATTGTAGTCACCAAAGTGCTGTTGTCTTGCAACAGATAACTGTGATATAAGGAATAAAAAGTGGTGAAGAGGCAGGCTAATTGGTGATGGGATGATAATCTTTACGGACTTATTTACCAAATCGAACAAAAACACGAATTGAATTCCGCCCTATAGAAGCGTTAGAAGGCCAAAGATCCCCTTTTTTATGGTCTGGTGGTTGTCGCTGAATTGCAAACACGGGAAGCACAACGAAGCTTCTGTCTTGGTATTAGTGGTGATTTGAAAACTGCCCCAGTTGACAACATTGTCCTAAACTGCATTGCCTTCAATAACACTCATCCTTAAGGACGAATGTTGAGCATTTGTGTTGTTGCTTGTGTATTCTGAAGAAATATAATGAATTCCGCTTTTGAAATGCATTGGATTCTGCGCATGACTGTGTATATAATTTTAATTGTTTGAATCATCGAACTTACTTTTACCCTCGACCAACATTAATGTTTAAGTGTAAGTGCAAATAATCATATAACATGCATGTTTTATATCCATACTTAAAAAAAAACCTCATCATCATTCAACTATTTTGTTTCTGATTCTGATTCGGTTTTGAATTTTCCTTTTTTACGTTGTTTGTTTTAAACTAAAATTTAAGAAGAAAACGCATGTTGAGTTCATGTGTAGCTTTTTTTCGGTTAGTAAACCGGATGTTCCTAATCATGGCTAGTTTGCCTCAAATTAAATACTATTTTTTTTTGTTCTTTTTATTTTATTCGTTTAAATCATCATCTTTCTCGTTTGTTTCTTGCTTGCTGTAGAGTTGGTTTTAAAAATATTCATTCATGGATTGAAAGCTTTATTTTAAAAATAAAATACAAACGATAAAAAGGTTTTCTGTTTGAAAAAAAAAAACAAAATAATTCACAGTTTTTTTTTTGTATTTAAATAAAAGTTTTGATGTTGTAAATTGCATATACATACATATGAATATGTATATATATACATTCATGTATTGTTGTTGTTGTACGTGCATATTAATATGTTTACACTGTTGCAATAGCAACAACAACCAGCGATTATTTATTTTATTTTGTTTGTTATCGCCATCTAGACATTGCAATTTTGCAATGATGAATACTTATTTTTACGCTAAACTGAATTTTCATTCATTGAGTTGACTGGTTGGCGTTGGACGGTCATTTTTTTCTTTTTTTCATTCATTAGTTTATGTTAATTTTATATTATTAATTTAAAACTAACTGAATGAAACACTCCTAGATTTGTAAATCAAAAAAGAATTCAAACAATGTAAAATAAATTTTAAAGTTCTCATTGCTAGAAGTGTTTTTAAAAAAATATATTTTAATAGATTAAATATACATGAATTACTGAAACATTTTCAAAGAGATTTTTAACTTTAGAAGAAATAACTGAATTCTTATTTTTTGAGGAACATTTATCAAAAATACGTAATGAGAAGGTAAAGATAAAACATAGGAATAAATTTGAAAAACTAAAAAATAAGCAGGTCAAAGATCTAGGAATTAGATTTAATGACAAATGGTTTGTTAATAAGACAAACCAAGATTTCCCTAAGCTTGGACAAAAATATGCTTTACCAGTTAAAAGAGAAGATTTTCCGATCATGAAAATTATTTCTGAGGGCGAGGATTTTGTACAGACAATTGATAATAAAGAAGAACAGGACATAGCTAGAAATAGGTTTACAACTATTATTGACAATCATTTGAACAAAATGACATTAACTAGCAGGAATAGATTCATGTTAGATAGAGTTAGGGAAACAGAAAGTTTTTTAGGAAAAAATAAGAATATTCATATTTTAAAAGTAGATAAAGGCAATACTACGATAGCTTATAAACATAAGTATGATTTGAGGATAAATAATATTGTTGGGGATATATCAAAATATGAGTTAGTGAATAAGTTTCCTACAAGCAGGCTACAGAAGATAAATAATAGTTTAGGAGATGAATTATTTAAGAAGAAAATTTTAAGTAATAGTGAGAAAAATAGAATTAAGACTAATATTGCTGTTGCATCTAGGTTATATGGATTGCCAAAGATTCACCAAGTAGATTTTCAATTAAGACCCATCTGTTCATTTACTAATTCTCCATCTTACGAACTTTGTAAGTATGTGGTAAATATTCTTAAGAGGATGACTGATACTTCAAAATACAATATTAAAAATTCATTGCAGTTTAAGGAGAGGATACAGGGCCAAATTGTAGATAATAATGAAAGATTAATTTCTTTTGATGTATTTTCACTATTTCCAAGTGTACCGGTTGACTTGGCAATGAGCACAATAGAAGAAAAGTGGGGGTTATTAATCCAACATACAAGAATTGAAAAAAGTTTATTTTTGCGTGTTTTAAAATTTTGTATAGAAGATAACAGGTATTTTCAGCATAATGGAAAGATATATACACAGCTAAATGGACTCCCTATGGGATCTCCAGCTTTCCCAATTATTGCGGACATTATAATGGAAAAGTTACTGGACAGCTCTATAGATAAGTTAAATATAAAACCGAGATTAATGACTAAGTATGTAGATTATTTGTTTTGTATTATTCCTGACTTAGCTATTGAGAATATGTTTTCAACTTTAAATGATTTTAATACTAATATTAAATTTACTATGGAGAAGGAGGATAATTCAAGGAATTTTGTTTGGAAACAATGATAATTAATAAGAATAATAAGGTAGTTGTAGATTGGTATGACAAGCCAACAGCATCAGGTAGAATAATTATTTTTCAAAACATAGTAGAAGTATAGTCATTAACATAGCTAGAAATTTTGTTGAAAGGGTACTTACAATAAGTGATGAAGAGTTCCACGGAAGGAATATTAATAAAATCAATAATTTACTAGAAGATAACGATTTTCCCGATGAATTAATTAGAAAATTTGTGAGTCAATTTAAAAATAGAGGTATGCAGGTATGTAGTTAGCTCAACAGAACCATAAATTTACAAGTCTTTGATGTATTTACCAGGCTTAACAGAAAGGTTAGTAAGATCTAATATATTTAACAGGGAAAAATATGGAATGGCTCATAGGAGCTGTAATACGCTAGATACATTATTTAGTAAGACTAAGGATAGATAAATAGATAGTAAATTAGATATTGCTAATATAGTTTATTAAATTCCATGTAAGGGATAATTGTAATAAAAGGATTACAAAAAACAAATTAAGGACAAGGATTGCAGGACATAAATCAGACCAAAAATATAGGCATATTAACTCACAAAAGACAGCGCTATCTTCTCATTACTTTGGATTAAATCACTATTCTCACTTTGAAAATGTTTCAATAATAAAAACAGAAAATAATAATAAGAAACGTTATATGTTAGAAATGTTAGAAATTATGAATCTATCTACAGAACAGAGACTTAATTTTAAATTAGACACAGATAATTTAGCACATAGTTGTAGGCATTTAGTTAGCAAAAAATTAATACATTGAAATAAATAATACTTATATATACAATGTTATTTATTAGGATATTATTATATTATATAAAATTTTTTAATGTTATTTTGTGAGCAACATGTGCTATGTTAATTTGCTTAAGGTTGAGGTACAACATGTTGTAATCGTTAACAGAGCATATTTTGTTTGCAGAATAAGTTTAATTTGAATTATTTTGTTTTTTAATTTTTCAATTTGTTAAGAATTTTTTCATGTGTATGAATTTTTTGTATGTAAAAATTTTTTTTTCAATTAATTTTTTTTTACAACATTTTAATTTTTCTGAGGATGATAACAAATTGTTATCAAAATATTGAAAATAAAACACCGTTAAACCTTTTTTATAAAAAACAAAATCAATCAAGATCTTTAAATGGAAAATTTAGAAGAAAAAAACATATTTTAATAGACTTAAACAAAAAACTTATTGAATAGCTAAAATGTGTATGCCGCTTAAAAGTGTAAATTAATGCAGTAATAATAACTGCATCTAGAAAACTCACTTTCTAATATCTTTATATATTTTTCTGTTTTAAAGAAGCTTTTGATTCCATTTCCGGCCTTAAAGTTGGGATTTAATTGATTTATTGATAATTTGATTTATAAGTTTTTGTTTTGCTTATATAATCGATTAAGGTTTTAATTAAATTTTATTTAAGCTTAGCTTAATTTTTCGTATTAATAGCATTTTTAATTTGAATGGAATATAATAAAATTATTCAAATATACAATGAGCATCAAAATTGAGTCAACATCAGTGATAGTTTGATATTTCGTTTTATTACATTTATTACATCTTAGTAACTACAATTACAAGACTACCTGATGCTTATTTAATCTGTTTCACAAAATATACAAAAAAAAGGACCAAGAATGTTTTATAATAGCCCTATTCACAATCTTGTGCAAATGACCTTGCATCATTGCATTTGCAAAATAGTGGAGTATATTTTTACTTTACACTAACAAAATACACCCACAAATGTCACTTTTGCAATTGCAGAAATATGCAACCTCAAATGCACAAGATTGTGAATCGAACTTATAACTTTTTAAAGAAAACTGTCAAAAACTATACTTCATAAGTGAGTAAACAGTTTCTTTCTCATTTAATTGTTTCGCTAAGACCGACAGGTTTACAATTATTTTTATGATAAACTTTATTGAAAAAAACAAAAACAATTGTTTTAGTTAATTGATTATCCATATCCCTTGTGGCAGAGCCAGTAAGGTTTTATAATAGCCGTGAATAAAGATGAGAACAAATCATTTCAAAAAATTGTTAAAAAAAAATTGGCAAAAAAACCTCTTAAAAAATAGTGGAAAAATTAAAAAATTTAAGAAAATAGACAATTTTAAGCGAAGAGATCATTAAAAGCTGTTAACGAAAAGAGAAGAAAGAAGTATTACTGCCACAGTTAAAAATAAACCAGGTTCTAGTGCGGTACAAATTGCCAAGGACATCACTACAGAGTCTAATAAAGCAGTTAGTGACAACACAATACGAAGCACTTTGCATAGATATGAACTTAATAACAGACGTCCGAGAAATAAGACTGCACATACATTTAGTTTATACATCGACGTATGCTCACTTTTGATCATATATTATTGACTCCATGTTGCAAAGTATAATAAAATAAATTATATTTAATTTCAGCTATTTTTCCTATTATACCGTTATAAATAATGAATAAACAGTTTTGTGTTTGTATGTAAAATCGATATGTACAATATAATGTTTGAGAATATCTTTCAAAAATTTCCAACGTCTACTGATGATTAGGGTAGTTCCTATGAAATATCGACATATAGATAGCTGGGAAACATAGAAAACAAGCTATTTATATTTTTTTTTTGTATAAATGTTAGAAGCTAAAATAGCGAATAAAAAACTCAATTGTTATAACTTTATTATATTAAAAAACAAGACACACTACTGGTGTTGACTCACTTTTGATTCTCATAGTATGTCAGAGAACTTCACTTGTTGATTAAAAAAATCGTTCAACAATAACAAAGGCACAAAAAACTTGTCATTTATTTGCAAATTATGACACTTGACCACGCATTCTCTTTTGTTGTTAATTTTAAAGCAATCGAACATATGCCCCATTGTTGATTCTGATGGTTTACACCAAAGATCTGCACCGGTGCACCGCAACCATAAGTACAGCGGTTGTTTACCCAATAATTCTCACAGCCGAGTACTTTAAATGCACTTAAAAATTGCTTGTTGTCAAGCGTTTTTGAAGTATTTAACACTTATTATCCGCAAGTTATTTTTTGTTAAAGTAAATACCTAGTATCAGTCCTCTTGGATTTGACTTCTAAAAAAGCGTTTCGATTTACAATTCTGAGCAATTAAAAATTTTTTGCTTATAATCATAAAATTCCTTTTATATTGTTCATGTGTATGACATCATGTTGAGCATTTTATACTTAACTTATTGTTCTTTTATCAATTAAAAACTTTTTTTTGTTCACTTTACATATTTCACATCATTTATTTGGAAAAAAATTCAATTTATTTGCTTGATAACAATTAAATGGTATATTGTGTTTTTTGCTTTTTTTTGTTGTTTTTAGTATTTGTATTGACGTTTTATCTGAATTTCCAAGTTCAAAATGCTTGGATTGTTTGAAAACAAATTAGTGTTTTACATTTTATAGCGATTGAAACTTTTAAATTAAAAAAAATTATACCAAAGGTTACTTGTAGATTAAAGAGTCGCTAAGAGAAGTAATTGCTTGAAGGGAACAGGTCTGCAACTCTATGAAAAAGTGTTGGCGAAATAAAGTCCTGAACGATATTGAATATATAAGGTCTGATCAAAAAATAACCGTTATTTTCAAATTTTGTGACTTACGTATGTTCGATTTTCGCTTTTTTTCTGTTATATTGGTCCCCCATGTCTGTTATATATGTTGGCAATATCAGCCCTTTCGGATTGTCAGTTTGTTCTTGACAGATAATAAGGTTAGGCGTGTTTTGGTGTACTCTTCCATTTTTTACTAAAAATTCATGAAAAATATATACACTTAAACTAGTTTCCTTACTTACAAAATACTTTTCAAGGATTGTTCAATATAATTCTAAACATGCATTAGATTTACATCAGCTGTCAGAGATCTTTTCATTTAAGATTATGGTAAAATAATAAAAAAAAAAAAAAAAAAAAGGAATCAATTTAGGAATAGACTTAAAACTAAATAACAAAATAAATAATAATAAAAAATATAACAAAACAAAATAATAATAAAAGTTTGCACGCCTTCCAAGAATCTAATAGAATTCTCTATTATAAATCCATCTGTCCGGCAAAAATCAATTCCATTGTAAATGGATCTTCAAGATGATCGATGGTATTGACCATTTGGTCCAATGTATGGTCCTACATCCTAAGCCTCTCCATCTGACTTGAAGAAATGCCAAAACAGACTGGAAAAGCATAGGAGATAACAAACCTTATGATCTGACGGTACACCAAAAGGCGAACTTTTCTGTACAGTCGGATCCTGCGTTTCAGTAAACCCTGATACGATGAGTATATCCATTTCGTTTTCTCAAGTATATCGTCTATATGTCGGTAGTACTCAAAATTCTCATGGAAGGTGACGCCCAGATATGTCATTCTGTCCGATAGTCATGTTTTGTTCAATTAGTAGGGAAGGTATATACGTCCGATTGCCATGAATATGCTGATGCTCGTGCTTTTATACTCTACGCTGCGCACACACACACGTACTAACACCTACGCGCGACCATATGTGTGGCTGTGTTTAGCAAACATTGTCTCATGGTTGATATTTATTCATTGTGTGGTGGTGCCATCTACGCTGACTGTTAATTTTAAATACAATTTTCAAACTTAGAAATAGTTTAACCTACATTGCATGTAACTTATTATAACTACTAAATTAATTATTAATTCAAAAGCAAATAGAACAACGCTTCTTGCGTTAATAGTTAACAATAAATTAAATAATTAAATGAATAACTGAATAAATACAAATATATGAAAAACGGGAACAGGACTTCACGTGTGTTACTCCAAAACAAGGCCTCCGACTTTGAGCGTTACATTGTAAATATCTGAAGTAATTAAAAAAATTTTTTTGCATAAATACATATAACGTACTGGAAAATACAACTCTGAAAGTACTTACTTTTGCATATTGAGTACCTGAAAAAATAGACAGTATTGAGTACTCAATACTGTTCAATCAATACTCAATACTTTCACAACACTACTATATTTTTCATTATTAAATACATGTTCGTTATTTTATGCTTAGTGTCATCATTATTTTATGTTTATCAAATAATACGATACCAAATATAACCAAAGAATCTACTTTACTGTTTTTGCGATACTGCATCATCAACCAAGGCATCATCAGAAATCACTTTCACTGTCCATCTGTTTCATTCGGAAAACATCAGAAAACAATGCAAAATACACCAGAATGGCTACCTATTTTCTGTGAGTGTATTTATGATTATTTTTTGTTGGTTTATCTGGCTCATTATTACAACACTACGCCATGTATTTTAATTTTCAATGATCCACTTTAAATTATAGAACAATTTTAATAGATGATCATTTAATCGTAGGGCGCTTAGCATAATAATTTAGACGATGTGGGTGTTCTCGCCGAAGCCACTTTCTTAGGAAAACACTCGTAAGCAGCAGCAGCAGTAGCAGTAGGGATTGTTTTTCTTTTATTTTCTTGCATTTTTAATTAGTATTCATTAAAAATGTTTTGTAGGATAATTGTATGTCGATATTGAAAAATGTTGTACAATATAAAAATATTTAAATTTTAGGCGGGGGAAAAGGTTTGCAGCGACTTAAAGTGATAAAGTAGAATTTATTGTAACACCAACAAAAGTTTATAGTTGAAAATATAATCTTTTGGTAGAAAAAAAATCCCATAGTTGGTTTTTATTGACTTTGTGTGATCAGATACTTTGTTACCTTTCTATGCTGTTCGCCTTGCGGTAATTAGTTTTAAATCACCTTTATTAACTTGAGCTTGCATGTGAGAGTGGGCATTTTTTCTTTTATTAATTAATGCATAAGCAAACTGTAACTCGGCTCTCTTGCCACTAGACAGTAGGAGCCGTTGCTAACACAAATCAAATCATTGCATGAAAAAGAAAAAAAAAAAAAGAAAAATATAACCAGTTCTTGCGGAAATATATCCTGATCGTTTGGCTTTTTTTGTCGCTGTTTTTTCTTTTTTGATTTGATTTTTTCCATTGGGGTTATTAGGTTCGATGCAACACATTAACTGTTATTACATGGTTGGGAACTTCCGGACCTAGTTTTTCGTTTTTATTATTTTCATATTAATGAAGATAGAGTTGAAGTTTATGGATTGAATCCATATGAAATGCAGGAGAATAAGAAGTAGTATTTTGTAATAAAGGTGTTTTATTGGGTGGTAGAATAAATATATTTGTATTGTATTCATTGTATATTGTATTCAACAAGAATTGAAAATTTCAGATTTAATCTATGTCTCTATATTAAAAATATTAAACTAATACCCTGATACGGATCCAAAATGCTCCAGGTGGTTGGAGCGGGGCCTAAAATACGCAGGAATATAACACTCAGTAAGGATACCACAATCTTTATACTATACGCAATACGCGAAGCGGTGGCTATACTTTCCGCTAGAGGACACAGTGGAGTGTTGCTTATAATACTCTCTGATAGTCAACCAGTCCTAAAAGCCCTGAACAGCTGTGTCTTCACTGGAATGTCTCAACAGACTAAATGAACTGGCAAGCCAGAACCAGGTTACTCTGATCTGGGCGCCAGGACATGAGTGGCATAATGGTAATGAGATGGCAGACATCTACGCCAAAAAAAAGAGCAGATGAGACGTTTATACACCCCACTCCAACATTTGGCTTCAACAAGAGTCTTCTTCATGCGGAGATGAATAATACTCCGTCCGATGAAAGGATTGTGTTTTGCTAAGATTGAGGAGATAAAAAAAAATCGAAACAGGTGCTGTTGGCGATACCAAAAACTGCGTTTCGGAAGTGTTTCGAAGATTGGAAAAAACACTGGCATAAGTGTATTATATCTGTGAGACAAGATAGTTACTGATAAATAAATAAATACTTTTTGAAAAAATTTAACATAATGACTATTTTTTGATCATACCATGTATAAAAAATTATACTTTTTGATTCCTTTTCTGTTGCACAATGAAGAAAGTATCTTTTTCTCTAACCCCATAAAAAGCTAACAAATTTTTTTTCTTTCATAAAGTACCCATTAAGAGCGCCACTTTTACACACAAGTTGACATCCTCGGTTTTCTTAACGCGGTCTGACATCGAATATCTGTTCTGTCTATATGATAATTTTACAACATGAATGAGAAGTCCGAATATAAAACGGATGCAGATTTTCCTTCTTTCCAATTTCATACTCGTATGTATAACAAACACTGAAAATAGGTTGATGTGTTTATCTTGTGTCTACGAATACAAATCAGAACGAATACAATATTTTTTCAAACATCATTGTTGCTTGATCTCTTTTAATCGCGTTTGGTCTTGACCATTTTTATCTGCTGCTCAGATGGTCGATAAGAATAATAATAACACTTTTTGCCGGGGCCAAACACTTTTAACTGGGAGTAACAATAACAACAAAGATCTGTTGGCAAAAGTTGTTTGGAAAACAGGGGGAGCATAAGTATTATTAGAGCTTAAGAAAATTATCTGAAGAAAAACCTGTTAAAAAAAAAAAACAACAATTTTAAATGAAAAATTTTCAATTCATTTGTGGCAAACAACATGTTCTTGGCAAAAAAAAACAAAATATTTCTAAACTAGTAATTTTTTTGTTTTATGTGAATGTAAAGTCTGGGTACCTCTTGGATTTTTGTTACTTTTTCTTTTCCTTTTGTTAAAAATAAAATTAAAACTTGAAAAGGTTTTCACAAACAAATGTGTTGATTATATTAGATCAGTTGCATTTTTTCTCTCCTTTTTTTTGTTGCGTACAGTTTGATTCTTTTCTTTTGCCCCACAGTCATCCACCACTCGATCACTGTTGAAAATTGATTTCTAATTTTGCGTGTGTATGAAAACTGACCAAGACTTTATTGACCAAGTTCATTCATTTGATTTTCTTTTTATATATTTTTTCTTATTTTACTATTTTATTCCCACTGACTGACCGGATGGGCAGCTGCTTTTGTTGCCGTTTGATGGTTAGAGCTAGTGGTGGTGCTGGTGGTGGTGCCGATGCTGGTGATGAAGTTGCTGCTGTTGTTACTGCTGCTTAACTTTTAAGAGGATGGAAATGACAAAAATAAATACACGTTCAGAAACTTACACATCACCACATTAAGCCACATTTAAACGGTCAAGAAACTAATCAGAGCTGGCGAATTGCAAACAAAAGTCATGACAAAAAATTTCTCTTAAAGCGATTACAAATAAGGATTATATAGATAATATTTTCCAATTGGCTCGTAATCATAAAACTATTAAAGCTAAGCTGTAATCATAGAAGTTTGAGATAAGTTTAAAGACTGCAAGGAAATTTTTTCAGATACAATTTTTTTAGACAACATATTTAATCTGGCATGTTTTTACTTAGTAAGATTCCGCACAGCATTCGATTTTTAAAACTAGAAGCCCAATAACCTTCGCCCAGTTATGCTACTGTTTACTCTTTTGCGGCGTTGCTGTAAGCGGATTTATCTATTTTTTAATGCCAGAAATACAACTGTGACGACGAGTTTCTTCCAACATGATAAATTCATTGGCATGAAACGGCTCCGTACATTTGTCACATGAAGCCACTGTTGTCAGAATGAAAGAATGATAGTTTTTTGCTGGTTTTTTGCAATGTTGAAATGTATTTTTGCTAAGAAAACGTTTTTAAAAATTACCTTTTTGAATAAAAAGGAACCAAAATGATACAAATAAGTGGGTTTGGTCGAAAAACATATGATAACACTGCATGAAACACCATAACAGCTGTTAGGATTCATAAAGTTCTGGTCAAGCTAAAAAATCTTTGAAACAAAAATTTTCATAGTTAAATACATGTACATATCGCTCCTTTATTGCAACATAGTCATAACTAAAAAAAGCTTGTTTCGAGAAAGGAAACAGTTTAAAATAATTTGAATAAATTTTTGGCACAATATAAAAGAAAGTACTGTTAACAATTCTGCATTCGTAACTCGAATAGCTATTTTTTTTAAAATATGACTATGCTGCAATAAAGGACCGATATGTTTATTTTACATATTATAAAATAAAGCTAAAATGATTATTAAAATAAAAAAATAACGTTTGGTTTACAGAACACAGACGACCCGACTCGTATAGAGATATATATATAAAAATCTTGAAAACTTGATCTGTCGTCGCATATAAGTTTTTTTACTAAAAACAATTAAAAGAAAAAATCTAATCTAAGAAATAGAAATAAATCCATTGCTAGAGCTGCAAAGCAGTCGATAGTACTATCGATAGTTTTATTTTTAGCTTACTATCGAATATTTTCGTTCGATAGTGATACTATCGACAATTTTTGAACGTATATACGAAGCCCGTTTCTGGCCATTTATTCAGGCAGGTTTTAAGCCGCCTTTAAATTTTTCTAGTTATAGCGTAATTTACAAATGAATATATATTTTATATAATTCAAATTATGTATATCTCAAAGTAAAATGTATTATATCATTTATTACTTTTATCTCAAATAAAAAAAGGGATTTTTTATATAAAAAATTTTAGTTAAACATGTCGACTGCAACTTAAAAAACTTTGTTTTCTTTGCATACAGGTGACGGTGCAGCTCAAAGTGTTTAGCAAAAATAAAAAGAAAAGTATTTAAAAGTTATATTTTTTATCACAGAATAAAAACACGTAAAGATGTTATATATACCTATGTAAATATGTATGTATCTATGTTTACTAACTTTCACAGATTCATAGCCAAAAGTAGCGCTTAACGATAGTATCGATAGTTTTTCTTGAAACTATCGAAAATATTGATGGGGACGACTACCGATAGTTTTGCAGCTCTATCCATTGCGCCGCAGAGTACGAATTTAATCCGATGGACGCTGTAGTTGTGTGCATTTTCAAGTATGCAAATGCGTTTTATTTTTGGTGACGAACACTCGCGGTCAAAAATCCGTCCGTTTGATCCCAGCTTTACGTAAAAGAAATTTTTTATGTTTTTTAGTAATTACTTTTAACCTTCTACATCTGAACGTGGAACACTGTGCAATGTAAGTTAGAGAAACTTGTAATAAAACCTAAAAGTCTGGGTTTTGTAAATCAGGAAGTAAGATAGTAGAATAACTACTGATATACAACGAAGCGAAATTGGACTCGACCAATTTCACTGAGTGAACTATCGCACTGCTGATCAGTCCGCATGGACTTCAAATGCTCACCCGGGTGCCAACTTCTTGTCATATATTTGCAGCCATATGAACAAACCCATTGCTAAAGAGCTCTTCTTTTGATACTTCCTATATGCAATTCCCTAAATAGTCATGCTAGGCTTGCCAAGTTGGTAGCACGAAGTTCAAAAAAGACTTCTTACCTCCAACTCTTCTGGTGTCTCACATTATTTCTCCGAAAGTCGGCATTCACCATAATTATCAGTGAGTACTAATAACCTCTTCCTGCAATTTTAGGTATAAACCACAGCCAGAACGTTTCAGCCAAGATACAGCCATCTCAACTTAGGTTATGCTGGGGCTGGCTAGTGTTTGATTCGCTTACCCCTCTAATCCCCAAAAAGCAGCATGTTCGATGAGATTACACAAAGGTGAAAGCTGCTCTCCGGCGGGAAGAATAAAAACAACAAGAATATTGTACGACAGCTGCTTGGTGACACCGTAACTTTTCCTATTTTCCGCGCAGCAATTTTAATATACTACTGCCAAATTCTGAGTAAGCGGCGTCAATTAGTCTGTTTCTGACAGCCATTAAAAGCAGACAATCTCCTGAATTTTAACATAAATGGAAATAAGTGAATTTCATGAGATTAAGCATAACATAATTTTTTGCGTAAAAACCCATTACTAAAACCACAAAGTACATAGAGATGAAAAAAGAGAGGTTTGAATAAAATAAAATCGATATGTGTCAAAAATATGTTAGAAAATAGATAGTAATGTAAGTTATTGCTTTCCCCCATTTACCTATGCCTTTGAGGTTACAAAATTGTTTGTTTACGAATAAAAGCACAAAGCGCGGAAAGAACAACTATAATTTTACATTGTTTTTGTACAGCTTCGTCTCGGTTTACTTTGTGACCGAAACCAAGACTAAGGGAACTTAAATTTAATGTACGCTAGCTTTACTAAAAAGTTCAAAATTCCAGATTCTGCATTGATTTTATGCTTTTTCTAATCAATTACAAATCTATCTTAGGCATTTTTCATATTGGCCAACCACAATATGCGGATTATCCTTTCATAATGTTTTCTACATTAAATTTAAAACTCTGGATCAGATAAAATAAGTGCCAACTTCACGATTTAAAACGAAAACAACATTTTGTTATTGTTTTAAATGTAATTGTGCGAACGAACGAACAGCTTCGTTATCGTGAAGTTGGCACTAAATCTGAAATAAATATTGGCCATCTCTGCCTGCAAATAGATAAGCTATCAAAAAACCAGTTTCATTGAGAAAAAATAGCAAAATAAAACTATGAATTAAAATCTGTACACAAAACAACGGGTTAAAAAACACCAAACGAAAAACCTCAATAGATAAGTTAACAACGTTAAAACAATATTTTGATACCGACAGCAAACACGAACATACGAGTACATACATACTCATACTTACTCATGTTAGCAAACGCTAAATCTAAAGGAGTTCAAAGCACGCAAGTCTGAACGGCCTCTTCTAGCCCCTCTTTAAGCCGCGCCGCACATACAAACTAAAGTTTTATGAATGAATTTTTTTATGACTGTTAAGATCTCAGTCACAGTTGGACGTTAGATGAATTGCTAAAAAAATGTTTCATTCATTCATTTGTTATTTTATTCACAAGTTGTCTATGTTTCCACTATCGATAAATAAGCAAAATGAATGGATGGATCGATGCCTTATACACACACATACATGCACATATGTGCTTACATTCACTCAAATCAACACATGTCGAAAAACTTTATTAGTTTGGATCAATTTTATAGCGCCAGGGAAACATAATTTTTAAGCCATAATTATGCCACCGCTGATGAATTGACAACAGAAAACGAAAAAAAATTAAATAAAAATATAACGTGTGAGTCAATGAATTGCTGATAAATAAAGCTGCAAGATTTATTGTGAATAGTTAAAATAAAATCTCTTTAGCACAATAGATGGAGTTTCGTCAGCTTTATCCACAGTAGAAATCGTTTCTTTAGCGGTTGAGGCCTAGTTCTAGATCTTTGGCGGCCTCTTCTGGCGCGTTATTATAGTTAGTCGGCTTAAAAGATCATGGGTTTATATACATTGTAGAGTTGCATCATACGTGAAAAACAGTAGAGGAATTATTTTGTAGAATATGTTGATCCATGAACGCTTTTCGTTTAAAGCGATGTAGATTTTACCAGGGTTTAAAAAAAACTGATGTATGTATGTGCTATAAGTATAATATATTGTTCTGTGAACAATCACCAATTTCTTAAATGATGTAAAGGGTGTTTTTATAGAGGTCAAGATTTTGAAATATAACAAAACAAAGAGGCATGCAATTTACTTTATTCTCGTCATTATCCAATCTGGAAGTCCAATTTTCGATGCCTTTTTCCAACATTTGTTGCCATATGAGGTCTGTTAAAAATATAACCGTTATCTTCAGTTTTTTCAAAAATTGTTTATTTATTTATTAATAAATATTTTGTCCCCTTAAAAGTAGTCCCCCTTCAGATATAATACACTTATGCCGGCGTTTTTTTTTTTCAATATTCACTTTTTGGTATCGCCAACAGCTCCTATTTCGATTTTTCTTTTATCCTCTCAATCGTAGCAAAACGCTTTCCTATCATCGGTCTCTTCAGTTTTGGGAAGAGCAAAAAGTCACCGGGGGCCAAATCCGGTGAATACGGTGTTTGAGGCATGATAACGGTTTTGTTTTTAGCCAAAAACTTACGCACAAGCATCGATGTGTGACCTGGTGCGTTATCATGGTGTAAAATCCATGATTGCTTTTTCCACAATTCTGTTGAATTCTGACGAATTTGTTCGTGCAAACGACGCATAACTTCAACTTCATTCCTTACTGACCGTGCAACCTTGTGGTAAGAATGCATGATGCACCGCGCCATTGCAGCCGAAGAAAACAATGAGCAAAACCTTCACAAATTTGAACGTGGCGGTCTTGGTTCTTCTGGACGCTTCCATTGGGATGATCGGGCTTTGATTTCTATGTCATAGATATATACACCTATGATTCGTCACCAGCTATGAATTTTTTAAGGGAATATTTGTCGTCGTTGAAGATGTTCAACAACTCATGAGCGCTGTCCATGCGACGTTAGTTCAGCTCAAAATTTAGCAATTTTGGAACAATCTTCGCTGCCGCACGTTTCAGGCCTAAAATATCCGTAAAAATTGCTTGACCATCTGAATAGTACGATTTTGGGAACACCTCAAAATACGCATTAGTTTCGGTAATCACTACTTCGTTTAAGTTGAAACGGTATATGCCACTAGTAGCTTAATCTGGACTATAAGGCGGATAATCAAACCATTCTAAGCGTATTTCACGTAATTTTAATATCGTATCTAGTGTGAACCGGTGCAGTGTCTTGAGAAAAGAACACTTTTTTCTTCTTTAAATGTGGTCTTTATTTCTTGATTGCATCAATCAGTTAATTCAATAATGCACGATAATACTTTTCCAAAATAAGCTGTCTTTGCCTTCTTCGGAGCACTTCTACCCATTCTTTAGATTGATTTTTGTTTCAGCTGTTTAGTGGTCGACCCACGTTTCATCAACAGTTATTAATTGACGTCAAAAATCAACAGGATTACGCTTTATCATGTCCATATACCGCTGTGAAGTGATCTGTCGAACTCGTTTTTGTTCAACACTAAGTTAACGCGGCACCTATTTTGCTGATAGCTTTTTCATGTGCAAAATGTTGGATACACGTTCATATGATATGTTTACCATTTCATAACAATACCGAGGATTTTCTTCAGTAACCACCTCTTTTGGCCTTCCTGTTGATGGTATTGTTGCAGTGATTGTTCGGCCGCGTTTAAATTCAGCAATCCAATATATTACCATGTAATATGACGGAGCAGGCTCATTGAAATGTTTATCGAGCTTTTCTTTTGTCTCTTTCGCCGTTTTTCCTTTAAGCCTCTCATATCCAAAATAGTTTAACGGCATTAAATTGCCAATCTTAGAGACAAATTCACAGGCCCGAAATATGAAACTATGCGATTACCAAACGTTTCCTTCAATAAATCGATTGTGGCAAGAGCTGTGTAACATAGGGCGCTGTCTCCTGCACATCATGGTTGTTCGCTTGTTTAGTGTCCATGACCTACAGACGATTTGAAAATCTGGTCATGGATATCTCACAATATTTGTTCATTTATCCGCCCCACGATTTTATCACACGGTGCTAAAATTGATATTTCTAATATCAATTTTCTGTTCTTTATACTATTTTTGTGGTCGAGGTAAATATTATTTCTTAAACTATCTGGTTGTAGGCAATATTACAGAGTTCTTTTTTTTTAATAAACACACACTTCGGTTGACCTATTTAAAAGCAGTAAAAATTCCATATTCAGAAGCCTGTAGTATCTTTTGCAATTTTTAAACAATTGCAGAATTAAAAAATTATAAATAGCTTGTTTTCTATGTTTCCCAGCTATCTATATGTCGACATTTCATAGGAACTACCCTAATCATCAGTGGACTTTGGAAATTTTTGAAAGATATTCTCAAACATTCAACTTTATATCCCAACAATCCAAATAAATTGCTGAGAATTTAAAAAGCAAAATGCTCTAATAATATCCGTCAAAACCAAAAAACAAGCTTTTCTATTTATAAACGTCTCTAACATTTCTTTACACCTTTCAAACAAATGAACAACCGTTGGTTGCTACGATTTGCTTTTTGAAAGTAACGAAAAGCAGAGAACAAAAATTCAAACAATTAAGTTTTTTATTCGCTATTTAAGCTTCTAACATTTATACCAGTAAAAAATTATAAATAGCTTGTTTTCTATGTAAATAGAAAAGCTTGTTTTTTGTGTTTTGATGGATATTTTTAGAGCATTTTTCTTTTTAAATTCTCAGCAATTTATTTGGATTGTTGGGATATAAAGTTGAATGTTTGAGAATATCTTTCAAAAATTTCCAAAGTCTACTGATGATTAGGGTAGTTCCTATGAAATGTCGACATATAAATAGCTGGGAAACATAGAAAGCAAGCTATTTATAATTTTTTACTGGTATAAATGTTAGAAGCTTAAATAGCGAATAAAAAACTTAATTGTTTCAATTGCAGAATTAAAAAAAAAAAAAAAAAAATGAAAGGCTTCCTAGCCTTCCTTTAGCCTTTTTTAATATAACGTCAGTCTGTTAAGTCGTTAACAGAGCTATGTTAAGTCGTTAACAGAGCTATGTTAGTTGAAAAGTGTGGCTTTGCTAAGAACAAGTGGTTTTTGGCTGAGAACTTAAATATATTCTTATCTTCACACACATTATCTTCAATAATGATTTCTCATACCACAGTCATCATTCAAACTTCAAACCACTGAGCTATGCCTACAGATTACACAATCTCTCTCACTTTCAATTTTGGATCGACTACGAAAATTGGTAGTCCTCATATTATATATCAAACTTTGATTGCTTAATGAGCACATGAAATTCACTTTTCTCTATTTTCTTCACAAAACGCTTGTTAGTCTGATGTTGCTGTCGCAGCTTGGTAAAATTTAGGCGGGAGTAAACTGGCAGTAAGTTACCTGTCGCCATGAACAGTGCTGCCATTTCAATTAAGAGACGTGTAATTCTAAAAGAAACGGACTTATTCACTGGCATCTGTTAAAAAAAAAAAAATTACAAATTAATTTAAAAATTTTAATACGAGTACATCGACTTTTTGTAGTTTTATTTTAGTTTTCCCAGTTTTGTTCCAAAATTTCAACAACTGCTTAAAAGTTTATTAGATTTACTTTTAGGTGTTAAATATGTATGTATGTATAAATGAACCTTTCAGCTAAAAATTCTAACTTAAAAAAAATATAAAATTTACCTTTCATTGACAAGACACTGATTGGGTTAATATTCAAATTTGCGTTATTCTTCGTTTTTTTTTTCTTTCTGTACTCAGGAAATCAACAAAATTTGATTCAAATTGTGTAAATAAATTTGTTTTTATTGTTAACAATTTACACTTAGCCATCTTTTTTTTTCTTTTTGGTTTATTGACTCAACGTTAATAAATCAATCTTGTTTTATTAGATTTCTTGTTGTAGTTGTTGAAATTTTCTTAACAACATAACAAATCAGTTTGAATCAATTTGAAGTTCAGTTTAATTTAGTTCAGTTTAACGAAAAAAAATTGAAATAAAATCAAATATTTTCCTTTCCCACACTTTGAATGTAGTTGTAAAATATTTTTCGCGTACTTGAGACTAAATAAATCTCTTGTGAAAACTATCGGAAATGATAATTAATTATAATCTTTATCGCCAACTTTGATTATAGTAAAATTAAATATTATTGCAAACTAAACAAATGTTCGCATATAGACAAAAGCCAAATACGACGAAAGAAATGTTTATAAACAAATTAATCTTTAATTGGCAGAAAACAAGTTTTGTTTTACATTAAATTCATATTAAAATAAACGAGAGAATCTATAGGCCACAATTGTAAAAATCTAAGAAATATCTCGGTGAAAACTTCGTAATGTGTCGGACTTTTTTTCTCTTGGACTAGTACTCAGGGGCTGACATCTATATACGAGTATGCAATGCATTGTACTGGAACTAGGAAAATGCGTTATGAGCAGGACAAAAAAGGGTGTAGTGTTTGTGGATGTTGGACTTAAACCTGCCAATAACAACACGAGAAGACCAAAACAAATTCTATCACAGCATTTAGAATGTTGGAATTAAATTAGTCGAACTTACTTAACAACTTACTTCTTTCTCAATACTACTATTTACCGTCTGTATTACTTAGAAGCGATTAAGTAATGAGTTTATTATTTGATATACAAGTAGTTGCTTTTGAAAAAATTTATATCTATTATTCTAAAAAGCTCGGAACGCGTTATACGGATAATTATCTGGTTATTTGGATAATTAGTTTGATATCGAAGCGTGTTTTTTTAGTTTATTAAACTACATTTATTTTACTTTACTTTTTCCCCACAGAATTAGAAAAGTGGCTATGAAGATTTTGCTTTTAATGTGTGACTTTTATTTTACTCATAAAAATAACAGTTATTTAGTTAAATGATTTCGCTATCAATTTCTAACGCTCGTATTACCCTCGCATTTTTTCGTTTTGCTTTATAATTAAGTATTTCCATTAATAATATTTATTATAAATAAATTATTTTTCTTTTTTCTAGGTAAGTTGCCATCAATCTCAAAACATTTTTGACATAATTCAAATTTTGAAAAATTTTTGTGTAAAATCAAAGCTGCCGTATGAACTGCACAGATAGTGAGTGTCTCCATTCAACTTATATAGAAAAAATTATTGTAAAAGTCTTGGCAACGCGGCTCAAGGTTGGCCGGATAAAAATTAAACAAGAGATGTCAGATTGCCGTGATTTTTCTTATCACGCCTGCTGAAATGTATGTGATTAAAAAATTACTGCGTGGGTATCCGTGCTGGTGCAAATAAGATTAAAAAAAAATACTGACAACCTGTTTCACATTTTCGAAGAAGAATGTTCATTCGCATTCTAAGCGAAAAAAAACTAATTTTAATGCGACAAGACTCTCGAACTGTACGGCGAAAGAAAACATAAGGCTTCTCATGTAAATTTGTGTTTCACAATGTCAATGTTGTCAACAATACACAGAAAAAAATTATAGTAAAAATAAAATCAACAAAATTTTTGTATGAAAAAATAATTTGTATGCATATGCATAAATATCAAAAAATAACCTTGGATATCGTATTTTGTTGTTGTTTAAAAAAATTGTTGTTTTCGATCAATAATTATTTTTCTAAACTTTTGTTTGAATCCACGAATTCCTTTACAGGCCCGCATTCAAACAATTTATTAATTGATTCAACGAATTTTGTTATTGAACACGAAAAAAATTTTTTTCTGTGTACGAACGCAAATGGCAAAATTACGCGCTTGCTGTTTTGCTTTCGCATTGTAGTATTTTAACAATAAAGTTTTGTTCTTACAAGTGTTATTATTAAAGAAAACAAAATTTACATAAACATTAACAAGGAGTAAGTTAAAACAGAAACATACATATATACACTGCCGGCCACTTGAATAAGGAATTACATTTTTTTAACTTTAATGAAGTACGTACATATCGCTCCTTTATTGCAACATAGTCATATCTCAAAAAATGGGCTTTTCACAGTACTACCTTTTATATTGTGCCAAAAATTTATTCAAATTACTTTTAAACTGTTTTCTTTCGGAGATATTTTCTAAAAATTTTTCGAAGACTTGTATGGAAAATAAAGGTTTGAAATGCGTTTTTTTCGAAACAAGCTTTTTTGAATTTTGACTATGTTGCAATAAAGAAGAGAATCTATATCTTCTAAACTAAAGTTCAACTAAAAATAATTTTTTGCAAAACCAAAATTAAAGGTGTTGGCTTTAGTTTTCTGAAGAAATAAAAAATATACATACGAGTACTTTGTTACGGTCAAATTATGCATTTATCGATAGACTTTTTCCAGTTTCATTTGAATAAAGAATATTTTAAAACTAAGCCTACTGTAATTTATTTTTAAATTTTAGGTTATAGAAATGAAAGTTATTATCTTTTAACATTCAATTCATAATGTGTACTGCCACCATTTTTAGAAATAATCTCAAAAATACGATTAGCATCGACTTGTATCGGGTGGTTAAATTTTAAGGGCCGATGTCGAATGCGAACTACACCTAAACGGCAAGTTTTTTTCTGCACTTCATTTGACATTTCTCAGTTTCAGAGTAACTATATTTTAACCAAGGAAATTTAGACAATCGAGCAACGCATTTAAGTTATTTACGCTTATGAAAATGGGCGTTCAAATCAAAATGCTTATAGCGCGCTTAGTGAGTTTTTCGGTCAATTTAATCGTACAAATGTGCTTACAATCCGAAAAATCGTGCAAAAATTTTAACAAACCGCGGTTCTGTATGAGATGTGAAATCACCACTGCCTACTCGTACAGCTAGTTCTGCAGCAAATATTGCTGGTGTTTGCGATAGTGTGGCTGAAGCGCCGTCCACCTCAACTTATCGTCGTGCCCAATAATTGCATCTCTCATGCTCGTCGTTGATGAATATTATGCATAAATACTTGTTTTTACACTCTTAGAAGGTGCAATTGACTCAAGAACTTGACGATTCCAAGTGTGGTCAATAGTTGGAATGGCAACAGAGGTTGATACATCTGCGAAGATAATCATCTTCAGTGATGAGCCACATTTTCACCTCAGTGGATGGGTCCAAAACATAATTGCCGCATTTAGGCGAATGATAATCCAAGAGTGATTGTCGAAAAACCAATGCATCGACAAGGAGTGACTTTTTGGTGTGGTTTATGGTGGCATTATCGAGTAGAATATGTTTTTTAAAATGAGGCCGGTTAGGCAGTTACTGTGAACAGTGTTTGCAATCGTGAGGGTATATGCGGACCGATATCAGAAAATTAAATTTTCTGTATTTTAATAGCCTCTTTTTATAACCAGAACTGCTTTTAATCAAGAAAAAAAAAAAAAAAAAAAAAAAAAAAAAAAAAAAAAAAAAACTGTTTCATGGAAAAATTGGTGTATATAGACCGATATCGTAAATTGTAATTTGCTTTATTTGGTAACTTCCTTATATTAGAAGACCTGCTTTTAAGCAAAAAAAAGTTGTTTAAGTTCGCTTACGCGACATTTTCATAAAAAAAATCGGTTCTCGGGTATACGAGTACATCGGAAATTTGCATAATCTGTGTTTTAGTTACCTCCTTTTATAATCAGAATTACTTTTCAGCAAAAAAAAATTTACCTTAAGTTTAACCATCCTTTATTTGAACATATTTGAATACTATTTATTGTTTATATTAATAGTTTTCGCTATAGTGAGATGGTGCCAGAAATTGAGGATATGGATCTGGACTATATATGGTTCCAACAGGATGATGACACTTGCCACTCAGCCAATGAAATAATGGCTCTTTGGCTCAAGAAATTCAAGGGCCGTGTTATCTCACCTCGTAGCGATATTAATTTGTTACAGTTGAACTTCTTTTTTGGGGATATTTATTAAAAATAGTATACGTCACTAAGCCAAGAAAAATTCAAGAGCTAACGGATCAGTTAGTTCGACATATTAAAGGCATTGAGCCACAATTATGTCTCCAAGTCGTTGAAAATATAGACCATCGAATGAAGCTTTGCCGATATTTTGTTTAACCTGTAATTGTCATACATGCTTATATCACAAGAAAAAACATTAAGATAAATCTCTGAAAACTATTTTCGTGGGCTTTAGTATTTTTGGTAATATTTTCAGTTATACCTTGAAATTTTCAAAATAGACAATAAAGAGGAGACGAGTGGAATTTTTGCAGCTGGTTTTTTTTAAGTTAAAGCAGATTTTTTCAAGCTTTCATAATTGTTTTTTTTAACACTATACCAATATTATCCTAATAAAAAGAAATAACAATTATTCCTAAATAATTTGTGTTAAAAGTTATAAATAAAAATTTGTCTGGACAAAACTTTTGTGCTAACAAATGGGTGATGGAGTTCAGTTTAATATTATATTTCAGTTATGTTATTATTCTGTTTTTATTTATTATTATTATTATTATTATTATTTTTCTTTGTTATAATACACTGATCTTCTGTAAATTAATACATTTTACCAAGGCGAATTCATAACAGGTGAAATTGACAGCGCAGCTGATAACTTTTTTTTCATTTTAATCTTTTTCAGATGTCAATGGAATAATTAAAACAAATTAAAAAAAAAAAGTTTTAACAATTTTTTATATTATTATTGTATCTTGAGCGCCAGATATCATCCAGAATTCTCCCCAATCTGGCTGGCCATTTTGACCTTTTCAAACTCTATCATCTGAGACTTTAAGTTTCACGAAATAATTAAGTTTTTCTTTTATTGTAAATTTTTTTTTAAAGAAATCTGAAAAAAAAAATTTTTTGAAACAATTTTTTAGGTTTTGTATTGCAACTATAATTCAGAATCCTACGCAATCTGGCTGGCCTTTTTCTCCTTTCCAAGCTCTATGATCCGAGATTTTCACGAAATAGTTAAACGTTTCACGAAATAATTAAAAGTTTATCTTTTCTTGTAAATTTTTTTTTATTATATTTTTTTGAATTCCTTTTTGTGTTTATCTTTTTCCCTTGACGTTTGAAAAAGATTTATTTTTTGTAGTGTTGTATTTATTGCTCTTGCATATACCTGATATGAATTCGCCTTGCATTTTACTTTATTTAAAAATTGTCCGTCATATCTGTCAGCAATAAAAAAATTATAATGACTTTCAAATACAAATTAATTGTCAAAACATTCGCCTATATAATAAATCAATTTATACTTAATAATTTTTAAATTTTTTCTTTCCCAGGCCTAAAGAAATAGAACTGGTACAAAAAATTTCAAATAAAATAATCAACTCATTTAAATAGTTTTTTTTTTAACTTCTCACCATAAAATTTATCTTTATCGGTTGAATACAATAATAGAGAAAATAAAAACGAAATAAAATTTCCATTAATTTAACAAATAGAAAGACATTTAAAATTGCATGATAATAAAAATAAACAAGAAATAAAAAAGCCATATATAAAAAATAAAAAAAAAACACACAAATATGTTAATTTAATAGACATGTTTACAAAGAAAACATATTAAAAAGCTAAAGAAACTAAAATGATTTAACTAACAGAAAAAAAGGAAAATAAACCGAATTTAAGTTCTAACGCCAGATGCTCCAAAAGATTTAAAACATTGGAAAGTTTCTTTTTTTTTCATTGGTAGTACAAGTGTAACGACTTGCTTTCGTCATATAAATGAAATAAAATTGATTTTCTCTGGAAAATCAACAGTAGTCTTTATTGAAAATGTATTTAAACAAAAAAAAAAAAAAATTTGTACGTTGTTTTTGGTTTCACAAAAATCCAACCCCAAATGGCTGATTAAAATAATAATAATAAAACATCAATAAACAAAAAATAAAATAAAAATTAATGTGAGCATAAATTAGAACAAAATATGTATGTATATGTGTGCATCAGCGTCGGCCAAAATCTGACTATCGTATGTTCGCGAATATTGGATGCAAAATCCAGATGCTGCTACGACCTCACATGTACACTTGAAAGAACTTCGTCTACAGTATAAATATCTTCCATGATAACCACGAAGACATACATTCGGCTGAAGCTTGTCGAAACGGAAAAAGATATTGAAAAAATATTAACGAAATTTAACAGAATGCTTAAAAAAAAATTGCATCCTTGATTTCAGTCCGTTGGATAGGTATACTACTCGCACTAATTCCATTGTAATCCTGAATTTTATGCGATGTGGCACCGTCTTGTTGACACCACATGTTAATCGAGCTCAAAGCATGCAGTTGTGGCATTAAAAAGTTTTCAGTCGTATTAAGATATCGGCCTCTATTTACAGTTACTTTTACGCCGAGTTCATTTTCAAAGAAGTAAGGTATAATGGTTTCTCGTGCCGAATTGCATACCAGACTGTCACTTTTAATGGATGCAAAGGTGGCTGATGAATAATTTGAGGGGTTTCCATTACCCAAAACCGGCTATTTTGTTTATTCACATATCCATTATGATATTTTTATGAAAATTGAAGTTGTCTTTTTGGCATATGTACGCTGGCGTAAATGCTCTTGAGGATAAGATCTTGCGTTAACTGAATTTTAAATGAAAACAAATGAAAATCCTTGGAAATCCAAAATTGTGGCCAAAGATGTTCTTTGAACCACAAGTTTCGGTGTCGAATTGAGGTCATTCCTTAAATCGGATAATTCAATATATCAATGTGTATTTGATTTTCAATACCGTACTACAAGTTCATCATGTGTACGAGGGCGGCTTGATATTGAAGCTATCTAAGTAGGAAAAACAATTTTTTTTCCAAAACCATTTATTTCTCAGCATAGTCTCATTTTAGCTCAATGCAATTAGTAAGACTATATTTCAACTTTTCTATACCATTGGATTAATACGAATTTGGGAACCCCTTAAAATACGCGTTAGTTTCGGTAATCACTTCTTTGTTTGAGATTTTTCTGCGATCCACTTTTTCAAGTTTGGAAACAGGAAAAAATCACTAAGAGCTAAATCTGGACTATAAGGTGGATGATCAACCAATTCGAAGTGTTTTCACGTAATTTTAGCATCGTATCTAATGCTGTGTGAACCGGTGCGTTGTCTTGAAGAAATAGCACTTTTTTCTTTTTTAAATGTGGTCGGTTTTCCTGATTGCATCAATCAATGAATCCAATACTGCACATTAACACTTGCCTTTTTCAAGATAATCGATGAGAAATATTCCATGTGCGGTGTGTAGTGGTGGACTCACGTTTCATCAGCAGTTATTAATCGACGCCAAAATTCAACAGGATTACGCTTTTATCAAGTCCAAACACCGCTGTAAAGAGAGCTGTAGAACTCGTTTTTGTTGGACACTGAGCAAACGCGGCACCCATTTTGCCGATAGCTTTTTCATATGCAAAGTGTTGAACACACGTTCAATCTCACGTAACTTGGCTCGGCGATCATTCATACCGATATCGAGGATCTTCTTAATATTTTCTTCCGTTACCACCTCTTTTGGCCTTCTTGTTGCAGTGCTTGTTCGGGCTCGTTTAAATTCAGCTATCCAATATTTTACCATGTAATTTGACGGAGGAGTTTCACCGTAGTATTTATCGAGCTTTTTTTGTCTCTTTCGCCGTTTTCCACTTTAAATAATAGTGTTTAACCAATATACGAAATTCACTTCTTTTTAATTTTGAAGAAACTCAAAAGTTGCTTACTTCAAACTACTGCAACAAATAAACTAATCGGCAAGGCGAATTCATACCAGTTGTATGCAACAGTAATAAATACAACAGTAAAAAAAATAAACCTTTTTCAAATTTCAAGGGAACACAAAAATGAATTAAAAAAAAAATTTATAAAAAAATTTACAAGAAAAAAAAAAAACTTTTAAATATTTTGTGAAAGTTTTAATTATATAGTGAAAATTAAAGTCTCAGATCATAGAGCTTGGAAAGGTGTAAACGGCCGGCCAGATTGGGGAGGATTCTAGATGATATTTGGCGCTCAAGTTACAGTACAAAATTTAAAAAATTGTTTTGAAAATTTTTTTTTCAACTTTGTTTGTTTCAGATGTTAGTGGCATCTGAAACAGATTAAAATGAATTGACAGTACAGCTGATAACTTATCAGCTGTGCTGTCAATTTCACCTGTTAATCGATGAATTTGGGTGAAATTTTAACAGCTGACGTTCGACAGATAACAATTCAAAAAAATGTTTTTTTGTGTTTATGCTGCCATTTAGCGCTAGGAAGCTTATGTAATCGTATGTAATTAATCGAAAGCTAAATTCTTTAATAAATTTGTCTATTTTTAGCGAATATGTACAAATTTGAGATCAAGAGATTGCATTAAAAATCTGTTATATTTTTAAATAAAAATTTAAAATATACTAAAAATTTCCGACCCCTTTTCTACGATATTTCAAAACTAAAATGACGATATTTTTGAAAATTATCGGGATTTTACTGACAGCCCTGGTATATATGTGCTCGTATATAATTTAAAACCGATATGCAATTATAAAAACCCGACCAACTTCGAACTTCAGGCAAACTATCGCCCTCTACTCGTATGCTTTAAAGCAAAAGTGCCCAAGCCCCATGCGCTTGGTGCTCATTTGCTTATATAAAATCACTTAGCTATAGGCTGTGCACTTCAATATACACATGTATCTGTATACACACAACCCTGTAAATAATATTGGACTACGTGATCCAATTTTGTTAAAACAAACTAGTTAGAATGTGGTCTTATGTAATGCAGATATGGACCACGTCATTACAACATAATCCTATGTAATACAGACTTGCACCAACCATTTCATTGTTGAACAAGAGTTTTTGTTGTTTTTTCTTCTGTTTTTTTAATGGAATTTTATTCTAGCTGTATATTTTAAGTAGTATTTTATAAACTACTCCTTTGTACCAAGGAGTAGTTTTGAGACTACTCTTATTTAGTGCAAAGCAGGGTTGTATGTGGCCCAGCCCTAGGACATCGTAATGTTAAAAATATCATGTTTTTGCGATACAATTGGGTTAGTTTTGGGCTACATCTAGTCCGTTGCGGACCATTCCTTACACGCATGTATGGGCTAGTTAAATTTATTGCAGGGAAGTGCAAAGCAACAACACTTTCGCATACTTTGCTGGTAACCATTGACGACAGCGATTATCAGTGTAGATTTTGTTTAACGTAAGATATCATTTTGCTTTTTAAAACAAAAAATGTTAAATTAAACTACTTTTTCCTTAAATGTATTGGTGTTTGCTCTTCCATATAGAACTTTTGGGCTCCCCAGCTTAAAGTCTGCTTAAAATTATAAATATAAAAGAACATCAAACCAATCGAAAATGTAAAATGCAAATACTTTTTAGTACAATGCATTTAAACATGAATTTGATGTTATTTTTCCAGAAAACTTGAAATTTTTCGTTTTTTTATGTATGTAAATATGTGTATGTAATATATGTATGGCAATATTTACGAGTACATAGCATCATGCACTTCTGTACTCGTATGCGTATATTTCTTATGTTTGTCCTAAGCTTCATTTGATTTAATAAATATTTTCTATTCATATCTTATACAAGAGTCTTGAAATTATTATTATTATAATTTTTTTGCTTTTTGGTTTTAATTATTGTGTCCATTTAAGTGGGCGGTTTTTATGCTCGAACTAAACGACAGTGGTTCAAAAGAACTTATGCAGTCTGTTTTTTTTTTGCATTTATTATTTCTTTATAGTTGTCATTATATTAAGTGTTGTAATTGCATTTAAATTCTATAGAATTTCAGAAACTTTATTTAGTTTCTGAACTCGAAGTAAACAGGGGTTGTTGTAAATCTGTTTATTGTTCATTGCATTCGTGTTTCTTTCGTTTAACTACATACAACAACGTTTAATATTAATTAAGGATTTTTTTCAAATTCTGTTGTTGCTTGAATGAATATGGTCTTGAATTTAATTAGATTTAATATTAATTATAAAGTCTTGTTTGTTAGCGAAATGTGTTTTTTTTCTTCTGTAGTTTGAGTGAGTAACAGCAATTAAATGATGGCACGTACATACTCGTACATATACACGTACTTTATTATAGAAATGATTATTTTAAATTAATAGATTCGTAACAAGAACAAATGTTTTTTATGTGGGCAGTAATTGTCATTCATATAGAGATTTTATTTAATACATTTTAAGATTATTTGTATAAAATTTTTAATATCAAAAATCTTGTTGGCAGTGGTATTCAAACATTAATACCTTCCTTTGCTTGCCTATTAAAAGGTGCTCATATCCTTTTTCTTACAAGAAATAAAAATTAATATGCTTTTCATGATTTCATTAGATTGCATAAATAAAGCTAATTTATTAGCTTAATTGCATTTAAGGCGTGTTTTGCTCAAATATTTCCAACTTGGAATGGCAACACTACTTTATTTGATAACCCATTCAACAGCTGATACACAGAAAGAAAAATCTCGTACTATATTTAGGTATTTGGTATTTACTTTTAGTGAGAGGCGTACTCCGAAATTTATGTACAAATAACATACAAGTCTGTTAGAGCAAGCTGGTATTATTCCTGAAATTCTATCCTGTGAAGTTTTAAAAGTAATATAAAATTCTTCATCAAGAAAAAATTCAAAGTCAAGGCACAAACACATATGCATATTTATATGAAAAACTTGCTGAGAGGTAATTATTAGAGAAAAAATTTAAAAATTTTTGTTTAAGAAATATTATTAGAACATTTTTATTTTTAAATTCTCATCTCTTTACTTAAAACAATACTCGTAGAACATATACTTAAATGTTTCAAAATATTTTTCAAAGGTGTTCAAATCTACTGGTGATTAGAATAGCTCCTATGAAATGTGAAAACACAAAAAACAAGTTATGTATGTTTTTAATTGGTATAACAGAGTAAATAAACATATACTCAATTATTCGTTCAGAGTAATATTTGATTGTTATTAATCTCTTACTCAGCTTATTTCAAGTACGGATTCGGGATTGAATCAACTTTAAGATTCTTAAATCCATCGCATACAATGATTAGTTCGATATCAGTTTTTATCAAATCAATCTCTTTGCCGACTCATGTAGAGTACATATTCGGAATTAATTATATCCAAAATTAAATATATTAGTGCTTTAACCGTACATGATTTAAGAAAATACGTAGAACGAATATTTTGCATTTTCTACACAGTTTAGTTCCTTTTATATTGGCTTTTTGTCGAAACACCATTACATCCACAGAATATTACATTTTCTTGTGACATTTTTTCAAATAATTTTTTATACCATTTTAATTTTCCTGATAATGATAACAAATTGTTATCGAAATATTGAAAATAAAATACCGTTAAACCTTTTTTTATAAAAAACAAAAATCAATCAAGATCTTAAGCTGGAAAATTTAGAAGAAAACAATATAAACAAGATCAAATAATACGAATATTTGTATTTGTAAATGTATTTTTTTTTTTTTGGGTTATGTAAAGTCAGTAATATATTAGAGACGATTGAACAGATATGAAATTGATTTGCGTAAGCACCTGTCATAATATCCTAATTCAATGGTGGACCATTTTCACGGAGTGAACTATCTCACGGTTCATTAGTACCTCCGTGTAGCTTGCAAGGCTCATGCAGATGACAACTTATTGGCATAAGTTTGTACCCATATAAGCAAACCGCTTGCTAAACAGCTCGAAACTTCTAATCCTTCATGTATGCAACTCTCCAAGCAGTCAGAGGAAGACTAGGCCGCGCAAGATGGTATTCCGTAATTCATAGGCAACATCCAACCTTAACCAATTCTCCGGTCCGTCCACCTCTTTTGCTTCCTTACATTGAAGGTACATTTTGCAATACAAAAACTCCTCGGGAACAATAAATACTTTTTTCACCAAATTATCTCTGCTGTTTTCGGTCAAAACCACAACCAGAACGTTTCAGCCAAGATGCAGGCAACTCAACCACGATCAGCCCCAGGATTGTCTGCAATACAGAACCACGTTGACTCCCGTTCTGCCAATTAATCTTTGCTGAGGGATTTTGTAAGCCCCAATACAGCCTAAATTATGCTACAACAATGAAGGATCTACTCGATTCCTCTATGCCACAGAAAGCACTGTGCTCAAGTTAGGAGTACTCCTAAGGGAAGCCTGCTCCCTGGGGGGACACAATGGGAACAATGACAGCAAATGCTGCAAATGGGATCGTAAAAACTGTATAGACTTCAACGCTCATAAAATTCAGAACTGTATATTAACAGACAAACTCATGACCGTACAAACAGACAGACAAACTCATGCTGCCTCATGGGTGGTATAAATATTAAGGCATCGGATGCTTTTGATGTTCTCGGAATGAAAACACAGATTTCGCTAGACAGAACACATTTTTCATTTCTCCACCCATTTTTCATTTTTCTCAAGAATCCATCAAATTTCTCGATTTTTTGAAAAGCAATGAGATGTATTTCACTCCATCCGATCTTCTTACCATTTATACCACCTATATCTAACCGAAAATGGAATACAACTGCCATGTTTGGTCTCTTTCATCGAAGTGCATCGACCGTGAACAGGAAAGGGCGAAGAAGTTTATCGGTTAAAGTAGGATATCTAACTCTATTGACTTACTGAAGCATGGCCGCCGTGTGGGGTAAGTTATTCTGCTGTATTCTTTTTCCAGCTGTACGTTTTGTCTGTGCAACAAGTTGTGTGGAGACATGTTTGCTGTCAAATATAACCTTGAAAGGTTCAAGTCAAATGCTTATAATCACTACTTCCGCTTTCTTTCTTATCATAACCATTTTTCCCAGTTCCAGTACACTACACTCATCTTCTGAATATTCTAAGAAGATAAAAAGAAACGTTCGTGAAAATTGATGTCACATATGGCGTCTGGCGCGCTAGCCGTGACGGTTACAGGAGCCAAAATTATTTTTATTATTATTATTTTATTTAATCTTATGAATAAATTCTAATATTAAGGCTAATTTTTTGAAAGAGCATAGTAGACAGGGCTATCAGCTCCCAAAATCACATTTAAACATTAGTGCCATAAAATGTTATATACAATAAAGCGCGTTTCATAGATATTAAAAATACATGTGTATGTAGCTCTGGAAAAAGTACCCAATATCATAACCGCAGAAAATGCGTGTGCAAAAACCTAGACCCACCACAACTTTTTTAAACACCTTACAAAGCCACTGCTACTTATAAACGATATCTTCGCGGTTTGTTTCTGCCCTTTAAGTATCAATAGAAAATGATGTTATCTTTCTGCATTGAGTTGACATTTACTTTATTGTTCTTTTTATCATGACTTGAGGCATACATACAAATATTTTTTTAATGCCTTTTAAAACGCAGTACTAATTCAGTTCATTGATGTCTAGACTTTTTACCTATAAATGATAGCAAATGCAAAAAAAAAAAAAATCAAAAGAATCATGTCGTTGCAAAACAAACGCTAATTGAACAATAAAATTGAAAGGGACCTTAGTATTGAAGGAATGCGAATAACTGCAGATAGGAAACATACTTTGTTTCATTTTTAAACCATTTATGAACAACTTTAAATTGCAATTAAATATGTACGAGTATGCATGTTATGGAAACATTTTAAACACTTTTTAAACTATTTGCTCCGTTTTAACATCCTCTTAAATCTTTAAGCAAACATTTGAAAATATCACTTAACTGCATTAAAAATTTACACGTTTGGTAAAAAAAATGTATTATTCACAATAAGTATTATTTGATTGAATTATTATAAACATTTAAATTGAAATTCGAAATAAACATCTTTTATCATCATCATCATCAACTCGATTTGCTTTGAAATGTAATAAAAATGTTAAGTTTATATGAAGAGGCGCAACGGAATACCGTTTCAATGAGAAGCTGAAAATACGCGCAAAAAATAATAAAAAGAAACACATTTACAAAATACCAAAAAGAGAAAAATAAAAGAAGAAATTTAAAAGCATTTTTCTAACAATTACAATTCATAAGAGGCACACAAATCTAAACATGCATCATCATAAACAACAGCTCGTAAATGAACGGACAGAACAACACGGACATTTTTAATGCAATTTTTTCGAAAAACACTGAAAAATTAAAGAAAAACAAACTTGGGAAAAATATTTATGGCAAGATCAAAGAACAGCGCTAATCAAATCAATTACACGGCTCATTGGGGGCGAATAACAACAGCAAAAAAAAAAAAAAAGAATTAAGAAAATATGAAAAAAATAATTCAAGAAATCAATAACAGAAAAAAAAGAGTTGAGTACAGAAACAGTCTTGTAGCGGATGAGTTAAGAAGTGATTATGAAGTGTTTAAAAAACAAAGTGAAATGTTTTTAAATATTTTTTTCTTTTCATCTGTATTGCATTTTAAACAAATCCCAATTTTATTAGACTGTATGGCTTCTTCGTATTCATGTTGCGTTAAAAATACAAAAAAAAAAACGCATTAGAAAATTCGTTTACAAATCAAATGGAAGGAAGTGGTATCATACTGTATACTTTTCCTTCATATACTTGAAATGCGGTTAAAACTTACTATTGAATGTATTCACCGCTTTTTTTTTCCGGTGAGGAGGAAAAATGTGTTATGCACTGATCACAACAGTCGGACTGATCACAACAGTGAACTTACCGACTAAAAAACCACCTCTTCTTCCTGGGAAAAAATTTCCACCCCGGGATCGGCTTAGCATTGCTTCGGGGGTGGATTCTCAATGGCTTAATCAGCCCTTCTTTTTATTGTTAAGTAAATGCAAATCGTTGATATCATTAACGAATTATTAAATTCACGAAATCTCAAAATAAATCGCATTCTCAGTGAAAAAAATTAAGTCCATTTTTACTCAGAAGAAAAAGAAAGCGTTTTCTTTGAAAATCTTGGCAATCTGCTGGCTAAAACTTTTGCAAGTAATTCCTGACAAGGTATATCAGCATCTTGGAACTTCACCCAAACCGTCTTGCACGAAACATACTTAATTTTAGCGGTCACACTCGGTTGAGAATAAGGAATACCGTTGCCATCATCAGAGCGTTAAATAGGCGATAATATGCGCAAAATAAAACTTTTTGTCTAGCATTGACTGGACTTAGTTAATTTTTTGTATTTAGTATTAAGGTTTGAATACTTATTGTTAGTTCACATTTTCAATAAATAAATAAAAGCTGAAAAAAAGTAATTTCTGCTTCGCACTATGGGGCACCGCCTCAGCGTCAAACATGGAAAAAATTCAAAGACGACAAAATCAAATTCTTCGAACGATTACTGCAGCTCCATGATACCTAAGAACTTCACGAATTCATAAAGATTTGAGTGTCCCGCTGGTAAAAGAGGAATTTCCTAAGTACGCGACAAGGTACACAGAAAAAATTATAGTAAAAATAAAATCAACAAAATTTTTGTTTGAAAAAATAATTTTTATGCATATACACAAATATCAAAAAAAAAAAAAAACTTGGATATCGTATTTTGTTGTTGTTTAAAAAAATAGTTGTTTTCGATCAATAATTATTTTTACTAAACTTTTGTTTGAATCCACGAATTCCACAGATGCGTATTCAAACAATTTATTAATTGGTTCAATGAATTTCGTTACTGAACACGAAGAAATATTTTTCTGTGTATGTTAGTGAACTGAAACTTCACACAAACAATCTTGCCCGCAATATACTTAATTTTGGGGGCCACACTCGGCTGAGAAGAAGAGATACCGCTGCCGCCATCAGATCGGTCAATAGGTGGTTTTACCGATATAGCTCCCGCATAATAAAGCTTTTTGTCTAGCATTGGCCGGACTTAAGTAAAAACTCAAATATTTTACTTTTTTTTATTTAGTATTAAGATTTGAATACTTATTGTTAGTTCATGTTGAAGATTCAATAAATAAAAAAGCTTAAAAAACAAAAATTTCTACTTCGCGGAAAGCAGTTAACCACTTTCCGAACACGAAAGACTTTCTGTAACCATGACAAAGATATTTTTTGGAGTTCGAGGGTTTTGGTTGAGCTCTACATGAATAAGGCTCCTTTTACAGATGGCATTCCAGCACTGGTATTGAAGCAGTGTTCTTCTACGCTTACGCGTCCATTAGAACGCCTCTTCAGCATACTTTACCATTGTGCTAGAAGGTTGCCTAATAATGCTGCCAATTTTTGTTGGGTTCGACACGAGTCTTGATCAAGTAATGCCAAACCAGTTCTGCATCTTTGAAATCCTCCTCTCTTTCACCGCCATGCTGGTCTTCCACGTCAAAATGACCGCTCTTTAAGCATTGAAACCACTACCGGCACGCTCTTTTACGAATAGCGGCCTTACAATAGTTATTTGAGAGCATTTAATGAGCTTCAGCCGCAGTTTTCTTCAAATTAAAGCAAAAAATTAAAACCTCTTGCAAATGAGGAGAATACCTTTATGATCCCGACATAGATCGACACAGATAATATTTCGATGGCGTTATGTTTACAAATACCTAAGCATGTTTTATGACATCTATTGCAAAAAGGCGGAAGCGAAGTTGTACACCTAATAGTTTTATTAAAGTCTTCGAAATATGGAAATCTTTTAAAGAAAATTAATCGATAATAACAATTTTTTTTTTTTATTAAATATTTATCGAGAAGAGAAGTTTTCTATAACAAGATTATTAATGACCGCAATTTTTCATAGTAGACAATTTTTCCATAGTAGACATTTTTGGTAGTAAAATGATCAATAACAGAAATTTTCTATAGAGACTTTATCAATAACAAAAATTTCTTCTAACAACTTTATCGCTAACAGAATTCCTCCATTCGAAATTTATCGACCACAAAAAAATTTTTCATAAACGGAAATTTTCTATAGACAATTTATCAATAACAAAAATTTTCTATTGAAAATATTGTGCTAACAGAAATTATCCATGAATAGTTTATCTGTAACAGAAATATTCTGCTGGATTTTTTTTTATAGTTTCATTAAAGTCTTCGAAGACTAAGGAAAGGATTTGTCTGCTAAAAATATCCCTGTTATTCGCTGCTCTTACAAGTTACTGCTGAAGAGTCCTAAAGTTAGCTACTGGTGCCATTTCAACGGCTACTCTTTGAGACCAACGCTTTCCAAAGTCATTAAACAAAATTAAATCAAAATTTATGATGAATAGGAAAGAGTTATTGAATTGTTTGCAATTTTTGGCAAATATTTTTGAGTGACTCATTTTAACTGTCAAAGCAATTTACTGGTATTTATCTTATTTTTACGTGATCAAATGATCGAAAGTATTTGTTTTAGAAGATTGTCGTTACAAGAATTAAATTAAATAAATGAGCATCGGAGAAAATTCCCATGTCTTGTTAACAATTAATGACAAAGTGAAGTAAATCAAATAAGAAGTGAAAAGAAAATGCCAACAAAATGAATATTAACAAAAAGGATAATGAAACAGAAACAAAGACAGACCCCTGCCAAAACAAAAAGTAATGAACAAAATAACAAAACAAACTCTTAAATGCATTTTGATATTGACCAAATCTGTTGTTTCTTCTACAGCGCACAGGCGACAACCTGATTAAACCCAAATGAATAAAAGAACAGCAGTGCACACTGCAATACAATGAAAGTGGGGAAGACTGATTTTCAAGTACCAGCAACGTAAAAACACAAAAACAGCAAAAAAAAAGAAGAATTGGTTTTTGATCCAACCAAATTGTTTAAGATACATGAGAAAGTTTGCTTGGACTAAAAGAAAAAAAGCTACTCAACAAACCAACAAAGAAAATGAATAAAAACAGACAAAAAATTGTAGCTTTAAGACACATACTCGTAATAAAAAAAAATACAAGGAGTTAAAATAAGAGCATTTAAACAAAGAGGCGTTTTGGCGCATCTTTTGCGTACTTCTTTTTATATTTTTGTTGCCTTCGTACACAAAAAAGTAAAAATTCCCACGGCTACCGCTGCTGCTGCTGCTGCCGCTGGAGCCTCGAAATGTTGCATACAGGAGATGTGTGTTTCTCCACCAATTCTGATCATCTTGATGTTTTGAGGAATACAAAGAAAAAACGATTAAACGGGTTTTAATGTTTTTTATTTATTTATTTTTGTTTAAACAAACTGGACAAACAATTTTTGTTTTTGTTTGTTGGCTTTCGTTGTCGACGTCTTTCACTAAAAATCGCCACAGACGGGGGCTGACTGACTGGAGTTCATAAAGCAATTGTCTAAAAGCACTTGCGCATTTTTATTTTAAACTGAACCGCAGAAAATTATTATAGCTATATTTATTTTCATTTAATTTTAACGAAAATTTCACACAGATTTTTGTTTTCGATACGCTAAGTATGATAATGAATAACTTTATTAAACAGGGTTCTTCTGAAGGAGGTATTAATAATTATACTAAATAAGCTGTCTGGCTGCGTTACTGACAAAGAAAAAACTCAAAAATGAAAACTTTTGAACAATCGTGTAAATATAATTTTTATTTCAAACAAAAATGAGTAGTCGGATAATAAACAATCTAAAAGATTTACGTATACATTTATTTTATTATAAATATATATCGCTATCATAACTAAAAAAAGCTTGTTTCGAGAAAAGCACATTTCAAACGGACAAACCTCTTGCTGAAGAGATTGGTCCTTCTAATCCCTCCTGTATACAATTTCCCAGACAGTTAATAGAAGACAAGGATTATGAGTTGGTAGGCCGAAGTCCATTAAAAGCATCAGCTCTTAACCAGCTCAGCCGTCAAACCATCAAACTGGTTCCTTACATTGCAGGTATCTGTTGCAAGACAAGAGGACCTCGGGGGGTTTTTAGCCCCCGAAAACCAGCATACAACATAATTATCAGGGAAGCTAATTCCCCTTACTAAAATTTTATGTTAAAACCACAGCCAGAACGTTTCAGCCAAGGCAGACACCTCAAGCACGATCAGCATCGAGAGATCTGTAAAGCATAATCTCCCGGGGGCTTTGCTGATCCTCGTTCTGTCAATTTTAACCCTTGGTGTGGGTTTCGGAAGTCCAACACAACATAAGTTATGCATATTAGTAGAGCTTTGTTTGCTGCAACAAACCTGATTTGGTCTGCGCCAAAGCAAAACCTGTTCCTCGGGGGTTTATAACAGAAAGGAAACATGACTGCAAGCAACTTTTTCCATACGAGGGGCGTACGGCTGAAAAACGATGTATCTCTGTATTGTGTTGTGCGACTTGGCCCCCACTCGACCACAAATGGATGAGCTCTTGACGAACAACGCGTATTTCTTGAATATATACGTTTTTCGTGAACAATACCCTTAATCTCGTCAGATATAACGATTGAGCAGAGTTAGGCATTCTATTTTCAGCGGTGCAGTACAGTAAGTCAATAGAGTTGGATACCCTGCTGTCACTGATAAGCTTCTTCGTTCTCTCTTGCACACGGTCAAGTAATCCCAAAATAGGCTTTGAGGGACCGGCTCAAACATGTGAGTTATATTCAATTTTCAGTCAGATATAGGTGGTATAAAGCAGTGTTGCCAAGCTTAGGGATTTTTCGCTTTTTGTACAGATTTATTTGTTTATTTCCACATGCAGGGAAAAGGACAGATTTTGTATGATTAGGCTTATTGTAGGGATTTTTAGAATTATTACAAATGGTTAACGTATTGGTATAATTTTCACGACTATGACCCGAGACACTGGAATGCTTCTTTAGAGACATGAAAAATGTGATCATTCCAGCTAACGTCACACTGTACAAGTATCTTCATTCCAAGAACATCAAGAGCATCCGATACCTCAATATTTATACCATCCATAAGTACAGATAAAGCGGCACTTGCGGTCGTTTGTTTGTGTGTTAATAAACAACATTGGGCCCAACCAGCGTTAAAGGAGACCCCGTTTTTGCAACCCCATTCGGAGATTAATAAAAGATCACTACTCAGTGAGTCATTCATATTTTGGCACCGCTTTTGTATTATGAAACACAACTAAACAATTCATTCCTCTATAATTTTGATAAACCCTTTATTCATATATTTAGACAAGCTTACATTTAAAGATACCTGCATGTACGTATGTATGTATTTGTTCTGTACACTTTGTATGATCTGATGAAGGTGTACACATGTATTTACACATGCATGTGTGGGAAGAGGCGATGGCGGCAGTTTGAAGATCAGGCCAGGTACTTAAACAGTCTTCATACTCTTATAATGATGTCTCAAAGACAATGTATGTACCCAGGACTTTATTTATTTCATTCCTTTTGCCTTTTTTCAAGATTCGGTAATTTGAGTAGCACAGTTTTCTTTTTGCTCTTTTTAAAAAATTTCACTAAGGATATTTCACTGGTGTTGCTGGTAGAATATCTGTATTTGTGGACATGTGTAAATTGTGTATGTTTAGACATTATAATCATCATCGTTGAGATCATGTACTTGTATTTATAATTTTATATGGAACATAAGGATTGAAATTTATTTTAAAATCTCAAAAAATATCTTTATTTCTTTCGGGAGTTTGGATTTGTTTTTTTTTTTTTTTTTACAACAAATAACACATGATGTCAAAAAAAGGCGTGAGAATTTTTTCAATTCTTCAGAATTTATCTTGAATTTGAATTCAATTGTTTTTGTGTTGAAAATTGTCATGGTAAGATATTAGTGTTTTTTTCTCTGTAATTAAAACTGCTTACCCTAAAATAAGCTTTTTTTGTTTTTAAAGTGAAAAAATTTAAAAATTTTTTGAGACTGCAAATATTCCTGAAATGTTGAACGAACGTCAAAATTCTTGATACAAAATGTAAGCAGAATTTAATTGGTCTTCAATTTGTAAACTTTTTAGACTTTGCTGTCAGCCACAACGTGCTGACTTTAATTAATTTAAACCAATTATTTAATCAAATTTTAAAATTTTCTAAAAGTTTTAAAAGCATTTTTAAAAATAAATTTTTGATTTTTTACTAACGGCACGTTTTGTAACGGATGTTTTTTGCTTTGTCTTAACCGTATATTTGTCTCTAGAGCGAACGTGAATTAATTTTTTTCCATTAAATTTCAGAAATGTGTAACGTAGACTCATTCATATGTTTTAACTTCATGTTTACATGTTTTTTCGAACAAGATTGGTGTAAAATACATAATTTGTTCGAAGAAATAATAATTTTTTATAATGAAAATCAAAAATTGCTGCTGCTCAATCAAATAAAATTCATTAGAAAAATATTTAAGAAAAATCAATAAATTCGTATCTTGATCCTAGTTTTTCGACCTTTTTTAAATGTAATTGTTGTTTGATGAGCTTGAGGTCACTTGTTGTAAAAATGATTAGTTTATTGTTTACTGAAAAATCAATAAGATTAATTGCAGAATGGTTGATGGGCGAAATTGCTTATTATATGGAATAAGAGGAGAGAGTGGTCTAAACACCATAAGGGCAACCAATCAAGTACAGTCGAAAGTAGCCCGTTTTGCCAGAACCACATCTTTTTTATGATGTAATCATCACCTTAGTAGACCCACAGATTCAGTTGTGAAAAAGCTTTACATCAGCACCTGCCTTGCGGCCTTATCCGATGATGGACTAGTTCCACGGAGTGAGTTATTCACGATTCACCAGTGCCCCCATGTGACTTGCTAGGCTCACACAGGTAGCAATTTATGCCATATATTTGTAGCCATATGAGCAACTTCTTGTTGAGGAGTTCTGGCCTTCTAATCCTTCCTGTATGCAATTTCCCAGCAATCAATGGAAGGCAAGGCTTAATAAATTGGTAGGCCGAAGCCCACTAAGAGCATCAGCCCGTAAAAAAACTCACCCGTCAACCATCACCACTGGTTCCTTACAGTACAGGTATCTGTTGTATAGGCAACAGATCCCCTGGAGGTTGTTACTCCCCGAAAAAAGCCACAAACCAAACAATCACCAAGGATTTTAACACCCCCTTCCTGTATTTTAGCTTTCAACCACAGCCAAAACGTTTCAGCCAAGATAGGCACCTCAACCATGATCAACCCGGGTTGAACTGCAAGCAGAACCACCCGGGGGCTATGCTGATCCCCGTTCTGCCAATTTATATCTTTGGTAAGGGTTTCGGAAGCCAACACAATGTAAGTCATGCGGCTACCTAGAGTTTTATTTGCTACAACAAACGAGAGACCACTTCCCCTGTATACCCGAAAAACAGAGTGCCCCGGCAAAAACCAACTCCCCAAGGGAACCCTTAGCTGCTGTCGTAAGATATTGCAGTACGACCTTAAGATCGACGCTGGATCGCGGCAATTTTTGTTATAATTAAAAAGAAAAATAATTCTTGTGCGAAAGCCAGCTTTGAACTTGAGCCAGAGGAATGATATCATCATATAATATTAGATAATAAGTGCGACTATTTATCATCAGTACAAACATAAAGAAATAGTATTAAAAATAAAAAAAGTAATATGATACTTTAAAGCGACTCACCAAAAAAAGTGCTCGTTGTACCCTCTTAAAACTGAACGTTGGGTTATTTTAAAATGATATCTAAAATATTTCGGCTTCAACTTTGATCTCTCGTGAGCTGGACCATTTTAAAAAAGGGTCTATTTTTGTATGTTTTGGCAATTTGAAAATCTGCGTCCTTACCGAGAAGTACGATATTTAGTATCACAAGAAAGGTTTCTTTAGGCGCGTCCAACTGTATACAATTTTGTTGAAATAGAATGGTTGTTTAATTTTTGTTCGGGGTTGTTTGTAATAAAAACGCCAAATTAACTTATTTTAATCTTTAGTTGTTTTAATTAAATACGGTTCTCAGCTTTTTTTTTTTTTTAATTCGTGCTAGTTCACATTTTGACAAAAATTCAATAGGGTGGTAACCCTTCGTTTTAAACTCGGCAGTATCCAGCTCACGAGAGATCAAAGCTAAGCTGAAATATTTTAGATATCATCATTAAAAATACGCCTGTTCATTTTTAAGAGGGGTACATCTTGCACGAATTTCGCTTCCATACAAATTGAGTCGCTCTAATGTACATAGTACGTATATTGAAAAGGTAGAACAAAACGTAACAGCTGATGTGTTAGAGGTTCATAAAAAGTCATATATTTTCAAGTGTTGATAGTGTGTAATTTTATATTTCCGGTGCAAGAGAAATACATAAACAGACGGACATCAACACTTGCACAAATATTGCACACACATCCAAATAAACAAGCATTCATAAATTTACTCAACAAGTATGTGAAATTCATTGAAACTAATCAAACCATTTGACTTTTTACGCATCAAAACTGCAACAAATTCAAATTGCAGACTTCGGGTGTTTGGAATTTTTTGCGGATTCATTATTTACTATTCAGGTGTGGTAAATTCACTACATTTTAATTCCTTCGCTGCAAATGTAATGCCAAAAGAAGTTCAATTCTCAATTTGTGTACAATTTCGAAGGCTAAATAAAAGGTTTTTGTTCAGTTTTTCTTAAAATTTTTCTAAAACAAAAACAATTTTTTTTTATATGTGCTTTCCATAACAGCGCAGCATATTTAAAACAAATACTTATTTCTACACTTTTATGCAAATGTTTTTAATAATGTTTTATGCATTATATAACCCTTTCCTAGCTAAGGGTACTAATTAGTACCACCTTCTATAACGGTAAATTAAATCGCCAAAGCTTTCGCTTTACTTAAATATCGCTTCTAAAAAAAATTGAGTGAGCAATTAAAAGAGATTTTGTTGACAAAAATAGTAAAATGCTTGTTCAGTATAACTTTGAAGCTGTTGCTAGCAGGTTCATTGTTGAGAAAAATTTCACAAGTTTTTTTTTGCTATATATATTTACAGATTATACAAGGTACGCAATAACATTTTTTTATAAATAGTAATTTTACAACAATTTTACTTTTTATGTACGTAAAATCCACATTCGGTAGAAATTGTGTTTTTTTTATTTTTTGTTTGTACAATGATTGGTTTCTAGATGTATGTTTCCAAAAATATTGCTCTAATAGATATCCCAGGATGCGATTTTATCTGACGATGAAAACTACATCCACCAACCTCGGAGATGTTTTGATGAAATTATTGATGTAACTATACATCAATCTTTAGACAAATTACAAGCTGAGAATGAAACCGATGATGTTACTCCTGCAGATGACAATTCTTCTACGTTGACATTTTTGCAACTGGCCAATGAACTAGCACTTGCCAAAAAAACCCCTGAACCTATTCGGAAATGGAAAAAAATGAGATGCTGAGACGTACTTTCCAGAATACTCTGAAAATACTTCTGTCGTGGAGGAATGTTTTAGTAAATATTCTACGCCTTCAGATGTATTTCGCGTAATAATTGATACAAGTCTTGATGAATAAAGCAATCTGTATGCCACACAAATTGATAAGGTTCTCAATCTCAAGAAAGAAGAGCTTTTGGCTTTTATTGGCATCAACTTCTATATGGGCTACAATACTCGTACTGCTTGGACTGATCACTTTTCTTCTGCGCTGGATCTGCACAACCCACTTGTTAGTTCGACAATGTCGAGAGATAGATTTGCCGCTATATTGTCAAGCTTGCACTGCAATGACAATTCTAAATTCTAAAATACCATCTAATTGTAAGACCTTTATTAGACAAGCTAAATGAAAAATTTTATGAGTATTATCATGGAACCAGAGAATTGAGGATGGATGAATCTATAATAAAATTCAAGGGTAGGTCTCCGCTCAAACAATATTTGCTCATGAAACCCATCAAAACAGGATACAAATTATGGTGTCTAGCTGATCAAAGAGGTTTTGTGAAAAAGTTTATTATATACCAAGAGCAAAAAAAAGCAAAGTTTTCTGAATTTACTTTGACTGAGCAAGACTGGAGAAAAGACAAAGTTATATGTTTTGACAATTTTTTCTCCTCTATTTCCTTACACTTACTTACTTTTGGATGTGATGAAATAGGGTCAAACCGCAAGGTTGTTCCCAGTATCTTGGTAAAAGAGGTAAAAAAAGAGGAGAGTTTGACTACAGATTTTCAGATCTCAAGATTGGCTACTGGAAATGGAAAGATAACAAAATAGTTCATTTTGTTTAGAATTTTCATGGCAACGAAGAAACTACTGTCTTACGAAAAGAGAAGAATGGAACCAAGTCCACGGCTATGACGCATATATGGGAAGTCTTGACACCGCTGATCGCTTCAGAGCCCTTTATTGCGTTGACCGTAAATCCCCTAAATGGTCGCAAGGATATATTGTGGTATGCTAAATATCGCTTTTGTAAATGTTCATGTTGTATATGGACTTATAATTGAAAAATCTGCAGTAAAAGATTTTAGAATATCCATAGCACAAGGCTTAATGACTACGAAAGATCTACACAAGAAAAAACGAGCTGCAAAAGATTATGTTTCAAGTCCAAGTGCAAACAAAAGGCCCAAAACATTAAAAGATTTATAGCTTGGTAACAAAGGCATTCATTGGCCAGTGTTTATTGAAAGAAGAGTGAGGTGTGAGGTATGCAGCATGAAGAAGGTACAATCCAAACCTTATTCCAAGTGTTCTCATTGTGATGTTTTTTTGGCCTTAAACGAGAAATAATTAGTTTTTTTTTAATATTTAATATATTAGTTTTTTTTAATATTTCCTTTACTTTATTTGTTCATCTGTGACACTAATAGACTGACGGGACTTATAAGTCTAGGTCCTAAAAGTAATACTAAGAAACAAAATAAAAATTTGAAAATTACATTAATTAGTTTCATTTATAATATTTTAGCCCCATAATAAAAAAATTACTGTTTTTCTACTTTAATTCATAGCCGTTAGAAAAGGGACAACTCGTTCAAAAAAGGAGACAATTGGAAATAGAAAGGGTGTAATAAAACACCCTAATTAGCTGTAGCCCTTAATATTTTTAAGCTAAGGTGAACGCTTTAAACCCGATACTTTAGATAAAAATATAATATGGTCGTCGACGGCCAACTGATCATCGAAGAACTACGCAGCTGTGCAATAGTATATGATCATGGTTAACTCGTCTATAAATAGTAAAGAAACATCATTAACTTGGAGAAAAATATCTGCTGCTGTGACAGTTTTTCCGCAAATACAAACAAAAAGTAATTTATATACATACATATACGAGTATTATTATAAATCATAGCATCAAAACCACACATCGGCTACTTATTATCCTGCCGTTTTCAAAATAATTATATGGCTTACTACATGGCGACAATTGTTGATGTGTATTCGGTGGCCTGCTGTCGTGAATGTGTTTAATGCAAAATTTTGCTCTTTTTCTATTTCTTTATATCGTTAGTCTCATGTAGAAAGGCCCTAACTCGCATTTTTTAGGAATTCTACTACGTTTCACATAAATACACAACGTCACAAAAATTTAATTAAATAATTTTTATAAATATAGCTTTTGCAAGCAATTGAACAAAAAATTACTTGTAGATGAACCTAGGTATACAGTTTCCATTATGGTTTTTCCTTCTCCTGTAAAATTGCGATTATGTTTGTTAGGGCCTTTCTGCATGAGACCAACGATATGTAGGATTGTCGTAGTTTTCTTTATGAATATGTGTTTTATTTTTAAATTTTAGCCTGTTGCTGTTTCAGCTGTTATTATTATGTTTTTTTTTATTTGTATATTAAACACTACCCGTTCTGAAACCAAAAATCAAGCCAAGAATGAAAGAAGCAAAAAAAAAACTCCCCATTCGCTTTGGCTTTAATTGGCCCTGTTGCAACCTGTTGTTGTTCTACTCGTATATTCGTGCACATACATAAGTCAGCATGTATGTGTGCACGTATGTAGTTTTTGTACCGTTGCTTTGCATAAAAATTAATTCACATTGAAATGTCAAACCCAATAAATGTAGCTGTTGATCTTTCTCCCCATATTTTCTGTACGAGTATGTTCACAGTTCTTAGTTCTCTTCCCCAGTTATGCTTTCAACTCAAACATAAAACATTGATAGTGGTTTTTTATATGGATTTAAAATTGTTGTTTTTTTTAATGATTTATTTATTTTTTATTTTATTGAACTTTAAAGAAAAGTGAAAGAAGAATTGTGTTCATACATGTTTAGTGTGTAACTTAACACGAAAATTAAAAATAATAATAAATAAAGTTTTGTTTTTAATTCGAAGAATTAGTGCTTTTTTTAAGTTTTCTTGTATTTTTTTTATACACAACAGAGATCTGCAGCCAGTGCCTTTTTTAATGATCTAAGTACACCCGTCTTAAATCGAGTTGCAGTATGTTTTCTACTCATTAGAGCTTGCGCCCGTTAACTAGAGTATATAGCATACCCAATCAAGTTTGTATGCGGTAACAAAGTTTCATTTAAAGTAAGTTAAATTAGCGAAGTACTATCATTTCTAAACCTAGAAGGAGGAATCACTTTTCTCCCATGGCGTGTGACATAAGTATCAGAAGTATTCCTAATAGCCACTGGCAAATTTTCTTTATGTTCTACCGCCTCTGCATTATCGTCTACCTTCTTAGTCTTTGCTAAGTTCTGTTCCTCCCCAAATATATGTTCTTCTTCTTGTATAGGAGAAATACAATGAACCATCAATATCCTGCACTATGAATGACCTTGGTTCCTGACAACTTTCTACTATTTCTCCTGGAAACCAATAAGACGTAGGATTTTTTTAAACATGACTTTATCACCCAGTTCAAAGATCTTCTGCTTTCTAGTGTGACGATTGTAATATTCTGATGATTTTTTAGTGTTGTAGTCAATTTTCGTCTTATATTCTTTCATATCATTTAATTTTGGTGTTAAATTTAAATTCAGATTTGGAAGTTTTGTGTTTAATTTTCTGCACATCAATAGCTCAGAAGGACTTGATAGGTTCCCTTTGGGCGTTGTGCGATAGTGCAACAATGCAACATAAGGGTCCTCACCGCTATCAAAACATTTATGTAACAGCTTTTTAATAGTTTGCACCGAACGTTCTGCAAGACCATTTGATCTAGCTAAATAAGGACTTGAAGTGTTGTGATTAATACCCCAATCCTTACAAAAAGTTTTAAATTCGTTTGAACTATATGGTGGACCATTATCAGATATCAATATATTTGGAATGCCATGTCTAGAAAAAATAGACTTTAATTTTAGAATAACTTGAGCGCTTGAATATCCCGAGTTCAATTACTCAATTTCGATATATTTGGAAAAATAATCAACAACCAATATATACTGTTTTTTATTGAATTCAAATAGATCACAACCCACTTTAAACCACGGAATAGTATAAACTTTATTAGTTGAAATATCTTGCTAAGATTTCGAATTCCTATGTCGCATACAAGTTTTACAATTAGATATTAAATTGAATATATCAGTGTAGATATTTGGCCAATACACCGATTGTCGAGCCAGGCTTTGGGGTCTTTATATACCCATATGGCCCTCATGAATACTCATTAATATTGCATTACGCAGACTGTGGAGAATCATTATCTGATCATTTTTTAGGATAATGTCATCAATAATATGAATCTAATTTTTATTGTATAGTAGGGCATAATTTCCTTTTCAACCAGCCTTTTATGATGAGGCCATCCGTTTTGTACATAAAATTTTATGCTCTGAAAAATATCATCTTTATGCATATGCTCTCTAGTATCCTTAATATTAGAAAATGGAATTTCTAGGTGAGACATTAAAAGATTGCAGTGAAGTATAATCTCATCATGAGTGCCAAGAAGTGCGCTAGTTTCTAAAGGGCATCTTGACAACGGATCATCAATATATAAATACTTTCCAGGTTTATATATTATTGTGAGATCATAACTTTGGAGACGCAGCATGAAACGTTGAAGTCTTTGTGGAATTTTATGTAATGGTTTATTAAATAAAGAAACCAAAGGTTTATGATCCGTTTCTACTAGTACCTTTGCACCACATATATATTGGTGAAATTTTTTGCATCCAAAGAGGATTGCAAAAGCTCCTTTTCTATTTAGGCATAGTTTTCTTGAGCACTTGTAAGTGTTGCCGATGCATATGCTATGGAATGTCTATCATTTAAAATGGCGGCCCCAACTGCGAATTTTGAAGCATCTACACTCAAAACCAGTTGTTTATTAGGATCACAGTATGTTAGAACAGAACTCTTTGTAAGTTCAAGCTTTAAATTCTTGCACTCGTCATGATGGACTTTATCCCAGTGCCAAATAATATCTTTTTTTAATAATTCTCTAAGATTTGTATTCTTAGATGACAAATTTTGAGTAAAGCTACCTAAATAATTTATCACTCCAAGAAATCTTTGTAACTCTTTTACATTTCTAGGTACTGGCATATTTAAAATTGCTCTTATTCTGTCGTTATCGGGTTTTATACCATTTTTGCTAAAAATGTGACCCAAAAATCTGATTTCTTTTTGCATAAATTTCCATTTGTCTTTATTAAATTTAAAACCAACTTCTTCCGCCCTTTGAAGTACCCTTTCGAGGATTTTATCATGTTCATCAATTGTCTTTGCATATATTAAGAAATCGTCAATATAAATAATTAATCCTTCAATATCATCGAATAGTCTTACTATCTCCGAATGAAATATTTCTGGTGCTGCATTTATACCAAAAGGAAGGCGTAAGAACCTGTATCTACCGAAAGGAGTATTAAAGGTGCACAATTTAGATGAATACTCGTTTAATGGTATCATCCAAAAGCCACTATTTGCATCAAGCCTTACAATCTTATATGTTCGGAAATGGGTAATGCGGACGCAAAATTGCTTTATTTAAATTTCGAGGATCTAAACACATTCTCAACTGACCGTTCGGTGTTTTAACTACTACTATGGAGCTTACCCATTCTGTTGGCTCACTAACCGCAGTGATTACGTTCAATTTAGTCATCCTGTCTAGCTCATCTTTCAAGCTTTTATGAAGACTTAATAGAATTTTTTGTGGTGGATCTACTATTGGCGAAATTTCAGGCCTAATTTTTAAATTACAATTTGTCTTTATTATATGTCCTAATCCACTAAAAACATTTGAGTATTTTTCGATAATTTTATTTGAGAATAACACATTAATATTTTTAATTAAATTCATTCTGACTGCTAAATCGAGCCCAATTATGTTTTTACAATTCATATCTAACACAAAAAATTTACTTTTTTTTTATCTTGGACCAGTACTCAGGGGATGACCCCTACATATGCAGTGCATTGTACTGGAACTAGGAAAAAAAGTTATGATGAGGTAGGAAAGGGGGAGTAGTGTTCGTGGAGGTTTAACTTAAACAATAACAACACGAAAGACTAAAACTCTATTGCAGCATTTAAAATGTTGGAATTAAATTATTTAATTTGTGTAATTGCTACCATCAAAATAAAAAGTTAAATTTACTGTACCTAGTAATGGAAGTCTTTCACCACTAAAAGTTAGAATATTTACATTACTTAATTATAAACTCTTATCTAATTTTAACAGTTTTGACGTTTCCTTTGATAATATATTTGCTTGAGCTCCAGTATCAACTTGAAGAGTAATTATTGAGTTGTTTATAAATACCTTTACGCTCCATATATGGTTTGACCGATTATCGTTAAGAAAATTGAGAGAACCGACAAATAGATCTTGAGCATATTCTTCGTCATCTTCGTTATCTTCTTCTTGTTGTATTTGTTTTACATACTTTATAGGTCTCTGATGTACTGTCGATTTATAAAAACACATATTTGCAAAATGGCCTCTTCTGCTGCAAATGTGACAATTCACTTTCTCCGCTGGGCACTTTTTTATGTACTTGTCCACACCGTGTGCACTGTTGTAGCGAGTTAGCAGTTGACCTTTTTGAATGTGATGACTGATTCCGATTAACATTTCATGATGATAAAAACTGATAGGACGGTGGTTCCTTGTAATTGCAGGCAGAGTTGATTGTTTTACTTAAAGTCGCAATGAAGTTATTTTCATCTGCAATATGCATGCATTTTCTTTTGCAGAATTTATACTCTTGGCTATATTCATAGCCCTGTCTAAAGTAATTTCCCCTTCACTCAATAGTCTTTCTTTTATATTTGAAAAAATTGGCAACAAACCACAAATAAATATGTCTTTTACCAACCTTTCACGCAAATCACCAAAGTCACATGACAAGCTAAGGTTTTTTAGAACTGTCACATATTCATCGAGCGTTTCATTCTTAGTTTGCTTCCGTGAGAAATAAATATGACGCTCCATTGGTAAATTTGCTTTTGGAATAAAATATGCATCTAATCTTTGAATCAATGAGTCATATTTCACAGTGTCCATATGCAGATCAAATGAATTAAAAACAAGGAGACAATCCGGTCCAAGATGGTGTAACAGTAAAGCGACCTTACGTCGAAGCTCGCATAAAAAATTTAAATTGATTTTTCCATGTATTCCATGTAACGGCATGTTTCGTTCTTTCAGATTAAGTGGTGCAATTGTCGTTGCCACCGACAATAATTGCTGTGTGGACATTTCGCATTCTTTTGGATAAGTTTCAATATTTTCTTTGGGCAGGCATTTAATTTTTAAAATAAATAAATTCAATTCTATTTTATTAAATTAGATTTTTTTTTTTTTTGACTTTTCGTTTTTTTTATGTATGTATATATATTTTATTTTTTACTTTGTCGACATATAGATAGCTGGGAAACATAGAAAACAAGCTATTTATAATTTTTTATTGTTATACAATATCTTAATATCTAATAAATATATAATTACAGAGTGACTCTTGTAACTAAATATAGTTTACATAACACCCATGAGAGAGTGTGTGTTCAGTTTTATGTATTTACTCATTCAAACTCGGTAAATGTATTCGTACTAAGCGTGGCGTTGCCAGAAGGTTTTTAAAACATCATGTTTTGGCGAACGTGCTTTGCAGAAAATATATACACATATTATATTTAAACATATTTAGTACAAAACCGGTAAAACTAATAACTTTTACTTAAAAAAATAGATTTTTTAAATGAAACACATTTTCATAAAATTTCTTTCATAACCACAATAATTGCACAGTTACAGATACATATAACCAATTGTGGAAAAAATTTAATTTGAATTGAATTTTCGTTTCAAATTTTTCAGCAAAAACAATTTTTGAAAATCGTCAACATTTTTGTAAATTATTAAATCCGACAACCGCGATTTCAGTTAATGTTAAATAATGTTAAATTCCTACTTACATTTACACAGCGATGTCCTAGGCCGCAAGAGGCATCCAACACTGTATACATTACAAGCGAAGATTGGATAAGTTCAAAACTATATTATTAGCATTTATTTTGTTCTTTGCTTCTTATGTACATTTAGTTTAACAAAATGAGTAGAAAAAAACTAATCTGAATAGGTTGCTAGTTGTTTGTTGTGCTTAACATGTTTATTTAGATTTTTTCTGTTGACACAATCGCTTACAATCGGATGCTTTGCTTGTGGACTGCTGGGTACTCAAAATGTTTCTCTTACTAAGTCCTAGTAACAACAACACTATTTTTTGTGGTCCTTTCTTTTACTCTTAAAAAATTACACAATATACGAAAGTGGTTGGATACATTTTTGATGTATCAAGATTTCGCAAACGAACGTCAGGTATAAATACCACCGCATCAATTTTATAAGTGTGTAAAATACTTGGATGTGAAAATGATTGGGTAAACAACCGGTGTACTTATGGTTGCGGTGCACCGGTGCAGATCTCTGATACACAAGTTTATTTTGTATTTTTACTTTACTGCTTATTTTTTGAACTTATTTATATTTTCAGTTCCAAGTACATAAAAAGTTTTTGCGTTTTCGTGGAATTTGAAATCAAAATGAACTTGAAAAATGCCATCGCTGTTTGATAAAGTGTGTCAATAACATGGAAAAACCGTATTAAAAAATAGTGCTGATGAATTTTATCTGGGGTTTCATATATATTGGCACTTCATTTAAAAATATGAAAAAAAACAATTTTTTTAAATTTCGTGCAAAAGCATTTTGCTAGTTAGACTTATCATTATATTATATATGAGAGTATGAGAGTTTGCGATTCCGTTTGTAATTTCTACAATTTTCATTTGCTACAGGTTTATATATTCTGAATCAGAATTTATAGAAAAGTAGATTAAGCAATGTCCGTCTGTCAGGCGTTGAAATACTGTTTTTGAGAAAATTTTTTTCTTTTACCATTTTATTACCCCATCGATTCATGAGTTTGCTATTGAAATTAAGTATAATCGGTTCACATATAGCTGAGATATATTCAAAATTCCGAAAAAAGCCATTATTTTGTATAAAAATTTTTGAAAAAAAAAATGTTTGTTTTGCTTCAAACTCTACACAATTATTAAGCATGGCAATTACAAGGCAAAAAAGATTTTTTTCCCGATATCGGTCCATATATATCTTAAACCGATTTTTAATGAGAATGTCGCGTCTTATTGTCTTTTTTAAAAAAGCCGCTAATATAACGGTTTTTTATAAACTTACTTTTTGCGTATGTTAAACAGTTTGTAGTGAGTTTGGATAATTTAAAAGCTGATATTAACTCCAAATGAATATTGAATTTGGTATGTTTTTATAAAAATCTCCACAGAAATCATTATTACAAGTTCTGATAAAGAATTAACTAAACAATTTTTTTGCCTTATATATGATACATGATCGATTACGAAGTGCATTCATACATTTATCACAGAGTTTATTAAGTTTGAAAACGAAATTGAGAAAAATTACAATGGTATTCATGTTTACTTGAAATCATGCTATAATAAATTCATATAAAATAAAGGCGTAGAACGGAATACTCTTTCTATAAAATATTCCATCCGATGTGCAATTGTTAATAGTAAAAAGATTTCTAATCATTCGAAATATTATAGTCAAACACTTTTATGGCTAGAAGAAAAGTATGATTTGAAAACTAGCAATTTTGATTATGTTTCAATATCTCATGTTCTAAAGCAGGGGTGCCCAAAAGTTCTATATGGTAGAGTAAACACCAATACATTTAAGGATAAAAACTACTTTTATTTAATATTTCTTGTTGTAAGAAGCAAAACAATTTACAAAAACAAAATCTACACTTATAATCGCTACCGTCAATGTTTACTAGCAAAGCATGCGAAAGTGTTGTTGCTTTGCTCTTGTGTGTGTGCAGTGAAGAACGAAATAAAATATATAAGACAAAGTTGTTTGTATAGTTTTCATTGCTAGTGCTGAGTGCAGTATGTGTGTATTAAAGAGCACAGCCCTATAGCTAAGTGCTTTTAAAAAAAGCACTAGTTCTTACATATACATTCTTATGTGCATTCTTTTAAATGTAGGAGTAGTGTTTTGTCTTTCGTTCTGTATACACGTGTTTTTCATTGTCGTCCGTGTTTTCTGTACTTATACTTATGTTTATTAATAATTTGTAAAAACGAAATTATACCGTAATAGGTGGAGTTCTTTTTTTCATCATGTGTGCACGTGTTTTTTTATTTTTTTTTTGTTTTTTCTCTATTTATTATTATTAATTTCTTTTTATTTTCCCCTTATGTATTTTATTGCCTTACGGTGTGCGCGGTGTTGAACTAATTTTTATTATTCTGAGCAGTGTCGAAGGTATATACACTGGGCACTGATCAGTTTTAACTAATTTAGTTTCAACACTTTAAATGCTGTGATAACGTTTGTTTTGGTAGTTTCGTGTGTTCACAACATTACTCCCTCCTTCATCCTCATAATCTATTTTCTGAATTCCAGTACAATGCACTGCATATGTAGGGGCTATCCCCTGAGTACTGGTCCAAGATAAAAAAAAAGCATTACTTAAGTAGGTCCTACTTTGTATTTTAAAACATAAAAGCTAAGTGTTTTATTTTTTGTAAATATGTATACTCTAGCGGTTTTAGCGCTTTTAGAGTAACTTCATTGCGCGCTTTGGTTAGAAATAGTTGACAGCTCTGCATATAAGATATTTTTTTAGAGCTTAACAAATTTGAGTCGGCAACAATGCTTTATTAGACATTCAATTTAACGGCTAATAGTTTAGTTTGCCATTTTATTAGGGAAAGACTTACACCAGCGCTTACAAATTGTTGACATTTTTTATTAAAATTATGGGTTTGTTTGTCAAACTTGATATTGATTTTAACTGTATAAATTACCAGTATTTAGTTCAGTGCTTGAATTGTTAAAACATGCACATGCTTGTCCACAATGGTGAGAAATGCTACAATGCAACATTTTAAATATTTCATTTTACACATTTTGCTCTCATTATTGAAGTGCTACTGTAATCGATTTTAACGAGTTAAATGCTGGCCATCAGTAGCAGAAAGACATAATATTACTATAAATCATCACAAGTATCAAATTATAGCGTCTAACGTCCATCGTTTAAATATTTTCGCTTTTCCTGTGATTTTTTTTTATATAGTAGACTGTTTTAAAATGGAAGTCGCACTGCAAATTTCACCAGTCTGTCTGCTGCTTTGCCTTTATTGATTTATATATGTGCGAGTACATACATGCGAACAACAAATAATTAAATAACAAAAGTACTTTTAATTGTTTTAAAATCAATTTTACAAAATACACACACGTAAATACAAATATGTAAATTGTTGGCAACAACTTAACTGTTGATGCACCTCTTAAGTTTTTTTCTTTATTAACAATATTCAAACAAGATAAAAAATAGTGTTTTTTTTTTGAAATGCATAAAAGATAACTTCCGGTCATTAGTATTTGCCTCATCAATAAATTATTTTTTTCTATAATAACTTGTTAACTTACATGCGTTATGGGAATTTGAGTAAAAAAGTAAGAAACGAGTGAGAAAAAAAAGAAAATAAATATTGTTTTTTGGGATATCTGGCCATTGCGGACTAGCATGTGCATGTTTTAAAAATTCAAGCGCTCGAATTAGATACTCGTATGCAATTGTTATGCGGTAAGAAGTTTATGAAATATGTTAGAAGAAAATATTGAAGGCACGTATCACTTTTGTTTTTTTTTAAAGCTTATGTCGTTACTTGAAATCAAATAGGGGATAACTAAAACAACATTTTTTTGATCCGCAGTCAAGACACAATTCAATACTGATATGCAAGTATTACTTTGGTTTTTCTGAAAGATTGTAATAACAGTTCAAATCTTAAAACTTTTTTGATTTGCCTCCCAAAGGCACAATTTTTGTAAGCTCGCTTATATTAGTTTCACTTGTATGTGTATTTGTTTGTGTGTTTGCATCACTCGAAACCCATGCCATATGATTGATTATTATATATGTAGGTATATAAAACTGTATGTTGCTGCTTAGTATAAAAATTGGAGTTGCCGTACGGTTTCCGGGGGCGTAGCAGATTTTGGGGATTCACTTAGTTGATTTTAGGAATTCCCAAAAAAGTGCGGAACCACTTTGCAAATCGGTTTGAAACGGGTTTGCCATACTCGGTGCTCATTTTTGCAGTGGAACATGCATCTGAACTGTAAACAGCCATTCGCTGTAGTGCGAAAATTTAAGTTGCCGTTTTGCGTCTGAAATAGTGGGGGAATTTTGACGTTTCTTGGGGCCCACTTTTGGAATTCCCAAAAAACTCGGAACCGCTTCGCTAACCGAATCGGCACCGGTTTTTCATATTTGGTGTGAGTTTTGGCTGTGGAACCTGTATTGAACTATTAATGACCATTTGATTTAGTGCGAAAATTGAAGTTGCCATATTGTTTCCGGGGAAAATGGAAATATACGAATAATCATCTTGGGTAATGGATAATTAGTCTGATATCGAAGCGTGTTTTTTAGTTTCTTAAACTATATGTATTTAATATCTCCTGCCCCTTTTGCATTCTACGAGGTCTGATCAAAAAATTACTGTTATTTAAAATTTTTTTTCGAAAGTAACATAGAAATTGCCAGGTAATTCCAACCTTTAGCCCCCGGGGAACTTTTTAGCCCCAAAAATCACAAGGGCCAAAGAATGCGTTTTTTTGGAACAACTAGAAATGAAATATGATTTATTAAGTAGCAATGAAATTATCTGATTCGTGCTCAAATTTAGCTGAGACGACGTTTGTATATTTTTGCTTACTTCGAGAACATTCCATATATCGCTTTCTCAAAGCAATATATGAACATTAACTTCATTTCGAAGGTCAAAATAATTTTAAAAAATATTTGACCTTGGGATTAATATTACTCTTGTGAACACGGGCGCAACCTAGCGCATACACAATGGGGTATAGCCGTGTAGGAAAGGGGTTGCACTACAATATGCCAGAAGATCTTTTCCACGCGTTCTAATGGGGAAGAGTTATGTCTATTAAGTAGGAACATTTTGGGTAATATTTAAAAAAGCAAACAACTTTATAATTTTTAAGAAAGAAAATAATTTTTTTTCATTGTGCTATTTTACTTCAATATATTGTTCAACAAAAAAGTTATAGTCATTTAAAAATCAATATTTTCTGAGAAATTTGCAATTTTAGCATTATTTTGGGAAACTTGGAGCACTCCGTTCGCTACGATATAGTTAAAATAGAGATGAAATTTTTTAGCCCCCGAGGTTCACTTTACTTTCAAATGAACTAGATATCTTTGAAATCGGTAACAAAAAAAAAATGATAATAATGATTTTTGGCCGCCAAATTTTCAAATGGTCCACTGTACGCCGTACATATGCAAATATGATGCTACAGCTCGCCCTTGACAACCCCCGTTTAATGAGTGACATTTTCATTTAAACGGCTATGTGAATAAACAGAGTAGTTGATTGTGGACAATGGAAAACCTTTGCATGCTTTAAATGTCACGGTTAATCTGGCGTGCAATTTGTTGTAGATGATTCTTTGAAAATGAAAACGGCGTAACGATAACTGTGAATGAGGAGCGATATCTTGATTACAATGGAATTATTGCGAGACCTCTTTCCACAATAAGTTATTTTAAGAAATTGTGATGTTGATTGGCCTCCTCCCTCGCCTGATTTGACTGTTCCGGGAGGCTTGAGCAACTCAAATAAAATATTCGCGATGAAAATAATGAAATACCGCATGAAATATGTGTGATTGTAACGAAGAATACGCTCAAACGGGCTCGCATTTGTGAGGCTAACAGAGACGGACATTTATCTGATATTGCATTCCATACATAATTGCCGACATTAAGTACAACTTTTATTAATATAAAATTCATTGCCTTTAATTTAATCAAAAATTATAAACAAACAAAGTAGTATACATACCTTCTTGTCGAACATTATTTCATATACTTATTTGAAATGGCTTGGACTTTTTTAATTTATTTTGAATTTATTTCCGAAAAAATCTTTCAGAAATTGAAAAATTACTGGAAAATGAAATGGTTGTCTGAATGTGATTATATTTTTTTATGTTGTGTTAAGCTTTTTATCTGGAAACGTTTATATGTATTACACAAAAAATCCATAACTTATAAGTGGCTGTCGGCTGCCAGTCTAAGTTGGTTTTTATATGCAATTTAAAGAAAATATTATGAAAAAGCAACACATTGAAATACGATGACTAATTTGTACCTTGATAAGAATAAATTTGTATCCCTTCATGTGAAATCGTATCTACATATATACATACATAAACATGGAAACAACTTGTAAAACACACGCTTTACTCGGATTACCCACAAGCCCAGCACTTGAAAAACCACCACTCGCACAACATATAAACACCTCACACCTCCCTCCCCAACCATTCTCCCTTCCTGTTGCCAAACAAATTGTTATTGTTATTTCACTACTACAAATACAAAAAGAGCCCAGAGAAAAAGTATCTGCAAAGTTGTTTTTTTTTGTATCTAAAAAATAAAATACAAAAAAAAAAAACAACAAAGTATAAAAAGTAAAGTGATCGTGTTGAAACAACTGAAAGCAAAAAAATTAAAACAGAAAAAATTTTATGAATGAATTTCTCGTGTTGCCTTTACACGATATTTCGTTATAAACATCAACACGCAAGTTTTGTAGTAGTAGTAAGTTTCCATTAACAGAAAGTTTCATAAAAAACAAGTCTTTATTTTTGAACGTATGTAGTTATGTATGTATGTATGTACAATAGCACTTATGAGGTCGCATGAGAACGTATGTATGTTGCCGATGCTGTTGATGTTGACGATGATATCCATCCATTCTCATCCATAAGACGTGAGTACATAACTATACCCAATATGCCGTGTATAAATCTGATTGCCTCGTATTTGTGAACTCATGTTGTGGTTGTTGCTGGCCTGGCTGCTGCTTCCGTTGCTTCCGTTTATACTCGTTCTGAAGAATCTGGCAAGAAAAAAAATCATGTTAAAAAATTTAAAAAAAGCCTAATTTGTAAGGGAATTCTATTTATTGTGCGAGCATGTATCTTCTTTTGTTTTAAGCTGCTTCCAGAAATAACATTCTTTTATAGACTCTTTACTATCATCATCATCATCATCGTCATCAAGATAGTGGTTTTTATAAACAAATGGTCAAACTTGGCTCTAACTTTTTCTACACACACACACACACACACACACACACACATAGAAACACAATACACATTCCTATCGCTCATCAGCAGAGAAGTCGTTAAGAAATAGCTGGGAAAGAGTAAAAGAAAAACCAATAATTTGTACAGGCAGGTATCCATTCAGTCAATCGTTGTTTGTATCTTCTTATGCTTGTTGCATAAATAGACATCTTAGAAAATATAGATTTTAATGAATGAACCAACCACTCGTGGAGTGAAAATAAACAAAAAACAAAACCCCAACAAATGTCTTTAATGAATGATTTTATAAATCAATGAATTGATGTTACGTGTTTGTTGTTTTTGTTTTCTTATTTCATTTGTCTTGTGAAGTATTTTTTTTCTCAATATGTTTTTGTTTTTTATTTTTTAATTTTCTTCAAAGTAAAATACCACAATACAAGTTCTACAACATCACTAACAGATATTCTAAGCATACTCGTAAGGCTAAGACTTGCAGGAAAAATCAACTAACGTGGCACATACAACATCATTATCGTTAAATTCTAATATAATTGAACGGCAAGCAACATAGTTTTTTTTTTTGCTCATATTCCATTCCGCATCACCTTACTTGCAGCAAGTTTTTGTTGACTTTTTAAATATGTAATTATAATATTTATTCTGCACTATGGGTTGAACTGTAATGATATCAATATGAATAAACATATTTTTTTCCTCCTTCACTTTTCATTTTCCTAAAGGAACCCAATTCCCTTCTCAGATATCAAAGTAGATTTTTCTGTAATACTCTCTGTTATAACTTCTGGCCATCAGACATTCTGTGGGATAGCTTAGGGAGTTCTATTCGAACATTTTTTTCACACATCTTCTAGTATAACTAAACATTCTATAAACTTTTTAAAAAAATTCTAGTATTGGGTATACAGTTGTGAAAAAGATTTACATCAGCACCTGCCTTACGGCCTTATCTGATGATGGATCGATTCCACGGAGTGAATTATTCACGAATCACCAGCGCCCCCATGTGGCTTACTAGGCTCACACAGGTAGAAATTTTTGCCATATGTTTGTAGCCATATGCGCAACTTCTTGTTGAGAAGTTTGGGTCCTCTAATCCGTTCTGTATGCAATTTCCCAGCAATTAACGGAAGACAAGGCAATTAATGAATAGGTAGGCCGAAGTCCACTAGCAATATCAGCCCTTAAACCAACTCACCCGTCAACCATCGCCACTTGTACAGGTATCTGTTGCAAAGGTAACATACCCTCACGAGGTTGATAGTCCCCGAAAAAAGCTACACACCAAGCAATTATCAAGGATACTAACACCCCCTTCCTGCGTTCTGTCAATTTAAACTCTTGGTAAGGGTTTCGGAAGCTAACACAACATAACTCATGCAGCTTCTTAGAGTTTGCTACAACAAACGAGGGACCCCTTCCCTTCTTTACCCGAAAAAAGAAATGCCCTGGCTAGGACTACGCCAAGGCATAACCTGTTTCCCGAGGGAGTACTGGGTGTACAAGTAATATAGATTTTTTTGCTAGAAAAACGCATTTCTTATAATAATAAAATGATTTGATATATTAGGCGTACAAATTTGCTTCCACCGTTTTACTATAGATGGCTGTAGCGGTAAGTGGTAGTGGAAGTAAATAGATCGTAGATATGATACACTACGAGGGCGGATTAATATTGAAGCTACCTAACGCTGGAGGCAGCATAAACACAATCTTTTTTATTTTTGAAATTGCGATATGTCAAACCTCAGCTGTTAAAATTTCACCCAAATTCAGCGATTAGTATATTTGTTTTAGTCTTTTGAAGTAAGCAGCTTTTCTGTTTCTTGAGAAACGGGAAAAAGTGAATTTCGTGCAGGGATTAAACACTATCAGGCGAAAGAGACCAAAAAAAAAAAAGCTTGATAAACATTACGGCGAGTCTGCTTCGTCAGGTTATATTAAATATTAGATGGCTGAATTTAAATGCGAGCGAACAAGCACTGCAACAATACCATCGACAGGAAGGCAAAAAGAGGTGGTTTGTGCAGAAAATATGTAAAAAATCCTGGATATCATTATGAATGATCGCCGAGTGGGATTGAAATGGTAAACATATCATGTGAACGTGTGTTAAAAATTTTGCATGAACATTTGCATATGAAAAAGCTATCGGCAAGATAGGTGCTCAGTGTCGATCAAAAACGAGTTCGACAGATCAATTCACAGCGGTGTTTGGATATGATAAAACCTAATCCTGTTCTTTTTTGGCGTCGATTAATAATTCTTGATGCAACGTGGGTTCATCACTACACACCTGAACCAACAATGGTGATTCAAAACAATGGATGGAAGCTGGTGAAAGTGCTCCAAAGAAGGCGAACACAAGGAAATCGGCTGGCAAGGTTATGGCCACTGTATTTTGAGATACACGCTGAATATTGTTCATTGATTATCTTGAAAAAGGATCCACGATCACAGGAAAGTATTATTGTGCATTATTGAATCAACTGGTTGATGCAATCAAGAAAAAAAAAAAACACCACATTTAAAGAAAAAATAAAAATTATTCATCAGACACCTTTTCATCCATTAAAAGTGACAGGCTGGTGTGCAATTTGGTGAGGAGGAATCATTTCGTCACTTCTTCCAGAATGAAAACGGCGTAACAGTAACTGTGAATGAGTAGGGATATCGTGATATGATTGAAACTTTTTAACGCCACAACTGCATACTTTGAGCTTGATTAACATGTGGTATCAACAAGACTGTGCCACATCACATACAGCCAAGATTATAATGGCATTACTGCGAGTAGCGCACCTTCCCGGCGTACACCCTGTATTATGCCCATTGCACAGCTTAAAACTATTATTTAATTTCACCTATTTTTTTTTTTACACGCCCAAAGTGCTTTACTGTTTTGTTTCTGTTTTGCCATTTCTTATCTTGTTTTCATAAGTGTAAAATTGTTAAAGATCTTTATAGAAAAAAGAGGAATAAAACTTACAATATTATAGAATAGTTTTTTGTTCGTTTCAAATAAAACAACATGAAATTTGTTATTATAATCAGAAAACAAAACGCTGATGCGTGAGTAAAATGCATTATAAGCGTGAAGAAGTCAAAATATATTGTCCAAGTAACTGAATGGGACAAGTCTCTGTTAAATATTAATATTAACATCACATACTATACAATTTCATATTTTTTTAATAAATGAACAAGAAAAGAAAAAAAATCTTAACACAAAAAACATTATTTACTACTATTAACACGCTACTTTTTCTACTCTTTTTGTATGAAATTTCAAAATCAATTGAAAGAGTAGCGCAGAAGCAACAATAAATAAGAAGTGTTAAGTTTGAAAAAAGAAAATTGTTTTAAATTGAACTGAACTGAACCGAAAGATACAAATTATGTTGTCAGTAATAATACGAGTACATGACTATTTTTAATGCTGTTTCTTTTTAAGATATTCAATCCATATTTTTAAATTCATATTTTTAAATTTAAAATACTTTTGTACGATTTTTTGTTAGTTCGTTTGTTTTCTCTTCAATATATAAATCAAATGTTTGGAAGTTTTAGTTCATAATAATTAATGTAATTTAGCGCCTGGAAATCTGATTCATAATTAATTACTCATGTCTTTGGTAAATAAAACTATTACTGCAACTTTCAGGTGCTTGTTGATTCAGCGAAACTTTTTTGTTGGTCGGCAAGCAAACAAAAGTTTTGCTGATTAAGCGAATTATTTGGCTGAAAGTTTATAAAATCCGGTTCAACAATTATTTTTGCTTTAGCAATCATATTTGCTTGAATAAGTGAAACCGATTGCTCATGTTTTTTTTTCAATAATAATAATATTGGGACCAAACATCCATTGAAACCAAAAATAATGTGTGCATAATTGCGCTGATCGGATTATAAAAACATGTTTCTACCAGATGGGTTTTATTCCTTTGCATTGCTTTTAATCCTTGTAGTTCTGGTTTTTATACAATAATGTATTTTTAAATTTTTTCAATAAGTTTTTCCTCCATTATTCACAAATTTGTTCAACTTATTGTTTTTTTGGTATCAGCTGATTACTTGTCAATAAAAAAAAAATTCGAAGTTGACCAAATCTCTACCGCCAATGCATCAAAATAATTTTATCTAAGTTTACTTAGTGAAACTATTGTCGCTACTATTCTTACTTTGATGCTGAGAAGGCAGAGAAGAATTGAAACGGTTACACATGTCCCTCCTTTATTGTAGAGGGTAAAAGATAATGTAAAAACAATTCAAAAAGTATTTTTTTTTTATTCATTTGCCACGCCTACAAATACCACCCTTTAGTACTCTGTGTCACTGTGTCACCGTTCCGATCCTAACATTTTGGCCAATATATTATTAAAAAGTTCCAATCCTGGTGGGTGCTGATGAGAAATAGCTAGTTATCCCCCAGCTTAGTGAATTCAATTATTTTTTCTTGTCTTTGATCAATAGTTATTTATCACGGCAATTAAAAAAAAAAAACTTTTGCCGAAAGCCGCATTTGAACCATCATATAATATTATAAATATTCAATAAGTTCAAGTATTTATCATTAATATACATACGTTATTTTGTAAAGCTAAGAACTCTAAGGTGGCAACACTGAAGTATGCCATTATGAAAAGAAATTTATGTTGCTATCGTGTTTTTTTTATTTTTTATCTTGGACCAGTACTCAGCGGATAATCTCTACACGTGCAGGGCACATGTACGAGTACACGACTATAATTTCCGGTTGCAGGATTTGCTGTCGTGAAGTCTGGGGTTTATGTGCTTAATGCTTTTTCTCAACCTACAGAGGGGTTTCACTAATTTTTTTATCGGCAAATAATAGTAGTTTTTCGAACAAATTTCAAACGAAAAAAACCTTAACACAATAAAAGTTGAGAAAAGGTCAAAAATTAAGATTTGTGCGCTTTGAAATTTTTTTTTTTTTTTGATATCGCAAAGCCGAATTGTTTTTTCTTTTGCCAAAAGCGATCGGTTTTTCGATATAAAGTATATATATTTTTTTATTGAAGCTTGAATTATGAGAGAAACTGTTTTACTATTAAATGTTCAGGTCAAGTTTGTCAAACATCACAGTAAAAGCAGACGCTGAATAGTAAAGTTCACATTAATCCTGGCGTGTAGATTACGAGTAAATAGTTACTCCCAGTATGCAATACAACTGCTTCAAATTTCGCACCCTATCGCTAATAGTTCAGACAAGAATTCCACGGCAAAAACTCCAAATGTGAAAAACCGGTTCCGAATCGGTTAGCGGAATGTTTCCGAATTTTTAGGAGAATTCCCAAAATCGGCTCCGTGAATCCCCAAAATTTCCCACTTCCCCGGAATCAATATAGCAATTCAAATTATCACACTAAAGCAGCAACGCTGTATATACAATTATATACGCCTACATATGCAAGGCAAATTCATACCAGGTATATTCAAAAGCAATAAATACTACTCCGCAAAAAACAAATCTTATTCAAATGTCAAGGGAAAAATTAAACAAAAAAAAGGAATAAAAAAAAAAATGTAATAAAAAAATTTACGAGAAAAGACAAATTTAATTATTTCCTGAAAATTAAATTTCTGGATGATAGCTAGCGCTCAAGCTACAATACATAATTTAAAAAATTGTTTTAATTTCTTTTTTTAATTTCTTTTAAGTATGGCATTGATATCTGAAACAGATTAAAATTTAAAAATTAGTTATCAGCTGCGCTGTCAGTTTCACCTATTAGAATTCGCCTTGTACATATGTAATAATCACTAATATGGCATGGATTTCGAGTGTTGCAAATATACAAACAAACAAACATACAAATGAAACTAATACAAGGTGTTAAAAATAATATTCTTTTTATACAAAATTGGAAACTTATTTAATCTTGGATCAGTATTCAGTGGTTGACCACCACATATACAGTACATTGGGCTCGAACTAAAATATAGGTTATCAAGTGGATGAAGGAGCGACTAGTATTTATGATTTGAACCTGTTGTTTAACGCTTTTTTGTTTGGTTTGATTTTGTTGGTGCGATTCAAAATATCAAAGTTGACGACACTGGTTTTTTGAAACTTTTCGTAGTCAAAGTATGATAACTGCGGTTGAGTTTTGAGTTGGTTATTTTTTTTATATATCAATATGACCATTAGATTTTCGAAAATTAATGAAACCTAGTAAAGAAGGTGTTGCTATTTCTTGTGCTTGATCACTTTATAAACTTCTGAAGAATGAGTACACTTTTGCGTAATTTCTGTTACAAGCCTTAAGATATTTTATATATGAGTATATGTACATGCATAGATATTTTTTATTTAATTTTGTTTGTTTTTTTGAACAGCAAACATATTGTAGTTTGTCGACAATGATGATGGCCATTTCCGTTTTAGATGGTCTTTTTTGTGCTTTTTATACGTCTTTCCCAACCACCTCAGCCAGACAACAGCAGATTCTCTTAAACAAAGTTTCCATAAAGAAACACACAACATAAATTTCAACTCTTGGAAAAAAAACTGCAAATCAATTTTTATTATAAATATACACAATAAAAAAATTTCTTCTCTCTTAAAGTAAATCGTAAATAATGGCTTTTAGCGAATGAATTTTGATTGCAAGTGATAGAAGAGCAAATTAGTTTTAAATCTTAGTGAAATGAAAACTAAGAGAACTCATGGAAAGTGCTCGCCAGTAGGACGAGTATCTGTGTGTATTGAAAAGATACTTTTGTGTTACTTTGTTTTCATGGTTGTTTATGACATTGTATTGGGTAAATGCACCAGTATGAGTGAGTGTGCATGCAAGTGAGCGGGAGCATTAATTTGTAGGTGAGTGAGTGAGCGAGTGTGATTGCGTGTATCTGTATCTGTGTTTTGATATTTTAGGATATTATGATGATCGTTACGAACATTATGCCGCTCACTATTCAGTTCATATTTTACGAATCCAATAGATACACAAGAATATACACAAATTATTTGTTAAACAACAAAAATATTTAATTTTTTGAGTTTACAAACTTCAATGGTGATAAAAAAAAACTAAAAGCAATTCATTAAATGCAACTGTTTCGTTAAATAAAAGAAGAAATAAAATTTAAACAAATGAATAATTAAAATGTAAAGTGTAGCAAAATAATAACTAAATAAATTAATATATATTTAATGCTAGAGCTTGAAACTGCAAATGTGATTCTAAAATCCCATGTGGTGGATTGAGTGTTGGTGTATTTAATGTCTGAGTGTTTGTTATTCGTCAAAAATGGAAAAACAACAAAAAAATAGAAAAATTTTTGAATTTTTATCTGCAAGATAATTTAAATATTTTAGCTAAACACCTGTGATAAGAACTCAAAAACTAAAACAGTGGCGGCCAAAGTAAAACAAGTGTTTTCAAAACTTTCTATAATTAAATTTTCATTTCTATAATTAAATTTTACGCTTGTTTGTTATCATATATAAATAAAAAATAAGATTTTTTTTCGTTGCAATAATTTAGTCGACTGCAACCTCAAAGAAATACACAAGAAAAAAAAACCATTCAAATTAATTCAATTAAATTTAAATGCTTGAACCCAAACGAACTCTTAGGATTCTGTATCTGTCCACATGATTTTTGCTTTTGCCTCCACTTGTGAATTTGTCACAATTGTTATTTATTTTTGTAGTTGCTGTTTTTTTTTTTTTCAGTGAATAAAATCAAAAACTACACCCACACTTTGATTGTAGAAATTTATAAAAAGTATACCCATGTAAATTTCTTTTCGTTAGCTCTTTAATATTTTCATGTACCCTTTCAAGTGCTGCTCGAATATTTGCTTCTGTTCCTTCAGTCTGTTCGCTGGCTTTCTTTCCCAGCATTGTTCAATCTTATGGATAAGAAACAGAAAAACACAAAAACGCGTGCTATAAATTAACACTTGTTGTTCGTTTTTCTAGATACGAATTCTATATAAATGTAAAAGCATAATGTAAGCGAATACATCGACATAAATTACCCAGCGGTATTTCTTCATTCAAGTACGACGAGTACATGTTTTATGGTATAAAATGCTTCCTTTTAAATGTTTATGATTTTTTCCGATTAAATTGATCCTTAAATAGTGATACTTTTAATAACAAAAAAAAAAAAAAAATAACAAAATGCTAACATAACAGTGTTTCAAATACATCATGACTACTTTTAAGAAACCAATGTGTTACAGCCGTTTATAGAACACGAGTAAGCTTACTCGCGTTCGTAAAAAATTGGGTTTATAAAACGCCACTTGGTCATGTGATATTTTTTGTTGCCAACCTGCGAAAAAAATTGTATTTGTTTACATTTTTCACACAATTTTTTTTTTTTTTAATTTAAAAAACGGAAATCCTATTTGAGGCATACAGCCATTTTCTGAGAAACGCGCGTTCTGAAAAACGCTTAAATGATTTTTAAGTGTACTAAAGAACGCGAGTTTTACTAGCGTTTTGGAGTTTTTTTTTCGAAAAATACAACATACAAATGAAAACAAAAAACTGGACAACAAATAGAAAAATTTTTTAATTTAGTTTTTTTAATCGAAAATGTGTAAAATTTTTTCAACTTTTTATTGAAATAAAAAGAAAACATATTATATTTTACTTGTGAATAATTTTATTTTCTTTTGCAAGTTCAGTTTTAGCAAATTCAATCAGTTCACTTCAATATACACACATGCGAGTTAAAGGCGCCAATATTAAGCGATATGCGTTTTCCAGAACACCTATTTGGCGATTTCAAATCGCAAAAGCATACTTATTGCGTTATACGTTTTCCAGAACACCTATTTGGCGTTTTCAAATCGAAAAAGCTAAATTTAAGCGATTTGCGTTTCTCACAACATGCCTGATAGTTCGCATATACTTATATATATATATATATATATATATATATATATATATATATATATATATATATATATATATATATATATATATATATATATATATATATATATATATATATATATATATATATATATATATATATATATATATATATATATATATATATATATATATATATATATATATATATATATATATATATATATATATATATATATATATATATATATATATATATATATATATATATATATATATATATATATATATATATATATATATATATATATATATATATATATATATATATATATATATATATATATATATATATATATATATATATATATATATATATGAAACTTCTTCAAAAAGTATTTATTTATTCATCAATAACGATCTTGTTCCCGTTAAAGTCATCCCCCTTAGATATAATACACTTATGCCAGCGTTTTCTTCCAATCCTCAAAAGACTTTTGAAACGCGCTTTTTGCTATCGCCTATAGCTTCTGCTTCGATTTTTCTTTTATCTCTTCAATCGTAGCAAAACGCTTCCTTTTTATCGGTATCTGCAGCCTTGGGAAGAGGAAAAAGTCCGGTTTGGTTTTAGGTCAAAACCTAACGCACACGCATCGATGTGTGAGCTGGTGCGTTATCATGGTGCAAAATCCATGAATGTTTTTTTCCACAATTCTGTGCGTTTCTGACGAATTGCTACGCGCAAACGGCGCTTAACTTCAAGGTAGTATTCCTTATTGACCGTACGACCTTGTGGCAAGAATTCATGATGCACCACGCCATTGCAGTCGAAGAAAACAGTGAGCAAAACCTTTTCATTTGACCGAACTTGGCGTTTTTTTTTTTTTTTTGGTCTTGGCTCTTCTGGACACTTCCATTGGGATGATTGGGCTTTGGTTTTAATATCATAGCCATACACATATGATTCGTCACCAGTTATGACCGTCTTGAGGAAATCTGGATAGTCGTTGATGATGTTCAACAGCTCCTGAGCGATCTCCATGCAACGATGTTTTTGCTCAAAATGTACAGCCTGATCGACGATATCGAATGAAAATGTATGCGAAGGAAAGCTAGTCACTCACATTCGAATCAATTTGGGTTCGTGTATGTAACTATTGTTTGTTCGCATGAACTTATGTATTTTAATTGAATTTTGACACATCGTTCGCATTGAATAAAGCCTAGAGTGCGAATGAACTTATTCTTTGAGTAAATTAATAAAAAAAATTGAAGAGTACACCAAACACGGCTAACCTTTTTATCTGTCAAAAACAAACTGGCAATCCGAAATGCCTGATATTGCCAACATATATAACAGACATGTGTATCAACATAACAGAAAAAAATGCGAAAATCGACACAAATCGTTTATAGTTGGTTTATAAGCCAAAAACATAAAACAGTTATAAAGTTTGCGCTTTTCATCGACGAGCCACTATTTTTATCAAATAAAATCTATCATCAGCGGCACCATTTACGCATCTACAATAACAAAACAATCTCGTATTTAGATAAACAGGTATGAAACAAATATGTACTCAAAGTACAGACTGAGACATATTACATTTTTAGTCAGTTATGTGTACAACATGTTTTGATAAATTGAGATAGCCTTTAGTAGTGTATATGCAGTAAATAATATATGATTGACATGAGAATATTCTGAGAGCAACATACTATTGTTGAATTATATGGCTGTAGCTGACAATACCGAGTGTCCGCTGGGAAGGTAGACTACTTTGTTTTGCCGCGATTTTATTAAACATTAATCTTGACGGTTCATATTTGGCAATCGTAAAGTAGACACGTGGTAAATTTATTATGGGAAAATATTCGATAAACCAACGTGTTTTAATCGTTTAAACATTTGATCAAACTCAATCATGGATTACTGTGACGATGAGAAAGTTACGTGAAAACGCTCTATTTATAGTGTAGGGAATGACTTCGAAGAAGTACTGCAATATCAACTGGAGATGAAAAACGGACTCAATCCGATAATCCACAGCGCAGAAAACTATGAGGATATTCCGCCCATGCTTCCACGTTGACGTGCAAACCGACTATTCACGGTTTCGAAGCCATGCTTGGTATTTGGTGAGACCTAGTGTATTATGGGTTGTTAATTCCGAGTAAAATAATCACAAGCGATCGTCATCGAACGCAATTAATTTTTGCCGGGCATTTTTCGACGAATGGCCACAACAAGAGACGTGATAAAATGAATTTTTTTTAGCGCCGAACTAGTACGCTGTCCGAAAGATGGGAGAAAGTAGTGATCAGCAATGAACCATACTTTCAATAATAAATGTATAACCAGTTTTTGCAAGAATTTGCTATATATATATATATATATATATATATATATATATATATATATATATATATATATATATATATATATATATATATATATATATATATATATATATATATATATATATATATATATATATATATATATATATATATATATATATATATATATATATATATATATATATATATATATATATATATATATATATATATATATATATATATATATATATATATATATATAAAACGATCTTTAGATGCAAAGTTCAAAAAAACAAGAAACTTAATGAAAGAGTGTAGCTATATTGATGATCCCAAGATTTTATCGAGCATTCGTCGTAAACGGCACTATGAGCTTCGTTCTCTGATAACAAAAAGTTCGTTGTCATTTGTTGACAGCGCTCGCTACTAGAATATAGATATAAAATTTTCAACTGCATTTAAAAATATGGATCGATGTTTGCACCAGCTCAAAAACCTAGTTCAATGTAATTCATGGATGTAACAGTAGTTTGCAAGTTTCAAATAGTCTTACAATCAGGCCTGGTTCCTAAGCAAAATTTGGCGCAAAATCACTTGGTCATCGTTATGTTGTTAAAGAGTCCATTGAGTATTATGAAAGGTTACAGTATTATTTGGTGGGCTTTATTATTATAATATTAGATTTAAAAAACTTTTCAGCTGGGAATAAAATTCGTGAAATAGCAACATGCTACGCATGGTGTAGATTCAATTGGTCACACTCTTTTTACATTTCCTGTGCGGACCACGTTAGTGCGTCTCAAATATGTGTATAGTACTGGTAGTGTTGGGCTCGAAAGATCGATGATACTTTTTAAACATTGTTTGCAATGTACGAATAAATTTTACCGCAAAACTCTGGTTTCCGTAATAAAATAAAATAGCTTATTTCCATTATCAAATTTTGATTTAATACTAAATAAAAATGATCATTCGTACGTTGCCTGCTCGTTACAAAAAATAATTTTTAACAGCTCAGGTCGGTATTTTGTGCTTCCCCTTCTTTCTTACGTTCTAGACCTCAAATTCTATTTTTGACAGTTTTGGTAGTTTCACACTTTCGTTGTGTTTTATGTCAAATAAAACGATCAAACGATCAGATGCGATCATCTGATGTAAATTCGTCTAGAGAATAAATAAATTGGGAAATTTTCGAAAATAAAAAACTGAAGTTTTTTTAAAATTAACGATAAGTGGAGTATAAAAAGACAGCACGATCTGAGATGAAAAGGTGATATGCTCCTTTAATTTGACTGCTGGGTATGAATTCCATGTCGTATTAAAATGTCAGTTTTTCTTTGTATACTTTTTTTATAGTTCACGCTCTTGTTTATTATTGTTGTAGTTATAAAAACAACAATAAAATAGATTATTTTAATAAATACAATACAATTCATTCGTATACATATGTGTTGTTGTTGCTGCTGTTTTTTCATTTGTATTTATCAAATAAATAAAGAAATGCGATTAATTTGTAGAAAGGGTCGTAACCCTCTTTCTACATTCACCCATTCACTAGCAACAGCAACAGCCAGCCATACATTTCACAATCAATTGAGAAGGTCAATAAGTTTAAACAATGAATTGAATTGATTTGTTACACTTGAATATGATCATCAGACAGAAAGAAGCCAGCAGACTAATAGATATTTGATTGTGAGACACAAATATTATGGCACAACTAAATTGTATTTATCACAAGAATTGTAATATTTTCAAATATTATGCCCTCAAGTTATACTATTTTAACCCCTGCTCATTAAACAAATTATGACAAATGGTGGGGGAGTTTGTTTTAGTCTTTTGTTTGAAAAAGAAATACAGAAGGTTAATTACGTATCTATATTAAGTATATAGTAAAATATCTTGATAAATTCCATTAAACCTGGAACTCAGCTGTCCTTCAAAGTTTTTATAACCCAAGTCGATATTGCGCTTTGGCATGAGGAAAAAAGTTTCACTACGACACAACAAAAAACTCATTTTTGCGACGCTTAAATTTCAATTTAAAGACTCTCTCAACTTTTTTAAATTTTTAAGACTGATATAATATTTTTTTTAATATTATCTTTCTAGGGTGAAATTTATTTGCGAATTCTCATTATTCTTTTGCTTTATTTTTGAGGAAATTAAACTATTTATTAACGAAATTGAATTGAAATTTGGACGTCTCGAATATGGTTTTTTTTATATGTCGCAGTTAGAAATTTTTTTCCTCATGCCAAAAGCTATCGAAAAATCGATGGCAAAACATCGAAACATTTTGGACCTTCCAAAGCGACCCACCCTAAAATATAATTTTTAACAAAATAAAGGAATAATTACGGACGTTGATATGTTATTTTTTTTAATTATATACTTATATATATATACGGCTGTGTTCATAAAAAAATATCGTGTGTATATTAAACTATTATTTGGCAAATTTCCTTTAAAAATTTGTAATAACTTAAAAAAAATGTATATTAAACTATTATTTGACAATTTGTTTTTTTTATTTAATAATCGATTTATTTACAAAATTACAAATTACAATTAAAAGGTGCCTCAGCGTCATATAACATTATTGAGGCGAGTTGCCATTTATATTAAGAAAAAAGAAATATATTGAATAATATAAAAAATAAAATTATTTTAACTGTGTTAGAAGCATTTCAAAATTTTCTAATAAGTAATCTTTTAAGTTTGTCTTGAATAACGAAGTTAAGTTAATGCTTTCCAAGTTAAAGGTAGATTATTATATTCTAAACAACCAATGTATTCAATTCTTTGCTTTGTTATTTCGGGTCTGCACCTTGCTGTTCTTAAATTAGAGTTATTTTGTGTAGCAAAAAATGTTTGATTCCTTGAGAAACTCATCGTGTTGTGGAAATTTTTTTCCTCATGCCAAAAGCTATCGAAAAATCGATGGCAAAACATCGAAACATTTTGAACCTTACTTAAGTGACCGAACTTAAAAGTTCGGTCACTTAAGTAAACACAGATAACAGTTTCGTCAACGTTCATATTATTTACATTATTTGTTTACTTTTTATATTCAAAATAAAGAATCTCTCAATACAAAATTAGTTATACCAATCAAGAAATATATATATATATATATATATATATATATATATATATATATATATATATATATATATATATATATATATATATATATATATATATATATATATATATATATATATATTTTTTTTTTTTATTTTTTTTTTTTTATATTACTGAAAACTGTGTATAATTGCTTTATATTTAGTTAATCTAATATTTTTCTGTTCACTATAAACAATTTTAATATTACCGTATAGGAAAATTGAAACATGGGTGGATGCAACATTAAAATTTATTGCAGTTGTTTGCCTACAATAATAATATTTATGGAGCACAATAACAAACTGTTTGTTATGAATATATGTATGTTAAATATTTTTTTCAAAAGTTTTAGAAACAAATGTGTATTTACAATATAAAATTATTATTGTTGCTATTTACATTGTTCATGTTTAACACATTGATGGAAAGTGTTATTTGAGTTTAATTTTTTGTTGTGACGCAAGAACTTGTTTCAAAAAAAAAAAAAAAAAAAAAAAAAAAAAAAAAAAAAGAAAAAGAAAAACAAGACAGATTTAAAAAAAATTTGTATAATAAATTTTAACAAACTAAAAACCAATAAAAATGAAAAAAACTGTAATAATAGAAAACAGTTTTCTCTCACATTAATAGTGAATGTAAGTGTTGAAATGAAGTAAGGGCGGTAAGAGGCTAAGGAAATTAATACCTACATACGTACATACATATATATGTTTCTATTTATATGTATATATTCATATCGAAATGTAATGGGCGCTCCTATTTACATATAAAAATAAAACAAGATTTGAAATGCGAATTCAAATGTAGCAAAAAAAATTTTATTAAAATTTATATTAAATCAATATATTTACATATGTATATGTATGTATTGTTTATCTCTGTATATATGTACGTTTGTGTATAAATTGGCTTTATCGGTGATGTTGTTGCCCTACCTCATACCGACTTCGCGATCAAGAACCAAATTAGAAGTTCAAGAATTATTTATTTGATATTGCAAGGTTAGTCATACGGTAAATACGGTTTTACAGTAATATTTTTGCAATGCCGAAATTTGTTCGCGCAGAACATTTTGGTTGCAGACGGATAAACGTTCAAGCAAGAAACGCAGCCAAAAGTTTACAGAGTAGGTGATAACTTGAAAACTGTATACTTTGTATATGTTGAACTGCGCGATACTGGCATTATGCTTTCAAATCTTTGCATACCAAATCCTTTGCGTACACATACGTATTTATACAGTATGTACATATAAGTATATTATATTGTAAAAAAATTTTTCATGCATTTTAAATAATAAAAATCTATTTTTTACTTAAGAACAATATTATTTTCATATTGGAAAAAACAAAAGTATGGTCGTTAGTATAATTTGTTTGGTAATAGAATAGTTGATTTTACAAATACTAATGTAGTACATAACGATAATATTGTTGTATTCAAGAAAACTAAGTTTACAACAATACTTATATAAACAATGTCATTTATTTGATTGTATATAACAGCAATATGGTTCTCTGAAAATTTAATAGTATTGTGGCACACAACCATATAACTCAACAATAGTATGGTGCCCCTAAAATATTGTTATATTAACCATATTTTTTTTCTACGTGTAGTTGATTCTCGACGTTGGTGACATAATTATCAAGGTCGCTTTAGACTTAGTTTATCTGCAGAAAAAGTACATTTCTATTTTGAATAGCTAATGCTAGAGTAAATATTGAAATATAAAGCAGGAGTTATATTTAACTTTGTTTATCTTTGGCTATATATTTTTTATTTAAACAAAAACATATTTTTTAACATAATGAAGGAATAATTACTGACGTAGATATGTTTTTTTTTTTTCAAATATATACTTATATATACGGCAGTATTTATAAAAAATATCGTGTATTATATTTTTAAATATTAAACTATTATTTGACAAATTTTCTTTAAAAATTTGTAATAACTAAAAAAAAAAATTATATTAAACTGCTATTTGACAAATTACCTTTAAAAATTTGTCAAATAATAGTTTAATAAACATACAATATTTTCTGTGAATAAGACAAACACATAGTGATAATTTTGATTACATTTTCTGTAAGCCAAACTTGTGTTAACACATCTAAAAAATTCTATTTAGTTTGGAGGCATTAACAAGAAAACATTTTAGCAAGGACGATAACCAGCTGAGTGTCAGAGGTCACTAACAAAGTAAATAACAAATAAGCAGCATACTTTAAGGGGTCCTACGTTTAAAATACACGGAATTTCTAGATATTTTTTGCATTGTTTTATTTGAATTGTTCAAGGTAGGGTAAATATTGAATTATAAAGCCGAAGTAATATTTAACTTTATTTAACTTTAGCTATATATTTATTATTTAAACAACAATATAATTTTTTAACAACATAAAGGAATAGCTACTGACGTAGCAACGTTATTTGTTTAATTTATTCATAAAAAATATTGTGTGTTCACTAAATTCTTATTTGAAAACTTTTGTATAGAAATTTGTCAAATAAAGAGTTTAATAAATATACAATATATTTTATGAATACGACAGATAAATTGTATTCAATACAATAAGTAAGACAGACACGTAATCATATTCTTGATTAAATTTCCTGTAAGACAAACTAGTGTTAAAAACTCTGACTGGAATTCTAAAAATCCTACTCAGATTGGAGGCATTCAAATAGATCCTTTTAGCAAGGATGTCAACCAGCTGAGAAAGTAAATGCCAAATTAGCAGTATATATTAAAGTGTCTTACGTTTAAAAAATAAATGGTTTAGACATTTTTAAATTGTTTTATTTTGAATAGTTCATTTACTCTAGGTAAATACAGAATTATAAAGCCGAAGTAATATTTAACTTTACTTAACATTAGCTATATATATTAATATTTAACTTTACTTAACTTTAGCTATATATTTTTTAAGCTAAAACATACTTTTTTCTTACAAAATAAATACGTTATTTTGTTGACTATGTATTGTACATTTACCGCCCTATTCATAAAAAATATTGTATGTTTACTAAACTCTTATTTGACAAATTTTGTATAGAAATTATTTGACATATTTTGTATGACTACAGACACGTAGCCATATTATTGATTAAATTTTCTGTAAGGCAAACTAGTGTTAACACGTCTGGCTAGAATTCTAAACATTCTACTTAGATTGGAGGCATTAAAATAAATCCTGTTAGCAAGGAAGACAACCACTTAGGTCACTAAGAAAATGAATACCAATTTAGCAGTATACTATAAGGTGTCTTAAGATTAAAAAGACACAGCATTTTTAGACATTTTTGAATTGTTTTATTTTGAATAGTTCATGCTGGGATAAATATTAAATTATAAAGCTGATGTAATATTTAATTTTAGCTATATATTTTTTATTTAAGCAAAAACATACTTTTTTAGTACAAAATAAATGAATACCTAATGACGTAGATACGTTATTTTGTTAACTATGTACTTATACACTTATCGCCCTATTCATAAAAAATATTGTATGTTTACTAAACTCTTATTTGAAAAATTTTGTATAGAAATTTGTCAAATAAAAATTTTATAAATATACAATATTTTTTATGAATACGGCAGATAATCAAGCAATAAGTAAGACAGACACGTAGTCAAAATCTTGATTAAATTTTCTGTAAGGCAAACTAGTGTTAACACATCTGGCTGGTATCCTAAAAATTCTACTCAGATTGGAGGCATTAAAATAAATACTTTTAGCAAGGACAGCAACTAGCTGATTTAAAAATTTTTAAAGTAACTACTGAAATATAAAGCAGGAGTAATATAACTTTATTTAACTTCAGCTGTATATTCTTTATTTGACAAAATAAACAAATAACTACTGACGTACATATGACATTTTTTTATCATATTGTAACCAAAAGTAAGGTAAAGTAAATAATACGTAGAGACTTTTTTAAATACGTAGCGTATGTTTTCAGATCTAACTTTTTATGTGTAAATACTCAGTAAATCGCTCAGCAGATGTCATCAACTACGATCCAGATTTCCTCAAAAAGTTCATAACTGGTGACGAATTATAGTCGTATGGCTATGCCATTGAAACTAAATCACTCCAATGGAAGCGTCCAGAAGAGCCAAGACCGAAAAAAGCACTTCAAGTTCGGTCAAATGTGAAGGTTTTGCTCACTGTTTTCTTTGACTGCATTAGCGTGGTGCATCATACATTTAAATACTGTGAAGTTATGTGCCGTTTGCGCGAAGCAATTCATCACAAACGCACAGAATTGTGGAAAAATCAATCATGGGTTGTGCACCATCATAACGCACCAGCTCGATACTTGTGCGTGAGTTTTTAGCCAAAAACAAAAGCGTTATCATGCCTTCCCCACCGTATTCACCGGGCTTGGCCACCGATGACTTTTTCCTCTTCCCAAAACTGAAGACAACGCTGAAAGGAAAGCGTTTTGGTACGATGGAGGAGATAAAAGAAAATTCGAAACAGCTGTTGGCGATACCAAAAAGTGCGGATTGGGAAAACGCTGGCATAAGTGTATTATATCTAAGGGGGATGCATTACATTGAAGGGGACAAAATAGTTATTGATGAGTAAATAAATACTTTTGGAAAAAGTTGACAATAACGGTTTTTTTGATCAGACCTCGAAAAACACCCCAATATAATGAACAGATCATTTTTATTCCTTTGAAAGAGTTTGTCAAAGAAATAAGAATAAAATTGAACATCGCACAGACAAATTTTCTGACAAAAAAATTAATTTTTGAATAACTCTGCTGTTCAAACCTCTTTTATTGTTTGAAAGGTGCTGGTTGCACTTTGATCCCATTACATACTTTTTAAGAATATGTGCGTGCGAAAAAAACAACACATTCCCCCATATTCCAAGAGGCGTCATGGTCGTCACATCAAAACGACATTAAAAAACACTCGTCTTCGACAGTAGTTATGTATTATTTGATAGGACTTCGATATTTGAAAGACCTAAGGAATAGATAGATGCTGACCACAACATTCATTTGTTGTAGACAACAAGTAAGTAAATGCCATAATTTTTGTGTCGGCTTCATGTGATGACGACGACGTCTCTTGGAATATACGGGATTATGTTTTTCTTTTAAAATGGTTTGTGAACTGGCTAAAACTACAAAAAGAATTGGGCATAGGACGAGATAACTTGAAAATTATTTTTTTTATTCGAAATCAAACAAACATTTTGTTTGTTCAAACATGCAGTCATTCATACATGCGACGATTTATTTTAATTGTTCATATGTAAGCAAACACTGGAATAATAAGCGGGCGAATACTGCAGCAACGTAAGTTATTGGTTTGGGATAAATGCACGATAGCCTACAAAAGAGTTGTTGCAGCTTTAGATCAGACTATATAAGATAATGGAAGGTTAATGATTTCAGACAGACTCTACCGGTTATCGCCAGAGGTACTCAAGCAGCGGATATAGATGCATTCATGAAAGCGCCTTCGCTGTAAGTGCGGTACCGTCAAATAACTCCCAATGTAATAACTCCCAATGAAATAGACCCCAAAAAAATTAAATAACTTTTAAATTGAAAAAACAAAATAACTCCCAAACGCCAAAATCAAGTTAGACCCAAAAACTTAACCGTTGTTTAGGCCGCCAGTTTCATGAAACCAGCCCACTTGGGTCCTTTTAGTTAACCGTTAATTCAAAATAAAAAAATTAAAAAAAAATAAATAAAAATGAAATAACTCCCAAACGAAATAAGTCCCAACAAAAATTAAATTAGTCCCAATACAAATTATATGTCATAGGCAGTGTTCGACTGTTTTAACCTCTATGGTATATCAAGTAACTCCCAAAGAAAGAGGTCCTTAACTTTGATATCACACCTTATATCATAGATATATGACCAAAGGCCAGCTATACAGACAATATTTTGTTGGCGAAGCCGGTGTTCCATATACCATATCATTGAACCATCCTGGCCTGTGTAGCCGGCCTTCCGCCGGATCAAAGGGTATAACCTCTATAGTATAACCAACCCCGGTTCCGCCCAACAAAAGTTTCCTGCAAAACCGGTGTTCGGCTGGGCGGAAGTATTTTATTCTCTATGGTATAACAAACGCCGGCTTCGCTGACTGAAAGTTTTCTCTGTTGCCAGAATAATGGAATAAGTCCTAATTAGATAGCTTCCCTTAGGTTACTCTTAATAATAGCTCTTTAATTAATTAAACTGAAATTACTTTTATACTATACCTGAAGGTTGAAGGAGGAAAATATTCTGTTAGCGAAGCCGGTGTTCGAAATACCATAGAGGAGAAAATCTTTCAACCCGGCCAAAGGCCAGCTATACAGAAAAAGTTTGTGAGCGAAACTGATTTTAGTAAAATGAAATAACTCCCAATAAAAAAGAAATAACTCCCAATAAAAATGAAATAACTCCCAATTATCAAAATAAAATAAATAACTCCCAACAGAATTCAGTTAGGAATTATTTCATCTGGGAAATAACTCCCAATGAAAAATTATGAAATAACCTCCAAAAAATTAGGAGTTATTTCATTATTAAGTAACCTCCAAAAAATTATGGGATTTTTGAATATTTTGTTGGGAGTTTTTTAATTTTTTGGGAGTTGTTTCACGGTACCAAAAAATGCTTCTTGCTACAAATATGAACTCAACTACGCTGTGTAGGCCTGCTCTTATACAAATTGGGCAAGATGGTATGAATTTTGTAGTATTGTCCAAGACTGAGATGTTTTAAAATGTCATATTTATCTCGACCTCAAAAATAACATAAATATAATAAATATTTAATGGATATAAGAAAGAATTATTTCAGCATTGATTGACGAAATTTCGGGGCAGAGAAATTGGCAAATATTGTTAGATATCGTTGGCGGTGCTGTCGAAAATCTGTCTGTAGATAATTTCATAGGCACTAAAGTCACATCATATTTTGTAGGGTTTCGCAGGGCTACCTAAGGCTAAAACTTGGCGTTTCAGTTCTATCAGCACGAACTCTTATCACTCTAAGACTCGTGTAACGCCACACACTTGCGAATTATACTTTTGGGACGGAGTATTGTAGGAAAAATTATAGGGGAATAGAGCAACAATTCAATCCGGTTTGCAATTACAGTAAAAAAAGGCCAGCTATCTATATGTCGACACTTTTTTTGATTGGGGTAGCTCCTATGAAATGTCGAAATATAGACAGATAGGAAACAAAAAACAAGCTATTTACAATTTTTTTATTTGTATCAATATTTCAATTTTTTTAAATATTTTTCTTTAATTTTGGTATCTCTTCAAAACTGGCTACTGAAAACACCTGGTTTCCGCAAAAAGTCGGGGGTAAATGCTAGTGCTATATAAAAACATAAGATATTTTGTTGTGGTAATACATAAATGTAATTTCAACAATCAAGGTTACGCTTACTTGTAAAACTCGAGAAACAGAAAATTGTTTCTTACACCTAAGCACATATTTCGATATTTGCGGAACTTACTAGTATCTATCTAAAAGTAGATTTTAATGTAGACATTAACAAATCTGTTTTCATTTGAATTGAAACACTTGTATTAATATTTGTCGCATATAACGCATTGTCTAGTGTTAAATTTGCCCTAATTAAAACTACGAAACAACAACTAAAAATTTATATACGCACAAGCTGAGAAATTGTTTTTCAGTTGAAATAAGCGTGTAGCATGCTAAAATAAATAAAAACTGTTCAAAGGTGTCAATTTTAAAGTTATTGTTGGCAGTTTTTTGATTCGATTGCGACGTTTAAAAATTATGACAAATGAATGGATTGATTGGTCGGACGCACGTTTGCGTGTTCCATTGCGTATGACTGGTTATCCTTATTATATTGCCAATAGTAATAGTAACAACACTAGTGGTGGTGGCAGTAGCAATAACAATAACAACAACAACAATAATAATTCCTGCTTTTCCAACAACAACGACAACTGCAATTATTTTACTTGCTTAAAGACAAGTAAATTTAATTTCAAAACGCATAAATTACAACAATTGAGTACAATAAGTGGCAAAATAAAAGGTAATTGTTAAACATATTTTAAAAATAAATAAAATTCAAAAAATTAAGTTTATCCACTTTATTAGCTTCTAATAAAAAATATCTATCAAAAAATTATAAATTCAAATAGAAATTTCATTCCAATGTTGGGAATGCTCCAACATAATCGTTGTTGATCATTATAGTATTGAAGGTATATACACTGGATACTATATGGTCAACCCAGCAATGATTAATTTCGGTTTCACCTGCACAGCAAACATAATATTTGATTGTTGATCTTCCAGCGTGATGACAAGCAGCTTTAAAATAGACTATTGTAACATACGTGGGCTAAGAACGAATTTCTTCTCTGTATATGCCCACAATTTTCTCCATCGGCCGGTTATTTTCGCCTTGTGTGAGACTCAGGTATCTGAGAATACTGATTCACAGGATTTTCAAATACCTAGGTATAAACTCCGATCCTTCTTCAACCTCCATCGGAACCTTGTAATTTACGTTCGCAATGAAGTTGTGCTCCAATGCCAGCAACCATTAGGCATACATAATGCCGAATTTATCTGTCTCTGGGTTAAATTCAAAATCAGGTCACACTTTATGCATTTCGGATTTTTTTCGGGGAGGGATATTACTTTTGCTAGTTTCGGTGCCCTCTCCGATTCCATATCGAAGATCCTGGAGAGTTGCCCGAGCATTGAAATCGTTGTTGCTGGTGATTTCAATGTTTACAACTCTTTCCGGCTTCGCCATTCGAGTCTTACAACTCCGGAAGGGAAATATGTTGAGTTATTCGCTGCACACAGTCAGTTAGCGCAATTAGTGAATGAGCGAACACATATTCCATGTGTTGAAGGGCATCATTCAAACAGTCTTGACCTATTCCTGACTTCACAGGCTGAGAAGTATGATGTCAGAGTTAGTGCACCTCTCAGCAATTCGGATCATTGCACCATATCTGCTTCCTTTTCGATTTCTGAACTTCGTAACATTTCGAAATCAACTACGAAACGGTCAAAATTTATATACGAAAATGCTCGTTGAGCTCAGCTCAAGCAATTTTAAGGGCATTTTAAGTGGAAACTTTGCTTTCTAGATAACAACATAAATGCTTCACCAAAAATGTTCGAGAATATGATATTGCTAGGGATGAAATCATTCATTCCCCCCATCCAAATCTTGGTTTAATCAGAAATTGGCGTTTAAACAAAAACCAAGTCACTGATTTGCTTCGCAAAAAGGCAAGATCTTCGTGTGCCAAGATACTTAGGCGTGAAAAGTTTCTTCACGAACAGCGTCTTCGTGCCAAGGTCCTTAAAGATTCCCGAGGTAGTAAGACCTTTTGGCCTTTCGTTAAGAGAGTAAAGAACAATACTAGTTCATCAACTCCAACTCTCTTAAATAATGACCAAGCATTCACCGACCCGGTTGACAAAGCTAAACTGTTGGCTGAAATGCTTGCAAGCAATTCCTGCTTGCCGGAAAGCAGTCAACCACTTCCCGAGCTCGAAAGAGTAACTGTATCTATGCCAAAAATATGTTACCGGGCTCGAGCAGTTAAAAGCGTTTTGGCTGACGTCGACATAAATAAGACTCCTGGACCGGATGGCATTCCAACACTGGTCTTGAAGCAGTATTCTTCTACGCTGGCGCGTCCGTTAGCATTCCTCTTCAGCATACTTTACCATATTTGTGAGTTTCCATCTTGCTGGAAAGTGGCTAATGTAAAGCCAATCCAGTGTTATTTGGAATTTGCTCTGCGCCTCCAAAGTAATGGAAAGTATGGTCAACTATCACCTTATGATATCCCGGAATTCGTGGCAAACATCTGTCGAGGCATTTATGCTGGAGTATATCGTAGTGAAAATGGAGTGTATCGTAGTGCAAATGTTAGGCGAATCCCATCCGAAAAGTTCAATTTTCTTCGGCTTTGGCGTATAAATCAGGCTGCAAGCTACAAAAAATGTCACAAACTAGCGGCATCAAACTGCATGATTCTCCTAAACTATTATCTTTTTTTTTAATAACCTGGTATACCAAACTGCAAACACTATCTGCTCTTTTGCAGATGACAGCAGCATTTTTTGTTCGTACTCATTCGGTTATAGGCCCAGTCTATTAGAGATCGGTGCCAAGAGGCCGAGTATGAATTACTCACTGAATAGTGACCTTCTATTAATCTCCTAATGGAGTCGCCTTGGGTAAGACCCAATGTCGCTTATTAACACAGAAACAAACAATTGCAAGTGCTGCTTCATCTATACTCATGGATGGTATAAGTATTGAGGAATCGGGTGCTCTTGGTGTTCTTGAAATGAAGATACAGTCTGACGTTCGCTGGACTGAACACATTTTTAATATCTCTAAAGAAGCATTAACTCCATTCGATCTCCTTACTATTAATACCACCTATATCTGACCGAAAATGGAATTTAACGCTCATGTTTGGGCCGGTGCCTCAAAGTATGTTTTGGGGTTAATCGACCGTATGCAGGAGAAGGAAAAAAAGCTTATCGATGACAGTAGAATATCCAACTCTATTAACACACTGGAGCACCGACGCAGTGTACTGTGCGATACTCTATTCTATCGTTACTACAATGGATTTTGCTCTGACGAGATTAACGGTCTTGTTCCCGAAACTCGCATATTTATACGTAACACGCGTGTATCGTCCAGAGCTCATTTATTTTGTTCGATTGCCCGCATTACATAGAGAATTCGTTTTTCAGCCGTACTACAAAACAAAAAAGGAACAATCAAGATTAATTTCTTGTTATACATACTATTATATATGTAATGTATGAATGTAGGTAGCTGTTATCGAGAAAAATAATATTGTATATAAAACAGCATTTTAGAAATACTCAATATAAAAGCAATTGAGGCTTTATTCCGTTAATAATCCAAAAACCCTTACTCCAGATGCAGAAAAAGGACACACTTACATATACCAGAAATCTTTTTGAATTCATCGATGCGTCCAAGGATGCAACTTGATTTTGTTTTCACAGAAAAACTTTTTAAATATTGAGCTTGAGATCGAAAAACATTAGAATAAAATTAAAATCTGTTTTGTTTAGCTTTGCAACTTTTCCTAATATTACTAATTTCTAAGATTGCAACATTAATAAAATTAAACATTTATTTTTTGTATCCTTTTCAGATGTCCCTACACAAATACCTCCATTAACGCCTGGTACAAATCGAAAAGTTACCGAGGTGCTAAAAGCCTCTTTTGCCTCATGGGAAAAAGAGGTACAAAACTGCAATATTACCAAAGGTAAGTTCCTAATAATGTACAAAGAAAAAAGTAAGAGTGTAGTATATTCAGCTGGGCCGAATCTAAAATACCCTTTACGATAGTCACTTGAATATATTGTTAATATAAATTTTTGGTTTTGTACATACATATGTACATCGGATTTTAGTTAAATTTTTTTTTCTTAAGTTTTTTCTTACGAAGGATTTTTTACAATACAAATATGCTCTGATCAATAATTTTTGATAGAAGAAGACAAGAAAAATAATATACAAATCTTTAGCTGGGGGACAACTAGCTGTTTCGTATTCGCTCATCAGAACCCACTGGGATTTGAGCTTGGGTCATGATATATTGTAAATATATATTTTATTGCCTTGTAAAAAGGTAATCTCTCATGGCAATTTATATTTATTGCCGCAACTGTTTGTAAGCAAAAAAAATTGTTTCATGGAAAAGTCGGTTTAGACTATATCTCGGTTATATATGCACCGATATCGGAAATTTTCTGTATTTTAGTAACCTCCTTTTATAAACAGAACTACTTTTAAGCAGAAAAATTTTTTGATGAAATAATCGGTTTAGTCTATATCTCGGTATATATGGACCGATATCGGAAGTTTTTATTTTCCATATATAAATAACCTCTTTTAATTACCAGAATTGATTTAAGCAAAAAATATTCTTTACTCGTAAGTTCGCTTACGCGACTTTTTCATGAAAAAATAGGTTTAGTCTATATATCTCGGGTATATATGGATAGACATTTTTATACCCTTCACAAAAATGTAAAGCGTGTATATAAGTTTGTGATTCTGTTTGTAATTTCTTCAATTTTCACTTGCGGCCCTATAAAGTATATATATTCTGAATCAGAATGAATAAAAAAGTCGATTAAACGATGTCCGTCTGTCGATCGTTGAAATACCGTTTCTGAGAAACCCATTAGGCTTAGAAACTTTTTTCTTTCACCATTCTATTACCCCATCGAGTCATGGGTTGGCTATTGAAATTCAGTAAACTCGGTTCACATATAGTTGAGATAAACCCAAAATTCCGAAAAAATCATTATTTTTTGCAATTTCGTATGGAAATTTTTTCCTGATATCGGTCCATATATATCCGAGATATAGTTTAAACCGATTTTTTCGTGAAAAAGTGGCGTAAACGAGCTTAAAAATTTTGTTTGCTTAAAATCAGTTCTGGTAATGGAGAAAGCTTACTAAAATACAGGAAATACAAATTTTCGATATCGGTCCATATATACCTCGGGTATAAATATAAAATATATATATATATATAAAACCTAAACGGATTTTTCAATGAAAATTTTTGGTAAGCGAACTTAAAAATTTTTTTGCTTAAAAGAAATTCTGATAATATAAGGAGGTTACCAAATAGAGAAAATTAAAATTTCCGATATTGGTCCATATATACCCGAGATATAGCCTAAACCGATTTCTTAGTGAAACAATTTTTTATGCTTGGAAATAAGTTCTGATTATAAAACGAGGTAATTAAAATACAGAAAATGGAAAATTCCGGTATCGGTTCATATTTAACCGAAACCTAAACCGATTTTTGCATTAAAATTTCCATGAAAGATTTCCTTTTTGGAATTGGAATTACAAGGCAAAAATATTTTTTCCCCGATGTCGGCCCATATATGTCCGCAGCATATTTAGTTCAAATTTGTAATATGTACTATATATATAGTTAGATGAAGGTTATTTTAGATTTGCCCCAGCCGAACATACTACACTCTTATATGTTTGCCTTAACTCCACAAGTGTAAATAATAAAAACACGCTTAAATAAAGCTAATATTGTTCTTTGGTATTTATATTATATGTATAATTTAAGATACGTCAAATAGTTTTATCAATTATATGATATTTATTAAACTATTTTAACGGTTCGCGAGTTTCCAACCAAAATTAGGTTTTTAATAAAACAACTCCGTTTATCGTCAAAATGTGATTGACCCTTTATTATCATTATCTTTCTTACATTAAGTTTCGGGGTTGCCAGATTGCTAATTATTATCATTACGTTACATTACATTATATTTACATTACTGAAATATTTATTTCACGTAATGGTAACTTATACACTAGCTAGTGCTTGTGCCCGCGGCTTCGCTTGCTTTAAGAAGTCATATAAAGTCACCTTTGAGATATGTAAATATATAGATATAGATATATTACAAATTTGAACTAAATATGCTGTTTTTATGATAATTCATGAACATAATTCTTAGACATAAACGAATAATTTCCATAATGTGGCAATAAGAAACATTAACGCAATAAAAATATTTATTTCAAGGGTATAAAAATATATACATCTTTATGTACAGCCTTTACATTTTTGTGAAGGGTTATACCCTGTACTAATTTTATTGGCAAATTTATTTTAAGCGTCGAGAAGTTTTCAGCGATTGTTTTTTTAAACGCCACATTTCCCTTTGGCCTATATATGGACGGATATCGGAAACTTTTACTTTTTTTTTATTTTAATAACTCTCTTCCATTACCAGCACTGAGTTTTAAACAGAAACTAAAAATTTTTAAGTTCTCTTACGCGATATATTCATGGAAAAGTCGGTTTAGGCTATATCTCGGGAAGTAAGTACTTAATATACATAAATTTACAAGAAGGTAGAAACGTAGTAGTGTGCACACGTCTTTCGTTACTTCTGTACGTATTTTCTATATATGTAAGTTCATTATTAAATTTGTATGAAAGCAAAATGCACCGGAATAGATAGCAAGATGTGTACACCTGTTTCTTTGTTTTTCCACCGTTGTATTTTCTATATACTTATGTTCATTATTAATTTCGTGTAATACCAAATTACACCGGAATAGTTAGCAAGTGTTTCTTTTTTCACTGTTGTCCGTGTTTTCTTTATATGTTCATTACTAATTTCTGTTGAATGCATTTCATTACTTTGTTGTGTGGAAGCTGTTGGACTAAATCTTGCTAATCTGAGCAGTGTCGAAGGTATATACACTGGGGACTGATCAGTTTTAACTAATTTAATTCCAACATTTTCAATGCTGTAATATAGTATGTTTTAGTCTTTCGTGTTGTTATTGTTAAACTTAAACTTCCACAAACACTACTCCCTCTTTTTCCTCATCATAACCTATTTGCCTAGTTCCAGTACAATGCACTGCATATGTAGGGGTCATCCCCTGAGTACTGGTCCAAGATAAAAAAAAAAATACATGAACCGATACCGGGGAAAATTTTTTTTACCTTGTAATCGCCATGTAAAAATAAGATTATTACGTTTGGAGCGAAAGAAGCTATTTTTTTTAAACTCTTCATACAAAATTGCCCAAATAATGGCTTTTTCGAAATTTTTAATATATCTCAGCTAAACGTGAACCGATTTTACAGATTTTTTTTTACTAAAAAAATTTTCTAAGTCTAATCGGTTTCTCAGAAACATTAGACGGAAATTGCTTAATCGACTTTTCTCTCATTACTGATGCACTTTATAGGGTCCGAAATGAAAATTGTGGAAATTACGTGGAATTAGCCGAATCATAAACTGATATTAAATATTTTCAAAAAGTGTTTTTTATTCATCAATATCTTGTCCCCTTCAAAGTAATCTCCCTCAGATATAATACATTCATGTGAGCGTTTTTTCCAATCCTCGAAACACTTCTGAAACGCTCTTTTTAGTATCGCCAACAGCTCCTGCTTCGATTTTTCTTTTATCTCCTCAATCGTAACAAAACGCTTTCCTTTCATCGGTGTCTTCAGTGTTGGGAAGAGGAAAAAGTCAGCGGGGACAAGTCCGGTGAACACGATAGTTCCGCGCACAAGCATCGATGTGTTATGATGATGCAAAATATATGACCGTTTTTTCCACAATTCTGTGCGTTTCTGATGAATTTCTTCGCCCAAACGGCGCATAACTTCAAGGTAGTATTCCTTATTGACCGTACGACCTTGTGGCAAGAATTCATAATGCACTACCACATTGCAGCCGAAGACAACAGTGAGCAAAATCTTCCCATTTGACCGAACTTGACGTGCTTCTTTCGGTCGTGGCTCTTCTGGACGCTTCCATTGGAACGATTAAGATTTTTGAGGAAATCTGAATAGTCGATGATGATGTTCAACAGCTCCTGAGCGATATCCATGCGATGTTGTTTTTGCTCAAAATTTAGTAAATTAATAATAAAAAAATTGAAGAGCACACCAAAACACGACTAACCTTTTTATCTATCGGAAACAAACTGATAATTCGAAATGGCTGATATTGCAAACATATGTAACAAACATGTGTACAAACGTAACAGGAAAAAATGCGAAAATCGATCATTGTATTTATTTTTTGATCATGTATACCCTTTTTATATTTGTGAAGGGTATAAAAATAAATCTGATACTTCCTATAATAGCAACTTTAAGTTCTTTTCTTAACCTAGCGTTTGGACATGAAAGTAGTTTCATGAAAGCTGCAGTACACTCATACTTTACTCACATTTTGTTTACTTTCCACTCAGCTTTCATCAAAAATTTCATGAAAAAATTTTTTTAAAGTTTTCTGAAAGTAAAATGACAAATTGCTAAACACTGTTGCCGCATACAAAGAATTATACAAAGTTGCAGTATTATAGTAAAATAATAATTATAAAATTAACTTCTTTTTTCCTTTGAATGCATATAAAGAAAACAATTAGTCTTTTTATAAAAAAAATCTCATAAAAAACTTTATAACGATAAGTGTCTTCAAGTAATGCCCCATAAATCTGTATATCGTTGGTCTGATGTAGAAAGGCCCTAACAAACATAATTGCAATTTTACAGGAGAAGAAAAATTCGTAATGGAAACTGTATAAATAGGTACATCTAAAAGCTAGTTTTTTGCTTAATTGCTTGTATGATATGTATGAAATTATATAATTAAATCCTTGTGAAACTGTGTACTTGTGTGAAACGTAGTAGAATCCCTAAAAAAGTTCAATTCAGGGAAAATGTGAGTTAGGGCCTTTCTACATAAGAACAACGATATGTAATAAGTATGGAAGCTCTAAGTAGTAAGGAAATAAAATAAGAATGGAGAGAAGTAGAGGCAAATTTTTTGACTCTTTGCTTCGGCGACATTTTTGAAATGAACTTTCACTTTCCTGTGTACACGAATAAGATATTTACATGAAAATCGTCTATTTCATTGAATTTTTTATTTATAATACGTATACAGAAATTTCATGAAAGTACTTTCCTGTACAAAGACAAGGTAATACTGATACATGTGCCCAGTTTTATTTGCCACTGTATATAGTTTTAATAGATTTATTAGCAAACGTTTTTGTAGAACTATGAGAAAAAAAAGCGATTTTAAATATTTGTTTCCACATTTCTCTTTAACTGAAAATACATGAAAAATAATAATCCAGCTTTAAGCGCTGTTGTGACAAAGTTAAAAATATGTCCACCCCTCTTGTTACCAAACATATTTAACATCATTTCAACAAGAAGTTCTAAGGACAAGACATGACAGTCTCATTAAAATACTTGTAAATTAAGGATAATAAAAACCACGTCCCTGGTGTCTTTGTTTTTGCGACATACTTGTCATATATTTTTTATTGTTTGTTTTATGTTTTGATAATTAAATAGCAAAAACAAAAATAATGTTTTTTTATAAATTTTGTGTAGATCCCCGCGAATGGACTGAAGAACATGTAATTTATTGGCTAAATTGGGCAATCAAAGAATTTTCACTGGTTTCCATGAACCATGAACCGTTTTTAAAACTAAAAGGACGTGATATAATTGAATTAGGAAAAGATAAATTCCTGGCCATAACACCAGCATTTACCGGCGACATACTATGGGAACATTTAGATATTTTACAAAAAGGTAAGTTAAATTATAGTATATTAATTATTTTAATTTAATTATTATTCCCAACATCAGAAAGCATAACGTTATACAATACATATGTATGTAATTTGTTTAGGGGGAATGCATTAAAATCTTTACTTCTTCCGATTACTAATTACTTGTAGTATTGAATTGTGTGAGGTTATGAAGCAGACAGACACACTTGTTGTTCACAAATTGTTAATAAATATTGGATTTGTAGCGTTATTGTATATACTCGTATTTATATTTAATAATTATAAATAGTGTAAAACATGTAAGTGTTTAAACGTTGCCAGCATATTAACAAAATGTTGGCGCCATCAATTGAATCGTCATGCATTCACTCATTCATTCATTCATTTATACGTTTGTCCAGTCACAGCAGTCATACAGTTTTCTCAACGTTTGCAGCTGACAAATTTGATAAGTCTTGTAATAATCGTAATCGTCACCCGAAACATAAACAAGAACAAATTTCTTTCTTTTTTTATTTTATTTTTTATTTTTTTTAATAAATTCGTAACAAGTGTTAATGGATAATAACAAGCAGAACTTACAAATTTTTTTTGTCTCATTTAAAAATGTTTTGTGTCTTTGGTCAGGATTCTTTCTTTCTATTGTTGTGGCGATTCAAAGGAAAAATAAAAAAATAATAATAATTAAATAAATGAAGTTGGTTCAGAATTTTAAAAATATTCTTGTAAAACAAATTAGTGTTATTGTGTGTCTGTGTTGGGTTCCTAATAATTTATTTTATGAAATACTTTGATGTAAATAAATATTATTTTTCCTGCTTATAAAATTATGAAAAATAATAATTGGGTTGTTGTTCTGAGCAGTCCAGGTTTTAGTACATATCTGCAAACATCGTGTAGAGTTTAGTTGAGATTCAATTTAAAATCTCAAATCACAATTCAAAGTAATTGTAATTTTAATTATAGTTTGTTGCTTGAGCTAGTGATCACTTCTTAAAAACTTCGTTTTTTTTTATCCCTTTCGGGCCCAAGGACTTTCAAAGTTTATGGATTTTAATGAAACTTTCAGCATGTGATTATAGATAATACCAGATGACGAAGTCATTACAAAATTTTTCTGTCCAACTGGCCGAGGCTTATTGCGAACATACTGGCGAAGCCCAACAGGTAATCTTTCAAGAAATGGTATCTTCAATGGCAAAGGTACCGAAATTCCTGTGAATGGCAAAGCATCGAGCTCTGAAAACATCAACTATGAGATGAATCTTCCATAAATAATTTGATCGCGCTTCTTCTGAAATTTCAGCCGTATCAACAAAGTGCAGACTTTTGCGCAAAAGATACAATCGATTTCTTGCCATCTTTTCACACACAATATTTTTGCTAAATTTCTGCTCCCAGTACATTCGCCAGCAAGGAAGTTTAACCAACAAAATATAAGTGAGCACCATGTAATTGTTTAATTTTGGATGCATCAGTCTTTAGTTCAGTCCCAAATGTTTTAAGGTGGTACATATGTGTGTACTGTGCCGCTTGCTGAAAATGATCATCAGTAAAATACCATTCAAAGTGTTTAATTGGCTGAATGGCTGGTGAGAAATATCATGTAGTATAGTATTTATAGCATTGAGCATTCCCCTTATCCATAATAATAATGGCCTCGTTTGGTCAACTGCATTATTGGTCTCAGCATTATTTGCCTTCGTTTGCTCACCGACACTATTGGTCTCAGTATTATTTGTTCGTTTAATTCTGTATCCGAGCTGTCAGAGTATGGAGACTGAACAGGTTTTTCATCCTCAAACCTGCGATCTCAAATTGCACTTCTTCTACATCAGAATTGCTGTCCAAAATATACTTTTTTACTGTACGAGTAATAATAAAGTGACTTAGTAGAAACCCATACTACACACATGTGTAGGCATATATTGTGCTAAGGAAAAGTCGATTAATTTTATGAGCATTTTTAAATATTTTCATGTAGTTATAATATTTGATACCTTTTTTACCAACAAATTGCGAAACCTTCAGGTATTCGCGTTTACTTAGCAAAACTAATGACACTTACAGTTGTCGCCTCCTGCACTCCGAAACATGATCACCTTGCTCGAGCTCATACACACAAATACTAAAAAAAACTGCACAAAATCATATTACTGAGCAAAAAAGAAATAACAAATAAAATTAAGAGATTTAATATTGTACGAAAAAGTCACTCAATTTTAACCGAACTTCTCTTTAAAATACCGTAAATTTACCGACACATTTGTGTAGGTGGGGCCGGAAATTGTTATTATTCAGTATTTCGACACTCCATTTATGTCTCCTTCAAAAAAAAAAAATTTTTTTTTTGGTTTAAAACTTGTAAAGGATGGTTAAATTTTAAGGGCCGATGTTAATTTGGAATAAAACTCAAGCTATTTAGAAATTATTGTCATATTTTTTTACTATGATATATAAAATATTGGCCAAATGGCCGCCGTGGAGTCGGCGGCACACGAAATTAATTTTGATCCCTTATCCCTTATGATCTTATCATAATAACTCACAAAGTAATAAATCATGAACTTTTAACAGCTGTCTTTTGAAGTTTATTATTAACGTAATATCGTATACAAAAACACAATAAGATGAAACTGAATTTCTTAATTTAGCCACATGAATTTCCGTTATACGGAGTAATTAACTAATTCCTTTGCTTCCATCATCCTCCCGATACTGTTTATAAATAAAAAGCATCCTGTCAGTGTTCTGAGGATACGGCCTTAGAACTCTGACAGGTGTACTCATAGGTCATTATACTTGCCTTAAGCACCTGTACATGATGGGTATTTCCAACATAGACATTTGCAGATTCTGCGGTGAGGAAGATGAGTCAATGGATTAATTGATAACCCACTATGAAGCATTGGGACACAGATGAAATAGCCTGCTACAAGCGCATATGTTGAGTGAATGGCACTCCCAATGAAGAAGCTAGTCCGGTTGCTTGACGTACTTAATCCGTAATGGGATAAGGGGATGCACAATAGATCAACAATGGTCGCAGTGCAAATGGCCGATGAGGGCCTCGTCCTATCCAAATAATAATAAATAATAATCCTATTGTTTTTATTTAACAAGCCAAACTTCGCTATTTCATACGAATTTTCAGAATCCTTAAGAGAAACATGTTTCTTTAAAGAAAATATCTATAAATTTTCTATGCTCCAAAGTTTGTTATTAAAAACAACAGCTATTCGCATATGAAGGCCCCCTTTAAAGCAAAGATTTCTCTTTTTTTATATCCATCATAAAAAACCTTTATGAATGAAAAACACTATTAGCTTTAATTTTATTTATGCGCTGACCATTAGAAGCTTGCAAAAAAAAAAAGCAAAGTAAATATTAGCACAGAAAAAGGTAAAGTATTAAACTCTTACGAAAAACTGATAAATAGAACGGAAAATCAGCATAAAAGCGGATGTCTTCGAGGTAACAAAATCACCATCAACTAAAATGTCTGCTGCTGCTACGATTAAATTTGCCAACGTTACTGCTTCTTCTGTACTTCCACTAATGCTGCTGCTAATGTCGTTATTTTATTGCATTTATTCGCAGCATGTTTCATGTATTCATATGAACCTTTTTAATACGTTTCTACTGCTTCTCTTTTTTTATTTATTTCGGCTTGTGGAGTATAGAAACTGACCGTAACTTTTTCTTATAAACCACGCGATTTTTTTATGCCATAAAAATCGCAAAACAGAAAATATTTTTTCAAGTTTTTGTAAAGGGCTTTCTAAGGGCTGTGGTTATGAAAGGCGATAGGAAACAGGGAGTGCCATACAGTTTAAGTAAAGGATTTCTTAAACATTGTATGTATTTAGTTGGGATGTGTATTTCTTTAGATCTAAGAATAAAATAATCAAAATGACAAAGGTAAGTAAAAGCGGACCAATATTACGATTTTCACGCCTACGAGGTACTCGCGTTCAGCAGTTCATCAGTAGAAGAACTCTTGGTGAACTTCGAAAACTTACTCGTATGTATGATATAATAAATATAGGGTGTTTTTTTAAGCTAGATAGAACTTTAAGTTGTAAAAAGTAACACAAAAAATTAAATTTTGATGAAACATTTTTTTTATTTGTTTCAGTATACTCTGACAAATCATCATGAATAGACTCACGCTTGAACAACGCTACGAAATTATCCAAATTTACTTTGAAAATCAGTCGTCGATTCGCGCAACTTATAGACGCAAAATTGTGTTCAGCGATGAGGCGCATTTTTGGCTTAACGGGTTTGTTAATAAGCAAAATTGCCGCATATGGAGTGAGACCAATCCACAAGAGACCCTACAGACTCCATTACATCCAGAAAAATCGTTACCGCACCATGATCAATGATTTTTTGTTTGAAAATATGGATGACATTGATCCGGAGGAGATGTGGTTTCAACAGGATGGCGCTACGTGCCATACGGCGAACGCAACCATCGACTTACTGAAATCAGAATTTGGCGATAAGTTGATTTCGAGAAATGGACCTGTCAATTGGCCTCCAAGGTCGTGCGATTTGACACCTCTCGATTATTTCCTGTGGGGCTACGTGAAGTCACTGGTTTATGCTGATAAACCAGCAACAATTGACGCCTTGGAGGCCAGCATTGTTCGTGTTGTTCGTGACATACGGCCAGCAGTGCTCGAAAAAGTGGCCCAAAATTGGACGTCCAGAATGCGCTTCGTCAAGAACAGCCGCGGTGCCCATATGCCCGAAATCATTTTCAAATGTTAATGTCACGTATTGATCGAATAAAAAAAAATTTTGATTACAATTTAATTTTTTGTGTTATTTTTTACAATTTCAAGTTCTATCGGGCTTAAAAAAACACCCTTTAGAAGCTGATTACAGCATTATGCTGCTATGTTAGTTTTATATGTTCCATTTTTCCCCCCAATATGCATAGTAATCCAGTTTGAAATATGCAAGGCAAAACTGCCCGAGTAGATTCTGGATCATTTCAGATCGTTCAAGGTAAAATTCAGCAAGCCGCTGGAAGAAATCAATCATGCCATGACCTTGTAGGAGATCGTGAGTAAGAAAACTAAAACTGTTTATAAAGCGTGTTTGTTCTATAAATTTAATTTATTCGAAAGATAATTTTCTGTTACGATAATTGGAATATGCCTTGTGGCGTTTGACCGACACGTAGCCAAAGCTGGATGTCCAATTTTCGATAATAATAGGAAATATTGTTTTGCGGCGAATGTTGTCCTGCAAGCGGTCAATCGTTTCGCACTTATCGGCGTAGACTAGCGACTTCATATATCACCACAGAAAATAGCACGGTCATGAAGCCAATCCACGGATTCGAAAGGTTAAAACAATGTTAACACAAAAAACTTTTCCTTTAATAAGTTAATTGTGGCACGAGTTGTGTGACATGTAGCCATGTGAAGGGTACTGAAACCGCAGTCGTCAGTTGCTGAACGCAAAAATCAGTAATTACTCGTATATCTCTATAGCAGTCAGCATTGACTGCAACGTTTTAAACGTCAGCGTTTTTAATTTTAATAATTTTATAATTTTTATAACAAATTTATCGTTATGATAAGCAACAATAAGCGCAATAAGTTTATTTTATTACCTGTAAAAGTTTTAATACTGAATAGCGATCTTCTATTAATCTCCGAATGGGTTCGTAAAAACAGAGTCGCCTTTAACGCTTGTAAGGCCCAATGTTGCTTATTAACACACAAACAAACGACCGAAAATGCTGCTTCTTCTGCACTCAAGGATGGTATAAATATTGAGGAATCGGATGCTCTTGCTGTTCTTGGAATGAAAATACAGTGTGATGTTCGTTGGACTGAACACATTTTTCATGTCTCTAAGGAAGCATTCAAGTGCCTCGGGTTTTTGAAACGGTGTAATATGTACTTCACTCCATCCGACTTCCTTACTATTTATACGACCTACAATCGACCGAAAATGGAACAGAACTCTCGTGTTTGGGCTGGTGCCTCAAAGTCTATTTTGGGGCGAAGAAGCTCATAAGTGACAGTAGGGTATCAAACTCTATTGATTCACTGGATCATTGACGCAGTGTGGGGTGTGTTACTCTGTTCTATCGTTACTACAACGGCTTTTGCTCTAACGAGATTACGGATAGTATTCCCGAAAGTCGCACATTTATACGTAACACGCGTGTATCGTCCTGATCTCATCCATTTGTGTTTGGTTACCCTGGGAATCATACAACGTATTATGGAAAGAATTCGTTTATCAGCCGTACGCTTCGCCTGTGGAATAAGTTGCCTGCAGACGTGTTTTCTGTCGGTTATAACGTTGAAGAGTTCAAGCCAAATGTTAACAAACACTACTCGCTCTATCCTCTTCCTCACAACTTATTTTCCTAGTTCTCGTACAAGGTACTGCACATGTAGGTGTCATCCCCTAATTACTGTTCTAAGATAAAACAAAAAATAAATAGAAAGAACTCAGTTTGTGATTGATTTCATCTTGGTGTGCACTAAAAGGTGTGATTATTTATATAAAAATAAATTAAAACATGGAAAAAAATGGTTTTCCTTTTATTGTTCATATAGTTTCTTTTTACAGTAAAGTATAAAAAATCAAGGCAAATATACATCACTATGATTTTTTGTAAACAAATACGAATGGTTGTTATTATTTTATTGTTTTTTTTTTTTTTTTTTTTTTTTTTTGTTCAATTGCATTAGTTTTCCATATATTTAACCTATATATTTTTTTAATAAAATATTAAAAAACATACATTTAAGGGTTAATCTTCGGGCTTTTGTACTTCGTTGATAAATTTTTTCATAATATCAGACATTTTTTACATTTACAAAGTTTTTATCGCAATTGCACTTCTAAATGAATCTTTTGTTCTTATTTTCCTTTCTGTCAAATCTTTTGAAGTTTAATTTTGTTAAAAAAATTTATGAAATTTACTAAAACCAACAACCGCATTCTTTAACATAATTTTATATCAAATAGTATTGAAAATTTACTGCAAACAGCGTCAAGCCCTGGTTCTGTTTCATTATTAAACATAAATCACTTAACAGCTGGCAAAATGGCCACCAATTAAAAAAAAATATTGACGCCTTAAAGTTTCTTACCTGTACAAAAAACATCCTCTATTTCTATCCTATAGATCTATCGTTTAGATCATTTAAATATGTTTAATGAATTTGTATTTAATTAGTATATTTGTTTTTGTACTACAGTACAAAAACATCATCCGTAAATACATCATCTGGTTGTTATTAATATTCTGTAACATTTGTTAGAGTATATTAGTTATTTGTTAAAAAAAATCCAGGAGTGCATTTCTGCTTATCATCATCTGGCAACGCTTTTGTCTACTTTTCTCTAAAAACAAAAATCAAAAATCTTTATTGATAATAACAAAGTCAAGTTATACTACATAAGTTCCATATATAATATAATATTCCTACATATTCACTTTTATGTCTTGTTTAAGAAAAGAAAATTAGATTCTGGGACACCGGTCCTTTTCTGCACAAGTTTAATTACCTTGTAAGAAGGACTTTTAATAAGAAAATATATTGTTAAGAATTTTTGTCACATCTAACCCAGTGCGCAGCTGTTGATCTGCTTATTATAAATGTACAACACATTCATACAAACAAGATAAAACTAAAAACATAATACACAAACAAACAACCATACATGATTTAAAGTACATACAATTCCGAGTAAATCAACTACAACTGGTGTTGTTGTTTTTCTTGTATTCTTGGTATTCGTTTTATTATTGTTTGTTGCTGTGTGACTTGCTTATTGTGTATGAATGTGTATGTGCGTAAAAACTATATTTGTACATTTGAGTCTAGAATTATGAATGGTTAGAGTGATCTTGAAAATTATAGATGATAATGAAGTATAAATAGCAGGCAGATCGGCGGCAACGAGTCAGTTTATTCTTAAACTTTGTGCAAGAAAGCCATAAGTCAAAGTAAGCAGGTCTGGTGTTTTGATATACAGTAGTATCAAGTGTAAATAAAGTTGTGAATTATTTAAGTACCGTATAATGAACAAGTATGAGTGTAATCATTTCATTTACAATTGAAGAATCCGCCAAAGCGTTTTTGGAGGCAAAAACGTAGCAATATAAACTATTAAAAATTTTGACAAAAGTAGTATAACTTCAAGTATGTTTAGTTGTTATTTGGAATGGCAACATTGCAACTCTTGATAAACTCCTGTATACATATCAACAATCCGCTTCATTTAGTTTGTGCTTGGTAGCCGCTGACAGCAGGCGTTTTGTGAAGAATATATTTTCGATTTTAATACAGAACGAACTTTTATTTCGGTAAAATTTTCCAACTTGAATTGGGTCTATCCATCCAGTTCATTCTAAAAACAAAGTTTGAAAAAATTTATTTCATCAACATTTTTTCTAAAGTACAGTTTTGAAAAACAAAATTTTAAATTATTTCAAGTATAAATGAATTTTTCGGACTATATTTTTTTAATTAAACTTCCAAAGTGATCAACTTCTAAAGCTTCACCGCCGTTTCATTTCGTTTTAATGCACCCAAGCTTTTCCATTTCAGTTAAGAAACTACAGCTAAACAAATTTTATTATGATATATCTTAATAAGTTCACTAGAAATTGAATTACTTCCTTAAAATAAATAATCTTTACAAAACACTGTTTAGTTCACAAATTTCCCACAGGGGTTGTAACTCTTTGAAAATGTACATTGATTTAATATGAAGGAGATTTTTTTTTTTTTTGGCTTAAGTTCCTCCAATGAACACCTCTCGTTTGGAATAAGACGTATAAAAAAGTGATTGTTGAATGTCCGTTTACCTGGCACAGGAGAGTTAAACAGGATGTTTGCTATTTTAACAATCACTGTTTTTCTTTTTTAATAAATTTCATTTCTAAGTTGGTTTAGCAGATAAATGGACAATTTTATTTGGAACTTAAATCAATTTGCAGCAACTTATTCGATTTTCTGCCATCCAAAAAGAGAAACATACGTATTTGTTTGTGTGCTTTAGATAATTTAATCAAAGGTAACAAATTTCAGCCAATGAATGCTAAAGAGACTATAAAGTAAAACGTAAACAAGTCCACAAAAATGTTCAGAGAGCTGCATTGAATTGAATTGAGTGCACGTGATTGAAACTCTTCAGTGAAATCAAAATATGATATTACGGAGTAACGTTGACAGCAACGCTGTAACGTTCAAAGTGGAGTCCGAAGCCAACAACTATTAGCCAAGTAACCTTCTTCTTCGCTAAAGCGAAATTTGACATAATAACGTAACGGTGACAGAAATGATGTAACGTAAAAAGCAGAGTTCGAAACAAAGTCTGACAGTTGTGAAAAGATTTACATCAGCACCTGCCTGGCGGCCTAATCTGATGATGGACCAATTCCACGGAGTGAATTATTCACGATTCACCAGCGCCCCCGTGTGGCTTACCAGGCTCACACAGCTAGCAATTCTTGCCATATGATTGCGGTCATGTGAGCAACTTCTTGTTGAGGAGTTCGGGCCTTCTAATCCCTCCTGTATGCAATTTCCTAGCAATCAATGGAGGACAAGGCTTAATGAGTTGATAGGCCGAAGTCCACTAAGAGCATCACCCCCTAAAACAAACCCACCCGCCAACCATCACCACTGGTTCCTTACAATACAGTTATCTGTTGTATAGGCAACAGATCCTTGGGAGATTGTTAGCCCCCGAAAAAAGCCACACACCAAACAATTATCAAGGATACTAACACTCCCTTCCTACGTTTTAGGTTTCAACCACAGCCAGAACGTTTCAGCCAAGGTAGGCACCTCAACCATGATCAGCCCGGGTCGAACCGCAAGCAGAACTTCCCGGGGGCCATGCTGATCCCCGTTCTGCCAATTTATACCCTTGGTAAGGGTTTCGCAAGCCAACAAAACATAAGTCATGTGGCTTCCTAGAGTTTTGTTTGCCGCACAAAACGAGGGACCCCTTCCCCTCTTTTCCCCGAAAAACAGAGAGCCTAAGTTAGGAATACGCCAAGGTAAAACCTGTTCCCCGGGGGGAACAAAGTCTGACAGTAAAAGTGAGTTTTAATATGATGATTGATTACCGGCCAAGCAGCTCTCTTTAGTTCTGTTTGACTTGAAACTTTTGTATATTCAGCCACTTATTACAGAACAGGAGATCTCTCTTGATACAGATAACTTTGAGTCTCGACCGGCATTAGAATTATTAATCAAGCTGTTAAGAAGTTTCATATGTTGCACCAAAATTGTATTACAATTGAAAAAAAATTTATTGATACTTATTATTGATACTATTTGTTTTGTTAGAGTTACATAAGCTTACGTCGTAATAAAATAAAGAAATAATTTTTGGGATAGAAAATTTCATGACATTAATGTTTAAAACTTATTTCGGCCATGAAGCTTCCACGGGTCTTCAAATGCTGACGCTATGCGCTACATTGTTTTGAGTTTGTCTTGGCGTATTGCTTACTTACTAGTATTTTCAGGGATAGAAGAAGTTTCTTGAAAAAGTCTCTTATTTGTTGTAGCAAATAATACTCTACGAAGTTACAGAATGGTTAGTGTAGCGAACCCTCGCGAAGAGTTAATTGGCAAAATGCGAATCAGCACGTCTCCAGCAGGAGCTGATCATGGTTGAGGTGAAACGTTCTGCCTGTGGTTTGAAGCTAAAATCACAGCAAGGGGAATTAGTTTACGTGATAACTATGGTGCATGCCGGTTCACGGGGGCGAACAACCCCCCTAGGTGTTGTTGCCCTGCAACACATACCTGTGCTGTAAGGAACCAGGTTGGACAAGTAAGTTGGTTTAAGGGCTTGCGCTCTTAATGGGCGTCGGCCTACCAGCTCATTAAGCCTTGTCTTCCATTGATATTGGGAAATTGCATACAGGAGTGATTAGGCCGTAAAGGCAGGTGCTGATGTAAACCGCTTTCACAACTGTATTCCCTGTTAGTTGCGGTATATGTCTGATTTTTGAAGAGTTAAATAGAGTACCGGAGGTGCTGTTTTGTCTTGCAGCAGAGCTCTTCAGCAAGAACTTTGTCCATATTTATAATAGTACATATTTTTATGCAGCACATATTTATCCTTCAAGGCTCGTCTATTTGTGGTCGATTGTTTAGCGAATCGTACTGCAGCACATTACCGAGGGAATTCCTTTTTCAGCCGTATGGTACGTCTGTTGAGCAAGTTGCGGACGTGCTTCCTATCACATATAACGCCCCCCGAGGAGCTGATTTTTCCCTGATGTAAGCATAACCACAACACTGTGCTATCCGGGGTTTTATTGGCAGAATAGTGAACGGCTACGCCCTCACGATGTTCTATTTGCATACCATCCTGGTGCTTATCATGGTTGAAGTGTCTACCTTGTCTGAAACGTTCTTTCAGTGGTTTAAACCTAAAATCATAGGGACAAATAAGCCTCGAGGAGCTGTTGACTTTCAAGATATACGAGTAATGTAAGGAACCAGAAGTAATGACTAAGCGTGTGGAGAGCCTTGCAAGCTACACGGGGCGCTGGTAAATCGTAATTAATTCACCCCATGGAGTTAATCTATCATCATCAGGTAAGGCCGTCAAGTCACGTGCTGATGTAAATCAACAACACATACTGTAAAATATAACGTTGAATCTTTCTAATTAAACGTGCACAAACACTACTTTCTCTTCCCTTATAACAAGGTCATTTCTTGAGTACTAATGAAAGATACAAAAAAAAGATAAAAAATATTGCGACCAGCTTGAGCCTTGCAATCCGCATGTAGGCGCCGTAAACTAGATCACTCCGTGGAATTAGTCCAGCATCAGTTAAAAACGTAGTGGCAAGTGCTAACGCAAATCAATTGTACACATATGTTCCATTGTCTGCTTTATCCATGTAGGCAAGTGACTTTACATAAGAAAATTATCCAATAATTTAAACCACAGAATCTTTGTAGGCAATTAATTGGCGGTAAATTTTTCATGCATCAAAAGTTGATTGACTGAAATATTTGTAGCGCGAGCTGTGTGGCATGTAGTTCCATCCTGTTGCAGCAACACAAACAAGTTTATAATCATATCCATATACCGTTGATTTATAACAGTAGCAGTAGCCGTTGAAGACATATTACTCCTTTATTGCAACATAGCCATAACTAAAAAAAAATTGTTTCGAGAACAACATATTTAAAATTTTTAGTTTCCATACAAGTCATAGAAAAACTTTTTAAATAATATCTCCTAAATAAAACAGTTTAAAAGTAATTTTAATAAATTTTTGGTACAATATTTTTGGTACAATATAAAAAAATATAAAAAAACTCGAAAAGTTCATTTTTTGAGATATGAATATCTCATATGAATATAAAGAAGTGATATGGACCAATGACTCCGCCAGCCCATAAAGCATACCAAACGGTAATTTTTTGGGATGAATGATATAATATTTCGGCAAAAATTTGTGGAACACTTTCACTTCAAATGCAATGTTTTCGCTTATTTATAACCGTCGGAGAACAAATTTTGAATGGAAATTCAGTTTAAAGTTTGGCGAACAGAATCATAATTTTTATAAAAAAAATCAATAGCTCCCAAGCGTTCACTATGAACTGTCAAACCAAACTTAATAAGTCACTATCTGCTGTTAAATGGGTTGTCAAATAAAACAGAGTTGCCTACTCAAAGTTATGCGTCTCTGGAAAAAACGCCCAATGCATGCACAAAAAGTCGCCATTCAACTGAGCAACAGGGTGTGCGATAAAAATTAAACCAGGCGGAACTGTCCTGTTTATTTTTTTTTAAATTATATCTTATATTGATTCTTATTAGATTTTATTCAAAATCCTCTGTTTTGAAAATTTGATTTCAGATTGTGAAAAACTGTCTGAGGATTGCAATATTGTAAACATAAATAATTCATATGAACCGACAGCAACAGCTGGATCGTCAGTGTGCGGATCAGACCAACAAATAGGCTTTAGTAGAAGCAGTAGTAGTAACAGCAATACGAGTGGCAACGACAATAGTAACAATACAAACACAACAAACAGCAGCAACAACAATAATAACAATACAATTAGCCGTTTAACACCACAAGATTTTTCAACAACAGCAACATCAGCTGCGTCGTCATCAACAGCGAATTGTACAACAACACAAACAGCACCATCAGCAACAAGTGATAAAACAGCAACAACATTTCGCTCAGCGACAACAACATCAGCGTCCGTTACAGCAATAGCGTCAGCGATAGCGTTAACAACACCAGTAAATCAACAACATCACAACAGTGGTAAGTGAAGAAATCATTTTTTTCCTTTTTTTTTTTGCGTTTAAAACTAAATATTTTTTTTTTCTTAACGGAAATTGAAAATATGGGAAATAAAACAAGAAATCGTATTGATTTTTGTTGTTATTGTTGGCCTATTCCGTTTTGACAACAATGTTTTAGCTGTTGTTTGGTGTCTAAAAAAATAAACAAACTGCATCTATTGCATTTGTAATTATTTTTAAATAAAATCTTAATCATAAATTTTAATTCATAAAATCTTGCAACGGTTTATTTTTATATTTCGTGTGCCTTTTTCTTTTTCTTTGTATACTATTTTAGTTTATACGATTTTGGCCATATCCGGCGTGTGTCAAAATGTTTTTTTTTCAATTTTGTGTTTTTATTTTTTATCAAATAATTCTTCCATACAAAATTTTTTATAAACGAAAATTATTTGTGTTTGTGAATTGTATTAATTTGTTTAACAAAATAAAATAAAAAAGCATTCATTAACATATTTATTGATAAAGAAATCAAGTGGAATGAAAAAGTATTCGGCGACTTTCCTAGTAAGCTACAATTAAATTCTGAACTTTTTAAACATTTTTTTTTTTAGTAAATGAAAGATTTATATTAAAGGTAAATTTTTTTCTTAACAATTTATTATTAGCTTAGCTAAATTACCGGTATACATATATGAATACTACATACTCGAACATTTAATTCAGGTTCATTATGCAGAGTAGACTAGAGCAGACAAGTGAGATTTTAGAAAGGTGTTCAAATCAGCTGATAGAGAGATGTGTTATATGAAGCAGATATATTGCACAATATGTGCAAAAATGTGAACTCAAACAAACAACAAATATAAAGCATTATGTGTTGAATTTGCACAAAAAGATTTATATTCAGAAGTTTTTAGTTTACAGTAATAAATCAGTTTTAAATAATTTAATTCCAACACTTTAAATGCTGCAATAGAGTTTGTTTTGGTCGTGTTGTTATTGTTAACACTCCGCGAGCACTACTTCGTCTTTCCTCTTCATCATAACCTATTTTCCTAGTTCCAGTACAATGCGCTGCATATGTAGGGGTTAGTTTATCTGATTGGAGTAATTGTAAGAATATTTAAACCCCCAAAATGAAGCTTTCTCTCGAATTTCTTCGCTTATCATACACGACATGACGTGCAATCAATTAGAGCTGCCAGGCCTAGAATAACGAGTGCACTACTCGCTTGGAGTAGGACCGTCCAAACTCCCTTGTACAGCAACACAGATCCCCCATCGAGTACAATCGACACCCACAACTACAGCAGAGTTCCCCGGCAAATTACCGAAGACCCGCATACCCCTAGGAAACCCCTTGATGTCGCCATCTCGGAGGTAAAGCTCCTGCACTAAGACAACAGCCACTGTCGTCGCATCGCCTGTCCAAGTTTGCATGTGGCTACGTACGACGTCTGTAAGTTTTGCTGAATTACAATTGCAATACCCATTTTAGTGACGAGCGTTCACCCTAGCAACCATAGCCGCATAGATAAGGCATGCATCATCATGTGATCCGCCGGCAGCCCGTTGAACGCACAGTTCTTGCACCGCATCTCATTGGGGCATCGGCTAACCCAGTGGCCAGCGTCGCCGCACCGTCTGCACAAAGAATGCAGTGCTGCCAACTATAAATTGTATGCCTTTAAGTGACATGAAAACGCTAACTTCAAGTTAAAGCTAAGTGTGGAGCGCTCATGTTGAAGTTTGGTTAAAGTTATAACTTGATTATTAAAACATTTCATTTGGAAACTCTATCATAACTTAAATTCACATTTAAGTATAACAGCCTGCTATTTGCAGTTGGTTTTCGTAATTTTTACTATGAGAAGTTATAACTCTAACATCACTTCTTGTACGCCACCCTTAACAGACGGGCATTTAAACAGCAAGTTTTAAGTTCATTTTAAATTAGATGTACAAATTTGCTGAGCAAATGTACAAGACGGCCTCTTATCCGAAGTGTATGCTTCTTCATGACCAGGTAGGGTGCTCAAACATTTTAAGACGGCAGGTTTCATTAAAATCATTAACTAGCTGGAAATGACTGTTTGGATAAACAATTAATTTTATTTGAATTTTAACTCAATTTTATTTTATTGAAATTGAAACGGAAATTAATTTCGTATTAAAAATTATTGGAAAATTCTACAAACAAAATGCGTGTGTGTTCAAAATTGTAAGATTTATTTATAATAATCGAGCGCAACATTATTATTAATTTGAAGAAGCGCTATTGAAAGTAAAGGGGGGAAAATCAGCTTAAGAAATTAAAGCAACAAATATAATTTTATGGCGCCAGCGTAGGCTTAACAGGCGCTATTGTTTATAATTCTTAAACGAAAATAATTTTGTATTGTAAATGCTGCACAAACACTCAGCAGTAGTTCGTTCGTTCGTTCGTTTGTTCATTATCAAACCGCTCTTAATTTATTAATTCATAGTACTCGCATAGTTGTATCTAATCTAAATTAATTTAAAATTAGTTTCACTTATGGCCTTAAAACATGAATAAAAGAAAAACAATAAACAAACAAACGTTCATTTGCCTTTGTTCAACATGTTGTATATAAGTTTTAGTGTTTATTTAATATTTTCATTAAACAAAACTGTAAAAATTATTCGTTGACTTAATTAAGGTGGTCAGCTGACATCACTTTCGGTCCACTTTACAACAAATTTTAATTTATTCAGCCTTTTAAACAACAACAACAATTATAACAAAATCGACATCATCACCAGTTGCAATCAGCATTTAATAGGCGACCGACCCTCTTGTTCTTGTGATAAAATATCTGTATATTTATTAAAAAATTGGTAACTTCAACACATTAATTTCGTCATAGTATTGTGGCGATAATTAATTTAGTTTTTAATTTTTTTCTTTTCATCTCCATCCTGCTCTCAAGCTGTTAATGGATTAGACTTGTATGCAGTTTTATAAAAATTTGTTTTTGTCCTCACTATATTTTAGTTCCTGCTACCAAAGTTACCGAAGGGCTTTCAATGCATTATAGCTTTTTTATTATAATTTTTTTAATCTTTTCAGTATTTTCTAAAGAAGACTTGGAGAATTTAAGATAAGACAATGCGCCCAAATCGTTGAAATTAATTTCTCAAATTAACAGTTCATTTTTCCTCTTGTTTCGCAAAATTTCAGGTGTTGTGTTTTTGATTTCCCTGTATATATTATCTCTTAATTGCTGGACAGTTCTAGGCTTATTAAAGTAGAATTTTTCAATAAACCCAAAAGGTAACAGTCTGGTACAGTTAAATCCAGTGATTGAGGGTATCAATTAAAATTTTGCTTACACGCAAAAGAATGCATTGACTTTAAAATTTCACGCACCGAAATGGGGGAAAAAGCGTTATTTCAACAAAATCGCACCGAATTTTTAATTTTTTCCCTTGAAAAACCTATTTTGTGTTTTGAGAAGTAAAATAATTTTGCATTAAAAAGCATGTGTGATTGAATAGAAGCCGCTTTTAAGCGGCCTTGCGTTTACCAAGGCGCCTATTTGGTGACCTACAATAACAAAAACCCATTGCGTTATACGTTAGTCAACACACCTATTTGGTGTTTTCAAACCGCAAAAGTGATTTTTTACCAATTTTTGTTTGTAAAGTTCCCGTAAAATAAAACATTTCTGTCTACATAGAAAAACTTATAGTAAAAATAAAATTAATAAACTATTTGTCTGAAAGAATAATTTGTATGCATAAATATCAAAAAAATAACCTTGGATATCGTATTTGGTTGTTAAAAAAAATAGTTGTTTTCGATCAACAATTTTTATTTTTACTAAATTTTTGTTTGAATCCACGAATTCCTTCACAGGTCCGCATTCAAACAACTTATTAATTGATTCAACGAATTTCGTTATCGGACATGAAAAAAATTTTTTCTGTGTAGCATTGGCTGGACTTAAATAATTCTTTTATGTTTAGTACTAAGATTTCAATACTTATCGTTTGTTCATTTTGAATTGGATCAATAAATAAATAATAAATAAATAGATGAAAAAAAAAAAAATAAAATAAAATAAAATTGTGTTTATCGGAATAGGTCATATAGTGTAAAATTACGCGCTCTGAAAACTTATCATACGCAATAAAGTCTAAATCAATCGTGTTGTGTGACATTTAATTGCAGGTCAAAAATCGGTTATCTTATGGTCGACTAGTTTAGATTATCCGCTACACTTTCACTGGTCGAAATGTAATTTTTAGCAGTGCGCATACTACGGTATTACATAGGCCTGACCACATCTGTAACGTGTCTTTAAGCTTCGTTATAATCTAGCAGTAGTTATCAATCATGACGCCTATAACTCCTCTGTAGCACACGAAAAAATACTAAGCTTAAGGCACCATATTTGTAGTACTCATAAGCTTAGACTATTTTTACGCGTTCTTCGGCTGCGACTATTTTTATAAATTGTAAATTTTTCACCGCAGTTTTAGATGATTAACAGCCTGTTTATAAGAAACGACTCGTCGAAAAAAAGCGCTAACTTTCTAAGTTTTTTCTGGTTTTGGTTTACAAACCGCGACTATTGATGATTAGTATTGAAAAACGTAACATCTGTCAATTTATTTTGGTTTGTAAGACGCGAATCGTCTCACCATAAATGTCAAAATCGGCGAATGAAGAAACATGCTCGTCAAGAGGAAATGTGTAGAAAGTGTTATAAATAATAAGAAATTATAATAAAAACAGTTTATAAGTGGTAATAAAAAAAAAAAAAAACTAGGAATGGAAATTGCAACAGAGCGTTCTAAGAATCTCTCAGATTTCTGGAAACATGAACTGAAATCGTTTTTTCGTTGCATACAAAATGATTTGTATACATATGTGTATACATACATAATAAAACATACACATATACAAAATAAAACTTGCAGTTAATATATACAATTTTTGTTTGTTTTTTTATTTTTCTCAATTAGACCGCCATAAAAAAAGCCTTTCCACAAAATTTGTATTTTGTTTTATTTATTTACTTACTGTGCCTAGAATAGGATTGCCGTTTTTTAGGTTGAAAAAAATTCTTTTGGTATGAAAAATGTTAACAGATACTATTTTTTCACATGGTGGCAACAAAACAATATCATAAATGTTTGACATATACGCGAATTTACGTAAGTTGCACGACACAATCAAGTCGCGTTTTATAAACCCAATTTCTTACGTACTCGTCTATGAATTGGCTTGTCGCGAGTGAGCTAACTCGTGTCCTACAAACAGGCTGTAAATTTTAACAGCTGTTAGCCTTGCCAGACTTGCGGTTTGAACCAACTAAATAGATAACCTTTTACTAAAGTTTACAACTTGTCGGCAAGGATTCAAATAGACAAATTTACTGTTTTAAAAATTGTATAAAATTTTGTTTCTATTCTTAGCTACATTTTTAAATATTGAATAAAATTTATGTGTACATGTGTGTTTTTGCAAAAAAAAAAAAAAAAACTATTTTTTTGCGTGCAAATATCTTAGATATACTAGCCTAGATATGCTTTCAACCAAAACAGCCAAAGACCCTGGCTTGATCTTTTTTTGTTGTATTTGTACCTATTTGTTTTTCTTTTTTTTCAAATGAATTGTGAGCACACAATCAAATATATTGAAAACAAAATTTAAAGCTTTACAAATAACCAGTCAAATGATTTATATATGATCACCTAAAATACAAAAGGAAGTAATAACCCAAAAACTCATAATTTAGTTTTTCTTATTGTGTATCAAGACACACGTCTTCACAAATTTTCTATTTTTTAAAAAGGATGACTCCATTAAGCATAAAAAATCATATTTGCTACAATTGTTTAACTTATTTTGTCTCTTCTGTAAATTTTTTTAAAGTGATTAGACCTTTTAGAGTTTAGGTGACGATATGTTGTACATATGTATGTATGTACATTGCTTTTATATTCATATGCCACAACAATGAGCCACAGCACTGGAATTGATGCGCTACATTGAGGGTACAAAAGGTGATGAGTAACACTAAAGTATAAATTATAAAATAAAACAAAAAATATAAATTAATGATAAAAAAAAATCTCTCTGAAAAATATAATAAAAAAAGAATTCAATGTGGTTTTAAAAGACTTGGCTTCTAGTCATTTGATTTAGTGCGTTTCAAAAATGTTGTTGTTTCGTTTTTATTTGGCTTTTCAAAGAACTTTTGAAAAACAGGCACATCCCGGTTTAACGAACAATATAATGTCAGGACCAGTTGTTTTATCGAAAACTTCGCTGTCCATTGAACTAACAAAAAATCATGCAGTTAAAATATATTTGAGCTTTTTAAGGGTTCAAAACTTTAAGTTAGCAGCACTATTGTATTTGACAGCCTTTTTATCAGCTGATAACTACTTTAGAATTTCATTATGGATAGACTTACACTATAGTAATACATGCCAATTGGGCTGAAGCATAAATTGATATTGACTTTCCATTCACAATTTTGTTCTCCGCTGAAACCCATGTTTATTATGGAAGAAGAAATTCGTTAATAAGCAGAATTGTAGCATTTGGAGTGAAGATAATTCACAATATTTTGCTGAAACTCCACTACATTTACAGAAAATTACTGTTTCGTGTGCTTTATAGTCGGAGTCATATCTCTCCAAAAATCAGAATCAGAGTATTAATGGTAAACGCTAAAGGGGCTTACTAGAAATTAGTTCGCATCCAAATTAGTTTGAGTTAGTCTTGCAGATATGTGGTTCCAATTGGACGGAGCCACAATCCAAACAGCACAAACTACTACTTACTTCATAATCACTGCAAATTAATTAATTAACTCATAATGATTTTCATTTTTAAAGTCACTTGTCTACTTCGGTAAACCAGAAAAGTTTGCCTTCGTTGTATACATCAGTACCGTCAAAAAGATAAAAAACTAAACCGCGAAATTTAAAATTCCATATGTATTCTAAGGTCTCGTTTTCAAGCTTTTTAATTACATGCATACATTTTAGATGTACACCCCTTAAAAAGCTTTAATCACAATGATCTCCTAACTAAGCATATTGAATGATTGGATATCAATATGTCATTGGTCTCAGTAGAAAGGCCTTAACTCGAATTTTTCCTGAACTTAAGTTTGTTAATGATTTTAACAAATTTCACACAATTACACCTCGTCGCATAGATTTGCTGGAATAAACAACGGGCTTCTACACGTAATTATGCAATAAAAGTCGCATAATATCTTTGAAATCATTAGACTGAACCGGAGTCTAATGTTGATGAGAGCGTACTATGGTATTGATGATATTTCGTCATCAAAGTTACTTCATGTGAATCCAAATTATAGTTTTTCTGGTATTAGTGCGCCCTTCTATTGATTTCTTTGGTATTAGAGTTTCCTTGCATTGATTACATGCTCACATCAAACGTATTCCGATAAAGCATCCCCATGATGTCAGTATGACATTTCATTGATGAAATAATTGTCATAATTGCCACTGTGGATAATTATAGAAATTGATGTAATCTCAAAAATGATGACATTTGGCATTGCATTGATGTTAAAATGCATCACAGTTATGTATCACAAAACGCTTATACCAGTTTGAATTAGAATGTAGACCAAGTCACTAGAATTTATTTATGTAGTTAAACACATACATACATTTGTAATCATTTGAATCGTTAAAATTATATTTTGTACAATAATTTAGTTTTTATTAAAAAGTTCTTCCTGTTTGAATTTACAATAAATATAAAAACCGTATTAAAAGAATTTATTTGCGCAAAACTTAAATGAAAAACTGCGTAGGGGAAAATGTAGGAAAATATTTTTTGTTGTAGGAGAAAATAAAAATTTTTATGCGCTATGGTAGGGATTCTACAAAAATCTGGTGGCAACACTGGTCAGGTTATAAAAACAGCTGATTTAAAAAGAAGTCAAATAGTATTAAAAAGTGCTACAGAATCGCAAAAACGTCAATTAGTGTTAATTTCTCTAAACGAATTTTATTGGCGTTAAAACAGGTTAGTGAATCGCACTACAGATCTAAGAACATCTTTGGGATCTAAACATCCGAAAGAAAACTTGTATATAACAATAAAATTTCCACCGATAACTTGGCATTTTTTTTTCTTAGGGCAGATTTATACGGTGATGTAAAGGCGTGCTTTTTTCTAATAGTTTTTTAAAGCTGCTACCAACATCATGTTACATTTTTACGATGATTTTTAAGTCATGTCTTTTTGATTTGTTATTGTTAAAAAAAATTATTTGTTCCTCTTTATTTTTTTTGTATCGATGTAGTTACCTTCCCAGTCGAATGAAAATAAAACAATTTAAAGAGCTGAAAAGATATTTTTTTCATTTTTAAAATTTTTCGCTATCAAAAAAAAGACAAGAAAATTTGCGCTTATTATTTTCTCTTCTCATTCCTTGAATCGAATGTTCCCGGCAATTCTAACGGTCCTTATAGCGGATTTTCATACAAGCAAGATTCGTTGTAGCGACCTTTGTCTGTAATCTTGGGTAATATTTTTGAAATGTGTTTTCTTCACATTAAGAAGTATATTTACTTAATAATAAAACTATTGTTTAAGTAAATTAATTATATAGCCAACAATTAAATTTTAATACTGACATGTTTTTTCTTTCGCAATTGTGCAAACAGAACAAGTGTTTTATTAAAAAAAAAAGGGCATCAAGCATATATATTAATAGGAAAATCCAAACCTTTTTACTTGCGCTAAATATTCATTTGAATTCAATTGAAATATTTATTTATAATCGATATTGACATTCCTCTAAATATCTGCTCGCCATTTTATTTTTATTTTTTTAATTAAACAATACTAACGTGCTTTTCATTCAATCGCTCCTTTATTGCAACATAGTCATAACGCAAAAAAGCTTTAAGTTTTTAGCTTCCGTACAAGTCTTAGAAAAGTTTTTTAGAAAATACCTCTTAAAGGAAATAGTTTAAAAGTAATTTGAATAAATTTTTGGTACAATATTAAAGGTGGTACTGTCAACAATTCTGCATTGTTAACTCGAAAAGCTAATTTTTTGAGATATGACTATGTTGCAATAAAGGAGCAATATATATACAAGCAACTAAAATTTTTGTATTGATATCACTAAAAAAGTTTTGTAACTTTCATAGAAATTTTTTAGACGTGTTCCTTGTCTGTGTTCTATAAACAGCATATAAGTTGTGTTATAAGATTTTCTATTAAGAAAAGAAATTTCGTTGTTAAACTTATTAATTTTGTATTTAAACTAGTTTTTAAGAAGTTTGACAAAAATGCATAATATTGATGTAAATTTGTAATCTTCATGCAGCAAGTACTCGTATAAAGAAAATATATATACATACTCGTAAATGTATGTATATATGTTAATGTTATTAATGTTAAATAGTCGAACTTTTATTTTAATATTTCTAATATTATATGATGACGGGTTGGTATCATTCGTCTAGCTCGAGTTCAATCCAAGAAATATTTTTATTTATAACTATAACAATAATTGCCGCGATCAATACTCGAATGAACTCGAGCTAGACGAATGATACCAACCCATCATCATATAATATTAGACATACTCGTAAATGTTAATATTAAATATAGACATCATATTGATAACATATAGTCATTAACAAGCCACAGACTATGCGACTAGTTGTACAACATGACGATGTTGATTATTAGATTATAAAGTGTGTGGGGTCGTCGTATAACGTTGTGTCTCGGTTGTACGAAAAATAAAAAGTTTTGGTTTGTGGGTAGTTGTATCGACTGGTTGTAAAATTTAGGAGCATGTTGTGCAACTTTATTTTGATTTGCTATTATTTTATAATTATATATATTTATTGCATCTGCGGTCATCTGTACTCGACAAAATTTTTTAAGAAATGAAAGTGTGAATTAATGTTGCACAGTTTGTGTGCAAAACACACAATTCGGCAAGCCAACGTGTTTTGTCTGTGGCATGGGTTATATGCGGCGTTAAAAAGAAAAAGAAACTACGAGGCAAAGAAAACAATGTGCTCCCATACATATACAAATAAAATCTGATTTAAAAGTATTATTGGAATATTTTTATTTTCAATTCTCATTGTATTCTTAAAAATGATGGAATAAATGTTTGAACATACTTTTGAAATCTACAAATTGAATTAATAATCGATTGAATATAAATTGTCAAAAAATTGACACCACTTAATAATCTTTCTGATGTTAATGAGCCATAATATTAATGAGATTTTTTTTTAAATCAAATTGAATCGCAATTATAGTTAGTGTAATATCAGCCTGCTATTCTGTTGGTGATATATCTTTACATTGACTTCATTTAGCCAATTTTGCAGCGTCCATATAAAGTCAATATGACATTCCGTTGATAGAATAATTGTCTTAATTGCCGCTAACGATAACTAGAGGTACTCAATAACTCAACAATGTAATGACAACATTACCAACATCATGTTACATTTTTACGATGATTTTTAAGTCATGTCTTTTTGATTTGTTATTGTTAAAAAAAATTATTTGTTCCTCTTTATTTTTTTTGTATCGATGTAGTTACCTTCCCAGTCGAATGAAAATAAAACAATTTAAAGAGCTGAAAATATATTTTTTTCATTTTTAAAATTTTTCGCTATCAAAAAAAAGACAAGAAAATTTGCGCTTATTATTTTCTCTTCTCATTCCTTGAATCGAATGTTCCCGGCAATTCTAACGGTCCTTATAGCGGATTTTCATACAAGCAAGATTCGTTGTAGCGACCTTTGTCTGTAATCTTGGGTAATATTTTTGAAATGTGTTTTCTTCACATTAAGAAGTATATTTACTTAATAATAAAACTATTGTTTAAGTAAATTAATTATATAGCCAACAATTAAATTTTAATACTGACATGTTTTTTCTTTCGCAATTGTGCAAACAGAACAAGTGTTTTATTAAAAAAAAAAGGGCATCAAGCATATATATTAATAGGAAAATCCAAACCTTTTTACTTGCGCTAAATATTCATTTGAATTCAATTGAAATATTTATTTATAATCGATATTGACATTCCTCTAAATATCTGCTCGCCATTTTATTTTTATTTTTTTAATTAAACAATACTAACGTGCTTTTCATTCAATCGCTCCTTTATTGCAACATAGTCATAACGCAAAAAAGCTTTAAGTTTTTAGCTTCCGTACAAGTCTTAGAAAAGTTTTTTAGAAAATACCTCTTAAAGGAAATAGTTTAAAAGTAATTTGAATAAATTTTTGGTACAATATTAAAGGTGGTACTGTCAACAATTCTGCATTGTTAACTCGAAAAGCTAATTTTTTGAGATATGACTATGTTGCAATAAAGGAGCAATATATATACAAGCAACTAAAATTTTTGTATTGATATCACTAAAAAAGTTTTGTAACTTTCATAGAAATTTTTTAGACGTGTTCCTTGTCTGTGTTCTATAAACAGCATATAAGTTGTGTTATAAGATTTTCTATTAAGAAAAGAAATTTCGTTGTTAAACTTATTAATTTTGTATTTAAACTAGTTTTTAAGAAGTTTGACAAAAATGCATAATATTGATGTAAATTTGTAATCTTCATGCAGCAAGTACTCGTATAAAGAAAATATATATACATACTCGTAAATGTATGTATATATGTTAATGTTATTAATGTTAAATAGTCGAACTTTTATTTTAATATTTCTAATATTATATGATGACGGGTTGGTATCATTCGTCTAGCTCGAGTTCAATCCAAGAAATATTTTTATTTATAACTATAACAATAATTGCCGCGATCAATACTCGAATGAACTCGAGCTAGACGAATGATACCAACCCATCATCATATAATATTAGACATACTCGTAAATGTTAATATTAAATATAGACATCATATTGATAACATATAGTCATTAACAAGCCACAGACTATGCGACTAGTTGTACAACATGACGATGTTGATTATTAGATTATAAAGTGTGTGGGGTCGTCGTATAACGTTGTGTCTCGGTTGTACGAAAAATAAAAAGTTTTGGTTTGTGGGTAGTTGTATCGACTGGTTGTAAAATTTAGGAGCATGTTGTGCAACTTTATTTTGATTTGCTATTATTTTATAATTATATATATTTATTGCATCTGCGGTCATCTGTACTCGACAAAATTTTTTAAGAAATGAAAGTGTGAATTAATGTTGCACAGTTTGTGTGCAAAACACACAATTCGGCAAGCCAACGTGTTTTGTCTGTGGCATGGGTTATATGCGGCGTTAAAAAGAAAAAGAAACTACGAGGCAAAGAAAACAATGTGCTCCCATACATATACAAATAAAATCTGATTTAAAAGTATTATTGGAATATTTTTATTTTCAATTCTCATTGTATTCTTAAAAATGATGGAATAAATGTTTGAACATACTTTTGAAATCTACAAATTGAATTAATAATCGATTGAATATAAATTGTCAAAAAATTGACACCACTTAATAATCTTTCTGATGTTAATGAGCCATAATATTAATGAGATTTTTTTTTAAATCAAATTGAATCGCAATTATAGTTAGTGTAATATCAGCCTGCTATTCTGTTGGTGATATATCTTTACATTGACTTCATTTAGCCAATTTTGCAGCGTCCATATAAAGTCAATATGACATTCCGTTGATAGAATAATTGTCTTAATTGCCGCTAACGATAACTAGAGGTACTCAATAACTCAACAATGTAATGAGAGACATCATAGCGATGAGTAGTGTCCTGGGATCAAAATTGAACATACTTGTCATTATATTGCTGTTATAGTTATGTCTGGTTTTCTGCATTTTTTCGTAAATAGAGTTTTCGAGTGTTTTCTGGCTGTCCCAGGTGGAGAAACATTTTTGCAAATGACATATCCCGAAAATCCAAATATGTCAAATAAATATATCCTTCGGCAGGTAAAACTATGTGAAAGTTGATCTAAAGCGTCAGCTGCTCTTTTAATACCTTTATAATGTAAGTTTACCTTAGACTGGGGGTTTTTTGGTATGTCACAATAAATTTCACAGAAGAGGGCATAAGAAAAGAAAAGAAAAGAAAAGAAAAGAAAAGAAAAGAAAAGAAAAGAAAAGAAAAGAAAAGAAAAGAAAAGAAAAGAAAAGAAATGAAAAAAAGAAAAGAAAAATAAGAAAATTAAAGAGAAAAAAAGTGCCAAAAAAAACTCTTTATGGAATGGGAGTCAGTGTCACCTATGGTCACTGTAGGGAATGTGGATGGTGGTGAGTTTGTGAATGTGTGACTGAGTGCTGATGATTGTTGCGCTTGGATGTAAATTCCAGGTCGATATCTAGCAAAGAACAAGTGCACAGCCAATAAATGAGAAATTGCAGAGCTAATGTATTGGTTAAGTTTCAGTGAAAAAAATAGAAAAAGATTAAATATTAGGTTAAATGATTACTAATTAAATTAAAAGTAGAATTGTGATTTAAGCAAGAAATGCTTTCCATGAGTGGTTAAAAAAAAATCTGTGGTGTATGATTTTCAAATGTTTCAGGCATAATTTTTAACAGAGATATTTTTTGGAGGTAAGTCGTTGATATTTATCAATGTTAACGTTTATCCGTCTGCATGGTTGTTTACAAAGTTACACACAATACTACAATTGCCTCCAAACTGTTGTAACCATTAAATGTAAAGTTATAAGTACAATTCAATCAATGTATAATTCAAATAATACAAAAAATGTATAAATTCAAAAGATTTCTAGATGATAATGCAATCAATCCGCTGTTGCATATTTAAACAAAAATAAGTGTTCTATTGGGCAGTGGTACAGAAGTAATCCAAATCATGTTATTGGTAAAACCGAATAAATTTGTTTCTATTTGCCTTTTTTATTGGGGTATGTTCTTGATTCTACCTTGAAGTGAAAATAGTTTGAAATCACTTCAATTTCAAGCTTTACTTTTCATTTGTGTTTTGTTTTCGAACATTAATTTGTGATGAATTGTCTGGTTCTTGAAACTACTTTTACACAAAAGTAGTAGTTTGAAAACACTTTTTAATTTTTTTGTGAAATGAAAATTAAAACTTTTACAGGAAAACTGAGTATAATTACAATTCCATTGAAATAAGAGGGTTAGATGACGAAATATTTATTTGAGATACAATTGTGCATATCGCTCCTTTATTGCAACATAGTCATAGCTAAAAAAAAGCTTGTTTCGAGATAAACACATTTAAAATTTTTAGTTTTCATATAAGTCTTAAAAAATTTTTTTGAAAATATATCCTAAAGGCAAACAGTTTAAAAGTAATTTGAATAAATTTTTGGCACAATATAGAAGGTAGTATTGTTAACAATTCTGCATTGTTAGCTCGAAAAGCTCATTTTTTGAGATATGTTGAAATAAAGGAGCGATATATTTATAGGGAAAGTAAGGAAAATATTATATAAAAAACTAATATTTGTTATTTTATTAACTAAAGTCGACTAGCGATATCATTTCTTATTACAGCGTTTACAAAACCACTAACTCATCCGAATCGTCGCCATCACTTTTGTGTCTTTGGTTTACAGCCACCCACTAACTCAAAATTTTGCATAAAATGATGCTTAAAAAATTATGATCATCGTTGTTGACGGAGAATTTGAAATTTTGCTCTTATAAAATAAAATGCATCAATTAAAAATTTTGCACGTCGTTTTGAATAAAAGATATAACGCAAAAAATAAAATAAAATTGAAAATATTGTTCATTTCAGTACTGATTTATATAAAAAAAAAATAATATGAAATTGAGCACGTGGTTTGTGTCAGTACTAGTTATTTGAAAATTTATCCAAACTTTATTTTCAAAGTTCAGTTCGAACGAAAGAATGAAACACCCAAACTACTGCTTTTTCAAGACAACAAAATTGAAAAGTTAACTTTTCAAATCATTTTTATTTTCATTCTACTACTTTTCTGGAACATGCCGGATTATGTCTAGGAGACACATGTTGGCAGTTAATGTTGCTTTTTTTTTTGATAGAATAATATTATATAACAACTAGCTGTTTCGTAGTCGCTACACTACTCATCAGCACCCACTGGGATTTGTACTCGGGTCATGACGTATCATGATCTACTGCTTTAACCACTAAGCCACCGAGCATTTAATTATTTTCTAACTATATTCATCTCATATTGAATCACATTTTGTTAATTGCCCACATTGTTTGTACAGCGTTTGCTGTCTCAGAACTAGCGGTATTTATTTTATTTATTAACATAGATATTTTTGTATTTTAATTTTCTCCGTACCCAGAGATGTAAATATTAATTTGTTAAATTTTTGTTGAACTTTTATAATTTTTTAAATTAAAAATTGTTTGGTTTGTACATATGTACAACAGGTTTTTAGATCAGCAGTAGATCATGATACGTCATGACCCGAGTTCAAATCCCAGCGGGTGCTGATGAGTAGTGTAGCGACTACGAAATAGCTAGTTGTCCCCCAGCTAAAGATTTGATTATTATTTTTCTTGTCTTCTTCAATCAATAATTATTGATCACAGCAAATTTGTATTGTAAAAAATCCTTCTTAAGGAAAAAAAAATTAAGAAAGGAAAAACTTGAACTAAAAACCTGTTGTACATATGTACAAACCAAACAATTTTTAAATTAAAAAAATTATAAAAGTTCAACAAAAATTTAACATATTATATAACTTTTCGAGGCCAGAAAATTCTAAAATCTGAAGACAACTTACGCTCGAAAAATTATAAAATATTAGGAGAAACAACGGTCGCAATAAAGAAATAATAAAAATAAAATAATGTAGAGCTTTGAATATTTTTTTTAACTAAACAATACATACGTAAAATAAATTTTAATAAGTTTGGTTGCGATATGTCGAATATTTGAGTTGCTACATTGAATTAAACCTCAAAATGTGTCTCACAAATACATGTTGGTGAAACTAAAATAGGGTATGCAGCTAGCCCCTGATTTGCCACTCAAAAAAGTTTTGTTTTTCTTTATAGTGTTCATTGGTCTTTAATATGCTTTAAATCAAATTCAATTTCAAATTAAACTAGTTTCCTTTTCATAAGACTAGGGTCTTATAAAATGTATTTGTATAAGTTTTTAAACTTCGATTTAACTTTGTGATCTAGAAGTAAAAATGCCTTGACTTCACATTTTATAGAGCGCGCTTTATTCCATTTGAAGAAACCGTAAGCAGTTACCAGGCTACGATTAAGATGCTCTTGACTATATATCTCACCAAGATAAACAACATACATCAAATTTTAAATTATAAACCTCAAATTTAGTGGTGAAAAAGTGTACAATTTGTTCCTTTTCAATGATAACTTCTGTCTTATCAAATATTTGCTTAATGTGATTATTTTTACTGAACTAATTATTTTGAATGATGTGCGTTCTTTGTGTATTTTTATTTTTAAATTTCTGATAATTACTAACAAATTATGCAATTAAATGTCTGTGAAATGCTGTTTTTGTTCTCTTGACCAAAAAACTTAAAGCCAAGTCTCATTAAAAAGCGTAAATTTTGGTTTTTATCACAACTTTATAAATTTAATAAAAAAAAAAAAAAACGTTAACAAAAAATAACTTTTTCGAATTTTCATGGTTCGTTGAGCTTTGTTTGCTTTAGAACTAAAACTGAGAAGCTAAAGTTTATCTTTAATACGAAATGAGGGGTTTCTTTTCAGACAAAGAAATCTCATATATATATATATATATATATATATATATATATATATATATATATATATATATATATATATATATATATATATATATATATATATATATATATATATATATATATATATATATATATATATATATATATATATATATATATATATATATATATATATATATATATATATATATATATATATATATATTTTACTTGGATCAAAGGATGACCCCTACATATGCAGTGCATTGTACCGGAACTAGGAAAATAGGTTGCGAGGGGGGAGCGATAATATATAGCCATTTTTGCAGCTATTAAACTGTTACTTGGCAAAAACGGATTTTTTATTGCTATCGCTAAAAGCTATATCAAACCATTCTAATAGTAATCATAATGCCTTTCAAGTAACATTCTTATTGAAAAATTTCCAAAAATAATCCTTATTTAGACTCCAGGCCATTGCGACATTGCTGGGAATGTCTCCGATCAAGAAGAATGCCACAATATTTAATGGTGTTGCTGATTGGAATAATGCCGCCATTTAAATACCCCGGCGATCAATCAGACTGTCTCAGAGTAAATGTAACATTAACGGATTTTGCCAAACATGAAAAAAATTTAATTGATTTCGTAGCAGCTCAGAAGCTATAATTGAAGATCTGTCAGAAGCTAATATTGGAGTATCGTCTGCTTACATAGCCGTGGTTATATTATCACTAGTTGGCATAACTGCTGTAAAAATGGTATACAATACTGGCCCCAGAACTCTGCCTTGTGGAATTCCCACGTTCATACGACCGAAGCTTGAACAGCGGTTGTTAATGCTTACAAGAAAGTATCTTTCTTGAAGATATGTTTCTAATGGTAAATAAAAAGGGGCTGAGATAAGATTTTTCAACTTATACAAAAGCCCAGTGTGCCAAACTCTGTCAAACGCCTTTTGAATGTCCAAAAACACTGCAGGACAATATAGTTTTCTCTCTAACGCGCTCGTAAAATTATTAACAATTCTGTGGCACTGTTCAGCGTGCCATGAATCCAAAGGAAGGTTGCTAATGTAATGCCAATGCCCAATGGTGAAGCAAATAACCCTGACCTTATGAGTCGCATAAATTACTTGACGATCGCCAATACGGATTTCGTTTCATTTCATTTTTTATTAAAGGGTTTGATAAAGCGTTAAGAAAAGCTAATTCATAAATCGCGGTTATAGTGGTAGAATACTGAGAAATAAATCACGTATTAGTAAAGTACTTATATATTATTGCTTGTAGATCACGCACGGATTTGGAGGAAGGGGAAAACGGCAATTACGAGGGCGGTTCGGAAACTTCTTAGCCTAACACAAAAAGCGCAGTATAAACAGAAAAAAATTAAGTGTTTTGGAAACTTCAATCTCTGCTATGAACACATGTTAAATTTTGTTTCGATCTGGTAACTCCTTCATATAGATACAGGTGTTCACAAAAGACGCATCCGCGATTTTTTTACAATGGAAAAATTGGAAATGCGTGGTGTCATTAAATATTTACATAAAAAAGGTTTATCGGGACAAGAAATTCATAATGATATGGTGAATGTGTTAGGTGAAAGTACTCCTTCATATGCAACAGTAAAAAATTGGGTTGCTGAATTTAAACGTGGTCGTACAAGCATTGAAGATGAACCACGTGGTGGACGTCCAAAAACAGCTACAACAACAGAAATTGTAGCCAAAGTGCATGATATCGTATTAAATGATCGACGAATAAAAGTGCGTGAAATAGCTAATATCATGATCGAGTCCATTTAATTTTGCATGAAGAACTACAGATGCAAACGCTTTCTGCAAGATGGGTGCCGTATTTGTTAACAGTCGACCAAAAACGCATAAAAATGAACATTTCTCAAGCTTGTTTGGATCGTTTTAAGCTAAATAAAATGGATTTAAGCCCCGTTTCATAACTGTTGATGGGACATTGATCCACCACTATATTGCAGAGACAAAAGAACAATCCAATCAATGGACTGCAGCTGGAGAAAGTGCCCCAAAGAAGGCAAAAACAATTCAATCGGCTGGTAAGGTTATGGCAACGGTTTTTTTGGGACTTCAAAGGTATTTTATTGATTGACTATCTGCAAAAGGGTAAAACAATAAATTCAGAGTACTATTGCAAACTTCTGGATCAATTAAATGTACAAATTCGAGAAAAACGTTCTTTATTCTTAGGTTCAGGAATAAAGGTAAAAATTTGAGGCAAAGCATGCTAACATCACTACCAGCATGCATGAAATGCAACGTTTCACCGAACTACTGGAGCCAAACAATATACTTTTCAATCGTTGAAGGCAGCTAACTGGTATCTGTACTTTATTTTATTATTTACTTTGCAATAGTCCCCATTGTGTTTTTGCAGTTCTCGGTGACGATTTAGCTTGTCTTTGATCAAATTGAAAAATGTATTTTTATGCATTCTTTTATTCTAAAAACAATGATCTTGAAAGAAATTACTTTAATTAGTTCCTTCCGGTTTATTCCTTGGAATTCTACTTTCTTGGAATCTTTTTCCTTTTCACAGAATCATTTACAAATAAACAATTTTTCTTAATCATATTTTGGTATAGAGTAAAATTTTTTAGTTTGGATGCCATAAAATTATATAACACAACTTAATTTTTATTTTTCTGTGGTCTAGTACAAATTAAGTTTGATTTATCTGAATAACTTGTTCATGATTTTGTGGTCTACATTTAACACGGTTTCACATTGAAACCATCATAAATTGTTTCTTTCATTTTCGAAACAATAAAGATCTTTTAATGATTTAAGTTATGTCATGCAATCACATAAAAACATTGAAGTTGACAACAAGATTATCAAAATTGATAATAGTCAAAATGTGACAACCCCCATAAATGATTAAAGTTCGTACCATCTGAACACAATCGCATAGAGTAGAGCGTGTTAGTAGGGGTTCCATTAGTTAGTAGCGGTTTACATATGTACTAACATACATATGAAAGTAGAAATGTCAATGTTCATATGCTAAACGGAGACTGGCCGGCCATTCAGCATGACTTCTCTTTTTTTTTATTTTCGTTTTAATTAGTTATTCAGGCTTGTTAATTGACTGGATTTTTGAATCGTTTCATTAATTGTCGTAGTTAAAAGATGTTGCTTAAGATATCTTTTAGTATAACTGTGCGACCACGTTAACATTAACAAATTAGAGTCTTTCACTTTAAGTGATTTGAATCGTTTATCTTACTCTTACTTAAATTTTAATATTAATCGTATGCTTCCCCCACACGTAGAAAAAAATATATGGTTGATACAACAATATTCTAAGGGCAACATACTATTGTTGAATTACATGGTTGTATCTGATAATATTATACTATTATACAATATCTAAAACGCCATTGAAGTTCACCATAGTGTTGTAAAAAATACGATAAGTAACTATACTATATTTTAGTTCAACATTGCTATAGTAATAAGTACAGTAAAAACCGGATAAATACAACACGCATAGGTGTAAAAAATGCTTAAAGGCAACGTGTTTCGAAGCCATAAGCCTCTTTTATAATTTTTCATGTAAAAATGCACGGATAAGTGCGACACGGATTAATGCAAAAAATGCATGAGTGCATAATTTCAAGCCTCAAGAGACCTTTTTAGTACAACTTTGTATGCATAAATGCACAACTAAAATAGTTAATTTACATCTAAGCACAAAAAGTAAAAAGACGTCAAAAAAAAGGGAATATAAAATTACATTGATGTGTAAACAGATACCTAAAATTTATGGCTTTGGTGGCAGGGATTTCAATTGATAGTTTTTCAAAAGGTATGACTGTTTTAGAGGCCGTTAAAATAGCAAAGAGAATATGGTGGCTGGTAACACCTACAGTAATTCAAAATTGCTTTAGAAAAGCTGGTTGCATAAATAGCCAATATACAAGGTGGCGCAAAAATAACCTTCCGATGTTTTTTGGCTGTAATTAAAAAAAAAAAAAAAAAAAAACATTAAAAACTTTGATTCTTCTTGTGGATTATTTTTATTCGGTCCTTTAATTTTTTTTAAGTCGAGAATATGATGTGATGTAAATGGCCGCCGCCACACTTGATTGTCATTTGAGCCCTTCTTTCCATCACATTGGCCAAAACTTCTTGACAGATATTGTTTTTAAGAGCTACAAGAGTCTTAGACTTGTTGACATAAACCCGCGACTTCAAAAAGCCCCACAAAAAGAAGTCTGCAGCGTTCAAATTAGGCGATCTTGCTGGCCAGTGGAAATCGCCAAAACGGGAGATTAGACGCCCGGGAAATGCATCCTTCAGCATATCGGTTGTGGCACGGGCAGTGTGTGCCGTAGCACCGTCCTATTGGAACCACATGTATTCCAATCCCAATGCATCAAGTTGCGGCAAAAAGAACTTGTTGATCATTGCTCTGTAGCGCTCACCATTCACAGTAACCGTTTGGCCCGCGACGTCTTTGAAGAAAATAAGAAAAAAAAGTCCGATGATTCCTCCAGCAAAAACAGCACACCATACAATGACTTTGAGCGGGTGTAATGGCTCTTCGTGTGTTACACGCAGATTTTCAGTGCCCCAGAATTTTGCTTATTTACGTACCAGCTAAGATGGAAATGGGCCTCATCACTCATGATTATTTTGATGGAAATTATTTGTCAAATAATTAGTCACCAATATTCCGCATTCTGGAGCAGTGTAGCGTAACATTGTTTATAAACGTGTATTTCGCATGTGATTACTACACAAATGTCAAAACAGAACTGACATTAGAGGCCAATCGCAAAATTTATAACATTTTCTGATAGGAGGATTACTTTACGCCACCTGTCATATACTTTAATTAATACTATAGTTACAGTAAAGTACGGATAAACGCGCATCGGACTTCGCCCGACTTTCACTTGTCCATTCTTTGCATTTATGGTAACCTCGGATAAGTGCATAAATATTGCAATTATGCAATTATTGGATAAATGCAATGTTTTTGCATCTACATATAGTCGCCGAGAAAGAAATCAAACTATGTACATATGCTTAAGCTTAAAGCATTTTACATGGTGAAAAATGACAGGTACATTGTTAAAAACATATCGTGTGTTATCTACTTAAGTAGATTTGACTTTACGTTGATGCTTCCACGGGCAAACTTTTTGGCAACCAATATCCGCTCCGCGATCTTGGAAATATTTGGACATCCCGTTAGACATAATGTTACATTGATTTACATCAGCACCTACCTTGATGACCTTATCTGATGACGAGCCAACTCCACAGGGTGAATTATTTACGATTGACCAGTGCCCCGGTGTGGTTTGGAAGGTTCACACAGTTCGTAACTTTTTGCCGAAGTTCATCAGTCCTTATCCAACTCACCAAGTTTCCAAGAGTTTTATTTACTACGACAAACGAGGCAAAACCTCCTTCTGAGGCGTTACTTGCTAGACAGCTCAAAAGGCAAGGAATCGAGATGGGTTGCCGAAATCCATATAGAATAGCAGGTCTTAAACCAACACTCCTCATATCCCATCTGAATTGTACTTTATTGAGACGGACATCTGTTGCAAGACAACAACTATTCGAGTTTGGGACCCCATTTTTTATCTGGGACCAGTACTCAGGAAATGGCCCCTACATATGCAGCGCATTATACTGAAACTAGGAAAATAGGTTATGATGAGGAGGAAAGAGGGAGTAGTGTCGTTGAGTTTTAACTTTAACAATAACAGCACGAAAGACTAAAACAAACTCTATTGCAGCATTTAAAATGTTAGGTTAGGTTTAACAGGCTGTCAGCCATTGAAAAGCCAGTCCACTTGGGTCTAATTGAGTCTCGTTGTATTGCCTGGGTCTGATATGTATCTTAGCAGATCTACATATCACTGGTTTAGAACCATTCCGAGGATCGGATAAAGGAGTCCAATCCATTTACACCAAATTCCGATACCTCCGCCAAGTCGTACAGCATTGGTCTGCCTAGATACAAAGCCCTTACGTAGGAAAGAGCTGGACATCGACAAAAGAAGTGCTTAACACTCCCTACTTCCTTCTTTTTTCTGCAACTTGGGACTCCTTTGCTGTATGTAAACCACAACATCAACGTTCCAACTAATATAAGCACCTGAACCAAAGTCTGTAAGCTTGCTAATTCACGTTCTACCAATTAGTTTTTAGTCAAGGGGCTAAAGTATGATAATGATGGCTTCGAACGCTAAATCATTCGGGGAACCAGCGCCTCTCTATACCCCATAAGACAGAGTACAAAGGTTTCAGCTGAACGCACAAAGCGAAGTCTCCTTGCCGAGGAGATGTCTATTAATACAAAATTTAATCTGGAATCTGACAAATGAGGGAATAACTCCAATTAACAATGTTCTACTGTTCGTGTTTAAAGCAAAACTTCTTCAAAATTTCTATATTATTGATGTTATTTTTACAAACAAGACAAACAAAAAGACAACATTTGCATATCAGTTGTTTCGGAAAAAGAGCGTACAAACCCCGGCCTGTTTTACATCATTAATATGAGAAGAAAACTAAAAAAAGATAAAAAAAAATCGAATGTAATGAAAATGAATTTATTAAAAAAGAAAACTGTTGTGCGGAGAATAAAGTTGTGGTGGGAATTTAACACTGAAATGTACTTTGAGCTACTATGACACTCCGTAAGTTTTTGATTTTCTAGTCGGCTAAAAGAACAGAGTTAAAGTTACACTAAAAATTGCCACTGCAATTTGACTTCATTTTAACTTCAGTGACCGCATGTTGATACACCGATAACCAGGTGTTCATGATTTTTTTAAAAGGGTCCCTCACTCACTGTTTAAATTGCATAAATTACATATAATTTTTAAATTCGTTATTAATTCATGCGTTACTCTTTTTTACGGCAGCGAAGTAAAATGATTTTGATTATATTTAGTATTATCTAGTTAATGATTAAAATCATTTGAATGGAAAAGAGTGTCAAAGAGCGATGTTAAGTTTATGAAGATTTATTAAATCACTCGTTTTATTTAAGATTTTGTTGACATAATTTATGTGCAGGACTTTAATTACCACGTATGTCTAATTGAGTTTAAGAAAAGAAATGCATTGTATCCAGATATTTTGAACCATACAAAATTAAACTAGTGTATTGGGGGAAAGAAAACTGCTGTTCAGTTACAAACGTTCAAAATATAAGCGAAAAGCCTCATGGAACAAAGTGTGAAAGATTACTTTAATAACATAAGAAAGATTACTTTAATAACATAAACACTTTAGGAATATTCTTATTAAAAAAATTATTAAAAACACGCAAATCATTCTTTATTGAACGCTTCCGATTTTTAATAAAACAAAATGGATGTGAGATATCCCCGAATACAAAATTCATGGCAAACGTCTGTCGAGGCATTTATGCTGGAGTATATCGTAGTGAAAATGGAGTATATCGTAGTGCAAATGTCTGAATTTATTTGCCGAATGTCATCCGAAAAGTTCAATTTTCTCCGGTTTTGGCGTATAAATCGGGCTGCAATTTATACCAAAGAAAAATATAGCGGCGTCCAACTGCATGATTCTACTAAATTATTTCTCCTACCCTATTTCGTATTTTTTTAATGATCTCATATACCAAATTGCAAACCCGATCCAGTCTTTTGCAGATGACAGCAGCATTTGCCATTTGTACTCATGCGGTTATAGGCCCAATCTATTAGCGATCGGTGCCAAGAGGCAGAGTATGAATGACTGACTGAATAATGATCTTATTTTAATCACCCAGGAGTGGGGAATCGTAAGAATAGGGCTGATTTCAACCGTCATCAGATCCAGTGTTATTTATTAACACACAAACGAATGCCCGCTAAATGCGGAGGAATTGTATGCTCTTGGAATGAACATCTTTCATGTCTCTAAAGAAGCATTCAAGTGTTTCGGTTTTCTGAAACGGTGTAAGAAGTACTTATCTCCATCCACTTATACCCAACTAAAAATAGAATACAACTTCCATGTTTGGGGGGTGGCTCAATGTCTATTTTGTTAAGAAGAAGCTTATCGGTGATAGTAGGGTACCCAATCCTATTGACTGACTGAAGCATGACGGGTGCGTTTCTCTGTTTTTTCAATACTACAATGGATTTTGCTCTGACGAGATTAGGGATCACGAGATAGTGGATTGCGAAATCCACATATTTTACAAAAGACGCGGTCATCGTCGAGCGTTCATTCATTTGTGGTCGATTGCCCAGTAACTTGTACAACATATTACGAAGACAATTCGTTTTTCAGCAGTACGGTTCGGCCTGCAGAAGTATTTCCTGTCAATTGTAACGTTGGGAAGTTCAAGTGAAATGTCCATAAACACTATTCCTTTTTCCCTCCTCCTCACAACTTATTTTCCTAGTTCCGGTACAATGTACTGCATTTATAGGAGTCATCTCTTGAGTACTGGTCGAAGATAAAAATAAAATGATTTATCAAACATGAACTGCATGTCTCGTAACCACGTCTAGCTGAAATTGAATTGCGTCCTGTCGGCTTAGGGCAAATGAGGTTAGTAGTCATCGATCTATAGCACTCGCTATGAATGATGGTAAAAATCTGTCTAACGTCGTCCTCAAGGATGTATGGAACGATGACGCTGCCAGGTCACTGGCCTTTGCGGGATAAACACGACGTTCTTGTATCTCATGTGGACTAATATTTTCCCAAGTTCGATAATTTCATTTGCTAACATACTCATTCAAGACTGAAAATGTTTTTTGATGAAAATTATGAAAATTATTATCCCATTACGCAAACACATATCACAGTCTATGAAAATTATTATCCCAATATGCAAACACATATCACAGTCTTTATCTCTTGGGTCCGTTGAATTATATGCGTTTGCGGGCTGAAGTCACAATGAGAAGTTGTGCTCCACAGACCGACGATTTCTTCCCAAATAAGCGTCCTTAACTATTACTAAATTATCGTCCACGTGTCTGTAGTAATACTCCGGAGAACAAGTTTTGGCTTGGTGTACCGCTAACCAGGGCAATCTACTTTCTGGAGCTAATTATACTCTCCGAAATGCTGTTCTCAATACAAATAATATAGGAAACCTGTTCTGATGGCTTGACGAATGATTTGATGAAAGGCTGATTCCCTTTATGGTCTTCGACCTAAAAACTGATGGAGCTTAGTTTTCGATTGGCTGTATAAGAAACTACATATAATAGTGACTAGCAGGTCTGAACTCTTCAGCAAGAGATTCGTTTAGTTTGCCTACAAACATATGACAAAAGTTGCGACCTGTGTGAGCCTTGCAAGTCATACGAAGGTGCTGGTATACCGTAGATAGTGCACGTGGACTTTGTCCATCGTTAGATAAGGACGTCAAGCCAGATATTGACCTATATCTCCTATGCCTTCTGATAGGTTTCAATTATTATCCCAATATGCAAACTCGAACATTTTTACGTAGCACGCGTTCATCATCCATTTGTGGTCGATTGCCCGGGGAATCGTACTACGCATTACAGAGAGAATTCGTTTTTCAGCCGTACGCTTCGTCTGTGGAACAAGTTGCCTGCAGACGTGTTTTCTGTCTGTTATAACGTTGGAAAGTTCAAATCAAATGTTCACAAACACTACTTCCTTTTTCCACCTCCTCATAACCTATTTTTCAAGTTCTGGTACAATGCACTGCATATGTAGGGGTCATCCCCTGAGTACTTGTCCAAGTTAAAAAATAAATAAAAAAATATGCAGTTACTTAAATCTTTTACAAGGGGAGTACTGCAAGGCTAGTTTTCAGGTTATATTTTGTTTTCACTCTATTACAATGATTCCGCCAAACATATTGATTGAAAATTTGTTTCGAAATATCCCATAAAAAACAGCTTAAAGGTAATTTGAATAAATTTTTTGCACAATATAAAAGATAGTACTGTTAACAATTCTGCATTGTTGATCCGAATAGCAAATTTTTTGAAATATGACTATGTTGCAATATAGGAGCGATATAAAATTTGTATGTTTTGCAATGTTGAGAACCATTAGGAGTACTCAGTACTAAACTCAGTTAACCATAAGAAAGCTACTAGTTAAATCTCATTTAATTTAAAGTCGAATGTGGGGATGTGAGTTTTTCGCTCGATGTGGCACTTATAGTAGGAGATGGTAGAATGTGTATGGTCTGGTACGACATTCTAGAGGAGCGATGGCCGAAATCATGATGTAATAAGTAATAATGGAAGATAATTTTTTCGTTGGTTTTTTACGTTACAAGGCTTCAAAATCAATTACATTCAATAACTCGTTCACTTAAGAACTAAATTTCTTGCTGGGGCATACAACCATCATAAGATTTATATAGAATTTTGAAATAATAACCAACAAATCTTTAATACACGACATCTCTTAAAAGTGCAAGTGACCATAATTTCTGCACAGTGACATTTTGCGCAAAAAATATAATTATGCTTTTTAACTATAAGTTTTACTTTTGTTGTCAATTTCAAAATCAACAATCTGTAACAAGAAAACCAGAATAAAAAGAAAATGTGTATCAAAAGACAGTCTTATTAGAGTTCTTAACAATCTGAAATAAATATACTCGTACATACATATACATGCATATGAATATGCATGTATATAGTTCTTTCTTTTATTTTTTTATAACTTCTTTTTTCAAAAGAAACAAAAATAAAAAGTAAGTGGCAGAATAACATTAATTCTGCACGCAATTTGTTGCGTGTGATGATAATTGTTTTTTTTTTTGTCTGAATCGTTATGAATGGCACCTTTAAATACTTTATGCAACATTTTCACATTTCAGTTACAATTTAAGTTAAAGACATAAAAGTGCAAAAAATTAATACCTGAAAAATTAGAATCAGGTAATTTATGTAAAGCTTTTGATGCCTTAAGAAATTTTGCTGAGAGTTTTTTACAACAAAGTAAATAAAAGATAAACATTAAGCGGCAAATGAGCAGCATAAGAAAAGTGAGTATAAAAAAAGTTTTACACAAAGAAAAAAGTATTAACTTATAATACGTTTCCATGTAGGTAATTTGGGCCAAATCATTTCATTTGCCCAAATTATTTATTTATTTGTCTGGTATCCTGATAATACAATTAAGTAATTTGCGATATGATTTCCCATACATTTCTCATATGATCAAATTGTCTCAAATGACTTACGTGCTGTTCATAGAACACAGACGAGCAACTCGACTAGAAAATTTTTATGCCAGTTACTCAATTTTTTGAGTGATTTCCGTATAAAATTTTTAGATGAGTGCTCGTTTGTGTTCTATAGACAGCACATTAATTTGTTTCAAATTAAGTCGAAATTTGTCTGTGCAACACTGTGCGCCTATTACGAATATTCTTATAGATACAACATTGCGACAACCATTATTGGTGAGTTACAGTCCGAAAAAGCGACATTTAATTACGAATCAAAATGGCTGATTTAGTTGTTTATGAAGTTGAATTCAATAAAAACTAAATGTTATTTCCCGTTTTTGTAAGTTTTTTTTTTTTTTGTTATTTTTCATTATTAATGCGCTGTTCATAGAACACAGACGAGCACCCGTCTAAAAAATTTTATATGGAAATCACTCAAAAAATTGAGTAACTTTCATACAAATTTTTTAGACGAGTTGCTCGTCTCTGTTCTATGAACAGCACGTAAATGTTTTTTTCTTATTGTATGAAAATCATTTTATTTCTTCTTATAGAAAAAAAATTTTGGAATAAAGTATTTATATTTGTTTGTCTAATGCTAGGAAATAAAATAAAGAATACGAAACTATTTTATTTGTTTGCAAACTAGATGCTCTAGTTTAACAGGCTGTTAGCCCACTTGGATCCGATCTGGTCCCTTTGTGTTAATTAAATTCTCTAAAGTAATGGCAATTTTAGGAATTAAGCAAGTCGCAGCAGGTTAGTGCTCTCAAGAACGTAAATTTTGGTAGCAGATACAACTCCTCCTTAGATTAATTTTATCTATATTGGCAACATACCAATCAAGAATTCGACTTACAAATGGGAAAAGCAGTGTTACATTTACTTCAGCACAAGCGACGAAAACAATAAAGCCAAGTTATATTCTGCATGTTTGATTTCTAGAATTTTTGCGGTTTTGATACCCTTCCATGTTGCAGCCAATTTAAGAGGAATGCGGTACTTTCGTATCCCTATGTCGTCGTATAAGGAAATCAACTTCAAGTGTTTTTTTTTTAGTTTTTCCGTTTTAAAAGAAAGGCGGGCATCAACCTTCGATGAAACATGTCTGGCACAATTTTCAATATCTCGCAGCCAACGAGAACACGTAATCGAGAGCATCTTTAACTTGCTGATTGGTGTTCAGTGTGTTTCATTTCCGAACGCGACAGCTTGTTGCACAATGTTTATTGAAAAACATTTTTTATTTTATAAAATATAATCAAACAATATAAACGTCATTCTGATTTCGAAAATTCGAAAAGAAAATTACTTACAATACAGTGGAAGCATTTCGATATGATTTTCCCAAATCCACTTAATTGGCTTATAATAGAAACGTACTATTATTCTGAGAAAATCTGAGAAATGGCAATAACAGTTTTAACAATTTTCGCTTTATTAAACACCGGTTTCGTATAAAGTTAAAAAAATATTGACATTTGTTTTAGTTCTTTGCTTTCTGTAAATAATTTTTAAAATTGTTTTTATGTGCCTATTATATAGGGTGTTTTTTTAAGCCCGATAGAACTTGAAATTGTAAAAAATAACACAAAAAATTAAATTGTAATCAAAATTTTTTTTTATTCGAAAGATCAATACGTGACATTAACATTTGAAAATGATTTCGGGTATATGGGCACCGCGGCTGTTCTTGACGAAGCGCATTCTGGACGTCCAATTTTGGGCCACTTTTTCGAGCACTGCTGGCCGTATGTCACGAACAACACGAACAATGCTGGCCTCCAAGGCGTCAATTGTTGCTGGTTTATCAGCATAAACCAGTGACTTCACGTAGCCCCACAGGAAATAATCGAGAGGTGTCAAATCGCACGACCTTGGAGGCCAATTGACAGGTCCATTTCTCGAAATCAACTTATCGCCAAATTTTGATTTCAGTAAGTCGATGGTTGCGTTCGCCGTATGGCACGTAGCGCCATCCTGTTGAAACCATATCTCATCCGGATCAATGTCATCCATATTTTCAAACAAAAAATCATTGATCATGGTGCGGTAACGATCTCCATTGACCGTAACGCGAGTTCCGGCCTCATTTTTGAAGAAATAAGGTCCGATGATGCCACCAGCATGAAAACCGCACCAAACAGTGCATTTTTCTGGATGTAATGGAGTCTGTAGGGTCTCTTGTGGATTGGTCTCACTCCATATGCGGCAATTTTGCTTATTAACAAACCCGTTAAGCCAAAAATGCGCCTCATCGCTGAACACAATTTTTCGTCTATAAGTTGCGCGAATCGACGACTGATTTTCAAAGTAAATTTGGATAATTTCGTAGCGTTGTTCAAGCGTGAGTCTATTCATGATGATTTGTCAGAGTATACTGAAACAAATAAAAAAAATGTTTCATCAAAATTTAATTTTTTGTGTTACTTTTTACAATTTAAAGTTCTATCTAGCTTATGAAAATTAAAATAGATAAAAAACTTCTTTTCACATATTGCACAAAAAAATTTATTAAAATTCAATACAAAGCTAATTTGTTTTTTTTTTTTTTTTTCTTAAATTTTTGTCAAAAATACATGTATGATTAGCACGAATGCTTGCGATTCTATGTCAAATAGAATATGAAAGTCCCTCAATTAGAGAAAAAATCATCGTATAATATAAGTTTTTACTACTCATAGAAATTATGTATAAGCTCGTGGTCTCATATCTGCTTAATAGTCAAATATGAAGCGCATGTGCTACTCAATTTCATGTCAAAACAAAATTATTTCATAAACTGCACACTAGTAGCAAAAATACACGAATTAATTATGGATATCTTCATACATAGGTTTTGAATATTATTCCCAGTGGTATAAGGGACTAGTTTCCAACGTGTAGATTCGCTAGCTAATTTTGCACTACCGCTAGCCCAGTTGCAATCTACCACACATTTATTAGAATGGCGAATTTAACACGGGCTTGTCATTAGAGCAGGCAATTGACCCGTCTCTGCGTTACCTTTCACCATCTCAAGGGTTAGCTACAAGTTTCTGCATATAGTACCAGACCTGAGGTGCAATCCTTGTGCTAGTCACTAGTAGCCATCGAAGGAACTATCCCCAGAAAACTACCACATTCGCCACCCTTTGTTTGTAAACAGCCAAATTACATAAAATTTTTTGCGTAAAAGCAGTTGTGGTTATAAAACCAGACTATAAATTATAATACAGAAAATGAAAAATTCCGATATCGGTCCATATATACCCAAGATGTAGCTTAAACCGATTTTTCCATTAAAGAATTTTTTGCTTAAAAGCAGTTCTGATTATAAAAGGAGGTTACTATAATACAGAAAATGAAAATTTCCGATATCGGTCCATATATACACCAGATATAGCCTAAACCGGTTTTTCTCTCCGATATCGGTCCATTTACATATATCCGAGTATATTCAGTTCAAATTTCTAATATATTTACTATACATATATTTAAGTGACTATCATGAAAGATATTTTAGATTCGGCCCAGCCGAATATACTACACCCTTACTAGTTTTATTTACCTTTTTTAAATTCAACACTTAATAAAAAAACACGTGGTTTTTCATTTAATTACAAATGCTACTGAAGTTTGTTTTAGCAAAGATAATGTTATGATCCTAAACTTTTTGTTGTTTTAACAACGGGAGCTTTGCATTAACATAATAGCTCTCAGTGACAAACATTGTATGCGCCGTAGAAAAATACGTGCGTTATGCTTTACCTAGTGATACCGTATTAGCTATCGAATAGTGAGCAACAATTGTAACAACTACTAGTGAATAGGCACAGATATACTAGCCGAGTGGCATATCCTTTCATTTGCGATTTGAGTGCATGGACAGAACACACCTACCACTTTGCTAGCCACATTTGACAATGGTTTCTGCATGTACCACAGGGTTCTAATGGGTACACATTCATATATGCAGATATTTTAAGTATTTGTGTATGTTTGTGTACTATTCGTTGTACACACGCGTAAATGCACAGTACATATAAGTAATACACATATGAGAAGTTGCCGCAAACGAAATTTGAGATTAACTACTTAAGAATATATTTTTGGAACTCTCAAGTTGACTGAAAAAATAGTCCTTTAATTTACTCAAAAATTTTATTAAAATTGTTTGAAGAAAAAAATTATTTAGTAATATGTAAAAGAAAAGCTGGCAAATCTTTTTGATTTATTTATATTAAGCCTTTTTTCACTAAATTGTTTGTTAATTTCATAAAATTTTGAATGAAACCTCAAACAATAATCTTTGAATACTTAAAAGGCCATGCACAAATATTCTGAATGACGTAGAATTTTTCTTCACATATTTTGACGGCTGGCTTCTTTGTTTTCCTATTTTAGTAAAAATAGTTAGAAGAAGTACAATATGTAACGCATTTGGTTTCAATAGTACTAAAACTTAATGAGTATACAAGGTCTGATCAAAATATAATCGTTATATTCAATTTTTAAAAAGGTATTTATTTATTCATCAGTAACTGTCTTGTCCCGATCAATAAGGAATACTACCTTGAAGTTAAGCGCCGTTTGCGCGAAATAATTCGTCAGAAATGCATAGAACTGCTGGCGATACCAAAAAGCGCGTTTCAAAAGTTTTTCGAGGATTGGAAAAAACGCAGGCATAAATGCATTATATTGTATGGTATTAAATTATTTTTTCTGTTCTTCTTCGGTCTTATTGTTTCACAGCATTTATTGTTATAATTAAAAAATAATCCTTCTTCTCAACTGAAGTTGGACTCGAACTCACAACAACTAATTAGTTAATATCGTACATAAGTGTATTATATTTGAAGGGGATTACTTTCAAAGGGGACAAAATAGTTATTGATAAATACTAAAAGGCTGCACAGAATACTGCTCACTACTGTGCTGTAGTTCCAAGCACTGTATTTCAAAACAATTCTTAAAACAAAAAAAACAAGCTATAGAACACTTAGAAAAAGAACTCAATGTTTTTGAAACGCCTTCACGACAGTGCTTGACTGTACTTGAATTCTGTTTCACAGCAAAATCCAAAACAAAACATCACAATAAAGCAAATAAACGATGAGCACATTGGCATTTGAGAATACTGTGTCTTAAATATTTGTGCTTAATACAAAGATACAAACCATGAACAACACAATATAATCACATGAGCATATTGTGCAACAGAACTTGCGCACTAATACAAAAAACGCATGAACAACAACAACAAATTTTATAAACAAAACTGAAGTAGAACATTACTTCAATGCTTGAAGTTCTACTTCAATTTTGTTTTATTTCATTTGATTTTACTGGTGTTTGGTTCTGTTTGTTCTAAATGCTTATAAGACAGTATTCGTTTATGTGTTTAGAACATTTCGGCTCTGAAGTCTTTGTGTTGAAATGCGAAAGAAGACGATGGATAGTACTTGAAAATACTACGATGTTTGTAAGACATTTTTATTGTGCTTGAGCAGCCTTCTAATAAATAAATAAATACTTTTAATAATATAAAATTTGAACATAACCGTAATTTTTTGATAAACCGTCGTAAATACATAAAACAATTAATACTCCATAACATATAAGCGGTGATCCATCCAACACGGACAATGTTAGTTGTAATAAAACAAAAAGTATGCAGAGAATTATCTGAATGTTTTCTTATAAATGTTTTATAATAAACGGATCTTAGACAATTATATGTGAAACGAACTATCAGCCAGATGCTCACCACGACGTCTCTGGCTTACTTCTATCTAATGCTCTATATTTTCAATGATTTTGAGACATTATTGAAATTCAAAGTGCCGAATTATCTCATCTTTTAGCGCTTGAGTTGCTATTGGATTATTGGCGTACGCTTTTTCTTTTAAATTATCCCCATAGAAAGAAGTCCAACGGTGTCAAATCGTTTGATCGTAGCAGTCAGTTAACATAATCACGACCTGATATAACGGCCATTAAACATATTTATTAAAGATTTTCAAGTCTACTGATGATTAGGATTAGATCCAATGAAATGTCGATATATAGACAGCAGAAAACAGCAAAAAACAGTTGTATAAATTTTTTGTTTTGTATAAATATTTTGTAAAGTAAATAGTAGTAAGCTCATTTGTACAAACATTTAATATTTCACGTTTTCACTATAGCTCATATAGTAAGTTACGCGACAGCTGCTTTCTAATAAAAAATTTGTAAAAATACGTGTGTTTTTAAATCAAACTACGAATCTTTTGAAAATGATTTTAAATATCTGTAAATTATTTAATTTAAAATGCGAAAGTCATATATGTACATCGGAGTATATCGTTTTTGCAAATACGAGTATAATCTTATATTCGAACATTAGTTCAAAATTTCCAAAATGAATTAGAAAAAATTAGTGCGCGGACTTGTTGGCAAATGAAAACATTATGCATAATGTTGACTTTAAATTGAAAAGACTTGTATTAAAAATATATATAAAAAGAAATACGGTTAATTATATATAAACTGTGTACAAAGTTAACATTCATACATACCTGTCGTACATACTCGTACACATACATACATATAGCTTTATATAATAAATATAGTAGATATACAATACATTTTTAATTAATTTTATTTTCATACAAATCGTTTTATTTGTTTCTTTTTGAATGCATAAATATTTTTTTTTTTATTTTAGTTGTTCTTTTAGTTGAAAATGTGTGTATAAAAATTCTTTTGTTTTCGAAATTAACTCGACCGTAACATTTTTTCTATGGCGTAATATTAATTTTGTTTTTCTGTTTTCTGAAAAATATACTCCTCGTATATAAAAAGAGCTACATGTGTACAAATATATCCAACTAGAGATACTGAATATCACTCAGAGTCGTTGTACAAGTTGGGCTTAAAAAAATGAAAACTGAAAACAAAAAATTTAAATCTACTAAAATACTACATGGTTGATTGTTAATATTTATTTTCTGTTTCATTTTATATCAAAATGTTATCGCAACTTTTAAACTACAACCACATACATATGTATTTACATACATACATACATATGCATGTACTTAAACACCAACTATTTGCATACATGCACACGTGTGTGTAAAGTGTTCAGCGATGAAACCTTTTCTCAAATATATTATTGGCGTTGGTGTGTGTGTGTGTAGCCGAAAACTCAGTTTTGAATTAAAACTAGACGCGAGACAAATTCTAAAAAAAAAATAAAAATAATCGGTATAAACAGAATGAATTCGCTAAAAGCGTTGAGCGTTGATTTTGGTACGGGCGTCAATGCTTTTAAAACAGAGATGAGTAAAAATATAGCATTAAATATGTCGATAGAGAAAATATTAGCAATATATGCTTATTATTTCTTTATTTCGACCGTTTGTTTGTTTCTTAATATGTGTAATTATTCGAGCCGAAGGTCTTTTTTGAACACAGCTAACAATATATTAAATAGAATTTTAACAATAAGTGATAGACAATTTCATGAAAAGAACAAGGAGATAATTATATTTAGATATTTTGACGCAAAAAAGCTTTTCAATAGAACTTGCAAATAAATTAGTAAAACAATATAGAATTCAAGGAGATACAATAATGTAACCACAATAGAACCAAAAACTTACAAGTCATTTACATATATCCCGGAAATATCAGAAAGGTTGGAAAAATCTAAGATATATAATAAACAAAAGTATATGATGGCCTATAAGACGTATTAAACACTAGGTACATTGTTCAGTAAATTAAAGGATAAAACAGACAAACAAAGTTATCAAATGTAGTTTATAAAATCCCGTGTGATGGAAATGATATAGAAAATTGTGATGAGGTTTATATAGGAACATTTAAAAATAAACTTAAAACTATATTAGCTGGGTATAGATCAGATCAGAAATGTAGAAGGAGGAACTCAACACAAAAGACAGCAACACAATAATTTTGAATAGAGAGAATAATTATAAACGTAGACTTACAGATTATTAACACACCAGAGGATAGGAGAATTAATTTTAAGACAGATATTGAGAATATAGCCCAAATATATAAGTATTTAGTTAAAATTAAGGGTTTTTTGTAAAATGTTGTTATTTGTGTTTGTTGTGGTTTTTAACTATGTACCTATATGAATTTGTAAGAAATTAAAATATTTTCTTTCCGAATATATAGAAAAATATGAAAGGAAAAGAAAATATTTTTAGTTCAAATTATTTGTTTTTGTTGTTTTAATTTTTCAATTAAATAAATATTATTTGGCCTGCAGAAGCTGTCCAAAGGAAAGCGAAATATTGCCAGATAATTAAAAACCAAAAGAACTAAAATTCCAAAAAAGACCTTAAGCTCGAACAATTACACATATTATTAGCAACATATTGAAAAGGGATTTAAAGTGAATATATTACAGCTTGGCAATTTTAATCGGCGTAATCATTGGTCCATAGTTTTTTTTGAAAACGACATGGCTGAGGTAACCACCGAAATGATTACTGATTTCTTTTCACTCTTTGCCTTTGAACGCTATGGACGACATATGGATCCAGTAGGATGAAACGACATCTTCTACAGCAGATGCCGCGGTAATCACTTTACGTGAGAGATTTGTGGGTTGAATTTGATTGCCTACTAAAATCATGGACTAGACATGTTCTGCGGCCACTGCATAAGGCGCAATTAAGCAATATGAATATACCCCAAATTCAATGTGACTCAAACTCAGCGAATCCAGGCTGAGTTTGAGTCACGATTCACCAGCACCCCCGTGTGGCTTTTTAGGCTCACACAGGTAGCCATTTCTGTCATATGAGCCATATGAGCAACTTCTTGTTGAAAAGTTTGGGGCTTCTAAACCCTCCTGTATGCAATTTCCCAACAATCAATGGAAGACAAGGCTTAATGAGTTGGTAGGCCGAAGCCCACTAAGAGCAGACCTTAAACCAACTCACCCGTCAACCATCACCACTGGCTCCTTACAGCACATGTATCTGTTGTAAAGGCAACAGACCCCCAGGAGGTTGTTAGTCCTCGGAAAAAGGCACACACCAAACAATTATCAAGGATACTAACACCCCCTTCCCACGATTTAGATTTCAACCAGAAAGTTTCAGCCAAAGTAGACACCTCAACCATAATCAGCCCATATTGAACTGCAAGCAAAACCACCCGGAGGCCATGCTGATGCCCGTTCTGCCAATTTAACCCTAGGTAAGGGTTTCGGTTGCCAACATAACATAAGTCATGTGGCTTCCTAGAGTTTTACTTGCTACAACAAACTCCTTCTCCTCTTTACCCGAAAAACAGAGTGCCCTGATTAGGAATACTCCAAGACAAAACCTTGTCCTCAGAGGGAGCCACGGTGAACAATTGAACCATGTTATATTGCATATATATGAGCATGCATGAGACTAACAGCCTGTTCGATGATATTGAATGATATTGTGTGCGACAGAAAGCTTGATTGATTGTGTGCGAAAGAAAGCTTGATTGATATTGTGTGCGAAAGAAAGCTAGTCACTCACATTCGAATCAATTTGGGTTCGTCTATGTCACTATTGTTCGTTCGCATGAACTTGTGTATTTTAATTGAATTTTGACATTTGATCGTTCGCATAGAATAAAGTTAGCAAAAACCTAAATCAATTTTCTATCGCCTAGAGTGCGAATGAACTTATCCTTTCGACATCGGCGAACTGGCTGTAACAAAAAAAAAAAAAAATCGTTAATACTTCACGTGTCGCCAACACACATGTAGCTTCTTTTATTGCTCTTGTAGTTAAAAGAAACGTCAATAAAGAAACCGTCTTTGAATTTTAATTAGAATTTTTAATACGAGCAATCTCTATGCTATAATATCAAAATCAGTCTACAAACATTCGCAAACGATTCAGATGTGTTCCCCTTGGCTTCTTTTCTAGCTGTATACGTTTAAATAAGTGTACAGTTTGTGTTTACGTTCAAAGCGAAACCAATTTAAATTCTCCAATCGCTCTCACCGCTTTTGATTCGTTTATTTTTCATATTTAGGAAAAAAGTAACAGTGGGCAAATTTTGTTTTCAACATGTTGCAAGGAAGCGTCGTACCTTTTATTTGCTCTCAGCTGTGTTTTCGTTTGAGGGTGTTTAGCACTCATTTAAATATACCCACCAAATAAGTTGGAAAACAAAAAATAATAAAATGCACATCATGTGAAATCAGCTACAAATAAAAGGTTACTTTTTTTGTATTACATATTTACTTCGTTCTTATTTACCAGTAGTCAGCCAGTCAGTCACTTATTCAGATCCATACGAAAAAAATAAAACAAAAATGTGATAAAAAGAGAATAAGATCATATTATGGTCATAAATTAAAATGAATTTTTGTTTAATGTTTTAAAAACCTAAAAGCACCAGCTTTCTAATAAATGAGTTTGGATTTTTATTGTTTTGAAAATTTTCTATGGCTCCCGCTGGAAATGTTCGTCCCCTGCTTTGCTAAAAATACGAGTAAAAATAAACACATTTTACAAGCCGTCAACAGCAACATGTTAACAAATCTAAATAGCGCTCTTAAGTTAAAGTTGGTTTTGTTGTTTTCATGAAAAAGGTTTATGACCTATAAGTCATCATAGTACTAGTATTGTATTGTATCTCTCTGGTATTTAAAGTTTCTGTTCTGGTTTTTGTTTTTTTGTTTTGTTTTTTGACCAACAGACCGCTGCAAAATTTGTATGTTAATTAGTTTGATACTTATTTAAATAAAAAGCAAAAAGAGTTTAATTTGAATGTAAAACCCAGAAATATTTTTTCTTCAACATTTTATTACTTGAATACCCCTAAAAACGTTCCAGCTTTTCGTTGGAGTTTTTCATGAAGGCGTAGTGTGAATGAATGATTAATTTTTTAGATACGACCACCAACTTGAAGAATACTTGAGATTCGAAATATGAAAAGTGGCAGTGAAAAATAAAAGCCACCATCATCATCATTTAAAACCGCTAAAAGCTAAGGAACATATTTTAACTCTTTTTTGTATAAAATTTTAGATTTTTTTACTTCTAGCAAAGATAAAAAATTTTGAATACGAGTATGCTGGCTTAAAACTATTAATTTCTTTATGATGAAAAAATTAAACGCACTTATTAAATGTGAAACAATTTACATTTTATTCTTCATTTGGAGTTATTATTCCAATTTTTTTTATAACTTTAATATAGTTAGCAAATTAGCAGTTGTAAAATAATTTATTATTGTAAAACTGGAAAGAAATAAAAACCATTAGGAGACTGTCTTGCTTTTACTTGGAGAATGTGAAAAGTGAGAGAGCTAAAGTTCTAAATAAAATAAACTCATTGTTTTGTACTCACAGTCAAAAATAAAGCAGTCTTTAAGATAACTAAAACAAAGTTTTTTAAGAATCATTCATCGGTATCTTAAAGTATAGTTTTGGCTGTATTCAGGGTGGTGGTATCTGGTCTAAGACAACTAAAATCAACTTTTTATAGCCTTCACATGGTCTCATGCAGAAAGGCCCTAACAAACATTTGTTTTTTTTTTTTTTTTGAAGCGTTTTTTTATTTATTGAATCTTCAAAATGAACTAACAATAAGTATTCAAATCTTATTATTATATTACACCTAAAAGGATTTGGATGAAGTTCTAGTTTACTGACATTTGGTTTTGTTGCCTTTGAATTTTTCAATGTTTGACGCTGAGGCGGTGCCCCATAATTGAATTCCTTAGCACTATATAACAAACATAGAAGGAAATTGTATACCAGGTTTATTAACAAGTAATTTTATGAAATTATTTAATTAAAGTTTTGTGACGCTGTATGTTTATGTGAAACGTAGTAGAATCCCTAGAAAAGGTCGATTCAGGGAAAATGCGAGTTAGGGCTTTTCTACATCAGACTAACGATATATAAGTTTGTGATTTCGTTTGTAATTTCTACAATTTTCATTTCCGAACCTGTAAAGTATACATATCATGAATCAGTATTGATAGAAAAGTCGATTAAGCAATGTCCATCTGTCCGTTTGCAGACTTAGAAACTCTTTTCTTTCATCATTCTATTACTCAATCGATTCATGGCGTTGCTATTGAAATTCAGCAAATTCGGTTGGGATAGCTTTCAAATTAATTTAACAGGCACTTGTTCTCAGCTACTGCATAACTAAATTCACGTCTTTATTATCGAAAAAACTTAAGCCTAGCTTACATTAGTATAATAGTATATAAGTATGGTCGACTTCCTAAACGCAAGTTGCAATGCATAATTTAAAAAAATGCGTATGCAATGCTAAACATGTTTTAAGTACAACCTTGCATTGCAGGGAAATGTTTGCATTTTATCGGCATTTAGGAACGTCGCTATTCAACTCATACATAAAACAAATGTCAAACACATGTTATGAAATTGAACATTTTTGTTTGGAAAAATGGAGGTAACACAAAATTATTTATCTATTTTTTTGGGGAATTATCTCAGGCTAAACCCTAAAAAAATAGTTATTTGCTAAAGAAATTTATTAAAACTGAAAAAGACAATACAATTCCAGAGATAAAAAAAATGATGAAAACTAAAAAAATAGTTGCATAGAAAATAAAAATGATGCGCGATTAGGAGCATTGGACTTTGCCAGAATGTTTATGTGTGCGTTTACGAAGTGTATGCATTGTAAATATGCATTGCAACTTGCATTTAGGAAGTCGGCCTATGTACTTGCAAATAAAAGGTAAATAATAATTATCTCTGAATAAGAAATACTAAAATCAGTTTTATTATTAAAAGAAGGCTACTAAAACACAGAAAAAAAATTTTTTTCTGATTTTTTAATGCAAATTTTGCGAAAGCGAACCTAAACAATTTTGTTGTTGCTTAAAATCAGTTCTAGAAGTTATTAAAATATATAAAAAAAAAAAAAAAAAAAAAAAAATCGATCCATATACGAGTATAGCCCGAATTTTAAAAGACTAGCATGATATTGGTCACCAATTGGCTTTAGAATTTCTTAAGATAGTTTGTACCAGAATTCAAAGGTACAATAAATCAATTATTATAATACATATTTATCACATCAATGCTTGTGGCACGGAACTGCGTTACCATATACCTGTAACAAATGTTGTTAACAGTTACTGCAATTTCGGCTTCATCTTCAAGAATGTGAAAATAAAAAATGTAAACAAAAACAGCTGTTCGAGGTTGCCACATTCTAAAGTTTGATTAGGAGCTGTAAATAAATATTAATGGCCTTATTCATAAACATACAATACATATATTTTTTTAATGCGGCCGTAATTAAATAAAAAATGAATATAAAAAAATATAATGTCTAGTTTTGATATAATGATTTATGTGGTTTTTATGGGACACGAATGAGTGATACGTTTAGAAAATTTTTATGAAAAATGCTCAATAGTATGAGTGAATTTTTTTTACACAACACCACATTATGTTGTGTTTATTTGACATGAATGAGCGAAATAACTAAATTTTTTTTTTTTGGTGAAATGCACTCAAAGTATTGAATATTTATTTCAGCCTTTGTAAAAAGAGTACTAAGTGTCCATACAAAAATTTGTTTTAATTATTAGTCACACGTATTCTTTTTCTCACTCTGTTCCAAATGATGAAAATCTCATGCCTTCATAATTAGCAACCACCTAGTAATCTACTGTAAAAGTAAGATGCTATTCATTTATTTCCCCAATAAATTTATTGATGAGAATTTCTATCATCACAATTATTTTCAAATGTAATGATAGAAATTTCCATCACTATGCAAAGCAGTGTTCACAGAGTTTTAATTAAAACATATATATTATAGGAAATTCATTTAAAAGTAAAGGATTAATAGAACCGAACATATGAAAACAAATTTGTAATATTTTTACACTTTTACATATATTTTTATTTAAATGCAAACATAAATCAAAATTAATTACAAATATATACATTTTGCTTAACCAACTTATTTAAATTATTCGCGTCTAATAACAAATTAATTTATTCTTTTACTCATTATCCCCACATGCAGCCGTACTTTGGACTTGCAGGTAACAACTCAAATACAAAGTTTAACTTCTTATTTATTATTAAAAGACTTATAATTTTTGCAATATATAAACAAAGAGTTTGTGGTAAAAACATTGTTCAACTTGAGGGCATTAGAGCAAAAACATTGTAAGCCTGGATTGATAAATTCAATAAAATTGATTGATGAATATAAAAATTACTTAACATATTATTAATATTCAAACAATTGAGTTTTTTTTTGCCATTTTAGCTTCTAACATTGATACCAATAAAAAATTATAAATAGCTTGTTTTCTGTTTCCCAGCTATCTATATGTCGACATTTCATAGGAGCTACCCTAATCATCAGTAGACTTTAATATTTTTAAGTTTTTTCTTTACATTTATAAAAGTGCCACTGGCTTTATTTAAGAAGAATATACTGATGTGCTTTAATCATTTGAACGGTTAAATATTATATATAAATATTCGCAATAACGGCATAAATGCATGTCGAAAATTATAAAAATCAAACCTATTAAGCTAACAGCCATTGAAAGGCCAGCCCACTTGGGTCTAATTTGACCCCGTTGTGTTGCATGTGTGTGATATGTATTTCAGTAGATCTACATATCACAAGACCATTTCAGAATCAACCCGAGGACTGGATGAAAGTGTCCAATCCAACCACACATTCTGATATTTCTGCCAAATCCTCTCTGCCTAGATACATTATATAGGAAAGAGCTGGACAGAGAAAGTTCACAATACTCTCTTTCTCCTCCTCATAGCAACAATTTCTGCGGAAATATTTATATAAAAGATTTAATTTCCTTGCATGCGTTCCTATATGACAAAGTCCCATTGGAACCGTCATAATAGAACGCAGCCCCCATAAAGGCAGAACCCCAAGGAAAATAATCCTTTTATTATCATACCTAAGACATGGCAGCCTTGATATTCAATAGCTAACCTCAATAGACCATCTGTCCTGTGCAGTCCGTAAAGGTTGAGACTGCATTTAGTTCTTACCGCTCTTAAGCGGAACCGCAACGATTCCGTGTTTTCGATTTCTAAAATTCTGGCTGGGAAAAAAGCGTTTATGTGTTAAGTGCTTACTGTTAATAAGGTGAAATTAAAGAAAAAATTCATACTAATATAAATAATACAAAGTTAATATTCAAACTTTTATTCGTTTGAATAAATACTGAAATATAGCATCGTTCGAAATGGTGAATCATTCATGACTCTGGCACATAATAAATTTAAATTTAAGCCATTGGGTGGCATTGAGAGCCTGGGGCATATAGCTGATTCACATATGCTTACCGGAAACTTTTGACGAACTCGTAAAAAAGGTTATCACAGTCAAATCGCATCACTACAGTATGAGATGGCCAATCCCTCAAACCGCTCTTTTCAATTGTAAAATGAGCTGTGTAGCTTATATCGTTAGTGGTCATATCATCAGGCTATTGTGGTCACCATTGGTGTCGTTCACAAATAAATATGTTACCACCATCCCAAACAGTGCATTTTTCGGGATTCATTGCACATTCTCGAGTATAAATCTGATATTGTTTAAAAGCCGCACATTTTGTTTGTTGGCGTGCTGAAAATAATTTGATGAAAATTAGGTAAACTGACAGTTCCTGAGTACATTCAAAGAAACATCATCATTGAGTCAACTAACTTTTTTACGGATGCGTTGCTAACTTACAACGTAAAATTCGCCAAGTTTTTGACACCTAAAGGCTAAATTAGTGTAATCGTCGTCCCGGATTATTCCAAATATTCTCAAGGACAGCAGATTTTGAGTTGCGTCTATCATACAACTATTGTTTTTTTTTTGTAGTCGAGCAGGGAGCCCTAATTTATCCATATTCGAATGAGAAGGGAATTATATCTTTCTGGGATTAGAGGGGAAGTAATCTCACAAATTGGGCTGGCAAATCGAAACTCTAGGAAAGGAAAGCAAGATGATTTGTCTAAAATCACTCAAACAGTATGGAAATCACTCAAAAAATTGAGTATCTTCCATACAAATTTTCTAGAAGAGTTGTTCGTCTGTATTCTAGACATTAAATTGTGCTGCAACTTGTGAAATCCACATCAAGGATGAATTGCCAGAACGGGGATCGCGAATTACTCAGAATGTTCTATCTGATTATGGCTACGATATCTGAATCTTGGCTGAAACATTTTGACCGTGGTTAGAACTATACTCGCATAGAAAGACATTGGTATGCCTTCATGATGATGCTGTACGGCACACTTGATGGACAATATTAAGGCAGTACCTGTGAATCACTGTGGTTTTCAGGCTACCACCTAGCTTTACTTCCTCCGACTGTTTAAAGGATTGCATATAAGAGGGACTACAAGTCCCAAGCTCTTTACCAGATGGTTTGATAATATTACCGACCACCTGGCTAACGAATTGTGTTACAGTAAGAATTTCAAGTAAGTTTTAGTTTGCTTAGCATATAACTAATTAGCTTTAAAGGTTGTAGGCAACCTCCATGCTTATCTGTGCATATGTAATGTCTGAAGTCGGGATTGCCTCAGTTATTGTTTTAATGGACTGTTCAGCTAAATTTCTTTGTTTTGTATTCTAGACTTGTTGCTTGACATAATCCCATAAAAAATGTTTGGTGCAGTGAAGTCAGCTTACCTTGAGAGCCTGTGAAAAGTGTAGTTGGAAGTCTGACTGCATGCAGCTGCTCTACCTTGCTGGAACCAACGGCAGTTAAAATGAATACGCCTTTAGCACAGCTCTGGTTAAAAACACTCTTCCACCATCTTTTAATAACGGCATAATGTTATTACATTTCGCTCGTAAGTCACTTAGTATGTGTGTGATGACAGCGTTGATGGTGCGTTCACTGAGCGGAGTTGGTCCGCAGTACGATTAGTGCGCACAGTAACTGCTCATGAATACAAATTCTATAGCCGTCAACGAGCCTTTGTGTAGAACGAAGCTTGTTAAACTTTGCTCACTTTCATCTAGACCGATGTTTTCGACAGCCAATTTAAAAGCTGTAGCCTCAATAACATGACGAATATCAGCAGCTAAAGCTAGGCGTTTGCAAATGAAACCCTTTATGAAAAACTCACAGACAGTTTTTAAGCCATTTTAAATTTTGAATTACTGTTTTAGAATACGACAAGTTAAATAATTTTTGTGTAACAGAACGTGATGATTATAAAAAAGAATAATTAAACAATTACATAAGACAAAAATTCTAGTAATAAAATAGTTTATTTTTAAATTTTTAAGTAAATAAATTTTTAAATAAATAATAAAGCTAAAGTAATTTAGATTAGGTGATTCATCGTGAGGTTTGATTTATAAAGTAAACTAAAAACTTTATATATCCTCAGAGATATCGCTCGACCTATTTTTCTAGTGCATGAAGCAAATAACTATTTTAGACGCCGAAAAGTTAACAAAATAATTTTCACGTGGGACCACAATTATGTGTTGACAACAATCAAATGCTTCCGATTTGTATTTTTTTTCATTCCCTTTTGCTTACTGTACACGTCACAAGTGAGGTAAACAATATAATGGACCTGCACAAAGTATAATATTATTATTTTTCATCTTCACCCTCCAAGTACTGGTCCAAGACAAAAAAGTAAATTTTAGTAGTAAAACGTGAAATTATGTGCTCACCAAAATAGTTGCTCAACAAGTCTATCATTTCACGCGATCTATGGCTCGTAGCGCCTTCTTTTTGAAACCAGAAGCGTTACTCGCGATGCGAAAGAAATCGTAATTGAAGAACTGGTACCCGGTACTGCGTTTTCGTATTTTTCTTTAGCATATAATTTTCCCTTTGCACATTTTATTTTATCATTCTTCGCTATTGTTTATTGTGTGGTACCAGTGTTGCTTCATTTTCAAACAATTTCGCGAACAAGTTTGTGCAAACGTCACAGAGTAATTATCACATTGAGCTTTCGCATCGAACTTACTTTCGCATCGCAACAGAGAGTAACCCCCCAGAGCTCATAGAAATCTTGGGCTTGAACTTAATGAAGCCCATTGACATTCTGAGAACGACGACGATTGGATTCGCCTACACACTCTGCTAGAGCTGCTATACTTTCTTCAGCACGAGTTGGACGAGATCTAACCGGTTGAGTATTATCCACTAAAACAGGGTGTCCGATGGGAAGGTATACTACTTTGTTTTGTCTCCATTTTGTTAAAATTAGTCGTATATGGCGGTCGTGAAGAAGGCACGTAGCAAATTTATTACGGAAAAATATTCGGTAAATCAACGTATTTGAATCGTTAAAACATTTTATCATAATCAGTCTTCGATGTTCATGAAAAAATCATAATGAGTGACGAGGTACATTTTTATTTGAAAATTGAGTAAACTTGATAATCTGTTCTGGGCAATGGAAAACCTTTAAATTCGCCAGTCAAATTCCCAGGGGGAATCATTTGACCTTACTTCTTTGAAAATGAAAACGGCGTAACGCTAACTATGAATGGGGAGCGATATGGCGATATGATTTAAAACTTTTTAACGCCACATCAATAAGATAGTGCCATATCGCATACACCATTCTGGCGGATACCCTGTCCTCAAATTTGAGAATGGTATTGGCAACAGTGGTTTCAGTATGTCTATTATGCGCACCGCGTAAAATTTAACGCATCGCACGAAAAAAAATGTCTGACAAAACACCGTTTTTCCAAGTAAAGCTAAACAATTTGGAGAGACAGTTCTAATATGAGTTTCTCCATGATGACAAGCCAACAGCATTGTCAACTATTTGTTACGCCAGAGCGTCGTGACCTTATCCAAAAAGCGCTAGAAACCGCCGTACTATACATATTCGCTACCAGCCATTGAAAACCAATCCACTTATGTCGAATTTGGTCCTGTTGTGTACATATATTTGTGTGCATAAAGCATAATTTAACTTTAAATACAAATAAAAATATGTTGCTTTAAAATTTTGTAAAACACAATACTTTTAAGAGCACATCACATTTATTTAGGTATAATATTTTTGGGTTAAAGAGATCCATTACAATAAATAATCTATTCACTTCTATATTCAATTAAGGAAAAATTAATAAGTTAATGAAAAACGATTTTTTCCCAATAAATGAATTTTAAAACTTTTTTTTACAAATTAGTTTTGAGCCTAATTTTGCCATAAAAGGAAAATTTAAATAAATTTTGTCAATTTCGCTTTCAAAGTCATACAACTTTTTTTTAACATTTAACAACCTATTTTCCTAGTTCTGGTAAAAGATAAAAAAAATATAGTTTTAAAGGATCTTTCAGAATGTGGCTAAATTTTCTTTTTCAGAACTATTATAATTGTTTTCACAGCTGGCTTTTACATATACATATATCTCAAAAAACAGCATTAATTTAATACAGAGACAATATCACTTTCTGAATCATCCGAATTTATAGTAAATTTCTTCTTAAGATTAAAATAAAGTAACTGTTTGAAAAAGCGCTAGTTCAGCGTTTTTTTTTTTTTAAGCGCTAAGTATTCAAAAGCGCCAAATCTAGCGCGAAAGGCACTAAATTAGCAGCCGTGCTTGCCAAACGATACTGAACAAAAATGACCAAGCATTTTGATATGAGTCATGCGCAGTGTTGTCAAATCATAAGATTGATATCTTTTTTTTTTTGCAGATTTTTTGATATGCTGAAATTTTTTTTTTTTTTTTGTACTTTTTCTTTTCTATGAAAAAGTTTTTTTTTTGAGAAATTTTTTGCAGCTAACTTTTTTATATTTTTTTGAATAAATTAAAAACAAAAACAAATACAAAAAAGTTCTTCTGATCGAAAAAAGTTTTTCTTTCGGATTTTTGGAAAAAGATAAGACATTACTAGTAAAGCATGATCTATCAAAAATATGCCTATTGAAAATCAAATCTCACGACGAAACACCCGATATATAACATTCCAAAAGTATATGCTAACCAGCTGTCTAAAGCATCTCAAGAAAAATATTGTTCTGTCACCTCGTTCTCTCTCTTGCACCAAACTGCTATATGTACATTGCCTGCCATCTATTGACTTGTAATAAAATTGTCTGTTTTATTAAATTATGATAAAATATATTTTGCAATAAAATAAGGAAAACAAAAAAAAAAAAGTAGACATCTTGCTTTACAGCGTCATTCCGCTGAGGAAAGGAAAAGTAGTATATACTTCTAGTGTCTGTATTTTGTTGTGCCTTGTTAGCAGCATTTTTAATTTCCGTCTATATTTCCGAAATGTTTATCGCTTTTTTTAAGTTATTATATTTAAAATTTTTCTTTTACAACCTTTTTATGCGTTAAAGTTCAAAGTAATTTTGTTAACTTAATTGAAGTTTTATTTTATTTACAGAAATTGTAATTTCATTTTGGGGTTAACCGAAATAAAACCCCAAAAATGTATTAGACAAAAAAGAAAGAATTTGTTTTAGCCGCTTGAAGGGCGTTTATAGGATGCTGGCAGCAAATTGCTTTTCAGTTTTTGTCGAGTCTGTTGTAAAATTCAGTTTTAATTAAAAGCAATATTTCAGGTGTTTAAAATACTCATATATACGTATGTGAGTAAGTATCTTTTTTACAGGGGAAAAACGTGAGAATTATTTGAAATCAATTCTTGAAAAACCTTGCTGAATGAGCAAATGTTTGTTAATTTAAATTTAGAAATTCTTACAATTAGGGTGTCACTAAAAATAAAGCCCTTATATTATTTACAGCACCCTTCACCCGGACTGCATAATAATTTTTATTTATTTTAGTTGGTTAAACAACAAGTGTTTCGATACATTAAATGTCTCTACTCGTATATATGTATTGTATGTGTTTTTAGTTTGTCAACATTTAAGAGTCCTTTTTATTTTATTTCTTTTTTCATTTGTTTGGAAACAAGTGCTTCGAAACGTACACACGTTTTGTTCGCAGGAATTCACAAGAGTGTCCTTTCGTGCATAACAACCAACCGCCTACATTGAGTAACGGGCACTGGCCTTTATGTGGCCAACAACTAAATACCCAGACTCTGTTCATTCTGCTCTTTGAACAAGTACCACACATAGAAAATACTCGTATTCTATCTGCTTGCAACCACTATTATCTTGTTACAAAATTTGTTTTTTATCGCCACCACCATCTAAAGTTGAAAATTACTTCGCTTGAAACTCAACAAGAAGAGAGTGAAAAAAAATAGAAGGAAAAAAAAACACTACAACTACAACTGAAAATATAACATACTGACAATTTATTAAAATACTTGTAATTTAAGGCTGGTTGGCACCTGAGTTAATGCTGTTTTCAGTTTTCTGTTGCCAGTGTTGTCTAGTAATTTGCCAGCATTTTTTCTGTTTTTGGTTTTCATGAACGTGGGAAAATTGTTTCTTTTTGCTATTTTGTTGTTTAATGTGACAAGTTGTTTTCAAATTTTAGTTTTTAAATTTATTACGGTTGATGATGAAAATCTTAAGACAAGAAATTTGCTGGAAGTTATTTTTTAAATTAGCGCCCAGTGGTTGGCTGGTTGTTAGAGTAATTATTCAAACATTGTTGCTGCCAATTAAAATGGCGAAAATTATGATTAAATTGCAATTAGCTTTAGTCCAATATCTCACGCGTTTACTACACTCTAATATACACTTAAAGCGAAAATTCTTGTTTATTATGTTTCAGTTTTTCTAAGTGAAACTACCCAGTGGCGAAAGTTTCGAGTACATATACGAACCTAGTATACATTTTCAAACACACACAACCGCAAATGCTGCTTCATCTGTACTCATGGATGGTATAAATATTAAGGAATCGGATGCTCTTGATGTTCTTGGAATGAAAATATAGTGGGATTTCGCTGGAGTGAACACATTTTTCATGTCTCTAAAAAAGCATTCAAGCCTTTCGGATTTCTGAAACGGTGTAAAATGTGCTTCACATCATCCGATTTCCTTACTATTTATACCATCCACAACCGACCGTCAACGTCTAGTTTGGAGTGTGCAGCAGAGGGCGAAGAAGCTCAGCGGTGTCAGTAGGTTATCCAACTGTATTGACTCAGTTCGCCCGGGGAAGTCGCATTCAATTAAATTTAAATTACACAAAGTCAAGTCACTCTGTGCTTATATTTCTTGCACAACGCTATAGATATGCACTATAGTATACATATACTACACAGCAAAACCTACGCGAATATTTCATATTTAGACTGATTTACGTGCGCCACAGCCGGTTATATCTCACTCACGCTAACTTTATTTAAATTTACAGCTTAATGACATACCTATCACAGTAAAAATCAATATTTATCGCCGAAAGTCCGTAGTAAGTTTAAAGCGTTAGATTAACTAAAAAGTCAATATGTATAAAACTTTTTGCATTCAAATCATAAAGAGAAAAAAAACATCTGTTTAAAATATTTTATGGTCTTTACTGATGCAAACTTATATATATTGGTGGCCACATAATTAAAACATTTCTGATAGTAAATTAATTTATTGTTTTAATGGAATATCTGAGATCTTGTTGTTGGTTAACTAGAAGCCATTCATAGTATTTTCCATCTGATACCCACTGCAAACTCTTGGATGCGTCATTCCATAAAATATATTTTTCCAAAAGTCATTGCTTGCTTAATGTTTTTTCTGACAAAATACAATCCGGATTTAAAAGTTTTTTTTTTAGACGAAAATATTTTTTTGTGCGATGCATCCACGTAAAGCACTTTCATTAAGCCTCCGTCGAAAAGTTCTAGATGATATATGGATACCATATGAAGACTCTAATTCAACTTTTATCTGTTTAGAGCTTTTAAATCGGTCAGCTTTAGAGGCACTTACAACTATTCTATCATCTCTGGCTGTGGTTTTACGTGATTTAGAGGCTCTGAATTCCCAAATTTATCAAAATAGTTCATTGCATTATACATTTTTCCTCAAGCAGTTGAAAAAATTCATTCGCGGTCTTCTCGGAGTCTCATTAAGCTAATAATTACCTTTCTTCTTAATAATATTGGTGTAAATTTTACGGGTATAATTTAATTTACCTATCAAAAAATGTTCGCAACAAAACGAAATTATATATTAGAATATCTTTATTTAAATAGCAAAACTCAAAATCTTTTAATTATGTGTGTAACACTTGAAAAACTGCCCTTTCACTAAATAATGGCTTATTTTTTAAAGAAAATTGGACAAAAAATTCATGTAAAGGAAGAATCAAATACAAAAGATATCAAACTTATCTTTGCGGTGAAATGGTTCCGTTGAAATAACAATAGATCGTATAAAATATCGAAAGAATGAAAGATCACATTTATGTTTTAATTACCTGTCCATCACTGTATATGAACTTGAGTCGCAAATCAGCTGATAAGAGATGCCACTTTACGTAAAGTTAAAATCAGTTGTAAGAAATATATATCTAATAAATATATGCATTGATTTTGAAATTGCTTATACTTGCAGTTTTTCAATGTTTCCTTTTATTGTAATGTCTATAAATGAATTTATAATATCTATAAATGAAAGTGCTAATGATAATTTATTTACGTCTTATGACAATGAAATATACATGACAATGAAATATATATGTCGTATATTTGTTGTCACGACAAAAACAAATAAAAGTGTAGTATTTTCGGCTGGGCGGAGTCTAAAATACCCTTTATGATAGTCACGTAAACATATAGTTACGGTATTCAAAGGGTTGTCATAAAGTCATAAGTCTTAGAATATTAGTAGGAAAAAATATGAACTCTGTGAGAATTCTGACATAAACTATTTTAATTTTGAGTCAGCTGAGATGTTTACGGTTTATTTACGGCAACCTCTGTTTAAAAAAGTCTTATCACGAGTATATTCTGACTTTTTTGTTCGAAGCATAATACAAAATATTATGACATTATGCGTGATATGACATCGTTTGAATCCCCCCAAGTATATATTACAAATTTGAACTAAATATGCTCGAATATATATGGACCGATATCGCGGAAAATTTTTTTCGCCATACCAAAAAGGTAACCATTCATGGAACCTACCTTTATTACCACAACGAGTGTTGCCAGGAGATTTTTTATAAAATCCCTACCATATATAATTTAAAAAATTCATATAGCTAAAAATATCTATATGTAATACTAATTTAATCTGTTTGGTTACATAATTAAACCTTTTAAAAGACTAGGTTTTCGAGTACATTGTAGTCGAATAGGTAAGAATATCGCCATGTAAAACTAACATTCAAAATATAATTTAAACAATTAAGTTTAGTCACTTTATTGTCATGTAATATTGACACCAATCAAAAATATGTTTGTCTAAGTCTACTGAAGATTACGGTAGCGCCTATAAAATGTTGACATACTCGTATAGACATCTACGAAAGTTACTGACTGATTTATCAGTCAGTAACTTTTTTGTACAAATGCTTGTACAAAAAAGTTATGAAACTAAATAGATAACTAAAAAATTCAAATTTGGGGGAAAAAAAATTTTTTTTCATTCATTTATTTATTGAATCTTTAAAATATGAGCTAACAATAAGTACTCAAATCTTAATACTTAAATATAATCTTAATATAAAATTTATTTAGGTCCAGCCAATGTTAGACAAAAAAGTTTTATTTTGCGCGAATAATATCGGTAGAATCACCTATTTAACGTTCTAATGGTGGCAAGGGTATCCCTTTTTCTCAACCGATAGTGGCCGCCAAAATTAAGTACGTTTTGTGCAAGCAGACTTGGGTGAAGGTCCAGTCTACTGATATACCTTGCTGCATACTTAGAAAATTCGTCTTTTACCAGCGAAACACAGAGATCCTTGTGAATTCGTGAGTTTCTTACGTACCATGGAGCTGAACAATACTTTTGTTTTCAAAAGTCTATCTTATGACATTGACTATTCTGTGTGTTTGTTTTATGGTGCTATGTTTAACCCGAAAGCAAAGTTGATGGTTAGGGATACATTCAATATTGAAGTCCACTTCGCCATTAACAATTTTCCGAACAGTTTTGAAATTGTTGGCTTGGGTGTCACAGTAATCATGGACACTAGATAGAAACTGGCGAATACAAAGTTATTGGTAAACATTAAAGCTGTGCCGGGTCGTTCATTTCAGTGACCGGTCACTTTCGTTCAATTACAAAAGACTGATCCGTTCATTCATATCGTTCAATCGGTCACTTTGAACGAAAGGCACGGTGCCGACACTACAATTTTCCGGTCATTTTTCAACACAGCTCTTTAAAATAAACAAAACAAAATGGCGAAATTAAAAGTGATAAAATTTTATGTTTTAATAAAGAGAAAATAATTTTAAATAAAAACCATTTAGGTGGGATCAATTGTGAGTAATTTCATATTCTATTTTTGGTTTATTTCAGATAATATAATACAAAAAAACCCCCACTATTGTTAAACAAAACAACAAAAACAAAAGAACATGACATAAAAAGAATGAAAGATATTTGAACGAAAGCTATCCAAATTGCACGGCTCACTATTGAACGAAAAGTGGTCAGTTTAATGACCGGCTCATTTCGTTCAATGAGATGATCCGTTCAATTTAACCCGTTCGTGCATGAACGACACAGCTCTAGTAAACATATTTGCATTATATACATATATGTATATTGGATCAAAATGTACCGATGACCAAATAAGACAACGGTTTGTTTCGTAGTCCGAATTATTATATTTTTATGTTAACCAATCTTGGTATTTTTAAAAATCCCTACAAAATGCCTAAACAAAAGAAAAACTGTCCTTTTTTCCCCACATGTAGAAATAAAAAATTATATCTGTACTCTTGGCAACACTGATCAGAACTGCTTTTGAACAAAAAAGAAAATTGTTTGGTTTGTACATATGTACAACAGGTTTTTAGTTCAAGTTTTTCCTTCCTTAATTTTACAATAAACAATTTTTAATTTAAAAAATTATAAAAGTTCAACAAAAATTTAACAAATGAAAAAAGAAAATTGTTTATTTTAATTTAAGTTCGCTTACGCGTTATTTTCATCAAAAAATCGGTTTAGGCTATATTTCGGATATATATTGACCGATATCGGGAAACATTTTTGTTTGCCTTGTAATCGCCATGCATAATAATTGTGTCAAGTTTGGAGCAAAATGAAAAATGTTTTTTTTTTTTAAACTGTCTTACAAAATTGCAACAAAAAATGGCTTTTTACGGAATATTGGATATATCTGAGCTATATGTGAACCGATTTTACTGAATTTCAATAGCCAACCTATGAATCGATGAGGTAATACAATGGTGAAACAAAAAAGTTTCTAAGTCTATCAATTCTGATTTAGTACATATATTCTAAATCAGAATGGTAGTTGGCGTAAAGCAAAACAGCAGCATACATTATTCTTATATGTGTGAAAAATAATTGTTTATCACCATGGTTTAACTGTTTTCGCAATACTATCTCTTACACTCTTGCACATGTTTAATACCTAGTATGGCAATCCATTAATATTGATTATATAGCTGGGAAAACTTCACAAACATTTATTCAAATTCAAGGTGTTTTTGCACAAAACCTTTTTTAAGTGTTTGACAATAATTATTGCCCATTTTACCTACAAGATAAAGAAGAAGTTGAGTATTTACCTGCCTGTTGGTTTAAAAAGCTGTTGTTTTTTACTTTCTGTTGTATGATTGATAAAATATTCCCGGTTAAATGACAAACAGTAGCCTTCTTAACAAATCAAAATTATGAAAATTAGTTTCAGTATGTCTTTTACCACATAAGTATATTTTTTTTTTTTGCTTAAATTTAAAACAAAATTTCCATAATTTGTTTTCAAAAATATATACATATAAAAATAAATGAAAAAAGTTTCTTTTATAATTTACCGCCTTGTTGTCTTATTTATTTTTCTCTCCTTTTATTTCACTTTCGACAACAAAAGCGATACAAAAAGAAATAAAAAAAACCGAATCATCGGTCCTTTTGTTTGTTGCGTGTGATGTTGATGTTAAAAGAGACCGGTCGGACGGTCGTCCGATCTACCGGCAGACAGACTGATCAAACGTATAATTTTTTTTCATGTTTCGTCAATATTGTTAATTTTTATGTAAATTGTGTGTGTTTGTTGTAGTTGTAGTTTATTCGATTGCGGTACTTATTAGTTTATGACTTTTTACACTTTCCAAAATCTCAATTCATTCATTCATTGAAAATGTTCTTCTTGGTGACGGCGGCGGGGCTTTTCTCGTCTTGTGTATTTCTTGGTCGTCGTTATTGACATTTGTTAATTGTTTGTTGACCAGAATTGTGTTACTTGTTATTGCTTTTTTTTTTTTTTTCTTTTTAATATATTTTTAACTTATTAACAAAGTCTTGCTAAGCATTTCAATACGATTTTGGTAAAACATTCTGATGGTCCACTTTAAATTGCCATTTAACGCATCATTAAACGTTAAGTGTGTATTCATGTAGTAACAATGTTAAAGAACATTGTAATGTAAAGAGCACTTGAAAATATTATACTAAAATATTTTAAAATTTAAAAATTATATTTATTTTTATTGATTGTCAATTGCAATTCTTTCAGAAAATATATAACACTAGCTTCTAATGTATGTACGTTGACTGTGCTGGGACGATATAATAAAAAGCAATATTTGCTTATATTTGAAATCGAAAATCTTTTCTACGCCGCATTATTTTTTAAAGACAGTAAAAATTAGCTTTTTACTTAAGTCCAGCCAATGCTAGACAAAAAAATGTATTATGCGGGAGTAATATCGGTAAAATCACCTATTGAACGTTCTGATGGTGACAACGGTATTCCTTCTTCTCAACCGAGTGTGGCCGCCAAAATTAAATATATTGCGCGCAAAAGGGTTTGGATGAAGTTCCAGTTTACCAGTGGAACCCTCAGATCTTTATGAATTCATGAGTTTTTTACGTACCATGGAGCTGCAGTAATCATTCGAAGAATTTGGTTTTGTCGCCTTTGAATTTTTTCAATGTTTGGCGCTAAGGCGGTCCCCCATAATTTGATTCCGTAGCATCATATAGGCCTTAGAATTGTATTGCATAACATTGCAATCCAACTTCAATGCCGAGTTTCTGCCCATAAACCAATTTCATTGCGTTGCTTTTAGTTTCAACTAAGTGACTTATGCTTCAATGTGAGACTTCCACGTTAGCCTATGGTCCAGGTGAATACCAAGGTACTTGACTTCATTTTGCTGCGGAATAGGTGAGTTGTTAATTTGGATAGTCGCAAATGTTTGTTTACACAGTGTGAATGTGAGAACATTTTTGTTCCTTAACTTTGGTTTTCCAAAGTTTTAGCCATTTCTTTAATATTGAAATATATTCCTGTAAACTTTGTGAAGCTAATTGGTGGTTTTCATGAACACTCAAAAACGCTGTGTCATCTGCAAAGGTTGAAGTGCGGACTCCGGATGTCGTTGGCATGTCAGAGGCGTAAATCAAATATAAAGTAGGCGCCAGGATGCTACCTTGGGGAACTCCTGCCTCGATTGGCTGAGTTGGGCTTATAAAATCGACTTCTCTGATAACAAACTTCCGCCTATATAAGTAGCTTTCCAGAAGCTTGTGAGTATTTACAGGCAAGTTTAATTTTATTTTGTGCATCAAGACGTCGTGCCACATTTTATCTAAAGCTTGACAAATATCAATGAATAGATCTGAGCAATACTTCTTGTCCTCAAAGGTCGGTCTTAAGACATTGACTAGTTTGTGCGTTTGTTCTATGGTGCTAAGTTTATGTTACTGATACCTTGTTCTACGCCTTGAAATATGAAACGCAAAGACACAGGCGGTCTAACTGCATATAATCATATTTCAGCTGCATCATTTGCTATATCATTTGTAATAAAAACAATTCTCAAATGGTTGACATACACCATCCCCTTTCCAGAATCGGTTCTTGCCCAGTCGCCAGTTGAAGGACGCAAAGGTGGCTTACCTCTAACCGGTCTTTTCAGACCTTTTGTCGCTTTCCACAGAGAATAGTCAGATTGCGGAGTACCATCCAGGCTTTCCAAATATGTTTTAAGGGAAGCCATTCTCTGTATTTCAAGCAGATTTCTTAGCCGAGTTACGCATTCCAATAGCCTAGTTTTAAGCTGGGGAGACCTGCGAAGTGTTTACTCTATTCTAACTCTTGTTTTTTCTGACTCAATTTCAGACGAATATGAATTGAAAATATCTGCAGTTTAAAACTTTTAGTCCAACTAATTTATATGGATGCATGTATTTTTAGTAAGATTTTAACGCATATAACTACAAGCCATGTCATAGATTTCAATTTCGTTCGAAAATGCAATTCAGTCAGTTTGCTTCTTCAGTAACCGAAAAACTAATAAGTGAAATAATTTTGAACTTCAAGCATGTCATTAATATTTTGTGTTAAAAATGGTATTATTCTGAAAACTTTTTTGTTTTTGTATTTTCTAAAGAAACACAATTCAATTTCCGAACGGATTCGAACCCTGTGAGATGACTGTATGTTTTGTGAATAAAAATCGTTAATTAAAGACGAATTTTAGTTCTAATTTAACAGGCCTGTTCTAAAACGTGATTTCAAAGCTAAGTCTTGTTGCGTTTGACGATAGTCTTGATTAAGCAATGCCTCGAATTCTGCATCTTCAAAAACCTTTTCTCTTCCAACGCCATGCTGGTCTTCGACATCAAAATCGCCGTTCCTGAAGCGTTGAAACCACTCTCGCTAAGTTTTCTCACTAATAGCCACTATAGTTATTTGAGAGCATACGATTTGCCGCAGCCGCAGATTTCCTCATATTGAAGCAAATGACGTGAATTTGGCTCGTAAGCTAACATGTGTAAATGAGAATAACTTTATAATGCAGTAAAAAATCGACTAATATTTTGATGGCGTAATGTATACAAATACCTAACCTTATGGTATGTCATCTACAATCTATTTACTTCAACTACCACTTTAAACCCTGTTACACTATTCTACACGATCGTGCAAACTACTAAAAATGCAACTGTGTGACAGAGATTTTGACAAATAATGCGATTTGAAAAATTTTATGAACATTTTTTTTTTCTTGGACCAGTACTCAGAAGATGACCTCTACATATGCAGTGCGTTGTACCGGAACAAGAACATTGTGAACATTTGACTTGAACTTTCTAACATTGTAACAGACGCGAAATACATTTGCAGGCAACTTATTCTTCAGGCGAAGCGTACGGCTAACAACCGAATTCTCTTTATAATGCATAGTATGAGCTCTGCGCACGCGCTTCGTAAAAATGTGCGAGTTTCGGGAACAAGATCCTTAATCGCATCAGAGCAAAATCCATTGTAGTAACGATAGACCAGAGCAACGCACCCTACACTGCGTGAGTGAGTCAATAAAAAAGAATATCCTACTGTTACCGTTAAGTTTCATCACATTATGGTTTCTGTGCGATCATTGTGCTATATATTGCGAAACAAATGAGAATATTGAAATAAACTGAAATAAATAAATAAATAAAAAATTATTATGGTAATAAAATTATTTAATTATGTTATGGTGTATACAAATTATTGCAATCATACTTGTGTAATAGTATGGTCTACAAAGCCATTTTGTAAAGTCGGCCGGACTTTTGAAACATTTTCCTGTGAAAGAATCGTACGATCGCGTAGGATAGTGAATCAGGGCCTTTACCGCTGCAGCCAGCTAAGCGAGGAAAGCAAAGTTGTACACCTAATATGTTTAATAATGTGCAGTTTACGGGACGTCTAGAAAATATATGTATCAAAATATTTAATGCATTTCATATAGATTTTCTCGACATAACAGCAGTCATTCACGTCTTTTAAACTGCACACTAGTTTCACTAATGTTTGAGGTTTTTTATTATTTTAAATTCCAAAAATTTTCTAGAAAATAATTTCTTTTTAATTTTTATTATTTGTAAAAATCATTATTAGTTAATTTTGAAAATATTTTACTTTTTTATGACAAAATAAAAAAATATATTTCTTTGAAAGGATGGCTTAAGTGCAATATTAACCAATTTAATTATGAGAACAAAGTCCTAAAGAAGCATACGGTTTTACTGGAATTATATATTTAAAAGTAAGAGAGATCATAAAGATCTTTCTGAAAAAGAAATGAAAGTATGATAAAGCGCCCTGAAGTTTTATATGTTCGAACATTAATCATTTAATTAGAGATTATTTTTTTAAGACAAGTGTTTGTGTTGAGTAACAGCAGAGTCGTTTTACTTCAGAAAAGACAAAAAAGATGAACACTTTAATTGCCTTTCTTCGTTGTTAATTATAAAGCAACATTTGCAAAGAATTAAAATACACATATGTACCTGAATACACTTTCCTATGTACGTATGTGTGTATGTGTGTGTGCATGTATACGGATTACTCGTACTACATTGTATTTATATTATATTAAAGTTGACTGCTTGAAAACAGATGTTCTTCTAACCATTACTCGCACACTAAACGAAATGTTAGCTGAGTGCATTAAAGAAACAAAACACTCAATTGGTTTCCCACCAAATTTCTGTGGATTTTCATTAAATGATTCCTTTCTTTCGAAGAATTTTTAAGCAGCCTTTTATTTGCTAAACTCTAAAATACACGAGTCAATAAAATACAATACAGAGCAGAGTAATAATAATAATATAAATAAGAAAAAAAAAAAAAAAGTTTTATGAAAAAGAGAAACTGTAAAATTCATGGTTAATCTAATTAAGACTAAAAATAAAAACATTGCAATAAATAAATAAAACACTAACAAGCCTGAAATAAAAAATCACAACAAAATTTTGCAGCAAAAATCAGAAACTTCAATCACTTTTGGATGGAATAGTAAATGAGATCCTTATAAAAACAAACAATAACGCTGAAGGGAGCCAACTGCATAAAAACTAAATGAGGGGGTTACCCATGGTGCAAGAGGCAGCAGGAATTATGTATATGCAACAAGAAAGAAATGAGCAAAAGATACATGAAAATCAAACAACAACATCAGCAGCAACCAGAACATATTACTAAAAACGGAACAGTTTAAAAATGTGTTACAAAGATTGTGTGTGCCTTTTTGGGTGCTGCTGGTGCTGGTGCTGCCGGTGTTGCATACAACCAGAACAAGAAGAAGAGGAAAAAATAGAAGAAGCAAAAAATTTATAGAGGTGCACCTGTCCTACAATCACCATGACTACAACTTGAACTCAGAGCACTTTGCCTGCCAAACAGCAACAGCAAGAGAAACAGTCATTCAGCCATCCAGTCGACTGGCAAAGTTTAAGTGCATGAATAAATGAATGACTGACTGACTGACTGAATATACGAGTAACACATGTGTTTTGCCTGAGCTTGTTTTTTTTTCATTTTAACTGAAAATTCACTGACAACAGTTGTTCATTTTTTTAAGGTTGAATTTTTTCCCTTTTATTATGTTGATGTTGTTGTTGTTTCTTTTATGAAGGCGGCGGTAAATGGTTTAAGATTTCCCTTGATATTAGTTTCAAACTTAAGACAATAAAACAACAAAAACTACAAATACTCTTACTCAGATACTTGCAAGTAACAAACACCACTTTGTTGTACAATTTGGATATTTTAATGATAAATGTTGGATTTTTATGATCAGAACATTGAAAGGATGCTTATTGCTTGTCCTTGACTAACAAAATATACTTATGTATTAAATGAAATTATGATTTTCAAGCTGTGTGGTACTAATTATACCATAGTGTTCTCTGTAAAAATAGTCTCCAAAAGTCGAAGAAAAAAATCTTTTAAAAAATCAGAGAATATTATTTTTTATTTTGGAGCAGTACTCAAGGGATGGACCGCTACATATGCAGTGCATTGTACTAGAACTAAGAAAATAGATTATGACTCGGACCTTCCAACGTCCCTACTCCCTCCTGCCCCCTGAAGTGGTCCAAGATAAAGAAAAACGTTATATGTTAAAGAATCTGAAGATGTTTCATGTGGGTTCCTTGACACAAACCTCACGGCAAACCTGACAGCAAACCCCACGTAGATTCTATCACTAAGTAAAGTGATAACGCCCAGCAAAACTACCCCATGCATGTGAGAGATTGTCATTTACGGCTACCTTTTTTGATCACATGCTTTTCCTCCATAGTTTAAAGCGTAGCCTTCCTAATACTCCTGCGGATCTCAGAGTCACTGCTCCTACTTGCAAGGGAACTCCACACAGTTTAAAACTTTACCCGTAATTGGGAATTAAACCACAGGCACTTTGTTGACAGCGACGGGCCTAACCCAAGCCGGGTAAGTAGTACCAGAAAATTGTAGCTTCTGGTGAGACTAACGCAGCTCTCAAAAGGGCTACTACAGTTTTGCACTCCAAACGGTTTTAGGAACTGCTAGCCCCCATAAACAGCACAACAGCAACACAAAAATTCCACACAGCAATAAAACAATAACGAAAAACAGAAAAACACACATATAGTAGACTGGAACCCAGTTATCAGAAACTCAAATCCACATAAAACAATAAAATCGGCAACAAACACAACTGCAAATAAAAAAAGCAGAACTCCGCAGAAAACAAATTTTTTCGTGTTCAATAACGAAATTCGTTGAATCAATTAATAAATTGTTTGAATGCGTGGATTCAAACAAAAGTTTAATAAAAATAATTATTGATCGAAAACAAAAAACAACAACAAAATACGATATCCAAGGTTATTTTTTTTTTGATATTTTTGTGTATGTATACAAATAATTTTATCAGACAAAAATTTTCTGCCTGGCTCACGATGTCCTTTCCTAAACGTTCGTCCTAATTTTGAATGCCGTTTATAAGTTTTATTTTTTCCTGATCTTGTATCATTTGCATTGCCTGCCTCCGATATATACGTTAGTTGAATAACAGCTGACTATAAGTCACTTAATTTGAATATAAAGCATTAGCAAACGTTAACGAAACGACGTCGTGAGCCAGGCAGTATGTTTATTTTATTCTTACTATATATTTTTCTGTGTCTACAGCAACTTGTTCCACAAATCAATCGTACGGGTGAAAAACGAATTCTCTCTGTAATGTGTTGCGCAATTCGCTGAGCAATCGACCACAGATGAATGAACGCGAATTAAGTAAAAATAATATCCGTAATCTCGTCAGATCGAAATTCACTACAGTAGTGATAAAACAAAGAAATACATGCCACACGGGAAACATTTCTTTTATGTTCAATAACAAAATTTTCTGAATCAATTAATAAATTGTTTGAATGCCGACCTGCAAAGGAATTCGTGGATTCAGACGTTGGAAGTTCAGCAAAAATAATTAATGCTCGAAAACGACAATTTTTTTGAACAATAAGAAAATACTATCCAACGTTAGTTTTTTTATATAAATGTATATGCATATTGGGTGTATAACTTTGCTTCCGCCATTTTGCAATATATGGCTGTAGCGGTAAGTGGTAGTCGAAATAAATACCCGTAGATCGTAGATGTCATACAATAATCTTACGTATTTGTACACCTAGTCGTTTTGAGTCTATATTATTAAGCTATTCTGGATTAAATATGTCAGCTTACAAGCTAAATTCTCGTCGTTTGCGGGAATTTTTTAAGTTTCTGAATTAATATGAGAAAATCTGCGGTTGAGGCTCGTCGAATACTGTAAAATACTAGGGTGCTTTCATCGCTCCAAAAATCTAGAAGAACTGCATAGCGGTGGAAGAGTGACAGCTTTCGAAAATGAAGAATTGGAGATATTACTTGATCCAGACTCACGTTATACGCAATAAGAATTGGCAGCATCATTGGGAGTAACGCAACAAGTCATTTTAAAATGCCTGAAAAACATGGGAATGATTCAGAAGCAAGAAAATTGGTTGCCGTACTAGTTGAAGCCGAGAGATATTAAAAGGCGTCTGTTTAGTAGTGAACAGTTGCTTTGTGACTGCGGACAAAAAATGGTTTATTCCGATAATCCCAAGCGCAGAAAACCATGGTGATAACTATGTCATGCTTCCACGTCGACGGCTAGACTGAATTTTCACGGTTCTAAGATCATACATGGTATTTGGTGGGACTAGCTCGACGTAGTGTATTATGGGTTGTTAAAACCGACTGAAACAATTACAAGCGGTCGATATCGAATGCAACTAATGCGTTTAAGCCGGGCGTTGAAAGACAAACGGCTGCAATACTCGTACAATGACTGACGCGATAAAGTGATTTTACAGCATGGCAATTATTGACGCCATGTTCCGAAAGACGTCAAGACATAATTGAAAATGTTGGAATGGAAAGTCCTCCTTATTCGCCGTAATCTCCAGACGCTGCTCCCTCGGACTATCACTTGTTTCGGTCAATGGCACACGGCTTGCCTGACCACCACTACTGGTCTCATGTAGAAATAAAAAATTGGATCGACTCGTGTATCATCAAAAGATGATCAGTTGTTTTAATGTGGGTTTGGTACGCTGCCCGAAACACGGGAGAAAGTAGGGGCCTGCGATGGACAATACGTTGAATAATAAATGCATATATAAACAATTTCTTGCAATAAATTTCGAGAAAATAATAGCGGAAGCAAAGTTGCATACGACAAATTTTTTTTTCGTACACACATTTTTGTCGTTATTGTTCTTACTGCAATTTTTTTATGCGTACTGCAGCGATTATCCAGTTAGGCAATAAGTTCTTCGCTCCCTCTTGCATACGGTCGGGTAACTCTTAAATAGAATTTTTCTAGCAGACCCACCTTGACCTTCTTTGATGTACGTTCCATCGATGAAATTGTTCCGATTGTTCCTTGGTCTCTGGAATATTTGATGAATCCATGTTTTGCGATTGCTGCTGAACATTGCCAAACTCTTTTCAAACAGATGCTCTCATTATTGAGTTTTTTCAAGCAAATCGTCGAGATGGGTTAACGTTTTCTCTTTCTTCAAACTGGATTAATTTTATCCATGAATTTTTTCCATCAAACAGTCGTCTGTGTTTATACTTTGTATTAAATTACAGAATTTTTCCGCTGAGTATTTGGGCAAATATAAATATAATGTTTCCATTCCTTTACATCTCCTTTCTAAATTTAATTTGAAAGATTGTACATTTCTTATTTTTAAATTTTGTTTTCTCATTGTGTGGATATTTGATAGAATATATTTCCTTAAAAAAACAAGAACAACAAAATTTATATTTGGTTCCGTGCTCAAATATCCTGTGAGAATATTTGGGGATTTCTGTTTTTTTTTTCTTGTTTTTGTTGTCAAAAACATTTTGTAAGGTGCATGTTTTCTCTGTGTTTGTGCATATTTATGTGTTTGTGTGTGTAGTTAAGCCTGACATAAAAATAATGTATTTGCACTAGATGTTCAAACACTCAGAACATGCACTTTCAGTTTAAGATACGAGTAGTTCTTTTGTTATTTATAAGTATGACTTTCTTTCCCTCTGGCTTGAAGACGAGCCACAAGGGAGGGAGAGAAAAAGAGACTTTCGAATGCAGGCATCCTCATATACCTGCTATCGCTAGACCTTTTTCCAGCATCATATTGAGAATTTGAGTTTGCCTAATTTGCTTGTGCGGGAGTTAAATTTCATTGAGAAAAAATTAAAAAAAAAAAAACAAAATAAAATCCAAATAAGAATGTGAACATAAAACAGAAAAGATCTTAAGATCAATTTATCTTGTATATCATGTTTGTTTTAAAAATAATAATAACAACAATAATACACTGCTGCCTTAAAAAACCTGCTTAAATAAAACAAGGTGCACTAGTTTGCGTATGTTTGTGTGTGTGCTGCACACACGGTGACATTTTTAGGAAGTAAATTACCGGATGTGATTTTCTTATAAAGTAGTTGTTCTTTTTTTGATTTGTGTTTTGCTTTGTTTCTAGTTTTATATACATATATGTATGTCTACTTACAAATTCTTTTTTTTTTTTTATTGTGCTATAGTCCTTTTAGTAATTTCTTACAATTTTCTTGGATTTTGTTTTGTTTTCTTTGGTATATTATTACTATCTATTGTCCGAAACGAAGTGAGTGAAATTGTAGGGCCAATTTTGACAAATTTTTATGAATGAAGTTCAATTTTTATGAATGAAATGCATATTTCATTTTAAGTATGACTGATGATGATGCGAGTGTTCCTATGAAAGACCTACATGTAAGTTAATTTTAAGGTCAGTTTTGTTTGCTTTCTTCTTCTGGAGAATAAGCGGACATGTTTGTTGTAATTCTCAATTAATAATATCCTAGAAGAGTGTTATTTTAATGTAAATAAATTTGTCAACAAAATAATTGGATTTTATTTTTCTTTGCCATAAAACAAGATTTTAAGAAAATGTAGTTAATGCAAATTAAGAATCAATTGTAAATTCGTTTGATAGTTATTGTCAACGTTATTCTAAAATTTTCAATTTTTTTGTCAAGGGTATTATGTTCTGTTTACAGAAGACAGATGAGCTACTCCTTCAAAAAAAAAAAACCTATTAAGTTAGTTTTGAAATGACCCTTGTCGGTACTTAAAGCCATCTTTTCTTTATGACGTTGATCCAATAGCGCTTGACGGTTTCCACTGGCCAAATCCAGTGTAGTAAAATACCTGTTATTACCTAGTTGGACAAGAATTTCATCAATTCTTGGGATTGGTACAACTTGTTTCACTCAGTTTTCATAACTCAAGGACCAGCTCGTATTTTTTCTGCCTCGATCTTTTGTGCACTAGCGGTAAACGTGAACTGCATGGTGAGACGTTGGAGCTTCTGATACACACGCTTAGTAGTTTGGAGACCTTTAGGTTAATTTCATTATTATGTGCTTGTGAGAGGCATTGCGATATTGCCTTCGGTTTATGGGTGCCTGATCCCTTTTGAGTGGTTTTGTTTAATAGGTAACGTGAATGCAAACCTTTCTCCCTCTAGCATATAAATGCCATGGTACTGCTCACAGATCTTGGCAATGGATTCGTTTTCTTCCCTATTCTAATTGTCTTCTGTCATTATGGCATTTTTTACTTTCTGTATTCTTTAAGCGCTGTTCTACTTTGAATTGCTTTGTGTATATGAGGGTTGGTGAACCATGTAGTGATTTGAATTTGAAAATGTCACTTTTTTTCTTCTTTAAGGGGCATATTCAGCGTTGCCAACTTTAAAATTTCAAAACGCACCAAACTGGGGCAAAAAGCGCGTTATTTTAACGGAAACGCACCAAGTTTTGATTTTTTTTTTTTTCGTTTTTAAAAATCCATTTTGTATTATAAAAAGTATAATCTTTTGTAAATTAAAAACACGATAATAAAACAAACTTCTAGCGCGACTACTTTACAATCAAAGTGGATCAGGTAGCACCGTCTGATGGCATACCATCATAATTCTTCAATGGCTAGAATTCGTGTTTTTCAAATTTGGCTTTTAGTATCCTACTTTAGTTATTAAGTTTCTAATTCGACATTGTTATTTAATTACACTTATTTTTACTGTCTATTATCACGTACAGCTGTTTCCCGTTATTAAAATTATATGCAGGATCTGATAACCGTTACTGCAAGGGATGAAATATGCCGAAAGAATTTACGATTATCGTAAAAATAAGAAAAGTTACAGAAACGCACTACAGGCCTTCAAACTCGATTAATAGCAATTCTATCAAACACAGTTATAATCAATATATAATATAACGTTTTAGAAAAATTTTATAATTTAATTAATAATTTGGTAATATATCAATTGCCAGAATAGTAAGGAATTCACGTGCCATCATAAATACACATTTCACTATTCAGTGCCTGGATTTATTGTAATATTTGACAAACTTTGCTTGATCGTTTAAGAAAAAAAAAAACACTCTCTAAACGCATCAAGTTTATAAAATGAAATGCTTATAATTCTTTCAAGAATATGTAAAAGATTGTTTTACTTTATGCATATAATATGGTGCGGTTTCCACATTATAACTCCGTATTCTAATTGGTTTTGGACACTTCAATAAACGTTTCCTCACTTTAAAACAAGAAGTTGAATTGAATTCGATTTGGTGGCACCGTTATTTAAAAAGCGCACCGAAAATATTAAAAAAGCGCGCAACGCACCGAATAAAACACAAAACATTTTAAAAAGCACCAAAAACAGTGCGAAACACACCGAGTTGACAACGCTGGGCATATCCTCTTCTCGAGGGTTAAACGCGTTCATAAAACAAGCTTACTTGGGTACTTTTTTGGTTCTGATGTATTGCCTAAGGAATATATGCAGCCCCAAAAACCGGATAAAAGAAACAAGCCCCTTCATTCCGCACTCCGATATGTTTACAAGCAGTATGAATCTGCCCAGGTACGCAGTACGAGGGCTGATGAAAAACTAACCGTTATTTTGAATTTTTTCAAAAAGTATTTATTTATTCATCAACTATCTTGTCCCCTTCAGAGTAATCCCCCTCAGATATAATACGAGTACACTTATGTCAGCGTTTTTTCCAATTCCAAAATACGACTAGCCTTTTTATCTGTCAAAAACAAGATGATAATCCGATATTGCCAATATATATAATAGGCATGTGTACCAACATAACAGAAAAATGCGAAAATCGAACATACGTATGTTACTCACGAAAATTGAAAATAGCGGTTATTTTTTGATCAGACCATATACATGCAATGAAAAGCCAGACAGCTACAAAAGAGTTAGAACAACTGATATACAGGATATCCCCCGAGGGGGTATACTATCCGCAAGAATTCCATTTTAATCCTAGCTGTATGACACTATCTTGTTGATACCACATGTTAAGTTTTCAATCATAACACAATATTGCTCCCTATTTACAGTTACGCCGTTTTCATTATGAAGAAGTAATGAAATGGTTGCTCCTGGCCAAAGTGCACTCCAGACTGACACTTTAATTGCATGGAAAGGTAACTGATAAATAATTTGAGGATTTTCCATTGCCAAGAACCGAATATTCTGTTTATTCGAATATCCATGAAAATATTCCTGGTCACTCATTGTGATTTTTTAATGAAAATCGATGATTGATTTGGATAAAATGTTTTAACACTTCGGTTTATCGAATATTTTTCCATGACTAATTTGACACATATCTTCTTCTCGACTGTCAAATATGAACTGTCAAAACTAATGTTTACCTAAACTGCGATAAAACATAGTAGTATACCTTCTCGGCGGACACCTCGTATTAATGGTGGCGTCATGTAAACATTGTTGCCAGCCCGACTAAAGAACTTTGGTCATCCGCCTTCGATGTTTATGGTTTAGTTATCGAAAATCAATAAACACGGTTTAAAAAGTTTTATTATTTTATGTTGACAAAACAACAATATTTTAAACCAGCATCGGCCAAAAAGTTAATTTCCTATAATCGAGAGTATAGGACACAAAACTCAGCTGCTTTAATGTGCTCACTTGGACACTACAAATATCATCGTGTACACTATAAAATTCTTCGTGATCACCAGGAAGGCATTCATTCGGTTGATGCTTTCTTTCCATTTCATCAAAGGTCATCAAATTAGTTGCTCTGTAGACTTTAGCCTAATACAAGCGTATAACTATGAATGTCTGGCCATCACTGTTTTAAAGTCATCATAAAATATTCGCGCATTATGACGTGATATGATACCGTTTGAAGTTCCCAATTATTTCTCAATTTCCCATAACATGTCAACAAATCATTAATACACTCATGTCTTTCTTGTTTCCACAATTTCCTGCCATTTTCAGCGTTTCCAAACTGCATGTGTTTAACTTTCACAATTGAAAAAGAAATCCTAATTGTTAATAACTTTTTCTAGATAAATGTTATGGGAAATAATCACAAAACAAACCCTTTTATATTTGCGCGTATGAGTACAACTTTATTTTAGCATTAAAACACATAGCAACTATCTCTCCCACATTCGTAAAAGCAATCACGAAAGGGTACTTGAAAAGAACAACCACTTTAAGGATACGAAAAAAAAAGAAACCCAGGACAACGAGAGGAAAGTGACTTTTACAAGCAATGAGCCATAAACTGTTTGGGCATTTCAATGGTTATTGGAGTTGTGTATTTTAGGCACCTAAACTCATGCAAATGAAAAACATATTTTTTGTTTCAAGTCCTGCTTAATTGTGAGAGATAATATTTTGCGTGGGAAAATTGTGATAAAATTTTAAAATACTAAAGACTGCAGGGTGTAAAGTTTTATTAAATAGCTGTGGAAAAATAATTTGTTTAAGTTCTTGTGCAATTGATTAATTTAATTGCTTAATGAAATTAATGATCTATGAAAAAGGATAATTCGTTTTTAGTAAAATATGTTGAAATTTCACAACTTTAGAAATTAAAGGAATGAACTAGAATTGCTTAATTATACTATTTTGTATCTAGGTTTTTTGTACTGAAGCCTGAAACACAAAAAAAGCCCTAGTTAATAAAATGAATGATTTGTAGATATAATATTTTAATGTATTGACATTTGAACCCTGCAAGATGAGCCGGCTCAAGGCAGCTTTACCGAGTAGTGCCAGAATTATAAAAAGTACAACACCCACAACCAGCACATGTATTTTGCTCGTAAAAATTACGTAATGTTGTCATAGTTTTGTTCCTCTTTCGTTTGAAAAAGCAACAAAGTCTATGTGTTTTTCAGAATTATGTAGTTTGTATCCAAAAATTTTGACAATCTTACGGAACGAAAACAAAATACAGATGTGCTTATATCGATCGGGTGGTTAAATTTTAGCGGCCGATGTTGAATGAATGAACCACATTTAAACGTCAAGTTTTTTTCTTCATTTCATTTAAACTTTTCTCAATTCTTGATTAACCCAATTTGAACCATGGACAGACAATCGAGCAACGCGTTAAAGCTATTCAGGCTTACTACTAAAATGCGTATCTTGCACTTTGTAATGTTTTCGATCAATTTAATCGTCCAAATGCGCATACACTGTAGGAGATCTGCAAATGCCAGTGCATGATCTTACAGCTCGTGCTGCAGAAAATATTGCTGTTGTTCGCAACAGTGTGGCGGAAGAACCGTCCACCGCAACTCGTCGTCATGCCCAACAATTGCATCTCTCACGCTCGTCGTTGATGAACATTACGCATAAAGACTTACATTTATTCGCTTAAAAGGTGCAATTGGTGGCAAGAAATGGTAACAGTGGATTATTAATTTTCAATGAAAATCATTTTCTGTTATGAGGCACATTAATAACTAGAATTTCCGTATTTAGTGGAATGATAATCGCAGAGTGATTAGAGAAAAACCAATGCAACCACAAAGAGTGACTGTATCGTGAGGTTTATGGGCTGGAGGCATCATCAGGAGGTAATTTTTCCAAAATGAAGCCGGTAAAGCAGCTGTTGTGAATAGTCTTCGCTATAGTGACATGATAACGAACTTTTAATCGACCAAATTGGAAGATATTGATGTGTATGATATGTGGTTTCAACAGGATGATGCCACACAGCTAACGAAACACTGGCTCTTTTGCGCGACAAAGCCAATGGCCGTGTTATCTCACGCGATGTGATCTAGCTGCCTTGTGTCGGCATTATCATTGAAAAACTTCGAATTTAACTTTAAGAAACTACTCACAATGACCTCTGATTTAAGTAATAAAATTCCATTATTCTAGTTCTTTGTTCAGTTGTGTATCTCTCCATTATATATATTCCAAGTGTTATTTATATTATCTAAAAAAATGACAATAAACAGCTTGTTTTCTATGTTTCTCAACTTCTATATGTCGACATTTGTTAGGAACCTACCCTAATCATCAGTAGACTTTGGAAATTTTTAAAAGACATTCTCAAACATTCGACTTTATATCCCAACAATCTAAATAAATTATTGAAAATTTAAAAAGAAAAATACCCTAATAATATCCATAAAAAAAAAACAAGAAATAAGCTTTTTCTAATAATGTAGTGAATAAAACTCAAGTGTATAAAATAAAAAAAGTTATATAAACGAAAAATTTAAATTACATTTTAAACCCCATAGTAACTTCTGGCCCACCTTGTATTTTAGTTTTGTTGTCATTTCGACGTCTATATATATATATATATATATATATATATATATATATATATATATATATATATATATATATATATATATATATATATATATATATATATATATATATATATATATATATATATATATATATATATATATATATATATATATATATATATATATATATATATATATATATATATATATATATATATCATCTATCGCCTTGAAGAGGAATTCGGAAGAACAAACACTGTCAATATCAAGAAACCCCACACACATGCTCAGACACTTCAATAAAACAATGTATATTGTAGTAATTGTAGTACGAGTAGTGTAGTGGTAGTATTATAAAAGTGATCGTCTTCTCAGTGTTTTGATATAAAACTGAACCTACAAAAACAAAAAAGAAAGAAAAAAAAAAAGAATAAAACCTTTTATTCATTCACTATTTCGTTGTTTTTATTGATCTGCTTCTTATTTACACATGCGAGTATTTAATCAGACCGGAAATGAAACCAGATATCCTTTAATACAAATAATAACACATACTCATATATGCATGTGCATGCTTTAATAAAGCAATAATAATAATGATGATCGTATTAAGTGATAGCTTTTGTTTAATGTACTCTTTTACAAATGGGGAGTAATTAAGACGGTTGATTGATGAAGCGTTAAGTTGAAGTAAATGTAAAAGGATTTTTTATTACAAATTATTCGATATTTTATTCAGGTGTTGTTTTAAGCTATGAACGATCGGCTCGATTCGTTGCAGTTAGCACAGAACAAAAAAAAAGAAGAAAACAATACAATTTTCTATTAAATCGTATTTTTATAACGAAAAAAATTCTAATAAATTAATTTAATTTATATATGTGACCAATTTGAAGTTGACTTTTATTAGAACAATTATTTAATGGAGTTTTCTGTGGCAATTTTTAGGTCTAACGATTTTAGCTTAAAGCGCCAACAAATTTGTAATATAATAATATAAAAATTACTTAAAGGCATTATAATAATTATTTAAAAGCATTAGAAAATAATTACTAAATTATAAACTAATGATAAAGAACCGTGGTTACAAGAATAATATTGTAATGTAAATGATCTTTTTACAAAAGTTTATTCTTGTTGCGCTTCAATTTCTTTTTTCGTATGCCGAAACAATTTTTTATTTATTTTCAAAAATCATTTTCTATCAATAAAACATATAAAAATAATTCTAAAGAGATACGGTTAAAGTTACGTTACATCTTTCAACACAACGGGACCAAAAGGACCCAAGTGGGCTGTTTTCATGAAACTGGCGGCCTGTACAACCTAAACTACGTTGCATCTATAGAAATTTATCAATTTATGAATACGCAAATGATTTGGAATAAATTTTTAAATCGGAGAAGGAAAATAAGTTTCGTTCAAAAAACCCTTCAAGAAATTTATTAAGGGCTTACATTTAGTATATTCATGAAAAAAGTTATGTCAAAAGTAAAACAACAGTGGTAGTATAGCGACTACGAAACAGCTAGTTGTCCTCCAGCTAAAGATTTGATTATTATTTTTCTTGTCTTCTTCAATCAAAAATTATTGATCACAGCAAACTTGTATTGTAAAAAATCCTTCTTAAGAAAGAAGAAATTTTAACTATAACCCGATGTAGAAATGTACAAAAACCAAAAAACAACTGACTTATGTTGTGCTGGACTTCTGAAACCCTCCCCAAGAGTTAATTGGCAGAAGGGGTGTTGGAAAAGAACCCGGAAGGTTCTGCTTATAGGCCATGACTGCGCTGATCATGGTTGAGATGCCTATCTTGGCTAAAACGTTTTAGCTTAAACCTAAAATCATAGGGAGCGGAATTAGCTTCCCTTATAATTATTCAAAAATGCAATGTCGGGTTTCGGCATTAATAACCCCCAAGGTGCTATTGTTTTGCAACAGATACCTGTAATGTAAAGAACCAAAAGTGATGGTTACATGGGTAGCATGGTTGAGGGCTGATGCTATTAATGATCTTCGGCCTACCAACTCATTATACGTTATCTTCCATTGACTTCTGGAAATTACATACAGGAGGGACTGAAGTCTTGAGCAAGGGTTTGTCCATATGGCTACAAACTTGCAAGCCGTACGGGGGTGCTGGTTAATCGTGAGTAATACACTCCGTGCAGTTGGTCCATCATCAGATTAGGCCGACAAGGCAGGTGCTGTTGTAAATCTATGTCATAATCTGTTTCTTCTTTCCGGAGAGCATGATTTGCTTTGCCGCATTTCTAACTGCGGTACTTAGTTTTCTGGGGTATAGAGGGCAAGAAGTTCCTCGTTTGTTGTAGCAAATATAACTCAAGGTAGTCCCTAACTAAGTTAGTGCAGGGAGTTCCGAAAACCCTCAACAAAAGTTAATGGGCAGAATACGAACGCGTGATTTACACACTATCTAATTAGTGTTCCCTTTAGTTAAGGTGGTTGTTCGATTTTTGGGGTCTTAGGTGATGTTGTCTTGCAACAGAGCTCTTTAGCAAGTTCATATATACAAACGTACATATTTTTCCGCAATACACGTTCATCATTCAGGACTCAGCCATTTGTGATCGATTGTCTAGTGCAATCGCACAACATATTACGGAGAGAATTCGTTTTTGATCCATATGGTTTATGCCAGCAGACGTGTTTCCTGTCGCACATAACGTTAAAAGGTTCACGTCATATGTTCACACACTACTCCCTCTTTCCTCTTCCTCATAACTTATTATATAGGGAGCATCTGCTGAGTACTGAGCCAATATAAAAAATGTTGCGGATGGCTTGAACTACAGGTGCTGGTGAACAGTGAATTAGTCACTGCATAGAACTGCGTCAGATAAGGTTGTAATGGTGGGTTCTGATGCAAATCCATTGATACGTTTAAGTCCAACGTCCACAAACACTACTCCCTCTTTTCTTCTTATAATAATTTATTTTTGTAGTTCCAGTACAACTGCATGTAGGGGTCATCCCCTGAGTACTGGCCCAAGAAAAAAAATCAACACTGGCGACAACCACCTGGCTGTTGTTATATTTTCCAATTAACAGAAAAAAGTATATAGATTGTAAAATTGATTTACATCAGCACCTGCTTTGTCGGCCCAATCTGATTATGCACCAAATCCACGGTCGACACTATGTGGCTTTCTAGGCGCATATATATGGCAACTTTTTGTCATAAGTTTTTAGCCATATGGACAAAGCCATTGCTTAAGAGTTCGGGGTTTCTAATCTCTCCTGTATGCAATTTCCCAGAAAACAATGGAAGACAAAGCTTAATGAGTTGGCAGGCCGAAATCCATTAAAAACATCAGCCTTTAACCAACCCACCCGCCTAACCATCACCCCTGGTTCCTTAAAGTACAGGTATCTGTTGCAAGACTACACCACATCGTGCCCTGGTTTGGTGTGCCCCAAGTCAAAACCTACTCTACGGGTGAATATTTTATGACAGCATAAAAACCTTTTGGTTGTGCTTCGAACTTTTTAAACTGTGTTCTTTGATTTGTCATAACTAAGCCTTTCTGGGCTGACTCAAATTTAAAATAGCACCTTAAATTATGACAGGATGCTTACAGCAATCATATTTTTTTCATGTTTTATGATTGTACTCTATGGCCACACTTCGAATATTGAAAATATGTTGTGTATTGGTTTTATATAAATAAAATTGAAAAAATATTATGAAAACGTTTATTTTTTATTTTCCAATCTAAAATTCGCGGTAATGCAGTTTCTACGAGTATAAAAAACTTGGAAAATCAGACCTCCTGGTACACAATGGCTCTAAGTTACGAACATGGAACGACTTTGTTACTCTGAATTTAATCAAATTTCTACTTTGATTATAAAATCGAAAACAATCTGGCAATTGTATTTCGAGTATATCTCCATAAAATGCCTGTTACTTTCTTACAATATACGATAAATTTTAAGTACATACAAATTTATTTAGCACTCGTTAGTGCTTTAGGCACTCATAAGATCTTCCTATAAAAACCAAACCACTTTTTATAATTCTCAGAAGGCTTCGTTCTTTTCTCTTTTTTTTTTTAATAAAGAAATATATAAAAAAACACAAAAGTGTTAGTAGACTTGGATTGTTGTGTTCCAAAAGATAAAATTGTTAACTGTTTTCTATTAAATCTGTGTTACCTACTTATAATAGTAATTTCCTCCTTTTTTAAGACGCATAATTTAATAACAATTATTAAGTGTTCAATGCACCAACAACAACAAAGCAAAACAAACTTCGTGCGAACAAAAGTCTTGCACACATGCACTTAAAACTTAAAGCAACAGGTTGTTCGTTGCTTGTTTTATGATTTCCTTCCGTTTTTGGTCAAAAAGTTTTCTACGTTTAACTGTAGCTTTTCCTCTTTTTTACGTGAAAAATACGAAAGACAGCTAAATACAAATTAGCCATAAGAACAATTAATAAATATTATTACTATTTTGTTTTTTGTTTTATAAATTAAAAGTAACAGGTTTTAGTATGTGCATGTGTACGATTGTTCTTACTGGTTTAACAAGTATTGATCTTCCTTTTTTTCAACTGCATGGATTAAAGTTGGGCTCAGCAATCATTTATATGCATCGTGCGTAAATTGAACGATTGGACGCATATGTGTGTACGTGTGGTATTAAACAAACACATACTTGCAGACTTAGTGCACAAGTGCCCAAGCGTGTATGGGAAGCATTAGCCAGTCGGCCAACAAGTCATCCATTCATGCAATCATCCATTCAGTCATCCATCCATCCATTCCTCCATCTAGACACTAGACATTTGTACACTTCTATTGCTATTAGTTGTTGTAAGCTCATTTATTTAGTTAGAAGACCAGCCAGATCTTAACATAAACACATTTATGTCATGATGTTGTTGTTCTTTTTTTTTTTGTATTTTATTTTAAATAAACAGTTGACATCCGATTTACATTAACACATAACACACCGGCAGATACGCAGACAGACAGACGGCCTGCTAGTTGGACAGACAGGCAAAATTAAAAAAAAAAAATACTTAACACTGCTGGCTGCATTTTATTTATTTATTTTATTTTATTTTGTTTTTTTTTCCTTTTTCTAGACTGCAGGGTGGTAGTATGAGAAATTGTTGAAAAACAGTTTAAAGCAGACACCTGCAAATGGGGAAAGAAATAATTTCCAGTGTAGAGATAACACAAAGTCATTCTAATTTCAAGTCATTGTAAATTTTGGATAGATTTAAAAAATATATCTATGCTGGCGTAGAACTGACTTAATTGTATTAAATATAACAAGTACAAAATTAATTTAAAAAAAAACAATCTTGCTAAAAAAATTTCGCTGTTAAATTTGAGGGTTCTTCAGCAGCAAAACGCTTTTAAACGGGAACTAATCAAATGTTATGAAAATATCTTCTGACAGAGTTCATTGAATTTTAAAAAGAAATAATCGGATAAAAATCTTCCAGTTCACGAATTTACTCACGTATTTATAGCAGGCTAGATAGCTTTGTAGTGAAGCTATGTACCGGGCGTGTGGTAGCAGATTTATATTTTCAAACGTAATAGTTGACGCAAAGTCTTATTGATTTAACGATAGAATGCAAATTTTATTTTTTAATGTATATATCATCCAGATGTCTTCCGTTCAGTTGAACACACCGTTCAAAACGAAGCCTTGTATTCTGTGCCACACGAATATTTTTCTTTAAAGTCACAAGAGATTGGGGATTGTCATTATAAGCCCTCTCTTTGAGGTAAACGAAAAAATTCATTGGAATTAGATCGGACGACCACGGTGGTCAAAAGGTGCACCTGAGCAGTTTTTTCCCGACACAAATTCATCGAAGCTCTGGCTGTGTGACCGTCGCCCCAACCTGTTGTATCCACGTGTGTGAATAGTACAACGGATGAGATCGTAGCTTTTACAAAAAAAAATTCCGTAATTATGTGTCGATCATTTTTACCGTTGACATTTGTTGCCTGGCCTAGAGAGTTTTTGAAAAAAATGGTCCAATTATCTCATGCGTGGATAAGGCACACTAAACAGTTACCCTGGGACAATCAATTGAGAGTTGCGGGTTCTTGAAGACCAGTTACGGCAGTTTTGCTTGTTGTCGTGACCGTTTAAGGAAAAATGAGCCTCATCGGTCCAAAAAATGAGACTTACAGTGCGAAAAAGCTCCAACATCGTTTCACAAAAATGTTTGCGTAAATCAGTGCTTGATGAAACTTTAGATTGTTTTTTTTAACTTTTTTCATGAATAATCGTTCTCCTTCCCTTCACGAATAATGCTTTCAACCAGTTCAATATTTTCGGGAGTCCTTGAACATCAACTGGGCACTGGCTGTGGAACATTCATAGCTGAAACAGTTGCGTGGAATCTCTGCACCCACTAACGAACTAAATTTACACTTGGTCGGCCACATATTCGAATACCGAACTTTGACCAAAATTGTCGCCGATCAATTACATAAGAATCATTACTCTTAAAAAATGTATCCACAGCAAACGTGCGATGCTTACTCTACCATTGCAACACCGTGACTGACAAATCCGCATAATCGATAACGCCGCCACCCTCCGCCCGCACCATTTGTTACTTTCTGAAATATTCGTATTTAAAAATATAAAATTTGCCACCAGACACCCTGTATATGATCTATGTCCCTAGATAAAAAAAGAAACACTGGAAATTTACAGGGCTGCTTTATCAAGTTGCACAAGCTTAAATTATAATGAAACACACAAAATGCATACACAGCTGATATTTACGTTTCTTAAATGTCTACATGTCTACATATCATCCACCCTTTCTGGTAGAGGTAGAAGTTTCTCATTTGTAGCAGCAAATAAAACTGTAGGAAGCCGCATGCCGTGTTGGACTTCCGAAACCCTTACTAAAGGTTATTTTGCAGAACGGGAATCAGCAAAGTCCCCGAGAGGTTCCGCTTGCAGACTATTTCGGTGCTAAACATGATTGATGTGCTAAAATCGCAGAACGGGAAATTAGTTTCCCTTTTAACTGTGTTGCACTGCCAGTTTTCGGGGGCTAATAACTCCCCGAGGTGCTGTTGTCTGGCAAAAGATACCTGTAATGTACGGAACGAGAGATGGTGGTTGGTTAAGGGCTGATGGCATAGCAACCAGATTTGACGATTTTCATACTCACGATGATCATTATAGAAATTTAAACTTTTAAATTTGCAGTGCATGTTATGGTTGACCGTGAGCATGCCCGTTTATTTTTGTGGAAATGTGCGCTATTTCAATCCCAAATAAGCATATTAAAAACAAATTGTTAATAACTAAGAATGTTCAGAATCAGTGAAAGAAAAAAGATTGTAAACTTTTTTTTTTGCAAATAATGGCCTTTATGACGTTGAGTTTCAAGGTTTTTAGTGCAATTGCAGGGATATGAAGCAAACTGCAAATACATATATTTTGTTGTTGCGTGAGAAAAAAGGAGTGTTTTTACTTACATTTGCATCGTTTGCACAGTTTAAATCACCCATCGTGAAAGCCCTTTATATAAGCAAATGCAACTCGACAACAGTATAAAAACCAGGTATTTTGTTTGAGTAAAAAAATTTGTGTTTGACAAAAGTAATTGGTAATAAAAATTAAAAAAAAGAATGCATAAGGTGATAACAAGAGCTGTGTAAAAATGTAAGAAACTTAATAATGTAACTTGTGTAAATTTTTACATTGCATTTTGTAATCAAGTATCGAAACTCCTGATAATATCTTCAATATAAACAGATATTTTCCTCATTTTATGTATGAAACACAAAATCTCTATTCCGAGTATCAAGATTTAGTTGTTTTAGATTTTGAATGAATTTTTAAGAAGTAAGAAACAAATTTATGTAGTTTTTGCTAAAAAAATTAATTGAATTGAATTGAAAGCCGAGCGTTTCCAAGATATCAAAAATTATTCTAAAATATAATTACATTACCCTATTCTTCTGCAACGTGGACATATGTGGTATTCAGCCAAGTTAGTTAAGATAAGGAAAAAATACGAAACTCTTCAAAAAATGAAACAATTGAAGACATTTTTTCTTATAAAGATTAATTAAAATGAAATCCTTAAAACTTCTTTGTTAAATTCAATTTATTAGAATTATTCTATTTGCATACTTATTCTTAAATTTTCGGAAAATTCAATGTATCAAAGTGTATTTAATTTTTAATACATATGTAAGTGTAATTAATTAAAAAATAAATTCTTTAATAAATTTATCTATTTTTTTTTGTGAATTTTGCGGCCTTGCATTTAAAATCTGTTGTATTTTTAAATAAAAACTTAAAATATACTAAAAATTTGGTAGTTTTATAAGATCGATTTTCATGACGATATTTCAAAACTAAAATGACGATACTTTCAAAAATTATCGGGACTTTGCCGATTTCTTTCATATTTTTTCTGGCAGCCCCGGCTGATGCTTTTAATCGACGGCCTGCGAACTCACTAAGCCTTGTCTTCCATTGACTTTTGAGGAATTGCATACAGGAGGTATTGGAAGGCTCGTATTCTTCAGCAAGGGGTTTGCCTATTGGCTACATACTTGTGGCAAAAAACTGCAAACTGTGTGTTGATAGTTATAAAGAAATGTTTTAACAGGAAATTCTTATGCGCGGCTAAAAATCTTGGACAAAAATTTTAGTTATACAAAGCTGCACGGAAATTGGTAGAAATTTTTTTTAGACAATTAAGAAGCAGACATTTGTTTAAACTTACCGCTGTAATGAACACCATGCACGTATTCCAAAAAACGTTGGTGTGGCTGCTTCTGGCAGACTCGATTCAGAGCACTCTAATAAATGTTTTTGGCTATTATAATTAATAACCTTTTAATATATACACACAATACGATTCAACTTAAAGATTTAAATTAAATTCCATAAAGCAATTGTGCCGGAAAAGTTACAGTAAATACAGTTGCTGTTGTGTTTTTCTTTGCTCTGTAAAATGGTAGTTATATCAGTTAGAGTTCTCCTCCATGAGACCAATGATATAAACTAAGTGTGCTTGGTCGTAATCTCAATGACTGCAGACATCTTATGTACTTGCATTTTCCGATCCTCGAATGTCATTCTAATTTTTGCGTGACGGATTCTATGAATTAAGTAAAAATACCCCAAATCTTCTTTACAAAATATTGAAAAGAAATGAAAAAAAAACAATTATAATAAAAATTATATAAGGTATTTAAAACTCTTCGGTAAATTTGGGCCTCTCTGTGTATTCCTACCTCCAGAGTTTTACAAAATAAATACATTTTGGCATATTGGTAATTAGCAATATTTTATATATTATTTCTAATATAATTTCAAACTTAGTTTTTCAACCTTTCAGTTGTATTTGCAAGTTTTTGTGTGACTCAAATGGAATTGCTTATATAAGCGCATGTAACATTTATATACTTTCATTCAGCTGAAAGCTTTAATCAGCTGTTCTGTTTAATAACTTTTGGTATGCCCTTCGTTATGTACTTATTTTTTCTCATTTTTATTTTTCTCTTAATTTGTTGTTGTTGCAGCTTTTGTTTTATGCTGCAAGTACGCGTATTATAAACATAAATTTACAAGTGTGTGTTTTTGTTTAAAGCGTTGAATGAGGGAGAGAGGTACGTGTTAAACAAATGATTAACCGGAAGTTTATATTTTATACACATTTGATGTTTGTTGTTGTCAATGTTGTTGGTGGTGTTAAGTATTAAAATTCTTGCTGTTGTTGCTTTTCAGTTTACAGTACAAAAAATCTTTAGGCAAGCGCCCTTTTTTTATAATTTTTGTTTTCTTTATATCAATACAAAGCTATTGAATTTTTAGTACAGAATTGATCTTAAAAATTTCCTTTGTACTCGTATACTTTCTTTATATCAATTGAATTTTTCTTAATAGTTTTAGTGAAAATTTTTCGTTTTCTTGTATACAATGGGGATATGGGGATAAGAGGACACGTGTTGTTTTAGATTTTTGTTCAGATTATTTTATATGCATTCCTTTTTTTTAAATATATTTGGAGTAGGGATTACATTTGATTAAATAATTATCTCTGAAGTTTCATAATCAGGCTATCCGAACCAATATTAAACAAAAAGGTAAGAATAATTTTAGAATGAATTCACCGCTATTAGGTCAGGAAATAAAAATTAGATAATGAAATTGTGTGCATAGGCGAAAAAAATCTTTATCTGAGAAAAACTTAAATAGTTGCCGAAAGGTTAGCAAATATAATGGATGGTCTTATTTCCAGAAGTATTTGAAAAGCAAAATCCCGCAGAAAAAATTGCAATAAACAAATCAACCAAAATGTTTATCTAGATAGAGTTTTTGCACCTTGAGAAATCCTGTTTTTGTTTTTTTATAAAAAAAATAACAATTTTTATACTTTTATTTTTCGATATCGTCAGGAACAAACTTTTAGAGAAGTATCGAAAAATAAAAGTTTAAGAATTGTTATTTTGTTTAAAAAACTTTTGTTGCTTGAGAAGATCTAAATTTAAATTTAATTAAAAAATAAAATCAAAGAATATTAAGATAAAATCGAAATGTTATCTAAAAAAAATCTGCCATGCTAACAAAATGAAAAGATAACTAACATTCGCCTTAGTTTTTAATGTAATAAATATAGTTTAAAAAAAAATGAAAAACACGCATCGATATCCGATTCGGTTAGTGAAGCTGTTCCAATTTTTTTGGTAATTCTCAAAGCCTTCTTCAGAAAACGTCAAATTCCCCCACTTTCTCAAAAGAAATACCGCAACTTCAATTCGCGCACAAATGCGATGCATGTTCTACAGCAAAAACGAGCACCCAATATGAAAAACCGACTCCAAACCGGTTAGTGAAGCGAATTTTTTTTGGGAGCTCCCAAAACCGGGTTCGTGAATTCTTAAAAACCTCCACTTCCCCGGAAGCAATACGGCAACTTCAATTTCCGCACTAAAGCGACAACTCTGTATATACAGTTTTATATACCTACATAAGTAATAATCACTTATATCACATCGGTTTCGAGTGTTGCAAACATACAAGTGAAACTAAAGCGTGTTAAAAAGTCTCATTTCGAGGCTGTTTTGTTATTCCAAAATGTTATACTGTATAGAAAATCGTATACGACATGTTCACGGCTCCACCAGCAAATCGCTAACGAAATTTTAGTTCAAATGGGAATGTATAAAGGAGTAAATGTATTAGCATGTAAATTTTTAAAATAACATTTTTGTCAGCCTTTAATCTATACATTTTAATAATATTTGTTTTAAATGTGAGGAATCGTATATATTTCGATAGACAAACTGAAACCTCCAATACGTATCCTCTAATACCTATTAGCGTTCTTCCCAATAACACTTGATTTATGAGGTATATGATATTTACATTTCAAAAACAAAATTTTGAATGGAAAATTTTATAAAATACAGTAAGAACTAAAGTCAAGAGGAAAATTTATATATATTTTTTTTAATATATGAAAATAGTACTTTAAAAAAAAAGTTTTATATAAAAGATTACAACTTTTGCATACACTTCTGTCATATACAAGGGCGGATTAATATTGAAGCTACCTAGCGCTAGATGGCAGCACAAAAACAAAAAAAAATATTTTTTTTTTTTTTGGAAATTGTGATCTGTCAAATGTTAGCTCTTAAAATTTCACCCAAATTCGTCGATTAGTTTATTTGTTGCAGTCGTTTGAAGTAAGCAACTTTTGTGTTTCTTGAGAAATAGAAAAAGCGAATTTCGCGCTTGATAAAAATTACGGCGAATCTGCTCCGTCAGATTACAAGGTAAAATATTGGATTGCTGAATATAAACGCGGCAACAATACCATCAACGGGAAGGCCAAAAGAGGTGGTTACGGCAAAAAATATCAGAAAAATCCTCGGTATCGTTACTGGGGTTCTCCATTAGCCATAAACATGGTATGAGTATCATGTCGAACATCGCAAATGGTTAATGTGGATCACTCATGTCCATGTTTCGTTCATGCTCTGATATCGATGCTCGAGCATATGGCTGAGCATCGATGTTCGCCGTGAAGTTGGCCATCACGAACAAAAATACACAAAATGGCGCCGAACTGAACACTTTGATAAGGTACTCGTAAATCCGAACATATGTACGTATTCGCCACATAGAAGAACTTATTTTTACATTCGCTCTGCCGACGTTATGTTCATGTCATGTTCAAGTCGATGGCACGCGAAGACGATGCGTTATGAATGATCGCCAAGTCTAGTTACGTGATATTGTTGAAATGATAAACATATCATATGCATAGGAGTTTGTCAGACCACTTCACAGCGGTGTTTGGACAAGATAAAGCGTAATCCTGTTGATTTTTGGCGTCAATTAATAACTTTTGATGAAATGTGGTTCCACCACTACACACCTGAAACCAAAAATCGATCGAAAAAATAGGTAGAAGCTGGTGGAAGTGTCCCGAAGAAGGCGTAGACAGTGAAATCGGTTGGCACTGTATTTTGGGAATATTTCTTATCGATTATCTTGAAAAAGAAACTAAAATCACTGGAAAGTATTATCGTACATTATTGGATAAAGAAGCAAAAATTGCTCTTTTTTCAAGACAACGCTCCGGTTCACACAGCATTAGGTGCGATGCTAAAACTACGTGAAATACGCTTCCAATTGGTTGATCATCCACCTTATAGTCCAGATTTAGCTCCTAGTGACTTTTTTTTGTTTCCAAACTTGAAAGAATGGCTTGCAGGAAAATGATTCATCTCAAAAGAAGAAGTGATTAGGGAAACTAACGCGTGTTTTGAGAGGTTCCCAAAATCGTATTGTTCAGATGGTAAGAAAAATTTGGTACATCGTCTTACTAAGTGTATTGAGCTAAAAGGAGACTATGTGGAGAAATAAATAATTTTTGAAACCAAAAAAATTTTTTTCCTACTTAAGTAGCTTCAATATCAATCCATCCTCGTAGTTTTAACAAATATATGATTGCTTACTTAATACCTAATTCTTGAAAATTCGTTGTTTTAAATATTTTACCTAGTTGATGGACCACCATCTTGTATCATTATTGATCTGAAATTATATAATTCAGCATTAGTATGTTTGCCTTAAAATATTGTCAGGGCAACCATATTTTTTTTTGTATTATCGCAAACGTACTCGTATACATCCAAATTCCTTCATTTATGAAAAAAAAGGAAGATTTACTAAAGTAAATAACTTTACAATTGAAATGATAAGTACATTGTTGCGCAACAGAGGGTTAATAATATTTGAATTAAATGATAAATTTGAAACTACCCCCAAAATAATGGTCTGGCAAATACTTGCCAGTAAACGCAACAGCTGTTAAATCCTTTTCTTATAAATTCTCTAAAAACTTGTACGCAAGTATTGAATTTTTTTTTAGCCTATAGGCGCTTCCTGTTTGTCTTCTGCGTACACTTACACTAAACTTAATTTCAATGCTTCTTCCTTCATCTTGTTATAGAAAAGGAAAAAATATATGTATGTATAAAAAAAAAGCAAAGGACCTCCTACTTTTTGTCTCGTGTTTCTACAAAAGAAGAAAAGTGGTTTTTCCTTCTTCATTAAAGTGTTGCAATCTTAATAAATACAGGAATAATTGTATCTGCAATCCTTTTTATTTACATACATACATACATATGTATGTACGTATTTAAGCAAATTATAATTTTACAATCGAAATAAAAATATTGTATTAAAAGGTGGAAGTTTTTTTTTTGTCATCAAATGACAATTACGAAATAAAAAACAAAATTTTTTATTCATTCAGTTATTTGTGTTGGGAATAAAAGAACTGCAATATGGCACACACCATTTGAATACCCATTAAACATCCATCAAACAATTTCGTTCATGTTTTCTATTCTCCGCATCGTACTTCGCATGCATTTATTTACCCTTCCTTGATATATTTACGTAGGCATGTTTTAGCTTTCTTCTTTAATTCCTTTAGGTTACTCGAGTGTGAGTGTGTGTCAACAATTCTTATTTTTTGATGTAGTGGATAATTAAGATGTTCACATTCAAATGTACTAATCTGAAAAATCTGAACGGTTTCAACGAAGTTTTAAATCTAAAGCCTTAAAGTGGAAGTACAAAAAATAAGATGTAGTTTAGTTTGCCGTGTTTAAAAAACGGCTGCCACAGTTTTATTAAAAATTAAAGATAATACTCGTTCACTAATTACTACTAAACTGTCGTAGGCGTATTTTAAATTCGCCAACCAACACAATTTTTCTACCAATATTTCATCCAACAGAGAAATGACTTAGCGTTTATGCAACTTGTGCCGAAGTTATCTTCTTGTATGTCTATAATTTCTTTTGTTATTATATCCATTTTAGGACAAAATATATCCACTATATATCCACAACCATTCCAGATAGATACCTGTAGTGCGATTCTCTAACTTTTAACGATCCGATAATCGCAACTTTTGTCATTAAATTTCATCGCTTGCACTAACGAATGAGTGATTCTGTAACTTAATTTTAACGATGATAAACAGCTGTATTTTTCTATGTTATTCATATAAACATTACGTGGTGACTATCCAAAAAAAAAAAAAAACGAAAATCACAAAGAAGAAAAGAAAAAACAATAACGTTTCCAATAACAATATGTATAAATATTGATTTTAATATGTTATGATTTTAGTTTTTAAGTACTAATAAATATTATTTAATTTGTAATAAGGTAAGTAAAATTGAATATGTGTTAATACACAGAAAAATTTTTTTTTCGTTTTCAATACCGAAATTCGTCGAATCAATAAATAAATTGTTTGAACGCGGAGCTGTAAAGGAGTTCGTGGATTCAAACAAAAGTTTAGTAAACATAATTATTGACCGAAAACAAATTTTTTTTAACAGCAACAACACGATATCGAAGGTTATTTGTTTAATATTAATGTATATGCATACAAATTATTTTTTCAGACAAAAATTTTGTTGATTTTATTTTTACTATAATTTTTTTCTGTGTATGCTTCATTTATTCGTTTATATGTACTAATTTCTGTATGTTCAGAATGATCACAACTGCGGCTGGTGATAATCTATATAACTTTTTAAATTCAAAGGAATTATATACTTCCCGAAGAACGCTCTGTTTATCCCTTGAAGCCTTCAAACTTGTTTCATCCCCTGCTAGTCCGAATGCCAAACGTTCAAAAGCCATTTCAACACAAAGCACTCTTTACCGGTTAAAAAATTATTCTGAAATTTTTGCTTTTGAAAATGTATCTAATAAACATTTTTTATTTCATGGAAACACAACTTAATAAAAAAATACACTTTAACGATTGAATAAAGACCAAGAAAATGTTTGTCTTTAAAATATCCACAATCAGCAGTAAAATTAACAGCTGATTTTGATCGAAGCCGAATATCAATTAAAACATGTTACAGAATAGCAAATTCAATAAAATATCGTTATAATTACTTTAACGATTCGATTATCGTTATAAAAGTTATAGACTCGTACTACTGGGCGATATGCAGATAAATAGATATATAAATTTTTTTCCAGAAACGAGCTTATTTGATGTATTTTGATTTTTTACTATACCTAAAGATAAGTAGCTTGGACGCAATGAATTTAATGCGATTTTGTTGTCATGGAATAGTACTTTTTTCGCCAAATGTGTTCATATTGGGTTTTTATTAATGAACAGAAATGTACTCATGTCACATTCACTCTGTGTAAGCAAACATGTGCGCCTATCCAAATAAACAACACACCTATTCCGCAGCACAGTGAAGTCAAATACCTTGGTATACACCTCGACCGTAGGCTAACGTGGAAGTCTCACATTGAAGCAAAAGTCACTCAGTTGAAACTAAAAGCTGCGCAACTAAATTGGCTTATGGGCAGAAACTCGACATTGAAGTTGGATTGCAAACTTCTGTTATACAACGCAATTCTGAAGCCCATATGGTGCTACGGAATTCAATTATGGGGCACCGCCTCAGCGTCAAACATTGAAAAAATCCAAAGGCGACAAAACATAATTCTTCGAATGATTACTGCAGCTCCATGGTACGTAAAAAATTCACGAATTCATAAAGATCTTAGTGTTCCGCTGGTAAAAGAGGAATTTTCTAAGTACGCGACAAGGTATGTCAGTAAACTGGAACTTCATCCAAACCCTCTTGCGCGCAATATTCTTAACTTTGGTGGCCACACTCGGCTTAAAAAAAGGGATACCGCTGCCACCATCAGATTGCTCAATAGGTGATTTTACCGAAATAGCTCCCGCATAATAAAACTTTTTGTCTAGCATTGGCCGGACATAAGAAAAGAAAAAAAAAAAAAAAAATAAAAATATATTGGGTTTAAAGCAACATCGAATCTTAAATACTCTGACTAATATTCATTCTACTCTTCTGTAGGTAATCTATATATTATCAAAACGTACATCAAACAAAAACTGTGTTGGCCACTCAACTTGGCAATATCTGGGGGGTTACTCTCTATTGCGATGCGAAAGAAAAATGGTTCGTAATCGGTTCGTAATCGAAGAATTGATACCCAGTTTTGCGTTTTCGTATATTCCTTTCGCATTTAATTTTTCCCTTTCACATATTTTATTTCATCATTCTTCACTATTATTTTGTAGTATCAGTGTTGTTTAATTTTCAAACTTACTCGCGAAAAAGTTTGTGCAAACGGCACACAGCTCCAAATTATACTCTCAACGCATTTCCCTTTCGGATCGAACTTACTTTCGCATCGCAATAGAGAGTAACCCCCCCTGGTGTACGTTCATCCGGTAAAACCCACTGTTTTGATTGTTGTTTGGTCTCCGGCAGTGTTGCCAGAATGAAGAGTTTACCTTAATTTTCAAGATTTTATAAGTAAAATAAGATTTGTAGATATTTTTCTTCAAATTAAGAATTTTCCGGCTTAGTATTATAATACCTACGTATCTGAACTATTTTCAAGAAATTTTACTTCTTTCATATTATGTTAGTTAGTTTCCACCTCTTGGTTCCAAAATTTGTATACACTACATACATACTTGTACAATTGTATACAGCTACATTTACAAGGTGGCTGACGAATCATACTACAAAACGAAATGTAATAACTTTATACAGTTTTTTTTTCTTTTCAAGATGTTGGAAGAGTTTTTTAACTGAGAATTTTGTCGGAGTCGTATTCGCTTTAACTGTATTTGGTTCGAGCAAAATGTATCAACTGCACACTTAGTTAGGCCGGTTATGGCAAAGCGCTTTCGACAAGTTCTTAAGGTCAGCTGACCTGATTGCACCAGACCTTTTTATCGAGTTATGTAAGGCAAGAGGCGTTACGCCAAGGAATGTGATCGAATATTCCATTTGTCCATTAAAACGATAACTGAAGCAATCCCGGCGCAGTCAATAACTTTCTGATCAGGTATCTTGTATGCCTGGAAGAGCAAAGAGGTTCTTCACGATCTATCATCTATTATCTATCAAATAGTTAACTAAAATTAAAACTAAATTGAACTACAAAAAAAATAATAATAATAATAATAATAATAATAATAATAATAATAATAATAATAATAATAATAATAATAATAATAATAATAATAATAAGAATAATAATAATAATAATAATAATAATAATAATAATAATAATAATAATAATAATAATAATAATAATAATAATAATAATAATAATAATAATAATAATAATAATAATAATAATAATAATAATAATAATAATAATAATAATAATAATAATAATAATAATAATAATAATAATATTATAATATATATAAAATAAAAATAAACAAAATACATCGACGAAAAATATAATTTGATTTCCTTACTGCAGCACATGGAATCGTTGGAATCCCGCTTGCGAGCTGTAAGAAACAAGTAAAGCGTCAACTTTTTCAGACCGCTCAAGACAGATGGTGTAGTGAGGATACCTGTCGAATATCAAGGCTGACATGGCCCATATATGATAACAGGAGGACTATCACCCTTATGGGCTTGCCCCGACGGAGGTTGTGTTCTGTTGTGGCGGTCCTGACGGGACACTGGCGCATAAGGACGCAGGCGAGGAGGTTAAATCTTCCATTTAATGACTTCTGTAGAAGTTCCAGAGACGAGGAGGAAGAAGAGAGCGTTGAGCATTTCCTCTTTCAGTGTCCAGCTCTTTCTTATATAAGGGCATTGTACCTAGGCAGACCGATGCTGCATGATTTGACGGAGGTATCGGAATGCGATGTAAGTGGATTGGTCTCCTTTATCCGATCCTCGGGTTGGTTCTAAACCACTGATATGTAGATCTACTGAGATTCATATCATATCCAGGCAACACAACGGGACCTGACTGGACCCAAGTGGGCTGGCTTTACAATAGCTGGCAGCCTGTCAAACATAACCTAACCTAACCTAGCCTAACCTAACCTAACCTAACCTAACCTAACCTAACCTAACCTAACCTAACCTAACCTAACCTAACCTAACCTAACCTAACCTAACCTAACCTAACCTAACCTAACCTAACCTAACCTAACCTAACCTAACCTAACCTAACCTAACCTAACCTAACCTAACCTAACCTAACCTAACCTAACCTAACCTAACCTAACCTAACCTTACTAAAGCACGATTCCTCTGCCATAATACAAGTTCTAATTTTATAAGGAAATTTTATTGAATTGAATTTTTTTAATATAAATTTTTATCTTATTGTTATGCTATCCTTTCGTGGTAATTAAAAAACAATAGAAAAGCATTTTAAGACTTTTTTCCAAAAATTTTGATTTTTTCTGGCAAATGAAGTTTTTTTGACAAAAATTTTTAACATCAGTGCTCTCTGGGGGTTTTTTTTATCAGTTTTAATATATTTAAAGTCTGTCATTTATATCGGTGTTTAGAGGACACTATTGGCTTCCTACTTCCCAAGGTCCTGTTGAGTGACAACCAAAAATGTGCCCATGTATATCCAAATTCTCACAGCTCAATAATTTTCCACTAAGTTCAAATTTAAAAGTTAAAAAACAAAATTCCTAAATACAATTGAGAAGTGCCGCTTATACAGCGCTTAGAAGGCATTCTTGGCTTTCTACTGCACAAGGTTCTGTTGAGTGACAACCAGAAATGTACCTTTATGTGGTCAAAATCTTAAAAATTGTTACATATATTCTATGTTAAAGTTTTAGCACTTCGTTTAGATGTTTTCAAATAATATTTGTTTATGAAATTATTGCTTATTTTTGCAGCTAAAGATCGTTTTGATTTTATATAAAAAACTCAACATTATTTATTTTCGATATTTTGATAACAATTTGTTATCATCGTCAGGAAAATTAAAATATTATAAAATGTAAATTTAAGTGATGTGTTGTTGTGAGGGGAACTATACGTATATTAACTGTTTATTTTTGTTTTATAAGCTAAAATACATAAAGGGTGTTTTTTTAAGCCCGATAGAACTTGAAATTGTAAAAAATAACACAAAAAATTAAATTGTAATCAAAATTTTTTTTTATTCGAAAGATCAATACGTGACATTAACATTTGAAAATGATTTCGGGCATATGGGCACCGCGGCTGTTCTTGACGAAGCGCATTCTGGACGTCCAATTTTGGGCCACTTTTTCGAGCACTGCTGGCCGTATGTCACGAACAACACGAACAATGCTGGCCTCCAAGGCGTCAATTGTTGCTGGTTTATCAGCATAAACCAGTGACTTCACGTAGCCCCACAGGAAATAATCGAGAGGTGTCAAATCGCACGACCTTGGAGGCCAATTGACAGGTCCATTTCTCGAAATCAACTTATCGCCAAATTTTGATTTCAGTAAGTCGATGGTTGCGTTCGCCGTATGGCACGTAGCGCCATCCTGTTGAAACCACATCTCCTCCGGATCAATGTCATCCATATTTTCAAACAAAAAATCATTGATCATGGTGCGGTAACGATCTCCATTGACCGTAACGCGAGCTCCGGCCTCATTTTTGAAGAAATAAGGTCCGATGATGCCACCAGCATGAAAACCGCACCAAACAGTGCATTTTTCTGCATGTAATGGAGTCTGTAGGGTCTCTTGTGGATTGGTCTCACTCCATATGCGGCAATTTTGCTTATTAACAAACCCGTTAAGCCAAAAATGCGTCTCATCGCTGAACACAATTTTGCGATAAAACAACGGGACTGATTTTCAAAGTAAATTTGGATAATTTCGTAGCGTTGTTCAAGCGTGAGTCTATTCGTGATGATTTGTCAGAGTATACTGAAACAAATAAAAAAAATGTTTCATCAAAATTTAATTTTTTGTGTTACTTTTTACAATTTAAAGTTCTATCTAGCTTAAAAAAACACCCTATACTTTCTTGGAGTTCCACAAATCCCCTTTATTTCAACAATCAGCTTAATCACAATACTTTATACCAGGTGAATAATATCACAAATACCCCTTCATTTATTGAAAATGAGTCATAAATCATTTTCCCCAAAACCTATTTTAACCTAATCCGGAGTTAATTATATTCGTAATACTGCTTTGAATAAAGCAGAATTGGTAAATTTCTTTTAGAGTCCGAAAAAAGTCATTTTGTTTGCAATACATAATATACTAGGGCGGTTCGGAAACTTCTTAGCCTATCAATGAAAGAGAATACTCGTAGTAAGTGCTTCAAAAATATTTTTTTTTTTTCAATATAATCTCCTGAAACTTCAGTACACTTAGTCCAACGCTTTTCTAGCAACTCTACCCCTTGATTAAAATAGTTTTCCTCAAGGTCTTCAAAACAGTGGTTTAAACCTGTAACTGCATCTTCATTTGAGGTAAAACGCTTGCCAGCAAGGAATTTTTTTTAGATTTGGAAACAGGATTTGGAAAAGACACTGGGAGCTAAATCAGGAGAATAAGGTGGATGGTCAAGCAACTCGTACTTTAATCCGTTGATTTTAGCCACTGTTAAAACACTCTTGTGCGCTGGTGCGTTGTCTTGATGACATTTTTTTTTTTTTTTGTAAGCCAGGACATTTTTCTGGAATTTGTACATTTAATTCATCTAAAAGGTTGCAATTGTACTCTGAATTTATTGTTTTACCCTTTTGCAGATAGTCAATCAATAAAATACATTTGAAGTCCCAAAAAAATACATTGCCATAACCTTACCAACCGATTGAATTGTTTTTGCCTTATTTGGGGCACTTCCTCCAGCTGCAGTCCATTGTTTGGATTGTTGTTTTATATCTGCAATATAGTGGTGGATCCATGTCTTATCAACAGTTATGAAACGACGCTTAAAATTCATTTTATTTCGCTTAAAACGATCCAAACAAGCTTGAGAAATGTTCATTCTTATGCGTTTTTGATCGACTTTCTTGCAGAAAGCTTTTTCATCTGTAGTTTTTCATGCAAAATTAAATGAACTCGATCACTTGAGATGCCCATGATATTAGCGATTTCACGCACTTTTATTCGTCGATCGGTACTAATACCATATCATGCACTTTGGCTACAATTTCTGTTGTTGTTGCTGTTTTTGGACGTCCACTACGTGGTTCATCTTCAATGCTTGTACGATCTCGCTTAAATTCATCAACCCAATTTTTTACTGTTGCGTATATCATTACGAATTTCTTGTTCCGATAAAACTTTTTTATGTAAACATTTAACGCATTTCTAATTTTTCCGTTGTAAAAAAATAGCGGATACGTCTTTTGTTTCTATATGAAAGAGTTACCAGATCGAAACAAAATTTAACATGTGCTCATACCAGAGATTGAAGTTTTCAAAAACTTTTTTTCTGTTTATACCGCGCTTTTTGTGCTAGGCTAACAAGTTTCCGAACCGCCCTCGTGTAGCTGTAACCTGCTTCTTCTTTATGTGTTATTTGAAATGTCTATAAAACACCTAGACTACTTTAAAGGATAACTTTTGAATCTCTTGTATTACGAGTACTTGCAAAATTAGGACTTTGTATTTCAAATGCCGTTAAGCAACGTAAAGATACATTTCTATTTTTATTTAAATTCTCATCCAGAATGAAACGTTTTTCACGGTTCAAGTCAGCCGTATAAAAACTTAAAACTTAATCATCTTTAACTGAATAAAGAAAGAAGTAGTGAGGTAATATGTATTTCTAGGCTTAGTTTGTTAATTGGTGTTATGATTTTTGTTGTTGTTTTAATCTTTTTACAAAATCCCTAATAATTCAAGCATATAAAAAAGAAAATGAAACGTAGCAGAATCTTAAAAAACGCGCAGGCGCACGTGCTTTAACCGGAAACACTATATACATACATGCATACATAAGTCTATGTGTTATTTGTTTTCTTTTGATTTGAAACAAAAAATATATGTAATGGTATTTGTTGTTTGTTAAAAAAAAATCGTTTGCTTTTAACCAAATGTTCAAAAGGTATCTTCTTTTTTTATTCTCTCTTAATGCTTTTTTTCTTCTTTTGTCTTTGATGATTTTATTTTACAAGTACTTTATGCCCTAAGTTTGTATGTTGTTTATATTTATTTAAATATATATGTATGTACATATATATTTTATTTTTTTGTTTGATTTCCGTTTTTGAAATATGATGACATTTCTTGTCCGAAAACGACTATAGGACGGACAAAGCCAACAGCTCTTTAGGCAGACAATACGATACAAGTACATTAATAAAAAATAAATAAAATACTACAAAAACCAAACAAAAAATTAATAAAGTTTAAACAAAATTTATGATTTAATACCTAAAAAACTGATGTTTAAAGAATTTTAATTTTTTTTTGCCTTTTGTTTTCGGGAATACGATTATGCTGTTAAGTTCTTAAGGATTTACCAAAAATTTATTCACTTAGTGACTGATAAGAGTTCATTAAACGTTGTGTGGAATTGGCCAAAAAAAAAGTATTCATAAAGAAAGCGTCTTTTGCATAATTTTGTAAAAAGCTGTTGGAAGAAGTGATCAATGCAGAGTTTGCTTTTTGCTTTTCCTTTTTGTTATTTATTAATTTACGATCCTCTAACAATTTAGTCATTTGTGACAGCCCGCCATCAAAAGCAATTCACTTCGTCCAGTAGCGGTGATGAATTATAAGCAGGATGTGGTCATAAAAAGCGCAATTTATCATGGTCAAGCGTTTTTATTGATGATTTAATATTTGTTTTTGGTAAGGACAATAAAAATTATGATAAATTCGAAGGACTATTGGCTTTGTGGAAAAGCGGTGAGTTTTATGAATCGCTTGTGTAACATTTCTCTAAGGAATAAAATACTTCGGAAATGCGGTAAATTTTTAGAATTATGTCCAGTATTGCAGAAAATTTGATTATTTTATAAAGTAAAACTATTTATCATTGGGTTCGAAGAGTAAACCCTACTTGAACGAATTGAAACGATCCACAAATCGATCCAATTGTTTACTTCTTCCTAAGACCGGTAGTGCTGGTCAACCAGGACGTTTTCAGCTATGTGTTGACCACTTTCCCAACACGGGGTCGAGCATTGTCATGCTGTAAAATCAATTTATCATGTCTCTCGTTGTATTGCAGCCCTTTGTCTTCCAATGTTCGGCAAATGCATTAATTTCGGTCAATAACGATCAGCTGTGATTGTTCCAGTAGGTTTTAACATCTCATAATACACTACCAGCTTGGCCCACCAAATACTGAGCATTACATAGGCCGGGCTATCCTTCCGATTTTCTGCACTTGAGATTATCGTAAGGAACCCATTTTTCGTTCCCAATCACAATGTGATACAGAAATCCTTCCGTCTTTGTCTGGCAAGCAACTGTTCACAAAAAAACCAACGCCATTCAACATCTCTCGGCTTAAACACATACGGCACCCAACTTCTTTGTTTCTGAATCATTCCCATGGCTTTTAGGCGCTTAAAAAAGGCTTTTGTTGCATCGCTCCCACCGATCCTACTAATTCTTGTTGCGCTTGACACGAGTCTTGATCAAGTTATGCCCCCAATTGTGTATCTTCGGAAACCTTCTCTCTTCCATCGTCATGTTGGTCTTCGACGTCAAATTCCCCGTTCTTAAAGCGATGACACAACTCGCATCATATTTTTCTCCAATAGCGGCCTCACCATAGTACTTGAGAGCATTCTTTGAGCTTTAGCCGCATATTTCTTCATAGTAAAGAAGAATAACAAAACCTCCCGCAAATGACGAGAATTTGGTTCGTAAGCTGACACGTTTAGTCCAGAATAATTATATGATGCAGACACATATCGACTAATATTTCGATGGCATTATGTTTGCAAATACCCAAACTTATTGTATGACATCTACGATCTTTGTATAGCAAAACGGCGAAAACTAAAGTTGTACACCTCATATAATTTCTGTACGATAGTCTTTCAGCCTTGTCTAACTAACACGGAGCTACTATATTTTGTTAAATGGTTTGATGATCCTGATTTAATGTTCATGCAATTGTATGCGTCATGTGTGACTCTTTCGCGTCTGCCTTGCATGCTCCATTCCTTGGCATTTCCTGTTCATTTCCATTTTCGTCGCCTAACAATAATCCTTAAGTATAGTATGAATAAATACAAATAATCATCAGACAAAAATGTGTGTTAAAGAAAAATCAAATGGGGTAACTCTGTTTTTTACATTTGTTGTTAAAAATAGTTCTCATATTCTTTTTTTCGTACTGTTTGTTTCTGATTTATTATTGGGAAAACTAATACATACACAAGAACACTGATGCGGAGTAATTGAAACCATTTCGAAAAACTGTGCTGTTATATGTTGCCTGTTTAATGTGTTAAAATTTTCTCTGCATTTTTTCTGCAAAATTTCTATATGTCATAAAACTAAATTTTTTACCTGTGACTTTGTCTGGGAAGTACAAGTAATCTCAGTAGTCTGTTTCGCCGTAAAACCAAAACTGAAAGAATATGGTTTTTTAATAAATCTTGACCATACAGAAAGAAAAAGCTCGTAAGTTTTTCCTATTTGTTCGCACTCATATCAAAAGCACGAAAGGATGATATTTTTTGTGCTTGAAAATAATTATTAGAAATAATTTTTTTTTAGTTCTCACTATTTGATTTAAACTAATGGAGTATATAGTTAAATGCTTGAAATTTTGTTCCAAGTTTTCCAAGTATACTGACGATTAAGGGGGCCATTCCTATGAAATGTTAACATATAGGAAACAAAAAACTGCCTATACAGGGTTTCTCAGAAATCAATTTCAAGCCCAAACAGCATGAGAAAAATCAGAAATCTCAGCAGGTATACAAATCACAGTTCAGAGCCAACCTGAGAATCTAAACATCACATTCTGATACTTGCTATAAAGCCCTTGTATTTGAAAGAGCCGCACACCGACATAAGAATTGCTTAACACTATTTACTGCCACCTCGTCTCTACAACTTCTACAGAAATCATTAAATGGAAGACTTAACCTTCTTGCATGCGTCTCATCAGGACCATCGCAGTAGAACGCAATGTGTGTCGGGGCAGCTCCCTAATGATAATAGTATTTTTATTATCATACCTGAGTCAGATCAGCCTAGATACTAGGCAGATAATCTCACTACACCATTTGTTTGAGCTATTCCTAAAAGTTGAAGCTCTACTTAATTCTTATAGCTCCTAAATGGGATTTCAACAATCCCATTTATATCTCTTTGTTGTAGCTGGACCTCGGCCATAGCCAGTTCGTCCCCTACAACATTGAGCAATTTCCGGTTGAGCAATTCACTGTGCCCTCGTACCCAGAAAAGCTCCAGTTTCTAATGTCTCGCTATCTCGTTTAGAGATATCCGGCATGAACCAACTTGAACATCATATAGATCTCAGCTAGTGCATTCATCGCAGGCTTACTATCAGTACAAATTTGGATATCTTACCCGTATATATTGTAGTATCTTAACCAGTTAGCGGCCCTCATTATAGCCGCGATTTCTGCTTGCGCTACGCTACATTCATTCATCAGCCTAAAACTAATCCTCTTCTCATACAGATTTCAAATACGTCCTTTTTCCGAACACGCTGCCTAGCAAAATTACACCAAATCTATTGCCGGGCAGTAGAGCCGGTGAACAGTAACTTGACAAATAACAAAGTTCGACTTCATCAGTAATACATGATCCCGTGTAGCGACAGCGAAGCAGCTAGTGTTCTCCTACCTTTAATATTCAGTTATTTTTTCTGTCTTATTTAATCTTAACCGCAATTATTGTTTTAATAAAAATAATCCTTCTTGGCTGAAGGTGGAGTCGGATTCATAACTTGACAAATAGCATAGTGCAATTATTAATTAGATCATAAAATCTGAAATCTGATCATAACATATGGAAAACTATCCATCCCCTAAAACTCAAACTACCATACCCCTTCTATATTTTCTATCTCGGACCAGTATTCACGGGAGGACTCCTACATATGCAGTGCTTTGTACCGGAAATAAGAAAACAGTTTATGAGGAAGAGGAAAGTAGTGGGAGTAGTGTTTGTGAACAATTGACTTAAACAGACAGAAATCACGTCTGCAGGCAACTTGTTCCACCATCCAACCGTACGGCCGAAGCATGACATGTCTCTGTAATGTGTTTTGCGATTCGCTGGGCAATCAACCATAAATATAGGGCCACAATTACAACACATAACCCAAAATTGCAAAATGTCAACATCATGGCTAATGAATTTAACAAAAAAATTAAAAAAAAAAAAAAAAATATATATATATATATATATATATATATATATATATATATATATATATATATATATATATATATATATATATATATATATATATATATATATATATATATATATATATATATATATATATATATATATATATATATATATATATATATATATATATATATATATTATATTTTAGAAATAATATTTTTTTGTCTCTAAAAAAATAGTAACAAAATCTTTTAAAATTATACCACAAAAATATATAAAAAGGAGAATATTGGATACTATTAATAAACCAGTTTAATTTTTTGCAGTGTAATTAACGACATTTCACTTACAGTAAATCTCAGGGCTGCATTTGCCAACGTTAAAAAATAAATATTGAATAACATTTAAAAAAGTTATTTATTGTCAAAATAAAAAAAAATTCAATATAAACGCCTTTTAAGACAGGTTTTTATTTAAATTTAATACTTTTTATTCATTCGTATTACCAAGGGGGGAAAATACAAGTAAACTAAAGACAGACGCCATTTTACACCAAACATCGTTAAAGAAAAATAAAAAACACGCTGATTGTCAAACCCCCCTACGCTTTTCAAAGATTTTATTAACATTTCATAAAAAAAAAGATTAAAAATCATTTAGTAGTTAAAGACATTGATTGTTCAGCAAACAACTACAAGTTTAAATACAAAAGAAAAAAAAAAAATCAAATGAACTGAGAATTCAACCAACCATTTTACACAAAAAACCAACTTTCGAATACACAACTACATAAAATCGTACCCATATAAGTAAGTATGTACATATGTATCAACACATTTATACATACAAACATATGATATGTATGTTTGTCTTACTTAGTTGCTTAAGTTCTCTTATATAAAGTTGAAATGGTCATTTCTTATAAACTTTAAGACACGAAAAGCTTTTTTAATCGAACAAAGATTTAAAATTCAAATATAAACCAACAAACATTAACCAATCCCAATCGACAATTATAAATACTCACAGACAACTAAATAACAACCTCACCAACGTACAAAAAGACATAAAGACAGACATACAAATATATATATACATTTGTACGTTAATATGTAGTCATATAAAGACATTTATGTGATCATAAGACAACATTGTCTCAAACATTATTAACCATACATCCAATATATCCCACTTTCTTATATGTGTATCTCATAAGCACAAGCTAATTTTGCTCCATGCAGACTTTAAAACGATGTTGTCTTTATATAAAAAATTAAATTATTTTCACAAAGTGTTTTGTGCTCGGAAAACGACTTAAATCGAGTTAAGGGCATCATTGTTCAATATGATTAAAGTTTGGACCGGTTTAAAATTTGCTGTTTTTAGTATACCAAACTATTTACCGAAACTCTAAGAACGTTGGTTGAGTTGTATTTAAGAATAGCTGACACTTCCAATAGGATGGAATTTCGCAAAAGTATCGGATTAGCTTTTGATTCTACTTTGAAGCGAAACAAATTTTGAATAAGTTCAGTTTCAAGCTGTAGAGTTCTACTTGTGGCAATTAATTTCTGTTTTGTTTTCGAACCAGTGTTGCAAAATTCAAGAATTTAAATAGTTCACTTTTTGTATTAAATGTTACTTTTTATTACTTGAAATGTCTTATTAGAATATTTTGCTTTTTAAATTCTCGTTGTTTTATTTAAAATAATGGGATATATCGTTAAATATTTTAAAATATTTTTCAAAGTGCTACTAATGAGTAGTAGTAGAAATGTCGACATATAAACAGCTAGATAATACGCTGTGTATATTTCTTGATTGGTATATAATTGTTAATAGCTAATAAAACAAATAAGAATAAACTCAATTCTTTGAAATATTAATCTAAAATAAATTTGTATTAAAGAATATTTGTTATTTAATTAACTAAAGTCGGTTGGGGATTTTAACTTTTATTGCAGCTATTACGGAATTAGTCTTAATTACGGAACATGTCTTAATTTTAAACCGGGTATAACAAATTATTGCATAAAATGGTGCTTAATTGCGTGTTCAGACGTATAATTTTAATTGAGTAAATTTTCGACTAATTGGCATTATTGTTTTGCCTGCTCATACATACAAAATTTAACTCACTCAATTAGCATTTGTCAGCGGGAAAATACAGACACATTTATGTTGTGAAAATTTATAAAAATGGGAAAAAAAAACTAATTATTTAAAAAAAAATTTATTATTATATAATAAAAACGTATTATATATTTTGAAAAACAATTAATTGTCTTCAAAAAGAATAAACACTTCCCCATCACCATCCTTTTAAAGGTCAGCTCATCAAAAAATTAGGTGTATAGCCACCTACAATTTGACGGACCCTTGACAAGTGGCCCAATGTTGTTGGAGATCCACTTTAATAACTTTAAACAAAAATGTGGTTTAATTTAGTATTAATTACACAGATTCATCTTCAATAACAAAATTCGCTAAATTAACTAACAATTTGTTTGAATAAAGTTTAGTAAAAATAATTATTAAACGAAAACAACTTTTTTCTCAATAGCATCGAAATATGGAATCCAAAGTTATTTTTTTCGTATATATTTATGTGCATACAGGGTGATAAGATCATGAAAAAAATAAAAATCAGAATAAAATCTGAAAAAACCCGCTGTGCCATGCTTCGAAAAACTTTCAAAATGTGTGTATTTAATGAGAAAAACTAATTTAATTGTCACATAGGAGTGTTAACACTTGCGCCTAGTTCTGGATCACGCTAGTTCAATTATACGAGGGCTGATCAAAAAACAATCATTATTTTAAATTTTTTTCAAAAAGTATTTATTTATTCATCAACAAATAACTTGTCCCCTTCAAAGTAATCCCCCTCAGATATAATACACTTATGCAAGCGCCTTTCCAAACCTCGAAACACTTCTGAAATGCGCTTTTTGATGTCGCCAGCTCCTGTTTCGATTTTTCTTTTATCTCCTCAATCGTAACAAAACGCTTTTTTCCCATATATGTCTTCAGTTTTGGAAATAGGAAAAAGTCAGCGGGGGCCAAGTCCGGTGGATAACGCATAATAACGGTTTCGGTTATGGCCAAAAACTCACGCACAAGCATCACTATCATGGTACAAAATCCATCATTGTTTTTTTTACAATTTTGTGTTTTTCTGACGAATTGCTTCGCGCAAACGGCGCATAATATCAAGGTAGTATTCCTTGTTGACCGTACGACCTTGTGGCAAGAGTTCATGATTCACCACGCCATTGCAGTCGAACAAAACAGTGAGCAGAACCTTCAAATTTGACCGAACTTGACGTGCTTTTTTAGGTCTTGGTTCTTCTGGACGCTTCCATTGGGCTTTGGTTTCAATGTCATATCCATACACCCATGATTCGTCACCAGTTATGACCTTTCTGAGAAATTCTGGATCGTCGTTCAACAGCTCCTACGTGATGTCCATGCGACGTTGTTTTTGCTCAAAATTTAGTAAATTAATAAAAAAAAAAATCGAAGAGCACACCAAAACACGACTAACCTTTTTATCTGTCAAAAACAAACTGACAATCCGAGATGGCGAAAATCGAACATACTCACGAAGTTTAAAAATAACGGTTATCTTTTATCAGACCATGATATCATTTAAAAAAAATCGTGCGTGTTTTCTCGACAGCATATTAGGGCCTGTTTCACGATTTCGAACGTTAAGTGCAAAAAACTAGCATGTTAACTTTCAGACCACAACAAATGTTCAGCTACACGAATTCGCCACCCGCACATTCGACATTTGTTGAAAGTTGCCAGATGAATAGTTATGGTAGTTCGCGATTCTCTTTTACTGTACAATTAACGCAAAATTTACATCGGTAAGTAATTTATGCTTGTCGGTTAGTCTCTTTTAAATTACTGCCTAACTCAAAATAAAGTGTTTGAATATGAAGCAACAATTGTATGTTTACACATACATATGCATATACAAATATAAAACTTTGAAAACCTACTTAAAACAGACAATAAAGTGAGTGGCCGTACTGTAAAAAAGATACTCAATGCTTTAGCAAATGTTAGACGGCAACTCAAAATACGAGTATGACAATGATGATAATGATGATCGCGATGCTCATGTTGATGCTGCCGATATTTTGTTTTTATCAAGTTGATGTTGCTGATGAGGTTAGTCTTACAACAAAAAAAATAAAAATAAAGTAAAACGACAACCCACTTGCTCCGAAGTTGGTGTGGCTACCATTGTAAATAAAATTTCATACAATTCTCATTCATTACAACAATAGCAATCTAAACCAAATTTAGATTCAAATTTTACATGGTTTTTTTTTCCAAGTTTTATGTGGTAAATGATGTTTTATCGAATTTATCAAGCCCCGTTGTTGTTCAATGGTGTTTAATAAACTGTGTATTTGTTGTATTCACTTCTTTAACCATTTTGTTTTATTCGTTTTTGTTTTTTGTTTTTTTAATTTAATGATTATTTAATTAAAAATTTTTTTCACTTTTTTGGAAGCTTTAGAATTGGTCATCAAATGTTTTTCAAATTAATTTCACGAATAAAAAGGCGGTTGGCTGTGTACGTAGGCTGGTAAATATTTTTATCTTAATATGGCCCTCGATTTCAGTTTCAACTGAAGCACACCATAATGTTGATATTTAAAATTCTATTAATGATTTACTAGTATAATGAATGCAAAAGTTATGTTTAGAAAGGCGTTCTGAATTAAAAAGAGATAAAAAGTTGTTTTCTTAAATTTAAAGTGAGTTTTGTTTTTAAGTACACGGCAAAAAAAATAAAAATAAATAAATAAATAAAAAGTAAGTAATAAAATGAAATTTATACTAAAATTTGTTTTATGATCTCGAACCTTAACCGTCGCAAGCATATTGAGGAATGGAACACCCCTATTTATAACTCACTTCTATGCTCAAACCCACAATTATTAAGCATGCTTAAATTTTAAGGGCCGATGTTGATTTTGAATTAGGAATTATTGTCATTTCTTGTTATTATGATAATATTGGTGTGGTTCTTGAATTGTTGCTGGCTTTTCGAGGCACACCGTTTCTTTCAAAAAATCCCAAAGAAAGAAGTCCAACGGTGTCAAATAGCATGATCTTGACAACCAATTGACATCGACAACGCGGCCATTGGATTTGCCGCGCAACAGATCTATTGTATTGCTGGCTGTGTGGCAAGTGGCACTGTCCTCTTCAAACCACATATCGTCCACATCATTATCATCCCACAATAGCGAACATCTTTCACAGTAACTGCCTGACAGGCCTCATTTTGGTCCGTTAATGCCACCAGTCCATAAACCGCACTAAACAGTCACTCTTTGCGGGTGGATTGGTTTTTCGACAATCACTCTTGTATTATCCTTCGCCCATATGCGCAAATTCTTGACGAATCACTGAGTTGAAAAAAAGTCCAATAAAATAAAAATAAAAAAATTTGATGTCGGCCCACCAAATATAAAAAAAACATAGCAAGGAAACTAAAAATTTTTCATAAAAAACTTTCTTTTTGGGCTACAAATATATTTGTTTGCCGTGTCAAACGTTCGTTCGAGATCGTAAAACAGGCACTAAAAATGTTTATAAAATCAATTATAATAACACAATACAAAATTAAAGTAATAAAACTAAATTTGAAATAATAAATTGCACGAAATTAATGCAAATAATGTAAAATAAACTAAAGTAAAAATAGTTTTAATAAAATTGTACGGAAAAAACTTTTTCATGTTCTATAACGAAGTTCGCTGAATCAATTAGTAAAGTGCTTAAGTGCGGACCTCTGAAGGAATTCGTACGCGTTGTTAAGAAAAATCAAATCGTATGAAAAGCTAAATATTTGTTTTTTATGTTTGAAAATTATTATTGGAACTTTTTCTTCTTAAATTCTCATTTTTTTATTTAATATATTGGGATATATAACGTTTTGGGAGTGTACAACTTTGCTTCCGCGTTTTTTTCGAAATTCCATAACTTATTGTAAAAAACTGGTTATAGATTTATGATTCGAAGTATTGTCCTTCCCTGGCAACTACTTCCTCCTATCTTTCGTACAACATACTAATGCCGCGTTGAAAATAACTGGTCATCTTTTGAAGCGATTCACCAATCGATCCAATTTTTTTCTTCTTCAAAAGACCAGAAGTGCTGGTCAGCCAGAATAATCTGAGGGAGCAATGTCTGGAGAATACGGGGAGTGGGGTAGGACTTCCCATTTCAACTTTTCCGAGTATGTCTTGACCCCTTTCGCAACATGCTGTTTATCATGTCTCTCGTTATACTGCTGCCGTTCGTCTTTCAATTCTCCGCTCAGATGCATTAGCTGCGTTCGATAGCGATCGCCTGTTATTGTTTCATTCATGACCTTGGAACCGTAAATATTGGGTTTGATCGTCGACGTGGTAGCATGGCAGAGATATCACCAAAATTTTCTGCCCCTGGGATTTTCCTAATGAGCCCATTTATTGTCCCCAGTCGCAACGCTTTGCAAGGTTTATGCAAACAAACCAGAAATGCTTGAGTAGGTTAGGTTGTACAGGCCGCCAGTTCCAGTGGAGTTCAGACTCCAATGCTTGAGTAACTCAAACAAAATATTCGTGATGACTTGAATGAAATACCGCGTGAAGTGTGTGAGAATGTAATGCAAAATGTGCTTAAAAAGCTCGTATATGTGCGGGCATTTGTCTAATATAGTTTTTCATACGTAATTGAATAAAATATTTATCAATATAAGATCCATTTTCTTTCATTTAATAAAAAAGTTTAAGCAAAAAAAGTAGTACACTTTCCAGGCTGACACCATGTATTTTGCAGCTATCTAGTTCACAAATGTCAAGTATGATTGATGTTTGTTTGCAAAAGCTAACATATGGGCTGAAAAATCCCGGGTTCAACAAAGAAAACTTAGTTTTTTTTTTTAATTAGCTTTATTCGTCAAGGTATTCTCTATCAAGAGCGACGCAATCATTCCAGCACCGCTCTAACATTGCAATACCACTTGTGTAGAACGAAAATAGGCCTCAGTTTCAGCAATAACCTCTTTATTCGTGCGAAATTTCTTACTGGCGAGCATTTTTTCAAATCTGCGAACAGCCAGTAGTCGCTGGAAGCCAAATCTGTCGAATACGGTTGACGTGGGAGCAATTCAAAATTCAATTCATGTAGTTTTGTCATTGTGTTGATTGGCTTGTGGCACGGTGCGTTGTCTTGATGAAACAAAATTTTTTTCTTTGCCATATGCAGCCGTTTTTTTTTTTGTAATTTCAGCCTTCAAATGCTCCAGCAACGCTATATAATTTTCACTGTTAATGGTGTTTTCTTTTTCAAGATAGTCGGTGAATATTAAACTACGCACATTCCAAAATACCGAGGCCGTAACTTTTCCAGCCGATTGTTGTACTTTCGGGCGCTTTCGACGAGGTTCACCAGTTGCTGTCTACTCAGATGACGATCGTTTTGATTCCGAAGTGAAGTGAGGGATACATGTTTCATGCACTGTCACATATCGACGCAAAAATTCCGGTTTGTGCCAAACACTGCTCAGAATCATCAACACGTTCTAGTTTTTGGTCAATAGTGAGCAAACGCGGCACCCACTTTGAAGAGAGCTTTCTCATAATCAAATGCCCATGCAATATAAAGCCAACACGTTATTTTGATGTCTTCACGATGCCAGCTAATTCAATCAACTTCCCTTTTCGAGTATTCAAAACGATTTTGTGGATTTCTTTTTATGTTTTCTTGTGTTACCGCCTCATTTGGACGTCCACTGCTTTCTGCATCATCGGTGTCTCTACGACCACGTTTGTTTCTGACGGAGCAGAGGCCCCATTACATTTTTCAAGCCATTGCTTCGCTTGAATGGCATTTCTCCCCATCAAGAAGCAGTGTAAAATTAAAACACGACATTAATTTTGATCCATTGTTTTGAAAATAACTAAAGTAGCGTCACTCTTAGCACAATAACTCACAAATAAATGAATAGTATATCATGAAACAGCTGTCTTTTGAAGGTTAGTATTAGCTAAAAAAAGGTGACTGCAACAAAACTAGCGCCATCTATGTTTTAGGCCCGGGGCTTTTCAGCCCATGTATTATCACATTTGGAGAGTGATTAATTTTGCGCCATACTTAACAAGGTGGGCCAAAAGGTGTGATCCAAATTTTTTTAGGCTCTATTTTTTTTTTTTTATAAAAAACTTCGATTGTGTTTTTTTATTTTGTTTATTTGAACCTTTAGAATTTTATTGGAGATGATATCATCTTTTTCGAAAAGATGATATCGGCCAAATGGGCGCCGCCACAATTGGTTGCTATTTGGGCTCGTTTTGCGGCATTTTTCATCACTTCGATAACATCGGGCTACAGATTCTCGCGCTCGTGTCGAATTTTGTCCTTAAGGTCTTCCAGAGTCTCGGGCTTGTTCGCGTAAATACGGGATTTCAAAAAACAAACAAAAAAAACAAAAAAAAAAAAAAAAAAATCTGGAACGGTAAAGTCGGGCAATCTTATGCACCAGTACAAATCTCCAAAACGAGAGATGAGGCAACTCGGGAACGCCGCCTTCGAAATATCGGTTGTGGCTTACGCAGTGTGTGCTGTTGCTTCATCCTATTGGAACCACATACTCACCAGTCCTAATTCGTTCAATTGTGGCAAAAAAAAACTCTCTTAACCTGGCCTTATAGCGCGCACCGGCGTTCTCGTCACCTTGAGCGGGTGTAATGACTTCTCGTGGATTTTCGGAGCTCCAGAAGCGACAGTTGTGCTTGTTCACTTACCTACAGAGGTGGAAATGAGCCTCATCACTTATTATGATTTTCGTCGAAAAATCGTGCACTTCGTCCTCGAGATTATGGCGGCACCCATTTGGCCGATATCATCTTCTCGAATTGACCAATAAAATTCTAATGGGCATAAAAAATTAAAATGTATTTGAAATGAATTTTAGTAAAATTTTGTTTGGAGTTTTTGAATTAAAACACATTTCAAATTCATTTAAATTTTTATGAATATGCCCATGTTCAAATAAACATAATCAAAAAACAGAATACAAGTTTTATATAAAAAAAAAAAAAAAAATACTGAGAGCCAAACAACTTCGGCTGACTTCTTTTGGCCCACCTTATATATGATTTAAATTCGGGGAACTTTAAAAAAACACCTTGTAGTTAAAATAAAGATTTTAAAACACCTTCTACTGTTAAAAAATATAAAAAAACAAGAATTGTTATTTGTTTAAAGTTTGTGACAACAGCACTTTCAAAAATTGTGTCACTTTGTTTGTTAAATTTTTTTTTTTGTTTGTTTTTATTTAAATAAACTTAATTCAAACAAGTTGTTTAAATTACTGCAGGCATGCTATGTGTGTACGTATATTTCAGCTTGAGAAATTAGATCATTTAAATAATTTATAACAAAATTTTGCATAATACATAATTAAAAAAAAAAATAGAAGAAAAAACGAGAAGCAAAATTATCTAGTCAAACTTTAAAAACTTAATTAATCTTAGAATAATAACTCATGGCGGTTGTACGAGTATTTCGGGCATGCAACAAATTTTAATAATTCTAATAAATTTTGCCATAACACATGTACGAAAGGAAAAATATACATACGAGTACTCTTAGTTAAGCGCAGGAAAATCGCTGCCACAAAAATACAACTGGCAAGAAAACAAAGCGCAGAATGAAATGCATTTATAGCAAGATTTTATTTTTGTACTAAATGGCAAATAACTATACATAGAGATTGGTTAAAAAAAATACTAACTCACCAATATTCACGCACTCACCCGCTCGATCGCATGCTACTCATTCTTGTACATAGAAAACAAAACAAACAAACAATTAAAAAAGTATCTAAGCGAGTTTGCATCCAACAAATACAGATACTTTAACACCAACACCACTACTACCACCACTACCGCCACTACCATCATCGTGATTGTAATAATAATAATGAATGAATTTCAAGAATATGAATACAACATAAAAAAAACAACAAACTGAAATGAGTTTTCAATGACAGGGTATCTGTGTGTGTGTGTGTGTGTGTATGTGAGTAAGTATTCTTGTTTGTTTGTTTGAGTGTGTGTATGTGTCTGTGCGAGAGTTGGCTGTTGAGCATATTGTATGGCAAAAACAAAATTACACGAAAAAAAAAAGAAAAAAAACCGAAAGGAAAACAACTTCAAATATTGGCTAGTTGTGAGTTTAGTTCACAAACGGATGTCTAAGGTGCAAGAGTTACGGACGGATACACGCGTATGACTAAAACAAAAAATTGAAAAGAAAAAACTAAAAATAACAAAACACACTACATACATATGTATTAATTAGTAACGTATTAAAAACAAAGTATCTTTTGAAACAAGAAAAATAATTTTCAAAAAAAAAAAACCAATTCTTCAAAATGAAAACTATTGAATAGATATTTAACAATTTTTGAAAATCGAGTGAGTTTCATACGAAATTAATTAAAACCAAAGTATTAATAAAAACACTAATTAAAACCGTGTGGAAAATTTTGCATATACTAGCACATACATACACATGTATGTATGTGTATCATAAAATATTCAAGTGTTTAAGCAAAGTTGTAAATACTTGTATATAAATTTCAATTAAATGAAAAATAATAATAATATCGAAACAATTTGAACCCCTCTTAAAAATTCAAAGCAATTTTATTGTCCAGCAATTTTTATGTTAATAATATTGCAAGTACTACCAGCATAAAAATATTCTGTGAAGTAAATTTAAAATTATGTCAAATCAAATGACAAGTGACTAAATCAGTAAGACGACGACGACAAAAAAATAATAATATTAATATTAATTAAAATACCCGGGGATTAACAAGAAATTCTTATTTAAGCATCCCCCATAATTTAAACTCGATCGTAGTTTTTGAAGAGATTTTTGCTACGCAGTGCGGCGCATATGCACGTACATACAATATTCATCAATGAGTGTGTGTTGTCTGTGTAAGTGTGTAACAAAATAAAAGTGCTTCGTTCAATTAAAATACAAAAATACAAAACAAGTCAATGACGTTGATTTTCAAATCAAAGGGAATTGAATATTTTGTCAACGCTAAAAACGAGCTAGTTAACCAGAAGACATGCCGCCCTCTGCGTTTTTAGTTGGTTCTACCATTATAACAACACCCGCTTGTGAAATTTCAGCACAGAACAAACCAGCCTTGCAAATACTGTCATCAAACTCACAAAACTCCCCCACACGCCACAATCTTAGTCCACACATTAAAGCAGAGTATTCTGTAAACAACAATTGCCACACATTGCAAAATTTTAATTATTTGAATAGCAGTAATTTAAGTGAGAAATCAACGAATATGGTCTTGCAATCGTACAACAGTTATGAACAATATCATTTGCCACAGCAGCATCATGGTCAAACAGCGGCAACAGTGTTGGCTCAACATTCACCGCCAATATATAATACAAGTACAGCCACAAGTTCACCCGCCGCTCTAAATACTCATCACCAGCAGCAGCAGCAGCAGCAGGCAAACAACACGCAGCAGCAACAACTCCAGCCACACCAAAGCTTACCACAATATCAAAATTTGTACAATAGCCCGCCACACCATCAGCAGCAGCTCAACAATCTGTCCACAAACCATAACCTCAATAGCACTAATAGCCAGCAGTCACATCATCTCCTGCAGCCGCACAATCACAATCACCATCATCAACAGCAGCAACAGCCACAAACACACCAACAGCAGCAGCATCAGACCCAACAGCATCATCTTCATCATTCACAGCACCAACATGTGGCCCATCAACAGCAACAGGCTCAACAGCGTTTATCCGGCGGCAGTAACAGTAGTGCAACTTCTTCCCTGTCCTCGACTAACTCGTCTGTTAACACAAACGTTTCTTCTACCACACCTGCTGTTTCATCTTCGACTGCTCCCCCAACAACGACTGCTTCTGTGGCGGTTAATTCTCTAACAGGCTCCTCCTCCTCCCCTTCATCGGCATCTTCAACGGCTGGTCCGTTTTTGTCGGCCGCCTCCTTGGGCATTAATTATTTCAACGATTCCATACCTTATGTGGGAGACTATTCGGCTACCACAGGCCATCTGTACACCGATATTGATGCAAATTTTTTTAGTCAAGGTAAATAAAATCAAAAAAATCCTGCAGCGCTAATGAAATCTATCTTTAAACGTTACTAAAATAAAAGTCAGTAACGAAATTCGCTGAATCAGTTAACAAATTGTTTGATTACGATATAAGGAATACTTGCATTCAAAGAAAAAAAAGTTGTTAAACTAAAGTAGCTATAATTTTCAAAACCACCAACAAAATATGGTATCCATAACTATTTTTAAAATATACATAACATAACAAAATATATGCAGAGAACAAATTATAGTAAATAAAAATTCAATCACATTTTTGTCTGAAAAAAGAGTAGTTCACTTTCCCACCATACAGTTGTGAAATTGATTTACATAAGCACCTTCCATGACGGCCTAATCTTCGTGGGATGAACTATTCACGATTCTCTAGTGCCCCTGCGCAGCTTGCTAAGCTCACACAGGTCGCAACTTTTTTCTATAAGTTTTTAGCCTTTGCTTAAGAGTTCAGGACTGCTAATCCAGTCAATGGAAGACAAGGCTAAATGAATTGGTAGGCCAAAGCCCAGTAGAAGCATTAACCAACTCACCCGTCTAACCATCACTCCTAGTTCCTTACGGTACAGGTATATGTTGCAAGACAACACCACTTCTGGAAACTAATTTCCCTTCACAGGATTTTAGGTTTAGGTAAAATCGCCCGGGGGCTTAGCTAATCCCCATTCTGCCTATTTCAACCCTTGGTACGGGTTTCGGCAGTTCAACACAACATAAGTCATATGGTTTCCTAGAGTTTTGTATTCTACAACAAACGATGGACTTTTACCCTCTCTGCCCCAGAAAACAGAGTGCAATGGTTTGTTCTTTGCCAAGGCAGAACCTGTTTCCCGAGGGGACTGCCTTCCAAAAAAAATTTGTTTCAGGTACCTCCTAGGACTAAAGATAATATAAACAAATATCGTCGTCACTATTTTTAGTGCGATCATAACGCTTCGTATATCGGTGTTCGCGGCTTTGTAAGGGCTAAATTTCTGTTTTTGATCATTTTGCACTACCACGGCAAATTCTAGTCATGACTTTTAAAAACTCGCTTCAAAAATATTTATCATTGGGGTTGGTACAAACCAAGTTTTTAAACATCATGAGTAGAATTTGCCGTGTTAGTGAAAAAGTAATAAAACAGAAATATAGCCCTTACGATTACCACTAACACCGATCGATCTAAAACGTTATGATCGATCTAAAAATGGCAACACAGTCAACAAAATACGAATAGGGCGGTATTTGTAGGAGGGGGGAAAAATAGAAAAACTAATTTTCTAATTATTTTTACATTGTCTATAATTGTAAGGCGTGACTGACACAATTTTTTTTTTTCGAACCGTGTATACAATGTACAGTACTTAATTTAAACATTGTTGATAGTAAATTAATTTATTGTATTGATGGTATATCTAAGATTGTGTTGTTGGTTAACTAGACATCATTCATAGCGTTTTCTATATGATCCCCACCGGAAATTCTTGGATTCATCACTCCATAAAATAGTTTTCCAAATCCTTTAGTTTTTTAACGTTTTTTTTTCTTGCTGACTAAATCCAATGTGGACTTAATTTTTTTTTTTTTTTTTTTTTTTTTTTTGAAAACGAAAGTTTTCTCTGTGCGATGCATATTAAGCACGTAAGCCATTTTTATTAGGCCGCCGTCGAAGAGTTCTAGATGGTATAAGGATACCATATGATGACTCTAAGTCAACTTTTAGCTGTTTAAAGCTTTTAAATCGGTTAGTTTTAAAGGCCTTTACGACTGTTTCATCGGCTCTGGCTGGGGTTTTACGGGGTTCGGAGCCTCTGGGCACATTATTTGAGTTCTCAAATTTATCAAAATGGTTCATTGCATTTAAAACTTTTCCTCTAGAGCAAACAAGGAATTGAATAAATTCATTCACCATTTTCTCGGAGCCCCTGAGATTAATGATTACCTTGTCTGTCTTCTTCGGAGCAACTTGGTATATTTCCCTAATATTCGTATTAAATATTGCTGATATCGTTTAAAATATACCTATCAACAAATTACCGCAAAAAAAAACGAAGTTATGTATTAAAATAACTTTATTCAAATAGCAGAACTGAAAATGTTGTAATTATCCACTTGTCCACTTGAAAAACTAACCTTTCACTAAATAGTGACTTAATTTTTTAAGAAACCTTAACAAAAAATGAATGAAAAGAAATAATCAAGTGCAAAAGGGATCAAACTTATCTCTGCAGTGGAAAAGTTTCGTTGAAATACCAACAGATCATATAAAAAGCCGAACAAACTAGAGATCACATTTAAGTTTTAATCATATGTCCACCACTGCACATATATTATATGTAAATATATATGTTTTTTACCAAACTTTTACATGAATCCACGAATTCCTTTACAAGTGCGCATTCAAACATGTTATAAAACATGGAAAAAAATGTTTATCAACGTAAAAAAAAAGTTGTTTTTCTTTTGGTTTACAAATTGTTCTAAATGTCTGCGAACGCTCGAGATTTTAAAACAGGCCGATAAAGTTGAATTAAAGCGATTTTTATTTGGTTATCAACAGTAAACGAAATTTGTTTTTGATCCAAAACTTTGCTCGTCAGTCAAAAGTTTTTTTCCTCAATTGTGAAAAATCGTTTAAAGCCTGGATTTTACTATTTCTTTGGCCATTTTGTCTCCATAGAAATTGTTTTTAATTAAGTTTTTACTACTGAACACAAATTTTCTACTACTAAACACATAATACTATTATCACTTCAAGACCATTGAATTCAAAGTATTTGGCTTTTGTAAAACTTTAGCGAAAATTGTCATCTTCCGTGATTAAAAATTCATGTCATTGAAATTACATAAATAACAGCCCTTATCGCGGTTGGCCTATACAAAACGCCTACGATAGATTAATGAATAATTAAACGGATTCTCTCTAATCTATCATAGAACTATCAAGTAGTGTTTTGTCTTTCGTTCCGTACACACGTGTTTTTCATTGTCGTCCGTGTTTTCTATACCTACTCATATGTTTATTATTAATTTGTTATAAGCGAAATTTTACCGTAATAGGTAGAGTTTTGCATCATGTGTGCACGTGTTTTTTTATTGTATTAGTTTTTTACTGTCATTTTTTTCTCTATTTGTTATTATTGAATTCTGTTTTATATTTCTCCTATGTATTTTATTATCCTACGGTGTTGAATTAATTTTTGTTGATCTAAGAAGTGTCGAAGGTATATACACTGGGCATTGATCAGTTTTAACTAATTTAATTTCAACATTTTAAATGCCGTGATAATGTTTGTTTTGGTCGTTCCGTGTGTTAAGTTAATAAACATTACTCCCCCTTTCCTCCTTCTCATACTCTATTTTTCTAGTTCCAGTACAATGCACTGCATCTGTAGGGGCTATCCCCTGAGTACTGGTCCAAGGTAAAAAAAAAAAAAAAAAAAAAAAAAATCTTGAGCGTTTATTAAATCTGCCACCCACAGTAAAGGCTAACTGCCTGGCTCACGATGTCGTTTCGAAAAAACTTCGTCATAATTTTTAAGGTCAAAAACCCTATTCCGATGCCGTTTATAAGCTTTATTTTTCCCTGCTCTAGTATCATTTGCCTTGTCTACCTCCGATATATCCGTTAGTTGAATAATAGTGGACTACAAGTCACCTATTTTTAATATGAAACATTAGCGAACGTTAACGAAACAACATCGTGAGCCAGGCAGTAATAGTTCTTCTGGTTTTTTGGTTGTGAGAGTTTGTTAGCTTATACGAGTAATACCGTAATTGAAAAAGAAACTCCCAAGTATTAATTTTTTTATACATAACTTTAATGTTTAAAAGCAATAAAATTTTCTTCGGGGGCAAACAATTGCTCATCTCAAGTTCGGTTACACTTATATGTAGGGTGTCTCCCCAGATCTGAATCTTATGCGAAATAGGGTGACAAGATTGATTGTAAACATCATGAGAAAAATCAGAAAAGAGATCTAAAAAAATACACCTTTTACTCAGTTCAAATGTTTTTCATTCCAATAAGTCCTGGTAGTTTTTTTTTATAATATATATTCTTATTTTTCTCATGGTGGCTACAATCAATCTTGTCACCCTGTTTCGGCTTGACAATGAGTTCTGGGACACCTTATACGTATATCTCCATTCATAACAAAATTTATCTCCACTACTATTTTAGACTGATGAATAAATAAACTGATAAAATTATAGCCCAATATCTCTTGAAGGAGTATGTGTGCCTTTCTATAAAAATTATAACCTCATGGAATTAAGCCGGAACTGCTTTTAGCAGTTCCAGGATCTTGAAAATATATAGTATAATACAGTTTCTAGTAATAAATTTGAACGAGCCTGGCAGCGCATATGTAATGTTAACATCACATTTACGCTGGGAGTTCTCAGTCCTGTAAGTCGTAATATTAAAATTGCCAGAACAGCAAAATTTATAAAAGCAAATATTCTGCTACTACATTTTGCATTTTGTAAAAATTCTTAATCCCGTTTCTAACACCTTATCTTACCAAATCCAAGTATTACTCTAATTCTTTCGTCCAATTCTTATTGCAAATTATCTACATATGTATATATTTGCCAAGAACAACTACTTACGTACGTACATATACAGCAGATATTAAACTAGTCTTTACGTAACTAATTATAAGTAAGGCGGGCGGTTAATACTATGATATTGAAAAATATGTATATAAATATGTATACGTATAAAGTACGACGGATTCTTTGTGCCCCGGCCTTTAATTATTAATGAAAATGTAAAATATTTATTGTTGCCGATAGAAAAAAATATGTGGAAAAAAACCTTAAAAATAAAAGTTGAGAGATTAAAATTAAAAAGTTGAAAAATTAAAATTTGATCCCCTCGAAAATTATTTGTTTGATCTGTCGTAGTGAAACATTTTTCCTCATGCCAAAAGCTATCGCAAAATCAATCGATAAATTTTGGTCCTTCCAAGTTGACCCATCCTATTATATATGTTATTCGTAAAGGCACACATAAACGACATGTTACTTTGGTTTAACATATATTTCCACGTCCATGTCAAGATTGTAATTTTTACAGGAGGTTTATAAAGTTTGCGCACAAAGGTGCATTTACGTCTGGCATTGTCTCTGCTTGATAATTTTGCTTATTCACTCGAATATCAAAGTCGTGCTAATGAAAGATTGCTTGCTGACGTCGAAAAATGCTCTCTTGCGACACGAAGGAACAGATGTTTCAGGAGTTTTTTTCTTCTCTCAGTACGACAATATTAAGCTTATATAACCAAAGTATTGTTAATAAATATTATTATTATTATTTTTTTGTTTGGAAAAAAAAAAACACAAAAACTGCGAAGCTTTTTTGCTTGTCTGCAGTAACACTTGTTGCGGGCGGGTTACCAACTCAATGTAAGCTAAGGTACATGTGTATATATGTGTTGAGATGGCCAATGAAAATGTTGATGCTGAAAAGAATAAAATAAAAAAATCAAAATAGTATAAAGGAACTCTGTCAGTATTTCATTGCCTGTTCCGGATCCTAGCCTGAACGAGATGCATATGAGTTGCAGTGTCCATATGTGCATTCAGGCATATGTATGTACACACATGTTTGGGCCGGCAAAAGAACTAAGTTTCTTGTGCACTGCAGGCCTTGGTAGGATGAGCTGGAACCAAATCTTGCTTTGTTGCGTTTCTTTTTTGAGCGTTTGTTTCTATTTTATTAAACTATAAAGTGCTTTCGATTCTGTCCGTCCTGTGTTTTGATTTTATGTGGTGAATTTCTGTCCAAGTGTCAAAATGATAGGCGTTTCGACACCTGTGAAAAAGCAGTGCACCACTGACAGAATGGTGCGAATAAGGAGGCGATAAATAGAAAACAGATACTGTTAGGGTGAACGGGACAATACTGGGTTTTCATGGGAAAGTAATGGAATATGGGAAAGCAGGGAGAGTAATAATGAAAGTAGAAATTTGAATAGCGGGCAGATGAAAAGATAAAGTAAAAGGGAACGGATGCCACACAGTGCGTAGAAGTTAAATAAGGAAAATTGTATGGTTCCAGCGGAGAATTTTTCTTAAGTGCAATTTCTCTGAGGGACTGAGGAATCGTAAAAACTAATTTTAAATAAAATAAATTTCACAAAAGAAAAAAAAAACGTAAGTAATGAACCTCCCTCAATGGTAGCAGGTGTAATTAATTTGATAATTTGTTTAAATGGCGAGATGTAGCTGGTTGTTTCCCGGTGATTTCTGCAAAAGTGTGGCTTACACAGGGCAGACGAGCCGCTTCTGAAGGAAGAAGGTTTGCCAAACAAAATCAAAGGGACAGCCAGGTAACCAATATTTATCTAAAATATAAAAAAAAAAAAAAAAAAGAAGTGCTGCAAGAGATTTTTGAGCCAAAAGTTAGAGGTAAATCAAAGTATAGAAAACGGGCGGGAAGAAGAAAAACCCCGTTAAAGGGAAGAAAACCGGTTCAACAATTCAACACAACCGTTGTAGTGTACCGGTATAAGTACCGTGGCAATGTGGTAGCAGAAAAGTTTTAAGAAAAAAAAAAACGCAAGTGATTGAGTTGGTTAAAAAATTTTAGTATTTATTTCTTTATTATTTGGTATTTTTTTTTTATATATAACCATACATTATTTTTATTATTTGTGCCTGTAATTTTTGTGCATATATTTTTTTTGTCACCTTAAGTGTAATCTAGTGGTACAGCAGTTTTTTTGTTGGACAATTAGGGTAATCCAGTGCTGGTGTAGAACTGGCACATGGTAGAAAGAATAGATAAGCGTTATAGGAGGTTGAATCGGGATATCGATATTCGAGTTTTGTTTTTTTTTCGGGTGTGCTGTTCTATTGAGGATATTGAAAGGTGTTTTATTAGCCACGAAAATTTTATAGACTACCTTAGGGAGCTCCTTAATGTCAGGTTGAAATTTAGTGGGAAACCGGAAATATTCAAAATAGAATAGGAATTGTTTCGGGTTAATTATATTGGAAAAAAGAATCGTATAGCGCTTATTTGTTTTTTTTATTTAGTAAGGAGTTAACATAGTTTAAGTTGTAAGTTGTTTTTAGCGTAAAATTATTATTTTTTTTTGGTGTGAAATTGTAAAAAAAAAAAAAAATATATAATTGTAATAGGGTTAAGCATTTTGAGAAAAAAATTAATAAAGGAAATATATATATCTGAGTTTATCAACGTGAAGAAGGAAATTATTATGGAATAGAGTGTGTTAAAAGGTAAGGGCATGGAAGTGAGGTAAAGTAGGAAGAGTCTAGTGGTGTATGGGGTTGCAAAACAAACTTGAGAGGATTCGAATTGCAACATGGATGGGAGGGCAAGTAGCAGGGCAACAACATCTGCTCCTGAAGAATCGACGGGATTTGTGTGTGTGTGCAGCTGTAAAAGTTTTGTGTTTTTTTTTGTTGAGTCCGTTTGTATTGAACATTTGTAGTGTGTTGTGAGTGGTTTTATGTGCTTCGTACCCAGTGAGAGGGTTGGAACCCACTGAGATGTGCCACCTAGCTAGTCGGAACACTCGCTGGTCACTGCGATGCAACATAAATGGCGCCCAATTCATTGAAAAACAGAAATAGGAAAGTCTATGATAACATCTAAGCAGACAAGATTTTATAAGACGCGCCATAAATGGCGCCAATGTGAAGTAGACTTGATTAAGTATGCAAAGCAGTCAAACGTATATTCGCGCCATAAATGGCGCCCAATCTGTTTTGAAATGTACAAAATCATGAAGCATGTGCTGAAATCTATACATGCACTTACAAACCACCGAAAACTAAAGATAAAGTGTAGGTCAACTAGACGCTTAAAAATAGCCCAATAAGTTTTTCTATAGCCCAAAGAAGGATTTGACTACTTAGTGATTTGCCCTAAGAGCGTTCGTAGCCCTATTTCTTAAGTAATTGTGAAAAAGGTAGTATGAAGGACTTTGGGTGGATCACTGAGAAAGCGAAAAATTCTAAAATTTCAACATGAAGGGGATAACAATAGCTTAGCATTCTATAATAAATTCAGATGACTAAATGTGTTGTTATTCGTTTCATTTTTTTTTTTTGTAAGTTAATTTTTCTTTTGTTTATTTTTATTGGGGCGAGTCTAAAGTCTTTTGTGTCATCCTGATAGCCGCTTATGAATTCAGAAATTGAACACATAAGGTCAGTAGTATCGAAGACTACAGAAGGGTTTAGATTTCTCCTGTATCTCATGGTCTAAAGTGAACATGATAGTATAGGAGAGTTTGCACTAATACAATTCAGTTTCTATAGTAAAATGATTTCCTACTTTTTTGGTTGCACATACATACAAATTTTATGTGATTTTTAGTTATATTGTTTTTTTTCACCACTTTGACTACCGCACTCCCTTTTATGCCTAACCGACTAAGAGAAACATTGATAATACGATATATATAGCTTTTTTTGAGAAACCACGCTCAGTACATTTACGTTTTTATGTTATTTTTTTTAGTATAGTTTCATTTTTATTATTATTTTTCTTTATTAGTTCTAATAACTTCTTCTGGATTGTTTTGTTATTAAAAGTTCTAGTATTAGTACAACGTTTAATCAAAGTTAGTTCAATATATATACCAATCAGATTTTAGAGTATAAAAGCGCGATTTGTTTTTTTTTTTTTGTTAAATTTGTTTGTTGAGGTATACTTACGTTTTTTTTATTGTTTGCGAAGTTTGTTTCCGTGCCATTTTAGCCAGCCATCAGGGGATGTCTGTTAATCCGCATATTGCTAAAAATAGAAAAAGGGAAAGACAATTGAATTTTGATTTAAATAGATCCACGCCTTTTACAAGAAAATTCGTTAAGTCCAACACACCCAGTCGTAAGCCTGTGTGTAACGTCGAAAAAATGAGTCAGTCCAATATAAATCCTCAAATACAGGACATTTCGGGAACAATTATGAATGTTAATCCATCTACAAGTGCTGAGGCAAGAGCAAGATTGCAGCAACAGAGTGCTCAGCAAAATTTGCCTACCAGTAAAGATGACACGGCCAATGAAGAAATGAGCGAAATGAAAAGGCAGATGGCCGAACTCACAGCAACAATGGGCAAGATGAGTCGTGTTCTTCAAAATACTCAACAAGAATATAAAAAGTTGCGTGAGGAATTAGGGCCTAAACGAAATGGCAATGGTTTTCAGCATATGGACACGTCTGGCCGAAGTTCTGATCATTCATCACATTCATTTATGCCGAATGCTGAGGCAAGGGGCTCTTATAACAACAATTGTAGGGTAGACAAATGGGGGTTGGAATTTGACGGCAATCCTAACAAATTGGCGGTGGAAGATTTCGTGTTTCGCGTTGAACGTCTCCAGCAACAGTACAATGTGCCGTGGAATGACGTGTTATTTAATTTTCACCTTTTTGTTAAAGGAAATGCTGAAAAATGGTTCTGGCTGTTTATAAAAACAAATTATGTCACAGAATGGACTACATTGAAAGAAGCGCTCTTAGAACAATATCAGTCTACCAGGACGAGTTTTGAATTGATGAGCGACATTGTTGAGAGAAAACAACAACCCGGAGAGGCAATTGATGCTTTCTTTTTTGCAATGTCGAACATGCGTTCACAACTAAATATAACAATGCCAGAGAGAGAAATGATCAAAATTATAAAGAAAAATTTGCGAGAAGACATAAGAAACCGAGTTTATCCAATTTCGGTGAATTCCGTAGAAGAATTGCGGAGAGAATGTGTCGAGGCGGAGAAAATTTTCTGCCGAAAGGACCAAAGAAATCGGTATGCAGTATTACCAGCAAATCGCTACCATAGGCAAGTAAATGAAGTAACTAACTCGTCTGGGTATTTGCCTGAGATAGGTCAAGAATTTGTGGCCTTAGATGAGGTGAGGTTGACGGGGGCGAGTACTAAGACTCCGCCAATTTGTTGGAATTGTCGTCAAACCGGCCACATTTTTAAAGATTGTCCCAGCGAGGAATTTAAGTTGTTTTGTTTTCGGTGTGGTAAACCGGAAGTGAAAGCTCCAAATTGTCCAAACTGTAAACCAAAAAACTTTCTAAGGAGCGAGCTTACTCCGGGGAGCCAGCGTCCAAATTAAGCCCGGATATAACTAAAACTGAAACGAAAAATAATTTAATTGAAATTGTCCAAAATTTTAACAAAATTGTTCCACAAATGCGGCACAAATATACACTGGCAGAAAGACAATATAATTACAATAGGATTAGATCTAGGTTGATTAATGAAGCAATAACACTGCGCAAACCCATATCCAATAGAATCAAAAAGTTACGTGAAAAATTTCGAGCAAAACGAAAACTGCGAAAGGCTTTAATCGAGGCTGTGAAAATAGCGTATAACACTTATGATCCACGAGCTTTTGCTGAAATTAAAATAGGCAACAGAGTTTTGCGAGGATTGTTGGATACAGGTGCATCAATAAGTTTGTTGGGGAAAAATTGTAGGGAACTAATAAGCGAATTAGGAATATCTATTAAGCCAATATTTTCGATGGTCACAACGGCTACAGGAAAAAAACATAGATTGCTCGGCAGTGTTGAGTTAGAGGTAAATTTCGGAGGTAGAAGTGAGATGATCGTATTTTATCTGTGTCCCGATTTGGAGCAGAAAGTTTATCTAGGTGTAGACTTTTGGAAAACTTTCCAGTTAGCTCCAGAAGTTTTTCAAATTGATGAAATGGAAAAACAAAACGGGCACCGGGAAAGCGAGATAGATGATCATCGGTCAAGTCCTCACATACTCAATAATGAACAGAAAAATAAACTTCAAGCCGTGATAGAATTATTTCCCGCTTTTGAGAAAGAAGGTTTAGGTTGCACACCATTAGAAAAACATTCGATCAAATTGGTTGAAGGGGCTGTTCCTTTTAAGGACCGTCACTACCCTCTGTCACCAGCAGTACAAGAAATTGTGTACAAAGAAATTGATAAAATGTTAGAGCTAAAGGTGATAGAGGAGAGTGAAAGTCCTTGGACGAACAGAACCACGGTTGTGAGAAAGCCCGGCAAAAATAGATTTTGTTTAGATGCAAGAAAATTGAATAATTTAACTGTTAAAGACGCTTACCCATTGCAAAACATAGACGGAATACTTAGCAGGATTGATGAGACATACTACATTAGTAGTGTGGACCTCAAATATGCCTTTTGGCAGATTGAACTGGACGAAAACAGTAGGCCCTATACAGCTTTTACCGTAGCAGGTCGGCCACTCTACCAGTTCCGCGTAATGCCGTTTGGTTTGTGCAATGCGGCTCAACGGTTGTGCAGGCTGATGGACAAGGTAGTGCCTCAGAATCTGAAAGAAAATGTTTTCATTTATTTAGATGATTTGTTAATAATCTCTGACAGCTTTGAAAAGCATCTAATAATTTTGAAGGAAGTAGCTCTGTGTTTACGAAAAGCAAATCTGACAATCGGGTTACAAAAATCTAAGTTTTGTTTTCAAGAATTAAAATACTTGGGATTTATAATTGGCGGAGGATGTTTAAAGACTGATCCAGACAAAATTAGGGCGATTAGGGAAATACGAATACCAAAGTCCCCACGCGAGGTACGAAGTTTTTTGGGAACAGCAGGTTGGTACCGCCGCTTTATTAAAGATTTCGCATCCGTAGCTGCACCCTTAACAGACAGGTTGAAGAAATCAAAGAAATTTGAGATGACTCCAGAAGCGATTAAGTCGTTTGAGAGCCTGAAGAAAGCTTTAACCTCAGCTCCGGTTTTGAAACATGCAGATTTCAAAACCGGAGCTGAGGTTAAAGCTTTCTTCAGGCTCTCAAACGACTTAATCGCTTCTGGAGTCATCTCAAATTTCTTTGATTTCTTCAACCTGTCTGTTAAGGGTGCAGCTACGGATGCGAAATCTTTAATAAAGCGGCGGTACCAACCTGCTGTTCCCAAAAAACTTCGTACCTCGCGTGGGGACTTTGGTATTCGTATTTCCCTAATCGCCCTAATTTTGTCTGGATCAGTCTTTAAACATCCTCCGCCAATTATAAATCCCAAGTATTTTAATTCTTGAAAACAAAACTTAGATTTTTGTAACCCGATTGTCAGATTTGCTTTTCGTAAACACAGAGCTACTTCCTTCAAAATTATTAGATGCTTTTCAAAGCTGTCAGAGATTATTAACAAATCATCTAAATAAATGAAAACATTTTCTTTCAGATTCTGAGGCACTACCTTGTCCATCAGCCTGCACAACCGTTGAGCCGCATTGCACAAACCAAACGGCATTACGCGGAACTGGTAGAGTGGCCGACCTGCTACGGTAAAAGCTGTATAGGGCCTACTGTTTTCGTCCAGTTCAATCTGCCAAAAGGCATATTTGAGGTCCACACTACTAATGTAGTATGTCTCATCAATCCTGCTAAGTATTCCGTCTATGTTTTGCAATGGGTAAGCGTCTTTAACAGTTAAATTATTCAATTTTCTTGCATCTAAACAAAATCTATTTTTGCCGGGCTTTCTCACAACCGTGGTTCTGTTCGTCCAAGGACTTTCACTCTCCTCTATCACCTTTAGCTCTAACATTTTATCAATTTCTTTGTACACAATTTCTTGTACTGCTGGTGACAGAGGGTAGTGACGGTCCTTAAAAGGAACAGCCCCTTCAACCAATTTGATCGAATGTTTTTCTAATGGTGTGCAACCTAAACCTTCTTTCTCAAAAGCGGGAAATAATTCTATCACGGCTTGAAGTTTATTTTTCTGTTCATTATTGAGTATGTGAGGACTTGACCGATGATCATCTATCTCGCTTTCCCGGTGCCCGTTTTGTTTTTCCATTTCATCAATTTGAAAAACTTCTGGAGCTAACTGGAAAGTTTTCCAAAAGTCTACACCTAGATAAACTTTCTGCTCCAAATCGGGACACAGATAAAATACGATCATCTCACTTCTACCTCCGAAATTTACCTCTAACTCAACACTGCCGAGCAATCTATGTTTTTTTCCTGTAGCCGTTGTGACCATCGAAAATATTGGCTTAATAGATATTCCTAATTCGCTTATTAGTTCCCTACAATTTTTCCCCAACAAACTTATTGATGCACCTGTATCCAACAATCCTCGCAAAACTCTGTTGCCTATTTTAATTTCAGCAAAAGCTCGTGGATCATAAGTGTTATACGCTATTTTCACAGCCTCGATTAAAGCCTTTCGCAGTTTTCGTTTTGCTCGAAATTTTTCACGTAACTTTTTGATTCTATTGGATATGGGTTTGCGCAGTGTTATTGCTTCATTAATCAACCTAGATCTAATCCTATTGTAATTATATTGTCTTTCTGCCAGTGTATATTTGTGCCGCATTTGTGGAACAATTTTGTTAAAATTTTGGACAATTTCAATTAAATTATTTTTCGTTTCAGTTTTAGTTATATCCGGGCTTAATTTGGACGCTGGCTCCCCGGAGTAAGCTCGCTCCTTAGAAAGTTTTTTGGTTTACAGTTTGGACAATTTGGAGCTTTCACTTCCGGTTTACCACACCGAAAACAAAACAACTTAAATTCCTCGCTGGGACAATCTTTAAAAATGTGGCCGGTTTGACGACAATTCCAACAAATTGGCGGAGTCTTAGTACTCGCCCCCGTCAACCTCACCTCATCTAAGGCCACAAATTCTTGACCTATCTCAGGCAAATACCCAGACGAGATATGTATTTCATTTATTGCTTGCAGCGAACCCGATGACGAGGAACAAATTGAATTACGTGATAAAAGCTTCAGCTGCGTGCAGCCAATTCTAGAGGAACTGATCAAAACCGAAGAATCGTATGTGGAAAATCTTTGGATCGGCATTAACAATTATGGCAACATATTTCATCGCAATGATTTGCCAATTGGTTTGCGGGGGAAGAAATATGTTTTGTTTGGAAATGTTGAACAGATTGCCGAATTCCATCGCGATGAATTTTTGCCCATGTTGCAGCGCAACAAGCATGACTTGAAAAGAATATTCGACGAATTTCGTCAATTTATTGATAACAATTGTTTTTATGGTTATGTCTTATTCACCATGAACAAACAAAGATCATTGAAGTTGTGCGATGTCTATAAAAATTATTTTAAGCTTTTACAAAGTGAAATTGATGACAAATTGGGCATCAACAGTTTTCTGGTGCAGCCCATACAGCGCATGGCCCGTTATCCTTTATTGTTGCAACAATTTATAACGACTCTATTCAAAAACCGAGATTATGTTTTGAAACCCATTATAGAGTCCTGCTGCCGTTTAGAGAAAAAGTTGCGTAACCTTCTAATCACCACCAACGAATCGGAGATAATAAATGATATTGTATGTGTGTGTGATGCTCATGAGTTTAATACCTTTTATCAGGGCAAATTTCGCAAAGTCAGCGAATTTCAAGTTTTTGATCATTCACTTAAGCGTAGCTATCGCTCCAAGGTTTTCATTTTTGACAAATGTATAATCTATACGGAAATCAAGGGTAAACATTTGATATTTCATGGTCGTTATCCCTGCGAACTGTTTTTCAATGATTTGGGCGCCATTTATGTTCTTCGTACCCAGTGAGAGGGTTGGAACCCACTGAGATGTGCCACCTAGCTAGTCGGAACACTCGCTGGTCACTGCGATGCAACACACTCACAGTCTGAGGCAGGAATCGAACCTGTGACCACGAGACTGCTGGTCGAGTAATCTACCAAATCAGCCACCGGGGCACATTAATACTATACTATAAAAAATTTATTTAATACCAGAGTGTATTGAAATTGAAGCTACCTAACGCTAGATGGCAGCACAATCTGAATAATTAATCATTTTGGTAAAAATCCTAGAAAAGGTGGTAAACCTCCTAATGATAATAAATATTAAAAAAATGAAAATTTTGCTTATTTTTGAAAAAAAAATTGTATAAATTTGATTAACGTAAGAAATTTTAGCACTCGTCTAAAAAATTGTATATGGCAACCACTCAAAAAATTGAGTAATTTTCATACAAATTTTCTAGACGAGGTGCTCGTCTGTGTTCTATGAATATCACGTTAGACTTTAATCTTATACGAAATTTCATAGATAAAGTAAAAAAAAATTGTTCTTGGCGACGAAATTTATTATGTGATGTTTTCACAACACGAAACAAGCGAAGTTTGAAAATTTTGTTTTAAAACCACTCAAAGAAAAAAGTGCGTTTCAATTAACTTGCTTATGTTTTTATTGTACTTTATCTTTTTCAAAGAACAACAAATTGAACAAAAATAACGTGTTATATTTTGGAATATTTTCTCCATTTCTTTTTATTTTACTATTAGCTTTTCCTATTATATACGTCTAGAAAATTTCAATGAAATATGCTCAAAATATTCAGATATACATATCACTCTTTCGTATCTCATAAACATCACCTATATGTGAACACTAATGTGTTGTTTCCACAACACAACCAATTTGTCTGAAATATTTGTACAGAAATCACTCAGAATTGAGTGTTTTTCCTATAAAGTTTCTTGACAAGCCGTTTGCTTGTGATGTGGAAACATCACATAAATATACGAAAAGATTCGTTTTCATTTCGATTGTTATTTTTTTAAACTACAATCTACTTCAGTATATTATTATATAGACAAATATAATATTATATAGACACAAAAAAAAATTACTCTTTTTAGAAAACAGTTTCCTTTTTCATATCAAAATCTAATTTAAAATATTAATGTGATGTTTCCACAATACAAACAAGAGACTTGTCAAGAAATTTTATATGAAAAGCTGATGAGCTGTGTTTACCTAAATAGAGGTAGGAGAAAAAGAGGGAGATAATACGTTGAAATAGAAAATGGGGGATATAGTGGTTGATTGATATGGGGAAAGGTGGGAAACTTCTTGGTGTGGCGTAACGTACCATTATACTATCCAGCTGCTGCTCCTTATGAAAGAAGTCAGCGCGGTCATATTGACTGAGGCTAGGCACGATAGGCTATCGAAACTTTGCTCCCTTGGATATCTACGGTGGTGGTGTTCCTATGTCGGACTTGGTCCGAGGAGATGAAGGACCGTCTCCTCCTCGTCTTCGCCATGGCAACATCTGCAGGAATCGTTATATGGTAGGCCTAGTCTCCTGGAATGGTTCCCAAACGGGTAATGTTCAGTGATGATAGTTTTTTGTACTAGCTTCTCCAGAAATCGTTATAGGATAATCCTAGTATCCTGCCATGGTTCCCAAACGGGAAATATCTACTGATGATGGCTCTGCAAACCATTTTTGCTGTGCGCATTCCAGCGTGTGCAGCTTTATTATTTTCCAGCACGCTGCTAAGGGTTGTCCGCAAGAAAGATCGATATCATTATCCTCTAGGGATGATACATTTTTGGCTAATGGTAAAGGTAGTTATAGAAACGGAAAAAATTTAATGGAGACTTTATCGTTCGCATTATTTAATGTTAAGTTTAACTATCAACAACTTTTTCGGCAGGTTGTAATAATGGCCATAAAACTTATAACTAGTATTATGCTACCGAATATCCACAGCTCATTCCTGAATTAAATAATAAACAATGAAATTTTTCAAATACGAAAAACAGCTTTTTTTTTGTTCTTACGTTTTACTCTCCCTAATAACAAAGAATGTTTCTTTTTTATGTTGAAGAGTAAATGTTATTAGCATAGATTTTAATTCTCATTGCTTTCTTGAAAATTGCGGAATATAAAGTTAAATATTTTTAAAATATTTTCGAGCGTACTAATGATTAGGTTAGCCTCTATGTTTGTGTTTGCTAGCTATTTAGCTATACTCAGATGTATGTATGTATATATTTTTTGATTGTATTTCCAGCTTCTTAGTTCATATCTTTATGCATGTACATACGAGTATTTCCATGATTTCTAAAATTCCCCTTGTTTTGTTGATAAACTATTTTTGCTTAAAAGCAAATCACACAAATATATTCATGTACATACATATGAACACATCTAAGTGTGTATGTATGTGTGTGGTGATGTATATTAAGAGCTCAAAAGAATTTCAACCGAATCCAAGAACAAAATTAATTCGAAGTTCAAACGACTGCAAATAATCTTAAACTACAACGTCAACAACAGCAAAAAAGTGTAACAACAACAAAAAAAAAAATAAATTAAATATTTTAATTACATTCACACAGTATAAATTAAAAAATGTAAAATACAACAATACGTGTACATTTTCAACACAAAACAACAGCAACAACCAATTAACACATCAACACCCACAAAAATGTTCAAATATTAAAGTTTTCAAATAAAAAAATAAAAATACAAAATAAATAAATAAACGATAAAACGTGTAACTGAAACAGTTATAAATTAAATCCCAAAGATAAATTAAACAACAAAAGTAAAAGATTTTATTGTTATTGTGTTTGGCGGCATCAAAGTCAAATATTTATACAAAACCACAAATACGAATATCACACGCCGCAACATCCCCTCTCGCACGAAATCTGAGTGAATGACTGAGCGGTGCGATGTTTGCCTTGTGACGGATTTTGCGTGTCACAAACGGGGGTGTGAAAATAAGATTTTCTCTAAATAGGTTTTAATTAAATTGTAATTAATTGCTAATCCTTTTGAAGGGTGACAACATGTCAACAGCCTTTTTCCCCTCTGTTATGTTGTTGTTGTTTTCAACCCATTCCACTGCAATGAAATGGAAACATTTTAAACAGCAAATGGAAAATGTTTGTTTGTTGTTTGCTGAAATGGTTGTTTACCCCCAGGCAGGAAGGCAGTATATTTTGTATTGAACTCAACAAGTTGTATTTGTACTCGTACATGGTTGAGACAATTACTACTCGTACTGTTGTTAAACAAAAACCACTTTTTAGGCTGTTAAAAGGGTATTTTAGATCTAACTTCATTTCAATAAATTTTAAGTTTTATTTTATCGAAATTAATAAATTTGCGACGGACAACGAATTCTTGTTCTTGTTCGCCAGAAATGAAACACAGTGTATATAAAAATGGACACAATCGTGCTGTTAGTCGAAATTCGTCATACTAAGCGAAAGTTAAAATATTAATGATAAATAGTCGAACTTATTTTAATATTTCTAATATTATATGATTGTATCATTCGTCTGGCTCAAGTTCAATCCTGGCTAAAGCCAAGAAATATTTTTATTTTAAATTATAACAATAATTGCCGCGATCAATAACTCTTGATCAAAGAAGATAGTAAAAAATAATTTAATACACTTTTTTTTTTTTTTTGTCTTGGACCAGTACTCAGGGGATGACCCCTACATATGCAGTGCATTGTACCGGAACTAGGAAAATAGGTTATGAAGAGGGGGAAAGAGGGAGTAGTGTTTGTGAACATTTAACTTGAACTTTCCAACGTTATAACAGATAGGAAACACGTCTGCAGGCAACTTAACCACAGACGAAGCGTGCGGCTGAAAAACGAATTCTCTCTGTAGTACGATTCCCCGGACAATCAACCACAAATGGATGAGCTCTGGACGATGAACGCGTGTTACGTAGAAATGTGCGAGTTTCAGGAACGAGATCCCTAATCTCGTCAGAGCAAAATCCATTGTAGTAACGATAAAACAGAGTAACACACCCCACACTGCGTCGATGCTCCAGTGAATCAATAGAGTTGGATACCCTACTGTCACTGATGAGCTTCTTCGCCCTCTCTTGCACACGGTCGAGTAACCCCAAAATAGACTTTGAGGCACCGGCCCAAACATGAGAGTTGTATTCCATTTTCGGTCGGAAGTAGGTGGTAGGAGATCGGATGGAGTGAAGTACATCTTACACCGTTTCAAAAAACCGAGGCACTTGAATGCTTCTTTAGAGACATGAAAAATGTGATCATTCCAGCGAACACCACACTGTACTTTCATTCCAAGAACATCAAGAGCACCCGATTCCTCAATATTTATGAGTACAGATGAAGCAGCATTAGCGGTCGTTTGTTTGTGCGTTAATAAACAGCACTGGGTCTTACGAGCGTTGAAGTCGACCCTGTTTTTGCGACCCCATTCGGAGATTAATAGAAGATCACTGTTCAGTGAATCATTCATATTTAGTATGAATAGCAAATGCTGCTGTCATCTGCAAAAGAGTGGATAGGATTGGAAGTTTGATAGAAAAGGTCGATGAGGAAGATAAGAAATAGGGTAGGAGAAAGAACGGAGCCTTGCGGTACCCCTGAATTAATCTTGAACTCGTTTGATTGGACCCCATCTATAACAACTCTTATAGTGCGGTTCCTGAGAAAGCTCGATATAAACCGAGAGAAGTCATCACCGACACCAAAATATCGGAAAAATATCTTTTGCATTGTTACAGATACTCTTTCAAGCTCGGGGAGTGGTTGACTGGTTTCCGGCAAGTAAGAATTGCTTGCAAAAACTTCAGCCACCAGGTTAGCTTTGTCAACCGGGTCGGTAAAAGCTTGGTCATTCTTTAAAAGAGTTGGAATTGATGAACTGGCACTGTTCTTTACTCTCTTAACGAAAGACCAAAAGGTCTATCTGCCCCGTGGAGCTGTAAGAACTTTGGCACGAAGAAGCTGTTCGTGAAGAAGCTTTTCACGCCTCAGTACTTTGGCACACGAAGATCTTGCCTTTTTGCGTAGCAAATCAGTGTCTGGGTTTTTATTTGAACGCCAATTACTGAATGCTTCCTCTCTGGATCTGACTGCGGTTTTGCACGTCTGATTAAACCAAGATTTCACCCTTGGTTTAATCGAAATCTGCTTTGAGAGGATGAATGTTTTCATCCCCAGCAAGATCATATTTTCAACAATTTTTACTGAAGCATTTATGTCTTTATCTATAAAGCAAAGTTTCCAATTAAAATGCTCATAAAATTGGTTTAGCTCAGCCCAACGAGCCTTTTCGTAAATAAATTTTGACCGTTTCGTGGCTGATTTCGAAACGTTACGAAGTTCAGAGATCGAAAAGGATGCAGAAATGGTACAATGATCCGAATTGCCGAGAGGTGCACTAACTCTGACTTCATACTTTTCAGGGTGTGAAGTCAGGAATAGGTCAAGTGTGTTTAAATGGTGCCCTTCAACACATGGAATATGAGTTGGCTCATTCACTAATTGCGCTAGGTGGTTGTGCGCAGCGAATAACTCAACATATTGGCCTTCTGGAGTTGTATGACTCGAATGACGAAGCCAGCATGAGTTGTGAACATTGAAATCACCAGCAACAACAATTTCACTGCTCGGACAACTCTCTAGGATCTTCGATATGGAGTCAGAGAGGGCATCGAAACCAGAAAAGGTAATATCCCTCCCTGCATTTGGACTTTTTTTTAGTAATCATGGCCCATGTTTGTATTACATCGTACTACGTTGTAACTACTTCTTATTACTTAAAACTTAAACTTAAAACGGATCATGTGTGTGGGTAGTTAAGTAAAACACATACACATACACATATTTTGTTTGTTAGTATTAGTAGTAATTTGATAGCCGTATTGCTCCTAAAGTACTGAGGCGAACTGATTGAATTTCAGATTGTGCTTTCTTGTATTTGCCAAAAAAGACTTGTTAACCATATACCTACGAGTATATCTTTCCAAAATCCTACATCATACGGCCAAAGGAAAAGATATTAAAAAACATACTTGTCTATTAATTATATAGATTCCGCGCGCCAAACGGAGTAAATTTTGCATACCTGTACGTATCTGTATACCCTGTCGGAAACTGAGTTAATTTTAAACTAACTTAAATATTGCTCAACTAGAACTGACTGACACTTGGATTACTTTTCAATGGAAGCAACTAACTATTTTAACATTGCGATGTCCTAGGAATTAGTCAATTGTACGACTTTACACTACTTTTCAACTAACTTACAGTTAATTTGCTAAATGTTAACTTTCAGTTAACTTTTAGAAGCTAGCAATATTTTCGCTACCCTACCGTTGGCTACAAGTAAGGTCTTTTTAAGTCAACCTCAAGTTAGTTAGTTTTAAATCAACGAAAAGTTAATTGTTGGCATTATAGGTGAAAAGCAACTTTTTGTACATAGCTGACACCTAACAATCATTCAATTGTAATATTTTTTCGTAATAAAATAAATTAGTCAACATTTTTAACGTATTTATTTTTCAAAAATAATTTATTAACAATTTTATTTTTGTATTAGATATTACACCAAACAAAAAATATTACATTGCATGTTGCAAAAAACTTAAACTTTAACGGCCGTATGCAAAAAAAAACTTAACAAAGCTTGGTAAGCATTTGTTAAGAAAATTTACCTAATGTTCTATCCAAAAACAATCATTAGCTTACCATATGTTTAAAGTTGAAATAAGCCCTTTAGCTGTACGTTAAAATGACATTTGATTTTTTGACTTTGATTTTTCTTTAAATTCACAATTATAATGAAAATATTAATAAAATCAATGGATTATGCTTGGTAGATAAGTAAATTAGAACTTTACATTTTATATGAATTAAAAATAATAATTTTGAAAAGGAAATATAAATAAGAAATATGTTAGTGATGCACTTTCCATCAAACGAATACGACGAAAAACGGTATTCGAATAATACAAATGTGTAAGGTATATGTAATACTGTTAATTTTTTTCTCAGTTTTATTAATATAGCAAATATTGTACATTCCTCATTTTTTAAAAAGCTAAATCGATTAAACGTTTGTCAAAAATGTGTGATTTTAGGTAATAAGAATAATTCTTTTTTGTTTAACTTATTTTTCGATTTTCGAATATTAGTTTTCATGCATCACTGTTCAAAAAATTACAACTGAACATAACGGCATTGCCAGAATAAAAAAAATTAATTCCTTACTATATTTACAGCCGTATTCATAAAAAAACACTAATCAGTATTTTAACAACTTTTTAATTAAAACAGAATTTTCAGCAAAAAAACACATTTTATAATAAAAAAAACGTATTCATAAACAGCATTTTAGCTAAAAATCATATTATTGAAATTTTCTATTTGTGATTGGCAACGCCATCATATGCAATTCTCATCTGAATCATAGTGCTGTTCACATAGTAGTCATGCAAAGAAATGTCTTGTATTGTTTTTTATGAAAATCGACTTCAAAACAAATAAATAAATGTTAACTCCATTTGGTCTTTCAATTAAATAGCAAAAATCCTGAGTCAGAAAAGTTTTACTTTGATTCCTTTTGCTTACGCGTAGGAAAAAATATGAATAACGAGCTTTTTTTATTATTTCGTTTTTTTACACATCACTGATGTACGCGGCGTTTTATTAATGTATATTATTTTTAATAAATAAAATGTTAGTGGTAACTAAAATAAGAAGACTGTAAAAAATGTAAAGCGTAATTGCTTATCTGGAATCCAGAATAAAATAGATTAAAATGTAAATGAAAGTTTTCTGTTGACAGCTATTCAAAGCTTGGGTCATATTTTCTATTAACAACACACATCTATTGTTATCAATATTATGGGATTTCTGATAAATATGCAATAACAATTTACGCAACATATAAATAAACAATAACTAAAAAACACAAATATCACCTTAAAATTTTCTTAAAATTGGGTGCAATCAGTTTTAAAAATGGTTGACTTAAAAAGCTGCTAAAAAGATCATTTTAACGTAAAATTCGTTTATGAATGCAGTTTTATCGAATTTTCCCTAAAAATGGTTTGAACGGCTGTTTAACTTTTTTATGAATACGGCCGTTAATAGTTAACGTACTGTTTTTGCATAAACTTTTTTAACAAATGTATGGTAGTGTTAATGTGTTTGGTAACTGACGTATACGTTAAAAATCAATTTAGTTTTTTTGATTTAAATAAATAATACTGCATCAAATGTTTGTTTGTTGGGATTCTTTTTTTAAAAATGCTTCTTAAATGTATTTTGCTAACGACTCTCATTCTTGCACTTTTAATTAAAATTAAAACAATATTAATATCTTTACTATTTGATATATGTATGTACTTACATAAAAAATTTTATTTTAGAAAACTTCATATATATAAAGATTTCAATATCACGCAGTAGTATTAATAATAAAAAACTGAAATCTACGGCGCCTACTAGGTGGCGACATTGGAAACACATTTTTGCATACATGATAGCTTAAAATTGGTTCATAAAAATTAATTAAAAGTTGGCTATTTTTGAAGTCAGCTACTGATTATCCGACAGGGTATTTATTTATTTCTTTAACTTTTTATTTTTTGCAGAGTGCGATTTTCTAACGAATTTAATTCTATTGCAAAACCAATGTTCGCGCTTATGTATCAGTATCAAAATTACAAAACGAAATACCTTTTTGATACTTTCATCGAAACTGCAATACAAATGAATTTCTAATACAAAAAAAAAAAAAAAAAAAAAAAACGAAAAACAATAATGAAACTCCAATAAAGCAAAAAATGGGAGGAGTGTTTGGAGTTGGCTTATAATTGTGTATATGAAGTAAACAAAAAATAAAAAGAACAAAAAATCTCAGCACATACAAAAATAAATTCTCAAACTTGTCAAATGAATATCTCTCCATATTGAACTTAAAAGCATCTCAAAAGTCTGCGCAGCAGAAAAATATTTATATATACATACATAGAAACATGTAAGTATGTACAAGGAAAATGCCCCCAAAAACAAATAAAAATAACTCTATGTGTGTGTGTGTAAGTGTAATTTTGCACACACATAAAAAGATTTCATCTCACTCAAAGTCTGGAAAGCTCTATTGCATTAAACTCTTTGGTGCTGGCTATTTGTTACTGGTTTTTCAAGCAACAGGTTTTCTTTCCTCTGCTTCGGCTGTTGACTTGTTTGGTAATCTTTTCCTTTTAGTCGCTCTGTGAAGTAGTGATGAAAATAAAAGACTCTCTTTAAGCCAAAACAAATGAATGGCAAAAAGAAAATAAAGTTAGAGATTCTGCTTGATTTGTTTTTGCTTGTACGAGTAGACTCTTTTGAAGAACGTTCAGACGAAATTTCTGTGTTGTCTCTTTAAGCTTTTTACTTTTATTGGCGTTTTTATTCGTGAGAGATTTTGGTTGTGTGTTTGATTGAGCTTTGATGTGTTTTGTTTGTTTTTGTTTCTGTATTGTATTTGTAAGTTTTGTTGGTGTGTATTTGTGATTCATTGAATTTTGATTGGTTTTCGAATGTTATCAAATCATCAGCGTTTTATGCGCATGATGATGGTGTGTTTGTGTTTGTTATATAGTATAAGGGGGTTAATTGCGGTGGGGCTTGTTGTGATTCTCTTATTTGTTGTTGTTGCTGATGTTAATCTGTCACGCCTTTGAATATAAAGTAAAGAATACGCATGTACATACATACATATGTATGCAGATGTACATATGGATATTCTTATTTATATAAATACCTATTTAATCTTTAGTTATTTTTGTACATAAAAATTTCGTTTCGATTTTGAACTTAAACCATCTCCATAAATGTTTTTTTACATATTCAACAACGAAATTCATTAAATCAGTTAATAGGTATGTTATCTGAAAACAGTTTCGATTCTTTTGTAATAAATTAATCTGTCTTAAAACTCCGTATTCAATTTGCTTAATGCATTAAGCTACATTGGTGAAATATTTGACAGCTACAATCATAGAGAAAAGCATATTCATATTGATGACGGCGGGTCATCAGAATTGTGACATCAATATTATGTAAATCGTCATCAGTTATGTGAAAACTGACAAAAGTCATCAGAGAATTTTGCTATATGGGTATTGAGTATCATCAATACTACAACTGTAGTGACATCAATATCTAATTTGTCAAAATTGATTATAAAAAAGGATAAATAGTATTATAACATTTTCTATATATTGTTGAAAAGGAATTTTGTTATTAAAATAAATTTTTTTATGTAAATTAATTTTTAAAAAGTAGGAAAAGATGCATCATATTGATGTAAATTCGTAATCACAGCAAATATTACTTAAGCAAAGGCAAATAAGTACCTACTCATAGTTATAACTATAAAAAGAATATAGGTACCTAGAAATAAATGATAATACAGGGTGCCTGATCAATTTTGCTGCATTAAGAAACTCAAATAACTTTTTGTAAAGTTTATGTAGGTACCTAATTAAATTTGTAGTAATTCATTTGAAAAATAATACATTTTTATTAAAGTAATTCATGAAGCTTTGAAAAAATATCCTCCACCTTCGGTGACACATGTACGACATCTTATCAAAGAGTTATTCATTACTGCCTGGAATGTTGCAGCGGGAATTGTCTCAATTACCGTTCGAATCGATTGCTTTAAATCATCCAAATTTGTTGGGTTTCTTTTGTAAACTTCTTGTTTGCAATAACCCCACAAAAAAAAAAAAAATCAAGTGCAATGAAGTCAGAAGACCTGAAATTTTTGCCTCAATTCTGTCATAACAGGCAAGTTACTCCACCTTCTTGAAAACTGAGTTGAAAGGGATTCTCTTTGGGCGTAATTCTAGAAAGAAAACTGTTTCAACATCTTTAAGTAACGGTCTCCATTAACCGTAACAGAAAGACCGTTTTCTTCCAAAAAGTAAGGCCCGACAATGAACCTTGAATAAACTGTACACCGGACACCCATATGAGCAGATAAACTCCTTGTCAAAGCTCTAGGATTGAATTGCATGGCAGCAGCGTCCAAACTGAGCGATCTCGATGATAGGCCTTCTTGTTACTCTACCACGCTCTGCAAAACTATTCACGAGCCTCATTATAGTCCATCTGCGAGGAGGAGTGCCGCTAAACGTGCGCCTATATATTCTTTGAACAGAAACAAAGGACTCCAAAGCGTGAAAGCGTTGCACTATCCTAATTCTTTCTTCACTGCCCCAATTCTCCATTTTAGTTAAACTTGAGGTCTTTTTTATACAAATTTTTTTTTTTAATTTTTTTCTGAAGTTCAATAATTCGTCTTCTTCAACGAACTCAAATTTTCGTCGTCTTTGGAAGACTTCTTTAGAATTTTATTTTTTGGTTTTTGTTTATAAATTAAAAATTATTTGAAAGGAAATGAAAATAATTTTTAATTTATAAACAAAAACCAATATTTGCAAATAATTCGTTCAGTTCAAGGTTCTTTTTGTTTTTTTTTTATGTTTAATGCATTTTTCAATATATCGTCTTCCTAAGGAAGACTTCTTCAGGAAAATTTGCTTTTTTGTGTGTAAATTCAATACAAAATTTGAATTGAAATTACACAAATTTTGTATTAAATTTACACACAAAAAAACAAATTTTCCTGAAGAAGTCTTCCAAAAGGAAGACGATATATTGAAAAATACATTCAACATTAAAAAAACACAAAAAGGACCTTGAGCTGAACGAATTATTTGCAAATATTGAATTAAATAAAGGTCAAAGCAAATAGGATCAAGAATTCAGATTTTTCAATCAACAAAAACCAAAAAAAAAAAAAAAAAAAAAAAACAAATTCCAAAGGAAGACGAAATATTGAATTTAATAAATAATTTAAAAAAAAAATTTTATAAAAAAGACCTCAAGTTTGGAGATCATTACATCTTAATTTAAGAACAAGTTTCAAGTTTAAGAACAAGTTTTTTATTCACTATTTTAGCTTCTAACATTGATACCAATAAAAAATTATAAATAGCTTGTTTTCTATGTTTCCCAGCCATCTATATGTCGACATTTCACAGGAGCTACCCTAATCATCAGTATATTTTTTATCATATTTTTTAATATTATTAAAATTGAAAAAAAAAACAAAGCCGTGTCAGATAAAACTTTGTCGCTTTGCGTGAAGTTTAAAACCTTAACAGAAAAGCGCAAAACAAAAGGTGTATGCCACAATAAAAACTTTGGCAGCACTCACGATTTGTTTATTTATCTAAAAAGAGAAGTTAGAAATATTATTAGACGAACTACTGAAATTGGTTCCAATTGTTTTCTTAGTGCATAAAGCTATTAGAAAATACTTCAACGCGTAAAAATATGAGAGCATATATCGCTCCTTTATTGCAACGTAGTCATATCGCAAAAAAGCTCGTTTCGAGAAAAACGCATTTAAAATTTTTAGCTTCCATACAAGTCTTAGCAAGTTTTTTGAGGAAATATCTCCTAAAGGAAACAGTTTAAAAGCAATTTGAATAAATTTTTGGCACAATATAAATGGTAGTACTGTTAACAATTCTGCATTGTTAACTCGAAAAGCTTATTTTTTGAGATATGGCATATCTTATAATGATATGATATATCTTATTTTATATGTCAAAGCGAATTTGCAACGCAAAGCGAAGCAAAAGTTTTATCTGACACGGCCTTCACACTCCCAGAAGTTAAACTAAAACTATGTATATAAACAAATGTCAATGTGTATAAAATCCTCAATATTTAGTTTATCCTGTAAGCAAACATGTGTTGGAGATGTATGTTTGTACTAACTATACGTATGCGCTAAATGATTATTGTACATTACAAAAGATTTTGTTGTGTACAAACATTTTTTAAACGATATTAAACCAAAGTTTAAAATTATAGAAAAGTAACAACAGAAATATGAACAACTTAACACTTATATAACCATAATGGATTGTGACAGAGTGTATACTAATGTTGTCACAACAATATTGCAAACTGTCTTTCCTATCATACATATAACAAAAATAACTTCTTTGGTATTGGGCGCGATGAAAACTATTAAAAAAAAAAATTTTCATAAATGCTATTATTGTATGCAACCATGTCTTGAAATTAATAGCTGGTAACAATAGAATTACGAAAATGCAAACAAGAACTTATTTAACGGGGAATGAACTATAATTTAATCCATAATCAACTGTTTCTACCAATAATACTCGTACATAACGTTATAGAGTATTACTATAGTTGATAGAGTATTACTATAGTTGACCATATTTCAAACAGCTTTTTCTTTGGGTGAAATTGTGTATTTTACTAATCACTTCAATATTTTGTTTTTCTCTTCAGGTTATGCAACCCCACTTGATCGCAATAACAGCCCGCCACCTCAGCAACAGCAAACACAACAGCAGCAGCAGCAACAACAACAAACAGCTGGCAATGCAGCAATGTTGCCACCTGCACAAACTCAACAAACAACATCCTCCAATGCCAATAATAACAGCAACAATAACAACAGTGTATCAGCTCTTTCTCCGAACAGTGCTAATAGTAATAATAACAATAACAATGGTGCCAATCTTAATTTCATACAAATGACGATGAGAAATTCAGCTTTTTACGCACAACATCAAATGAAAGAGGAACCGGGCACACAGGCAACATACGGCAGTCTGGGTGCCAGTGGCAATAACAACCAAACCGATCCCACAGATTTATCCAGCTTCGGTCTTTCTACGCATAGTATGGCCAAAGCAGCTGCCGCCGCCGCTGCAGCCGCCTCCTACGATGACAGTGACTATCATACCAGTATGTCGTCGCAAGATCATCAGGGCCAATCCAGCTATTTGGATGGCAGTTCTCCCGATTTCTATGGTCTCAATGGCGTTGAACAGAAATATAACGACTATGGACGTTCAAGATTTCACAACGCCTATCCGCCAGAATTTGCCGCCTACGATGCATCACAATTTCCCTCGATGGCTGCCCAGAGTGCTTCCGATCAATGGGGCCTTCATCGTGGCAATCAGCATCATGCCGCCTATCTGTCCACCATGAGTTTGGATAAGGCGCTATTGGGCAGTTATCCCTCCCAGGGTGGTGTGCCGTGTTTTCAGGGCTCTGGACCCATACAATTGTGGCAATTTTTATTGGAACTTTTAATGGACAAAAATTGTCAAGGCTTTATTTCGTGGACCGGTGATGGTTGGGAATTCAAATTAACAGATCCTGACGAGGTAAGTTCAAGTTGGCGAGCAATTTAGTTTATCTGAAAGATACTAATCTGTTATATATTCTATGCTTATTCTAATTCAGGTGGCTCGTCGTTGGGGTATACGCAAAAACAAACCAAAAATGAATTACGAGAAGCTGAGCAGAGGTCTGCGCTACTATTATGATAAAAACATTATACATAAAACTGCTGGTAAACGTTACGTCTACCGTTTTGTTTGTGATCTACAAAATCTCATTGGGTAAGTTATAAAAAGTCTAGCACTTTAGTAAAACTATGATCTGAGACTAAAAAGCAGTGTCGTTGATTTTAATCTTTACATTATGCAGCAAACGTAGCCAAAATGTTGCCTAATTTACACAACTTATTGTCTTTCTAACAAAAATTTCTATTATTGACTTGGTCTCTTATTTAATTATAAAAAAAATTAAAGACAGAGTTGTTTATAAAACGCCAAACAGCCTCTACGTCTACATTCTAACACACGCACTATATTGTCGACTCTTAACTGTCGAATTATTGCTTTTGCCTCCTTAAATTTCCTGCTCCATAAGAACATGCAGGACACTTAAATCTCTTTCTAAAAGACTATTAACTAAAAACGTAATAAAATTTTCAAAGAAGAAGCGGAACTTTTGTCTTTATTTTTGATTTTTGTATGTAAAAGTATAGTTGTTTACACTGTACGACAGAGAAAAACCAGGTCTATTTAATTTATTCTAGTAAAGAATATGGAATTGATTTACATCAGCATCTGCCTTGACGGTCTTATCTGACGATGGACCAATTTGCAGTGCACTGTTCACGGCTCACCAGCTCCTTTATGTGGCTTACAAGGCTCACATAGGTCGCAACGTTTTGACAACAAATATGAGCAAACTTCTTGCTGTAGAGCTCGGGCCTTCTAATCCCTCCAGTATGTAACTCTCAGACAGTCAGTGGAGGACAAGGGCCATAAGCCCATAAGAGCATTAGTCGTCTATCCGTCTCTTCTGGATCTTTACATTTCAGGTATCTGTTGCCAGACAACAGCACCTCGGAGAATAAAATTAGCCCCCCAAAAACCGGAGTGAGTCAAAATTATCATGCAATATTAATAACAATTTTTGTGAGTTTAGGTTTAAACCGCAATGGTTTGTAAAATAGAACCTCCTGCGGACGTGATGATCCCCGTTCTGCCAATTAACTCTTGGTGAGGATTTCGGTTGTCCAACACAACCTAAGTCGTACTGGCACTTCCTAGAACATTATGAAAGACTCCTCATATGTTTTAGAGTGCCCTGGTTAGGAATATGTCAAGGAAAAATCATGCTCAAATATCCCTCATAACGTTGGAAGCATTGTAACCAAGGCAAATTCATTTTAAAAACTATTGCGGTGTTTAGAGAGGAGAGACGAACGAGTGATACTTGTAGAAAATTATGTTTATGAAATACATAAAAATATTGAGAATATTTCATGCAAATTTTCTAGACGTATCACTCATTTGCATTCCATAAACACCACAGACTCACCTTGGTTGAAACTAAGAAAAAGTTGCTTTTAATTTAATAGAACTGTTCCGTCAATTAAATGGCTTTGACAAATTTTCAAAAGTAGACGAAAACCTTTACACTGAAGACGACTGTATTAAAACATTAAATTCAATCACTGTTGGGGAGATAAGTCAGTCGGAAAACTCTGACGATGAAGTAAACGACATTTTTTATAGAGGTATATACTACACATTTGAAATGGAATACAACAAATATGAATTTTTAAAATTGACTTGAAGCTTATTTAATTCGAAAAAATATTCTGGCATTATAATATAAATATGACTTCTGCCATACGACGTTCACGACTGGCTAGGACGTATTCTAATCTGAAGGTACATTTTCCGGTGACTTTTTCCTACACTTCTGACCATATAATGACAGTAATGAAAATTATCGACCCATGATTACGGAATTCTTTTTGCCTGCTCATCTATCGTACTCTTCAGACACATGGTTTCAGCAGGATGGGGCCACTGTACATGCAGCCAAAGCTTTTTTTTATGGGGCTCTCTCAAAGAGAGAGTTTATAATGACAGTCCCCAATCTGTTGTGGCTTTAAAGAAAAATATTCTTCGAGAAATCAGCTCAACTGAACAGAAAACAGTGTGTTCAACTCTGCGGAAGACATCGGGATGGCATACACTTTAAAATATTGTGAAGAGTTTTTAACACACCTAACCCAGTGTGCAGCTATTGATCTGCTTGTTAAAAATGTACAACACATTCACCAAAACAATATAAATCACAGAGAAACAAACATACATGATTTAAGGTACTAGAATTCCAAGTGAATCAACTACAAACAGCCTTGTCCACTTTGAAATTTCAAAACGCACAAAAATTGAAGAAAAAATGCGTTATTTCAGAAAAACCAACAATTGTTTGTTTTAATATATTAAGTACAAAATTGGTAAAAAAAAAGAGATAAAATATTTTTAATAAAAATCAAAATAAATTAGAATTTAGAATTCGGCCGTTTACAGAACACAAGCAGGCGAAACATATAGAAATTTTTGATGGAAAATAATAATAATTTTTGTAAAAATTTTCTGGGCGAGTCGCTGTTCTGCGCTCTGTGGGCAGCGGATAAATATTTAAAAAAAAATTTCTTTTTATGAAAACTATAATATGTTTAGAATTTTTTTTTTTTTTTTGAACTATAACCCGTTGTACAAATGTACAAACCAAAAATATAATATGTTTATATTAAAAACGTAAATACACGGCTAGTTTATCGATACCGAAGTACAATGCATGCGAAAGAAATCTAGTCACTCGCGTTCGAATCAATTTGGCTTCTTCTATTTCACTATTATTCGTGCAAGTGGTCGAAGAGCGCCACATCTCATCCAAATAATAGTAATAAGTATTCGTTTCTTTGTACTTATGTATTTTAATTGAATTTTGTGCGAAACATAAAATAAAGTTAGACGAACACAAATTAATTTTCTTTCGCCTAGAATGCGATGGAACTTATTCTTTCGATATCGGCGAACTGGCTGACAAACCTTTTTATAACAAAAGCAATTATGTGTAATACTGTTTTACTGTTTCGTTAGATAATACGAGTATAAATTGACTAGAATAGTAAGACTGTTTTTTTTATATACTTATATCGCTCCTTTATTTCAACATAGTCATAACTAAAAAATGCTTGTTTCGAGAAAAAAAAACATATTTATAGAACATAACTCGAAAGGAAACAGTTTACAAGTAATTTGAGCAAATTTTTGGCACAATATAGAAGTATAGTACTGTTAACAACTCTACATTGCTAACTCGAAAAGCTAATATTTTGAGATATGACTATGTTGCAATAAAGGAGCAATATGATTTGGTGCGTTTTATACTACGTCATTTATTTTTTTTTGCGCTCCGTAAAATGATATGTACAAAATTTGTACACTTTTATGAAATGGTAATGAATGTATTACTAATACATACGTATGTATATAGTACAAAAATTATAACTTATACTGGAACAAAAAGAGGCTTTGAACTGGATTTGGTGCCACCGAAATTTAAAAAACGCGCCGAAAATTTAAAAAATACGCGCATCACGCACTGTCTAAACACGGTTGCCTACACACGGTTGTCAGATCTTACAATATTGCCCTTACAATTGTCTGAAAATGTATTACAATCGTGTGAACTGCAAATTTTTAACTTACACCGATGTCAGAAAAACCATTGTCAATCAATTGTAAGACGACAATGTTGCCAGGCATCTGACAATCGTGAGAACACCCTTCGTCGGCACTGCCAGATAATTGGCTGGTATTGTAAGCTCAGTTTTAATTGTCAGATGTATAAAACTAATGCAACTGACAATGGCATCATTGTCAGGAAAAAGTTTGATGGGCAACACTGCCAAACAGATGGTTGTTGATATACATAAGTGGCATTGCCTTACAACATGTTTGGAAATTTTTTCCATCTAACAGTCTGACAACCGTGTGAACTGGCAATTTTTTGTTGTCAGATGAATTATTTGTCAGACCATAGTCTGACAATGAAATTGTTAGTTTTATTTACGATCGTCTGAACACACAATTTACTTCTGCGGTACAATTTTTCATTGTCACTACAATGTCAGCGTGTTGCCAGATCTTACAATATTGTAACATCTGACAACCGTGTGTACATAGCTTAAGGAATTTTTCGCACAAAACATATTAAAAAGCACCAAAAACGGTGTGAAACGCAACGAGTTGACAACATTGACTACTAATGATGTTGTTGTTTTTTTTTCTTGGTATTCGTTTTATTATTGCTTGTTGTTGTGACTTGCTTATTGTTCGCAAGCATATGTATGGGTGTGTATGTGCAAAAGAAACACATTTGTACATTATGAACGACTAGAAAATTCATGTCGTTTGTAGAAACTCATAAGGACGTATAAATAGCAGGCAGGTCTGCAGCAACCACTCAGTATATTTTTAAACTTTGTGCAAGACAGTCATAAGTCAGAAAGTAAGCAAATCTAGTGTTTTAGTACACAGTAGTACTAAGTGTAAATAAAGTTGTGAATTATTTAAGTACAGTATTACTACGTTTATACGCAGCCTATTCACAAATAAAAACTATTTGCAAATAACTAACTCACTGTTTATGCGCCAACTTGTATATGGAAAAGCTTTATTTTTTTAGTATGGCAAAAGTTCAAAATATAAATAATTGGTAGCATTGTTAGTTAAACAAAAAAAATTAATTGCTTTTTGTAATTCAATTAATGTAAAGATTATTAAAAATGAAAATTTTTGAATATCTGCTTCTGTACGTAGTTTTTATTATACTTCATGTGTGCCACATCGACGAAATCTTTGAAATTGTGAAATAAAGTGGCAACTTTTTTTGTCTTATTTTTTCAAATAAGTTTTTAATCAGTAATTGTTTTCGTGAGTTAGCTAATCGCAAATAAAAATTGTATTTACTGTTTATACGGCAATTTTTGTTATTTACAATATTTTTATTCGCAAATAACCTGCACGTATAAACGTAGTATATAACGAACAAGTGTACGTGTCATTATTGCATTTACAATTGAAGAATCCGCAAAAGGGTTTTTAGTGGCAAAAACGTAACAATATAAAATCCGCATTTTCATTCTATCGTTCAATGCTCTTAATAAAACTTTGTGTCAATTATTACGTTTTTCATTTAAGTATGAAGATATAAATCTGCTATCAGACACCCTGTATAATAAAATATTGGAAATAAGCAATGTGTACCTTTTGTTAGCGGACAAAAACACTGCGATGGTAAATGTCCGTTTATGAGAGGTGTCAGTGTAGATAAACAAAATTGACAAATTTTTCTATATCATTTTAATTTACTATGTATTTAATTTCAGTTACTCACCCGAAGAGCTGTGTGCTAAATATGACCTTAAAACTGAGAAGAAGGACGATGACTAAATGGCCGACGTCTCTTCAGACAAGTTAAACTGTTGTGCAGAAACTTTTCTTGTTAACAAAATGGTGGATTCTTCCAAATGTGCTTAAAAGTAAATTTCCAATTCTACCACTTACTCGTACACTCAGCAAAACGCAACCTGAAATAAAACTATTTTTGGTTCTTATTAATTACTCACATAATTGTTCTTTTATATTGCTAAAAATTAAAGCAAAAAAATTTTAAACAATTGTGTTTTTTTTTTTTTTGTGCGCTCTAAAGCTATAAAATTTAAATAAAAAATAAAGAATACAGCTGTTTTCAAGTCTACTGGCCAGTACAGATGACACTTACATACATCAAACAGCTATACTTTTTGGTTTAAAAAACATTTTATTTAAAATAAAGAAAAACGTGATGTAATATTTTAAGTATATATATATATATATTTTTTTTACATATTTAAATTATATATTTTTTTTATAGTATAAAAAAAATCAAACGATAGTGGCTTGTTAGAAAATTAAATTATAATTAGTTATTTTAAAAGCTGTATTAAATAAATAATTAATTTAAAATTGATTAATTTCTTGTTTTTTATTTTATTTTTTTATCTTTATTATTTTATAACAAAAACATATGTAAGTTATAACGCAATGTTCTCGTTAGTTTGATAAGTTTTCTAATAATAAAAAAAAATAAAAACAAAATCACAAATTAAATATTAATTTAAAAGAAAAAAGCTCAAATTTTTGATGTGAAATTGAAGTTGTGCAATTGAATTCAAATAAAAATTGCTTTAAATTTATTTTAAATGCCATAAAAATAAAAATTGAAACTTAAATCATTGAGCATCCAAAGTTAAGTGATATTAAATAAACAAAAATATATAAAAAAAATTTTATTCAAACTTAAGTTCCAAAATGTGTTTTGTAAATATATATAAATATTTTTTTTTTTTTAAATTAAAATTTTTATTTAAGTGTCTTAGACTTCAAGTTCGTTTCAAATGTTAATCACAATTATCTTATACATATGTATGTAAGTATTTTAGTTTAGAAACCCCCCATCATTTTTCTCAGTGCATGAGTGCTTCCGTGAGACTCAAGAGTTATGTTTTAAAGTAATATATTTTTAAAACTATAAAAATCTTTTTTGTAATCCCTACAAATTATCAAATAATTAAACAATTAATTTTTATGAAAACAAAAAAAAAAAACAAAGCTACAAATTTTAATAAGATATACATATATGTATGTAATTGTAAAGTTTTGCTATTTTGAATACAAATAATTTAAATTACATAACAATTTTATTGTTGTTTTAATTAAGTTTATTATTGAAGAGAAGAAGAAAAGGAAAAAATAAAACAAAAACAAAAAATATACTTTAACACATATTCTTTAAGTAGGTGTAAAAAGGAATACAAAAATTATTATTTACCTTAAAATATAATACAATTTTAAAAATATTTTTTATTTAAGTCAAACCAATTAAAATCTATATATAAAAAATGCTCAAAAATTTGCATAAATTAATGTAATAAAATTAAATAAATATATTTGTTAAAAATTAAAAAAATATATAAATTTTGTTTAAACTATTTTCTATTTACATTAACGGCAACACGACTTCAATACCATATACATATGTAGCTGTCGCACATTGGGGTCAAACCAAAGAAAAGGGTAATAAATCTGTATCTTCAAAACGTGCGATCTGTAGTGCAATCCACTAACTTTACACCCCAATTAGAAGTGTTAACTGTAACCACACATTTTGTTGTTTGCACTAACCCCAACGTTATTCACTAACTATATTTAGCCACCGTAGAGGGGTTTATTTTTCTTCACGTTCAGATTGTTATAACGTGGCAACTCTCCATTTCATTTTTATTAGCTATTGTACTGAATCTCTTTTTGTTTATATGTTTTCTTCATCTTTTGTAACTTTGACCTTTTTATATACATACATATGTATAAAAATCTTGAAAATAATATGTGAGCTCGAGATCCTTTCTATATAAAACAATAATTAAAAGTTTTTTATTGAATATTTCGTTTTGCTTTAGAAAACTTCTTAAGGAATGTATTTGTTGATTAATTAATTATAAAATCAAAAACATTTTTGTGATAGGAAATAAAATAACATGAAGAGCTTTAGCACATACATACATCCATACATAATTACATTTCACATAAAAATAATGTTATTGCCTATCAAAACATTTTTGATTTTATAATCGATCAACAAATACTTTCCTTAAGAAGTTTTCCAAAGGAAAACGAAATACATAATGAATAAAAAATTTTTTAATTATTGTTTTATACAAAAATATTATTTCCAAGATTTATTTTTGTTGTTTGCTAACTTTTATTGTTTTTTTTATTAGACAAATAGTTTATTACATAAATTAAATGAAATGAATATGTAAACAATATCAACACTTTTTTTAAACCCACAAAAAATTGGGGTGTTAGTTAACACCTATTTATGTGGTTAAATATAACAGCTGCCTCAAACAGCTGACTTTAAACCCCAGCACATGGTGTTTAAAGTACTTGTGAATAGGAAAAAGGTTAATTTTGTGGTTAATAATTTTAACCGAAATAATTGGGGCTTAAATAGCATAGTGAATCGCACTACTGATCATAAAATAATGTATGAAGGAGTCATAGAGGAGGAAATAAGATTTACGTAATAATGAAATGTGGCTCACCTTGTTATTTATTTTATTTATTTATTTACAAATTTATTATAATTTAAATTACAATAAACTATATTTAGTAAAGCACTAGCAACTAGGGCTATCAGCTTATGACTACCTTGTTATATAACATGGTGATGTCAAATTTAACTACCTTGTGTATGAAAAAGTTTGTTCGCCTCATTGCTTTTGTAAATAGTATCTAATTTAAATAATAAAAACAAAATTATCCGAAAAATTTTACTTAAAAAAACAAATCTGCTCTCCTGGCCAGAGTTTTCACCGGGCGGGTAACAATAAATGTCAGGGGGTTACTTTCTATTACGATGCGAAAGAAGAATTGATACCCTGTATTGCGTTTTCGTATTTTCCTTTCACATTTAATTTCCCCTTCCAGAAATTTTCATTTTTTTTTTATCTGGGACCAGTACTTAGGGAATGACCCCTACATATGCAGCGCATTGTACTGGACTAGGAAAATTGATTATTAATTATGTTGTGGTACCAAGGTTGCTTCATTTTCACACTATTTTGCGATAAAGTTTGCGCAAATGGCGCAGAGTACCAATTTATACTCTTATCGCATTTACTTTTTGCATCGAACTTACTTCCGCATCGCAATAGAGAGTAACCCCCCAAATTAAATATATAATATATAAAAATTTTTAAGAAACTCGATGGCCGATTTTCATTTTTGATCGATTAATCCAAAATTTTGTTAAAAAATGTACAATATTTGTCTAATGCTGGTTGTATGTAGCCTGCATTCTTTTTTCAACTTTGGCAGGCCGCTGGCATCTTCGAAAAGTACCTGGATACTCCAGCTCACTTGGGTCCTGAAGATCGTTCAAAGACATAACTTTGATCTCTTTTCACGAGTACATGCCATGATAGTTAAAAAATTTCAGCTGTATAGTGTTAAGAAGTCTTTAAAAATTATATTATACGTAGCCTTTTTAAAATTTTCGGTATGCTAATACCATATATGTACGAAATAGGAAAAAAAAAATAAATTCAAGGCCTAAAACGAACATTTCAAACTTAAAAGCGAAATATCTTTCAAACAATTACCGATATCTAAATAAAATAAAATGGCTCTTCTTAATCTTTATATTAAATTTCCAAAATCAGACAATATTTCAAAATCATATAATATTTACAAAAGTAAAAAGGCTTACAAATACAAACTTTTCCGAAGTAGTCTACTTCGACATTCAGTATTCCTAAAGCATATTTCCTTCTATATGATTTCTTTATACTCCTACATTGTTTTATGATCAGATCGCACGTTTCAAAGATACAGATTTATTGCCCGTTTTTTTTTTTTTGTTTGGTTTGGCTCCACTGTGTGTGCCGTCAGCTTGAACTAAATTCTAATTTTGTTGCCGACAGTAAGCAGGTTGTAAAGGGAGTCAATGTTATAAAGGGAGTTTTTTAACAGCCTTATTCAAAAAACTTACTAAACGTTTACTTATCGTTATGAAGCAAAATTCCCTAATGTATTATTCAAAAACCAATATTTGTTTAATATACTGATATTAACTCAGTGTCAAATGCTGAAATTCTAAACCTACTTTTTGTCATAATTTCTCTTATTGGTTTTTGCCCCAATATTATTTTTCAGAACAAAATCCTATTTGGTTATATCTCTTCTTTATTGCAACATAGTCATAACGCAAAAAAGCTTGTTTCGAGAAAAACGCATTTCAAATTTTTTAGCAACAGCAATTTCAAAATTAATGGTTACAGACTATATGATACTAAAGATCCCCGTGGCAGATCTTGCGGAGGCTCAGCAATTTTGATAAAAACTAGAATTAAGCACTATTTGCTAAACGAGACATGTGAGGAGTATCTTCAAGCAACAAACATATGTATTGAACATTTTCATCATAAAATTATTCCCCACCCCGGTTTTCAGTAACAGAAAATCAATAAACAAATTTTTTCAATTCACTTGGGCCTCGATTTTTAGCGGCTGGCGACTATAACGCTAAACACACTTTTTGGGGTTCACGTTTAATTACCTCGAAAGGCCGTGTGCTTTTTGATACCGTTTCTAAAATGGGCTTAGATGTGGTTTCAAGCGGACACCCCACTTATTGGCCGTCAGACCGACGAAAGATCCCAGATGTTATAGATTTTGGAGATGCGAAAAATTTTCCTCTAGAGTGGATGCAAGTGGAGCCTTCATTAGATTTGTCATCAGATCACTCACCCACTATAATCTCCGTTTCGTTTCCCCAAGAGATTGGCTCCCCGTTGACCGTCAATAGAGTTAATTGGCTAAAATACAAAAAATTTCTGAGTACACATTGTACTGAAAATATCGCCTTGAGAACGCCTGAGGATATTGATGTGTCAATTAACGATTTTTCTGAAAACCTCAAACTGGCCGTACAGCATGCTACCACTAGTCATATAAGATCCAGAAATGAGAACAATAGAACTTATTCGTCTGAAATTGCGCAACTTCTATCAGAAAAAAGAAGAGTCAGAAGAGAGTGGCAGCTTCGCAGGTCTCCCCAGCTTAAAAGCAGGCTACGAGAGTGCATAACTCAGTTAAGAAATCTGCTTGAAATCCACAGAAAGGCTTCCCTTAAAACCTATTTGGAAAGCCTAGATGGTACTCCGCAATCTGACTATTCTCTGTGGAAAGCGACAAAAGGTCTGAAAAGACAAGTAATAGGTAAGCCACCTTTGCGAACTTCAACTGGCGACTGGGCAAGAAGCGATTCAGAAAAGGGGATGGTGTATGTTAACCATTTGAGAAATGTTTTTATTACAAATGATATAACAAATGATGCATCTGAATTACCACCATACGCAGTTAGACCGCCTGTGTCTTTGCGATTCATATTTCAAGATGTAGAACAAGGTATCAGTAACATAAACCCCAGGAAAGCTCCAGGTATTGATCAAATTACTGGCAAAATGCTTGAACAGTTACCTCGTGTAGCTAAAAGAATTCTACTTTTTATTTTTAACGCTATTTTACGCCTTGAGTATTATCCTGCAGAGTGGAAGGTCTCTATGATTACTATGATACCCAAGACAGGGAAGGATCCGACTAAGGTAGAATCATATAGACCAATAAGTCTACTACCAACAATTTCAAAACTATTCGAAAAATTGTTAATGGTTAAGTTGGGTCCAATATTGAACAATGTAGGATGCATCCCTGATCATCAATTTGGTTTTCGGGCTAAACATAGCACCATAGAACAAACGCACAGACTAGTCAATGTCATAAGACAGACCTTTGAGGAGAAGAAGTATTGTTCAGCTCTATTCATTGACATTTCTCAAGCTTTTGATAAAGTGTGGCACGACGGCTTGATGCACAAAATAAAGTTGAACTTGCCTGCTAATACTCACAAGCTTCTGGAAAGCTACTTATATGGGCGGAAATTTGTTATCAGAGAAGGTGATTTTTTAAGCCCAACTCAACCTATCGAGGCAGGAGTTCCTCAAGGTAGCATTCTTGGGCCTACTTTGTATTTGATTTACGCCTCTGACATGCCAACGACATCTGGAATCCACACTTCAACTTTTGCAGACGACACAGCGTTTTTGAGCGTTCATGAAAACCAGCAATTAGCTTCACGAAATTTACAGGAATTTATTTCAATATTGGAAAAATGGCTGAAGCTTTGGAAAATCAGGGTTAATGAACAAAAATGTACTCACGTTACATTCACACTGCGTAAGCAAACATGTGCGCATATCCAAATTAACAACTCACCTATTCCGCAGCACAATAAAGTAAAGTACCTTGGCATTCACCTGGACCGTAGGCTAACGTGGAAGTCTCACATTGAAGCAAAGGTCACTCAGTTAAAACTCAAAGCAGCGCAGCTAAATTGGCTTATGGGCAGAAATTCTATATTGAAATTAGATTGCAAACTTTTGTTATACAACGCAATACTAAAGCCTATATGGTGCTACGGAATTCAGTTATGGGGCACCGCCTCAGCGTCAAACATTGAAGAAATCCAAAGGCGACAAAACAAAATTCTTCGAACGATTACAGCGGCTCCATGGTACGTAAAAAATTCACGAATTCATAAAGATCTGAGTGTTCCGCTGGTAAAAGAGGAATTTTCTAAGTACGCGACAAGGTATGTCAGTAAACTGGAACTTCATCCAAACCCTCTTGCACGTAATATACTTAATTTTGGCGGCCACAGTCGGTTGAGAAGAAGGGATACCGTTGCCACCATCAGAACGTTCAATAGGTGATTCTACCGATATTGCTCCCGCATAATAGAACTTTTTGTCTAGCATTGGCTGGACGTAAGTAAAAAGCACATTTTATTTTATTTTTTTTATCAATTCTTTTATTTTTATATTTAGTATTAAGATTTGAATACTTATTGTTAGTTCATTTTGAAGATTCAATAAATAAAAACGCTTAACAAAAACAAAAAAAAAAAAAATTTTTTGGTTAGTACATTTGTACAACGGGTTATAGTTCAAGTTTTTTCCCTTCTTAAGTTTTTTTTCTTAAGAAGGATTTTTTACTATACAAATCTGCTGTGATCAATAATTTTGATTGAAGAAGACAAGAAAAACAATAATCAAATCTTTAGCTGGGGGACAACTAGCAGTTTCGTAGTCGCTACACTACTCATCAGCACCCACTGGGATTTGAACTCTGGTCATGACATATCATTATCTGCTGCTTTAACCACTCAGCTGAACTATAACCCGTTGTACAAATGTACTAACCAAAAATTTAATGAAAAAATTCTGGTTTTTTCAAAAATGTATGCCAAAACTATCGGGTGGTTAAATTTCAAGGGCTGATGTTGAATGTGAACCACACCTAAACGCCAAGTTTTTTTCCGAATTTTATTTGACATTTCTCTATTTCAGACATACTCAATTTGAACCATGGAGAGATATACAATCCAACAACGTGTTAAAGTTATCCAGACTTATTATGAAAATGATGATCAATTTTCGAAGAAAATCATCTTCAGTGATGAGGCACATTTTCACCTCAGTGGATTCGTCAGAATCCACAGAATTGCCACATTTGGGCGAATGAGAATCCAAGAGTGACTGTCGAAAAACCAATGCACCCACAAAGAGTGACTGTTTGGTGCGGTTTATGTGCTGGCGGCATCATCGGGCCGTATTTTTTCCAAAATGAGGCCGGTCAGGCAGTTAATGTGAATGGTGTTCGCTATCGTGAGATGATAACGAACTTTTTATGGCCCGAATTGGAAGATATGGATGTAGACGATATGTGGTTTCAGCAGGACGGTGCCACTTGCCACACAGCTAACGAAACAATTGCTCTTTTGCGCAACAAATTCAATGGCCGTGTTATCTCACGTAATGGCGATGTCAATTGGCCGCCAAGATCATGTGATTTGACACCGTTGGCTTTTTTTCTTTGGGGTTATTTGAAAGAAAAGGTGTACGTCGATAAGCCAGCAACAATTCAACAGCTAAAGGATGAGATAATTCGGCACATTAACGGCATAGAACCTCCATTATGCCTCAGGGTCATCGAAAATTTGGACCATCGGATGAAGGTGTACCGCCGTGGTCGCGGCGCCCATTTGGCCGATATTTTGTTCCATACATAATTGAGTAATACCAATATATCATAATAAAATAAAATTACAATAATTTCCTAAATAGTTTGTGTTTTATTTAAAATCAACATCGGCCCTTGAAATTTAACCACCCTTTATTAAAAAGCTACAAATAAAAGTTTACCGAATATGATTATCATATTAATTGTGGTTTCTGAATACAAATTCTTAATAACAGTTTCTTAAGATTTACTCAATTTTATAACAAATATGTACATGAAACCAAAAGTAAATTTTTTTTGAATAATTCTGATAGAACTTTGAAATGCAATAAAACCAAGATGAATTTTTTAAATTGATATAAAAATTAAATTGATTTGAGACCATCAAAATTTTTCTTGACAACGTTTTGCTACGTCTAGAGTAAATAACGAACAATGCATAACACTGGTTTAGAGCCAAAAACTGCCAAGCACGCCAAATGCGCAGATAAGTTAATTGGGACCTCCTGAGCACGAAATGGCATACGAGTATTTTTCGGCGATATGATGCAAATTTCTATGTGACAAGAAATGGCTAAGCACCTCAAAGTTCAAAATTTTCCTATTTTTTACGTTTGTTTCAAAATTTTTCATTTTTATTTATTTATTTTTTTTTTTTTTTCTACGTTATACTAAAGATTTGGAATGTTTTATTTCTTTAACAAATAGTTTATTTTATTAGCAACATTTTAAGTGCAATTTGAAAAGAAAAAACGGATGAAAAATAAAGTCTTTATTAAGGATTTTGCGGAACGACAATATTTTTATTTTCAATGCTCACACACTATATTCGGTGTAAATTCAAAAAAATTAAAACTAATGGACGCATTTATCTCGATCGGTATTTTTGGTTGAGCTCCACAAGGGTTTGAGTGGGGCCATGCACCGAAAAACACAAAAGTACCGTTATCTAAAAAACGCTTTCACACACGAAAAGTTTACTTTGCAAAGTCTGGTGTTTGGTGGTGGCAAGAGAAAAGAGAGTGACTCTTTTACACTCTTTATTTTCCCTTGCCACCTGCAAAATCAAAACTTTGCAAAGTAAACTTTTCGTGTGTTAGAAAAAAAAAATACAGCGGTTATTGTGTTTATGAGGTCCCAATTAACTTATCTAGGCATGAGGCGTTCTTGGTATTTTTCCAAATTAAACAGTTGTAAGTAAAGCTGTGTAATATTTAGTAGGAAATTTATAAAACGCTCAGCCTGAAAGTATGCTTTTGGTTTCCCTTGCACTAACAATTGGAAGTATAACAGTTATATTATTTTAGTTGTGCTATTGTTTAGTGGGTTTTTAGGTGGTTTTTTCCTTTTTAAATAAAACTACTGCTTTGCTTTATTTAGTTTTGCATTCTACGTTTCGTTGTATAATCCCAATTTTTTCAGGAATGTTTTATTGTGCATTTTGAGACACAAACGTTTTTTGAAGTTAATATCACAGTAAACTAAACTAAGTTTATACAAATACACAATAAAATATTCCTGAAGAAGTTGGGACTATCCAACGAAACGTAGAATGCAAAACTAAATAAAACAAAGCAGTAGTTTTATTTAAAAGGGAAAAAACGACCTAAAAAGTCCACTAAACAATAGCACAACTTAAAATTCAACAATAGGTCTCAACATTGTGTCCAAACTAGTTTGGACAATAATTATCTGTTGGAATTATTTTTCGCGAAGTACCACACTGAATTTGTATGTTAAATTTCGCAAAGTATTATATTTATATTTCAAGAGTATTTTTATTGTTATAACTATCTGAATATACTTACCTAATTTTTTTTATATAATGGGTGATTTTATAAGAACTATCGGAAATTTAAAAAAAAACACATAAAATTTAGAAAAATGCATGAAATATTTATTTGGATCGATAGTTGCGTCGATATAATTTAATGTTTGAAGATTATTTCATGCAAATGTTGGCCGCGGCTGCGCCTCAAATGGTCCATCTGCTTAGTCCAATTTTGGCATACTCTTTCCAACATTTCGGCCGGTATCTCACGAATAATGTTGGCAATGTTGGCTTCCAGTGCCTCAATCGAAGCGGGCTTGTCGCTATAGACATTAGCCTCAACATAGCCCCACAAAAAATAGTCTAGAGGCGTTAAATCGCACGATCTGGGCGGCCAATTGACTGGTCCCAAGCGTGAAATAAACTGTTCACCGAACTCGCCTCTCAATTGGTCCATTGTTTCGCGTGCTGTGTGGCATGTGGCACCGTCTTGTTGAAACCACATGTCATGCAAGTCAAGCTCTTCCATTTTGGGCAAAAAAAAGTTTGTTATCATCGCACGGCAGCGCTCACCATTCACAGTAACGTTGTGATTCGCATCATCTTTGAAGAAATACGGCCCAATGATGCCGCCAGCCCATAATCCGCACCAAACGGTTGTTTTTTGTGGATGCATTCGTAGCTCTTGCAATGCTTCTGGCTGCTCTTCACTCAAAATACGGCAGTTTTGCTTGTTCACGTATCCATTCAACCAGAAATGAGCCTCGTAGCTGAACACAATTCTTCGATAAAAAAGTGGATCTTCATCTAACTTTTCAAGAGCCCATTCACCAAAAATTTGGCGTTGTGGTAGGTCGTTTGGCTTCAATTCTTGCACCAGCTGTATCTTATAAGGCTTCACACCCAAATCCTTCCACAAAATTTTCCACGTGGTGGAGTAACAGAGGCCCAATTGCTGCGAACGGCGCCGAATCGATAATTCACGGTCATCACCAACACTGGCCGATACGGCTGCGATATTTTCTTCAGTTCGCACTCTACGTAAGCGTGTTGGTGGTTTAATGTCCAACAATGTAAATTTGGTGCGAAATTTTTCGGACAATAGTCCGAATAGAAGCTTCAGTAGGTCGATTAAACTGACCATAAAATGGAAGAAGCGCGCGATGAACTTTCTTAACAGAGCACGCATTTTGATAATAAAATTCAATAATTTGCAAGCGTTGTTCGTTTGTAGGACGATTCATGATTAAATTATAGACCAAACTGAAGATGTTTGACAGTGACACAAGATACAAAACGTGCGTGAGCTGTCAAAACTAGTGTTGCCAAAAAGATAATAGCAAAAAAATCACTCGTTACTTACCTATTATATTATAATTACCTATAATTACCTGTACTTACCTTTTTTATTTTAGTTACCTTTGTATGAACACTTACATTTCTCTCCTATTTAATGTTACCAACCTTGTTAAATATTGTAAATCTGATCACACCAGCTGCTGGAAGTTTTCCAAATGTCAAGGCCGATTTTCCCAAAGCCAAAGTTTGTTCTGGTGAAGATCGTGGGAAAAACGGCACTTGAATATCATCAGCCGTGTGGTAAACTGCTAACGAATTAACTTGTATAAGTGTGAATCTACCAGGAAAACCTGCAAAATAAAAATGTCTAAGTACATTAAAAGAAATTCTAACTCACTCAATTTTTATTTATTTATTGTGAGTTTCTCAACCATCGAGAAAATTGCAATAACCTGTTCTTGGAGATCCCACATCAACAACCCCTTCGTTATCTCCACGAAAAGATTTATTAGAAAGTGATCCCTTCTCCTTATCAGCTCAAAGGCAGAATTGGCAACACTTTGTGCACATTCCAAAGTAAAATATATATAAGGCCTATTCACAATCTTGTGCAAATGGCCTTGCATCATTGCATTTGCAAAATAGTGGAGTATATTTTTAATTTACACTAACAAAATATACCTAAAAATTTCACTTTTGCAATTACAGAAATATGCAATCTCAAATGCACAATATTGTGAATCGGGCTATTATTTTTAACTAGAGATGTGCACTTGATCATTCTCAGCTTACGGCTCACGGTCGACAGTTTTTCGCTTTTACGGTCAAGCACAAAACATATCTTCATTTTTAACTAGGAAGTTTTGAAAGGGTAAAAATAATTATCATGTTACATTTTGCTGACCATTTACATCTAGAAAGATTAATTAATTTATTTATTAATTCATCAATTTGTAATACAAAAGCAATTTGGCCAAATAAAATAGTATTACAAGGTTTGTATGTAAATACCCAAGTCTTTTTTGGAAAAAAATATTAGTATAATATATCGCTCCTTTATTGCAACATAGTTATATCTCAAAAAATTAGCATTTCGAGTTAAAAGTACTACCTTTTAAATTGTGCCAAAAATTTATTCAAATTACTTTTAAACAGTTCCCATCTAAAAAAATTTTCTAAGACTTCTAAAAAAATTTTCTATGACTAAAAATTTGAAATGCATTTTCCTCGAAACGAGCTTTTATAGTTATGGCCATGTTGCAATAAAGGAGCGATATGTACACATTAATATTATAAAAAATAGTGGACATATTCGTAAAAATTTAAATGAATTTGAAATGTGTTTTAGTTCAAAAATTCCATAGAAAATTTTTTTTAATTAATTTCAAATACATTTTAATATTTTTTATGAATATGTCCATAGACCTTGTTTAAAATACAAAATATTTTAACAAAAAAAAAAAAAAAAAAAAAAAATCGATCAAAAATATCAAATTGTTTTCTTAACATTGTATTTATTTAAAAACAAGTAAGAGTGTAGTATATTCGGCTGGGCCGAATCTAAAATACCCTTCACGATAGTCACGTATATATATACATATTTAAAAATGTGACCTAAATATGCTCGGTTGTATAAAAAATGTTAATGGAAAAATCGGTTCAGGGCGATGTATCGGGTATATATGGACCGATATCGGAAATTTTCATTTTCCATATTTATATAAACATATTTCATTACCAAAAAACTTTTGAGCAAAAAAAGTTGGTCACGTTCGCTTACGCGGCATCTTAATGAAAACCCCGGTTTAGGCTATATCTCGGGTATATATGGACGGATATCGGAAATTTTCATTTTCCATATTTATATAACCTTATTTCATTACCAAAACTGCTTTTAAGCAAAAAAAGTTGTTTAAGTTCGCTTACGCGGCATTTTCATGAAAACCCCATTCCAGGCTATATCTGCGGTATATATGGACCGATATCAGAAATTATATATAACCTTATTTTATTACCAGAACTGCTCTTAAGCAAAAAAAAGTTGTTTAATTTCGCTGACGCGGCATTTTCATGAAAACCACGTTCCAGGCTATATCTCGGGTATATATGGACCGATATCGGAAATTTGCATTTTCCATATTTATATAACCTTATTTCATTACCAAAACTGCTTTTGAGCAAAAAACGTTGTTTCAGTTCGCTTACGCGACATTTTTATGAAAAACCAGATTTGGGCTATATCTCGGGTATATATGGACCGATATCTGAAAAAAATTTTTTGCCTTTTAGTCACCATACTTAATAAGTGTGTGAAGTTTGAAGCAAAACAAACAACTTTTTTTTGTCAAAAATTTCCATACAAAATTGAAAAAATTCCTGGCTTTTTTCGGAATTTTGAATATATCTCAGATATACGTGAACCGATATTACTGAATTTCAATAGCAAACACATGGCAATATGGAGTAATAGAGTGGTGAAAGAAAAAAGTTTCTATGTCTAATGGTTTTCTCAGAAACGGTATTTCAACGACCGACAGACGGACATGGCTTAATCGACTTTTCCATTAATGCTGATTCAGAATATATATACTTTATAGGGTCGCAGAAAAAAACTGTAGAAATTACAAACGGAATCACAAACTTATATATACCCTTAACATTTTTGTGAAGGGTATAATAACATAGTTTAAGTAGTTTGAAGTACCTATTGTGAATTGCTTGTGTATATCTAATGTCAAAAATTGTGGCAAAGGATATAAGTTAGTCGCAGTTGTATATTAAAAAAAACAAAATGGCACTTAGAATTTAACTGGCCAAGGGTAAGCATCCATTAAAATAAAGCTGAAATTTAACTATAAAGAAAACCACATGTTCTTCTCAATTACCCTTTGCCGGTGAAAACGTTTTTTATAAGTCCTCTTGCAGAGGAAATATTGTTATAGAATCGAAGCTGCAAGGAGATTAGTCTGCTATATACCAACAGTCCGCTCATTACGAAGCAAGTTAACCAGGTACTAGCCTCCTACTCCGATTTTATTCAGACCTATAAATGTAAATAAAGAATACCATGTTTATTCGCTATATTAGCTTCTAACATTGATACCAATCAAAAAAAATATATGAATAGCTTTAAAAAATTTTGAAAGTCTACCGATGATTATAATTTAAGGACCCACGTAAGCTGGAGTACTTTTTTTCGGAGAATCCATCAGCCTGCCTACCTAACCTAACCTACCGATGATTTGGGTAGCTCCTATGAAATGTCGACATCTAGGAAACATAGAAAACAAGCTATTTATATTTTTTTAATTTTTGTTTTCTGCTTTTCGATAATTTCAAAAAACAAATTGTAGCCTACCAACGGTTGTTGATTTGTTTGAAAGGTGTAAATAAATGTAGAGATGTGTATAACTAAACGTGTACACTTGTTTTTTGTGTTTTGACAAGTATTATTAAAGCATTTTTCTGTATAAATTCTCAATAATTTATTTAGATTGTTGGGATATAAAGTTCGAGAATATCTTTCAAAAATGTCCAAAGTCTACTGATGATTAGGGTAGCTCCTATGAAATGTCGACATATATACATCTAGGAACCATAGAAAACAAGCTGTTTATAATTTTCTGATGTTTTGTATACTTAAAAAGAGTAATTTCTCTCTTTAAATTCAATAGATCCTTTTCTACTGTTTCGTCATTTATTTTTTTCTTCTTTTTATTATTTAGTTTTCTTGACAACCATTCACAGTGATAGCTAAATAATAATAAAAATTTATTTGTGCTTGATGGCTTGCACCAGACACAAGCAAGCATGTGGCAGCAAGCATGCTACAAAATCAAGAATTTTTGATTTTTCATCAAGCATCGTCGGCGCCACACATACCAATGAACTTTCACATATACTATTACCATGCTTGTTAAGCATTTTAATACCCTTTTTCCAAACGATTAAACGTGAAAATTTATGCTGCCGCATATTTTAAATCAATTTTTAGCCAATTGGTTGGTACGGTTAGCTTGCAGTCAGCTACGCTAACGAGGCCACCTCGTACTAAATTCGCCTTAGGTTAGCCAGCAATTTTTTAAATATCGAAACCATGGCGAATTCATATTATGAATTCGCCATGTTTGGCTTCGAACTGGCGTTTTATTTTCTTTCAAAACATGAAAATATTTAAAAACTCAAATTAATACAAATTCGATTCGAAAGAAAAATTTTATTAATTAAATAAAAAATGAACAAGTTTTTTCATCCAAACAAACGAATATTGCTGAAAAGAATTGCTGGCGATTTTTATTGTTTGTCGCAAAAGCGCAGAGAACATAAAATTCCAGAAAATTTAAAAAATGCTGCAAAAGAAATGAGTCCAAATTTCGCCCAAATGATTCAATATTATTATCATGTAGCTGCCCAAAAAATGGAACCATCTCTGATCAAAGAAATAGAGATTAAATATCCGAAAAAAGATGAAGCCAGTCGCAAGGCGCGAGTAGCAGCTATTTTGAATTTGATGGGCAGTGTAACGTCTAGCTTGGAAGTGACTTTTCCCATCGTAAGAGCAGATGGTACCTATGAAATTGTACAAGGTTATAGAGCGCATCACATAAAACACCGTTTGCCGGTTAAAGGAGGTAAAGACGTAAAAAAGGTAAATGGTTAGTGTGTTATATCTTTTATTTTATCAGGTATAAGGTATGGCTTGGATGTGGATGCTGATGAAGTTAAAGGTTTGGCGTATTTAATGACTTTCAAGTGTGCTTGTGTCAATGTACCGTTTGGTGGTTCAAAGGGTGGCGTATGTATAGATCCAAAAAAATATACTTGGACTGAATTGCAAACCATTACAAGACGTTATTGCATGGAATTATTGAAAAAGAATATGATCGGTCCGGGCATAGATGTACCAGCACCAGATGTTAATACTGGTGAACGTGAAATGGCCTGGATATGTGATCAATATTTGAAAACTTATGGCAAGTCGGTTTTGCAGTTTCCCTTTCAACATGAGAGATATATAGATTTTGAAGCGTTAGATTCTAATATACAGTAGAGTTGGCTGTCACTTGGCTAAGCTGAAAAAGAATTTAAAATGTTCGCGTTTAAAATTCTGTGACGTGATGAAATTTACTAAATTGAATGGTTTTTATATACTAACTTTTTCGTGTAGGGAGAGGAAAATGTCTAATGCAGCTCTGATACTGCCGTTTCAGTTCTGCTATAAAGTATCCTTTGCTACTAACAAACAGCTTCCGTTCTACCTACGTCTAGGTCCAGATTATTGTATAGTAACACCTTTTTAATAGATGCCGCTACTTGATTTCATTTGATCTCGTTTTCCATCACAACTGCTTTAAAGATTTCCGGAGGTATTTCGCCTTTTCTCCATATTATGTCTTTCTTGCCTTCATCTGTTACTCCTGAAGAATGTGTATTATGCATCATGTACGCAGTTATCACCATACATACAGGCTGATGTAGCTTTCCCATTCTGTGCAGGTATTACAGAAAATATAAAAAAAAAAACATTTATTTTAAATAGCAATTTATCTCACCATACTTTTGTCCACTTTTTAATATCCGTTATCAACTCGCTGTCCACTTGCCACGTGATTCACTATTCCATCGTTCCTGACAACTTTACATGGTATGCGCCCGTGCTACTCTTGTCATTGCTGTCTCACCGGGTTATCTCCCTGAAAAGTGTCTTTCTTAGTTTGCTCAATCTGGATAGTTCCGTTTATGAGAAAGACGGCGGGTTCCAAGTTTGTGTGAGAGCAGCACTACGCTAATATCTTTCCTGTGTATTCTAATTGTAACCCATATCACAGACTATGCGGCCGTCGCTACAACACGTTGGCTTGCCGTATTGTGTGTTTTGTGCACAAACTGTGCGACAATATTTCGCAATTTTGTTAAGTAAAGATGAACGCAGATGCAAGCTGTATACATATATAAAATAATAGCAAATCAAAATAAAGTTGTACAACATGCTCCTAAATTTTACAACCAGTCGATACAACTACCCGAAAAGTCAAAACTTTTTAATCTTTCGAACAACGGAGACACAACTTCATAAGACGACCCCACACACTTTACAATCTAATAACCAACATCGTCATGTTGCACAACTAGTCGCGTAGTCTGTGGCTTGCTTAAGGCATCCGCCCAGATTTCACACCCTTTAATAAAATCGACTGAGTCGTTGGCATTATAAATTTGCTGTTGCAATATATTGGTCCTCCGATATTCGCTATCAATTTGCTGGGAGAAGCTGTCGCCACATCTCGACATTAATGAACAATTTGATTTCAGCAAGATGATCCTACGACGGCATGCCAATCAATGATGAAAATTCTTCTGGGCGAATATTTAATTTTCGGTCTTGTCAGATCTTCGCAGTCGGTCTACATCATGAGAAGGATAGGGTATCGAAACTTATACTCGACACGTTATCGATCGCAAAGTATCAAAGAAAAAACATCGATACATACTTGTATTGGTTGATTTCTTCATACGATAAGAGACAGGAGGAGCACATGGGGCCAACAATTCTGCGTTATGAACTTGATTTTATGATCCACTGGTTGAAATTGAGATGTCTTTATTATTATCCCGTAAGCGTAGTTTTCTAAAATGCAGGTATTCCATCATAGCAATTGTTCTGTTACATTCGCCCAATAGTTTCTCCTGTAACAGTCTGACACATTCCATGGAGGATGAAATACATCGAAGCTATAAAGTTCATAGCTTCCATATAAGACAATTTATCATTGGTATAATCTTCAATAAAGTCACATAGTGACTTTAGCGACAAATTCAAATGGCTTTAGTAACTGGAATATTTATTTTAGTATTTCAAGATCGTGGTCGTAATCTTATCGTATTTTTTACGAAGTGCAACCATACGAGTACATCTGATTTTGGTAGTCCCATTTGCATGCACGGGTTGAATGGATTTATTTAATAAAAACTTTGAAAACAAATAATATTATGGTAAAAATGGTGACCAACTCAGTGTTTTTGCCTGGCAATAAACAAAGAGTATTTCTGCCCGATACGAGTATTATTATTCACCATCATCGGTACCAAAACAAATTGGTATCCAAAGAAAAGTATCGAGTATTTCCTTGTATTTCCTCGTATCATTTCATCCCTAGTCGTGAGGTTCTTCTCCGGATTTTTTTTTCTTTTGAACTCAAAAGTTTTCGTCATACTATCATAATGTAATAGAAACTAATTGAAAGTGAAGTCTTTTGGGTTTAGCTCCTATAGTGTGGCTATAGCCAGCATTTGAATAAATATCAAGATGGTTCCTTTAAGCCATAATTAACAACTTCTGATTCTGTATTTAAGATCTGATTCTGTATCAAATTATCTGTTTTTAAGTAAAGTCTTATTGCGCCATCTATTATGGCTGTTTGATAACTCCGGGAATTTTTCAATTTCCTACGCATTAACTTTAAATGTAAAGTCCAACACCAACTCATTGCAGGTTGCACAAAACAAATGGCCTGATGAGGTTACCTATCGGACACCGAGGCTAGTATGACCTCTATAATATTTTAGGAGAACTATGACCCTGAGAAGTCTTTCCCGGCACAGGTTGTATACATGTTGGCGGTATTACCAGAACGTTGTCACATAAGGACGAAAAGAGTGAATCTTCCATTTAATAATTTGTGTAGAAGAGTATTTTCTTTTTGGTCTCCGGCTCTTTTTATGCAACCTATTCCTTTAACATGATTGCAACACTGCTGCCATCAACCATAATTTTTTTTAATGCTAGGAACACAACTGCGACGAACGACGAATTTTTGGTCGCCAAAATTAAAACACTTTGGTGTATGTATGTGATGTAAGTTATTGGCGCTGGTCGAAATTCATCATACTCAAAAAGTATGATGAAAGCGAAAGTTGAAATAGATTTATTTCTAATTGTTTTGTCAGCTAACGACGAACAAAACAAAAACAGGTGACCAGGTTTCTTATATAAAAGATACATTTTTCACCAAATAATACTTTTTATATTTATATCTATTAATCCATGTAGTAAAAAATGTATCAAGATGTTCTCAAAATATAAAGTACCTCAGATAATTTGATAAAAAATCTCTCTTTGGGATGGGATAAATATACTACATGGGCTGAAATGTTCCGGGCTTAACACATAGATGGCGCTCGTTTTATTGCAGTCACCTTTTTTCAGTTAATACTAACTTTCAAAAGACAGCTAAAATTTCATCATTCTATTCATTAGTTAGTGAGTTATTGTGCTAAGAGGGACGCTAGTTTTGTTATTTTCAAAACAATGGATCAAAAACCATTTCATGTTTCAATTCTACACTGCTTCTTGATGGAAAAAATACTGTTAAGCGAAGCAATAGCTTGAAAAGTATTATGGAGACTTCCCTCCATCAGAAAAAACAATTAAATGTTGGTTTGCTGACTTCAAACATGGTCGTAGATACAGCGATGATGCAGAACGCAGTGGACATCCAAATGAGGCGGTAACACCAGAAAACATAAAAAAATCCACAAACTCGTATTGAATGATCGAAAAGTGAAGTAGCGTGAGTTAGCTGATATCGTAAAGATATCAAAAGAACGTGTTGGCTTTATATTGCATGAGCATTTGACTCTGAGAAAGCTCTGTTTAAAGTGGGTGTCGCGTCTGCTCACTATTGACCGAAACCCAGAACGTGTTATGTTTAAACGTAACAAACCGAAATTTTTGCTCCGATATGTGATACTGGATGAAACATATATCCATCCCTTCACTCCGGGAACAAAACGATTGTCATCTGAATGGACAGCAACTGGCGACCGAAAGCACAACAATCGGCTGAAATCGGTATTTTGGGATGCGCGTGGTGTAATATCTATCGAATATCTGGAGAAAGGAAATACCATTATAGCGTTGTTGGAGCGCTTGAAGGCCGAAATTACAAAGAAACGACCGCATATGGCAAAGAAAAAAATGTTGTTTCATCAAGACAACGCACCGTGTCACAAGTCAATCAAAACAACGACAAAACTACATGAATTGAACTTCGAATTGCTCCCACATTCACCGTATTCGCCAGATTTGGCTCCCAATGACTACTGGCTACTCGCAGACCTGAAAAAGAAATTTCGCACGAATGAAGAGGTTATCGCTGAAACTGAGGCCTATTTTAAGGCAAAAGATAAATCGTTCTACACAAGTGGTATTGCAATGTTAGAGCGGCGCTGGAATGATTGCGTTGCTCTTGGTGGAGAATACGTTGATGAATAAAGCTAATTTTGAATCAACGAAACTGTGTTTTCTTTCTTAGGCCTGGGACTTTTTAGATTTTTCTTTTCTTTGCACGGAATGTTTACATCTACACAAAAGTTCGTCCATGTTGTGCTTCACATGACGAATTTCTACAACAAATATTTGCCAGTGAATCGGTCGCGATGGGCAAAATTCGTCGTTCATCGCAGTTTTATTCGTAGCATTACTGCTGACAGTTTTTGACCAGTCTGCGTCATTTAGTTTGTGTTTGATAGCCGTTAAAAGGCAACCTCACAAATTTTAATAAAAATGGTATTCCGTGTATTTTTTTAAGCACAATTATTTACGTAAAATGAACATCACGGAAACCAAAGAAAGACTTGATACATATTATGGCAAATATTATGACGTGTTGAGGCTCGTTGTGACCGTAACAGCACAAATGACGCCGTGTGCTCAAGACACGCAAGTGAGGTCAGAAATCGTCGATAGAATTCAAAGGATAATAGACAATTAGAGAAGGAAAGTGCTTGAGTTGGCTGATACTGAACACATCTCAACTGAACAAGTACATCACATTTTACATAACTATTTGGATATGAAAAAGCTATTCGCAATTCTTTCAATCGACCATTATCACGACCGTGTGACCACTTCAGATGAGTGGGCGATGTACAATTGCAACCTGGACTCAGCTTTTCCGCTATTATATAACTGTGAACGAAACATGGATCCATTACAACAGTGGATTTCTCCGTGTAAACTTGGTGCACGTTCACACGATGAAACCCAAAGTGTATCTGTCAGTCAACAAAGCCATGGCCACAGCTTTTTGGGGTATATGTAGTATCATTCACAGAGATTACCTTGAGAAGGCTAAAATTGTCCCCATCGAATATTGTTCACAGCTTTTCTTTACATCTGATAATGATTTAAGGCAAAAACGATAACATTTGGTAAAAAAAAGTGCTGTTTCATCAAAACAAGGCACGAATACACACGTGTGTGGGCAAAAATCTACAAATTGTTATCCAGCATATTTTTGGCATTTAGCCCTCTGCGACTATTTTATTTTTCCAAACCTGATGAAATGGCTGGGTGATAGGAGATTAGGGTTGAATGAAGAAATCATGCTTATGTTGTGTTGACTTCCGAAACACTCACTAAGGGTTAGTTGGCAGAACGAGGATCCCTCTAGGCGGTAAGATGCGATCTATGAGGTTGAGATGCCTATCTTGGCTGAAAGGTTCTGACTGTGATATATATCTAAATCGTAGGAAGGGGAATTAGTTGCCTTATAAGGTGCAATACCGGTTTTCTGGGGCTAATAACCACAGAGGTGATGTTGTTTTGCAACAAATACCAGTATTGTAAGGAACCAGAAGTGATGGTTAGACGGGTGAGTTGCTTAATGTCTGATGCTCTCTATTCCATTAATTGCCTGGCAATTTCATATAGAAAGGATTAAAGGCTCCTTTGAGCTCTTCAGCAACGCGTTTGTCCATGTGGTTACAAGTTTATGGTAAAAGTAGCGACCTGTGTTAGTCTTGCATTATAAACCAATTTTCATATTCTCTGAAAGTTTCGCATTATCTTTGCTTCGCTAACCTAGTATCATATCTTACATTTAGGTCATAAGGATATAAATGCTCTGGCTATTGTTACCGGCAAACCGGTACACATTGGAGGCATAAACGGTCGTACTTCTGCTACGGGGCGAGGTGTTTGGAAAGCAGGTGATGTTTTTGTCAATGACAAAGATTGGATGGATTTGCTGGGTCTGAAAACTGGTTGGAAAGATAAAACTGTTGTGGTGCAAGGATTCGGCAACGTTGCTTCATGGGCTGCAAAATTTGTTGTAGAGGCTGGAGCTAAGCTAATAGGAGTTCAAGAAATTGATGTATCTCTGGTCAATCCGAATGGTATTGATCCTGTTGTAAGTAGTTTAAATTGCAAATGTACAACATATTAAACATTTTATAAATTTTGAAAAATTTTCAATATATAAAAAGGATTTAATGGATTACAAGACCGATAAGAAAACGATTAAAGGCTATCCGAAGGCAGAGGAAAAGCAGGGCGGGCTGTTGCACGAGAAATGTGACATTTTAATGCCGTGTGCTACACAATTAGTTTTAACTGCTGAGAATGCTGGAAAAGTTCAGGCCAAAATTATTTTAGAAGGAGCCAATGGTCCCATCACGCCAGCAGCAGATGAAATCCTGCAAAAGAAGAATATTTTAATAATACCGGACTTGTATTGCAATGCCGGCGGTGTAACCGTTTCATATTTTGAGTTTCTTAAGAACATCAATCATGTTTCGTATGGAAAGTTAACAATTAGTCGTGATAAATCAATGATAGAAGAAATCTTTAATTCCATAAATGAATCGATGACCAGCAAGAATGTAAGACAATCATGCCTCCTCCTCCCTATTCCATAAGCTGACATCGTATGCAAAAAAAAAGTAACAGAGCAACGTTAATTAGCGCGCAATTTATCTGTCAGAAATTCTCAAGCACATAGAAAATATATACTTCAACGCTTTACAGTAGGAGATTCCAATTTTGACAGCACATAGAGAGTAAGTTTTACTCTCTTTCTCTCTCTCTCTCTCAGTAAATTCGACTTCAAAACAAGTATTACCAGCGTTGTCAACTCGGTGCGTTTCGCACCGTTTTTAGTGCTTTTTAAAATTATTTGTGCGAAAAATTCTTTAGTCGGTGCGGGGTGCGCTTTTTTTACATTTTTTAAATTTCGGTGGCACAAAATCAAATTCAACTCGACTTTTTGTTTTAATGTAAGAAAAAAGTTTATTCACTTGTCCAAAATTTTCGCGTTTTATTTTGCGTGGAAAATGTACGTGTATATTATACACACTCTCCAAAGAAAACGAAACATTTCGTTTTATAAAATTTGCTGCTTTTAGAGTGTTTTGATATTAAACGATCAACCCAAGTTTGTCAAATATTGCAATAATACCAGCCTCTGAACAGAGAAGATCGTATTTATGATGACTCGTGAATTTGTTTGGTAATTGAGAAATTAATTATAAAGTTTTTCCAAAACGTTTGCATTAAATATAGATTACGGTAAACTTCATCTTTTAGTTGTTATAATTCTGACAAATTTTCGTATATTTCAATAAATTCTTTTAAAGACACCGCTTACGCTGTGTTTGATAGAATTGCTATTAATCGAATTTGAAGGCTTATAAGTAGTATGATTCTGTAACTTTTAATGATCCAATAATCATAAATTCTTTCGACAGTAAGGGTTGTATGATCCTGCAATATAATTTTGACGACAGTAAGCAGGTATTTTGGGTCCCTGATAATAGGCAGTAAAAGTAACAGCTGATTTCGGTCGACAGCAAATATAATTAAATGATATTGCTTAATAATAAATTTAATAAAATATCGTCATAATTATTGTAAAGGTAACATTATCTTAATAAAACTAACTGCGTCGTACTAGAGGCCAAATTTGGCAAACACGAACGAATTTGTTGACATGCCATCAGGTGGTGCTATCAGACCTCGTTTGGTTGTATTATATTCTCTTAAAAAGCTGTTTTATTATCGTGTTTTTAATATAAAAATATTGTACTTTTTAAAATATAAAATAGGTTTTTAAAAATTAAACGAAAAAATTAAAAACTCGGTGCGTTTCTGTTGAAATAACGCGCTTTTTCCCCAATTTTGAGATTTTAAAGTTGACAACGCTAAGTATTACTCGTTTGTTGTGATAACTAGTAACCACACTTTACGTGCTTACAGGCTAATTTAGTGCTTTTATCTCTATTTATTATTTCTGTTTAGTGATTTTTATTAAAGAAGGTTAGTCAACATAACTGTTCAGGGCAAAACATTAACGCTCATATTTAATTTACTTACTGCAGTGTAAAATCTAAGCTAATTACGTCGCGCTTTCAGCACTAAGTTAACTGCCAGTTCGTGGAGAACGTTCTTTCGTTCGCACAATTGCATTTAAAACAATAACAAAACTTTGAACGTTCTTGTTTTAAACGTAATTGTGCAAACGAACGAAATACCTTCGTTATTCGTGAACTGGCACTGAGTTTGGCTGTAAGCGTAAAAAATTACATTTTCATATCCAAAACAATATAAAGTCTGTCCACAACAATGATGGCAAGTTCTTTCTATTGGCCTAACACTTCAAAATTTCACTTAGCGCGTGTAGTTTTACAACAACTTAATGTGGCGGTGATATCGCTTCATGGAATAGGGTTGATTATATTATTAACACTTGTGTCATATCTATGTATTCTTTTTAAGCTCCAAATTTTACCCAATGACGCTTTGAAAGGCATCCGTGACTGCACTTCTGAAGCTAAAATTGTTGACTACGGCTTGCAAACCGTAATGGAAACAGCAGGTCGTGGTATTAAGGAAACGGCCAATGAATTTGCCTTGTGCTTGGATCTACGTACTGCTGCCTATATTTATTCCATACAAAAGATTTTCAGAGCTGTGGAATGTTCAGGTATCTCGCAGCAATAAACGGAGGTTTTAATAAAAAATGTAGTGTCAGTTTTTTTTTTGTTTGTTTATGGTTTTTATTTTAAATTGATTTTAATAAAAATTCAATCGTTTTCATCGGCTTGCGTTTTACTCATGTGCGTATGTTTGTATGTGTTTCTAAGAAAAAAAATTTTCTCATCCATGGATGGAAGTGAATTAACTTGATTTATTTTCGTGAAGCGTATTTGGACTACGATGCATTTGGGAAAGTTTCTATACTCGCAAATTTTCAAAGACGCCAAGTGAATTTAAAACGCCAGATTTATTTTGAATAAAAAAAATTTTTTTGAAAATGAAAAGAATTGAACATGTAAAAAAAAATTGTATTAGTTCAAAGTCCAATTAACAAATATAAGAGCTGAGTTTGAAATTTCTTAAGAAAATCGCTTTGCTGCCAGCACTCTTGAACGCGGCAAACGACATTGACTGATGCTGTGCAAACGATATTGCATTTCTGGTTGATTTACTTTTTCGTGTAATTTCTTTTTGGACTGTTCCGTTGTATCAATGGTAACTCCACCATCACCGGCATCGTCCATATTGAAAGCTTCGCCTTCGGCACATTCGGGACACTGTTGAGTCAAAACGATTTCATCAATTTCCGTAGGTAAATCGCAAATCTTTTCGATTTGCTTGACAACAAAATCCCCAAAAGCTTTACTTTCATCTCTTCTCTCCAAAACATACACACTTGCGGTTATATCAAACACACGACGCTCTAAGATCTTCAAGAAATGGCGTACATTGACAAGATCTACATTTGTGTGATTACCGAGCAGCACCAGAAGTGGTGAAGCATCACAGCGACAAAGACGAAATAAAGTTTCTATGCCTTTTAGAAGAGTCTCTAAGCGATGTTCATTAGATTCACGTACTTTTGCCAATTCCTTATTTTTTGCTTGTTTTTCCGCTAAAGTCTTCTCTAAACGTTCAATCGTATCATTTTGGTCTTGTAACGTCTGCAAGTTAGATTTCCTCAAGGAGTCAATGTCGCTGTATAGACGATTTACAGAATTGGTAAGCAAAGTCATGTGATAGCTTAATTCGTTGGCATAACTGAAATACGAATAGTAAAGACTTTCTTGCTGTTGGAATTTCTCTATGACCTTTTCGACGTTTTGAGTTTGAGTATAGTTTTGGATTTTCTCTAACACTTTGCTATATAAATCAATCTTGTGTACATGCTCCCGCCGAAACTTTTCACGCCGAGCGTATTCTTTGGGTTGGAGATCTGCCAAATTTCTGGTCTTTCCTTTGGTATCCATGAACTCAGTATTATCGGAGTCTGCAGCTACTTTACGCATGATACCCTGCATTTCTACTTTACGCAAATCTCGCTCTTTGTTTTCTCTCTTCGTTATGTTGTCGATTTTTTCATATATATCGATACAATGATCAAAAGTACCCAAAGCATAGTCAATTAAATCTATCAAGTATTTCTTATCACTATTGAGTTTTTGCACCAGTTTTGTATAGGCATCATTGAAGAAGGTGCGATGATTAAGTATCACTATAAGCTCCTCTCTTAACTTAGCATTAGCAGCAGCAAAGCCACATTCTCGTCTCACCCCAACTTCCAGCTGATTTTCTAAAATCATTAGTTTTTTACGTGCTTTCGCAACATGAGCTTGATGTTGGCTTTCGGGCACTGTCTGACGATTCAGCTCGTACACCTGTTTATTGACACGGCTTATCTCACGTTCCAAATTACTTATGGCCACCTTCAGTTTGCGTATATCGTCGCCCAACTCTTCTTGGCATTGTGTATGACATTTTATACTACTGAGCGAGCGTTTATTTTCCCGAATGTGTGTAACGCCGTTGGCGACCCAAATTTGAGCACGTAAATCATCTTTTTCCCCCTTCAGCTGTTGGATGGCATTTTGATAACTGGCTTCTATAATCGTCTCTTTACGAGATTTCAATTTTGTCGATAGGATTTTTTTGTATTCTCTTTGCCGCCGACCGAGTTCTTTTTGCTTTGACAAATAATTTTCGAGAAAATTTTTCTTTTCAAAAGTTTCCATGTCACCTTATTAGGGATTGTAAAAATTTTGTAATAAGTTTTACTGTTTCCTTTCTATCTGATTAGAATTTATAAAATTTTATATTAATAACTTTTATAAATGTTTTTTTTTTATCTGACACGTCAGTTTCGTGTCAAGGCAGCTTTTCGTTCATTTAAAGCACCCACAGACGATATGTTTTTACGTCTGTTTTTTAAAATGTAATTACTCATGTATTTTTGCATGTCTGTCAAAATTTTTCATATTTACAGACGGTTTTTAAAATTTGCTCACAAACATACATGTACACATGGTGCAATTATTAGGTGGCAGCATAAGAGTTATTGTACTACATACATAATATAGGGTGTTTTTTAAGCTAGATAGAACTTTAAATTGTAAAAAGTAACACAAAAAATTAAATTTTGATGAAACATTTTTTTTATTTGTTTCAGTATACTCTGACAAATCATCATGAATAGACTCACGCTTGAACAACGCGTGATCCAAATTTACTTTGAAAATCAGTCGTCGATTCGCGCAACTTATAGACGCAAAATTGTGTTCAGCGATGAGGCGCATTTTTGGCTTAACGGGTTTGTTAATAAGCAAAATTGCCGCATATGGAGTGAGACCAATCCACAAGAGACCCTACAGACTCCATTACATCCAGAAAAATGCACGTTTGGTGCGGTTTTCATGCTGGTGGCATCATCGGACCTTATTTCTTCAAAAATGAGGCCGGAGCTCGCGTTACGGTCAATGAAGATCGTTACCGCACCATGATCAATGATTTTTTGTTTGAAAATATGGATGACATTGATACGGAGGAGATGTGGTTTCAACAGGATGGCGCTACGTGCCATACGGCGAACGCAACCATCGACTTACTGAAATCAAAATTTGGCGATAAGTTGATTTCGAGAAATGGACCTGTCAATTGGCCTCCAAGGTCGTGCGATTTGACACCTCTCGATTATTTCCTGTGGGGCTACGTGAAGTCACTGGTTTATGCTGATAAACCAGCAACAATTGACGCCTTGGAGGCCAGCATTGTTCGTGTTGTTCGTGACATACGGCCAGCAGTGCTCGAAAAAGTGGCCCAAAACTGGACGTCCAGAATGCGCTTCGTCAAGAACAGCCGCGGTGCCCATATGCCCGAAATCATTTTCAAATGTTAATGTCACGTATTGATCTTTCGAATAAAAAAAAATTTTGATTACAATTTAATTTTTTGTGTTATTTTTTACAATTTCAAGTTCTATCGGGCTTAAAAAAACACCCTATAGTTGTTGTCTTTAACATAAAAGTTTAATAAAAAAATTCGACTTTTACTTAGGTTTGCTTAAAAGAAAAGCTGATAGAAATGGGAATAAAAATGTTTACAAATTGCAAAATGTGCTCAATCTGTTTTTTTTTAATTTTGCTATTTTTTTTTTTTTTTTTTTTTTTTTTTTGCAATTTCATTATTTTTGTTTTGCTGTCAATATTAACTTACAAGTTATGAATACCCGGTGCAAAAGTGATGTTAATAATAGATATCTGCATTATCAAAAGAGCTGAAAACTCGCTAAAGTGGATTAACAATAAATATTTAAAATGATAAAAACTTGAACTAAAACCCGATGTACAAATACCAAAAATCTAATTTTAAAAAAAAAATTATAAAGTTCAACAAAAGTTCAATAAATTTTTATTAATTTATAATAATAATGCTTAAACACAAACTCTACTTAAAGTTTTTTTCGTCCGTAGCACTTGAAAAATTTACTTTTATAGATAACATAAGATCATTAACTATTTCAAAAAGATACTTCAGCAATAATACCTCGGATAATATATGTAATAAAAACAGACAATTCTTGAAAATAATAAAAATTATGAACAAATGCAACTTTGCTGCTAAAAAATTTGCAAGCATTGAAAACTTTTTCGTTTATCCAATATGTTCGTTAGATATAAATATTGCTTTTGCTAAAAATGAATACACCGATGAAGACATATATGATGTAAAAGATATATTTGCGAAAGTTGTTGAGCTGCCTTACAAAAATGGTTTTGTGTTAATTGCAGAAACACATTTTTGCTGACGTAAATAAATAACTGGAGGTAAAAAAAAAATATGTCAAAAAAAAAAAAAAAAAGAAAACTTTCCCTCGACGATACTATGATAACAATATTACAAAAACTCTAAACTATACAAGAAGATATTCGCAATATCAAAAGTAAGTGCAATTTTGTAACTACTTTGTGAATATTTTTCATATAACTTTTATTTCAATCAGCCGACATTGATCAACAAGTGCAGTCTTATAGGACGAATCGAAATAAGTTTGGTAATTATAATTATTTGTCCAGTAAATAACTATTAATAAAACTTTTTCATTTATGTATGTATTTAGATAAAATCTTAAGCCAAAATGTTAATATAGGTAATGTCATCGCGGAACAAACCGTTGCCCTCAAATCAACTATTCAATCTTTATGGAAAAATCCTAATATATTAGAACGTTTTCCAATAACTTCCGAAGATGCTTTAATTGGGAAAGCCTGGGATAAGAAAAAATTTGAAATTAATATTGGGACAAGACCTGCTCCTTAATTACAATCTAAATGGTAGTCATACAAAGAAAAGACTTTATAAATTTTCAAAAATAATGGACATCCTCTTACGTGAGCACTAAATTCACTGCTCTTTCATTTAAAATATTTAAGAATTTGAGTTCTATGTACATATGTATGTATGTATACTATATGCATTTCAGATAGCACTATAAATCCGAATGATCTGCACGCTTTTGAAAGCGATATAAGAAAAGACATGAAAAATCGTCATTTTAAAGAAATATGTATCTGTAAAGAAAAAAGAGCAACAAGCAAAAACTGATTCTAATGATTAAAAAAATTATGTATTAACAAATTTATCCTATGTATGAATGAATGTATTTTTATTTTTTTTATTTGACTTTGATCTTTTAAAACAGAAATATGTATAATATACAGATATACGTATATATGAGTATATGTGTGCAGAAAAAAACATAAAAAATATCATATCTTTTGTATTAAATTTTTATAAAAATCTATAATTTTTAATATTATTTTGATACTCTGTCTATGGATTCTGAACTTTTCATAAACTTATTTTTGGTTTCAATAAACAATAAAAAAAATATATAAAAATATTGTAACTTTAATTTCGCTTTTTTTTATTCACAATTTTCTATACGTTATTTATAGAGATCAATTTCAGTAATTTCCACAGTTTTTACTAACGACGACTTCAATAGTCATTATCGTCAACTTGTTTATTAATTACTTTTAAATAATTACCCTCTGTAATGAATTTTTTGTAATGACATTCTAAAATAATTATTCGTAAGCGAGAATAATAAGTACTTGCCTCCAATGACATCGCCGGGTTAAAATAATGACTTAAAATGCCGAAGTAGAATTAGTGGAGAGTATGATTATTAACATTTTAACTCATTACTTTGCAATAGATATTTTCGCTGGATAAGTTTTTATTCGCTATTCTAGCTTCTAACATTTATACCAATAAAAAATTATAAATAGAAAAAAATAATTATTTAAAACATATTAAAATATTATTGCATTAAAATTTCCTCAAGCCGACTACTTATACCGCCCGAAAACGGCTGCTGAATTATTTGCAAGGCATAGAGTTCTAATGTCAGATGTTTAAACATAACAAAATGGAACACGCTCTATTAGAAATTTTGTCATACGACTTTGTTCAAGTTTTTGAGGTAACAGACGACATGTAGGCACTTTACATTGTGAAAAATGACATCTACATTGTTAAAAACATATCGTGTGCTATCTACCTTAATAACAAATGTTAATGTGTGTCAAGGCAGGTTTCCCAACAAACACGAAATCAAACATTTGATATAAAATGACTATATCATTTGATATTAAACATAATTTTCAAAACCTTTTTCAATGGTTTGATTTTAAAGTGCCATGGACACGATCAAAAAAACACATCAACGTTCTAAGTGTGTGCGTGCAGTCGTGTTTTTTCGGGTACCCCTATTAGTTGTCGGCTCTGATCGATGAAAATCAAAAAATTTTGATATTTTATTTTGATAGTCTCTAGTTGTGATTTTTCATATATTACTACTTTTAATACATAGTTTTTTTCTTTACGTTTTTTTTTTTTCACAAAATTGCACAAGATAGAAGCAATAATTCATCATCCGGTGATGACATGTTTAGAAACGAACGCAGCGAAGCCAAAATAAAAATGATGATTGACGATTTTATTTGTAGGTCTCCTTTTAAACGATAAAAACCCGACACTCACACATATGCACTGATTGACGTATTTTTTGATCGTCTCTAGAGCCCTTAACATTTGAATTTAAATTAAGAAACATTTGAAAATAAACATTTAGAGCCAAGAGAAAGCAACTATTTTATCCTTTCGAGAACTTCAAGACTGGGAAAAATAACAATAATAAAATAAAAAATATTAATAGAAAATTTAAATTAAAAATCGCAAATAATTAAAAAAAAATGTATAAAGTAAAAATTTGTTTTTATTTGTATTCCACATCACAATTCACATTTGAGAATTACATTTGAAACCAACTGGACAATAAATGATCGATTTGAAAATAATTTGATCAATTTGAAAATAATAATTTGAATTCCAGTTAATATCAAACGATTATCGCTTGAGAAAAATTTAATCTCAAATCATTCTCAATTTGAAATCAAATCTTAGTGTTTGTTGGTTTTTAAAGCTGTCTTGTGTTAATGTGTGTGAATTGTAATGAGATTAGGGGATGCCATTTAAGGCAACTTTACATGGTAATACAAGTATTTAGATCTGTCAGAAATATGTGTAGAATAAAGAAAATCTTACCGTGTAAAAATAAAATGTATTCCAAATTAGTGATGCCCAAAGAGAAATCCAAGTTACGATCTGAGTATAAATAAATTTGCACTGCGAGAAAAACTGCGCAACTCAAAAAAATAATTTTACTTAAAATTGAAGTAAAAGTAAATAATTAATATATGAATCTATTTTTTTAGTAATCATAAAAAATTTTATATGAAAAAAGTAAACAATATGCAAAATACAAAGAAAAAAAAAAAGAACAAATTCAAACACCCGTGCTCATGTTCACTCGTCCCTGTATCATTGACGACTAAACTAATGAGCGTAAGATTGTGTTTACTTTTGTTTACCACTTTAATACCATGGGTGCAAAAATTGACAAGCGGTCGGTAAATCTTCATTTTCTAAACCATCCCAGAAAACTTTGTACTCTTATCACATCTGTCCAAACTACTTTGGACAAAACTATTTTAGATTTAATATTATATATATTATATATTAGTATATTATGGTTTGAATTTTTATATATGTATATCCCTATAGTTTAATGATTAATTATGAATTATTATACTTATGAAGTGTTAATGAATTTAATTATCTAATACTTACCATTATATTAACTTACTTAATACTTACCAATTATTTATTTGAATTGCCTTATGTGTATACTCACCACTATGTAAAGTTGTTCGCAGTGGCAAGTCTAATCAATTGGAAACTTTCCAAGTGTCAATTTGGATCATTTCCGGTTTTTTAAAAAAAAAAAAAAACTTACTTACCATCGAGATAACCTGAAGACTGCTAGTGCGATCAACAAATTTTTTTTCCCCTACTACAACCCATTTTGTTAACATACGATCCCTACCCTGCAACTCAGGTGAATAATAAATATAATCTATTAGATTTATTGAAAAGAAATAATAAATCCTCTTTTATTTTATTTCTTTTCCCCACATCATTATCATTAACTCAACCCGAGTTAATCATATTCCCAATTCTGCTTTGCATAAAGCAGAGTTGGTTAACACAAAAGTTTGCTTTTAGCACTCAAAAAGCATCATTTTTGTTCATGGTCCTTCGAGCCGGAGGTGGTTTTTTCTTCACTCTTGGCGCTATTAATTTGTCGGCTTCTTAAGGACCATGAACAAAAACCTATACAAATCATGAGGTATGAACCAAAATTGTAAGATTCGTCAATGCAAAAAATAAACTGTAAGACATAACTATATATGTATGTATGCGAATATTCCTATATTGTGATGCAAAGTGGATAAACATAAAAAAAAACCCAACAAACCTAATAGTTTTGCATACAATTTTTAACAAAGTTTGATTAAAAACAGTGAAATTAAGTGCTGATTAGAACGAAATGGCTAAAAGTGTCTCATTTGCAAATTGAAATATGTATATACATATGTACGTATAGAAAAACCGCCAAAATTAAGTGGTAGATAAAATAACGAATAGTCTACATACATATAGATAAAGGTTTACATATTTACCGGTGTATTAACATATATATGTAATTACATACATACCGGTTCAAAGCCTTAGAGCGCTTTTACATTTGGACAGACGATGGGCAGACAGACGAAATTTGAGGGTGCTGTAACGAAAATTTTCGGTGGGGGAGAGTGTGTAGTACACGACTCTCTGTACTAGACATTTGTGGACATTTTTTCTTTCTCTTTTTAACTTTTCGCATTTTTTATGTTGTTGCTTCATATCATTATTCTCATTTCAACATCAACTTCATATAAACACACTAGCTGTGCTTAAAAAAACAACAACAACAAAAAAGAAAGAAAAGAGAAACGAAAATTTCTGTCTGTCTATTAATTTCTTAAATGTAAAAGGTTTAGGCAAGACCAAAAGAGAAATGAAAAAATGTCTGCCCATCGTCTGTCTAAATGTAAAAGCTGAGTTAGACATAAATACATACATATATCTACCGGGTTTTATACATATGCATACGTAAAAAGCTGAAAAAAGAGAAAAGTAGCTACAAAAATTGTGAAAAGTTAAGGTTTTAATTAAAAATTTGTATATACTTATATATCTCTGTAATAGTGCTTAATTAATAAAAAAAAAAAAAAAATCATTTTGTTCTGTATAAGAAAGTGAGTAAAGAAAAATATATACATACGTGCATACGAATATAATTATATGAGCAAAAACTCCAAACATTACATTTTTCAAAAGTTATAATACTCTTAAATGTTTGAGTGCTTTTCGTTTGCATAAATATTTCTGTTCTCTGAAATTTTAAAGACGTATGTATGTATGTATGTTTATGTAATCTAAAATATTTTCAAAAAAGTACATAAAAAAAAAAAAAATCTCACAGGCGTACATATGCATATGTACATTTCGATAAAGAGTAGAATATAGAACAAGTGGTTGTAACAAAAAACTATACAGAGACGGAAAGTTCACTGCATACAAAAAGTAAATATACTGAATATTGTCAGAATATACAGGAAGAAAATTGGCTCTATTTGCTTAAAATTAATTTACAAATTTATATCACTTATAAATATATGAATGTTGGTGAGTTGCTTTTGTGTTAGATAAAAATATAAATTAAAATTTATATTTTTTCAAACAAGCAACAATTCTCATTGTTATTCAAAGCATTTCAACACTATGCTTCAAATTTAAACATATTAAATAAATTTAAATTACTCTTATTACCACGAATTAAATTTCAATTATTTAACTAACTCGTTTTTCCATACACGGCTTTAACTATATAAAGAGTGTTACCATAGCGCTCTTTTATTAAAGTGAATTTAACTCAAGAGTTGTTCAATAGCAATTGTAATTTTCGTTACATTTCGCTACTCAAAAATACTGCTCGGTGATTATTATTCGTTTATCGAATAATAAAATCCTTGATTCGCTGCTAAATTCGTTAGCCCCTCAAATAATCTCATTGGTTACTAGAATTAAATATATTGCTATAATATATAGCCCCTATTTCTATTTCCTTAAATATATTGAACATCTAGTGCTTTAATACAAAGCCCCTATATCTATTACTTACCCTAATAAAACAGTTTGTAAATCTTTTGCTATAGCATATAGCCCCTACCTCAGCTTCTTTATAAAGATTACAAACTTGTTGCTATATTATACAGTCCATTATTCTCAAAACTTTTACTGAACTCTTCAGATCCCTTTATTTCATTTCTTTTTAAAAATGGCAACCAGATCTCAAGATGAGTCCAGCCCTTCTCCCAGAGATCAATTCGATTTTGACAGCGATCGCTTGCTCACCTTTTGCGAGAAATTCAAAAAGGCCGATAATATCGACCCAAATGAATCCCTTCTTGAGGTTAAGCTGAAAGACCTCGAGGCAAGGTGGGGAAGAGTTGAAACCTCGTACGAAGTGGTAATGATGTCGAAAGACAAATTTATCACTTCAACCGTCAAAACCGAAGTGAGCAACATATTTGAAGAGTGCACAGATTCTTATTATGTCTGCTCAGCAAAAATCCTCGAAATAATGAAAAGTTTCAGATTAGAGACTATGGCTTACCCCACAGGCCAGTCAACTTCACGGTATTCCATGCCAAATCAAATTGCCCCACAAGATCTCCTGCAAGATAGCTCCGATTGTATTAAACTTCCACCCTGTGACACAGAAGTGTTCAAAGGAAGCTACGAACAGTGGCCCTCGTTCAGGGACATGTTCACTGCGGTATATATTAATCACTCGAAACTCACCGCAGTCACTAAACTATATCACCTTCGAAATAAAACGAAGGGTGAAGCTGGAGATATAGTTAAAAGATATCCGCTCTCAAATGAAAATTTTGAATTGGCATGGAATGCTTTAAAAACCAGATATGAAAATAAACGGGTTTTGGTCGACAACCAAATTAAAATTCTGTTTGATATACCAGCAGCGACTACTGAAGACAGCGACTCAATTCGAAGAATACAGTCGTCGGTGAGCGATTCTCTAGCTACCCTTAGAACGCTTGGTATTGACGTAGAGAGTTGGGACCCTATTCTCATTCGCTTGATTTCCACAAAGTTGCCAGAAATTACTCTTTCGCTATGGGAACAGTCTCTTACTTCCCCTCGAGAGCTTCCAAAGTGGTCACAAATGTCTCAGTTCCCTATTGATAGATACGAAGCAGTAGAAAGGCTCACAAGTATAAGAACCACGAAAGATTGTTTTACTCTCTCAAAACCAACCCATACTAAGGTACATACTTACGTATCTAACGAAAATTTAAATTTTTCTTCTTGCAAATTATGCAATGGAAACCATTCTTTGAGAATTTGCCCAAGGTTCAAAAATTTTAGTGTTCAGCAAAGAGTTGATTTTGTATTTAAAAACAAGATCTGCAACAATTGCCTTGCGACATCTCACGTCAAAGCAAGTTGCACAAGCAAACATACATGCTTCCACTGCAAAAAGAATCACCACACTCTATTGCATATGAAACAAAACTTTCAACCCAATACATATAGCTCCAACCAACCTCAGGTTAATGAGCGAGTAACCGAAAACCCCACATTCGGCCAAAAGTCGTTTCCAAATACAGCTCAAACAGCTAAACACAGTAACGATGAACTCCCGCAAACTTCTAGGCAAGTTCAGGCCAATTATTCCACAGGTAGCGAGAATATATTATTACGCACGGCGTTAGCTCAAATTGAGCATAGAGGTGAACTGTTTACAGTACGAGCTCTGATAGATCCCGGTTCTCAGAGGACATTTTTGACCGAAAGAATAAGATCTCGATTACAGCTACCCTATAAGACATCACATTTCGAGATTGTGGGTATCGGGGGTCAAAAACAATCCGCCAGTAAGGAATGCGAATGCATTTTGTATGCCAAACGGTACAATTTACGAGTTCCAATAAAAGCGATTGTGCTACCCAAAGTCACGAAACGACTGCCAGCATGCAATTTTGAAATCCCAGCCTCACAGGAACTCGCAGAATTAGACTTGGCAGACCCGACATTCAATAAGGCGTCTCAAATAGACCTTATTTTGGGTAATGATTGTGAACACCTACTCAGCATGGAAGGTATAAAGAAAAATATTTGTGGCCAAACCTCAGCCTACAAAACAATTTTCGGTTGGGTTCTCAGTGGTCCTATAACATCTCAACAAGTCCAAACGTTCACAACTTCAGTTGTCGTATCTGAAGTAGCGGAGCTCAATAACATTTTAAAGCAGTTTTGGGAACAAGAAGAAGTCCAAATTGCTAAGCCCAAATCCGCAGAAGATGAGTTCTGCGAGAAATTATATACGCAAACTACTACCCGCAGTGAAAATGGGAGATATATAATTAGACTCCCATTTAAAGCAGAATATCCCGAAAATATATTCCTGGGCTCATCGCGGTTCACTGCTCTAGCTCAATACTCGAGCATGGAAAGAAATTTGGCCAAAAATCCAGAACTTCAGGCTCAATACAAAGAAGTTTTGGAAGAATATATCTCGCTCGACCACATGGAGGAAGTTCCACCAACCGAAATAGTTTCTGAAGGGAAATATAGCTCATTTTATTTACCCCATCATGCGGTTGTTCGCCCTGAACATAAAACGACCAAAGTTAGAGTTGTTTTCAATGCCTCTAGAAATTCAAAATCCCAATATTCTCTCAATGATATCTTACACACTGGCCCTACATTACAAAATGACCTAATCTCAATTATACTCAATTGGAGGAAATATCAGTATGTTTTCAGTGGCGATATTCAAAAAATGTATCGCCAAATACTGGTACACCCTGCTGATAGATCGTTTCAAAGGATTTTATTCCAACCCAAAGCAGATGGCCCAATAAAAGATTACCAGTTAAAAACGGTAACTTTTGGCGTTAACTGCGCCCCGTATCTTGCGATTCGGACCCTTTTACAGCTCGCTTCCGACTCTGAATCCAAGTTCCCTAAAGCAGCATCAATTCTGCGCACAGAAACGTATGTCGACGATATACTCACTGGAGGTCACTCAATTGAGGAAACTCTGTCTGCTCAAACTCAGTTAAAAGAAACGCTAGAATCAGCAGGGTTCCCATTAAAAAAAATAACTGCAAACGATAAGCGGTTACTTGCCCATATATCAAAGGAAGATCTTTATGATTCAGAATTTCTCCGCTTCCACGATACAAGCTGTACCAAAACCCTCGGTATAAAGTGGAACGCTCTCACAGATACATTTTCATACAATTTCACTCCAATTGTACAATCCGAAAAGGTCACAAAGCGACAGATTCTCTCATCTGTTGCCAAACTGTTTGATCCAGCTGGATGGCTAGCTCCTATAGTCATCAGAGCGAAAATTCTTATGCAGCAGCTGTGGTCGGAAGGATTAGACTGGGATGAAGATGTTTCAACCGAAGCTCTTCATAACTGGAATAGTCTCGTGCAAGATTTTCAGCACATAGAGAAGATATCAATTCCACGTTGGCTACAGTATAATCCGTCAGACTCGGTATCCATTCATGGGTTCTCTGACGCGTCGAAGGTAGCATACTGTGCAACTCTCTACGTGCGATGTCAAACTAAGTCGCATACGATGTTCACAAATTTGCTAGTAGCGAAAAGTAAAGTTGCCCCTGTACAGACAGTTTGCCTCCCGCGCTTAGAACTCAATGGCGCAGTTTTACTGGCAAATCTTGTGAGCTGCGTTGTAAAATCGCTCGGACTCAATGTTAGTGAAACCATTCTGTGGACCGATTCTTCCATAGTGTTAGGTTGGCTCTCGAAACCTCCTTCCTCATGGGAAACCTATGTGGCGAATCGGATTGCTCAGATCCACAGATTAGTTCCTAACACGGCGTGGCGACATGTCCCAATACACGATAACCCTGCTGACCTCGGTACTCGCGGCTGCGGATCACGAGAACTTGCCCACAACTCACTCTGGTGGCATGGACCGTCATGGTTGGTCAAACCAGCATCTGAATGGCCCGAACGAAATCCATTGAAGTTTGTGGAAGAACCCAAAAAAGTGCAAGCATTTCACTCAGACGTTCAAGAAAATAGCATGAATGATATTCTGGATAGGTTTTCTTCGTATGGCAAAGCTTTACGAGTAATATGCTATGTTTTCCGATTCTCAAATAAATGTTTACAGAAAACAAAGAATAAAAGCTGCAAGTTTCAAAAGGATTTGACGGTTTCGGAAATGAATTTTGTAAAAATAAAACTAATAATATTTGCTCAGAAGACCTATTCCCCGAAGAATATCATATGCTATTATCCTCAAAGCCAATTTCAAATAAGAGTTCTCTCAAAACACTAAATCCTTTTCTCGATAAGAACTCTGTAATCAGGGTAAACGGCAGACTGGCTCAGTCGTCGTTACCATACAACGAACGGTTTCCCATAATATTACCTGGTAATTCTTGTTTCTGTCATTTGTACTTGACTCATTTACATGAATTCCTTTGTCACGCAGAATGTAATCACATGTGTTGAATGGTACAAACTGAATACTTCATATTCAGACTCAAACCCCGTGTCAAAAAGATAATTAGGCACTGCAAACCCTGCATAATATACAAACAAAAAGTTTGCACTCAAATCATGGCTCCTCTGCCAACGAATAGGTGTAGCTTAACGATTCCTTTTCAAAATACAGGCATTGATTTTGCGGGCCCATTTGATTTGAAGGCATCTCCTTTACGGAAATCGCCCATAGTTAAAGGTTATATATGCGTATTTGTCTGTTTTAATACAAAGGCAATCCATTTGGAAGTATGCTCGGACTTATCGACATCCTCTTTCCAAGCCGCATTTACTCGCTTTGTTGGGAGGCGGGGGCTCCCCCAAAGGGTCACTACGGATAACGGCAGAAATTTTTTGGGTGCCAGTAGAGCCTTACATCGAGAGTTTTCTAACTTTATTAAAACTTCCGCTCAGGATATTGCTTAAAATCTTTACAAAAGCGCTATAAATGGAGAACCTCTTCCCCCAATATTCAACAAGGAGACCTAGTAGTGGTAAAGGATGACCTACTTCCACCTCACGAGTGGCGACTAGGCCGGATAGAAAAAATCCCGGAGCCGATGGGAATGTACGGACTGCAGACGTTCGCATTGCTACAGGGATAATAACGCGCCCAGTTGTTAAGTTATGCTATCTGCCGTTTCTAACGCATACGGAGTCCGATTAGTTTCACTGACTCCCTCTAACGTTTATAAATTTACTATTGGTTGCTCATGTAATCATTTTTTCATATACCAAATATTGCTCATTGTGAATTTCTACTAAATAACCCTCATTTCTTCTGTCGCTAAAGCTCAGCTTCAAATCTGTTGACGTTTCATTTATTAAGTTTCGTTTACTAATTCTGTTTCTTTTACTACTATAGACCAAATCGCAGATTAACGGCCGAACGCAGGATCGAAGTCCGCACAAGCCATTACAGTTCACGGTGTGCTGAGCTGCGTCGGTGCGTATTGTGCGCACAATTTCACGGTTTGCGAAGGTGTCGCCAATTCTTGCGAATGGCAGTCAAGGCACGGGAAAGGACAGTAGAGAGGTATCGCTGTTGTATAAATTGCTTGGCAAGAAGCCATGACTTCCGAGCCTGCGCATCGATAGATACGTGCAGAAAATGTGGCGAGTATCACCACACCCTACTGCATCCGACTCCGCAACGGGCAGAAAACCGAACCCGCAACCCAGCCAAGAAACCAACAAAGAAACCCAAGCACCAGAAACCTTCTCCTCCACTTCCAGTGCCACAGCGGTGCCAACAAACCTAATTGCCGAGGCAATCAAGTCATTGGCAGATGTTCTTTGCAGCTATTCTAACACAGCGCCGGTGGCCTAAGTTCGAGGCCAGCAGCATGTCCAAACTAATTTGGACAAAACTATTTTAGATTTAATATTATATATATTATTTATTAGATTTAATATTATATATATTATATATTAGTATATTATGGTTTGAATTTTTATATATATCCCTATAGTTTAATGATTAATTATGAATTATTATACTTATGAAGTGTTAATGAATTTAATTATCTAATACTTACCATTATATTAACTTACTTAATACTTACCAATTATTTATTTGAATTGCCTTATGTGTATACTCACCACTATGTAAAGTTGTTCGCAGTGGCAAGTCTAATCAATTGGAAACTTTCCAAGTGTCAATTTGGATCATTTCCGGTTTTAAAAAAAAAAAAAACTTACTTACCATCGAGATAACCTGAAGACTGCTAGTGCGATCAACAAATTTTTTTTTCCCTACTACAACCCATTTTGTTAACATACGATCCCTACCCTGCAACTCAGGTGAATAATAAATATAATCTATTAGATTTATTGAAAAGAAATAATAAATCCTCTTTTATTTTATTTCTTTTCCCCACATCATTATCATTAACTCAACCCGAGTTAATCATATTCCCAATTCTGCTTTGCATAAAGCAGAGTTGGTTAACACAAAAGTTTGCTTTTAGCACTCAAAAAGCATCATTTTTGTTCAACATCAGAGGTGTATTTTTAAATTTGCGTGGGCAGCACTTCGAGTATTAATTGAAGGTGGTACAACATCACATAGCATGTTGTTTTTGTAAATGTTGAAGAATTGTAACATCAGTAAATTTATTCGACTTTCATAATAATACTTAGATTACACTTATCGCACAAGTGTAAAAGTAAAAGTTACTTACAACACATTTTTGTTCATTTATTTTAAGTACGGAGAGAATTTCGTAATATTTAGCTTCCACAAAATCTAAATATCTTGTATTACCATGTAAACGTGCCTTAGACTTAGATTTATTTATTCAAAGTAATATAAAAGCCACTCTTTGGCCAATTAAAACTATCTTACAAGGTGCAGATCTGAGCGTTATATAGGTATGCACATTCTATTATTGTATGCATATTAATTTAACAAAACCAAAAGTAATATATATATATATATATATATATATATATATATATATATATATATATATATATATATATATATATATATATATATATATATATATATATATATATATATATATATATATATAGAAAAAATAAATAAAATAAACTAAAACTAGTTCAACAGTTCATAGGTTCCCCAACCTGATACAATGTTTTTATAAATAATGTGTAAAAGAGAAAAAGAAAGATCCCAACAGTGAAAGTTAAGTAAATTAAGCCAAATGGCAATAAATGAATTGTAGTTTGTAAGACGCTGCTTAAGTTTTAAACGAAAGGCATTATTAGAGAAAATATTAGAAAATTCTTAGTTCCAGAGACAAATAGTTCCATATTCGAGTTATTCTGATGTCAAATGATTTTTCATATATCGTACTAGTTATTCTTGGAATAAGAATTTGCGGGATTCTTAAACGAAAATTTCGACCGAAGCAACGAAGGCAATCCGCTCTTAATAATTTTATAAAAGAAAGTTACGTTTCAAAGGCATAGGAATTCATGAAGAGAACATCCAAGAAAATCTTTGACACGCTCTGAGATATGGTCATATCTGCGCATATTATAAATATATCTAACAATAATGTTAATAATTCTATTAAGTTTTAAGACAACGTAGCTAAAAGTTCCAGCAATAATTTCTAGGCCATACAATATCTTAGACATCAAAAGGGCACCAAGGCGGTCTAATATGAAGAGGTAGGTAAATATTCGTTGAGTATAGCCCTCGGACGATTCCTGTGATCTTACATTGCAACCTACGACTATGATAGTCAAAGCTCAAACGTTTGTCAATAAAGATTCCCAGACATTTCATTTCATCAACAAATGGAACAGACAACTCTCCAACTCTAACATCGAAATACTATGCAATACTATCAGCACATCCACACACCATGGCTTTCGTTTTAACAAAGTTTAGCTTTAATATATATATATTTATCGAAGCCCACGAAAAAAATATCCCAGAGTGGAGTTAATTTCTTCATTAAAAGCTCTCACGTTGTCACGTTCACCACTTAACAAAAGCATTATACGGTCTGCGAATAAAAACGATCTGCAACTTACTTAGTCAATGTGCAAATTTAGGTCATTAATGTATAGTATAAAAAGAAGCGGACCTTAAGTGGGCAGCTGTAGTCGTTTTGAATCTATTTTGGATATTTTTACATATTAAAATATCAGGGGCCGAATTATCACACACGTGATCGAGTATGATTTCGCATCGACCACAATTTCGTGACGTCTCGAATACACTGATTCCTTCATTCGAAAGCTCACGCATCGAAATTGCTAAACTAATGTAAAATATATTTGTTTACTTTGTAATAGAGCAAACACATGTTTTAGTAAAAGTAGCATACATATACTTGTAAGCGCAAGAAGTAAAAAACTTCAGCGCTTCTTTGTAAAAACTTAAAAGATCACAAAAATTACTTAAAAAAATAATGACATTAAAATTACTGTTCATCCATTGTCATTGTCGACTGCTGCATAATGGTAAAGTCCACCATCCGATTCCAGTAATACGAGTAATTAACAATTAACATACATCTGCATTTAAGAATCATTAAGCGGTTAATGCTTTCAATGGACACGTTTAATTTTCTGCTTTGTGAACTGGGTTTTGCGTGTAGCATTACCTTGCTAAGCTGCCACTGGCAGTAACTGCTGCTTCTAGAAGTTTTCAGCAGACGTTATACCAAAGCGCCAATGCGTCCTTTTGCTTTTCTTTTAATACTGCTACAACAAATACTTTCTTTATATTAATTATATGCTCTTCATTTCAAATGTGCATTTACATTTTTTCAACTTTTGTGCACTTTAACAACAAAAAACTCATTTTCGTTCGCAGTAGAGCTAACGAGTGTAATTTAAACAGTTGATTCTCGATTACACACTCGTTATCGTATGCTGTTATCTCAAATTGTTACGATAACGACTGCAGTAATTGCAATAAAAAAAATTACCAACTGTTTTACTCAATCAAGTATTTGGTAATTCGAGCCCAGTTTAATTCAGAAATCCTGAAGTGAAGTGTTAGAACTACAATAAATACAACATCTATAAATATCGCATGTATAGTATTTTGTTGGTAGAAATTACATCTCATAATGTTGTCAAAATCTGCACGTAGAAAAAAATATATGGTTGATATAACAATATTCTAAGGCAACATACTATTGTTGAAGTATATGGTTGATACTGAAAATATTACATCGTTATATTTTAATGCCATTGATTTGCGTCACCATAGTTTTGTAAGCAATATGTTCAACGTTAGGTTAGGTAAGCAGGCCGCTGGTTTTGCAGCAAGTACCCGGAAACTCCAGCTCACTTGGGTCCTGTAGGTCGTTCCCTTTGTGATTGCCTGAAAAAGTTAATAAAGGAAAAAGAAAATAAAAGGTTATAGGGATATAGAAGGAGTGAGGAAGAGGGAAAGGAGGTGGGAAACTATTGGTGTGGCATTACTTGCTGATTTACTAGCCATCCGCTGCTTCTAATGAAAGAAGCTAACGCAGTCGGTTTGACCGAGGCCAGACATGAAAAGCTATTGAAGCTCCGCTCGCCTAAGTATCTTAGACGATGATGCTCCAATGCCGGGCATGTACCGAGGAGGTGAAGGATTGTCTCCTCCTCCTCCTCGTCTTGGCAACTTCTACAGAAGTCATTATATGGTAGACCCAGTCTCCTGGCATGGTTTCCGAACGGGCAATGACCAGTGATGACTGCTACCGTGATTCTTAGGAGAGATCTAGGAAGTTTTAGTAGCTCCCCTGTTCTTTTAGAGTTAATGTGCGGCCACAGGTTTCTTGATATAAGGCATGTGGGCTCTGTGTGCCACCTTTCTTGGGCATATTCTAGCGTGTGGAGTCTTATTCGTTTCCAACACGCTGATAAGGGTTGTCCGCAAAAGGGGTCTATATCCCTATCCTCTAGGGCTGTCCCTTTTTTGGCTAATTCATCAGCAATGTTGTTGCTATTATTGGACCCATGTCCACGTACCCATTTTAGGGTTAGGTTAGAATGTCTCGTTATCTTATTTAAAGATATCCGCCATTCTTGGACAAGACTAGAATTAGTATATATTCCAGTCAGGGAGTTGATGGCGGCCTTGCTGTCTGTAACTATCATGATATCCCTTCCGAATATCTTGTGGTACATCAGCCATCTGGCCGCTTTATTTATAGCCGATATTTCGGCCTGAAGTACAGTGCATCCGTCTGCTAGTCTGAAGGAAATTTTAGTGTTAAATTCCTCTATGTAAACGCCACCCCCAACCCTTTCTCCCCTTCTGGACCCATCCGTGCAAACATAGAAGTATCCAGGTTCTATGGGAGATTCCTCAATTAGGTAGCCGAAGCTCCTTGTTATGGAATGGTTTTGGGGTGCAGTAGTCAATAAGATCGGGGACTTGGTCTCCTTCAATCTCTAATATATTAGTCCCCACGGTCTTTGGGTCCATGCTCCTGCCGCGTTCAACCTGATCGCGGCTTTCAGTGCTATCTGCCTGGCTTCTAAGTCGCATGGCATCCAGCTCATGAGTACAAAAAGTGCTTTGGTTGGTGTTGTCCTCATGGCCCCTGTGATCAGTATTGCCATGTTTCTACTGACTTTATCAATTTGAAGTCTGTTAGCTGCGGAGTCCAGTGATTTCCACCATACTGACACTCCGTAGAAAATTATAGGTTTTATAACCATTTCATAAAGCCATAAAACTCCTTTTGGTTGTATGCCCCATGTTGTGCCTATCGCTTTTTTACATAGATAGATGGCTGTTGTAGCCTTGGTTACTCTAGCCTGTATGTTCTCTTTCCATGATAGCTTGCTGTCTAGAATGACGCCTAAGTATTTCGCTTTATTCGATAGGATAAGCGTGGTGCCGTCCATCTTTGGAGGTGAGAAGTTTGGGATTTTATGCTTTTTGCTAAAAAGTACGATTTCCGTTTTCGCTGGATTTGTTCTTAGTCCGCATTGTATACTCCATTGGCTTACCAACTTTAGAGCGTATTCTAACTGCTCCGTCATGGTGTCTAAATGGGTCCCGGAGACTGCAATCGCTACGTCATCGGCATAGGCTACAGTCTTTATCTTCCTATGGTCTAGGTCTTTGAGCAGATTATTCACTATAGCATTCCACAAGAGGGGAGATAGTACCCCCCCTGGGGAGTACCCTTGCATACTTTTCTCGTAATTCTTGAGTTCCCCATCGTCGATGTTATAATAGTTCTGGGCTTTAGTAGGCTCATAATGAGCATAATTGTAGGTCGATCAACCTTCAGGCATTCAAGTTGCATCTATGACTGCCTGCGTCTCGACATTATTGAAAGCACCTTCAATATCCATGAAGGCTACTAAGGCATAGTTTTTGTATTGATTGGCTCGTTCAATATGACTGACCAAGCTATGTAGCGCCGTTTCAACTGATTTACCCTTTGTATAGGCGTGTTGAGATAGCGACAGTTGGTTTTTGCTAAAATTGGACCTTATGTGTATGTCTATGATTCTTTCTAGCGTTTTCAAAAGAAAGGATGTCAGGCTTATTGGCCTGTATTCCTTCGCCTTAGTGTGAGACGTCTTCCCTCCCTTAGGAATGAAGACTACCTTGCTCTTGGTCCATTCCCTGGGAATGTATTACCAGCTTAGAGCGGCTCTGTAGATCTCAAGGAGCCACGGAGTGATCAGATCTAGATTGTTCTGTAGATCTGCGGGAATTATTCCATCCGGTCCTGGTGATTTGAACGGTTGGAAACTTTTGATTGCCCAGTGCAGCATCTCTTTTGTTTTATCGAGATATACTGCATTCTGAACGTGTGACAGGGGAGAGCTTTCGTTCTCCCTCAGTGGTTGATTACCCGGAAAGTGGGTGTTTATCAATTCTCCTAGCGATTCCTCGCATTTTACGGTCCAACATCCATCTGCCTTTTGAATAAGGCTTGGGATTGTCGGTTGCTTTGAAAGTATAATCCGAAGCCTACTTGCATCGGACGTACTATTGACGTTACTACAGAATTCCCTCCAGGATCTTCGTTTCGAGTTCCTGATGAGATTCTTGTATTTGTTCACTGAAGCTTTGTAATCGACCCAGTTACCTGTTCTTTTAGCTTCGTTAAAAAGTCTGCGGCATTTCTGCCTTGTCTCAGACAGTTCTGCAGACCACCATTTAGGTCTGCTGTTCTCTCTTTTTACAGATAAAGCACAAGATCGCTCTATGGCGTTCTTGAAAGCATCATTGAGTTTCTCCACTGAACTTTCCATGTCCATGACATTGGTTATGGTTGGGTAATGGTCCAGGTATCTACTCAGGATTTCTCCTTGTTTTCTCCAGTCCGTTTTCCGTCTATTGCGATAGAATGTAATTCTATGCTGTTTACATAATTTGAAACCCAAATAGCAGTGATCAGAAAAGGAGCAGTCATTTGACACTCTCCATTCCTGTATTTGATTTGCGATATTCGAACTGGCAAGCGTGATGTCTAACACCTCTTGCCTGTTCGAAGTCACAAAGGTGGGTTTGTCTCCCTTATTGAGAGTTACTATATCATTTTCTAATATAAATTCTACTATACTCTCACCTCTTTTGTTTGTATCTGAGCTACCCCAGATCCGGTGGTGTGCATTCGCATACGCTCCAATGATGAACGGTATGCCTTTTGTTTTCGCGGCCTTTGCCGCTCTCTCCACCAACTTTCCCGGTGGTGGTTCATCCTTACCATGGGCCATGTAGCAGGATAGAAACCATATGTTGGTTCTTTCTACATTTGCCGTGGCAGTAATAGTGTCTTCATCGCTATAATCAGATAAAATGAAGATATTAATGTGCCTTTTGGCTATAATACAGGATCTTATGGTTTTATCCCCATTACCTGCATTTGCGGCATATAAAAGTATATAGCCCTTCGCTCCTAGTCCAAGGATCTTGCCATTGTTCGTCCTTGGCTCTTGGACTAGCGCAATGTCTTGCTTTGCAAGACGATCTATAAGGCTAGCCGATGCTGCTTTACAATGATGAAGGTTGATCTGCGTAACCTTCATCTTTATTCGATGTCGAGGTCATAGTTGATGATGGTGACATTCTCTGGATCGGATTCCAGCAGAATGCCCTCATCCTCAACTGTGGCTTGTTCCAATCCCTTAAAGAACCCTCCAATCAAACTAGAGTTTGATTGGGAGCTCTGTATTGAATTGGAATCCGCCCCTGCCTCTTCATCATTACGTTGTTCTTTGGCTGTTAATTCTGGCTTGTGGTCCATCTTCTCATCTCCTCGATACAGACAGAGCCTGGTTCCCTGGTATCCATAGAAAACCATGCCCTGCCTGTCTCGAAGTAATGGCAAGGATTCCTTGTTTAGGACCACAACTACCTTTCTACAGGATCCTTTAGCCTCTGCGACACTGACCACCTTCCACTCATGTGTGGGGAGGCCAGAGTTCGCGATCTGAAGGATCCTGAGAATTGCATCGGGGTCATGTGGTTCCGCAGGAACGACTGCAGCCGCTTTCGGCCGTCGAGGGATGTCTCTGACCAAGATCAGCTCCAGCCGTGCCCCTGGCCACACCTCCCCTAATGCTGCAATGACATCTATATATATATATATATATATATATATATATATATATATATATATATATATATATATATATATATATATATATATATATATATATATATATATATATATATATATATATATATATATATATATATATATATATATATATATATTGTAGAATCGGCCCAGCCGCCATGTCAACCATGGAATTTGGAAAAATACTCTATATATGCAAAACATTTCAAAAAGTTGTGTTACAGCAAATTTGTATGCCTTTTTATTTTTATTTATTGTAATAGTATAAATTCGTTTAATATAAAGGAACATAAACAAAGCTTACGTGAAACTTAACCAACTACTTAAATTAAATTCCTTATGTGGAAGCTGGAGGTCTTTTGCCAAACCTTACAAGTCCTTTAACTCTATTGAAAAGTCTTCCAATGAAGTTGATTGCAAAACGTGGTGGTACTCTTTGCTGTAAATTAATAGGTGGCGCTGGTGGTTGATTGTTGACTTCACAGTTATACATGCGATTGACTTTTTCAATATCAAGTGGAGAAAATCCATCACGTTGGCCCATAATCCTTCCGTCTAGTGGTTTCTAAAGAGCGAACCAAAAAACAAAGAAGAAAAGGAATAAAAAATACATGTGTACTCGTGTACTCATAATTACCAGAACAAATATGCAAATTCATGTTTGTAGTCGTTAACTCAAATTTGATTATGACTAAAGAGCTCAGCAAATTGATGAATTTGCCGAGAAATGGCATTGATTATTTTATGACAAATTTTGCAATTTTTTTTTTCCTTTTCTTTAAAAACTTTTTATAACTACGTAAAAAAAATAGTATTCATAAAAACACTGCAATGCTAATTTGCAAAATATGTTTACTACCAAAATTATGGAAATTTTAAAAACGCCTTCATTTGCTTTATTTCATTAAATAGATCATACAACTTGATGATGGTGAAGCTATTTGCATTAAAAAATTAACAGGTTAAAAATCATGCTATTAAAACTCCATTATCATACGATTACTAAGTTATAAAGATTTATGATATTGACGAGGATATTTATTGATGTGTCAATTAACGATTTTTCTGAAAATCTTGAGCCGGCCGCACTTGGAAAGACTTGATGGTACTCTTCAATCTGACTATTCCATGTGGAAAGCAACAAAAGAGCTGAATCGACCCGTTAGAGGTAAGCCACCCTTGCGTATTTCAACTGGGGACTGGGCAAGGACCGATTCTGAAAAGATGTTGTATGTTGATCATTTGAGAAACGTTTTTACTACAAATGATTCAGCGAATAATACAGCAGAACTACCACCATATATTGTTAGACCGCCTGTGTCTTTGAGACTTAAGTTTCAAGATGTCGAAACCCAATCGGTAATACAAACCCCAGGAAAGCTCCAGGCATTGATCAAATTACTGGTAAAATGCTTGAACAGTTAATTCGTGTAGCTAGAAGTGTTTTGCTTTTTATTTTTAACGCTATATCGCTATAATCGTGCAGAGCGGAAGGTCTCTATGACTACTATGATACCCAAGCCAGGGAAGGATCAGTCTAAGGTAGAATCATATAGACCAATAAGTATTTTACCTCCAATTTCAAAACTATTCGAAAATTTTTTGAGTCCAATATTGAGTGATGTGGGTGCATCCCTGATCATCAACTTGGCTTTCGAGCTAAACACAGAACCGTAGAACAAACGCACAGATTAGTCCATGCCATAAGACAGACATTTGAGGACAAGAAGTATTGCTTAAATCTATTCATTGACATTTCTCAAGTTTTTGATAAAGTGTGGCACGACGGCTTGATACACAAAATAAAGTTAAGCTTGCCTGCAAATACTCACAAGCTTATGGAAAGCTACTTATATGGGCGGAAATTTGTTATCAGAGAAGGCGATTTTTTAAGCTCAACTCAGCCAATCGAGGCAGGAGTTCCCCAAGGCAGCATACTGGGGCCTACTTTATATTTGATTTACGCCTCTGACATGCCAACGACATCGGGAATCCGCACTTCAACCTTTGCATGACACAGCGTTTTTGAGTGTTAATGAAAACCACGAATTAGCTTCACGAAATTTACAGGAATATATTTCAATAATAGAGAAATGGCTAAGACTTTGGAACATCAGAGTTAATGAACAAAAATGTACTCATGTCACATTTACATTCACATTGTGGGCCTATCCTAATTAACAACTCACCTATTCCGCAACACAATGAAGTCCATTGGGATGTTTGGGCTTTGGTTTCAATGTCATCGCCATACACCCATGATTCATCACCAGTTATGGCCTTTTTGAGGAAATCTGGATCGTCGTTGATGGTCCGTAAAAATTGCTTGGCTTCTCAGATAGTGATTCGACGATTATCCAAAATCATTTTCTTCACTGCTTCAATGTTTTCATCGGTTGTTGACGCGCCCGGGCGACCAAGACGAGCATCGTCATTGACATCTTCTCGGCCTTCCTTAAACCAGTTATACCACAATTAAACTTGCTAACATTTCAGATGTCCTTTTTTGTCCTCATTTAATTTCATTTTTTACACAAAACTTTTCTTTGGTCCATTTTTTCGAATAGAAAAAAAAATCGAAGAGTACACCAAAACAACAGTAACCTTTTTATCTGCCAAAAATAAACTGACAATCCGAAATGGCTGATATTGCCAACATATATAACAGACATGTGTACCAACATAACAAAAAAAAAAAGATGAGAAAATCGAACATACGGAACTCACGAAATTTGAAAATAACGGCTATTTTTTTTTTTATCAGACCTCGTATACATAATTGAAAAATTTTCATTCATTCTGTTATATGTCTGGCAGATGGAAAAATAAAAGAAACAAAAGAGAATGAAAGATGCCCAACACAATATTTAACTAGTTTTGTACTTTTAACTTACCTTTTTATCTCACTTTTTTGTTATTATTATTATTATTATTTCTTCTATTTTTTTTTTGTTAGAATCAGCTGTTTATCTTGCGACTACAGATAAATTTTAAAAACAAATTAAATTATTAACAAAAAATGTTCTATATCTATCAAAAACAAAAGACAGGAAAAAAATTATCGACAGTGTCACCAAAACGACGCCAAAAATGTTGACCCCATACTTCTTTCAGGGAAGTTATCTGCGATTTGTATGTGTATGTAAGCATGTTATTAAAATTTTAAATAGATCCGAAAAGAGGTTTTTGACAAAAATTTTGTAAAAAATTGCAAAACTTAAAACGCCAAAATTCATCAAAAGTTTTCACTTTTTGGAGAAGGTTGTTTTTACAAGTTTTAATTATAATTTTTTCTTCTTCTTAATTTTCTTATAAACATGCAAATGCTTTATTCGCCAATGCTGAAGTATTTCACACATACAGTGGTGAATAAAAATTGGCATCATCCATTAATTCAATGCATTCTTCAAAAGTTTTATTTTTGACCGTTTTTCTTCTCGGTATTTTTATTGTCCTTAATAAAAGTTGTCTGTTCTTTTTTCTCTTTTTAATAAGTTTCTTTAATAAATCAATATGTTTTGAAGGTTGAGATACTTAGTTCCTCAGCACTTGCCAACAATATGGATAAATAATTTTGTGTTAGCTCCATTTGTGAAAAAAAATTATAAAGTTTTATAACATGTTTTTTACATATGTTTTATGTATGAGTTGCATAGCGACGTTCCCAAAATGTCAATAAAATGCAAAAAATTGCACTGCAACGCAAGGTTGCATGTAAGACATGTTTAGCATTTTTTTTAATTATGCATTGCAATTTGAGTTTAGGAAGTCGACCCTATTGTTATTTCACTACAAAGACAACTTTGATCTCTTTTGCACTTGATTCTTTCTTTACATTCATTTTTTTTTTTTTAAATTTAATGTTTTTCACGTGCTATGTAAATAAAGTTGTTTTGATATCTAATTTCGGTATGTTGTGAAAATTTGTTGATAGGTATGTTTTAAATGGTATCAGTAATTTTGTATACCAATGTTAGCCACAACGGGACCTGACTGGACCCAAGTGGGCTGGCTTTACAATAGCTGGCAGCCTGTTAAACCTAACCTAACCTAATATTAGCCACTAAGTTGGGAAAAAGACCTAGTAGCTCCGCAAAAGAAAGGATGGTAATTCAGTTGCTCCGAGAAGACGTTGAATGCATTTTCTCAATTATGTATTTACTCTAGAGGTAAAATTTATAATGCAATGAACCATTTTGATAAATTTCGGTATACAAATAATGTACATAGAGCCCCAAATCCTGTAAAACCAAACCCAGAGACGATAGAATAGTCGTAAGTGTCTCTATAGCTGAGCAATTTAACAGCTCTAAAACAGCTAAAAGTTGAATTAGAGTCATCATATGGTATCCATATATCATCCAGAGCTATTCGGCAGCGCCTTAATAAAAGTGCCTTACGTGGATGCATCGCACAGAGAAAAGTTTCGTGTCCGAAAAAAAAAATGTAAATCCGGATTGGATTTTGTCAGAAAAAGCATTAAGGAATCAATGAGTTTTTGGAAAAATATTTTATGGAGTGACGAATCCAAGCTTTTCCGGTGGGGATCAGATGGATAACGCTTTGAATGTCGTCTAGCTAAACAACAACAGAATCTCAGATATACCATTAAAAAAATAAATTAATTTACTATCAAAAATATTTTAATTATGTGGCCACCACTGTACATAATTTCTAAATATCAAAAATTCGAAAAACAGCCTTACCGTGGGCACCATCGTTGGCAGACCATTCCTTGAAAAGGCTATAGGAGAATAATGCATGACACTTCCATAGTCGTATTCTAAACCAAAGGTAACCGTATTTGGCAATATCTGGAAATCCGATACAGCATCTTCTTTTATATTTTGGATCTGTATATTCACAAAAAAGTCTCGGTCATTACGATTTTGTTCATGCGTAAATCCTAAAACGTGCATTAATTCATGCATAACTGTGCCTGGTTTTTTTACACATCCTGGAGATTGCAGATTTACCAATTGCTTCCCGCCCATGCGACCAATGGCTGACCAACAACCAGAATTACCTTTTACAATGGATATATAATCACGTTCTATTGTACGGGGCTTAAAACGTATACAAGTCTTTGCATGATATTCATCTATAGCAAAAGCAATAATATTTAAATCTTTTATTTCGAATTCGTCAGCAATTTCGAAGGGTACTTGGCCATTTGGCCAGTGATAAGCTCTCGAACTTAAACCGTTTTTCAGAATAAAACTTTTTTCTGGAATGAGAATGTCTCCTTCTAAATAGGAACCCAATTCTTCGGGATTTACAGAGCTTTCGTTATGACTAAATTTTGACACCATACTTCCAGTGTAATTAAAATCCGGTTGTCCATAAAGCGAACGACCGTAAAAACTCAAATCAATTATATCAGGGGCAAGTGTGTCGGTAAGTTTGTTCGATACTACTTGCTGCGAATCATTGCTTGCGTTATCCAAAAGTCCTTTAAATATACTTGAAATAACAGGTATACTAATAACGTGAGACCGCAGCGCACAGAGTACAGTTAGCGAATATAAAAATGTATAATTCATGTCAGCGTATGGCTGCTAGCAAGTAAGCGGTTTAATGATATTTAAAATTACTACAACTAAGCTTCTCCGTTACTAACTGTTTCAGACAATAAACACACTTATTTAAAGTTTTTAAAACTTCAATTTACGTTAAATAAATTAATCAATTCCGCCTAAACAAATTTAAGTTTAATAAGAAAGAAAACATCTGCTGTGATCAGCAGGCACTTAAACCGCCCTATCTGGCTTTCAACGGTCGGGTCTATCTTTCCTCATAGCAGTACTCAAACGCACTCATTGAAGAATTGGCCCCTTAGAGCATTTAAACACATACTAAAACCTTCACATGTTTTTCGAATGCCAGTGTGTATTGCGTTTATTCTTCTTCTTTATTTATTTAAACAGCCGTTTAAACAGAAATAAATTAAAATAAATGTTAGTTCTAGGTATTTCATATATGTATGTTGTTATTGTTTTATTATGATTGCGATTCTTTCTGTTGCGTGCATAGTAGATAGATAATAGCTTCAAAATCTGTCGATTTGTCGATTGTTTATGTTTTCGGCATTCTTCACATGTGGTAGTAAACTTGACACCGGAGAAATTGACTGATAAGTTTGTTAACTTGTGCAAATTGATATCTTTATTTCCTAAATGTTTGTCTTACAAGTGTTTAATAATAGGTTCATTCATTTTCTTTTACAGTAGAATGCAGTAAATGAGTAATTATTCGTCCGCAGCTTCAAGCAAATACGACTCTCAGAGAAAACAGGCACATAATTGAAACGACGGCTGCAACTTCACAAACTGTCATTTAATGTTCTTTTTTGTTAGGTAAACAAAAAAGATTTTTGTGTATAAATTATTAATATAAATTATTAATGTACGATATTAATTAACTAGTTGTGAGTTCAAGTCCAACTTCAGTCAAGAAGAAGGAATATTTTTTCAGTTCTTCTTTGGTCTTATTGCTTCACAGCAATTATTGTTATAATTAAAAATAGTCCCTCTTCTTGCCTGAAGTTGTACTCGAACTCAGCTGATAAAATTATGCTTATATGCACAGACCAACTCCAGAGAAACCCATATAAGCCCAAACCATTACACTTCTATGTTGGCTTTAAGTGTTTGTTCTTGTACTCTTTATTTTGTTACTTAATGTCAAAAAGTTTTTGGTTTTGCAATTTTTTCCCTATGAAAGATAGTTTTAATTTTATAAAGTTTTGTTTTGTACGAAATAAACTGTGAGCCACCATATACTTTCTAGCTCTAAAAGCTCTTGGCAAAGGTATTATTAAACCATTTTTTTTTTTGTAATTCTCAATAATTTATTTAAGTTGTTGGGATATAAAGTTGAATGTTTGAGAATATCATTCAAAAATTTCCAAAGTCTACTGATGACTAGGTCCGACATACAACAGCTGGGAAACGTAGAAAACAAGTTGTTTACAATTTTTTGATGAGTATCAATGTTAGGAGCTAATATAGTGAATTGTTTGTATTAGTTAAATTATAAAGTTTACCCAAAACCTTTGCATTGATGGCTGATTTGGTAGAGTACTCGACTAACAGTCTCGAAGTCGCAGGTTCGATTCCTGCCACAGACCAGGAGTGTTACTACTGCTGAAAAGCAAGAAAGCTTCGCAGTGTTTTCGTTTGTTAACAAAAAAAATTAAATATTGACTCTGGTAAACTTCATCTTTTATTTGTTATATTTCTTGCAAATTCTTTTAAAGACACCAAACTGATTTTCACTGTTCGCTTACGAAAAAAACAAATGAAATTTACATTGTATTTGATAGAATGTCTTTTAATAGAGGGATTGTTCGGAAATGCATCACTGCGCTGCATCTAATGCGCATCTATGATTGGTTTGAGATGCTGATGCAAAACAGCTGATTTTGATGCGCATCAGATGCAGCGCAGTAAACGATTGTGAACGTTTTGTTCACAATTACCAGCGCGGGAATATTAAAAATGGACAAATTATTACAGCCAGTTCGCCAATGTCGAAATGATAAGTTCATTCGCACTCTAGGCGAAAGAAAATGATTTTGGGTTTTTTCTTCCTTTATTCTATGCGAACGATGTGCCAAAATTCAATTAAAATACATAAGTTCAAGCGAATTAACAATAGTGACATAGACAAATCCAAATTGATTCGAATGTGAGTGACTAGCTTTCTTTCGCATACGTTTTCATTCGATATCGTCGGCTGTAAATATTTATTTCTTATCAATAACTTTGAAAATTTTACATCACTTTCTATTCTTAATAAAATTAAAAGCAATAACAAATATTATTGCCCTGAAGAAGCTATCCGAAGGAAAGCGAAATATTGGCAGACATATTAAAATAAATAAGCAAAAAGGACTTTAAAATTAACGAAATACTACTTAATTAAGAAATAGAGGTCGAATAAAAACCAAAATACTAAAATTAAAAACACAACAAATAACAAATTAAAGAAAATATTCATTACTTACTCTTCCACTGAATCAGCCATTTTTATGATGCTTGTTTGAAGCGCTTTCAAATTTAGACAGACGATTTGAAGACAGACGAAATTTGATGGTGCTGTAAAGAAAATTGTCGGTGGGGGAGAGTATGTAGTACACGACTCTCTGTACTAGACATTTGTAGACATTTTTTGTTTCTCTTTTTAAGTTTTCACATTTCATATGCTGTTGCTTCATTACATTGTTCTCACATCAGCATCAACTTCGTATAAGCACACTAGCTGTGCTTAAAAAACAACAACAACAAAAAAGAAATAAAAGAGAAACTTCCCCCCGGGGAACAGGTATTGCCTTGACGTATTCCTAACTTAGGCGCTCTGTTTTTCGGGGAAAAGAGGCGAAGGGGTCCCTCGTTTGGTGCGGCAAACAAAACTCTAGGAAGCCACATGACTTATGTTGTGTTGGCTTCCGAAACCCTTGCCAAGGGTATAAATTGGCAGAACGGGGATCAGCATGGCCCCCAGGAAGTTCTACTTGCGGTTCGACCCGAGCTGATCATGGTTGAGGTGCCTACCTTGGCTGAAACGTTCTGGCTGTGGTTGAAACCTAAAACGCAGGAAGGAAGTGTTAGTATCCTTGATAATTGTTTGGTGATGGCTTTTTTCGAGGGCTAACAATCTCCCGAGTATCTGTTGCCTATACAACAGATACGTGTACTGTAAGGAACCAGTGGTGACGGTTTGACGGGTGAGTTGGTTTAAGGGCTGGTGCTCTTAGTGGGCTTCGGCCTACCAACACATTAAGCCTTGCCTTCCGTTGATTTCTGGGAAATTGCATACATGTGGGATTAGAAAGCCCGAACTCCTCAACAAGAAGTTGTTCATATGACAAGAATTGCTACCTGTGTGAGCCGTGGAATTGGTCCACCATCAGGTTAGGCCGTCAAGGCAGGTACTGATGGAAATCATTTTCACAGTTGTCTATTAATTTCTTAAATGTAAAAGGTTTAGGCAAGTCCAAAAGAGAAATGAAAAAATTTCTGCCTATCCGCCTGTCTATATGTAAAAGCAGACTTAACAGTTGCATTTTAGAATGCAAGACATTTGCAGTGTTGTAAACTTTTGCTTTTTAGAACGTACTGTGCATCAGATGCAGCGCAGTGATGCATTTCCGAACAAGCCCAGAGTTTGTTGGGATGAAGTAGTGCGATTCTGTAACTTTTAATGATCAGATAATCGTAAACTTCTTCGATTTTAACGACGGTAACCAGCTGTAGTTTTTTATAACTGAGATAATAGGCAGTAAAAGTAAGAAGCTCATTTCGGGTGACAGCGAATAAAATTAAATAATATTGCTGAATAATAAAATATCGTTATAATTATTGTAAAGATACCATTAATAAAAGTAACAGAATCATACTAGTGGCCAAGTTTGACAAACACGAACTCTAGCTATTGAACGAATGTGATGGCATGCCATCAGGCGGTGGTGCCAGACCCAGTTGGATTGTATAATAGTCGTTTCAAAGGCTGCTTCATTATGGTGTTTTTATTAAGAAATTATTACACTTTCTATAATATAAAATGAGTTGAATAACGCGGTCTTTTTTCCATTTCGGTGCGTTTTGAAATTTCAAATTTGTAAATTTTATTTTTTTTTGAGAGAAAATTGTGTGTGCGCAAGCCCTAAACGCTTGATGCTCAATTGTTTTTGTAAAAGCGCTTAGCTATAGGGCTGTGCTCTTTAATACGCTCATACTGCAACTTTGTCTTATAATACAATAATATACAAGACTTATATATTTTTTTCTCGTTCTTCACTGCACAAACACAAGATCAAAGCGATTAGAAGATTAAATTTTGTTTCTGTAAATATGTTTTGCTTTTTACAACAAAAGATATTAAATAAAAGTACTTTTTCTTTAATTGTATGGTGTTTGCACCCCTGCTATAAAGTGTACATATTCTGAATCAGCATTAATAGAAGTCTATTAAGCGATGTTTCTGAGAAAACCATTAGACTTTAAACTTTTTTTTTTTGTTCATTCTATTACTCAACAGATTCATGGGTTTGCTATTGAAATTCAGTAAAATCGGTTCACGGCTGAGTTATATCGAAAATTCCAAAAAAAACCATTTTCTGCAACTTTGTATGAAAATATATATATAGATATAACAAAAATTCAAACAATTAAGCTTTTTATTCGCTATTTAAGCTTCTAACATTTATACCAATAAAAAATTATAAATAGCTTGTTTTCTATGTTTCCCAGCTATCTATAATTGTTTGAATTTTTGTTCTGTGCTTTTCGATACTTTCAAAAAGCAAATCGTAGCGACCAACGGTTGTTCATTTGTTTGAAAGGTGTAAAAAAATGTTAGAGACGTTTATAAGTAGAAAAGTTTTTTTTGTGTTTTGACGGATATTATTAGAGCATTTTTCTTTTTAAATTCTCAGCAATTTTTTTGGATTTTTGGGATATAAAGTTGAATGTTTGAGAATATCTTTCAAAATTGTCCAAAGTCTACTGATGATTAGGGTAGTTCCTATGAAATGTCGACATATAGATAGCTGGGAAACATAGAAAACAAGCTATTTATAATTTTTTATTGGTATAAAAACAAATTTTTTTCCTACTTAGGTAGCTTCAATATCAATCCGCCCTCGTAACACTTTTTTGGATGTAGAATAAAATATTTTTAATATTTGAAGCAGCTTTTGTTCCATACAAATTGCTAACCTTTAAAATTAAAATATCTAGTCTTCCATTTCAAGAGAAGTGTGTTACCAAATTATGAACAACTGTTTATCATCAGTATTTAAAAATTCGAGTTTTATTTACATATGTATATAGAATGCCTATGCACGTACAAATATTTATTTGTAAATTTTGTTTTGAATTTTTTTTTAAGCATGAATATTAAGTCTGTTCGTTTGCCCAAAAATGTGTAGAAAATCGTACTGTTTTATTGCAGTGATGCTCATCATATAGAAATTTTTTTCGACATATAAACATCTGGGAAACATAGAAAACCAGCTGTTTATAATTTTTTGATTAGTATCAATATTAGAAGCTAATATAGTGAATAAATCTCAATTGTTTGAATTATTGTTTTCCGCTTTTCAATACTTTCAAAAAACAAATCATAGCAACCAATGGTTGTTCATTTGTTGGAAAGGTGTAAAGAAAGGTAAAGACCTGTATAAATGAAAAAGCTTGTTTTTTGTGTTTTGACGGTTATTATTAGAGCATTTTTCTTTTTAAATTCTCAGCAATTTATTTGGATTGTTGGGATATAAAGTTGAATGTTTGAGAATATCTTTCAAAAATGTCCAAAGTCTACTGATGATTAGGGTAGCTCCTATGAAATGTCGACATATAGATAGCTGGGAAACATAGAAGACAAGCTATTTATAATTTTTTATTGGTATAAATATTAGAAGCTTAAATAGCGAATAAAAAACTTACGGCCGTATTCATAAAAAATATTGTATGTTTATTAAACACCTATTTGACATATTTTCCATAGAAATTTGTCAAATAACAGTTTAATAAACATAAAATATTTTTTATGAATAAGGCCATTAATTGTTAAAATTTTTTTTTTTTTTTTCAAAAACCATTTACTTCTCAACATAGTCTCCTTTTAGCTCAAAACACTTAGTGAGACAATACTCCTACTTTTTTATACCACTGAATAATATGATTTTGGGAACCACACGTAATACATATTACTGTCGGTAATCAATGCTTCCTTTGAGATGAATCTTTTTCCTGCGAGCAATTTTTTTCAAGTTTGAAAACAGGAAAACGTCACTAGGACCTATATCTGGACTATAAGGTGGGTGATCAACCGATTCAAAGTGTATTTCACGTAATTTTAGCATCGTATCTAATGCTGTGTGAACCGCTAGATTGTCTTGAAGAAAGAACTGTTTCTTCTTTAAATGTGGTAATTTTTTCTTGATTGCATCAATCAGTTGATCTAATAATGCACGATAATACTTTCCTGTGGTTGTGAATCCTTTTTTCGCAATATTCCGTGTGTATCCCACAGTACAGTGAATATAATCTTGCCAGCCGATTTCACTGCCTTCGCCTTCTTCGGAACACTTCCACCAGCTTCCAGCCATTGTTTCGATTGATTTTTGCTTTGTTGTGGACTCATGTTTCATCAACAGTTATTAATCGACGCCAAAAATCAACCAGATTACGCTTTCTCATCTCCAAACACCGCTGTGAAGTGGTCTGTCGAACTTGGTTTTTTTCGACACTGAGCAAACGCGGCACTTAACTCGGCGATCATTCAGAACGATATGGAAGATTTCTTGATATATTCTGCTGATGTTATTCTTGCAGTGCTTGTTCGCCGGGTTTAAATTCAGCCATCCAGTATTTTGTCATGTAATATGACGGAGCAAACTCACTTTTATGTTTATCGAGCTTTTCTTTTGTCTCTTTCGCCGTTTTCCCTTTTAAATAATAGTGTTTAATCACTGCACGAAATTCACTTTTTCCATTTTTCAAGAAACACAAAAGCTGCTTATGTCAAACGACTAAAACAAATAAACTAATCGATGAATTTGGGTTAAATTTTAACAGCTGACGTTAGACAGATCACAATTTCAAAAAAATTGTGTTTGTGCTGCCATCTAGTGCTAGGTAGATTCAATATCAATCCGCCCACGTAACTAAAATTTTGTTCGTGTGACGACATAACTAGAATTAACTTCCTGCCTCGCTAATATTTTAAGGAAAAAGTAACCAACTTAGAGTCAAGTATTATACAGCTAACAAATATATGTATGTACCAGAGGTAAACAAAGCAAATGACACAAGATTTTGGCTAAGAAAAATTAAATAACTGATGGAAAATTGAAATTGTTTTCACTGGGTTAACAAAGAAGCAAGTTCACAAAATTTGTGAGGATGTTTCTAAGTATATAACAGAGCTAGTGGTTCTCATATTCTTAAGCACTCAACCGAGACCAAGTATACTTCTAGAATTAATAATACTACAAGCACACTCAATATTTATTTCAGCTTTAAGATGGCACAGGAAAATTTGCAGCCAAAAACTAGTGAAACTACAATCTTTGAATCAGTTAAATATCTAATTTAATACTGGTCAGATACTATATAGTCTGATCCTCGACAAGATTATTAAAAAAAAAATCTATTGTTGTTACTTGTATTTAAAATGTGAGTACCTGTGGCCTCTACATTTATAAAAATTTCAAAACATTAAAATTTTGTCTAATTAAAAGATTCAAAGCCTTACAATAGAATTACGAGTATTAAGCGACTTCTCACAATGTTTAGCTTGAATCTTTTAATATGGATATATAATATCCAAAGCATTGTACGAAGAGGAAATTTTTTCAACGTGTTAAAATTATTTATCTTATTATTAAGCAAAATGATGAAAGCATGCTTTGAATAGTTATTAACATTTAATTAGATTTAAAATTATAATATTTTGAAGTACATAATATTCTCCGGTTTCATAATATTATTCGATGATATCTTTATACCATGTTGTTTCTAACTTCAATACGATGCGTCCTTGTTTAATCCCAAACCAGTTAATATTCCACTGACAAAGCTGCTAATGAGATTATTATCGACACCACCTTCAGTACCAGGAGCGGGAGCAGGAGCAGGAATTGGAGCTGGTACACTGTTGTAACCACAATCATACATTTTATTAAGCTTTTCTACATCGAAAGCTGAGAATCCATCACGTTGGCCCATTTGAGATGATCCCATACTTTGCTGGAATTAAGAAAGTAAAAAGTTTTCTGATGAAATATATATTGTACGAGTATATGGTTGGGGCAATTTACTTACTGTCGCTATGATAGTTGGCTGACCATTGGTGGAAAAAGCATTGGCTGAATAGTGCATAACACTGCCATAATCGTAAGGCACGCCAAAAGCTATAGTGTTTGCTGCTCTATCAAAGTTTGAGACTGCATTCGGTTGTATGTTTTGATATTGGATAGCTACATACTGATCACGTTCTTCACGATTCTGTTCGTGTAAAAAGCCTAAAGCGTGCATGAGCTCATGTATTGCCGTACCACGTTTAGTGAGGCAACCAGGTGATTGAATATTGACTTCTTGCATTCCTCCAATTCGGCCTACTGAAGACCAACAACCAGAATTTCCAGCTACAATTGATATATAGTCCTGTTCATTTGTGCGGGGCACAAAACGTATACAAGTATGCCGATGAAATTCATTGATGGCATCTTCGATTATGAACATGTCACGAGCATTAAAATTACCGCGAATTTCAAACGGAACAATGCCGTTGGGCCAACGAGAACTTTGCGAGGTAACACCATTTTTCATGATCATCGTTCGCTTGGGTACTAAAATGTCGCCTTCCAAATAAGTACCCAGCTCTTCTGGATTCACATTGTACGCCTCAGGAGTATAATTAGCTACCATTTTGGCAGTCAATTTATCATCTGGTTCGCCAAACAAAGCCGTGCCGTAAAAACTTAAATCAATAACATCCTTATAAAGTGAGTTTGGTTTAGTTAACGCATTTAAGTTTACTTCCACAATTTCCTCCTCATCCCCAATCTGGGGAACTAAAGGAATGCAACAAACTTGCTCCATAGCAAAAGTCAATATAAATGCTAATAATAGTCTAGTCATTTTAAGTAAAATATTAGAAAAAAGTTGTTTCCCTTCACTTGCTCTTCAGCTTTAAGCTTTGATTGAACTCTGTCTTATTCACTAAAATAATATTGCTATTTATACGATCACAGCGGGTTGTTTAGTCCACTTTGTTTCTTTTTTTCATACTTTTATCTAATTTATTTTGGCGGAACTCAACTATTTTGTGGAAATTTCTTTTTCCATAATCACGCATTTATTTGGAGTTAAATTTTGGTTGAACTTTCTTATCGTTCAGTAATTATTTAAATTTGTTTAAACACATTTTGAGTGACCTCCATTCTTTTTATCCCTGATTGTATGCTAAAAAAAATACATACATGTGTATATATTTACAACTTTTCATTATCAACGTTCTAAGTACTTTTTTTTAATTCTTCAATGAGCAGAATAAACAATAAAACTCACTTCTTTGTAACGAGCCGACAATAAACATTTTGTCAGTTTATTTGTTTGTGTGTAATTTGCTGCAAAAAGTGCATATTTAAAACCGACTTCAAATTGTCTCAGAAGAAGAGAGTTTCTTCCAGACACGAAAAGTAGCAGCAGCTAACAAATCCTTTCTCATTTGGTTATATCTATTTCATCATCAAAATAACAGAGCTACTTTCCAAACAGTTTCTGGTCGAGTCTTTACGTTTTGCAAAATTTTGGTTTTTATATATTAGTTTATATTAGTTTCACTTGTATGTTTGCATGTTTGCAACACTCGAAACCCATGGCATAAAACTGATTATTACATATGTAGGTGTATAAAACTGTATATACAGTGTTCCCGCTTTAGTGCAAAGATAGAAGTTGCCGTATTGCTTCCGGGTACGTAGAGATATTTTAAGGATTCGTGAAGCCGATTTTGGGAATGTCCAAAAAGAATTCGGAACCTCTTCATTAACCAGTTTGGAACAGGTTTTTCATATTCGTAGAACATGCATCTGAACTATAAACGGTCATTCGCTCTGGTGTGGGACTACTTTAACGTTTCCTGAAGCCGACTCGGAACCGCTTCGCTAGCCGAATCGAAACCGGTTTTTCATATTCGGTGCGCGTTTTGGCCGATGAACGTGTATCTGAATTATTAACGGTAATTCGATTTGGTGCGAAAATTGAAGTTGTCATATTATTTTCGGGGACTGCAATTCTAAATTTTATTTATTAGCATAGTTTACTAAATCGATTTTGAATTCAGTTTTAGTTTGTTCACAATTTGTAAGCCAGAGAATGTGGTATTTCCACAACACAAGCAAACGACTTTTCTTAAATATTTGTATAGAAATCACTGAAAAAGTTTATGTGATGTTTGCGCATCTCAAGCAAATGTCTTGTCAAGAAATGAAAAATACTCACTCACTCTCGTCTGTGATGTTTCAAAAAAGTTTATATCATGGCTTTCTCAACACGAGAATGCTAAATTGAACAAATAAACTTTAGTTGGTCGAATACAAATTATTTATCACTAGTTGGTTTTATAAAACAGGATCCTTCTAATTTCAACTTAAATATAAATTTTCGTCCCCCCTTTTATTTGAAGAGTACTTCAGCTACTCACAAGGGTTAGCACCCATTGATTGAGTAGTTTTGTTTTCTTTATCATTATTTTATTTATTTAGTATTATTATTGTTTTTGCTCTTTTTGTTTTAATTATTTTAGTTTTTAAGTCTTACATATAAGTCAGTTTTAAAATTAGTTTTAAGTTTATTTTAAAGTTATACATACTCTCCTTTGTACAACGTTGGCTCCGGTAGCAAGAGCTTAATATACTTCATTTTTGTATATCGCAATATATTTTCTTTATTGTAATAAGTTGATTGCTGTTTAATTATATTATTATTAGAATAATACATTATAGTTCTAAGTTTTTATTTTCTTTTTTCATTGTATTATGATTTGCATAATATTGTAATTTCAAAGGCTCAATAAATCTAAATCTATTTCAGACAAGTCGCTTGCTTGTAATGTGGAAACATCACAGAAATGTCGTATTGATCAAATTGATTATACAGTTACTGCTCGTATTATTGGCACTTGTTATTAGAATCAAATTTTATCTTTATCAGTTTTAATGTTTCTAAATAGATTGAATAATTTTAATTATCAAATTACAAAAAGTTACATAGAAAACAAGCTTTTTATAATTTTTTATTGGTATCAATGTTAGAAGCTAATATCGTGAATAAAAAACTCAATTTTTTGAATTTTTGTTGTCTGCTTTTCGATACTTAAAAAAACAAATCGTAGCAACCAACGGTTGTTCATTGAAAGGTGTAAAGAAATGTTAGAGACGTGCATAAAAGAAAAAAGCTTGTTTTTTGTGTTTTGACGGATATTATATCTTTTTTAATTTTTCTTTTTAAATTCTCAACAATTTATTTAGATTGTTGAGATATAAAGTTGAATGTTTAAGAATATCTTTCAAAAATGTCCAAAGTCTACTGATGATTAGGGTAGCTCCTATGAAATGTCGACATATAGATAGCTGGGAAAAATAGAAAACAAGCTATTTATAATTTTTTACTAAAATACACTATAGTTAGAACCATGATATAAAAAAAACAAGGTAGTTTTATTCTCTCACTTTTCCTTAACAATCACCATCTGACAAGTATAAGGATTGTGACATTTTCCATAAAATTGTGCTACCGTATTAGTTTATACATTCCCTTGTTTTCAGTTTTGTTTTTAGTTGTATTTTAAAATAATAATAAAATTGTGACTTCTAACAAAAATAAATAAAACTTTTAAAATAAAATACATTCATAAATCTAAAATATATAAAAATGTCTTAAAAACATTCCCAGGCTAAAATGCTACCGACACCATGTTTCAATGTGCCTTTAGTATAACGTGGATTAAGACGTTGGCTTTTCGGTCATCTAACCAGTCTTAATCTATCGGAACCTTTTAAATTAAATTTGGATTCATCGGAGAATCGTATGGAATCTCTTTGTGTGGTGGTCAAATTAATGTTTTCCCCTGCAAATCCTAACCTGGCCAGTCTACTTTTCCGTGATATAAAGATCTTTTTTACACTTTTGTATGGTATGCTTTTGGTCCGCCTTCTGCAGCCTGCCTTTGAATCCTTCTGAGGGTAACATTTAATGACAATTGTGTGGCGATGATTCTTAACGACACGAATTGGTATTTTTTTACCAAACGTATTATTGCCTGGCCATCTCGTTTACTGGTTTTTCGGGAACGTCCACCTTTATGTTCTGTAACCAAAGTACCCGAACAACGAAAACGGCTTATAATTCTTAACATAACGCTGTGGTGTCAAATTTTGTTGCAATTGTTGTCACTAATTGGCCGTTATTAAACTTAGCTATTATACACTGAATAATTATATCGCGCCATTTGTTAGAGAAGTTACAAGTCACGCCCAGAACAAGTTTGAAGGCGCGGAAAACTATAGGTAAATTTTCGCTATACATGCTTACTTTGATATTTAAACAAATACTGACATCTTGTGGAAGTAGGTTTTTCTTAATGAAAGTAACGAAGAATATTCAAGATTACGTGCAATAGTTTTGTCGCTGCATCCTGGGTCATTCTAGTAGAAATAGTTATTTATATATTTTTAAACCACAAGTATCAAACTTTTCCCTTTGTTTTTAATATCTAAAGAGTATTTTCGTTTAAATGTAATAGTACTTTCTTTAAAATAGGCATTCGTTTGAATGTTATCGTAAAGTTTACTGATAAGCAGAAGTCCCTGCTTCTAGTTTTTGGAACCAAATTGTACCCAATTGGGCTGGCTTTACAATAGCTGGCAGCCTGTTAAACCTAACCTAACATGGGTTTTAAAACGACCACAGATACCTACTTACATCAGCTTATTATTTCTAGCTTTTTCTGATAAAAAAAAACCATGCACCTCACGTTTCAGAAAAAATCCATTCTAGGAGTAAATTCCCTTATTCAAATGTGTGGCAACGCCTTTTTATATTTCTCTTTAGAAATAAACTTCAAAAATCCTTATTACAAATAATAAAAAGAGAATGAAACTACCTTGTATTTTTTATATCATGGTTAGAACGATGACATTCTGAATAAATTGTAGTCCCGTTTTCAAAACAACACACACTCAGTGCTCGCAAATTCGAATGTTCAGTCTCTAACAGCGAAGTAATTATTCAAAACACTATATTCAACAAAGTCAGTAAAATAGCGTTATCAAAAGGACAGATTTTAAATGTGTGTGTAAATTCATATGATATTAGTTCATTACAAAATAGTCATGATTGTTTTGACTTCTTTTTTTTGTGACTAGTTATAACGAAGTTTTTAGATATTTCTTCCAACTTCGCTGTAGCAAAGCTTAACAAGGACTTTTTTGCTAAAATATATGTTCCTTTCTTGGTTTACTAAAGCAGAGGACACAAGCATGTATTTGGAAATTTGTTGAAAAGTATTTCATTTTGTTTTATTTAGAACACATGTATACAATAAATATATTTAAATAAAGTAAGTGTATAAAAAATTCATACCTTTACCCGATTGTATGAAAAAACGCTTGTTAGAGACTGCTTAGATGTCCATATTCATTGCCATGATAAGGTTTGGATCGATATCATCTGAATTAGCTGAAATATCTTCATCATCGAACTTCAGCTTCATGCCAGTAAACTTCATTGCTGCAGATTCTTCTTCTTCAATTGGTGGAAAAAAATTATTACTTTTTGTTGTAGCGCAAACAGTAGCAGTTTCATTATTACATGATGGTTTGCCGTAAAGATTATCAATCACAGATTCTTCGTCCATAAAGTCTTCGATGCAGGTTTTTAAAATAGTTGAAGTTACGATACAATCACGATTAAGGGCTAAACTTTTGTGAAAGTATGTTATGGCGTCTTCCAAATTATCCATTAGAGCATAAACAAATCCAATAGCAGTGTATGTTTGAGCTGACTGCGGTTTTAAGAGAAGGGCCTGAAAAGGATTTATATATTTAAATTTTATAAATCAATTTTTTTTTTCTTTGATCTTACATATTGATGATATTCTAGAGCTTCCAAATATTTTTTATTCTTACGACAACAATGTCCTAAATTGTTAAATAAAGGTTCCCACCGTGAGGATATTTCTTCCTTATTTTGTTTAGCCCGATTTTTCACAATATCAGCCGTTGCTCGGAAAACTTCTTCAGCACTTTCATAACTTTTGAAAATATAAATAATTAAATATTTTACGTATAAAAAGGATAAGAAAATATTTAATCGTACTTACTACTCATATTCATATTTTATAACACCCAATTCATGCAATACAAAAACATCTAATGGTGCTATGGACATGGCTTGATAAAAGAATTTTTCAGCCAACTCCAAATTTTTTGTCAAACCGCATTCAACGCCAATATAAAGGAGTGGTAAATGGCAGCCTCTCATTAGTTGGGTGGCCTTAAAGTAAGCAGCCATGGCCTAAAGTTTCACATTTAGTACCAAATTTTTAACACATAAATTGAATTTAAAATTTATTTTACCTGATCGTGTTCATTTTCTTTGGCAAAGGAGTGACCATAAGCCAACCAAGCAGGTCCATACAAACGGTCCAAAGAAGTAGCTTTGGACAGATAACGTCTAGCTGGATCGCTTTTGCCTATAAGATCATAATAGCAGCCTACTGCGTACCAAGAAATCGCCTTGTCCGGATAACGATCTACAAGCTTATGAGCTACATAGAAAAGTTCTTAAATAAAAAAAATGTAAATTATTTCCTATTCAGTAATTCTAGCAGTGACATATTTACTATTCGAATCTCCAAATTCTACCAAACAACCGATTTGTAACGTCAAGGCTGCATTATGGTACGGATCAATTTTCAGCAACCTGCAAAATAAATTTGTAAACTTTATAAACAAAAACATTGTGCAATTTTTTACTCATTTAAAATTTTAAAACTTTTCTTATATTCGCAATCATAAAAAAGTTTTTCAGCTTCAGCAGCCATAACATCAGTACTTTTTTGAATACGCTTCATGCATGCTGACAAAGCCAAAGCATTTGAAGTATCGACATAATCTTTGCTGCGATGTTTTGCCGGCGTGTCATGGTGAGAACGTTGGGAGTCATTAATTAAGGAGGATGCCCTGGACAAACTGACTTGCAAAGAAAATGGAGGTATTTTCAAATCTTCCAATACCTTGCTGGCTGGCGACATTATTTGGTTTTGCTTAGGCGTTAAAATTTTAGGTAAAACCTTTTTATGTATACTGGCGTCTGATGTGCGAGTACTTTGTATTTTTTCCGTTAATTCCTTAATAGATTTAAAATTGTTTAAATTTCCAATAGGCGTTTCCTCAGCATTTGTGTGCTTTAAGATAAATATAAGTATGTAGTTAAGTTTTCTATTATTGTAAAACAAATTTATTTCAATTTAATCTTACTGGTCCAATTGATTCATAATATTTCTTTAGTTGTGTTTCATAGAGTTTCGTTATTAATTTAGCATCAGACTCTGAAGATTGTTGCTCTAGAGGTAAATGTTGCATCAGTTCTTTTTCTGTAAGAAATAATAAACATTTAACCACGTTGCTCTAATAGTTTTACGTTGTTTATGATGTCAAAGGAAATTAACGACAGACTTGCTATGTTTTATTTGATAGAAACTATTCATTTAACTATACAATTGCAAATAAATTTGCAAAGTATAGGATGCATAGCATGGGCGAAGTAACGAAGCGCTGTGACTAACTGTACCGACCTATGCCTCTGCATAGGAAGTTTCCGCGTGGTTAGCAACGAAATACGTAAAAAAAACTCTAAACTAATACAGTTAGTTGAAGCAAACAGTTAACCAGTGAGACAGAGATGCAAAACTCTCAAAGGCCAAACAACAACAACAAACTTGACCGCACTTAAAAAATAATTACGATGACGCGAGATGTGTTCTCTAGCCCAGAGCTGCTTTACGCCTGTGATAGAAATTTGTTAACACTATTTGATTAGTTTCATTAAAAATTGAAAAGACAAGCGGAACAACGTTTTCCACACAAAGGGTTTGCAATGTAATTAAAGCCAATAGTTTTGAAAGATTTTTTTTTATTGATCGCGACAATTATTGTTGTAATCAAAAATAATGCTTGCCGAAAGCCAGATTTGAACTTGAGCCAGAAATATACCATTATATAATAGATTTTTTGTTATTTAAAATTATATTGCATAGCTCAATTATATTTTATTAATTATTTAGTTATTTATTCATTATACTTTAAATTTGTCTCTTAATAAAATATAATTTTCTATAGAGTTAATAATTTATAATTTAGCTCTCTATAGTACTATATCTAATGTAATTGATAGCATTTTTCCTGGTGGCTCTGCTATTAACTTGCTGGATTCTAAAGCCTGTTGCATTTCTTAGTTTGTATGGTTGCTTATCACCAATGTATATCTGAGTTGTTCTTTTAGATATTCCGGCGTTTCTCCAATCTTCATTGTATTTACCTGAAATCGTTGCTTTACGTTGAGCTATCTCAAATTGTCCAGCATTAGCTCTATTGGAGTATAACGATTACATTTTAAAATTGTACGCATCGCCTTATGTTGTGTTTTTTGTAGTCTTGATATCTGTTGCTTTGTGCAACATGTTCACAATATAAAAGATCCGTGGGGTTTTATCATGGTATTATACATATTGACGGATGTTAAAACTGATACTTTATTTCTTAAGCGTTTAAAATGTCTAATTTTCTTGCCAAGTTTATTATTATTAAGCTGAAGAACAGCATTTGCGCCATCGTAATTATTTCTTAAGTGCGGTCAGGCTTGTGTTTGTTGTTCGGTCTTCGAGAGTTTTGCGTATCACTCGCACTGTTTAACGGTTTGCCTCAACTAACTGTATTGGTTTACAGTTTTTTTTTTTTAGAGTTAGTCATTGTTAACCACGTGGACACTTCCTATGTGAAGGCATAGGTCGTTATATTTAGGCACAACGACACTACAAACGTACTGTTAATACCATCTTGGGCATATGGCCTTTGTCACCCCGCCCATGCTGTGCATCCTATACTTTGCAATATATTTATAGTTACTAAATAAATAAATAAAAAATAATAATCAAACAGCGTAAACAGTGGAGCAAGAATTGGTTATTATAACAAAACAAAAAGCGAAGAACCATTAAATTTCCTCAATTATTTGCGCATGACTCAATCAGTGTACCAAAACCTGCTTTTGTTGGTTTCCCCTTTAATTATGTAGGAAGATACAGTCATGAGAACTGCTACATTGAGACTTTTAGCAACAGTCCGGTCCTGTGCTTCTTCTTTTCTGCGTCAGGTTCTACTTCTTGCAACTTCTTCTATCATCGTACTCGCTAAATTTAACTTGCCATAGGCAAAGTTCAGATCTATATGTTGCAATAAAATCAACTATCACTTGGTACCGATTACGCGACATGATACGTACTCTCGTTCGACACAAATTGAACTGAGAACGGTGCATTTATCTTTGGTTGAAATGGCCAGTTAAAACTATACAAATTTTAAATTTCCCAGTGTTCATATTTATTTCCATTAGTTTTGTTTTGGTTTTATTTACGTTTATTCATTAACCACTTATTTATATTTTTATATATTTTATATTTTGCATGTCTTTTTGTTAATATATCACAACGTTCTTTTGCCGTTCTTGCTATTGAATAAGCTAATGCATCATCTGCATATAACACAATTTCACTTTTTTGCAATATATTTTCGATATCATACATACAATGGTGGACATGTAAATAAAACATAAATATGATATTTCATTCTTTCGATATTTTATATGATCTGTTGTTATTTCAACGGAACTTTTCCACTGCAAAGATAAGTTTGATATCTTTTGCAGTTAGTTCTTCCCTTACATTAATTTTTTGGTCAGTTTTCCTAAACAAACAAGCAATTTTTTAGTGAAAGGAATGTTTTTCAAGTGAACACATAATTAAAACATTTTCAATTCTGCTATCTAAATAAAGGTATCTAATATTTAATTTTAATGTGTTGTGAAAACTTTTTTATAGGTATATTTTAAATGACATCCGTAAAATTGTACACAAATATTAGCGACGAGGTATGGGAAAAAAATCAATTTGCTTCGAAGAAGAGAGGAAGGTAATCGTTAGATTAATGAAGCTCCGAGAAGATGGTGAATGAATTGTTCTGAAAGATAAATGTATAGTGCAATGAACCATTTTGATATATTTGGGAATTCAAATAACGCACCCACTCCAAATCACGTAAAACCACAACCAGAGATGATAGAATAGTCGTAAGGGCCTCTAAAGCTGACCGATTTATATGCTCTAAACAGCTAAAAGTTGAATTAAGTTATCATATATCATCTAAAACTATTCGACGGAGGCTTAATGAAAGCACCTTACGTGGATGCATCGCACAGAAAAAACTTTCATCTTCAAAAAAAAAAAAAATTAAATTCGGAAGGGATTTTTTCATAAAAAACATTAAGAAACTAAATGAAAATGGAAACATATTTTATGGAATGACGAATCCAAATTTATACAGTGGGGATCAGAAAGAAAATGTTATAAATGGTGTTTAGTTAACCAACAACAAAATCTCAGATATACCATCAAAACGATAAATTAATTTAGTATCAAAAATGTTTTGATGATGTGGCCACCACTGCATATTACAAAAAAAAAGTGCTCTTAATGTTAAACTCTGTGGGACTCCGACTCTACATTTTATGTCATTTACTTTTGTCATTCGTTTTAGATTAGATAAATATGATTGAAACCAATGTAATTCATTATTTTGTATTCCATATTTCTTAAAAGTATTTCCCTATCAACAATTTCAAACGCCCTTTAGAAATCTAGGATAATAGCTAATATTTTAGTATCTTTTTAATATATTTTCATCTATTTATAACATAGTTGATAGTTGTTTCACACGAGTGTCTTTTTCTAAAGTCTAGATTATTAAATATTACAGATTTTATTAAATTTCTGGGCTTTTTCATTACAGATACTTTATTCTATTCCACATTTGATGTTTTTATTGTTTTTATTTTATTTCTAATTTAACTTTATAAAGATTTCTTATTGATCTATAATTCTGCCAGGCAGTTGTTGAATTTAACATTAAAGAACTTTGATACTTTCTAACTTTTTAAGTCTTTACGTATCTCAGTTCATTATCAAACCATCTATTATTACTGCGATATCTATGGTTAATTTTAATCGAAAATCTTCAATTTTTGTATCAAAATTATTTACGTAATCATTCAAGTTAATTATTTCATTGCAGAACATTGTCTAATTTATTAAATTTCTAAATCTGTTTCTATTAAACTAAAAGAATAAATTTCTTCACTTCGAGAGGGATCTAAAACATTATCTTGATTAATAAAAATATCTAAGGTTTCATGCTCAGAGATTTTATGTTAATCGTCGCCGAAATATTTGTATTGTTTGTAATGACTAGTCAATTGTATATCAAATCTGTTGCTGATTTTCGTATAAAACCGTCAATAATCGTTGTCTTATAGTTTTTGACACTGAAATTTTAATTTCACTTCTATTTGCTGTTCAAAGAAGTTATGTTTTATAGGTATATCACGAAAGTAAAATTTTTCGAAATAAAAGATTTATACTTGGGAATGTATGAATAAGTTTAATTAAAGATTTTTCTTCGAAAAAACTTCGGATAATTTTAGATTTTTTTACTCCTTATAACACAGTTAATCTTCCTTAGCAGCTCCAATCACGTTGATGAAAAATTGGTACCTGAAGAGTTGATAATATTATGTAAATTTTGCGTATTCAACAGGATTTATTCGAAAGCTCTCAAACGATACCATTATGCATATAATGTATGTTCACATATGTAGTGGAAAATTGCATATAAATATGGAAATTTCGAAGGTTTATAACTAGAAAACCTCGTTTCTTAATTTTCTTCTTTGGTCTTCTAAATTTCTATCATTTTAAAAACTTATTTGAATGTGGAAACAAAATTTTTTCCTATCTTAACTGAATTATACATCCAGGTGGCGAAAATTGTATGACTAACATGGAAGTAGAAGTTCTCTTATTTCATTGAACAATTTACAAATTTTTCATGAATTTAACATAACTTACCTTCCCAACACATTAGCATCTCATGCCGAACTAAAGCATCCAATGCTTCGAAACAGTAAATCGATTTATGCAAAGCTTGTACATAGTAATCCATTGCGAGACCACGATTATCCATTGCTTCATATATTTTACCCTTTAAATAACTAATAGAAGCTAAAATTTCCTTAAAAAACAGACAAAAATGAAAGCAATTCACTTAATATACACATGTATTGAATTCAACGAACATTTTTCCCAGTGTCTTCTCCAAATAACATACTGGGTGTTTCCACACCGCCGCCATCTAAAGGTTGGTTTATAAGCGAAGTAGCCAAATATTCAATATCTACTGTATTAATAACAACAATAGCTTCATTGAATTCCTTTGCTTCGTATAACGCCTCAAGAAGTAAATTGTAGCAAGGAATATGACTTTTTTCCAGCTTATGCAGACGTATCGTATGAGCGGCACGATGATATTCCTTCAGCAGAAACATACATGATGCATGACAATACACATCTTTGGGATCATTCTGGCTCAGACAGCAAACTTTTTCCGCCCAGAAGAGTGCGGTCTCATAACGTCGCATATCGATGAATTGTTTAACTAGTTTGCGGTATTGTTCCACATCAATGATGCCATTTAAATCGCCTGCACAATTGTTGCGCATTTCGCTATCGCCCGTCATTGTTACAACAGTTGATTATTTATACCAAAGTTTGACTTCGCAAAATAAAATATGTTGCAAATTAAAATATGTTGCAAATTAAAATGTTGTTGTTTTCCGAATGGATGAGGCCAGAACAGCGCTTATTAAATTTTTTTAGCGTTTTCTTTAATCAGAAAAAAACTAATTTATTTTAAACGTATTATATATAGTTCAATTAAAGCTAATAATTATTTAATTATTATAATTATATTCAAATAGCTTCTTCAAGGGCAGACTGGACTTAAGCCCAGACTTGTAATTAAAATATACGCGAAGCTAAATATATGATTCAATTGTGTAAATTGCATAGTTTTATATTGGCCTATTTCAACACGTTAATACAATAAAATTGCATACACTGAGCATATCTGTTTCAGCTGTTTTAGTTTATTTCTCCGAAATTCTGAGGTTGCCAACAGTATAAATTGATTTTTAAAAGAATTGCCAACCATAAAGGCACAGTGGCATGAAATTTATAATAAAGAAAAAAAGTACATGTCGCTCCTTTATTGCAACTTAGTCATAACTAAATAAATGAACATTTCGAGTCAACAGTGCAGAATTGTTAACAGTACTACCTTTTATATTGTGGCAAAAATTTATTCAAATCACTTTTAAACTGTTTTCCTTAGGATATATATATATATATATATATATATATATATATATATATATATATATATATATATATATATATATATATATATATATATATATATATATATATATATATATATATATATATATATATATATATATATATATATATATATATATATATATATATATAGCAACATATAGCAATTCCTATACCCAGTACATCTTTCATTTGAATTTTTGCAGCCCAACAGTAATGATGTCTTGGTTAGACGCATATATTTAAAAGAGTTTGTTGAAGTATATGAAATTATATCAGAATATGGAATATAAAAATCGTAACATAAGTTATTTATTAAAATAATCGTAAAAAAATAATAAATAAATTCATTTTTATAAGTTATTATTTTAGAAAATTATATTAGTATTTTTTAGAAGTTTTAATTATAAACTAAAATTGTTTATTTATTGAATTTTTGATGAACTTTTATAATTTTTTAAATTAAATTTTTGGTTTGTATATTTGTACAACGGGTTGTAGTTCAGGTTTTTTCTTTCTTAAGTTTTTTTCTTAAGAAGGACTTTTTACAATACAAATCTGCTGTGATCAATAATTTTGATTGAAGAAGACAAGAAAAATAATAATCAAATCTTTAGCTGGAGGACAACTAGCTGTTTCGTAGTCGCTACACTACTTATCAGCACCCAATGGGATTTGAACTCGGGTCATGACGTATCATGATCTACTGCTTTAACCACTAACCCACCGAGCATTTAATTATTTTTTAGCCTACCCTAGACTTTGGAAATTTTTGAAAAATATTCTCAAGCATTCAACTTTATATCCCAACAATCTAAATAAATTGTTGAGATTTTAAAAAGAATAATGCTCTAATAATATCCGTCAAAACACAAAAAACAAGCTTTTTCATTCAAGCTATTTATAACTTTTTATTGGTATCAACTTTAGAAGCTAAAATAGTGAATAAAAAACTCAATTGTTTGATTATTGATACTAATAAAATTAATAATATTAATAAATTCTGCAATATCTTTATAGATAAAATAAAAAAAAAAAATTATTGCTTAAATTAAAGCATGCAGACTTTAGTTTAAGTAATTAATGGCCAAACAATCGTTTTAAGAAATATTTTAATTCTAAAAAATTTAACTTATTCAATTTAATGGACAGTAATATTGGAAGTTTACGTCGTGATATTTTTGAGTCAAAAAATATCGGGGTATATTGACCGCTAGACCAGAAAAGTTATTATTGCAATAACCAAATTTTCGAGTTAGGCAATTTCCGAATTACAAAATAACACAACTATTTTTTTTAACAATACTAGTAATAGGCTTTTGGCTTTGAAGGCATATTATTTTATAGGAGTAAATCGATTATTTTTTTTTTATTTTTTTATCTGGGACCAGTACTCAGGGGATGACCCCTACATATGCAGCGCATTGTACTGGAACTAGGAAAATAGGGAATTATGAGGAGGAAAGTGAGAGTAGTGTTCGCGAAATGTTAACAATAACAACACGAAAGACTGAAACAAACTCTATTGCAGCATTTAAAATGTTGGAATTAAATTAGTTAAAACTGATCAGTGCCCAGTGTATATACCTTCGACACTGCTCAGATTAGCAAAATTTAGTCCAACACCTTCCACACTACAAGGTAATTTAATTCATCGAAAATAATATTAATATTGAACATAGAAAGAAAACACGGACAACGGTGAAAAAAAGACAACAAAAAAATAAGACACATATGTACACATACTGCTACCTATTCCGGTGCACTTTTATTTCATACGAAATAATAAACATACATATATAGAAAATACGGACAACGGTAAAAACAGAGAAAAAAAAAAAACAAAAATAAATACGTGTACGCAACTTGCCACCTATTACGGAGCAATTCGGCCTTATACGATATATATAATATATATATATATATAATATATATAATGTATGTTACACATATTTTTTTTTTTTTAATTTCCGATAGTTCTTATAAAACCACCCATTATATATATATATATATATATATATATATATATATATATATATATATATATATATATATATATATATATATATATATATATATATATATATATATATATATATATATATATATATATATATATATATATATATATATATATATATATATATATATATATATATATATATGTATATGTATATATATATATAAAATATTCGGTTTCTAAGAGCTAATATCAAATAATGTTGAATATAAATTTAGAAATAAATGACCCAAAGTAAACCCAAAAAGTTGCGAAAGTATCCTAGTGTGCAAGAATATGCACTTAGGTCATATAGGTTTTTGTCCGAGCTCATATCAAATGGAAGCAAACCAGCAAACATGACTGATGTTGCAACCAACCAAACACTCCTTGTGTGTAAAACCAGAAGAAAATTTACTTTTTTGAATTCCTCAAAATCCTGCACAGTCTCTTGGTTTTATTCGAAAGGTGAGGTTTTATTTTCTCAAGCACAAAAACTTCTAAAAAGCACAACTTTTGGAAAATATTCTTTTAATTTTTTGAATAAAAAGAAACAAAATCTGCTGTTAACAAATCGTACATGTATTTTGTGTTTTACGTTAACAAATAAATTTATGTATGTCAGTCAACTTGTTTTGTTCATTTGTTGTAATAGTAAAACAACATTAAAAACTGTTACAAAGTGGTTGTAGTTATTATTTTTTATATTAATGATATTAATAACAGCAACAATTAAGTTGTAATTTCCAAACGAACAAGTGTCAAAAAATTATAATTGAAAAAATAAAACATAAAAACACAAATAACGGTGAATGAATTTTTTACGTTTTTAAAGCTAAGAGTATTAAAATGTGCCTGTGACAGACCAAAAAGTTTCTTCTCTTCTATAAAAGTGAATATGCATACATAATTAAAAGAATAAGCAAAGCTATTTTAAATGTGCTTTTAATAAATGCAATAAATCTAGAAATATTGCAAAAAATCTAATTTGCTCACCAAGAAGGCAGTATAACATTAAACCCGCTCTGAAAGGTAAGTGACAGATGATGAAATTTATTATTTCATACCCATGAACATTTTTTAACAAAAAGAAATTTTCGAAAAGTTTGCAAAAAAGCAATAAAATGCAAACTTTTATTTTAAGTTCACTGCAGCATAAAATAGTTGGAAAAAAAATAAAATCGGGAGGAGTCGTTCGTCTTCTTATTCGTTTGTCACGTTTTTTTTTCCTTTTTAAGTGTATTTTTTATTATTGCTGTATTTTGCGTTAGTTGTAAAAATGTTTTACTTTAGCTTTTTTTTATTATTGTAGTTTTTATAGCCGATGCTGTTATATTTCAAGTGTATACAAATTTTAGCTTTTACTCACTACATGCGGTTCAATATTTTTGTTCATAAAGTCTTAAAAAGAATGTTGTCATTATTGGGCTCTTCTCCACATCACACAGCTCTCCACATCAATAAATGTTCTTATTATTAAATATCACCAACTGTCAATAGTGAGAAGTGACCTGTCTATATACATACATATATACATACATACATACACATTTACACATATGCTGCATACATGCATATGTGCGTATGAGGACATCACATACTGGTGGTATTTCGGTTGGTATTAATGTTGATTTTGTTTTTTTTTTCTTGTGTCTCTTCTCTCCTTTTTTTCACTTTTGTAAAAATCATTTACAACTTTGCCGGTTTACATGATTGTTTCTTTCATGCCGCATTTCATTTCATTTATTTCAGTTTGGAAAATTATCACTTCGTACACTTTGTTATTAATCATATGGTTGCCGTTGTCTCTGTATTGTGTGTATGTATGTACGTTTAGAAACAAAATGTAATAAATATTTGCCCATGACTCCATTTTTCAAATAAAAGTTTTTTTAGTTCAATTATCTTGTTCTCTTCAGCATTGAGTTTTTTTTTTAATATTTAAGGTTTAATAGAAACAACAATAAAATACACTGTGTGACACAGTTTTTTCCCCATTCAAAATATACATATGTATATCAAGTTTGTAAGATATGTATATAATACATATTTATGTATGCGTGTAGTTTATTTTAGAAAAAATTTAAACGCTACTGAAAAGTATGTACTATATATTTATTTGGAGGGCTTCGAGAAAACATATTATTTGAAAGGATTAAACAAATTGGTAAAACGCTAGATTAAATGTATTGATAATAAAAAAAAAAGAGATTATGTTAAAAAATAAAACGCTCAATTGGCAAAAAGGTTTTTCAAATACTCACGAAGTTATCAAACACCCCTCGTAAACTAAATTCAATTATAAAACTTGTGCACAAGCCGCTCCAATAAGATTAAGACCTTAATGAAAAATAACAACAAATGCTAATAAATGTTTTTTGTTTTAAACCGTAATATTTTGGAGCATTAGAAATACCCAGCGAAAACTTTCTATTGTAAAGTAATGAGTTTAAATAATTTCACTAAATTATTTTAATGGCATTTTAATGTCAGGCAAGTACTTACAATCCTCGCTTACAAATAACTATATTAACATGTCATTACTAGAAAGGCATTAAACAACTAATTGCTTATAAATCCTTAATAAGTTGTACATAGGTACTGACTGAAGGGCAACATAAACTACACAAACTGTTTAGCAAATATGCCAAAATTTTACGTTGATGCAAACATTTTGCGTTGTTTATGGGGGTGTTTGCACAAATATGAGAAGCGTGTTTGCACAAAAAGTAAACGAACATTTAGTGTTTGTCAAAGGGCTTAAGTTGTTTGGCGTTAAATTTTGCCATTTGAGTGAATATGTTGTAGGATTTCTTTGTAAAAAACCAAAAACCAAGAATTTTTGAAAATAGAGCCTGTAACATTTTTGTAGAAAAAATAAAAAAACACCAACGATGTTCACGCATAATGTCCTAATATTTTATGGCATCACAAAAATTTTGTAGTTGCTTCTGCGAACACAAAAGCCATAAAGTAATAGTACTTTTGAAACTTTGACTTTTTGATTTGTCATAACTAAACTGTAAATACCTCAGCTGATTCAAAATTACAATACCACACTAAATTATAGGTGTGTTCCACGTGAATAACGAAACAGTCCAAAATAGTCCAAATGCTTTCCACATAAAAATTTTTGTGCAATTTTGAGAGAAAATGAGAGAGTAATTTTTTTCATTTCCTGTACAAATTAGCCCGAACTTTTTCTTTGGGTAAGTTCGGACTTGAATTGAATAATCAACTGTTTTATGTTTACATACATATGAAATTGAGAATTTGCAAATTGGAAAAACAGTTTTGTTTAAAAATTAGTTAAAAGCAAAATGGAAGGTTGGCCAAACTAAAAATAAAGTTTTGAAGTTGTAAACAGAACATGTAATTGTTATTTGGATTTTATGTACTATAAAATCTGTTGTAACTGACATTGCTTTTAATTTTACAGCTATTGCCAATAATGCAAATCGTTTGTTTATATGATGTTATGCATTTTAAGCGTTTAACCTAAAAAGTAAGCAGCACTAGTATTACAAGATGTAAAATTATGGTTTTTGCGTTCCAGCAGTTCTTTACTCTCATTAGTCCGAACTAGTCCGAGCTCTCGTAGAACACACCTTATGACAGCATCGTCACATTAATTATATTTTTTCATGCTATTATTTTAAGATTTATGACTTTATTTACTTCACTTTGAGTACCGTAAGTATGTTTGTGTTATAAAATATTTGTCGTAATCTACAACAGTTGTGTAAAAAAAGGAGTATTTTTGAATTTTCCATTAAATATTTTTTGACTTTAATCTTAAAATATGAAATTCGTTTCATATTTTTAATATCTAGTAGAAGCTTATTAAGTTGAAAACTACTAACGTGTTCGATGCGCTGCTTTGTGATTGCTAAGCGACATCTACACTGATGGAAACAACTTTATAGATAAAACGATTTTTTACATTAATATTACGAATTTGTCGTTGTTTTTCGTCCAATGTAAATCTTCATTAAGGTTATGAATATTATTTCATTAAAGGAATAACATAGCAATTATAAATAGAATGAAATTTTTTCGTTTATGAAAAAAGTTGCACGATGTTATTTGTCCGGTTATGAGTTCGATTCCAAGATTCAGTCAAGACAAATTTTTATTTTTATTATAACAATAACTCTTGATCAAAGAAGGCATGGCAAAATAATTGCATACTAAAGGCTACACTCACAAGGATTCGAACTCGGTATCAAGCAAAAATTATATATTTTTTAATACGGCCGCTTAATTAACTCAGCCACCGAACTCTTTAATTTATCTTTTCGTCATTATATATACTGCGCTATAACGAAATTCCTTCATTTTCATGCAAAAGATTTTCGTAGCACAAATTAAACAATTTTCGTAATACTAATAAAAGTTGTAAAAAATAATAAAGTGATGCTAGGTCAAATTTTCATCCCATTAATGAAGCTTTCATTACCGAAATGAAGCTTTTCATGGTATTAACGAAATAATGGCGAACGACGTGGTCTTACTCCCGTAACAATGCGCATTTTTTCAGTGTAAGAATTGCATATATTATTTCTTGAATTAAATGTTGTTTGATTCCTCTGAAAAGAAATTGTATTGGTTATCATACAATTAAATATTGATTTGAATACAGAGCGAAGAAGTTGCATTTTAAACTGCCCGGGCACTGGTAAAATACTTGCCACAATGTCCTTGTATAATAGAACCGTGGAATAAGTTTGTGTAAAAGCTGACATTAAAGGTCTGTTTTGAGACCGCAATACTTTTCTTGTAGCCATATAAAATGATCCCAAACTTACAGACTGTTTATTAGTCTGTGTAGTTCTTGAATGAATTAAAGGCCGTGCCAGATAAAACTTTTGCTTCGCTTTGCATTGCAAATTCGCTTTGACATCTAAGATAAAATATATATACTTATATGAAACATGTCAAATAGAGCACTTTTAACGCAACGCGAAGCGAAAAGTTCGGCAACTCTCAATTTTTTTCTAATAGCTATATGTACTAAGAAAACAATTAGAAGCAACTTCAGTAGTTTCTCTAATAATATTTCTAACTTCTGTTATCATAAGAATTGATTAAATGTAAAAATTGACAACAATTTTTTTTAGATAAATAAACAAATCGTGAGCGTTGCCAAAGTTTTTATTGTGACATACTCCTTTTGCTTTGCGCATTTCTGTTAAAGTTTTAAACTTCACGCAAAGCGACAAAGTTTTATCTGACACGGCCTTAATTCAACTAAATGATTCTCTCAAGTGCAATAATGAAATATTTATGTATTCTTTCTCTATTTCTTTCATCGTGCTCTTTCTTTTCAATTATTAATTTTATTTTGTACCTTTAAATTTAAATCAATTTTAAAAATTAACATTAACTGCTTTATGTATAAAAATTTTTCATGTGTATTAAGCTGTTATTGCACTGATTTCTATATAAAATTTGTGTAATAAACATGAAAAATTTTTTATAAATAAGGCCGTAAGTATTATTTTTTTTTATATACGAGTATTGCGTTAAAACAAATTTTGATACAAATACAAGTAAATAGTGGTGTAGTTGCTTTATAATAACTCGCTAGCACCCACCTGATGTATTGTACATATGTAGATAATTGAAAAATTTTCATTTATTCTGAAATTTTTGGCAAGCAGAAAGATGAAAGAAAAGAATGAATTAATTCTCTTAACCTTTCTGAAAGAGAATGAAATATTCACTCAAAAAATGTGGAAAAAATCTTGATCTCTATGTGATTTTAATTTATGCAAAAACTCACAAGCTAAGTTTGGAAGCAAATATATTTGGCAAGCTCGGCAACAAGGAGAGAAAATAAGTACCACATTAGCTCAACATCTAGCCAATCATAGGTTGGTAATGAAGTATTTAAGATTCTTTTTTTGTTTTTTTTTTTTTTTTTTTATAGCCCACTCGAGACGAGTACGTAAAGAATTGGGTTTGCAAAACGCGACTTGATCGTGTAGTGCAACCCACGTAAATTCGAGTATACATATGTCAAACATTAATGATTTTTTTTTTCTGGTTGGCACTATGCAAAAAAATAGTGTTTGTTTACATTTGTTATACTAGTTCTATTTTCAACCTAAAAAGAGCAATCCTATTCTAAGCACAGTTGGCATACATACATACGTATGTAAGTATATATAAGTAAATAAATATAACCAAACATTTTGTGGAAAAGTTTTTTATGGTGGTCTAATTGAAAAAAAAAAACGAATAAACAGGCAAAAATTGTATATTTTACATGGAAGTTTATGTACATATATATAAGTTTAATGAAAAAAAAGATAAACAAATACAATTATATGCACAAAAAATTTTTAATCTGTGTCCCAAAAATTTGTGAAATTCCTCAAACCTCCACTTGAAATTTCAATCCCTATTATTCTTATTATTTATTATCTCTTATAATATTATTATACCTTTTTTATTATAATTTATAATTATTAATAATTGTTGTTTAATGAGCTTGAGGTCACTTGTTGTAAAAATTATTAGTTTATTGTTTCGATATTTCGACACCCCTTGCGTGTCTTCTTCAGGAAAATTTTGAAGAAGACACACATAAGACTAGACAGCGATTGTGTTGGTTCTCCATATGAATTCCGCAAAATATGAATTGTTTTTATTGCTACTCTGCAAAAATGTTATAGCATCCATTTCTTTAGACTCAATTGCTATAGACTTTCCTTTTAATTATTCCACAAAGAAGGCAGACTAGTGTACAATTCTATAAATTCTAAGAAGACAACTTTTTCTTGATCTGTTTTGTTTGCGACTTTTTTTGCGAAATTTTCCCTGAAATGACAGAATTTAGCGCTAAACAACACAAGCAAATTGACAAACATCCAGATGGTTTGCACAAAAATCTAACATTTATATATATATATATATACACAGGTAAACAACGCAAAATGTTTGTACAAACGCAAAATTTTGGCATCACTCACTTTGTATAGTCGTATATATATAGTATACGCAACACCAAATTTCTGGTCACATTACATGTTTTCGATCCAGTCAAAATATATTCTTTTCTGAAGAATGTCTAACACAGGCTTGGCCGTCCATAGGCTTTCTTTTCTACATATCTTTCGTAGGAACATCTGGAAGATATATGTACATATATATTCGCAAGTCCGAACGAATATCGGCTATGTTCTTACTCTTATTTTTAGTCAGTACGTAATCTTTTTTTATAGTAGGTGCAGAAAAAGCTAGACGAAAGTCTAAAATCACTTTTATGCAATTAAAACAACAAATTCAAACGAAAAAAATTAACAAGTTTTAAATAATTAACAAGTCTGAAATAATTTGTCGTAAATCAGGATATGAAAAGTTGCTAGTCAGGCTATGTTTGCTTCAACTGATTCCAAAAATCCGTTGCACTATTAGGCAAGATGAAATCTACAAAATAACGCAGTCATAATTATTGTGAGTAACAAAAATTTTATTTCATTCCTGACGTAATTAAGAAAAGCTATTCAGATTTGTTTTTCTGCTAATTAAATTATTTTTTCTTTGCTTGAAGTCCATTTCAAAATTACAGACAACAGTTTTTACTGTTTTAATTATTTTGTTTACTCTTTTACAATTTTACTGTCAAAACCATGATATAAAATATATATTTTTATATCATGGTAAAAACTAGAAAAATGGTTTTTTTTCCGGAGAGTTATTTTATATAAATATCAGTTAACCAGTGCGAACAAGACGCAAAACTCTCAAAAAGATATATAGTCGTGGACTTGTAATTAGATCATAAATGTGATCTTTCATTCTCTCGATGTCTTATATGCTCTATTGTTATTTCAACGCAACTTTTCCACTGCAAAGATAAATTTGATATATCTTGTTCTTTCTTAACATTAATTTTTTGTTAAGTTTTCTTAAAAGAAGAAGTAATTATTTAGAAAAGGGATGTTTTTCAAGTAGACACATAATTAAAACATTGTTGATAGGTATGTTTTAAATGGTATCCGTAAAATTGTGTACCAATATTAGCCACTAGGCATGGGCAAAACACCAAGTTGCTCCGAAGAAGAAAGAATGGTAATCATTGATCTCAGATCAGCCGAGAAGGTGTTGAATGCATTTTCTCAACTACGTATGTGCTCTAGAGGAAATATTTATAATGCAATGACCCATTTTGATAAATTTCAGTGCTCAAGTAATGTACACAGAGCCCCAAATCCTGTAAGACCACAGCCAGAGACGATAGAATAGTCGTAAGTGCCTCTAAAACTGAGAGATTTAAAAGCTCTAAACAGCCAAAAGTTGAATTAGAGTCATCACCTAGAACTATTCGACGGCGGTTTAATGAGAGTGTCTTACGTGGATGCATTTCACAGAGAAAACTTTCGTCTCCAAAAAAAAAAAAAACGAAAACAAAATGTTAATTCCGGATTGCATTTTGTCAGAAAAAGCTTTATGAAACCAATGAGTTTTTCGAAAAATATTTTATGGAGTGATGAATCCAAGTTTTTCCGGTGGGGATCAGATAGAAAACGCTAGGAAAGGCGTCTAGCTAACCAACAACAGAATCTCAGATATACCATAAAACAACAAATTAATGTTTTAATTATGTGGCCACCACTATATATATATATATATATATATATATATATATATATATATATATATATATATATATATATATATATATATATATATATATATATATATATATATATATATATATATATATATATATATATATATATATATATATATATATATATATATATATGGTTTTTTTTTTTGAATTAATGAACATTATTACTGTACGCATAGTTGCCATATTGGACGATTTATCGTCATTTTGACGATTTAAGATCTGTTTTTGAGATTTGTGGTAGATCACCTTTTTTTTGTCATATCTGCGTGCATTCTTCCTTGTTTTAAGTTAATTTATGTAGGAAATAAAGGTAATACTTATGGTACGTAAATATATATGTATGTATGTTTGTAATACTGAAATATTATTTGATAGTTATTTTAGAGTATACATTACAATTTTATAGAAGAAGGAAGTGTCTTTTCTAACATAATGTAAGTATTTTCTTACATCATCGTAGAATTTGGAAGACGAGAAATTTAATACGAGTTAAACTTGGAAAATTTCTTTTACACTATAAATATGAAACTACTAGCTTTTTGGAATAAAGTATCCTTTTATGACTAAGTTTATAGCAAAAATATTAGTCTTATCGTCTTCTCCAAATGTGTGAGTTTGCATTCAGGTACGTGGAACTTAACAAAACCAAAGTGAGAAATTAATTGAAAAGTTAGTTAGTTGTGACTTAGATATGCGCGATTCAGCAAAAGTGTATTATTAAGTGAAATGTATTATTAAATGAAATCCAGGAAATGAAAATCTTGTTTTAAAAATATATGGCCGTATTCATAAAAATTAAAATGAATTTGAAATGAGTTTTAGTTCAAAAACTCAAATCAAAATTTTACTAAAATTCATTTCAAATACATTTCAGTTTTTTTATGAATACGAATGTCACAAAAATTAATGAATGGTAGGTGTACTTAAGGCACCCACATACGATATGTTTTTATGTCTGTTTTTTAATATGAAATTCCTTACGTATTTTTTCATGTCTGTCAAAGTTTTTCATTTTTACAGACGGTTTTAAAATTTGCTCACAAACGTACATATACATTTACGTCTGACATTGCCTATGCTCTTTATTATTATAAAAAATAATGATTTAAAATATATTAAAATATTATTGCGTTAAAATTTCCTCAAGCCGACTGCTTATGCCGCCCAAAGTCAACGGCCGCTGAATTGTTCTAGTGTCAGATGTTTAAACAAAACAAAATAGAACACTCTCTATTCGAAATTTTGTCAGATGAGTTTGCCCATGTTTTTTTACAGACGCAATGTTTTTGAGGTAGGCATTTTAAATTGTGAAAAATGACATGTACATTGTTAAAAACATATCGTGTGTTATCTACTTTATGAAATTAACTTCATGTTTGTAGGAGTATAAATTTGTTGTTATAGCTTTAAATGCTGTAGTTTTTTATTAAAGTCAACCATGACTTGTTTTTCTATACTTTACGCCATTAAAATAAATCTTTTATTCAAAAATAACTACTTTTACTACCTGATGATTTTTTGATTTTGACGATTTTTTCCGCCGAATTTGACAGTTTTAAACCAGATTTATCTGGCATCTATGACTGTACGTCCGCCTGCACTAAGCAGCTGTTAGGCGGTCATACTTGGCATGTGAGAATGGTATGACATCAGGCCATCACACTCGACTAATAATGGAAATTTCGTATACTCGTATGTAAGTTTGGCATGTTGAAATTAAAAAAATTTTTATATTTTGTGTATGACTTCATGCAAGCCTAATAGCGAGTTTGACACACACAGTATATTTTTAATACGAATTTTTGCAGGCAAACAGTAATGAATAAAATAATGGTTAATGTAGGTTAAAGCGCGTATTTTTAATAGTTTATTGAAGTATTCGAAAGTATGCTAGAATATGGAATATTTTTTTAAGAGTTTATACATGGAATAAATCATAGCATAACTTAGTTATTTACATTTTAAAATAATTTATTAAAAATAAATTCATTTTCATAAAGTTATTATTTTAATAAATTAAATTATTGTCTTTTCGAAAATTTTGTGATGAACAAAAACAGTTTAGAATTAAATATTATATTACCTAATTATTAAAAAATAGCTTTTTAAAAAGTATTACTAAACTAAATTATTTAAATAATATAAACATATAATAAATTAAAAAGGACGTTATTAAAAAATAAGTACAAACCAACAAAAAAAAGTCAAAAAGCAAAATTGCTATGAACTCCTTTTGGAAAAAATTAAAAACATTTGAAAAATAAAAACATTTGTACCGGAACCAGTAATTAAAACAGTAACACTAATTCACAAATTATTTTATAATGATGTATAACAGACTTGGGATGATAATCTAATACTCTCTCTCACTCTCAACATGCCAAGTATGCATAGATGCCAGATAAATCTGGTTGAAAATCATCAAATTCGACGGAAAACATCGTCAAAATCGTTAATATAATTATTGCAAATTGTCGAAAAAAATTGTCAGCTAGTAGAAGATTTATTTCAACGGGGTAAAGTATAGAAAAACAAGTCATGGTTGCCTTCAATAAAAAAAAACTACAGCATATAAAGCTACAACAACAACTAGGTGTATACTCCTACAAACATGAAGTTATTTTCATAAGTATATCATCCATTAATTTTTGTGACATAGGTATATTTTTAAAATAAGATTTCATTTAATAAAATGTCCTATTATTATACTAAACATTTTAAATCGAGGACATCTAAGTCATAACAACCACAGTTGCAACGTTTTAGATGGTCTTTAGTATACAATATTTTTTCCGAAAATGGTATCTTCAACTAATTTCTCACTTTGGCTTTGTTAAGTTCCACGTACCTGGGTACAAACTCACACATCTGAAGAAGAAGAGAAGACTAATATTTTTGCTATAAACTTACTCGTACGTGCGGTTCATAGAACACAGACGAGCAACTCGTCTAGAAAATTTGTATGAAAGTTACTAAATTTTTTGAGTGATTTCCATATAGAATTTTTTAGACAAATGTTCGTCTGTGTTTTATGAACACCACATTAGTCATAGAAGGATACAAAAATCTAGCATTTTCATATTTATAGCGTAAATGAAATTTTCCAAGTTTAATAGGCTTAATTACTTTAACTCGTATTAAATTTCTCGTCTTTCGAATTCTATGATGAAATGAGAAAACTCTTCTTTTCTAATAATGTAAGGATTTATAAAAGTTCAGATTTTGAGTTCATCTTCGAATTTAGTCTCCTTAAAATATGAGCACATGCTTTTACATGCAAATTTGTAAAATTTTTAGCTTATAATATTTTTAAGCGCTATTCACACCTGATATTTAAAACTCAGCTCTAACTACCACGTAATATTTCAGTATTACAAACATATATACATACATATATGAATATTTTTTCGTACCATAAATATTACTTTCAATTCCTACATAAAATGTGATCTACAAAAATCGTCAAAAACAGACCTTAAATCGTCAAAGTGCTATTTTTAGCACCCAAAATCGTCAAAATGGCGATACAAATTGTCAAAAATGGCAACTATGCAAGTATATCATGACAAGTATGATAGTCTAATAGCCGCTGTTGTTAGCCATGAAAAGCTGTCAAGATATCCTGTTGAAAGCTACCAGTGAAAGTCTGATTTTTAAATGTATGCCTTAATTTTTCATTATTTTTATTTCACCAACGAACAAACATCGCCATTTTTTATGCCTTTTTCATGGTTGTGTGAAAATAAAAAATTATTTTTATTGCAAAATTTGCAAGCTAAAACAAGTATTTGAACTTTGTTTTGTTTTTGAAATTTCATTTAATTTTAAATAATTTTTCCTCTTTTTCGTAAAATATGGGTGAAGTTTTTTCTTTCTACAACATAAATATCAAGCTGTCATGTTAATACATCATTTTCTATTAAAACAGGAGCTTTAAACAGTTGTCTTAACAGCGGTGTTAAGACGGCAAAAAAAAAACAGTAACATTTAAATCTACAATTGGGAGTAACAAAATTTTAGTGTTTCGTTATTGACCGTCTATATTAGACAGGAAAACCCGTTAAGACATACTGTTAAAACATACCTTTGGAGTACACATATGCCTTGATATTTTATTATTTCAACTCTGTCAACAAAAGCACATTATCAGTTCTTATGCCTTTTTTATAGTTCGTGGAAAAAAAGATTTTTATTTCAAGATTTGCCATCAAAAATAAAAATTTGAACTTTTTTGTCAATTTCTTTAAATTTGAAACTAATTTTACTTTTTTCATATTAAAATGTCATTTTAAAACCGACGTCTTAACTGCCGTGTCAAGACGGCAAGAAAACAGTAACATTTGCAGTCTATACCTAACATTAACAGTATTATGCTATTCCTGTTCTCATGGCAGGTGTGGACAGTACTGTAGTGTTTTCATGTCAGGTGTTGACCGCACTTATAACTTCTATGTGTATAATTATAAAAAAAATATATACCTGAGATTAGGAGTTGGCTGAATAAAATCGAAATTTGTATTTATAAAATAAAATTTCGTAGTTATTAAAGTGTTATTTAAAAAAAAAAAAATTGCCTAATAAGAGCTTACTTTACATGAAATATTCTTGATAAGTAAAGCAGTTTTTTCTGCAAAATCGGGGTAAAATAAAATAATCAGCTGCTTTATCCTTCATTTCACGTATGTTACGTGGAACCAGTGCTATCATATATGCTTTTTAAATCTTATTTTTTTCGGCCAAGAAAACTTTGTACAACTTATTTAAAAAAAAAAAGTAAAAATACTAATGTTTTTGGTTACAATGGAAGCTAGATCTTATTTTTTTAGCAAAAGAATATTTTTGTATCTCAAAAAACAAGCAAGAAAAGATAAATCTTTTGATGTGGCAACACTGCGTCGATATCCTTGTGGAATATACCTTATATGTGTGAAGTGGAATGATAAGGTCATTTAGCTTTTTTTCTGATAATGCAAAAGTTCAGAGTGTATTGCATTACACCTTTTTTTATTTTTATAAAGATAATTTTTTCAGATGAAAAAAAAAAAATCATCTTGATGGTCCAGACGGACTTAGAGACTATCGACGGGATTTGAGGAAGCAGCCTCTGTATTTTTCAAAGAGAAATTTTGGAGGCGGTTTTCTTATGGTTTGGGGAGCGTTTAGCTCAGCTGGAACTCTGCCTTTCGCTTTCCCGTCATTTCGAAAGGATATCTTGGAATATCGGCAAGTGCATTCAAATAATATGTCAGAACACTGACAGGTACACTAACAGGTCATTATACCTGCCTTAAGAACCTGGGCATTTTCAACATAGAAATTTGCAGATTCTGCAGTGAGGAAGAGGAGTCAATGAAGCACTCGATCACCCACTGTGGAGCATTGAGAGACAGCAGATAGAGGCTGCTACAAACACATATGTTAAGTGAATTTATTTAATATCACTCCCAATGAAGGAGCTCGTTATCGTACTCGTTATAGCCTAATATATCAACACTGGTTGCAGTGCAAGTGGCTGATGAGGGCCACATCCCATCCAAATAATAATAATATTGTGTTTGAAGGAATTCCTTGAAGTCTACAAAGAGTTTTTTGTTTGGTTTGTTAGTTTTTACTTCACACGTTGAAACGAGCCCAATAAAGATGGTTCACAGGCCGCACTTTGACTTTAAGAGAACGAAAGTGCTCTTAAACCTTCCCAGATCTCACTTGAGACCACTGTCACCACTGGACAATGCCCGTTTAGGAACCGGCCAGGAGACTGGATTTCCCCTACAACGACTTCTGCAGAAGTTGCCAAGACGAAGACGAGGCGGTCCTACACCTTCGGAATATGCCTGACATTGGAACATCACCGCCTAAGATAAAAAAATCAAAATGTGTGTGGTGACTAAACTTATGTTCACAGCGATCATATACTCTTTGCGTTAAAGAAAGGAATATTCAATAATGCTACCGTTTTAAAGTTTTTTTTTTTTGCGCAAATAAAGTATTTAAGTATTCTGTCCATTTGTCAAGTTTTGTTGTTCTGGGTTTTAACTATGTATACATATGTACACTTAACACATTTTTTGCATTTTATCATGTTTAAAGAAATGTGTGAAAATACATACGTATATGTTTTCTATAATAAAAGTTCTAAGTATTAAAACTTACATATTTTCAAATTATTACCGCATGAACAATCCCTCAACAATTTTCTTTTTGTTTTCAGAATTTGTATTAAAGAATTATTTTTGCCAGTTTTCTCCTCTTTGTTTATTTTTCGCAAACACAACAATTAAAATTATTCATTCATAAAAATATCTTGACATTCAAAAGAGAGAAAAAATAAATATAAGAGCTGATATGATCATTCTCTTAATTTTGTTTTTCTTAAGTGGCTGCTATTGTTATTGCTAGGGTAGCCAGGATATCTTTAAAATTTTTCCCAAATAACTAAAAGAAAAAACAAATCTCAAACTAAAAATGAAGACAAATTAAATATGTAAAAGAGTCCAATCCACCTACATCACATATATGTATATATAATGGGTGATTTTATAAGAGCTATCGGAAATTAAAAAAAAAAAAACACATAAAATTCAGAAAAATGCATGAAATATTTATTTGGATCGATAGTTGGGTCGATATAATTTAATGTTTGAAGATTATTTCATGCAAATGTTGGCCGCGGCTGCGCCTCAAATGGTCCATCCGCTTAGTCCAATGTTGGCTTCCAGTGCGTCAATCGAAGCGGGCTTGTCGCTATAGACATTAGCCTTAACATAGCCCCACAAAAAATAGTCTAGAGGCGTTAAATCGCACGATCTGGGCGGCCAATTGACTGGTCCCAAGCGTGAAAACTGTGCACCGAACTCGCCTCTCAATTGGTCCATTGCTTCGCGTGCTGTGTGACATGTGGCACCGTCTTGTTGAAACCACATATCATGCAAGTCAAGCTCTTCCATTTTGGGCAAAAAAAAGTTTGTTATCATCGCACGGTAGCGCTCACCACTCACAGTAACGTTGCAATTCGCATCATCTTTGAAGAAATACGGCCCAATGATGCCGCCAGCCCATAATCCGCACCAAACGGTTGTTTTTTGTGGATGCATTGGTAGCTCTTGCAATGCTTCTGGCTGCTCTTCACTCCAAATACGGCAGTTTTGCTTGTTCACGTATCCATTCAACCAGAAATGAGCCTCGTCGCTGAACACAATTCTTCGATAAAAAAGTGGATCTTCATCTAACTTTTCAAGAGCCCTTTCACCAAAAATTTGGCGTTGTGGTAGGTCGTTTGGCTTCAATTCTTGCACCAGCTGTATCTTATAAGGCTTCACACCCAAATCCTTCCGTAAAATTTTCCACGTAGTGGAGTAACAGAGGCCCAATTGCTGCGAACGGCGCCGAATCGATAATTCACGGTCATCACCAACACTGGCCGATACGGCTGCGATATTTTCTTCAGTTCGCACTCTACGTAATCGTGTTGGTGGTTTAATGTCCAACAATGTAAATTTGGTGCGAAATTTTCTTACAATAGCCCAAATAGAAGCCTCAGTAGGTCGATTAAACTGACCATAAAATGGAAGAAGCGCGCGATGAACTTTCTTAACAGAGCACGCATTTTGGTAATAAAATTCAATAATTTGCAAGCGTTGTTCGTTTGTAAGACGATTCATGATTAAATTATAGACCAAACTGAAGATTTTTGACAGTGACACAAGATACAAAACGTGCGTGAGCTGTCAAAACTAGTGTTGCCAAAAAGATAATAGCAAAAAAATCACTCTTATAAGCATTTAGGATAAAATAAAAATTTTATAAAAGTGTAATGCAATACTCTTTGTACTTTTAGTGATAGTTTTTATTAACGAGTATTTTCTAATCAAGAAAATAATTGAAATTACTCAAAGAATGTGTTTATATGTGTTGAGAATATTTTGTCGCAACCTCTTTTTCTGTCTAAATTGTTAACGATTAAGGTATCTTTACATGATAATACAAATATTTAGATCTGTCAAAAAGTTGAGTAAAATAAAGGAAATCTTACAGCTTAAAAACAAAATGTATTCAGTAGAAGAGAAATCCAACTGCAAAAATTGATAAGCGGCCGATAAATCTTCATTTTCTAAACCATCCCAGAAAACTTTGTACTCTCATCACATCAGAGGTGTATTTTTAAATTTGCGTGGGCAGCACTTCGAGTATTTATTGAAGGTGGTACAACATTTAGAAACCCAAACAATTGCAGTTCAAGAATATTGCATGTTGTTTTTGTAAATGTTGAAGAATTGTAACCATCAGTAATTTTATTAGACTTTTATAACAATACTTTGATTATACTTGTCCACAAGTGTAAATGTAAAAAAGACCTCCAACAGCTTTTTGTTCACTCTTTTTACGTACGGAGAGAATTTCATAATATTTTGCCCCTACAAAATCTAAATATCTTGTATTACCATGTAAACATTCCCTTAATGTTATTGATAGAACAAATACCATATCACTATACATTCAAAGGAATTTCACATAAGAAATTTTATGTTTAGGTTTAACATCTCAGGTCCCTGCATACCAATAAATATTTTTTCTTACAAACTAATTAACTCTGGATGAAACCCAATTTAATTAAATATACTTTTAATATAAAATGTAATATCTTATTTTTAATATATGTAATAATGTTAAAAAAAATAATAAAGAATATTAAACACAAAATTGCCAATAAAAATAGAATTCTAATGCAAAATTACTTGGCATGGAACAAGTTATACAGTATTAAGACCTCAGACATGTAATCAATACAACTTGCTTTAATTTTTAATCTGCAAACACTTTTTTAACACCCACAACTTAGATTGAAAAAAAAAAATCCTTTAAACACAAATGTTCAATATTGTTGCCATTTTTTTTTTAATCTTATTTGAAAATGTAAATCGCATTTTAATAAACCTCTTCCTTAACTTTTTCTTTGAATAATTCTAAGCAGCCACGATAACACAACTGCAGGAGAAAAAACGTTTCATTGGTATGAATGACTGCATCCTTGTTTCTTTTGAACAGAACATATTGTACTTGAACTCATACACTCAAATATTGATATATTTCTATACATATGTATGTACGTAGGTGTGAACATATTTTTCATTTATATGTTCAGTGGATACAACAAAAGAGTTTAAGTTTTATTGGTAACTAATGGACTATTCATCAGTTTATTTGTTATAAAAATTCAAACATTCGTATTAAAATTATTCTTTTCTAACAGACGTGTATGACTTTGTTTGTTCACATCGTGTGTGGTTGTTCTTTTAATGTTTTATAATATTTAACTAACTATATTACTGTTTTTATGCATAAATATTGTAGTACAAAAATTGTCTATATATATATATATATATATATATATATATATATATATATATATATATATATATATATATATATATATATATATATATATATATATATATATATATATATATATATATATATATATATATATATATATATATATATATATATATATATATATATATATATATATATATATATATATATATATATATATATATATATATATATATATATATATATATATATATATATATATATATATGCAACGCTTGTGTGTTATCATGGTGCAAAATCCGTAATTGTTTTTTCAACAATTCTGTGCGTTTCTGACAAATTGTTCGCGCAAACGGCGCTTAACTTCAATGTTGTATTCCTTAGTGACCGTATGAACTTGTGGTCGTACGAAGAAAACAGTGGGCAAACCGCACGTTTAAGGCGTAAAGCATCCGTCAAAACTGCTTAGTATGCGCCGAATATGCCCACATCATCAGCAACTTCTCTGATAATGATTCAAAGATTATCCAAAATCATTTTCTTCACTGCTTCAATGTTCACAAATTGTTGACGTCCTCGGGCGACCAGGACGATCATCGTCATTGACATCTTTTCGGCCTTCCTTAACCTTAATTTAACTACATTTTGTCACAAAACTTAATAGTGAAAGGCCAATGTAAGCGGCTTCAGGCAACAAGCGGCAACCACCTGTTTTATTTGCCGCTTGATTTTATTTGTTGTGGGCAAATGAACGCGGCTAATTGAAGAAAAATTTGTGCTTCGAAGATTAAACAAAAAAACATGTTGATTTTTTTAAAGCCAAAATAAATAAACAAATTCAATTGTTGAAATTTCAAAAACGAAAATTAATTTCTGTTTTCTATTTTTTTCCGTTACTTTTTGGTTTGACAAATTGAAGCGGCAAAACAAAAAGTTAAAAGGCCTCATTAGTTTTTACTTTCTGTTGCCGTTCTGTGACGTTCATTTCTGTATCAAATATTTTACAATTACTTTTTCCGTGAAAATATTCAGCTGTTTTTTACAGTAGGGCATAAATAAAAAAAACATTGGAATGAAATATAAAATACTATACATAAATACTATTTTGTATGAAAAAAACAAAAAAAGAAACACATTAATAATTCAGAAATGGTGATCAAATAGCACACTTCTGTCTCACAATCTGCAGAGTTTATCACACTTCTTATACAAAATATAATTTTTTCCTTGCTAAAATAATATTCTTTTGATAATTCATAGTTGTTTAATTGATAAAAATGTATTAACTTTTAAAAATCTTTAATTGAATCAAATTTTTTTTAGCTTTTGACAAAAATAAATTATATACATTTGAATAAAAAATTAATGTTTCCATACCTGAAAAAAGTAAAACATACACATATCTGGCCGTCACTTAACGTTGAATTCTATTTTCAACAGATTAGTCCGTAACAGAACAGAACGTAAAAGTGAAAACTAACCATGTACATATAGTTTATATTAAACACAAACGAAACAGCTGATTCAGAACGGAAAAGAACGTACAAACTAATTCTGCCTAAACTGAATTCTACGTTGCCGCTCGGCCGCCTTTAACGGCATTGCCAAATTAAATTAAATTGACTTCATAAAACGAAGGGTTGCCTCCCCATTGCATTTTTGTCAAAACGCGAACTAGCACGAACATCAAAAAACGCTGAGACCCGCATTTAATTAAATTGGGTGTTAATTTGGCACTTTTATTACAGACAACACCGAACAAAAAATTCGAAAAACGTTTTTTTTACAGAATATCCTTAAAAAAGGACATGGATGATCTCCTTGGACAAATTGTATACTCGTATACAGTTGGACGCGTCTTAAGAAAACCTTTGTTATGATATCCATGTCGTATATGTGGGTAAGAAAGCAGATTCTCAAATTAACAAGACATGCAAAAATAGATCCGTTTTCAAAATGGTCCAACTCACGAGAAGTCAAAGCTAGAGCCTAAATATGTTAGATGTCATCATAAAAAATACCAATGTTCATTTTGAGGGGATTACACCTTTCACGAATTTCGCTTCCATACAACTTGAGTCACTCTAATGTAAATATATCATATAGCAACTCAAGCTGAAGTTGACAACTAAAAATTGTTCAGATTGTATTTTACAACAGTCTTCGGATCGTAATCAGTTGTTGCCTTCAGAAAAAAACTTGTTTACAAACATTCATATTATAATTTTCAATTCCTTAGTAGCTCAGGGTGATGTATCAATGTGTGAGCGAATAAATCTACTTTTGCGGAAAATTCTTCACTATCAAATTGTCGCCACGCAAATACTTATATCTACATATGTACGTGTGTATGTACATATGCTCTATTATACATCTATGGGAGTTAGAAACAAATAATGCAAACGCATCTATCGCGGTCATATTGGGAATATGAAAGATGTTTGCTTTCATTTAAAACCGTAGTTTTTAGTTGGTTCAAATAAAAAAGTTTAAGTTAAGATATTAACAGAAGTTTTTTAAAAAATAAACATATTTTGTCATTTTAAAAGAAGAAAATACCATTACAAATTACAGGACAACAAACAAATTTATTGACTGGAGGACGAATAAAACCAACAAAAAAAAAAAGCACAACTGCAAGAGTCTGACAAATGTCTCTTACAACATATTCCTGTGTGTGGCTGTGTGTTTTTTTTTTGTCCTTAGAATTCATCTTTACCTCCTTCGTTTCTTCATTCAATATCTTGCTTTCAATCGTGTCGTTACATTAAGGACATGACGGAGGACGCAGTTGAGTAGATCATTTAAATTTTTGTCTTTTACTTTGAACTCCTAAGCCATGTGTTTACACTTTGTTTTAAAAGTTGTGACAGTCAGGGTGTGCGTAGTGTGGGTAGGTAATATTAAATAATATACATACTCGTACATATAAAATAATATATACGCATATCCTAATTGGTCACATCGCTAAGAAGAGCTATATAACGTCATCTGATCAGCCATAGAAATATTAGAAAATATCTCATACTTAAAGGATAAGAGACTGATGATTATGAAAAACAAAATGTCTACTATCAAATCGGAAAAACTAAATATCCTATATGCTGTGTCTTCCTTGACGCAGATGAACCCAATTTTCAAATTTCAGCAACATCGGTTTGATGGCTTAGGAAAGAATTTGCATTGTACCATCCTAGTTCTAAGAAAAGTATATCGCGTTTATGACTAATCGAATCCCTCACGCAAAGAAAAGCCAGTTGGAAATATGGTTACAACCATGGCTGGGCAAAATACACACCTTATGTATTTCAAATACAAGATACAAAATACTTTCAAGGCGTGCATTTCAAATACAAGATACAAAATACTTTACAGTAGTGTATTTCAAATACAAGATACAAAATACTTTCAAGTTCTGTTTATCAAATACAAAATACAACTACAAAATACAAATATATACATTTTTGTAATTCGGTCTCAGAAAAACCTACCTCTCTGACTTTAGATACATATTGTATTTTTCATATGCACTTAAACTAAAATGTATATTGTCACCTAAAACCCAAAAGGACGTAACTGACAAGATATTGAAAACCTATTCAAATTTATCTAAAGTTGTCTAATATTATATAAAAATTTTGTATCTTTTTATTATATACATTTAATAATATATGCATACATACATTTTACATATATACACGTACGGTATACGTATGTATGTATATTCATATGATTATTCTAAACTTGCTAAGAAACTAAAGGAACAAACCTAATATTTAGCATTTGATAGATAGTAAATAAAAGATTCATTCGGCAAAACAAGTATTTCCTTTAATCAAAACTAGGTATTTCAATGAGTCATCCGACAAACAATAATCTTTCTACAGGTCCTGAGGAGCACAAGCTGCTGTTAAATTCTATAAATGTATTTCTTATATTTGGACAGTTTTTCAGAATGGCAAGCTCCTTGCTTTTATCATTTGGAAAACTGATAAACTCAAGTTTCAAATTTGATTTACGAGGTTGATCACTGTATTGATCAAAACAACAACCAAATCTTCATCATCTTTACCTCAACTACTACTTCTTCTTCTACATCCAGACATGGTTTCACGTTTTTTGGAATTTTTCTGCAAAGTATCTATTCAGTACTCAGAGAGCAGTGCTTTGTACCAGAACTAGGGTAATACGTTGTGAGGAGGGGAAGAGAGGGAGCAGCGTTTGTGAACATTTGACTTAAACCTTCTAACGTTATAACAGACAGGAAACACGTCTGCAGGCAACTTATTCCACAGACGAAGCGTACGGCTGAAAAACGAATTCTCTCTGTAATGTGTAGTACGATTCCCCGGTCAATTCACCAAAAATGGATGAGCTCTGGACGATGAACGCGTGCTTCGTAAAAATGTGCGCGTTTCGGGAACAAGATCCCTAATCTCGTCAGAGCAAAATCCATTGTAGTATCGATATTGCAATATTTTGAGTTTTTTGCTTATCTTTTACTGAGAGGCTTTCTGGCAATCAGCTCATTTTGAAACTAAGGTGGAAACACCAATATGGCTCTATTTGCTCCAGATGTCAGCATGAGAAACTCATTAAATCTTCTTTCCAAGCTGTCCATTAATTTTGTTAAAATACAACCGAAATGCCTCAAAGCATTATATTGCAATGGATCTAATCTGGTTCGCGCAGCCGAAAGTTTTCCGTAATAAAAATTATTTTCCTGTATATAATTCAAAGCCTTGAGAAAAAGCTGGTGGCAATGTGGAAATTCTTACTGATATCACCTGATTATTATATTTTCTCTGGACAAAACAAACGAAAGCTGAATTGCAGTATTGCAAAATGATAAACATTATAATTGTTGTAGTTTCTAGAGGTTTTAGCTTTTGTGTGAAATAAGTTATTTTCAATTTATTATAATAAATAAATGTATTTTGTAAAAATGTATTTATGAGCCAAATAAATGTATTTGAAATACAAAGTACTTTTAAATTATGTATTTGAAATACAAAATACTAAATACTTTCAGGTCGTGTATTTGAAATACAGATGCAAAATACGTATTTCAAATACTGCCCAGCCCTGGTTACAACAACATTAGTATATATACTATGATATTGTGTGTAATTGTTAAAACCAGATTGTTATCAGTTTAATTACAGTTTATCGCATTAAAACTATGTTATTTAGAGGATTTCTGTAATGCTATTGTTATCGTCTATGAATTTCGAGATATGGTTGCATACAATAATAGGATTTATGATAATTTTCAATATAATAACAGCTTTTACCACACCCAATATCAAATAATTAGTTTTTATCATATGTATGATACGCTAGCTCACATACAACATAACTAAGCCTACACAATACGCTTACACAATACACGTTCCGCTAAAGTTTCGTTCTCGTCACTAACATATAACATTCTATCCGTTTTATTTTTTCTTTGAAATTAAAAAAATGTGTTTCATCTATAGATGTACATACATATGTTGATAAATTGTACAAAAACCCCGTTTAATGGAAATTTTAGTTTATTAAGATGTAAACATATGTATACCTCTGGTAACCAACAATACTATGACGTAGCCAACCAAACTTCCAGCTAACCATGTTATGTTTGTACCCGACCATACTATTGTCACTGTCATTACAATTTTAATGGTCAAGTATACTATTATTGTGATCAAACATACTACGTTACATCTAACCATTTTAATATGGTTATATATTACTCTTAAAATCGCAATCTCAGACGAAGTGCTGAATAAATACTTTTGATTTATTACAGTTAAACGAGTATACACTTCAACAATAAAGAAGAAATTTGTGCTTTCATCCCATCGAGAAACAACCGCAATTATATCATGAAAATATAAATTTGTATAATTTAGCTTTAACTTATTATCATATGTATGTATGAGTTAATTATGACAAAATTATGGTTCTATTAAAATAAAGTTATTTGCGATATTAGTATATTTCTTTAACGAAAACAAATGTATGGTTATATATGATAAAAATATGGTTTCTTGGTATAATAATATGGTTGAGTATAGCACTAATATGGTAACTTCAATTAATATTATTGTTACTTACTATTATAAGAATATTAAGCCAAAATATAATATAGCTATTTATAATCTTTTTAACAATACTATGGAGAGTCAAATCAATGACGTTTTAAATATAACAATATAGTGTTATCAGGTACAAATATATAATTCGACAATAGTGGCTTCTATAATATTGTCATATCAGCCATATATTTTTTTCTACGTGTTCCTTTTCCTAATTTTAAAGAAATATTAAGATCGTTTTGATTTTATGTAAAAACTTCAACAGTATTTATTTTCGATATTTCGATAACAATTTGTTATCATCGTCATGAAAATTAAAATATTGAATGTAATATTTTGCATAAAATTGTGCAACCGAGTAAAGGTAGGAAAAATCGAGTGTGATTTGTTTGGGTTGCAAAAAAATTTAATCGGAGCATATTGCAACATGGTTGGGAGGGCATAAACCGAGAGAGTTAACCATCTGTCTCTCGGAGCAAAAAGGCTGAGCTGGGTGGATAGTAAAAGGGGGGGAAATCAATGTGTTAGTATTTTTATTTTGTTGCTTGTTTTGTTTATTGTTGAGTTAGTGATGTATTTGTGTTTGAAGTTATTTTTTTTATGTATAGCGTACCCAGGGAGAAGGGTTGGAACCCGCTGGGAAGTATTATGCTCAGAACTATGATCAATAATCAGAGCTAATTGGAAACCTCCCTGGTCACTGCGGCTATAACATAAATGGCACATCTGTCTTTCGTTTCCTTTGAGTAAATTTGTCAAAATTTTGTATACAATATACATAATTCTCAAAAACACATAGACTTCCTTGCTTTTTCAAACAAAAGGAAAACTAAATTTTGAAAATTTTTTTTGTAATTTCTATCAACAAAATACATGTAATGTTTGTTGGTGTTGTATTTATTGTAATTCTGCCACTAGCTATTAAAGCTGCCTTGGTATTAATTTATTTATATTCCATTGTTTTCAGTTTTGTTTGATAATAATAAAGGGTGGTTAAATTTCAAGGGCCGATGTTGATTTTGAATAAAACACAAACTATTGAGGAAATTATTGTAATTTTATTTTATTATGATATATTGGTATTACTCAATTATGTATGGAACAAAATATCGGCCAAATGGGCGCCGCGACCACGGCGGTACACCTCCATCCGATGGTCCAAATTTTCGATGACCCTGAGGCATAATGGAGGTTCTATGCCGTTAATGTGCCGAATTATCTCATCCTTTAGCTGTTAAATTATTGCTGGCTTATCGAAGTACACCTTTTCTTTCAAATAACCCCAAAGAAAAAAGGTCAACGGTGTCAAATCACATGATCTTGGCGGCCAATTGACATCGCCATTACGTGAGATAACACGGCCATTGAATTTGTTGCGCAAAAGAGCAATTGTTTCGTTAGCTGTGTGGCAAGTGGCACCGTCCTGCTGAAACCACATATCGTCTACATCCATATCTTCCAATTCGGGCCATAAAAAGTTCGTTATCATCTCACGATAGCGAACACCATTCACAGTAACTGCCTGACCGGCCTCATTTTGGAAAAAATACGGCCCGATGATGCCGCCAGCACATAAACCGCACCAAACAGTCACTCTTTATGGGTGCATTGGTTTTTCGACAGTCACTCTTGGATTCTCATTCGCCCAAATGCGGCAATTCTGTTTATTGACGAATCCACTGAGGTGAAAATGTGCCTCATCACTGGAGATGATTTTCTTCGAAATTTGATCATCCACTGTTGCCATTTCTTGCCACCATTCTGCCCATTCACGACGTTTGGAATGGTCAAGAGGCTTTAGTTCTTGAGCCAATTGCACCTTGTAAGCGTGTAAATGCAAGTCTTTATGCATAATGTTCATCAACGACGAGCGTGAGAGATGCAGTTGTTGGGCACGACGACGAGTTGAGGTGGATGGCTCTTCAGCCACACTATCGCGAACAGCAGCAATATTTTCTGCAGTACGAGCTGTACGAGCATGCACTGGTGTTCTCACATCTTCTACAGACCCGGTTTGCTCGAATTTTTCCACGATTTTTGCGATTGTACGCACATTTGGACGATCAAATTGACCAAAAAAAATCACGAAGTGCACGATATGCATTTTGATTTGAACGCCAATTTTCATAATAAGTCTGGATAACTTTAACACGTTGTTGGATTGTGTATCTCTCCATGGTTCAAATTGAGTAAGTCTGAAATAGAGAAATGTCAAAAAAAATTCAGAAAAAACTTGGCGTTTAGGTGTGGTTCACATTCAACATCGGCCCTTGAAATTTAACCACCCGATATTAAACTTGCGATTTCTAACAAAAATATAAAAATAAAAGAAAAATAAAATACATACATACATAAATCAAAAATTTATATACATATTTTATAATCAACAAGTGTTTCAACAATTCGAAAGGTAAGAAGCGAAATAATTACATTACAATTTTATTTAGTTTTATTTGCAGCGTTCTAGACTCAAATAATGAGCTGTATATTTCAAAATTAAAAGAGCACAAAATGCGCAAAACTACAACTCAGTGGAGTTAAAACTCAAACCACTAATGTGGTGTTTTCATGGGACTCGACTGAGTGATACGTTTAGACAGTTTGTATAGAATGCTCCCAAAGTTTTGATTATATTTTATAAAAGATTTCTGTGAGTGTCACATTAACACCACATTAATTACAACACAACTTAACTTATTTTTGCTATAAAGTATAACAATTCAAATCTTTTTGCTCCACAGTCTTTAAAAAAAAATTCATTGCCATATACGTTAGTATGGTCGATTGGGTTATACATACTTGTATTTCTAAATGTTAAAGATGTTTCTATATGCGCACTTTAAGGCTTCTTTTTCGTTTTGTTTTTTTACGTTAGAAAAGCAGAAAATAACTTTTATAGGTTTGTACATATACTCGTACATATGTATGTATTTGTTGTATATGTGTTTGGTTTTTGGCTTTTGTTACTTGTCATCTCATCATCACCATCGTCTTATTTTGTCTTCGCTTGTGATTGTTAATGGAAATATTTAAAACTTGTTTCGCTTTTACTTTGTATGTAAAATTATTTCCTGATTTATACTTCCCAACTTCTCTGTCTTTAGTTCGTACTTAAATATAATTTATTTTTATTGAAAGTTAAGTAATTTCTAATATATTTGGTTATTGATTGCAAAGAAGCAATATTAATTTGCGTAATGTATTTAAATGCGAGTTCATTAATGATTGATAGTTATGCTGTTTTGTTGTACTAGAACACCGGAAAAGATTTGCCACTAAACGCTTTCAATCATGGCCGCAACCAATACGATGCTAGAAATTTGAATATAAATTTTAATTTTCAAAAACGCCTAAAAGGAAATTTTTCAAAACAGCATTTTAAATAATTAGGCGTTTGTCATAATCGTTGTCAAAACTTAAAATATCGTAAATATTAGTTGGACACGTTGTTAAGATGGTCTTTTGGCTAGCTATCGATTACTGTGCCGCATATACATGAGTTTATGTACCGTAGCGGTGTGATCTAGGCGAAGTCATACAAATTTAATATGTCCAATCTTCTAAGACTTGTTAAACTATCGTTCATGATGCAAGGTGGCTGATTAATTTTGCTACATTAAAAAACTTTATGTAATTTATTTCTTAGAAATTTATTTCAAAAACAATACGCTTTTGTTAAAGTAATTCATTAAGTTTTGAAAATAATTAAATTCAAATGGCCTCCACCCTCGTCGATACTACATCTTATTAAAAAGTTATTCATTACTGCCTGGAGCGGGAACTGTCTCAACTACCGTTCGAATGGATTGCTTTAAGTCATCCAAATTTAGTGGGGTTTTTTGTAAACTTCTTGTTTGCAATAAACCCATAAAAAACATCAGGTACAGAGAGATCAGGAGATCTGGCAGGCCAACGGAATGGGGAGTAAGTTTATTGGGAAATTTTTGCTGCAATTCTGTTATAACAGGCGTGGCTATGTGACCAGTTGCCCCATCTTGTTGAAACCATACAGTGTTGAAATGGATACTCTTTCGCCGCAATTCTGAAAAGAAAAACTTTTTCAACATCTTTAAGGACGGACGGTAAGGACCGACAATGAACCTTGAAGAAACTGCACATCACGCCGTGATGCGAAGTGGATGTAATTGCATCTGATTGAGTACCTGTAGGTTAGAGTTACTCCATATTCGACAATTTTGTTTGTTAACAATGCCGTTTAAATCAAAATGTGCGTCAAACACAAAAGTGCAGTTCAAGACGTTTTTATCCTCTGACACCATTTGAATGATCTTCTCACAAAATTCCAAGCAAATCGGGAAGTCGGTTCAGTTTGTTTGTTAATTGAATCTTATATGGAAACAAGTTTAAATCTTATTGTCAGCAGACACCCATTTGAGCAGATAAGCTCCTTGTCGAAACTCTAGGATTGGATTGTATGGCAGCAGCTATGTTGCACTATCCAAATTCTTGTTTAATTGTCCCAATTCTCCATTTAAGTTAAACTTAAAGATCAATCTATAAAACACAACAAAAATGGAACAGCTTAGTTACACAGAAAATAAGTTATTACGTTTTTTTTCTTGGTAGCAGCTTTCATCAGCCATCCTGTATAGTAGATTTTTTTGCATGCAACATTAATTATCCTATACCATGATGAAGTTGAGTTTAAAATATGTTTTCTGTTGTCCTCTGAATACTTATTTTTAACACGTAAATATTTTGTGTGGAACAAAATGGTAGCATTATAGTATTTGCGCTAGAAGTATCTGCATATTCATTACCTGTAACAATGCTGGACCAAGTACTAAAACTAGCTTTAAATCTGGAGATTTTTCAGTAAGAATATATCTAATATATGACAGGTAATAAATGTTATTTGCCAACTTGAAGTATTATGCCTCTATATAAAAAACCCTTTATTGTATTTTAAATAGTTTGTAAATTACTCTTTTTTTTTTGGTTACTTTCTTTTCTAAAAAAAACAAGCTGTCTATAACTTTTTGATTGTTATCAGTGATAAAAGCTAATCAAGTATTTATTAGGCTGTGCCTAACTATGACGACGTATGCCTTCACATAAGAAGTTAAGAAATATCTCAAAAAAACTGTAAACTAATACAGTTAGAACAGGCTGTTAGTTTTAGTTCTACTTCGAAACAGGCTATTGAAACTACCTGTTCTCCGCAGACAAAGTCTCGGATAAAACTAGTTTAAATATAATCCAGGAGAACTATTAAAAAAACTTATTAAATATTTGTATCAAAAAATTAAAAAAAAAAAAAAAACGAAAGCTTTTAAAATTAAACATGTCCAGCAAAGTGCAGCAAACACTAACCTAAGGGCCATTAAGAGTCCATTACGGTTTATAAACAATACAATTTAAAACAAATACAATTACATATAAACTTACTTACTCTGCTCCAGTAGTCAACGGTAGTCGTTGTTTTGTTCACTCATTTCATGCTGATTTATAGTTCTAATAATAATGCATTTTTTCCATTGAGCCTGTTTCCTATTCCATAAGAACAATATAACGCACACACACACACACGCACACACTCACAACTTCTTTTCCCTGCATTTGTGTATACATATTCAGCCCAACCTTTTATATACAGTGTGTGCAGATGTGTGTTTGTGTGTGTGTGTGCATGCGTTCCTCTATTTTCATACAAAGATTCGTAATACTCATAAAACTTTCTTCATCTTTTTTGCATTATTTCTAAGCAAAAGGATTACACTTACATAAAAAACCCATTTGTAGACGTAACGGCTCGGCATTTTTTTCGTTTTTCGTTTTCAGTGCTTTTTTTTGTGCTTTTCTTATGAACTTATGTGGTGAATTGCTGGATTTTTTCTTGGTGCTTTTACCTCTGACCCCGCCGCTTTGAACGAAACGTTTCTTTTTCTTGCCATCAGCTGGTTCATATGTACACACATACGAGTGCATACGTACTTAATATAGCGACAAATTTTTTTTCTTAGAAAATATCTTTCTGCCTATTTTCCTCTTGCGTACTTTAATTTTTTTGTTTCGATCTAAGTATGCGTCTTAAAATTATAATGACAACTATGTGTTGTAAGGAAAGAAAAAAAAAATCTGTTAAAAATTTTAAGACCCGCTGGAGGATGAGGTATGAAGACAGCAAAGTGTAAGAAGTATTAACACAAACAAACTTTAGTAAGCGAAGCATTGAGTTGAGAACATTAAACAAAAACAAAGATTACAGCAACCAAACTCCAATTGTTTCCTCAAAGAATATTCATTAGTTCATACTACGTACTTAACTTTTTCCATATTATTAGAATGTTTTTTGTTTTCATTTTCATCCTACTCCTCGACTGATATTCCGTTGGCGTAAGACACACATACGCACAGCCTTCTGCCATATTTAAGTTATGAGCATTTTCCACATTCGAGAAAAATTATGCCGCCAGTTTAGTGGCCAAAAAAAAACCAACAAAAAAGTCAACTTAAAATACGATTACATACATATGTATGTATGCATGTACATATTCACATACTTACATATACATATATGTATAGCCATATGTGCATGTGCATGTGCCTGTATGCGTGTGTGCGAATCGACTTCAAACAATTTTGGTTAATACCATATTTTCCATTTGAAATGATTTTGATAGTATGACGACTTGTCGGCTTTTATATAAAAGTATGTACGAGTATGAAAGGATGCATGAACAAATGAACGAAGCGAACAAACAAGCAGAACTGAGCAGACCAACGATGGCTGAAAGGAATTAAGAAACAACAAAAAAAAAAAAAAAGAGGAAGTAGAGCAACAAAGCAAGAATTTCTTTTCAGGTTAATTGCTTATTTTAAATTGAATTCCTTTATAGTTTTCATTATAATTCTGTTATTTTCACCAAGCGGGTTAATTATTAAATTATTAACACTTTATTGAAGAATCTAATTATATCTTACAAACATTTTCAAAATACAGGTTGCTTATTATTATTATCTTTCTATTTGAGGTTACCAAAAATTCTAAAGGGTGGCTGATGTTGATTTTAAATAAAAATCAAATAATTTAAGAATTATTGCCATTTCTTGTTATTATGATAATATTGGTATGGTGGCTAAAATGGCCACCAAGAGCTCGGTGGTACACCTTCATCCAATGGTCCAAATACTCGATGGTTCTATGCCGTTAATGTGCCGAATAATCTCATCATTTAGCTCGTACACATTTTCTTCCAAATAACCCTAAAGAAAGAAGTCAAATCCCATGACCTTGACGGTCAATTTATAAAACGTTGGGTTAAGGAGTTTACTGAGCCATATACAACAAAAATATTATACACATCTTTAGACAGACCTGTACTCGAGTATGGATCGGTTATTTGAAATCCATATACATGTATAGAATCTGTTCAGAAGCAATATTTGTTATTCTATCTTGGAAATACAACCTGGAATCCTCCTGTGAGACTTCCATCCTATGCCACAAGATTGATCATGGTTGATTTGCTCAGGCTGGAATGCAGAAGACGTTATGTTTATGATCAAAACTTAATATTCCATATACTTAGATCTAGTAGAAACTTTATTCCAATTTATTTAGAATGTGCCAATTCTGCTTATTGACGAATCCAATGAGATGAAAATGTGCCTCATCACTGAAGATGAATTTCTTCGAAATTTGATCATCCACTGTTGCTGTTTCTTGTCACCATTATGATCATTGACGTCGCTTGGATTGGTCAAGAGGCTTCAACTCTTGAGCCAATTGCACCTTGTAAGCGTGTAAATGCAAGTCTTTATGCATAATGTTCATCAACGACGAACGTGAGAGGTGGAATTGTTGGGCACGATAACGAGTTGCGTGAACAGCTCTTCAGTCACACTAACGTACGCGTTAGTGTGCAATATTTTCTGCATAACGAGTTGTACGAGCATGCAGATGTGGAAACTCCACATCTCTTACAGACCCGGTTTGCTCAAATTTTTGCACGATTTTTCCGATTGTATGCACAATTGGACAATTAAATTGACCGAAAAAACCGCGAGGCGCACAATATGCATTTGAAAGCCCATTTTCATAATAATACTAGAAACACAACTGCGACGAATTTCGCCCATCGCGACGAATTCGCCGGCAAATATTCGTTGCGTACATTCATCGTGTGAAGCACAATATCAACGCACATTTGTGTAGTTAACATTGTTTACATTTCGTGGAAGGAAAAAATTTAAAAAATGAATATAAATATTAAGGGGGCCATATTAAAAGTAAACCTATATAAATCCCATCCGAAAGACGGATTTTTGAACAAATTATCTGAGCTACTTTATATTTTGAGAAAATCTTCATAAATTTTTTACCACATTGATTAATGTAAATATAAAATGTATTATATCGTGAAAAACACTTTTTTTATATAAGAAACCTGATCATCTGATACTGTTTTGTTCGTCATTCGCTGACGAAATAATTAGAAATAAATCTATTTTAACTTTCGCTTAGTATGATGAATTTCGAACAACATCATAGCAACACCGTAGCGCTGCCACCTTGTAGACGTTAATGCACCTTGTGCCAAACCAAACTAAACATAAATCCAAGTTGCATTAACGTCTACAATGTGGCTGGCAATATATTAGGCCATTTACGTAAAATGTATTGTTTACATTTTTGATAGTGAATCTAGTGGCTTATTTTGAATTAAACATCTAAAAATTACTTTGTGAACATAAAAATAATTTATAATTGTGAAAAAGTACTTTCACAGTTTATATACTCGTATGTGAAAAAAGAAAAAATATTTTTGACAAGCATAGCTTATCGCATGCCAGTTTTTGTTGCATTGTTGTAATTTTGCTCCAGTGCTGCCACCTTGTTGTTCGATGTAATAGCATGAACGAAACATGGACGTAAGCGGTTCATATTAACCACTTGCCATATTCGACATGATGCTCATACCAAGTTCATGGCTAATGAAGACCCCTAGTTAATGCTTAAGATGTCTCGTTTACATAGTTATTTCATATAGTAGCTTTGTTTGTCTAGAATAAATATTCGAAGTGTGTGAATCGTTTAAAAAATTAATTTCGACCAACAAAATTCATGTAATATTTTTGTTTTGTGTTATATTTATTATAATAGTAACACTTCCTTAGCTAAGCTGCCTTGGTTTTGGACTTACATAGTTAATTGCAGTAGAGCTGCAAAACTACCGATAGTCGTCCCTATCGATATTTTCGATAGTTTCAAGTGAAACTATCGTTAAGCGCTACTTTTGGAAATAATATAAGTTGAAGTTAGCAAATTAAGTTGTTAGACTTGACAATATGCTAAGGGCAAAAAATTATTGTGGGAAACTGGCTTGGCGTTTTAGCGAACAGCTTACCAGTTTTCATACACTTTATTAATAAAACACATGTGGTTTTTAATTCAATGTTTAAAATCAATGTGTTTTATTTAATGTTTAAATTTAGTTGTTTTATTTAATGTTTAAGTCTAGATATTTTATTTAATGTTTAAATTAACAATGATTATAATGTTTGTTAAAGGTTAAACAAAATGGTTTTTTGACTTTCACAATTCAACGACACAAGATATCATATATATATCTATTTATAACAAAATCACAAAACTAATGTTGACAACTGTGAAAATGATTTACATCAGTAGTTGCCTTGACGGCCTAACCTGATGGTGGATCAATTCCACGAAGTGAATTTTTCACGATTCACCACCGCCCCCGTGTGGCTTGCTAGGCTCACACAGGTAGCAATTCTTGTCATATGATTGCGGTCATATGAACAACTTCTTGTTGAGGAGTTCGGGCTTTCTAATCCCTCATGTATGCAATTTCCCAGCAATCAATGGAGGACAAGGCTTAATGAGTTGGTGCCGAAGCCCATTAAGAGCATCAGCCCTTAAACCAACTCACCCGTCAATCATCACCACTGGTTCCTTACAGTACACGTATCTGTTGTATAGGCAACAGATCCTCGGGAGATTGTTAGCCCTCGAAAAAAGCCATCACCAAACAATTATCAAGGATACTAACACTCCCTTCCTGCGTTTTGGCTTTCAACCACAGCCAGAACGTTTCAGCCAAGGTAGGCACCTCAACCATGATCAGTCCGGGTCGAACCGCAAGCAGAACTTCCCGGGGGCCATGCTGATCCACGTTCTGCCTGATAAGTATATCATAGACAAATATTTTAGTATTGGTTGCAATAAAAGCTATTGTAATTTAAAAGAAAATTACGCACAATACTAACATTGTTTGCAACCATATTCCGAAATTGATAGACGGTAAGAATAGATTTACGGAAACGAAAACATATTTATGGGAAAGCAAACTATAATTAAATCGATAATAGATTGTTTTTAACAATAATACTCAATGTTATGGTGCATATACTAATGTTGCTGTAATCATATTTTAAACTGCCTTTTCTTTGCGTGTAAGTTGTTTATTTTTGCCACTTACTTTCATAATAATTATATGTATACAGGTTTTATTTAAATAAATAATAGTAACCGACTTTTGAAATATATATTTTATTTCACCAATGAGTAATAAACTTGCTGCCTTATGGCATTTTCTTTTCTAGAAAAAATGTAACATTTTCAATATTATTTTGCCAAGAAAAAAATACAGAAGTATACAGTTTTCTCAACTTTTTTTCAGATATTTATAGTTATTGCGACATCTTCTTTTTTTCACCTCAATAAAACTTAAATTTTAAAATATGAATTTTAAGAAAAAAAGTGCAGCATAAATGCAAAATTTTTTCAAAAAAGAAAACGGCATTATTTATAAAAAATTTTCTTGTTTATTAAGCTGTTATTGCACTGATTTGTATTTTGTGTAATAAGAGCTTAATAAGTATGAAAAATTTTTATAAATAAGGCCGTAAGCATACATGTAATATAATACATACCATTTGATGCTTGCTAATACCTCTCCAATTTTACAGAACAGCCGACTTATTTCTGATATATACGGTGTTTATTTATTTTTATTCTATGATATGCAAGGCGAATTCGTAACAGGTAAAATTAACAGCGGAGATGATAACTCTTTTTTAATTTTATTCTTTTTCAGATGTCTGCGGCGTAATTAAAACAAATTTGAAAAAAAAAATTTAAAACAATTTTTAAAATTATGTATTGTATTTTGAGCTTCAGGTATCTTCTAGAATTCTCCACAATCTGGCTGGCCATTTTCACCTTTTCAAGCTCTACAATCTGATACTTAAATTTTCATGAAATAATTAAAAGTTTCACGAAATAATTAAAAGTTTGTCTTTTCCTGTAAATTTGTTTTTGTTATATATATATATTTTTTTAAATAATTTTTTGTGTTTATATTTTTCCCCGTACATTTGAAAAAGATTTATTTTTTGTAGTGTTGTATTTATTGCTCTTGCATATAAAGGGTGTTTTTTTAAGCCCGATAGAACTTCCAATTTTGGGCCACTTTTTCGAGCACTGCTGGCCGTATGTCACAAACAACACGAACAATGCTGGCCTCCAAGGCGTCAATTGTTGCTGGTTTATCAGCATAAACCAGTGACTTCACGTAGCCCCACAGGAAATAATCGAGAGGTGTCAAATCGCACGACCTTGGAGGCCAATTGACAGGTCCATTTCTCGAAATCAACTTATCGCCAAATTTTGATTTCAGTAAGTCGATGGTTGCGTTCGCCGTATGGCACGTAGCGCCATCCTGTTGAAACCACATCTCCTCCGGATCAATGTCATCCATATTTTCAAACAAAAAATCATTGATCATGGTGCGGTAACGATCTCCATTGACCGTAACGCGAGCTCCGGCCTCATTTTTGAAGAAATAAGGTCCGATGATGCCACCAGCATGAAAACCGCACCAAACAGTGCATTTTTCTGGATGTAATGGAGTCTGTAGGGTCTCTTGTGGATTGGTCTCACTCCATATGCGGCAATTTTGCTTATTAACAAACCCGTTAAGCCAAAAATGCGCCTCATCGCTGAACACAATTTGCGATAAAACAACGGGAAATCGACGACTGATTTTCAAAGTAAATTTGGATAATTTCGTAGCGTTGTTCAAGCGTGAGTCTATTCATGATGATTTGTCAGAGTATACTGAAACAAATAAAAAAAATGTTTCATCAAAATTTAATTTTTTGTGTTACTTTTTACAATTTAAAGTTCTATCTAGCTTAAAAAAACACCCTTTACCTGGTATGAATTCGCCTTGATGATAAGCATAAATATTTTATATAAACGCTTCAAACTTGTTTACTAACGCATTCACACCTATGCTTGATTTTTTGACACTTTCTGAAAGTCAAATGGCAATCGAAGTAGTAGTGTTGCCATGTAGCCAGGTTTGCAAAGGCTTAAGGCCGTGATTCACTATCCTATACGATAATGCAATCTACCCAATGTAAGTGTGTGCTGAAAAAGTAGTAAAAATGCAACTGTGTGACAGAGTTTTTGACACATCGTGCGACTTGTAAAATTTTATGAAAATTTTTATAACAAAATGAGAAATGAGTTAAATTAATGTAAAATTATTACTGTAATAATAGTTTTTAATTACTTTACTTTACTTTACTTTATTATTGCAATCATACTTGTATTAGTAATAGTGTGGACCACAACGCCATTTTGAAGCGATTTGGTAAAGTCGGCCAGACTTTTAAAACATTTTCCTGCGAATGAATCGTACGATCGTTTAGTCTATCAAGGTCTTAACTGGACTTAAACATAGTGCTTTTGTCCTATTTAACTTTTTCAAAATATATTTTTAAAACAACTATATATTTTTTGTTGAAAATAAATCAAGTAGTTTTTGTGTTTTTAAGTTGAAGTTGTTAAAAATAATTCAAATTTATTTATTCATTTCATTCATGCTATTTACTATACTAATTATTTTGTTAATGTAACGATACTTTGGATTTGTTTTCTTTTCGTTGGCATTTCCATGACACTAAAGCAGCTTGCAAGAAAGTTGAGTATTTTTTCGTTGATAATACGTAGACAGATAATATATACACAGATAATACGTACGCAGAGGCCAAATCACTGCATTCGATATCGAGTAAGACCCATGATATCGAGTGAATTGTAATAATATAAAATATAATATAATAAGAGTTAAAGAATCTCTTTTGCTTAAATTACGATCTAATACGCATCGTTTGTCATAATCAACACGTATCGTAATGTTATTCGATACGATAGTTAATTCGATATCGCATGCGGTGATAAGACCCCAGCACCTGCAGGCAAGAACTTGTACTTCTAAACGCAGTGCTAAGCACTTTAAGCAATAGCCTCATCCGTATGCAAAAGGCCTCATCCGTATGCGAAGTTTATTAAGTTGCAGTCGGCATTTAGCTGCACCCATCAGTAGCTACATATGTTTTACTAAAATTTTTTATTAAAAAAAATCATTTTATACGAGAAAGAAATAATAAATTATATAATACATTTTACTTTAATAAGTTGCCAGAAATGTTATGCTAGCTACATCTAACCGGCTTTGTATTTACTTTCGAAAAATGTCGATAGTATCACAATCAAACTAAAATTATCGATAGTTAGCTAAAACTTAAACTATTGATACTATCGATTGTTTTGCAGCTCTAAATTGCAGTCAGTATGTATTTTATTTTTATTGTTACGAGTCCTATTTCTTTGTTCCTGTAATACTTCATATATTGAAGCCGCAATTTACACTATTTTGGCAATAGCCACTACAGAGTTTATTAGATCATTATCAGGCATTATTTTAGCAACGTTAATATTCTAGATCCCTGCTCAAACCAAGTTGTAACACGGCCTTCTCGTGGCGCTACTGAATAGTTCTCAACAAAAGCTGAAAATGAACTAACTGTGTGACAGCGATAATGGATTGGATGACGACCTGGCGCAGACGATTATGGGCTGGGAACTGACGTATTCCGTGACCTGATTAAGCACGAGTGACATCGTGCTGAAATGGCTCACGGGCTAATGCGGAAGCTACCTCCGTCCCGGTAAAACCCTGGCAGGGGCTTAAAGTATGATCAAAGTTTGTAGCCAATAGTTTTTGGCTGTGCAGGGTTAGTTGAGATGACTCCTAATCAGCTCCCGACCTGGCTCTGTACACAAGTCTCATAAGGCCTTGTGTCAACCCTCGCGAGGAACTCACTGCTTGCATAGCCACCCTCGGGGTCACTACAAGGGTAACTGCACATTCACTCAACAAAAAGTGAACTAACTTTTAATAAAATTAACTTGACCCGGAAAATGCGGGAATGTTTTGGACAAAGAAAAAACTTTTTATTGAGTGTGCGGCAAACGGAGACTACAGCTTTAAGCGGGGACCCAACTGAAAAAATGAATAAAAATAATAATAATAATAATAATGAGAGTATAAATGAGTTGAGCATGGGTGAAATTGTAAACCCTTTTGCTAAGAAATCGGTGATAACCAGATCACCTCCTACAGCGGTGAGTAGGACCGTTCCGGTGCCAGGCACCGTTGAAAATAGTGAAAATGGACAAAATAACGTCCAGAGGCTAGGAGAGAAGATCTCAAAGCTCGTAGCTTTCCTAAAGGCACGTTCAAACGTGCATAAGGAAATAGTGACAATGTCACGTGAGATACAGGCATTGTACATGCAGGTCTCAGATGAATTGAGTAGTGGAAGTGCTAGTAGTACAAAGAAAGCACATACTAGTACGCATACTCAAACAGACGAACCACCAAGGCTCAATCCTGTGATGGGCGGAACTCCAAAGCGTAGAAGGGAGGACTTAAGCCCAAAAGGTAACAGAGCTAAAAAGAATAGGGGAACAACCCCTAATAAAGTAGTCAGGGTAGGTGGACACACTATACCCAAGGCTATAAACTTAAACTTGGCTGGCAAACCGGATCTAAGTGCTAAAGATCCTGGCTGAGTTAAGGTTGGCCCAAGGGCTAAAACAAAGAAAGCGTCCGTTAAACCAGATGCTATAGTGATTAAAACCTGTGGAGATACTTCCTATGCGGATATTCTCAGACAGGTGAAGAGGGACCCTAAGCTAAACAACCTGGGTCAAAATATGAGGAGCATTAGGAAGACAGGGAAGGGTGAACTGTTGTTTGAGCTGAACAGACCCGCGCACCAGAATACGGGCGAGTTTAGGTCGGCTAGGTGATGCTGCTAAGGTTAGATCACTCTTGAGGTCAGGCTTGAGATTAGGGATATAGATGAAGTAACCTCTAAGGAGGATATTTATGAAGCTCTCGTCAAAATATCTGGCGAATTTAAAGCTTTGCACCCTACGGCAGTTAGGTCGCTAAGGAGAGCATACGGTGGGACACAGACCGCCACAATTGGCGTAAGTGCACTGATAGCTCGCCGCCTTATAGAGATGGCAAAGATACGTATTGGCTGGGTGGTTTGCCGAATACGCGAAAAGGTAGCACCAAAAAAATGCTTTAAATGTCTGGATTATGGACACGTAGCAGGGAACTGTAAGGGGCAAGACCTTTCAGGGAATTGCCTACGGTGTGGCAAAACGGGCCACAAAATTGGAACCTGTTCCAATAAACCATCCTGCTTGCTCTGCAAGAAGGGAGCAGACACCGCTAGTGACCATGTCACCGGAGGTGCAGTTTGCCCGTTTTATAAAAGAGCTCTACAGAAACTTAGGGAGTAGAGTAGAACCTAAGTCACCAAAATGCGTATATTACAGTTAAATCTCAACCATTGCCAGGCAGCCCAGGAGCTTCTTAAGCAAAGCGTTCGAGATATAAGTGTAGATGTCGCTATTCTAAGTGAGCCATATCGGACCATGGCATCTGTAAACTGGGTTTCCGATAACACGGGTACATCGGCAATATGGAACACCAGCACACTAACCATACGCGACAGAATAACAACGCAATGTGGATATGCTCGAGCGGTTATATCTGGCATCACTATTTACAGCTGTTATATACCCCCTAGGTATTCTATAGAAGACTTTCGGGTAATAGTTGACAGTATTGTAACGGATGCAGTTGGAAGAACCCCCGTGGGCTGTTGAATGGGGCTGTCCCTCAGCAAACGCAAGAGGAAGAATACTCTTGGAAGCTTTTTCTGTTCTGGGTGTTGTACTCATCAATAATGGAGTTGAACACACCTTCAGAAGGGGTGATGTTGGCTCAGTAATTGATATTACATTCGTCAGTGCCAGTATCGCAACCCAAGTGAACTAGAGAATATCTGACATCTATACACATAGCGATCATAGCGCTTTAATAATAGATGTGCAAGACGCACAGCCCCGTGCTATTGTACAAGCACGTGTCTTGACAGGATGGAAGGTAAATACTTTTGATAAGGATAGCTTCGCAGCCTGCATGGAGAACATGGAAATGGCTGGTTCAGCAGAAGACATGGCAGTGCAATTAGTGCGCAATATCACTAGTGCCTGCAATGTAGCTATGATAAGACGAAAAAGATCGCCAAATAAGCCTCCAGTGTATTGGTGGAATGATGAAATTGCTAGCTTGCGTTCAGAGTGTATTAGCGCCCGAAGACGGTATACACGAACGAGGGGTCGGTTAGAGAATAATGTGCAGCACCAGTTGTATAGGGATAAAAGAAAGGCATTGAAGATTGCAATTCGTAGGAGCAAGCGTAGGTGTTTCCTGATTGCTTGTGATGAAATAGATAGTAATCCTTGGGGCTTAGCACATAAGCTAGTAACCAGGAAACTTAAATGTCTTGGCCCATCACCGCCAAGAGAAGAGAATATCCTCAACGGAATTGTAGACCATATTTTTCCTCAACAGGAAGCTCCGACATGGCAAAACAGCTATTCAGCTGAATTATTCGACATTCCTCCGGTTACGGTTGTCGAGATAGAAGGTGCTGTCTCAAAATTCAAAGACAAGAAGGCACCAGGCTTAGATTGCATCCCAAATATGGTATTGAAGGAGGCTGTTAAACTCCATCCTGATTATTTCTTGAAAGTAATAAGCGCATGCTTGATTCAGGGAACTTTTCCAACAATCTGGAAGAGGCAGAAATTGGTGTTGTTACCTAAGGATAACAAGCCGCTAGACGACCCCTCCTCCTATCATCCACTCTGTATGATAGATACAAGTGGAAAACTGCTGGAGAGTATAATCTGCAGAAGATTGGAAGATTGTGTACAGTTGTGAAAACGATTAACGTGGGTACCTGCCATTGTGGCCTTACCCCACGGTGATCTTAACACCGGGTGAATACAATGCGTCTACCAGCGCCCCCATACATGACAAACTGCCATGCATGAGTACCAATTCGATCTCATGTTGTTTGGACATGATCTCCCCCTTGGTTAGGAGCGGAGCCTTTCTAAAACTCCTTCCGATCTTTGGGTCACGGCACCCGGTCGCAATGCAACTCCACATCGAGCTCAAATGAACTCTCCCCGCGATTTGGGTTTAAACCACAACCACCACGATACTCCCCGAAGGGCCGCACCATAACCGGGCAGGAACAAGTTCCTGGGGCTCCCGGTTCCCGTGGTACCAGATTTAAGTCTCCGGTCAGACTTCGTAGCCCAAGGACTACTACCAGTACGTAAACAACACAACACAAAACACACACGGGCACAAGGCACAATAAACAAAAACAACAAAAACATTCAACATTCATCCTCACGGATGAGTACATTGGCCACCCCCCTGTGGCCCAGCCCTTTACAACACGAACAAAACAAAAAACAACAATTAGACATGACCCCCCTCACGGAAGGACTTACAAACAAAACAACGTTGCCAGCAACCCTGCGACATCAAAACAAACAGCAGACAGCAACCAGCAACACAGCAAACAGCAACCAGCAAACAAAACACAGCCAAGTACATGACACCAGGAACAGCACAGGGCACAGGAACTGTGCTCTATGCTCCTCATGGTTGCCTACACTAAGACTTCAACCACAACTGCAACCAACTCCGCCGACGAGAGACGCACACAGTCACGCGCGAACCTGCGGTTCAACAAACGACGGTTCCGGAAATGGCAACAACAGGGAGGCTACCCTCCCTACCTTGGTCTCCGCCTAAAGACCTCACGGGCATACGCGCCCAACGCGTCAAAAGACGCGCCGACCGCCAAAACCCTACTGAAATCCCAATGGTCGCCCGCCCCTACTACGCCCATTCCCTCTAGATCCCTAATGTCATCATAAAGATGGCATTCGACCAGAACGTGTCTCCAGTCCTCAGGGCTCTCACCACATCTGCACAGCGCAGTCTCGGACAGGCCCCTCTTATGCAAAAATGCATTGAAGTACATAGGGAGTAAAGCATCAAAAACATGCACAGCGCTATGCCGGATCATGCCGAATACAAGAGGTCCAAAATATCTGCAGAGGAGATTACTCTCTAGTGTAGTAAGAAGCATTATCTTATATGCATCGCCTATATGGTCAGGCTCACTTAGATATCCTACTTATGTGAACCTGATATCTCCCGTGTATAGACTGATCGCCTTGCGTGTATGTAGCGCATTCCGAACTGTATCGGACCTGGCCGCTTTTGTCATACATACATACATATTAATATATTTTGTATTATCATTTTATGTTTTCATTAGTATTTAAAATTTCTTATTGATTTCATATTTTTCAATAAAATCTTTTGCTCTTGTCGGCAGCATTGATATATACATACATTAACTGTTGAAAGATTTTATTATTTCAACTTGCTTAAAATTATAAATTCATTGTAGAAGCTGTAAAAAACAAACATTTATGCAAATGTTTATTACGAGTATATACTAAGGCAAGAGCATAAAACACATTGGCTCCATTCTGAGCATTTAAATAAAAATCACACCTTATTGATATTTATTAACCTTTTGCAATGAAAATTATATTCATGAATTTTTATAGCAGCCTTATTCGTAATCTTTTTTATGTTTTCTTGTAGTTTTTTCCCCCAATTTCTTTCACGTCTGTCTACACATCTATCTACCGTATTATGTGTGAAAATCAAAATTATTGCAAGGAAAAGATATCAAAACAAGGCATAAAATTTGCATCATTCAACAACGGCTTGAATAGATAGTATGCCGTCGTACCGTACTGCAAAAACACATAAATACATACACACAAACACACACACAACACACACGAGTAAGAGAAAACGCAAATACTTTCAAACGCACATTAATAAATAATATATATTACTTCAATGCTGAAACCACGAATGCAAATCTAACCAGACATTTATCGTAACACACAGAAAAGTAAAACAAAAATCAAACACGACAGGATATCGACACATAACATGTATAACTGCCAACATAAAACATGTTGAGGTTGCAAGTAAAACCTATCCCAACAACATTTGAGAAAAATCTGTACATGTTTGAATTGTTTTTGTTTTACTTCACTTCTTTTCTGTTTTGTATATATTACGGAAGCGGAAGTATTCTGAAGGAGAGCATTTGTAAAGTGTTGTCGAGCGAGCGGCATTTGCAAAGTGTCTGCACATAGAAAATGTACGAATAAAAACATATGGCTGGAGGAATTTATTTAAATTAAAAAAACAGCTGTTTTACATCGTGTGGCTTCGTCATCATCAACACCAAAAACTTCTCATCGTTTTCATACGATTCCGGTCTTTAGTTGTGTACGAGTATGCAATAGTAAATAAAACTGTTCGTTGTTTTTTCTTGAAAAACGCCGGTTTTATACAATTTAGTTTTGAAGCAAGAGTGAGCGTTTGTAGGTGTGTTTGAGTGTGTTTGTGTGGTTACAACTTTTATACGTTTAACTACTCCCCATTGTCACCCTGCTTAAGTAGCGGCTGATGAACGTTTGTTTTATCCTAAAGGGACAAGTTTCTCTCTTAGACACACACACACACACAACACACCATTCAGCTCACACTCGCCCAAAAGCACACAATCCATTTAAACCAAAGGAGAGACAAAATAAAAAGCCACAAAAAAGAAAGGAGAAAAAAACACCAACTCAACTTTGTCTTTTTAATCTAACGGTGTCGCTGAAAAAAAGTGTGGAAATTGTATTTTTATTCAAAACAATGCCTTCTCTGCAACAGGTATGTAAATAAAAAATAAAAAAGAAATGAGTAAGTGTGTGCGTCACTTAAAAACAGCAACAGCAATGCAAAATTTTACTCACAGAGACACTTTCATGCAGTTAATAAAACAATATACATTTATGTGTATAGACATAAATATATAAAAATTCTGATTTATTTATTATTTTAATGCATTTTATGAGAAGTTGGGTCTAAGTTTAAGAAAAAAGAAAGCAAAAAGCAGTCAGTCATTGGTGCTTGATTTAAATTATTTAGTTAAACTTGAAGATCAGGTTTATCAAACAAAAACTGATTTCTTAACATAAGGCATAAGTTTTAACGAACAACTAAAAATTTATCGAACAGACTATACGATTTATGGAATTGGAAGATTTATTTTGGTATATTGTTCAACTTTAAGTAGTGAATATGTTTAAACATGTCGCACCCTAAATACAAAAGGGTCACAACTCCAAATTTTCCAAAACTGACTTTTTTCCTTGAAATAAATTTTTTAAGTTTTCGTAAACATAATATAAAATTGAAAAAATTTATAGCGGAACCTTCTGCAATATTGAATTTTTTCATAATGGAATAATATTTTCTTTAAATATTACAATCATTCTTACGTCAAAATTTGTTTGTCTCTCCTGAAATTTTAGTATTTTAAGTTGTGGTACTTTTGTATTTAGGCCGCGATATACATACGGGGTGTTAGAAACGGGGAGACAGGATTGATTGTAACCATCATGAGAAAAATCGGAAAACAAATTTATCTATGCAGTGTGAAAATGATGGGCATTTAAGAAAAACCTAAAAATTTGGTCAAGCAATAACCATTTTTCAGTTATTGTGGTTAATTTTTATTATTTTTGCTCACTTGCAACCGTAACCCTCAATAGCATTTCTAGAACCACAGTCAAAAATAATTACACAATTGCCCCTAGTCTTCTAGAATTAGGACTACTTGCTAAACTATGAATATAAAATTTTCAAAATTTATCGACTTTGTAAGGCCTTCCTGTAAAAAAGCGTACTAAAGTGCCTTGGCAAGTGCCATTAAAAGTTTTTGTATTTAATCAGGATTCTAAAATGGTGCAATACTTGTTAGTTTCATACTAAACAAAAAAAAAAAACGATTAAAACAATAAAAACCTAAGTAACCCGATTTTTGCCAACCAATTTTACTCAGTTTAAATGTTGGTTATTTGCACAAGCTCTTTGCAGGTGCTTAACCAATTAAGCAGTATTCTAGACTTTCAATATCTAAAGTGTATTATTTGCAAAAAATAAAAAAAAAACAGTGCGTGATCAAGAGTGCAGTAAAATTTTTCGGTCAACTCTTATCACAACACAATGGTAAGATGTTGGATGAGTTTCAATGAACTTGAGTACCATGTAGTCAAGTGGGTACGACCAATAGACAAATTTTTAAACAGAAAATCAAAACAACACAAAAACGTCAATTGATACTAAAACAGGGTTATACTATATCAACAAATGGTTAGAAGACATCACACATCTAGAATTCCATTACAAAGAAACTTTATTCTCAATCAGTTTTTAAATCATTTATAGAGTTATGCTAAGTTTGTGATCAGACAATATACGAGTAATATGTATTATCTTTTGTTATTTTCCCTTAATAAATTAAACAACGTGTAAATAATTTTTTCTGTTTATAAGTGTCAGCATGAGTTGCTAAATTAGAAATAAAAACTATGGGCAACGTGTTATAACTATAGTCATTAAAAAAGTACACTTTAAAAAATATAAAGTAGTGTTTAACAAAAAGTATACTTTTTGTCTACTATAAACAAAAAAAAGCTTACTTTTCTTTCAATTGCCGATTCTAAAGTTAAACAGAGACAGTTAAGTAAATTAACATAACTCTAATAAATAAGCTGTTCGCCGTCAAATGTAAAAAAAGAAATTAGTTTTGTGAAATTTAAGTAAAAATTTGTATAAAAATTAAAATTAAAAAAAGTATATATAAAATGTGTACATTGAAGACATTCACGTCGACTTTGCCGTAATTGATGATTTTCGGGTGGAAAGAGGACCCAACATATATTAGAAAATGTTTCAATCTTTTTCACTTTTTTTTCGGGAGACAGGTGCTCCAGTTACCCTTCCGTTCCTTTTTATGTTGAACCTGTCAATAAAAATGCAAATTTATAAAGTCAAAATAATTTATAGCACACAGAACACTAACTAATTTATAATAGTTTTTCAAAACTTCTTTCTTTTTTTAATTTTTATTCAAATTTTTTGACCGTTTGTTTTCCTTTTTTTGACTTTGCCTGTCAGCTGATCAGAGATGCCACTTGATATTATATTATACTAGATTGTATGCAAATGTTTAATGAATTTGACTTATCACCCGTTTAGACCCAGTTCAACTTAAAATCAACTTTAATTTTGACTATAGTTGAAAAAAAGTTAGCAGCAGATGCTAAAATTTAAATTGTTTTTAAAAAGAACCGACTTTAGTGTTTGACTACAGTTATAGCCCAACATATTTAAGAGCCGACTCTAACTCATTCATAGACAACTGTGAAAAAGATTTACATCAGCACCTGCCTTTACGGCCTAATCTGATGGTGGACCAATTCCACAAGTGAATTATTCACGATTCAGCCCCGTGTGTCTGACTAGGCTCACACAGATAACAATTCTTGCCATATGATTGCGGACATATGAGCAACTTCTCGTTAAAGAGTTCAGCCCTTCTAATACCACAACAAGACAAGGCTTAATGAGTTGGTAGGCCGAAGCTCACTAAGAGCACCAGCCCTTAAACCACTCACCCGTCAACCATCACCACTGGTTCCTTACAGTACAGGTATCTGTTGTATAGGCAAAAGATCCTCGGTAAGTTATTAGTCCCAGAAAAAAGTCACACACCAAATAATTATCAAGGATACTAACACACCCTTCCTGCATTTTAGGTTTCAACCACAGCCTGAACGTTACAGCCAAGATAGGCACCTCAACCATGGTCAGCCCGGGTTGAACCGCAAGCAGAACCACCTGGAGGCCATGCTGATCCCCGTTCTGCCTATTTATACCCTTGGTTAGGGGTTCGAAGCTAACACGACATAAGTCATGCGGCTTCCTAGAGTTTGGTTTGCCGCATCAAACGAGGGATCCCTTCCACTCTTTACCCGATAAACAGGGTGTCTAAACTAGGAATACGCCAAGGCAAAACCTGTTCGCCGGGGAGCTCATTAATAGACAACTTAAAATATAGGTTTACCTTTAAAACCAACGCTAAATTTAAAACTAGCTGAAGCTGTGTTTAACTCATTTATCGACATCATCAGCTATTCATTGTAAAGTGAAAAAATTTATGAAAATGGATGAATGTATACATTTCAAGGCAGAGAAAGAGATTTTGCAATTATTAAAGATTGTGATGAAGAATTTTATCAAAGGAAGCCTATCTGGGAGTCTCCATTAACCATGAACTTGGTATGAGCATCGTGTCTAACATCGCAAATAGCTAATTTGAACCGCTCATGTTCATGTTTCCATCATACTTGGACATCGATGCTCGAGCATATGGCTGAGCATCGATGTTCGCCATGAAGTTGGCCATTACGAAAAAAATACACAAAATGGCGCCGAACTGAACACGTTGATGAGGTAAATCCGAACATACGTATTCACCACATAGAAGAACATGAACTTATTTTACCTTTGCTCTGCCGACGTTATGTTTATGTCATGTTCAAGTCGATGGTAAGCTTTTTTGCTTATCTGCAGTAGCACTCAGGTTCTGAGGCAGGCATCGAAACTGCGATCTCGAGACTGTTGGTCGAGTACTCTACCAAATCAGCCATCGAGGTACTCTCCGTTGGACTTCTTTCTTGGGGGTTATTTAAAAAAAAATTAGTACGCCGATAAGCCAGCAATAATTCAAGAGCTAAACGATGAGATAATTGAGTTTCGGAACACCCTGTATGGACTTGTAAATATAATTCATTTGTCACAAAATTAAGCGAAACGAAAAAAAATATTTGTAATACATGTCTCTTCACATTGAAAATAAATATTACCAATTTTGGTTTAAAATAACCAAAACCGGCTGCGCATACAGTCTTGTCTGTAATACGAGTATTTTACAACGACAATTATTGCCTCTATATTATTTTATTAGTTAAACTTGTGTTTTAATTAACATCCCAAATTTTATTGTTTATTTATCATTGCTGAATCAGCCGGAGAATATTATGGGTGAAGCGTTGAGAGACAAATATAAAACCCTTTTTATTTCTGGTTCTTCCAGCAATAGCCCATAAGAAAAAATCCTTAAAAAACAATACTCAGATAGCAAAAACCGTATTAAACGCAAATTTATTGTTGTTTAATTATTCTATTTGTGGCAGGAAAAATTTTTTTCTGCACTATGTGATAAAAAGTAACTTTGTTGCTTATTATAAGTATGTAGTAATTTTTGAAAAAGTGCTTTAAAAACGAGTTTTTTAAGTACTTGTCCTAATCATCACTGGTCTTAAACTATACTCAAGTATTTCTGTTTTCAATATGAGTGTGAACGAGTATTTTAGGATGTTTCATGCAGTTGTGTATACGTATTGTATGCCTGTGTGACTCTCCACCTCTCTTTCTCTATGTTTGTTTTTACTTTTATTTTGTTTTTGTGGCTTTTTAAGTTTTTGCCTTGAATTGCTGCTGCTGTTGTTGTTATTTTTCTTGTTAAAATGATGTTTATACAGTTTATGACATTATTCATTCATTCGTATTCGTATTCCATTTTTAACACAAAAACGTAACGGACACACATGCTCCCACCCATCCACATGTGTGAACGTGCAAAAGCTTGAATGTTTGTGTATGTGTTTGACTTTTCATGACAAGTGGTTTTTCATGATTTGAGCTAAGAGGACATTGTTTTCTACATCTGTGTGTGTGTGTGTTTGAGTGTGTATGGATGATTTTATTATATGATTTTAATGTAGTTACATATCTGAGTACAATGTATAATTTTTTATGGAATTTATTTTATTGTTTTGTCACTTTGTTGCAATAAAAGTCAATATAAACCATATAAATGGAGCAGTATATTCTCTGAATATGGTTGGGTTCCGGCAGCAGCACCTCATAAAATTTTTCGCGTAAAATCCACGTCAAGTTTTTATAGCACAAGCAAGAAAAATATTTAATTATAATAATTGTTATTATAGAACCACGTTCATCTTTAAATAGAGTATAATTTTATTTTCTAATATCAGTGGTCAATTTTAACACATATTTATGTATGTACACATATACTAAGGGCCAATATGACCCAGGTATGATAATAGCAAGATGACAATTCTGTGGGGTCTATCCCTAAAGTTGCGCATTGTAATGATCTTCGATATAATTATTTTTGTAGCAGCTATGAATATGAGAAGAAGAGTGCTGAACACTTCCTCTACCGCTGTTCGGCTTTTTCTGATACTGAGTGTCCTAAAACTCAACGTCAAGCCGAAACAGGATGACAGGAATGATTGAAGGCAGAAACATCAGTTTAAAATTATGGGCATTTAGGAAAAACCTAAAAATTTGGTCAAACAATAACCATTTTTCGGTTGTTGTGATTAATTTTTATTATTTTTGTTAATTTAAACTTTGGGAACCGTAACCGTAAATAGCATAGTCAAAAATAACCCATGGAAAAAATGGACTGAAAAGACCCGGGTCTAATAAAAAAAACACAGTTTTTTTGGTTCAAAATTAGCTTATTCAATCATTCCAGCGCCGCTCTAACATTTTAATACAATATCAAAAAATACATCATGATGAGCAGTGTAATTTAATTAAAAATAAAACATAATTCTTGGCTGTAGCCAGGATTGAGCTTGTGGCAGGCGAATGATACCATCATATAATAATTATAAGAAATTTCAATACCACTTTTGTAAAACGTTTTACCTTATGCGAAATCCTACGGGCGAGCATTTTTTTCAGGTCTGCGAACAGACAGTAGTCGCTGGGAGCCAAATTTGGCGAATACGGTGGATGTGGGAGCAATTCGAAGGTCAATTCATGTAGTTTTGTCATTGTTTTGATTGACTTGTGACACGGTGCATTGTCTTGATGAAACAAAATTTTTTTCTTTGACATATGTGGTCGTTTCTTTGCAATTTCGGACTTCAAATTCTCCAACAACGCTATATAATATTCACTATTAATGGTATTTCCTTTCTCAAGATAGTCGCACATCCCAAAATACCGAGGCCATAACCTTTCTAGTCGATTGTTGTATTTTCGAGCGTTTTGGACGAGGTTCACTAGTTGTTGTCCACTCAGATGATTAGCGATTGGAATCCAGGGTGAAGTGATAGATCCATGCTTCATCCATTGTCACGTATCGACGCAAGAACTCCGGTTTGTTTTGCTTAAACATGGCCAAACACTGCTCAGCATCATCAACACGTTCTCGTTTTTGGTCAAACAGTGAGCAAACGGCACCCACTTTGAACAGAGCTTTCTCATAGCCAAATGCTCATGCAATATAAAGTTCTTTCGATATGTTTACAACTTCACTTTTCGATCATTTAAAACGATATTGCGGATTTTTTATGTTTTGTAGTGTTCCCGGCTCATTTGAACGTCTACTGCGTTCTGCATCATTGGTGTCTCTCCACGTTTGAAGTCAGCAAACCAACATTTAATTGTTGTTTCTGATGGAGCGAAGTCTCCATAACAATTTTCAAGCTATTGCTTCGCTTGAACAGTATTTTTTCCATCAAGAAGCAGTGTAGAATTGAAACATAAAATTGTTTTTGATCCATTGTTTTGAAAATAACAAAAGTAGCGTCACTCCTAGCAAACTAACTATCGCCATTTATATGTTAGGCCCAGGATTTTTCAGCCCATGTTGTAATGACACAATTGCCCCAATTTTTCTAGAATTAAGACTATTTGTTTAACTATGAACTTAAATTATTCAAACTTTGCTTTCTTTGAAGAGCCATTAATCAAGATTGTAAAATTGTACAATACTTGTTAGTTGTTATACTACAAAAAACAAAAAACGAGTAAAAAAATAAAAACCTCAAGTAACTCGATTTATGCTAACCCATTTTTCTTAGTTCAAATGGTTTTTAAGCGCACAAGCTCTTGGTAGGTTCTTAATTTTGTGGCAAAATGATGAGAGAGATGGATAGATGTCATGTTTGCCATCAACGAGCGACAAAGATAGTGACGCCACGCAATTAGACGGAGATGCGTCGTCTAAACGCATGCGAATAAAACAGATATAGTCACCATACCAAGCTACGCTACCAGTCTGACACCAGTTATTACGTTTCGCTCATTCGTCTACTGCACACTTATCCGTATTCGCTTGTGTTGATTTAGTATTGAAAACTTTGGCTTCTCTTTTTCGACTTGGATTTTTGTGAATTGAACTTATTAATTACATACCGGCATGTTTGGCTTCTCTCTTTCGGAGTAGGACTTTGGTGTTGGCATCCTGCGCCTACACTACACAAAAATATGCGAACGTGCACTTCATATATCGGGAATGCGGATGCATCGCAAGTGCCACCGCTAGACTTTATCGTAAAAGATATCCAAATTTTGAGCGCTATCCGCGTGTTACTTACTTTTGTTGACTTTGGTGAAAGTGGCTTCACTATCTGTCTCGCTCACTAATGGCAAATATGTCCACTCTCATCATTTTGCCATAAAATTAAGAACTTACCAAGATCTTGTGCGAATAAAAAACATTTCAACTTAGTAAAATGGGTCAGCACAGATCGGGTTACTTAAGGTTTTTTATGTTTTTACAAGCATTGCCCCATTTTACAATCCTAATTATATGAGCGAACTTTTAATGACACTTGCCAAAGCACATACACAAGTACATTCTTTTAAAGTTGAAAAATTTTAAAAATATTAAGGTCATAGTCTTAATTCTAGAACACTTGGGGCAATTGTGGCATTATTTTTTACTGTGGTTCCAGAAATGTTATTTGGGTTTAAATGAACAGAAATAATAAATATTAACCACAATAAACGAGAAATACATAGTTATAGTTTGACCGAATTTCTAGGTTTTTCTTAAATGCCCATAATTTTCAAACTGCATGGAGTAGATTTTTTTCCTGGTTTTTCTCATGATGGCTACAATTAATTCTGTCACTATATTTTGGCTTGACGTTTAGTTCCCACACACTCTGTATAAGAGCGTTTTATCTGAGCAGACCGATACTACACGATTTGGCGGAGGCAATGGAATGAGGTATAGGCAGGCTGCAATTATATTGTTAATCCAATCTTTAGGTTAGTTCACAGTTGAACTGGTAGGTGATATACAGATTTAATAAACTATATATCATCATGAGGCAGCACACAGAACCAAATAGAAGTTTGCAGGCTTCTTTAATAGCTGACATCCTTTCCGGCCTAACCTAATCTACGTATATTCTATACTGTGTTTTGTGCCTTATTTAAAATTTCACAAGGAATAAAAATTAATTCTGGCAACATTATATAACTTCAGTAACCAAATAAATCAGATAACTCTATGAATTTTTATGTCATGGCTAACCCTGGTCTGCAATCAAACACCTATTGAATTCAAGGTATTTTTTTTTTAATATATAATTTCGTGGTTAGAGAATCTTCTATTAAATATATAATTTCGTGCTTAGGTAGTGGCAGAATTACAATAAATACAACACCAAAAAACATTAACATGTATTTTGTTGGTAGAATTTACGAACAGTTGTCAAAATTTTGTTCGAAAAACCAAGGAAGTCCATGTGTTTTTGACAAATTTACGCAAAGGAAAGGAAAGACAGCAGATTATCTCAGTTTCATCGATGTTTCGAGATATATTATGCCTTGATAGATGAGTTGGTTGAATGCTCTACATCTGGGATTGAATTCTGACTTCGCAGGACTGTATTTATTCAAAGCCCGATATTAAACATTCAAACCACCACCACCTACCATCTACATCCGACCGAAGATGGAATACAACTCTCATGTTTGGGCCGGTGCCTAAAAGTCTATTTTGGGGTTACTCGACCGTGTGCAGGAGACGGCGAAGAAGCTCATCGGTGACAGTAGGGTATCCAACTCTATTGATTCACTGGAGCATCGACGCAGTGTGGGGTGCGTTACTCTGTTCTATCGTTACTACGGATTTTGCTCTGACGAGATTAGGGATCTTGTTCCCGAAGCTCGCACTTTTATACGTAGCACGCGTTCATCGTCCAGAGTTTATAGTAACGCACCCTACAGTCCGTCGATGATCTAGTGGGTCAATAGAGTTGGATACCCTATTGTCACCGATAAAATTCTTTGCCCTCTCCTGCACACGGTCGAGTAACTCCAAAACAGACTTTGAGGCACCGGCCCAAACATGAGAGAGAGTTGTATTCCATTTTTGGTCGGATATAAGTGGTATAAATAGTAAGGAGATCGGATGAAGTGAAGCACATCTTACACCGTTTCAAAAACCCGAGATGCAGATGCGGTTTAGGCGTGAAAAGGTAACAGGCAGACAGACAATCACGTTTATGATTTTTATAATATTAGTAAGGATAAGGATATACAAACTCCCATCTACATATTTACATTTGTATGTAATTCGTTTACACGTACATATATTTTGCTCAGCCCTGATGACCATTACGACCATATTGAAACTTTAAATTTCCTTTCTTCCATTTCTTCTGCATCTTTGTTATAGTAAATGTTGATATACTAAGTACTTAACTCAAATACCACATGTGAGATTCTTTTTCCCTACAGTTCAATATAAGGATTTTGGACTAAACTAAAAATCTATACGATTTTTCAATATTTATTGTTCAGAGTACTTTTTAACATTTCCTTCGTTCCGTGCACTGTTTGGATTAGTTACCGTTAAAACTCTACCTAAGTATAAGAGTATTTTTTTTTTTTTGTTTTATGCTTCTTTTAAATCCTTGAAAATTTCATAATTAATATTTCTGTATTGTCCAATTGTCCTTCTATTGTTGTCATAACATTGGATGCTTTTTTCTTCATTCCTCTTGGTTGCATTTTTCTTCCTCATCATTTTTCCTTAATCCATACTTGACTACTGAATAATTCTTTCAAGAAGTCATTGTTTACTTAACATTCATTTTTCTTACGTTTAACCAGCAGCAACGTTCAAGCACAGCAATAGGAACAACAAAAGCAACAACGTAACAGATAAATGGTGTGGGAGAGCAGTGCAAACTTTCAACCAGCAACGAAGAAGCAAAGGCAAGAGCATGTTCAACCATTTGTAGCACCCACCTGCTTCGTTCGTTTATTTGCTAATAGAAAAATAATAGAAAACATTTTCAAAATAAACCTAAACACAACAACTTAAAAAATAGAAATAATAATACCAATAATAAAATGAAAAACCTCAGCAGTCTTTAAAGCAGAGAATAAAAGTTGTACCAACTATATATTCTCGATCTTAATCAGATTACTTAACTTTATGCGCTTCGTGTGTCTACGGATGTCTGGAAGATATTATGTGTGGGAATAAATTCGATTAAACTAGTGGTAGGACTTGTATCGTACTCGTGCATTAGTTGTAGGTGCAGAAATGGGACACAATATTGTAGCGTTCGTTACACAACCAAACAACCAACCTAAAGGCTACAAACAAAAAGTGATTGAATGAATTTAACCAGTGTAAACAAGTGCCACCAATATGAAACAATAGGGAGTAAACAAGCAATATCGTCATCAGCATCGGCTTTAGCATCAGCAACAGTGTCATCATTCAACCTCCTCCTCGTTCTCATCATTATCGTCATCGTCATCATCATCGTGAACATCGTCGTCTATATAATTTAAGTAATATAATTTCATGCACTTCATACTCACATGTATACGATTTCTTATTCTTTTGTTTCCTTTTCCGCCAGCCGAGCAGAGTGTGAGTGAGTGTGAGAGTATTGTACGCTTGTGCTCGTTAATATGTTTAAAAAATGAGTGCGTGTAAAGTTCTTTGCTTTTGCTTTTGTTTCGTTCTTTTTTTCTTTTCTTTTTACACGATTTTGATGCTGCTGTTGTTGCTGCGTTTATTTCTTCTTTACCAGATTGTTATAAACTGCGGAATAGAAGTGAACAAAACTAAATAAACAGCAACAAAAATAACAAAAAAGAACTTGTGAGATTTAATTTTACTAATTAAATCCAACTTTGTCTTTGTTTGATACTTTGGCCATATGATTAATTTTATTAAATTTAATATTCCACACATGCAGCATTACAACGGAGAAATGCATCAGTCCTGTGCTGCAAGGAATGTCCTTAGGGAACAAGTCATCTGTCTCTTAGCCACTTTCTTAATTTATTTAAGAGGCAACAGTTAATGGGGCTAATAAACTCGCTGTGCAGTGTTTTATGGCGACTCAACAAGTGGTTTTGTTGGCAGCTATAATGGCAACAACTACTTTTTATTAAAAAAAAATATGTAATAAAAATAATAATAAGATTAAACAAATTAGTGTCCAGTTTATGATACTAGCTTCTTTAATCTAGGAAAATTTCATTACACGGTTCCTGTTTGGTTAGTTAAGAAGCTCAAGACTACAGAAGAAGCAATTAAGTGCTTTAAAATATTTAAAACAAAGTTATCTATACAAGGACCACTACAGTTTTCTTTTAGAACTGTTCTTCCTTTTTTTAACGGAAATAACTTTCTTTTCAACGTTGAATTTTTGAGCAGCAGCAAATAGTATTTTAGTTTTTATGTTATGTTTCATAACTCCTTGGAACAATTTGCTGCCAAAAGACACTTCAATCGCCATCGTGATCACTTGGCTAACAAAGACTACAAGAAGGAGTATTTCGGTGCAAGCTGGAAGGCCAACACCTTTCTACCATGACCATGACCCAAAAGCATAAGTTTGCCAGGTCGTTCATTTTAGTAAACGGTCACTTTCGTTCAATTACAAAAGACTGATCCGTTCGTTCATTTCGTTCAATCGGTAAGTCCGAACGAAACACGCGGCACCAAAACTGAAATGTCAGCACAACTAACAAAGACACACGAAACAAGATAATCATCTATATTCTCCTTGTCGGCCGCAATACCGGCGGCAATTTATGGCAACATCAATTTAAGACGACATCAATATTGATCTGGCATTCCCTAACAGTTTTGTACTCGTATTGATCTTGCCGGTCTAGACTCTTTACATTTATCTAAACTCTTGTATTAACCATTATTGATCATTTTTAAAATTCCTATTATATGCCTAATCATATAAAATCTGCCCTTTTTTCCTTGAATGTAGAAATAAAATAAATCTGTATAAAAAGGTAAAATCCCTGGGCTTGGTAACACTGCGTCACCTGTAGCAAAGAGAACGAAGTTTGTTAAGTTGTGTAGTAGCTTTGTTTTCCTAAAATTGTTTATGTTTGTTTACGCAATGTGCGTAAACAAACATGTTCAGCTATCCAAACTAACAACTCACCTATTCCGCAGCAAAATGAAGTCAAGTACCTTGGTATTCATCTCGACTGTAGGTTAACGTGGAAATCTCACATCGATGCGAAAGTTACTCAGTTTAAGTTAAAAGCAGCGCAACTAAATTGGCTTATGGGCAGAAATTCGACATTGAAGCTGGATTGCAAACTTTTATTATACAACGCAATTCTAAAGCCTATATGGTGCTATGGAATTCAATTATGGGGCACCGCCTCCACTTCTAACATTGAAAAAATTCAAGGGCGAGAAAATCAAATTCTTCGGTTGATTACTGCAGCTCCATGGTATGTAAAAAACTCACGAATTCATACGGATCTCTGTGTTCCTCTTGTAAAAGACGAATTTTCAAAGTACGCAACAGTAAATTGGAGCTTCACCCAAATCCTCTTGCACGCAATATACTTAATTTTCAAGGCCACTCTCGGTTGAGAAGGAGGGATACCCTTGCCACTATCAGAACGTTCAATAGGTGATTTTACCGATATTGACCGTGCAAAATAAAAAAAATTTTGTCTAGCATTGGCTGGACTTAATTAATTTTATGTATTTACTATTAAGATTTGAATACTTATTGTTAGTTCATTTTGTGAAGATTCAATAAATAAATGAATGAAAAAAAAAAAAATTGTTTATAAAAAAAATAGTTTATGTGAGATAGAAGTAATAAATTATATATACAGGCCTGTCACAGAAATTATTCGTACTGTTTTTGATTACGACTTTCATTTCGATCGATTTTGTTTTGCCTTCTTCAGATTTTGATCGATTTACTTCATGCCGACAAAGTTTCTTTTTGGTATTTTTATGGTAAGTGTGACAATATTATTCATTAAACGTGGTAAAAATGTGCAAATCAAAGCAAAAACATATGTTTGAAACAATTAAGTGCGAAAGCGCAAAAATTTGTTCAGACTAATTTCAACAAAATTTAAAACAATTAAGCAAAATGCCTGGAATTTCAGTTGTTGCAGTGTTAAACGCACAAAGACGGGAACAATCCACCGAAATAATGCGGCGAAGGAGTTCAAGGGGTGTATCAGATCCACTTTCAAGCAGCACCTGATTAAAGTTTTTGTTGCTTATGTTTTTTTATTTCAAACATGAAATAATAATAAATATCAATAAATTGTGTTTCATAGTTTAAAAAATAGATTTCTTTATGGGAATAGAAATGTGTTGTACTGTTTTAATGCTATTAGATACATAAACTTCTAATTCGATCGCATAAATAAAAGTGATTTCATTTCGAGAACGATTTTAATTTTCTGAAGAAGCTTCTTCAGAATTGAAATTGATTTCGATCGAAAACAATTTCTATGACACGCCTGATAATTATATAATTTATTTCCATTTGTAAATCACGCTACATCTATAAAAATGGTGAAGCGGCTAAGAACCTGCCTGAATAAGTTGCCAGAAATATTATGCTGGCTACATTTAGCTCGCTTTATATTTACTTTCCAAAATTGTCAATAGTATTACTACCGAACAAAAACTAACGATATTTTGCTAAAAATAAAACTATCGATACAATCGATTATTTTGCAGCTCTACTATAGCGGCGAGTGTAAACGGAGACCATGACGTATCTATTTGTCGTCGTTCTCCGTATGATAATGCTGGACTATTTGCTTCCTGAACTTCAACAACATCGCACTAAAAGATACACAGCGGTTGAAAAAGTCGACTTGTTGATATACCTAAATAAATGTTTAAATTTTATGTACAAAACGCAAAGCATAATTGATAAGGACTCATAATACACATACATAATTATTGTTGAAATATTTTCAAACAAACGTTTGTTTAATAAATTTTTAGGTTTTAGCTCTTATTTTTCTTGGTTCTATTAAAATTTCAGTTTGAATTTACTTGCATTTTATACAAAAAAAAACTGGGTTTGCTTAATATTTGTACGAATACACACGTGTATTCGCAATAAAACACACGCAATAAAAACAATAAGCACACGACTTGGTCGCAAAAACCACCATCTTTTTATATTTATTGAAATTTTTGTGCATAAGATGAGATTAAAATCTGATAATCTTATTCTCTTCGTAGTTCTTGTTTTTTATGTTTGTGTTTTAATCTGCAACGAAAGGCTACATGCGATTTAGTCTTGACTGTTTAATAATATGTAGAAATAATAATTGAAGTTTGTCGCCTGAATCCTTAATTATAGTAGCAATGAGGTTTTTACAAGTCGTTCATATAAACAGTTATATAAGCTATGTATGCGTGTTGATATGTATCAAGTGTCTTGCAAATAAACCATTTCTCAATCAAATAAAAATATAAAAAGCAAACTTGATAAAAATATTTAATTTTTAACATTGCAAACATTTGCTTTATTAAAAAAAAAAAAAATGCTGCCACAAAAAACAAAATTCTGAAAGTTTCGAACCAAAGAATTAATTCTTTGAAATAATTTTTTAACTGATTGTACTATTTCTTTCAAATAACTATTTGCTTAATTCAATTACTTTTTTTGATCGGGTATGGACAAAATTTCAGTTAAAACTTTTATTAAATCGATAAATTAGTTCTTTGTCAAAAGGTCGAAGTTTTATTTAATTCTGTTAATTTTTTTTTTTTTTTAATTTTGTTCACATATTCAGTTACCATTTTTATTAATAACCTAATATTTTAATGAAAAAAATCTGAGTTTTTTTCTAACAAATTCTTACAAATTGTTTCATTTGTTTTTACAATTTCCTTTGTAGTACAAACAACTGAAAAAATAATTTTTTCTGTGTAGAGTGCCAATGAAAATTTTATCAAAAAATATATATCTTTTGATTACATTCTTACCAGTAACTAATAAAAATCTTATTTCAATTTTTATTACAGAAATTTTGCAAGTAAACAGGTAAGCAAATTCTTATTTTATATTTATTTTTCTATTAGCATAAAGCATTACAACTCAAATAACTCAAGTATTTCACTTCTTTTTTCTACACAAATATTAGAAATACGCTGCAAAATAGTTTTTATCTTCTTATCGAAATTTAAAAACTACGTATCCAGTAGTTTACGTCATAACGAAAAATATTTAAGGATGCAATTAAGGAAACAAAACAAAATACAAATGTACTCGTAATACTTTTCAATAACCCCGCCTCAGTTAATCGCATGAGTGGTAGGGAGAGATGATAATACAAGTAAATAATAATAAAATGCTTTAAAAAAAATGCATATCGTATCAGAAACAAAAAAAAAATATGACACAAACATAGGTATGTTTGTGTGTAGGATATAAATACCGCTCAAATACAATACAAGAGTACAATGTGTATAAATAAGTTTGTTCTTTAGACGGTTTAAAATGTCACATTAGCTGTGTCATTGAACTCTCACACAGTGTTTTGTAGAAATAATTGCTGGCAGAAAATTTTTTAGAAACCAAAAAAAAAAAAAGAAACGTTCAATCCAAATGTACATATGTACAAACCAAAAATTTTATTTAAAAATTATAAAGTTCAACAAAAAATTCAATAGATCAGATATTTTGTTTTTAGTTGAGACCATTTATCTGTTCCGATTAGTTTACGAACTTAGACCCAAGGAGTATTAACGTCTACAAAGTGGAAGCGCTACGGCATGTGAAAATTGTTTGCTACTGGCAGTATAGAAAGCTATTTACGTCGAATGTTTGCATTTTGTTTCATTTTTTGAAATGAAATTTATTGGTTTATTCTGAATTAAACATTCAAAAATTATTTTGTTAACATACTAATAATTCAAATAGAAATAATTTATAATTGTGAAAAGGAACTTTCATAGTTTATAATTGGGAAAAAAAGTTACAACATGCCTGTTTATGTTGTATTGTTGTAATTTTGCTGTAGTGCTACCACCTTACTTAGACCATTACAATCAGTGATGTTAACTTTTATTTTTAAATTGCCGTACAGCCTTAAAAATTACGGTTTTTGAGCAAACCTACCGTATGAAAAGTATTTAGCTGATCTATTTGATTTAAAACGCTTAAAGCAGACGACACTATTGAAATATAAAAGTGAGTATTTTAAAAATTTTTTAAGAAGAGCTCAACTACTGAACTCAAACTATTGACAAGTTCTGTTCACAAAGCCAAAATAACGTTTTTAATCGCAATTTCAGTGAAAGAAAATTAAGTACATTTTTACTCGAATAACATTGCGAAAGAAAAATTAAGCGTTTTCTTTGAAAATCTTGGCAACCTGCTGGCTGAAACTTTTACAAGTAACTTCTACTTGACGAAAAGCAGTCAACCACTTTCCGCTCTCAAAAGACTATCTATAACTACGACAAAGATATTTTTCCCGGTTCGAGGGTTTTGGGTGAGATCTACATAAATAAAACCCCTGCAACAGATGGATTTCCAGCAGTGGTGTTGAAGCAGTGTTCTTCTATGTTTGCGCGTCCATTGGTACGCCTCTTCAGCATACTTTGCCACATTGGTGAGTTTCCATCGCACTAGAAGATTGCTAATGTAATGGCAATTCCCAAAACGGTTGAGGCAAATAACTCTGAAAATTACTGTCCCATTGCGATTTGCTCTGCGCTTTTCAAGGTAGTGGAAAATATGGTTAATTATTAACTTGTGAGGTATCTAGAGTCGTATAAATTATTTTTTGATCGCCAATATGGATTTCGTAAGGGCTGCTCTTTGGCACATCTCTCTGAAAACTAGTGCCACTCAATCCACAATTGGTTATTTCCAAAGCGTTTGACAGAGTGTGGCATGATGCACTTCTGGCATGTTTTCGAGTTGTTATAGATGGGGTCTAATCAAACGATTTCAAGATGAATTCAGGGGTACCGCAAGGCTGAGTTCTTTCTCCTACTCTCTTTATGACCAACTATGTCAAAACTCCAGATCTGTCCACTTGCAGATGATAGCAGCATTCGTATTAATTCAGTTATAAGCCCGGCCTATCCGAGATCAGTGCCAAGAGGCGAAATGTAAAGGACTCATTCAGTAGTGATGTTCTTTTAATCTCCGAATGGGGCCATAAAACACGGTTAACTTCAACGCTCGTAAAATCCCGTGTTGTTTATTAACTTGCAAACACATGACCGTGAATACTGCTTCATCTGTACTCAGGGGTGGTATAAATATTGGGGATTTAGATGCTCTTGATGTTCTTGAAATGAAAATCAAGATGTGATATTCGCTGGACTGAACTCTTTTTCCATGTCACTAAAGAAGCATTCAGGTGTCTCGGTTTTTTGAAACGGTGTAAGACATACTTCACCTTATCCGATCTCCTTACTATTTATACCACCTATATCAGACCAAGAGTGAAATACAACAATCATATTTGGGCTGGTGCCTCAAAGTCTATTTTGGGGTTACTTGAAAGAGTGCAAGAGAGAGAGAGAGAGAGAGAGAGAGCGTAGAAGCTTGTCGGTGAAAACATTTTTTTCCATATCGGTATCATATACAAATAATTTATTTTTGCATGAGGCCCTTAATCAACTATTTACGAAGGCGGATTGATACTGAAGCTACATAAGTAGGAAAAAAGATTTTTTTAAACAATTAATATCTCAACATAGTCTTTTTTTAGCTCAATACAGTTAGTAAGACGATATTCCAACTTTTGTATACCATTTGAATAATACGATTTTAGGAACTCCTCGCGTTAGTTTCGGTAATCACTTCTTCGTTTGAGAGGAATCTTTTTCCTGCGAGCCATTTTTTTTCAAGTTTATAAATGGAAACAAGCCACTTTGTGCTAAATCTGAACTATAGGGTGGATGATCAACCAATTCGAAGAATATTTCGCGTAATTTTAGCATCGTATCTAATTCTGTGTGAACCGGTGCATTATATTGAAGAAGGAGCACTTTTTTTTCTTTAAATGTGGTCGTGTTTTTTCTTGATTGATTAATTAATTGATCCAATAATACACGATAATACTTCCTGTGATTGTGGATCCTTTTCAAAATAATCGATTACCCATCGATTATCCGTGTACATCCCAAAATACAGTAGCCATAGCCTTGCCAGCCGATTTCATTGTCTTCGCCTTCTTTGTAGCACTTCCACCAGCTTCCACCCATTGTTTGGATTAATTTTTGATATCAGGTGTGTAGTGGTTTCATCAACAGTTATTAATCGACGCCAAAAATCTACAGGATTACGCTTTATCTCATGTCCAAACACCACTGTGAAGTGGGCTGTCGAACTCGTTTTTGTTCGACAATGAGCAAACGCGGCTCGCATGTTGCCGATAGCTTCTTCATATACAAAAATTCATGCAAACCGTTGAACACACGGTCATATGTTATGTTTGCCATTGCAACAATCTCAGGTAACTTCACTCGGCAAACATTCACAAAGATATCGAGGGTTTTCTTGATATTTTCTTCAATGTTGCAGTGCTTGGTCGGCAGCGGTTAAATTCAGCAAGCCAATATTTTGCCATGTAATCTGACGGAGGCGACTCATTGTAATGTTTATCTAGCTTTACTTTTGTCTCTTTCACTGTTTTTCTTCCAAATAATAATGCATAAAATTCACTTATTTTCATTTTTCAAGAAACACTCAGTTGCTTTCTTCAAACGACTACAAAAAATAATCTAATCGATCAATTTGGGTGAAGTTTTAACAGCTGACGTTCAAAAAAAAATGTGTTTCTGCTGCGTTTTATCGCTATAGCTTCAATACAAATCCGCCCTCGTACTTGAGCATATTTACTGTCTCTATAAATGCTTGTTTTCTTAAAGCTTTAAGCACATTGCATTCACTTCACATTGTACTCAAAGTAAGAAATATTAATTTTTCGATATGTGTAACCAGTTGATGCACATATGTGTAGTTTTAATTGCATATATTTGCTGCAAATTTTCATAAGAGCCCGTCTTATTTTTGCGAGTCTAATTATTTTTGGTCAACACTTTGAAAAATTCGATATATTTTCATAAAGTTTCAACTCTTTAATACTATTCGCATAATAGATCCGAAAATATGTGCAATTAATCTGTAAAGCATCACAACCTGTCTCGCTCACTCATGGCAAACAATCAAACCTGTCACCCTTTTTCGGCTTGACTTTGGGTTCTGAGACACTCTGTATTAAAAAAAAAGTGTCATAAAGAGTGTTATGAGTATAAAAAAGAGACAAATTGACACTTTTGACATACAAAACTGGCAGCAAAAATGATAATTATGATTGCAAATCGCATTTAAGGTTATGTCCACTTATGTATTCATTTACCTGAGCGCTAGAATATAGTTTCTGAATTCACTAAAACGCCCGTATTTGAAGCATTACCATTGCTTAAACGTTGTTAACACAGAGATAGAAAAATATATACTTGCAGCAGTTTCAATGAAATAAGTTCCAGTCTCTAAGTATCCTAAACATTTTAAAATGATTTAAGAACACAGTTTACGAAATTTGCATCAATTTGTAAAGCTCTGCTGCCTAATTTAGTTTAAATGACACATCAGTTTTTCCTTTTTTTATTAATTTTAATTAAGACAGATGAATTCCTATTTTTTTATGATATTATTTTTTTATCTTTTATTTATTATCTCATCTTCTCAACTCACAATAAGAGAACAAACTACTGTGCTTTGTGTTTGCATTAGAAAATATAAATAAGTACTCAAAAAATAGCAACAAAATGAAATTTGTTTCAATATAAAAAGAAAAATTATAATACGGCATTGTGTGTGTTGCCTTGTATGAGTGATTGCTGCTGAAAAAGCAATTCGAAGATTTTTTTACAAGGGCAATGTAAATACTATACTATATGAGTGATTCTCTTTTTTAATTCTTGTTTTTATTTTAACTGGTTTGCTCTGAGAAAAGAAAATAAAGAAAATCAGTATTATCTTAGTGGAAGACTATGTTTTCAAAAAATTGCGACCTATTTTCAAGAGACAATATGGCTGCAGTTCCCGTTGAAACGTTAATGTTTTGAACATTTGCGTTTTTCAACTGCTAATGTCATATATTATTGCTACTTATGTAATAAACGATACGTTTTTTTTGTATTTAATATTCGTATTATTTGATCTTGTTTATATTTTTTTTTTCTTCTAAAGAAAAAAGGTTTAATGGTATTTTATTTTCAATACTTCGATAACAGCTTATTAACATTTTAATTTTCCTGAGGATGATACTTATTATCGAAATACTGAAACTAAAATACGTTTTATGAAAAAAAAAATCAAATCAAGAAAAAAGTAAAAAAAGAAACAATGTACTCGTTATTTTTGGGAAATAATAACGTTTACAATAAACATTTTTGCAATATAATCGTGTCAAGCCGATAACAGAGGCTATTTCAATCGATACTTGTAGAGTGGTCATAGAAAATTTCCGGTCTAGATTGTATCAGTGCCAGAGGGAACAAGGATCACGTTTAAGTGATTAGTTTTAATAAAATAAAATCTTATTTTATTTACTTTCGTAATAAAGAAACAATTTAATTAACTTGTTTCTATTTATGTTCTATTGATAAGTTCAAATGTTAGCTAATTTAATTCCCACACTCTAAATGCTGGGATAACGTTTCTTTTGGTATTTCCATGTTGTTGTTGATAGGTTCAATACCAATTCCCTCTCATGACCTTTTTTCCTAGTTCTAGTACAATGCACTGCATAAATAGAACCCTATTTATGCAGTACGGATAAATAATAAATCAAAAATGAGCTGATCACAAAAAAACTAAGCTAGAGTATGCTGAAAAGTAACTGTTAATATCCTCATATATTTTTTCAGGTGTGGACCTAAATATGTATGTTCTCTCACCTAGTGATAAGCAGGTGGCGGTGTCGTCTATTTTCTTTATACCAGGTGGTTAAATTTTAAAGCCTGATTGTGAACCAAATTTTTTTCGGTATTTCTGCTGACATTTCTCAATACAATGATACACAATGGAGCAATACATTAAAGTTATTCAGGCTTATTATGAAAATGGGCGTTCAAATCAAAATACATATCGAGAATTTTTCGGCCAATTTTTTTTTAACTTTTTGTTTCTTTGACTCGTTAAAATGAACTAACAATAAGTATTCCAACCTTAATACTAAATATAAAAAATAAAAAAATTTGTTTTTTACTTAAGTCCGGCCGATGTTAGACAAAAAGTTTTATTATGCTGATGGTGGCAAGGGTATCCCTTCTGCTCAACCGAGTGTGGCCGCCAAAATTAAGTATATTGCGCGCAAGAGGGTTTGAGTGAAGTTCCAGTTTACTGACATACCTTGTCGCGTACTTGGAAAAATCCTCTTTTACCAGCGGTGTACTCAGATCTCTATGAATTCGTGGATTTTTTACGTACCATGGAGCTGCAGTAATCGTTCGAAGAATTTTGTTTTGTTGCCTTTGAATTTGTTCAATGTTTGACAGTCAATTTAATCGGCCAACTGTGCGTACAATGGAAAAAATCGTGAACAAATTTGTACACCTCAATTCGTCGCCGTGCCCAACAATTACATCTGTCACGCTGGTCGTTGATTAACATTATGCATACAGATTTGCAGTTACATGCTTACAAGGTACAATTGCCTCAAGAAATAAAACCTCTTGACCGTTCCAAGCGTAGTCAATGATCAGAATGGTGGCAAAAAATGGTAAAAGGTCAAATTTCGAAAAAAGTCATCTTTAGTCGTAAGGCACATTTTCATCTCAGTGTATTCATTAATAAGCAGAATTACCACATTTGGTTATCATTCGCCCAAAGTGGCTGTCGAAAAGCAATACACCCACAATGAGTAACTGTTTGGTGCGGTTCATCAGCTGGCGGCATCATCGGGCCGTATTTTTTCAAAATGAGGCCGGTCAGGCTGTTAATGTTAGTGACGTTCACTATCGTGAGATGATAACGAACATTTTATGGCCCGTATTGAAAGCTATGGATGTGGACAATATGTGACGAAACAGTGTCCCTTTTGCACGACACATCCAATGTCCGTGTTATTTCACATAGTGGCGATGTCAACTGATCATGTCATTTCACACCGTTGGACTTCTTTCTTTGAGGTTATTTGAACGAAAAGATGTACATCGATAAAGCAGCAACAAGTCAAGAGCTGAACGATGAAATAATTCGTCACATTACCAGGTGGAGGTGTGCCGCCGACATCACGGTTGCTATTCGGCCGACATTGTTCCATACATAATTGAATCATACCAATATTATCGTAATCAGAAAAGATAACAATAATTCCTTAAATTATAGCCACCTTTTATGTTCATTATTTCTTTTGCATGTAATTCATTACCTTGCAGTGTAGTCTGATCAGTGCCGAAAGCTTATACACTGGCCACTGATCAGTTTTAATTAATTAATTTGGTTTCAACACTTTAAATGATGTGATAATGTTCGTTCTAATCGCTCCACATTGTTATTTACAGGTGCAAGTCAAACTTGCAACGCCCACAAGTACTACTGCCTTTTTCCTCATTACTGGTCCAAGATGAAAAAGAGGCTTATTTTGAGGCTGAATTTGAAAACTATAAAATTTCTACGCATTTTTTTTTTTTAGCTAAATGAACAGAAATATATTTGCTTTTTGTATATACTTAGCTGGTGAGGCTTAACATTCTCTATGTCAATAAAAATGCAGAATTTTTATTACATAATTTATTACATAATTTTATGTTCACTTTTTCAGGAGATTCGTTTTTGCGCTGTTTTTTATAATAACAATATATGAACAGAAATATATTTGCAAAGAAAAATATTCTAATGAAACCGAATTGTATTCAACAAATTTTTCACAGAAGCACTGATATAAAGATAGATTTTATTGTGGTACTTAAACGTTCTCTTGTGAGTAGAATTTTTCAAAACTTATATGAATTATACCAGTTCATATGAGTGCATTATTCTCGTTGAGTTTTGCACAGCCTTTTTTGCCATAATAATTTTCTTTTAAATTACTTATACACATCCCTGGCATAAATTCCTACCGTTTGCTTTGCATGCGTATGAGTAGTCTACGTTAAGCCTGACTTTATGCAACAGATTTGCACAAGCACGAATATAATAGTGATACGGTTGGTTAAGTTAACTAACTAGAAGATGGCTGGTAACGAAATTTAGGTGGACTGGCTGTGAGATTATCTGGTAGACTGATTTTGTTATTGTGTTTAAAGTTGTAGTTTTTGTCCTTACAACAAAACACAAAAAATTTTTGAGGATATAAAATGTTCATGCTTATGTATATATAAAAATTTATATCGTTGGCTAAACAAAGAAAAGATGTATCTCAAATTCTTTGAACTTGCCTGTTTATTTTTGGTAGCAATTTGCTTTCGTAATATGTTAAAGATATGTACTTGTATATGCAGAGAAAACTTACTTATACGCCGCTTGCATACATGGAAAGTCTTGAGTTTGGTGGTGGCAAGGGAAAAACAAAGGAAAAATGAGAGTGGCTCGCTTTTCCTTTGCCTCCACCAAACTCAAGATTTTGCATAGCAAACTTTATGTCATTCTAAGAGTTTTGAATATCATTTGAAATAACTATTGAAATGTCATCCAGATACGCCTATCTGTATTAAGCTATCGATATGCACAAGTGTAGTCTTGACTACAAACATATTTCTTTGCCGTTTACTTGCATTTATATACAAACACACTAACTGCCTGTAAAATAAAATTATTTTCTATTGCTGCAAATTCAAACGTACATATGTATGTATGTAAGTATATATCTCTGTAAGTGTGTTTACAAAACGCATTTGTGTTACAATGTTTGCAGAAATATTTACGGATAATCTGTTGATTTCAAAGCTAAGGGATTATTATGCAATTTTTCTTCGTTTTATGTTGGCTCTTATTTTATTCTATAGATTTTTTTTTTTTTGGTTTGTAACTAAATTTTTATTTTATTTTTTTTGCTTTATTTTTATTTTTGGTGTGATACTCATCATTATCGTTGCTTTTGTCGTCATCATCGTCGTCGTCGCTAGCATAAGGACACCAAACAAAAGCGGTAGACTAAATAGTGTTTTGTTGTTGCTTATACCTCTTCAGTAAAAATTAAGGAAAACAAAATCTCTCTTAAAGAACGGATAGAGATGAATGCAGGTTTTCATAAGTGTATTCTACTAAGGATGTTCATAGAATTTATTTAAAAAAAGGTAAAATTTATATTAATTATGTTTTTAGAAAATTAAAAACAGGTGTACGAGGAATGTTGAACAGAGTTGTATTTCTCCTACCTCTCCCACATTGTACTGCTAAGACGTTTTTTTTATAATATCAATATAATTAGTTATTTAGCCTGACTTCTATTGTATATAGATTTTAAAACTAGACCGATATTTTTCGGACACATTTGTTGGAAAAGCCTTCAAACAGCACTTGTTAACCCTTAAACGAACACCAAAGTGTGTATATACACAAACGACTCCCAAGGCCTGGCTGGGACTACTTGTATTTTGTATGGGATGTTATTGCTACTGTATGAAAATAAATAAATTGAACTAGTAGGTGTTTCAAATTATCGATTAATACTAATTCATTTTTTCAAAAAATTACAATTAAACATTTAAATAAATGCACATAATAAATTACTAAGTTAAATTCAATTTAGCTTTGAAATTGGATCGGGTACTTATAAATTCATTAATTTCAATAATTGCATTTAGAGGGCTTGTTACAAAATTGGTAAAAGTATCTTGTGTGCACTTGGACTTGTTTGTAAAAACTAAAAATTATGATGGTAATTCGTTTTTGGTTTGCATCACCTAAATACTGTTAAGAATTTTTATCATATCTAACCCAGTGTGTAGCTGTTGATCTGCTTGTTATAAATGTACAACTCATTCACACAAACAAGATAAAACTACAAACATAATACGCAAACAAACAAACATACTTGATTTAAATTACGTAAAATGCGAAGTAAATCATCTACATATGATGTTGTTGTTATTCTTGCATTCTTAGTATTTCGTTTTATTATTGTTTTTGTTGTTGTCACTTGCTTATTATTCGCAAGCATGTGTGTGAATGTGTATATGCGTAAGAATTATATTTGTACATTTGAGTCTAGCATTATGAATGACTAGAAAGATCATGACGATTGTAGAACATGATAATGAAGTATAAATAGCAGGCAGATCGGCGGCAACAGTTTATTTTTAAGCTTTGTGAAAGACAGTCATAAGTCAAAGTAAGCAGTATAATATAGGGTGTTTTTTTAAGCCCGATAGAACTTGAAATTGTAAAAAATAACACAAAAAATTAAATTGTAATCAAAATTTTTTTTTATTCGAAAGATCAATACGTGACATTAACATTTGAAAATGATTTCGGGCATATGGGCACCCCGGCTGTTCTTGACGAAGCGCATTCTGGACGTCCAATTTTGGGTCACTTTTTCGAGCACTGCTGGCCGTATGTCACGAACAACACGAACAATGCTGGCCTCCAAGGCGTCAATTGTTGCTGGTTTATCAGCATAAACCAGTGACTTCACGTAGCCCCACAGGAAATAATCGAGAGGTGTCAAATCGCACGACCTTGGAGGCCAATTGACAGGTCCATTTCTCGATTTCTCGATATATTTTTGTACACAGTGTTATCAAGTGTAAATAAAGTTGTGAATTATTTAAGTACTGTATAACAAACAAGTGTGAGTGTCATTATTTCATTTGCAATTGAAGAATCCGCAAGAGCGTTTTTAGAGGCAAAAACGAAACAATATTTTTATTTAAAAAAGCTTCTATTCCTGATCTACTAACGAAATTTGCTTTTACTTTTTTCTGACAACGTTCTTCAACGAAAGGACAAAGAAGCTCTTCAGATAAGCGGAACAATAATTTTCTTCTGGCGATTTCCTTGGTTTTTCGCAGATAAGAAGCTAATGTCATAAGGTCAATGGCGTAGAAAAAAAGTGTCAAAGTCCATCGATATGACCTACATTTAGTTGTATCTTTACCAATCATTTGATCCATAACATCTATACTCGTACCTGTTTTAGTTATGTTATAGTTCGTGATTGCTTTCTGCTTTTTCTTCACGCCTGTAACAGGTCTGTAACAGATGTGTCATAGTGAGCTGTTGAACATAAAAGCATATCACAATATTATTGGAGAGTAAAAATTCATATAGAGTCAAAATTTAAATTTTGCATGTTATGTCTGATGACATACATCGCTTGTTTTTTCTAAGAGCAATAGCTTTTAATCGCTCGTACAACACCAGACAGATAAAAATGTTAGTAGCAACAACTGTCTTTTTAGAGCCCTTATAACGCATTGTAATTGTAAAATTAATTTCTTTTCTCTCTATTTTTCTGCTATAGTTTGACTCTGCTCGCGATCAGTATATACATTTCCATCTAAGGAGAAATGAGTGTTTGTCTTAAGTGCCCACCATATTTTGATATCATATTTAGCAGGCTTCAATGGGATATACTGTGTGAACTTCGTTCTTCTCCTGAACGGACTATTTCCATACGGCTTATAATTATTTATTATGTTAATGTTTTGTATGCTTTTCATATGTTTTGCTTTGAGTTTGTTTGTAATAGAACATGTGTAAAAGAGTAGAGTCTGGTCAGCCAGCATAATTCCTATCCCACAGATAAAAAAAATAGTTTTTCTAAAATTTTTTATACAAAACACCTCTATTGGAGAATTTATAGAATGCTAAGAAGTTCTGTCAATGGTATTCTAGTAAAAAATCAAAAAAAAAAAAAATAATAATAATACTGCTTGACCAGACTTTGGGGAACGAAAATATAAGTTTTTGCATAAAATTGCATGTATTATTATTTTGTCGATCAAATGTTAATTTTATGTGCACAAAAGCTTTTTTTGTAACTTATATAAATGTCTCTTTCTAACATTAATTGTTTCACTCCTTCAGTCTTAGATTAAGAAAAGTTGAAAAAAGTGTCATTACGGCTTTAAAGCAGAAGGTTCATACCACGTGTTATACGCGTTAACGCGTTCTAAGCATCTGGCAAAAAAGTCGAATCAGTGCAGTTGTATGAGACAAGCTACACAAAACAAAGCATAGAACGCACTTTTCGAGTAACCTACTTTCTACTTCTGCACGCGTCATAAGCGTTATAAAAACGGTCAATTGTTTTTGATAGCCGCAGATCACAATTAATTTAACTTTTTTTAAGTTATCGCCAAGAATATTGTTATTTTATATTTTTGGGCTAAAATAATGTTTTCATTTAAAAAATAATTCAAACACAACAAAAAACTTATTGCATGAAAAACGTTGCATGTAACTTGAGTTTAGAAAAGTGTAGAACGCGTAGAAAGTAAAACGCGTAGTATGGACCATCAGCTTAATCGTTAAAACATTTTATCAAAATCGATCATCGATTACTGTGACGATGAGAAAGTTACTATTTATAGTGTAGTGATAGTGATTTCGTATGAAAAGGGGCTGTAGGTAATAGGCCCAAGCATGGACCACAACGTACTACATGTTCGGCTGAAAACATTATTGCTACTCAAGAAAGTGTTCCAAACAATCCATCAACCTCAATTCGACGCCGTCTTCAGGAACTTGGTCTTCAAAGCACAACTTTGGCCACAATTTTGCACAAGGATTTGCATTTGTTTTCATTTAATATTCAGTTGACACAAGAGATTCTTCCATAAGACCATTTATGGCGCCGTAAACTCGTATGGAGCTATAGCACATCTAATAAAGTAGATTCATTTATTGCTTCCACAAGACCATTTACGACGCCGTATACTCGTATGGAGCTATAAGCACATTTAATGAAGTGGATCCATTTATTGCTTCGGAACCAAATTTTCGTTCCGTAACAAATTTTTTAATATTTAGTTTGACATTTTCCTTTTTTTGAGAGGGAATGTAAAAGTGAGTTAACTTCGAAACAATTTCACTTGAATTGATCAAGGCAGCTTTATACAGGTAGTGGCAGAATTACAATAAATACGACACCAACAAACATCAACATGTATTTTCTTGGTAGAATTTACTAATAGTTGTCAAAATTTTGACAGCTATTCGTAAATTCTACCAACCTGTACGCTACCTATATAAAGCTGTCTTGGAATTGATGTAATTTTAATTCTTTTTTTGAATTGTGCTGCCAGCTACTTAAATTTTTTAAGCAAAATTTAAATGAGCTGCCACATCATTATATATGTGCATATGTTTGTATAATAAATAACAGATTATGTAAACTTGTAAATGTTTTAATATACTATTCATTTTTATATTTTTTGAATTTTTAATTTTAATTGAGAATTTTTGTAATTTAAAATTTTCCTATTAGACAGTAAAAATACGAGTGTGATGCCAAGAAGACCGCTAATTGCAATCATCTGCCACTGTGCTACCAACACGTAACAGTAACACGCCTCATTTCTACAGTTATTTCACGTGGTAGCTTTTGCAGTAAAATTGTTCGAAATGGGTGAATCGTTTCAGAACAAACTCCCAAAAACTTCAAATCGTTTGTTTCGAAACAATTTGTTACCTCAGGGTAAGGAATTTTACCTCATAACATAAAACACTTCACCCAGTTCTCTAAAAGTTATTTGGCTCAACTAATAACACGAGCACAGTGGAAATTGCGATATACTTTTTAGTTGATTATGTATCACCGGCACAAATAACATAAAAACAGACATTACAATATTTTTCCACTTAAAGAAGACTGTGATGCCAACAACATTTTTGTGGTCTTTAGAGATTTGTATCTGAAGCGATTTTGAAAAATTTAAGTTGCGACTGTTTGTGTTTTTGTGAGCGATATATATGTATGTACACATATATATATGCATGCATATGTATGTACATATCTGTCTATACAAATATATACACAAATTAGCTTTTCTTGATTATGATATTATTGCTTTTCTTCAGCATGAAAAATTTTATTGGATACATTTTTTTGTTAAGGACTGCTAATGCTTTTATTTCTTTAGCAGCTGCGCTGCTGCTTTTGCGACAACTGTAAACAAATTTACAATTTGTTATACTTAAAGGAATGATATCGTTGTCATAAACACATACACACGCATCCACACACACACGCATTAATGAACTCGTTATGGAGAATTTTCTTCATTTTTTTGTGTTCTTCATTTTATTGCTAAATGTTGCTGTCGCTATCCGTGATGTAATAGAAATGTATTTGATATTTTTCTTTCAGTTGCGTAAGCGTTTTCAATACATTTTGTTATATTTTATTATATCTGGCAGTTGACAACAAAAGACTCAAAGAAATGAGCAACATAAACTTGTATAAAAAAAAACTAAAATATCTACATAAGTATTTGAATAGCAGGAGGAACAAAAAACAACGAAACAATAACGAAAGAAGAAAAAACATTGCACTAAATTATAAGAGTTGTTTTTTCTAATTTTATTATTACAACAATGTTCTGCAGAAAAAGTTAATTAATTTCGCAGAATAATCTTTAGACATACATACATATATAGTAAGTCAGTTTGCTAATTGGTCGATAAACAATACATCAAATTTGGAAATCAAGATTCACAGAGTTATTCGCGAAATACGGCTGCGAAGAGTTCGAGAATATCGATATTCCAGATTGTGCCTTATATGAGGGCGGATTGATATTGAAACTACTTAAGTAGGAAAAAACTTTTTTTTTCAAAAACCATTTATTTCTCAACACAGTCTCCTTTTAGCTCAATACACTTAGCAAGACGATATTCCAACTTTTTTACACCATCTGAATAATACGATTTTGGGAACGCCTCAAAACTCGCGTTAGTTTCGGTAATCACTTCTTCGTTTGAGATGAATCTTTTTCCTGCGAACCATTTTTCAAGTTTGGGAACAGGAAAAAGTCACTAGGAGCTAAATCTATACTATAAGGTGGATGCACAACCAATTGGAAGTGTACTTCACGTAATTTTAGTATCGTGTCTAAAGATACAATTGTGCGGACGTCCACGTTCGTGTATGGAACGGTCGTTAGTATTTAAGTATACATTAATAATGTAAGTGCTTACTGAAATTAGCTGTCATGTTGCCGGAACGTCTCAACCTGTTTAAAATAGAATTTGACGCCGTTGTTACGTGGCATTCGTAGACCAGTGCTGCAACTCTTATATGAGATATAGTATTCTGGCACATTAACCCTTTTTGGAACTTTTCTAGTAATGCAAAAATAATATTATAATTTTCAGTTTTGCCATTTTCATCATAATAATTATATTAATAGTATTCTATTTAATAAAATAGATTTAGTTTGAATAACGACAATAGAAATGTAAATATGTATATGTGCACAACTATTTCTATTGGTTCTAAAGCATTAAACACATTGAAGCCAGCAAACAACCGACTTCAATATGTCAAATATAAAATACATGCATTTAAATGCGAACATTTATTTTAACAACAGCATTACGACACGACTGCAGGTTGTTGTCCATACTGATTTTTTTCGCCGCAGTCGAATTAAACTAATTTCTATTTTTCTTGACTACAAAATAAAAACAGTGTGACCAATGTGTACAAACACAATTTAGCTCTTGGATATATTTTATTTTCTAATATAACATAAAATAACAATAAATGCTGTTTTAAATAAATTAATAAATTTATTGATACTATTGTTAAACATATGCATACATACTTACGGCTGTATTCATAAAATATATTATATGTTTATTAAACACTTATTTGACAAATTTTCTCTAGAAATTTGTCACATAACAGTCTTCTAATAAACAGCGGGGTTACTCTCTATTGCGATGCGAAAGGTGAATACTATAAGAGTATAATTCGGTACTCTGTGCCATTTGCACAAACTTTTTCGCGAAATACTTTGAAAATGAAGCAAGACTGGTACCACAAAATAAACAAAAGCGAAGAATGATAAAATAAAATGTGGGAAAGTTAAAAAATTAAATGCGAAAGGCAAATACGAAAATGCAATAGAGAGTAACCTTCCAGACAATATTTTTTTTATGAATAAGGCCATTAGGCTCAAAACAAGAAAACTTAATTTTATTAAATAAGTAGAATGTGCATAGATACAAATTCATACACCTGTTGATTTTATACCACGTACAAGTAGTTAATTTATTTAACGCTGTTCTCATTATAGATCAGAACTTATATCCGATTATATTTTAAACTTTGAAGGCCCACCTAATCTGAGTTAATCGTAGTAAACGAAAACTTTTTTAAGTTAGTTTATTATTTTTGAATGTTTTGAAAGTTTGATATTAATAGATCTTGTTCTGTAAATCAACAAATTTTGTGAAGCTAAAATCTCTTAGGTGGCCACACTGAAATATAATTTGTTGAAAATGTATATATGTTGCTGCCGTGTTCAAAAGAATTCAGTAGTGCACTACATGACTACAATTGCCGCTTGCAGCATTTGCTGTTGTGAAGTCGTGTAGTCTGCTGGCTTCAATGTGTTTAATACTTAATTTAAAAAAATGCCCATCACTATGTTGATACGCTCAACACAGTTTCGAACAGCTGACAATAAGAATTCAATTTCGCTGTGAAGTAAAAAAATAGTTTTATTTTGTTTTGTTTTAATAATTAAAAGTTGTTTTGTGTTAATAATTGAAAATAAAAAAAAAGAGATGGATGATGATAAACTTATCATGCTTGTACAACAAAAATTGTGTAAATGAAATTCTTGGGGGCAAAAAAATTCTGTGCAATGTTTTGTCTATTTTTTGTTGACACCTGGTACGTTTTTTAAAGTTCTATAACTATACAAATGGCCTTACGTTAAGGTACGTTAAGTTTTTCTAACATCAACGTTCGCATAACGAGGCCTTAATACTGTGCGAACCGGTGGGTTGTGTTAAAGAAGGAGCACTTTTTTCTTCTTTAAATGTGGTCGTTTTTTCTTAATGGCATCCATCAATTGATCCAATAATGCACAATAATACCTTCCTGTGATTGTGGATCCGTATGCATCCGAAAATACAAAGGGAAAAGGCTAGCAAAGGCAATTTCACTGTCTTCGCCTTCTTCCGAACACTTCCACCAATTGTTTCGATTGATTTTTGGTTTCAGGTGTGTAGCGGTAGGCCCATGTTTCATCAACAGTTATTAGTCGACGCCAAAAATCAACGAGCTTACGATTTATCATGTCTAAACACAGCTGTGAAGTGATCTGTCGAACTCGTTTTTATTCGACACTGAGCAAAAGTGGCACCAATCTTGCCGATAGCTCTTTCATATGCAAATGTTCATGCATATGATATGTTTGCATTTCAACAATCTCACGTAACTTGACACGGCAATCAGTCATGACGATATCGAGGATTTTCTTCATAATTTCTACAGTAACCACCTCTTTTGGCCTTCCTGTTAGTTGTAGTCTTGCAATATTTTACTATGTAATCTAACGGATCAGATCCACCGTAATGTTTGTCTAGCTTTCCTTTTATCTCTTTCGCCGTTTTCCCTTTCAAATAATAGTGTTTAATCGCTACACGAAATTCCGTTTTTTCGATTTTTCAAGAAACACAAAATTTGATTACTTCAAACGACTACAACAAATAAACTAGTCGATTAATTTGGGTGAAATTTTAACAGCTAAAGTTCATGTGCCAGCTATCGCCACACTTTTGTTTAATGATTTTCACTTTAATATGTTTTCCAACTGTGGACAATTTGCAAAAATTATTTTCGTGCAAAGCGAAAGCCAGATTGGAACTTGAACCTGAAGAATAACTAACATCATGTAATATTATAAGTATTTAATAAGTTCGACTATTTGTCATTAAAAGCATTCTTTTTTTACCGCATTTCTCTTAAAATACAAAACAGATGAAAATAAAATGAAGCTCATTCAAATGAAAAAAGCTTACTAATATATCGCACAAGATATGTAAAATAAATATGTAACTCTCATTATATTTTTTATTTATTGACATTCAATGTATATAAAATAATTAGCGGTAACATATCGTATGAGAAACGTTGAAAAAATTACAACTAAGCACAGGTAGCTAAGAATTCAGAAATTTGTGTGGTTTAAGTGTAACCGTGCATATGTTTAGCTTGAACGTTATTAAGGATTAAAAAATGTCACACATCATTCCAGTTCCCTGTTCATTTTTAATCTGACAATTCCGAAAATAAAGGTAAAATTATATTAAAATAATAAAGTTATCACTCGTTTTTGAGAGTTCTTCTTTTTTTTTTTTTTTTATATTGGACCAGTACTCAGGGGATGACCCCTACATATGTAGTGCATTGTACCAGAACTAAGAAAATAGGTTGTGAGGAGGGGGAAAGCGGGAGTAGTGTTTGTGAACATTTGACTTGAATCTTCCAACGCTATAACAGACAGGAAACACTTCTGCTGGCAACTTGTTCCACAGACGAAGCGTGCGGCTGAAAAACGAATTCTCTCTGTAATGCGTAGTACGATTCCCCGGGCAATCGGGGACAAGATCCCTAATCTCGTCAGAGCAAAATCCATTGTAGTATCGATAGAACAGAGTAACGCATCCCACACTGCGTTGATGCTCCAGTGAGTCAATAGAGTTGGATACCCTACTGTCACCGATGAGCTTCTTCGCCCTCTCCTGCACACGGTCGAGTAACCCCAAAACAGACTTTGAGGCACCGGCCCAAACATGAGAGTTGTATTCCATTTTCGGTCGGATGTAGGTGGTATAAATAGTAAGGAGGTCGGATGGAGTGAAGTACATCTTACACCGTTTCAAAAAACCGAGGCACTTGAATGCTTCTTTAGAGATATGAAAAATGTGTTCATTCCAGCGAACGTCACACTGCATCTTCATTCCAAGAACGTCAAGAGCATCCGATTCTTCAATATTTATACCATCCCTGAGTACAGATGAAGCATCATTTGCGGTCGTTTGTTTGTGCGTCAATAAGCAACACTGGGTCTTACGAGCATTAAAGGCGACCCTGTTTTTACGACCCCATTCAGAGACCAATAGAAGATCACTATTCAGTGAATCATTCATATTTAGTCTCTTGGCAGCGATCTCTGATAGGCTGGGCCTATAACTAAAAGAGTACGCGTGACAAATGCTGCTGTCATCCGCGAAAGAGTGGATAGGGTTGGAAGTTTGGTAGAGAAGGTCGTTGAGGAAAATAAGAAATAGGGTAGGAGAAAGAACGGAGCCTTGCGGTACCCCTGAATTAATCTTGAGCTCGTTTGATGAGACCCCATCTATAACAACTCGTATAGAGCAGTCTCTGAGAAAGCTCGATATAAACCGAGAGAAGTCATCACCGACACCAAAAGCAGTAAGTTTTACCAATAGTGCAACATGCCACACTCTGTCAAACGCTTTTGAAATATAAAGAGCCACCACCCTACTTTCACCGAAATGATGGATTGAGTGGCACCATTTCTCTGAGAGATATGCCATAAGATCGCCAGTTGAACGACCCTTACGAAATCCATATTGACGATCACAAAGTAGTTTATGCGACTCCAGATACCTCATAAGGTGATGGTTAACCATGTTTTCCATTACTTTGGAGAGTGTAGAGCAAATTGCAATTGGGCGGTAATTTTCGGGGTTATTTGCCATACCCTTTTTGGGTATTGGTGTTACATTAGCAACCTTCCAGCACGATGGAAACTCACCAGTATGGTAAAGTATGCTGAAAAGGCGTGCTAATGGACGCGCAAGCGTAGAAGAACACTGCTTCAAGACCAGTGCTGGAATGCCATCCGGTCCAGGAGTTTTGTTTATATCGAGGTCTTCCAAAACCCTTTTAACTGCTCGCGCCCGGAATAATATCTTCGGCATAGTTACAGATACTCTTTCGAGCTCGGGAAGTGACTGACTGCTTTCCGGCAAGCAGGAATTGCTTGCAAAGATTTCAGCCAACAGGTTAGCTTTGTCAAACGGGTCTGTGAATGCTTGGTCATTCTTTAAAAGAGTTGGAATTGATGAACTAGCGCTGTTCTTTACCCTCTTAACGAAAGACCAAAAGGTCTTACTGCCCCGAGGAGCTGCAAGGACCTTGGCACGAAGGCGCTGTTCGTGAAGAGACTTTTCACGCCTAAGTACCTTGGCACACGAATATCTTGCCTTTTTGCGTAGCAAATCAGTGTCTGGTGTTTTGTTTAAACGCCAGTTACTGAATGCTTCCTCTCTGGATCTGACTGCGTTTTTGCACGTCTGATTAAACCAAGATTTTGCTTTTGGTTTAATCGAAATCTGCTTGGAGGGGATGAATGTTTTCATCCCTAGCAATATCATTTTCTTGACCATTTTTGCTGAAGCATTTATGTCGTTATCTAGAAAACAAAGTTTCCAATTAAAATGCTCATAAAATTGGTTGAGCTCAGCCCAACGCGCCTTTTCGTAAATAAATATTGAACATTTCGTAGCTGATTTTGAAACGTTACGAAGTCCTGAGATCGAAAAGGAGGCAGAAATGGTGCAATGATCCGAATTACCGAGAGGTGCACTAACTCTGACTTCATGCTTTTCAGGGTGTGAAGTCAGGAATAGGTCAAGTGTAATATAGTCAAGTGTAGTATATCGAATATATTTGTTATGTTCATATGCTTTGGTGGGTTTCAGAAGATTTTGAATAGATAAAAAATTCATATATTTGTTTTCTAGTATTGATTTGGAGTAATTTAGTTTAATGTCAAATCAGCTAGATTGTTTTTATACGTAGTTTCGAGATCTTTTCTTGGGCTCTTGGGATCTTTCAACTGTTTCACATTACAATCAATGGAATGTATTCACTTTTAACTGAAATAAAAAGATGGATTTCATACAATAATTTGAGATTATGAAATTTATTTTAATCGCCAACAAAGTTTAACAAAACAACTTTTTAAACGTCATGTGCATGAATCTCGCATCGTAACTGCTTCTGCTTATCGTCGTTATTTGTCAACTGCACAATTCAAGCAGTTACTCTGTCTGGACCATAGAAGAATACCTTCCTTTTGTATGCAACAATAAAAGAAAACAAACAAAAAAAAAAACTGGAACTGCGGCTCAAAGCACCAACAGCATCAATTGAATGCACAAGAACTATATGCACACATACATACGAGTACATACAAAACGTGCAGTACTATCAACAGAAACAACTACAACATCAAAAGTTCAATCATTTACAAACAATCACAAGTCGCTTATAAAAAGGGATAACTTTGTAAAACGCCGACTGAGCACAACAAAACCTGTTACAACAATCATTGTTGTTTTGTAGCTCTTTACACGTGTAACGGCAGATTCGATTGTTAGCAACTTGTTGTTATTGTCCTGTTTATGATTGTTGTTGCTATAGAATAGTCGCAAGACAAAAATGTCGAAGGTCTTTCCAGTTAAAAAAAAAATTATAATAATTTATCACGCCATTTTCAGGAGAACATTATTAAACAAATTGGTGAAATTGTTGTGGAATATTTAACATCTTTCTTCTATCGTGTAATGAAAAATGATGACGAAAATAGAAAAAGTTATGCGAAGAAAAGTGTTTTGGTTTCGAAAAGTTTCTTTCTTATTTGATTCTTATCTAACCAAACCCATGATGGCAACTGTAAATAAAACAAAAAGTCTTCAAATTTGTATCTCAATATTTTTTATTATTATGAAAAGTGATGCACGCAAAGCAGATATTTTAAATAGATACTTTTTGCAGTCGGTGAGAGATATAAGGTCCAAAATTGAACCACACTTAGATGATAGCTGCAATGCATTGAGAACTTTGGTTCAGGTTGATGATAGATTTCACTTTCGACGTACTTCGTTCGATGAAATCAGTTTTGTTTTGAACAATCTTCAAGCTAACAAGAGTGGTGGCCATGACAATATACTGCCAAAGATATTGTTAAATAACAAAAATGAATTTACACCAATTTTGGCTAATATTTTTAATAGTATAGTTGACACTTCAATATACCCTGACATCTTAAAAATACATAAAGTCATACCCATTCCAAAGGCAAAAATTTCTACCACAAAGGATATGTATAGACCAATATCTGTATTATCAGCCATTGATAATGTATTTGAGAGGATTTTACATGAACAGATTTCAAAATATATGGGAAATAATAACTTTTTAAATGACTTCCAATATGGATTTAGAAAAGGATGCGGCACAGAGGAAGCGGTTGCAAATGTTGTGAACTACGTTTGCAAATTATTAGATGAAGGATATACTGGTGTTGTTGGTGTATTTTTTGATTTTGTTTGATCATGATATTATGATAAAAAAGTTGCGGTACTATGGAATTTGTGGAAAAGAAATGTTGCTATTAAAAAATTACTTAACCAATCGGAGACAATACGTCCAAATTAATGCATTTAAAAGTAGTCTTGAAGCTGTTGAACATGGTGTACCTCAAGGGAGTGTTTTGGGACCACTACTATTTTCCATATACATAAATGACATACAAAATATTAACACTTTTGGAAGAATCTTCATATATACTGATGATATTTGTTTATTATATCCATTCAAATATGAAACTGTTGCCAAGGTATATGTATAGAAAGGGATGTAGCATTAATATCGGCATTTGTGAGAATAAATAAATTATTTTTAAATGCAAATAAGACATGTCTAATAAGATTTAAACCTCATTGTCAAAATAATTCCAATTTTAGTATACACGTTGACGGCACAGAAGTAGAAGAAACCAGTACCATTAAATATCTGGGAATACATCTTCAAAACAATCTCGTATGGAGCGCCCACATTCAAAGTTTAAAGCAAAAAACTGCCCAAACAATAGGGTTTTTATAAAGGGTGTTTTTTTAAGCCCGATAGAACTTGAAATTGTAAAAAATAACACAAAAAATTAAATTGTAATCAAAATTTTTTTTTATTCGAAAGATCAATACGTGACATTAACATTTGAAAATGATTTCGGGCATATGGGCACCGCGGCTGTTCTTGACGAAGCGCATTCTGGACGTCCAATTTTGGGCCACTTTTTCGAGCACTGCTGGCCGTATGTCACGAACAACACGAACAATGCTGGCCTCCAAGGCGTCAATTGTTGCTGGTTTATCAGCATAAACCAGTGACTTCACGTAGCCCCACAGGAAATAATCGAGAGGTGTCAAATCGCACGACCTTGGAGGCCAATTGACAGGTCCATTTCTCGAAATCAACTTATCGCCAAATTTTGATTTCAGTAAGTCGATGGTTGCGTTCGCCGTATGGCACGTAGCGCCATCCTGTTGAAACCACATCTCCTCCGGATCAATGTCATCCATATTTTCAAACAAAAAATCATTGATCATGGTGCGGTAACGATCTCCATTGACCGTAACGCGAGCTCCGGCCTCATTTTTGAAGAAATAAGGTCCGATGATGCCACCAGCATGAAAACCGCACAGTGCATTTTTCTGGATGTAATGGTGTCTGTTTCTTGTGGATTGGTCTCACTCCATATGCGGCAATTTTGCTTATAAACAAACCCGTTAAGCCAAAAATGCGCCTCATCGCTGAACACAATTTTGCGATAAAACAACGGGTCAGTTGCCAACTGCTCTAGAGCCCAATCGGCGAAAGAACGACGCATACAATGGTCTCGTGGCTTCAATTCCTGCACCAGCTGGATCTTATACGGGTGTAGGCCGAGATCTTTGCGCAAAATTTTCCACGTAGTGGACGGACAGAGCCCCAATTCATGCGACCGACGACGAATCGATAAATTTGGATCTTCTTCCACACTTTCGTTTACAGCGGCGATATTCTCTTCAGTACGCACATTCCTTCGACGTGCTGGTGTTATTGCATCCTCTAGAGAGTATGTGGTACGAAATCTATCCACAGTTCGACGAATGGCTTGTTCAGATGGACGATTATGTACGCCATACAGATGACGAAGTCGTCTATAAGTTGCGCGAATCGACGACTGATTTTCAAAGTAAATTTGGATAATTTCGTAGCGTTGTTCAAGCGTGAGTCTATTCATGATGATTTGTCAGAGTATACTGAAACAAATAAAAAAAATGTTTCATCAAAATTTAATTTTTTGTGTTACTTTTTACAATTTAAAGTTCTATCTAGCTTAAAAAAACACCCTTTACAAGTTTAAAAACAAATTCAACACAAATGCGAAGCTTTTAATATACAACGCATTAATACAAAGTAATTTTAATTATTTACCTTTAATTTATGGATATAAGAATAGTTCTGAACTAAAATCGTTACAGCGCATTCAAAATAAAGCGTTGAAATTGGTTTACAATCTACCGTACACATATCCAACAGCATCATTATTTAAAGATATACGTAAATCAGTGTTGCCTATACGTGCTATATACAAAATGAATTTATTAATCTACGTTTTCAAATGCATCAATAAGATTGGCCATCACACAATTGAATTCCAAAGAAATCAGTATCAGATAAATACAAGAAACAACAATAACCTCTTAGTTGCAAGATGTCGATTAGAAATGACTAAGCAACGTGTGGAGTATATTGGTAGCCATGAGTTTAACCGTTTGCCTCTGAGTTTAAAATCTGAGACTAGAATATCGTCTTTTAAGAAAAGCCTTAAGAAATTTCTTTTGCAAAATGTTCAAGAATTTATTACATAGTATTATAAATATAGATGGAAACATTTAATTAATATTTATTTACTTAACCATTTTTTATTTTTTAATCTTTTTCATTTTTTCCCTTTTTTATAAATTATTTTATATAATTTTTTAAAAATTATTTATTTACTCGTTTATTTACATGAAAGTATTATACAGCATTATGTAAAGTTGCCAACTTGCTTCTATAATGCCTCTCAGGCGCTGAAGCTCAAAATTGTACAGATTGCAAATACAAAAAAGTAAAATAAATAAATTAAAAAAAAAAAAAATCTATGACGATTATGTGTAAAACAAAACATTGGCCAGGTTGGGAGGCATAATTGAGGGTAATTCTTTAGCTCTTGCCTTGTTATAGGCTTATTAAGGTACACCTGAAGTCGATTCCTGAAGTCGATTTTGGAAATTAACAAAAAAAAAAAAAATCTGAACGCGTTATACCAATAATTATTTAATACATATTTTGCATGACTGATATCGATAGATGTGCAACTGCCTTCTTGAAAGAGTATATAAAAGATGCAACCAATAATACAGGACCTTTTGAGTAATTTGCTTTTAAATATGTATTAAGAATACATAAGAAGCAGGTTTTGCGACGATATATATCAAAATCGCTGGTCACCAGAAATTGCGCTTATAATTTTACAAACTGAGTATTGTCTTTGTGGGAACCACTGACCTAAATTCATGCATACGTATGTGAAATAATCAAACTCTCAGTATATTCTGCATATGTATATCCTTTGTGTCTTTTCATATCTTTTACAAAACAATAAATATAGTTTAAATAACTAAAAAACAATCTAAAATAACTACCTTTATAGCCATGTAATGATCTGTATTATGCGTTCCGAGTTTTTTGTTAAATCCCCAAAATCGGTTTCAGCAATTGCCACGATCTCCCATTTCCCTGGAAACAATATGGCAATTTTAATTTTCATACTAAATCAAATAACCGTTAATAGTTTAGATACACGTTCTACGGCCAAAGCCAATACCGAATATGAAAAACCGATTCCGATTTGGTGGAAACAGTTCCAAGTTTTTTGTCGGCTTTAGGAAACATCAAAATATCTCCCCTCCACTCTTTCCTCGGAAGAAGCAATACGGCAACTTCAATTTTTGCACTAAAGCGAATGACCATTTATAGTTCAAATCCATGTTTCGCGACAAAAACGTGCACCGAATATAAAAAAAAACCAGTTTCAAACCGGTTAGTGATGTGATTCCAAATTGTTTTGGGAATTCCCAAAATTGGCTTCGTGAATCCACAAAATCAACTTCTCTTCCTCGGGGTAATACGGCAACTCCAACTTTCACACTGAAACAGCAACACTGTATATGCAGTTTATACAATAACAAGACAGCTTTAAGGTATAAGCTCAGCGTGCTCAGCTCGTTTCCTTTGCGTACATTTGTCAAAAACATATATCCCCTTGCTTTTTTAAACAAAATTTTGACAACTATTAGTAAATTCTACCATTGATGTTTATTGCAATTCTGTCACTATCTGCCTTGTATAATAATATAATAATAATGTAATAATCACTCATGTGGCATGAATTTCGAGTGTTGCAAACTTACAAACAAACAAATATAGTATATAAGTGAAACTAATATAAGCGTGCTAAAAATACAGATTTACTGAAGTTTTTCAATCTTGTTTACTATGTTCCTTTTGCAAATTACTTTGATTTTGTGCAAATGCTACTTTAACCGGATTTTTCTTTAATTTTTTTACCGAGAGCAGGGATTTTTTAAATTGTCACTATTCGAGGTATTCGAAAACCAGTTTTAGGAAAAAGTCTAATAATCGACCACCATAGGAAACTACTCTAGTGTTAAATACTCTAAGGTATTAACTAAGCAAATTTTAGTTCGTCACCGTGAGTCTTTAGCTAGTGAAATTCATGATTTCGAAGGGTAACGTTAGCTAGCATTTTTAGAGATGGAGCCTCTTACTAGCAATCCCTTTTTAAACTCAAGCATAACATTACGAGTATGTAACAAAATGTAGCAATCGGTATGATACACCGAGTTTTAATTTTGGGGTATTTATGATTTTGCGATTTCAAACTCTAATGTAACGTTCGAGATCCTGAAACAGACTCTTAAGTTGAAGGTTCATACCACGTGCTGTATCCGTTATCGCTTTTTACGCGTTTCAAACTTTCTACGCGTTCTACACTTTTTCAAACGCAAATTACATGCAACGCTTTTAATGCGGTAGCTTTTTTGTTGTATTTGAAGTATTTTTTAAATACAAACTAAACTCACAGTTTTTATAACGCTTATGACCCGTACAAGATTAGAAAGGAACCGTACTATTTACATCGTACATGTCTATCCTCACATGCGTTGAAATGTGTAACGTGTCTCATACAATTGCACTGACTCTACTTTTTTGACAGACACTTAAGAACGCTTTAACGCATATAACGCGTGGTATGAGCCTTCAGTTTTAAAGTTAAATAAATTATCATCTTATTTCATTATAAACTAATAAATATTTAAAAAAATTATATACAGCTTGTTTTTTATATTTTCCAGCTGTCTATATGTCAACATTTCATAGGAGTTACCCTAATCCTCAGTAGACCTTGGAAATTTTTTAAAGATATTCTCAAACATGCAATTTTATATCCCAACAATCTAAATAAATTATTGAGAATTTAAAAGGAAAAATGTCTTAATAATACCTGTCAAAACACAAAAAACAAACTTTTTCATTTTTTTTTCATACAAATCAAGGCAGCTTTAATATGGTAGTGGTACAAGCGCAGCTGTTTTTCGTTTCCTTTGCGTAAATTTGTCAAACACACATAGACTTCCTTGCTTTTTCAAACAAAATTTTGACAACTATTCGTAAATTCTACCAACAAAATACATGTTGATGTTTGTTGGTGTTGTATTTATTGTAATTCTGCCACTACCTATTAAAGCTGCCTTGATACTAATGATTAGTACCGTTCCCATGAAATGTGCAACATAAAAAACAAACTGTTTATAAATTCTTTGATTGGTATCAATATTAAAGGCTAATATTATAGCGAATAAAACTCAATTGTTCTAATAAATATTCATTATTTTCAAAATAATCTCTTGGTTTATTTAAATAAATAAAATATATGAAACAATAATGATTCTTAAACTATTTTTTTCATTTTGTTAAATTAATTTTTTCATTTCATTTAATTGTTTGATTTTTCCATTTATTTTCTGGTTAAATGACTGTATTAATAACAAGCAATAATAAAATAATTGCTTGTGCAGTTTTGGGCCATTCGAAAATTGTCAGTTTTAATCATTTAACAGTTACAAACAATTGTGATATAAATTAAATTGAATTGCAAAGATGAGATATAAATCCCAACTACGTCCCACAAACGAAAGGATTTCGTTCGGTTTATTGTCTGTTTTTGCGGATATTTTATACCATTTTATTTGTATGCTATTAATACTATATAAATATGTTTGTATGTATGAAAAAAGCAAAAAGAGAAATAAAAAAATCAACGCGTTTTCGAGCCAAAAACAACTACCCACAACTATTAAATACACCCATTTAATAGTTTTTCTTTTCTTGTTATTGTTTTTGTTTTATTTCCATTCTTTATTTTATTTTATTTTTTTGCTTCCTTTTAAAATTTTATTCCATTTTATTTCGTTTATTCATTTGTAATTTAAACTGTGCCTACACTCGACATTCTGCAGGAAGAAAAACGAGATTGCAAAGTTGAAGTACATTCCATTAAACAGTGGGGTCAAAGTTCGCTTGCACATGCCAAATATAGATATAATGGCTTAGATAAAATTTATATTTTGTTGCAATTGATTGCACAGCAACTGATATTAATAAATAATAAAATCTGGAGTATTAAACGTACTCCTATAATAAAGATTAAGTATCGGGTGCACTAAACTTTTCTTTAAACAAAAAATAAAAATTGTACCAAGAAACATTGTTTCCAGGGATTATGTACATATACGTAGAATAACTATATTCTAATGAAAGTTTACTATAGTTGAATTATATAGTTATTGGTGATAATATTATATAGTTATCTTTAAAACGCCATTGATTAGAGCCACTAAAGTTTTATAAAGAAAACGTTAACAATAACTATACTATATAATACATAACCATAGGATTAATTACAAACACTATATTACCGTCATATTCAGCCATATTATTTTACTATCCATATATAATTTTGTCATACATAACAATATTACTATCATAAACAATCATACTAATATCATAAATAGCGTTATTGTAATAGAATAACTTACACTACATACATACATATGATAAATATATACTACGTTTATACGTGCAGTTTATTTGCGAATAAAAATATTGTAAATAACAAAAATTGCCGTATAAACAGTAAATAATATTTTTGTTTGTGGTTAGCTAACTCACGAAATTAAAAAATTACTGATTAAAAACTTATTTGCATATAAGACATAAAAAGTTGCCACTTTATTTCACAATTTCCAAGATTTCGTCGATGTGGCACACATGATATATAGTAAAAACCATGATATAAAAAATACGAGGTAGTTTTATTCTCTCAATCTTCCTTAACAATCACCATCTGACAAGTATAAAGATTGGGAATTTTTTCATAAAATTGTGCTACTGTATTAGTTTATACATTCCCAAGACGAATTTAGTACCAGGTGGCCTCGTTAGCTTAGCTGATCGACAGCTGTTTTTTACACAACTATCAAAATTTGTTTATGTTTTCATATTTTTTCACACATTCTCATGCGCGCCATTTCATATTTCCTATATACAAATCTTAACCCATTTGGTGCAGCTATACTTAATTTAGTACTGTTAAACATTAGGCAACAATAAAAAATTATAAATAGCTTGTTTTCTATGTTTCCCAGCTATCTATATGTCGACATTTCATAGGAACTACCCTGATCATCAGTAGACTTTGGAAATTCTTGAAAGATATTCTCATACATTCAACTTTATATCCCAACAATATAAATAAATTGTTGAGAATTTAAAATGAAAAATGCTCTAATATTACCTGTCAAAACACAAAAAACAAGCTTTTTCATTTATACACGTCTCTAACATTTCTTTACACCTTTCAAACAAATGAACAACCGTTGGTTGCTACGATTTGCTTTTTTAAAGTATCGAAAAGCAGAGAACAAAAATTCAAACAATTGAGTTTTTTATTCGCTATTTTAGCTTCTAACATTGACACCAATAAAAAATTATAAATAGAGTATTTTCTATGTTTCCCAGCTATCTATATTCGACATTCCATAGGAGCTACCCCAATCATCAGTAATCATCAAAGTATATATATATATATATATATATATATATATATATATATATATATATATATATATATATATATATATATATATATATATATATATATATATATATATATATATATATATATATATATATATACTTTGATGATTACTGATGATAGCAAAAAACAACGAAGAACTCGTACAAGAGAGTTAATATATCTAATTTCCAGTTTTTAATCATTTAAATTTGCTAAAGATTTTTTCATTTTAATATATTCAAAAGTGGGATCATTTAAAGACATTTGATTATTATTACAATTTAAACATTTTTTTTTTCTTTTTTTATACTCTAAAAAAATAAAAAAAAATGGTAATTCTTCGAATTTTGTGTAATTGCGAGTTCTTGATTTTGAAAATTAATTTACGTTTCCGGCAATACTGAATTGTTCAGTACATTTTAAGGCAAATTAAATATGTTTTTGACAGATGGGTAATGCTGAAAAGGGCGAACTACATGTTGTTTTTTGTGTTGTTGTATTGTTGTTCTAATAAGGCCACCTGGTACTTAATTCTTTTTTTTTTTTTAATTTTTTTTTTTATTTCAAGAATGAATATAATATTTTCTGTTAAAAATAATTTCATTTCAAAAAACCCTTTATTGTTTCGTTTTCTAATAGACTAAAAGACGGATTGAAATCCATTTCCGAACGACATTGAATTTTGCAAAAAGTCTGATTGCAACCAACGCTGCCGAATACCAGGAAAGATATGCGTCTTCAAAATGGTTATATTTGTACTTATGCATAAATATTTTTTGCTTTTTTGATATATGCAGCTCATTATTTGAGTCTGGAAAGCAACAACAAAAGTAATTTATATTGCAATGTAATAATCCATTTCTTGCCATTTCACTCGTAAATATTAAAACATGTCGAATCTTATGCACAACATATTAGATTTATTTGTTTTATTTTTAATTTTTTTTTTTTTTTTTTTTTTTTTTTTTTTTTTTTTTTTTTTTTTTTTTGATAGAAGTTACAATTTTAATATTATTTTCAAACAGAATTTCAACCAAACTTGAAAACGGGAAAATATGTAAACTAATATGGTAGCACAATATTTTGAAAAATGTCACAATCCTTATACTGGCCAGATGGTGATTATTAAGGAAACCACCTTGATTTTTTATATCATGGTAAAAATACGTACTGAAGCAAATATTCAAAAAAAAAATTTTAATAATCTTTGCTTTAAAAAAACATTTAATTTGTAACATTTAATTCGTTGATTTTTCTGTTATAATTTCAGTAATCAAAATGAATTTTTAAACTGACAATGCTACCAATTATTTATATTTTGAACATATGCCACACTAAAAAAATAAATCTTCTTCACAAATACAAATTGGCCCATAAACAGTAGCTCGATTCACAATCGTGTGCATTAGAGGTTGCATTATTCTGCAATTGCATTTTTGGGTGTGTTTTGTTTTTGTAAAGTAAAAATATGCTCCACTATTTTGCAAATGCAATGATGCAAGGCCATTTGCACAAGATCGTGAATAGGGCTAATGAGTTAGTTATTTGCAAATAGTTTTTATTTGTGAATAGGCTGCGTATAAACGTAGTAACACATACTCGTACACTAGCTGAACCGGTAAACGTGGTTTTGCCTTGAGATTTCATTTACATTGATATCATTTAACATGCGAAAAAAGAACATTAAAAGATAGGGTTTCAAGGTTAACACTGCAAACATGCAAGCCGTACTGACAACGACAAGTGCTTGAAATATATGTCTTTCGGAACCATTAGGAAAGCGTGTTCTCTTTTATACTTTTCTTTAAGTATGCTTGCTTCGATAACGTGATTCACCAGTTTTGCGTAGAAAGTTGGGTGCTATTACAAAGACATGGTTGATTTATGATTACAGATCCGATTTTAAGATACAGATTTGCAATCCGGGTAACTACAGCAAGGATTGTATAATTAACGACATCATATTCAGAAGTAAAGAGATTCAGTGGTTTTTGCATCATCCATTCGCAAGTAATTTCACTTTGATCTACGATATAACGTTCGCTCACCCAATCATGATTTTTGTAATTTTGTGTAATATTTGAGAACACATTGCGAAATTGTCGTGAGACCGAATACAGCCAGCGAATTGATGGAAAATATAGCGATATTTCATGAAGTGATTTTCCTTGCTTTCACGAACTATCATGGCAACAATTAGCAGACATTTTTAGAGATTTTAGATATATAAAAAAATGGGCGTAGAAATAGTTGAGGCCAAGTTTTTCCCCTAAAAATTTAAATTGGACTACAACACACATTTTTAAAAATTCGACAAATAGGTCCAACAGTTATGTGTTTAAGATAAATTAAAAAAAGTTATGTAAAAATGTGTGTGGTAAATTTTTCGTTCCGTTAAAACTTTAAGTGGTTTATGAGAAACACTTGGAAATAAATTATTTATATCGTCGGTCCAGACGTCCCATTTAGACTTAAAATTTTATTGATTTCTGTGAGTTCAATTAATTGCAAATTAATTTTTTTTTGTATAAGGAAATTTTTTATATATTTATCTCTAACACAAAGTTAATTTATAGCACATTTACAAGAAATCGTGGAAACAAAAACGGAAATCAAATGTGTTACAAAAATTTTGGTCATATAATTCTGAACACAGGAAAGTTCAAAAAACTGCAAAATTATTAATTAAATATTATATTAATACCAATTTTCGTCAAAATTGCTTCACTAAATTTAAGTTTATCGCTTACGTGCAAACTTTATTTTTTATAATGTCGGCATAAAATGATCTCTTATAAGTTTTTTCGCGCCAAATGAAATCATTTGAAATGTCCAAATTTAAATTTTATTGTTGAATATGAACCAAGAAACGCTTGGACGTTGGTGACGTTCGAAAAACCAATGAATGGAGTGGATCAGCTGAAGATTCAATTGGTGGCAATATCACTTTGCCGTTAGCACAACACATCTTTTTCGTCTCACCGTTATTCTAACCATACATATATTCATGCAGACAGTAATGAATTTCGCAGTGCAGAATATTCCACGTCTCGTACAATACGATGTGAAAGTCGTGTGAATCGTCGCAATTCTGGATTAGGAATAGGATCCACAGATGTAGTTTAAGATTATGCCTCGCGCTGTAACTGTTTTCGAGATGATCGTTGGTCTTCAGTTTAAAGTTATATATTATATAATACGACGTGATTGAAATATTGGTTGGAAAAATAAAAAAATTTATGATTTACATAAAAGGTCCATAGTAACAAAGACGGAAACGTATGACTTTGACGCACGTGAAATCATTTCTCCTTTTTCGTTGGAAAAGAAATGAGTTTGGACAAAAAGTTTTAGAAATAATTAAATAAATACGGGTGTGAGGTAAAAAATGCATGTGGTCAGCTTAAGGTTCCTATAAGAGAGGCCGAATATGATTATTAAATCAAAAATTCAGTAATTTGCGTAAAAGTAGCGTTCTAACAGCAACAACAACAGCACATACCTATAATACAATGCGAAAATGACGATCGAAACCACTCCTAAAATTCAGCTCGACAGTCCAAATATCGTTGTACGCACTTTTTATATTCATTTTTTATATTCAAAGGGTTGTTCAACAATAAAAAAAAACTATTGTACGCTGTTTGTTTGTGTTTATAATATAAAAATCAATTAAAAAATATAAGTAAATATAAACCAAGGCGAACTCATAACAGGTGAAATTGACAGCGCAGCTGAGACTTTTTTTTAGTTTTTATCTGTTTCAGATGTCAATGGCATAATTAGAACAAAATTGGGGGAAACAAATTTAAAACTATTTTTTAAGCTATATATTCTATCTTGAGCGCCAGATATCACCCAGAATCCTCCGCAATCTGGCTGGCCATTTTCACCTTTCCAAGCTTTATGACCTGTGACTTTAATTTTCTCGAAATAACTAAAAGTTTCACCTAATAATTAAATGTTTGTCTTTTATTGTAAATTTTTTATTATATATATTTTTTAATTCCTTTTTGTGTTTATATTTTTCTCTTGACATTTGAAAAACATTTATTTTTTGTAGTTTTGATATTTATTGCTCTTGCATTTACCTGGTATGAATTCGCCGTGATATAAACAATCAAATTTTAACATTTAAAGATTGTGTGACGAGCGTGTCAGAAAATTCGTAAAAAGAAATAAAAAAAGTAGATGTATTTGTTATTGTTACTCGTCATATAATCAACAGAAGATTTTTTGGGGATTGTATATCGAACATAATCGTCTTACAAATAGCGTATGCTAGCTGGGTTGTAATAATTTACAACTAAAATAATACAAAATGAAATATAATATAATATAATATAATATAATATAATATAATATAATATAATATAATATAATATAATATAATATAATATAATATAATATAATATAATATAATATAATATAATATAATATAATATAATATAATATAATATAATATAATATAATATAATATAATATAATATAATATAATATAATATAATATAATATAATATAATATAATATAATATAATATAATATAATATAATATAATATAATATAATATAATATAATATAATATAATATAATATAATATAATATAATATAATATAATATAATATAATATAATATAATATAATATAATATAATATAATATAATATAATATAAATATAATATAATATAATATAATATAATATAATATAATATAATATAATATAATATAATATAATATAATATAATATAATATAATATAATATAATATAATATAATATAATATAATATAATATAATATAATATAATATAATATAATATAATATAATATAATATAATATAATATAATATAATATAATATAATATAATATAATATAATATAATATAATATAATATAATATAATATAATATAATATAATATAATATAATATAATATAATATAATATAATATAATATAATATAATATAAAATAAAATAAAATAAGATCTCTGCCAAGTGCCTGCTGCCAGTGCTGATACATATTTGCGTCCGTTTTATCGCATTTTACATAACTTTTCATAATATTTGTGGTGATAGCTGTTCACAGTCTTCTTACGGGCTGCTGTGCTCTGGGGCTTGTTGATATAAAGTCTCGACTTCAAGTAGCCCCGAAGAAAGAATTCTGGGATGATTAAACTGGGAATTTTGCTGGTCATGCCAAATAGCCAAATAGGGAGATTACGTGACTAGGAAATACTTTTCGCATATCCATTGTTTATGGGCTGTTGCAACGTCTTGTTGAAACCATATTTGTCAAAATATTTGTTCTTCTAAAAGGTTATGAATCTTCTAATATGTTATAAATTATAATAGCTTATGAATCCTTTGCCTGTTTCAATGGACATTAACGTAACGATGGACGTGGTCCAATGAGTACTTTGCTGACAGATATTTTATCAATCAAACAACTTTCTGTGTTTTTATGCTACTCAAAATATAACAAAAATTCAAACAACGCAACGTTAAAAGTTTAAATTTGCTCAACTTTTTTACTTTGCTCTGACGAAGACGTGCGGAATGTGACATAATTCATAAAAAAACATGTCAAGAGTTAAAGCAAGATTTGTCACCATTTGTACACTAAAGTTTTGGCAGCTCTAAATCAAAAAAGCAGTTCGACAGCTGAGTGTTTAGAGTTAGTAAAATTTGACAGTAGCACTAATCTGATGATGGACCAACTTCACAGGGTAAATTCACGATTTACCAGCATCCCCGTGTAGCTTGCAAGGCCCATACAGGTTGAAATTTTTTCAGCATAAGTTTGCAGCCATATAGGCAAACCCTTGCCCAAGTGATCGGGCCTTAGAAGATAAGGCTTAATGAGTTGTTAGGCCGAAGCCGATTAAGAGGATCAGCCCTTAAACAACTCAACCGTCTAACTATCACTCCTGGTTTCTTACATTACAGGTATCTGTTGCACCCAAAGGGTTGTTAGCCTCCGAATACCGGTATGCATCATAGATATCGGAGAAACTAATCCCCTTCCTGCGATTTTAGGTTTATACCATAGCTAGATCGTTTCAGCCAAGGCAGGCACCTCAATGATGATCAGTACCGAGATGGTCTGCAAACAGAACCTGCCGGTAGCTTTGCTGATCCCAATTCTGCCAATTTTAACCCCTGGTCAGGAGTTCAGCACAACATAAGTCATACGGCTTCCTAGAGTTTTATTTGCTACAACAACCTAGGGACTCATTCTCCTTTACGCAATAGAAAACAGAGTGTCCTGGTTTGGTGTAGCCTAAGGCAAACCTCCTTCCCGGGGGAAAATAATAAAAGCTTGGATGCTGGTTTTTCGAGCAAAATCTAAGTGATGAAGTACATTTTAACTGTTTGGTATGGATTTTGGGTTGGTGATAGAATTGGACCACTCCTTTTTGAAAATAAGATTGGTCAAGCAGAAACTTTTACTGGAGCTCGATATCGCGATATGATAGTACAGTTATTTCTGCCAGATATTGAAGCCATTCAGCCCGTCAAACTATATAATTACTACATGAGATATTTCTTGTTTCGGTGATCGGAATTGCCCCCCTAGATCGTGTAATCTAACACCATTAATTTCTTTTTATGGTGTTTTTTGAAACCACAGGTCTGTCCTTAAGCCTACAGTAACCGTGCATGAAAGGAGGACACTCAATATTACATCAACGAAGCCACATGAATGCAAAATACTCATGGAAACTTTAAAGAAACAAGTGCGTTTGAGCATTCCAACCGGCATAATTCCATAAATAGCAATATCATTCAATATGTATTTTATGTTTGATTATATAAAAATAATCAAAAGACCAAAAAAACCTATTGTTTTTGACCTTTTGATTAGCATCTTGAGTCGACATTTCATAGGACATTCAACTTCATATCCCAATATTCTAAGTAAATAAGTGAACTTTTTTAGCTATATACATATGTACGATATTAACTAATTAGTTGTGAGTTCGAGTCCAACTTCAGTCAAGAAGAAGGATTATTTTTTTAATTATATATATATATATATATATATATATATATATATATATATATATATATATATATATATATATATATATATATATATATATATATATATAATGCGAGCGTAGAGAGTAAAATAAAGGATAGAAATTACGAGGCAAAGAAAGAAAATATTTTCTAATACACAGCACACATACACAGGCATTATATTGATGGCAGTAAGTCATCAAAAGTATTATTATAATATTTTTAATTCTCCTTGATTTATTGAAAATTGTAGACTATAAAGTTATATTTTTGAAATCATTAAATGTAATCGGAGCTTAAGTTTAATTGATGATAGCGTACCACTGTATTGATGATATTTTGTCATAACATTTACTTCACTTAATCAGATTTTTGATCTAAATGGAATTGAATCCAAATTATTTTTTGTCTAATGATTCTATTGTTTATATTTTGTCGTTATACTTACTGACTTTATTTAGTAATTTCCTTGATATTAAAGTGCCATTCCCACCAATGTTAGTTAGAGCAACCGATGTAATGGTTGACATCACAGCGCTGAAAAGTGGTATGGGGTCAAAATTGAGGACATTTGGCATTGCATTGATGTTAAAATACATCACAGTTATAACGGGCTCGCTATGAGTGTATTAGAGTATTAGTAATTCTCATTGATTTTTTGAAAATTGTGACTATAAAGTTGTGTTTGAACATTTTTCGAAATCATTAAATGTAATCGGAGCTTAAGTTTAGTTGATGATAGTGACCACGGTATTGGTGATATTTTGTCATAAAATGTATTTCACTTAATCATATTTCTGATGTTAACGGGCCATTACATCAATGAATTCTCTATGAGTGTAGAAAACAAGCTATTTATATTTTTTGATAGGTATCAATATTAGAAGCTAAATGAATTGTTTGATTTTTTTTACTAATGAAAATTAAATGACAAAATTTGCAAAATTTGTTGAATTTACAAAATCTTTTACAAAGCCAGCTTTTAACAAAGAACGTAATTGAATCGCCAAAAAAGTATTTTTCAGTGAATGCAAGAAACTGGCAATTAAATGAAGAGAGACGACTTTATTTTAATTTTCCACAAGCAATTTTTCTCGCTACAACACAAGGCATAACATTAAGAATAAATCCATTATATAGGTTACAAGACTTCTTTAGCCGAGTGTACACAAATTTAATGCAATTTTAATTATCGTTATATTCAATCTGCTCAACTGTGCTCATATACCACAGTGGGTGCAACAAAAAGCTTGAACAAAGATTTTCATATAGAGACAAAAAAAGGCAGAAAATGCAACATGCCCAGGCATATTAAACTTCAGCAACAGTCTGAACAATTTGTGAAATAAAACATATTTACACAAACACAGCACATATAGACGAACACTAATATTGGAAGCCCACACTTTGCTGCTCATACTCGTACTTGTGATTCAACTCCACATGTTCAAAACTACTTCTCTTTCAGGGGATGTGAAACAACAGGCAATAGACATTTGTGTTTCAACGGCAACATTTCCGAGTTTTGTTCGTTAAAATTTTTTATACATATTTTTTTTTTTTTTTTTTCATTCACAGTTAACATGAATTTCCGTTAAATGAGTGGGAAAGTAGAAGGACGGGCGGACAGATAGACGAACATACGGACGGACGGCTAGAAACACATACATACAAATAAAAACTTTACAATAAAGCACTAACTAAATGTGGAAGACAGAAATAAAATAAAAGAAAAACATTCAGATCCATTACAATATCTTTAATAGTAAACACAGAAAAAGAAAAGAAAGAAATGCTGCAGAAAAATGCGACGAAACCAACAAACACACACATAAACACACGATGCTCATATTCACTACGAACGTCATTCAATGAATGCAGCTTTTTTTACAAATACGAGTACATACTTACATATAAAAAGCGGCAACAACAACAACAACAATATCATTAACAGAAACAACCCACACTTTTTCAAAATGCTTACTTCCACACATACTTACAAACAAACCTACGCACATAAGTATATTTAATTACATACTTGTTATCTACGTAAATTACAAACTTGCTCATTTCAGTCATCGTATCGTTAATGCAACTGTGATGCAGCAAAACCCCCCATCCCATCATCATACTCATTCTCATCCTCCATTATGCTCATTCTATCTTCAGTTTGCGAACAACTGATAACAAACAACTTCGAAAGCGTGTGGGATCATATTTTTAGGCGTAAGAAAACGTTTTGCATGCCTTTGAAATATTTTGCTTTTTCCATTTCATTTCCATTTAATAATTACATTTACCCACACGCCAACTTATTTTATGACATTTTTCTATTTTTCTATTTGAAAAAGTTGTCTACTGTTAGACACGGGAGTGCATACAAATGCAGATTCCTATTTCTTGCAACTTCTATACCGAACAATATGTTTGTCTTTTTACGCATCTTAATAATAAACTTGAAAAAAAAAACACATAATAGCGCGTAAACACTTCATTTTTAATCGGCTATATACAAAATTGTTAAATTAAGAGAGCATACATTACGATTATTTGTCTTGCCGTGACTCCAAAAAAGAGCCTTGACAACATAAATTATTTGTGCACATATTCGTATTTGTCAGGTCCACGCAACCTACATTCTACATTTCATTTGACATTTCTCAGTTTCAGACTCACTCAATTTGGACCATGGAAAGATACACACACAATCGGGCAAAGTGTTAAATTTATTCAGGCTTTTTATGAAAATCCAATTCAAATCAAAATGTATATTGTGTAGTTCGTAATTTTTTCGCTCAATTTTCATACTGTAACGAAGTTTTTCATCCTTAAAAGTATATGTATTTCATGAATTTAACCATTTTTATTTTATATTTTGAGTGAATTACCTATCTTACCTTTTGAATGAATTATTTGTTTTGTATTTCACTGTGAAAATGTATGTTATTTTTTCATATTCTTATTACTAATGTTTTATCCCAGCGGCGAACACTGCCTACCACATTACTTCTCTTAAATGTTATGTGCAACACTTTGTAATCAACGAAAGCTATCGTACAAAGTGTATGACAGTAGTATATAGAGTTCCCAAAAATGAATTACGTTCATCTTTTGTATCACATTTTGTATATACTTATATGTATGTATATTAATTTTTAGTTTTAAATCTAACGTTTGCTGTTTTTGTCAAACTACGTTGCGAAAATTTTAATTAACAAAATCAGTACTAAAGGTAAGAGTGGTTAAAAAACATTATAAAAAAGGTATAAGAAATATACAGTTTGTTCGACGATATCGAATGAAAATGTATCTGAAAGAAAGCTAGTCACTCACATTCGAATAAATTTTGGGTTTGTCTATGTCACTATTGTTCGTACGCATGAACTTATGTATTTTAATTGAATTTTGACACATCTTTCGAATATAATAAAGTTAGAAAAAACTCAAATCAATATTCTTTCGCCTAGAATGCGGTTGAACTTATCCTTTCGACATCGACGAACTGGCTGATAAAATATTTAGTGAAGAAAGAAAAAAATAACAAAACAAATTTATTTAATGGAATTTTCCCAAAAAAGTGACTACTACTGACCTACGAGTATGCATCGAATCATCGCTTCTGTAAGCGAAACTTTGTCCGCTGGGTACTACTGATCAACTAATATGGCATAGATGCCAGATAAATCAGTGCAAAATCGTCAAATACCGCATACAGCCAAAAAATCGTCAGAAGGTAAAATTAATCGTTTTTAAACAAATTGCAAATATATTCAAATATATTCACAGAAAAAATAATAGTAAAAATAGAATCAACAAAATTTTTGTCTGTAATAATAATTTGTATGCATAAATGTCAAAAAAATAACCTTGGATACTGTATTTTGTTGTTGTTAAAAAAAATAGTTGTTTTCGATCAATAATTATTTTTACTAAACTTTTGTTTGAATCCTTTACAGGGCCGCACTCAAACAATTTATTAATTGATTCAACGAATTTAGTTATTGAACACGAAAATTTTTTTTTCTTTTTTAATGGGGTGAAATATAGCAAAACAATTCATTCAAAAAAACTGCTGTATTTAAGGCCATAACGAGAAATACATGCAAACATGAAGTTAATTTTAAAAGTATATACATAACAGTCTAATTTATAAAAATATCTTAATTTATTATTTTTTATTATTAACCAGTAATAAAAAGGCTAATTTATAAATAATTGATAATATCAATTCAACTATTAAATACTTGTGTGGCTACATGTTATTGCCACCTTGTTGTATACTTCGAATCAAGGCGAATTCACAACAGGTGAAATTAACAGATACAGAACAGATGATAACTTTTTTTAAATTTAATCTTTTTCATTAAGCAAACTTGAAAAAAAATTTTTTAACAGTTTTTAAATTATATATAGTATCTTGAGCGCCAGATATCATCCAGCATCCTCCTCAATCTGGCTGGCCATTTTCACTATTTCAAGCTCTATGACCTGAGACTTTAAGTTCTACGAAATAATTAAAAGTTTCTATTCTTGTAAATTTTCTTTTATTATATATTTTTGGAATTCCTTTTTGTGTTTATATTTTTCCCTTGACATTTGAAAAAGATTTATTTTTTGTAGTGTTGTATTTATTGCTCTTGCACAAGGCAGCTTTACTAGGTAGTGGCAGAAATACAATAAATACTACACCAAAAAACATCAACAAGTATTTTGTTGGTAGAATTTACGAACAATTGTCAAAATTTTGTTCGAAAAAGCAAGGAAGTCTATGTGTTCTTGACAAATTTACGCAAAGGAAACGAAAAACAGCTGTGCTTATACCACTACCGTATTAAAGCTGCTTTGCTCTTGCATATACCTGGTACGAATTCGCCTTGGTTTGAATTTTATATATTTCTAAGCACAATTTATTTTGGGAATATATAACTTGTGGTTTTTTCTTTGGAAATAGAATGTCCAAAATTATAGAAAATACATTTTTTTTGCAAGGATTTGTGAACAGGCTGAACACATAAAAAATTTAGAATATGCAATAAATGTCAATAAATATTTGAAATCCTTTATTTTTCCAAAAGAACTTTTTATATAAAAAACAGAAGTCGTAATATTTTAAAATTTCTGCAGTCGTTAACAAGCCTGAAATATAATTTAAAAATTTGCTTAAAAATAAAACACAACTTGGAACAAAATGGGAATAGAATGAGTCCTATTGCAAATGAAAGTTGGCATTATCTATTACAAAATCTTCAACGGGGTTTTTTTTTAGTTCAGTGAGCAATTTTTTATACACATTTCAAGTTGTCGATTTTAGAATGCTGTCTAACAAGGAAGAATCATTACAAATTTGATCAAATAATGCTTATTTGTCACATTTTTTTTTTTAGTTAATACTAAACTTCAAAACACAGCTGTCAAAAGTTCATGGTATGAGTGGCGCTACTTTTGTTATTTTCAAAGCAATAGATCAAAAACAATTTCGTGTTTTAATTTTACACCGCTTCTTTATGGGAAAAATACCGTTCAAGCGTGCAATGGCTAGCAAAGTGTTATGGGACCTCAGCTTCATCATAAACAACAATAAAATGTTGGTTTGCTGATTTCAAACGTGGTCGTAGAGAAACCGATGATGCAGAACGCAGTGGGCGCCCAAATGAGCCGGTAACACCAGAAAACATAAAAAAAATCCACAAAATCATTTTGAATAATCGAAAAATGAAGTTGCGTGAGTTAGCTGGCAGTGTAAAAATATCGAAAGAACTTTATATTGCATGAGCATTTGACTATGAGAAAGCTCTGTTCAAAGTGGGGGCCGCGTTTGCTCACTGTTGACCTGAATCGAGAACGTGTTGAAAATTCTGACCGGTGTTTGGCATTGTTGAACGTAACAAACCAGAATTTTTGCGTCGATATGTGGCAGTGGATGAAACATGAATCCATCATCTCACTTCAGAGTCAAAACGATCGTCATCTGAGTGGACAGCAACTAGCGAACCTTCGCCAAAACGCCCGAAAACACAATAATCGGCTGGAACGGTTATGTCCTCCGTATTTTGGGATGTGCGTGGTGTAATATTCATCGACTATCTTGAGAAAGGAAATACCTTTAACAGTAAATATTATATAGCGCTGTTGGAGCGTTTGAAGGTCGAAACTGCAAAGAAACGATAGCATGTGACAAAGAAAAAGTTTTGACTCCCAGCGACTACTGGCTGTTCGCAGACCTGAAAAAAATGCCCGCCGGTAAGAAATTTCGCACGAATGAAGAGGTTATCGCTGAAGCTGAGGCCTATTTTGAGGCAAATTTTGAAATATTAGAGCGGCGCTGGAATGATTGCGTTGCTCTTGATGGAGATTACGTTGATGAATAAAGCTAATTTTGAACCAAAAAAACTGTGTTTTCTTTGTTAGGCCCGGCACTTTTTAGTCCATAAATAATAATAATAGAGAATAATATATAATTCATATACTGTAAAAAAACTAATTATCCATATAAAGAGCTAATTATCCATATAAACATAATTATCCATATAACGCGATCCTAGTATTTTTTTTTTTTTTTTTTTTTGAATTCCCGAAACCGACCTTAGGAATGGCCATAATCCCCCAGTTTTCTGGAAAAAATATGGCAATTTCAATTCTCGCATTAACTCGAATGACCGTTAATAGTTCAGATATACGTACCACGGATAAAATGCGCACGGAATATGAAAAACAGGTTAAGATTCGGTTAGCGAAGCGGTTACGAGCTTGTTGAGAATTCCCAAAACCGGCTTCAGGAAACGACAAAATATCCCAGTTCCTCAGAAGCAATACGGCAACTTCAGTTTTCACACTAAAGCGAATGACAGTTTATAGTTCAGATGCTTGTTCCACCGCATAAACGTGCACCGAATATAAAAAACCAGTTCCAAACTGGTTAGCAAAGCTGTTCCAAACTTTTTTTGGAATTCCCAAAATCGGCTTAATGAACCGACAAAATCCCCCCAATTTCCCGGAAACAATACGGCAACTCCAACTTTCGCGGCAACACTGTACAGTTTTATATACCTACATATATAATAATCACTCATATGGCATTGGTTCGAGTGCTGCAAACATACAATATAAGCAAGCAAGCTTTTCCCCCCATATAGGTGAATTGCAGAATTTCAAAGTTTACAATGCAAATAATCTATTACTCTTTTAGAGGTGAAAAGAGAAGACAAAACTTACTAAAAGAATGTTAAATTAATCCTTTTTTTTTGTAGGCGACAAGGTCATGATAAAACAAATGAAGTGACTTTCGTAGTTATTCTTGTTTAATGAATAAGTTTATACAAATCTTATCGAAATATGAAAATCTAATACAAAATAATTTAAAGCACGCTTTAATACACAGACAAACAAAAAAAAACAATTTCCTTCCACTCCAGTTGAGGAGCAAATTTAATACTTTAAAGAAAATATTTTTATTTACTTTCTAAGCTCGAATTTTACATAGAAAACTTTTAGCCTGCCAGCCAAGCCTGTTGCCTTAACAAGGATGGGAAAAAACCTGAGCATTATGTTGAAAAATATACAGACAGACACACAGAAATAGTTACTTCTACATTTCCTTCCTGCAGTGCAGCATTTTGTGTCTAGAATTACTGAAAACAACAACAACAGTGCGAAAAATACAAAAAGAAAAAAAATTACAAAAAAAAACAGCAATAACAACTCACAAGAAGAATAAACAGTGTATTAAATGATAACGGACGGAAACTGCGAATTGTGAGTGTGGAAGTGTGTGAGTTGTTTCATAGAAAATATGAATGTGAGACGTTGGTTGTTTGGTTGTTCTTTCGCATTTGAATCTGGATTTTAATAAAAAAAAAACAACAAAACAAAAAAGCACCAGTATGCCGGCATAGAAAATAATAACACAAAAAAAAAAACAAAACTATAAGAAAAACTGAAAATAATACAATTCCACTTGCATAATAAAAGCACACCAATTTTTATTTCATTTGATTTTTTGTTTTCTTCATTTTTTTTCTTTTGTTTTTTTTTTCCAACAAAAACTAGCCTTCAATTTTTGCTGTCTGCCCGAAAAACATCGATGTTCATTTTGTGCCTCAGCACTCTAAAATCGTTTTAGTTGTGGGTTATTTTTTAATATTATTATTTATTTTAATTTTTTTTTTTTTCGAAAATATTATTTCGATGAAATGATGCAACAAGGCTGGAGGTTACTTTTAATTTTAATACAAAAGATTTTCGCTTTTTGCATAACCAAATACTATGAGCATCAAAAGTAAGTAAACATCAGTGATAGTTTTATATTTCGCTTTACTACATTGCTAGTATTAGCACTAGAAAAATCTTAGTAACTACAATTACAAGACTGCCTGATGCTCATTTAATCAGTTTCAAAAAATATACAAAAAAGGGACCAACAATTTTTTATAATAAGTTTTAAACAAAACAGTCAAAAACTACGCTTCATAAGTGAGTAAACAGTTGCTTTCGTATTTAATTTTTTCGCTAAGACCAATAGATTTATAGCTATTTTTGTGATGAATTTTATTAAAAAAGATAAAAAAAATAATTGTTTTAAATTAAATTTTTGGTTTGTACATTTGTACAACGGGCTATAGTTCAAGTTTTTTCCTTTCTTAAGTTTTTTCTTAAGAAGGATTTTTTACAATAAAAAATTTGCTGTGATCAATAATTTTTGATTGAAAAAGACAAGAAAAAAAATAATCAAATCTTTAGCTGGGGGACAACTAGCTGTTTCGTAGTCGCTACACTACTCATCAGCACCCACTTGGATTTAAACTCTTGTCATGACGTATCATGATCTGCTGCTTTAACCACTCAGCCGCCGAGCATTTCATTATTTTCTATCTATATTCATGTCATATTGAATCACATATGCATTTTGTTAATTGCCCACGTTACAGCGTTTGCAGTCTCAGAACGAGCGATATTTCTTTTTAGTTACTAACATATATATTTTTGTATTTTTTAATATTTCTTCGTACCCAGAGATGTAAATATCAATTTTATTGAATTTTTTGTTGAATTTTATAATTTTTAAATTAAATTTTTAGTTTTCACATTTGTACAACGGGTTATAGTTCAAGTTTTTTCCTTTCTTAAGAAAGATTTTTTACAATTCAAATCTGCTGTGATAAATAATTTTATTACTTTGATTATTCTTTTGTCTTCTTCAATCAAAAATTACTTTATTGAGGAAGACAAGAACTTGAACTATAACCCGTTGTACAAATGTAAAAACCAAAAATTTAATTTAAAAATTATAAAGTTCAACAAAAAATTCAATAAAGTTAATAATTGTTTTAGTTAATTCATTATCAACATCCGTTGTGGAAGTGCCAGTAAAGTTTTATAAAAGCCGTGAATAAAGATGAGAACGGAAATTTCAATAGAAACAAGAAACATCATTTCGAAAAATTCTCTTAAAAAAATTAAAAAACTTTAAGAAAGTAGACAATTTTAAGCGAAGAGATCGTCCAAAGCTATTAACTGAAAGAGAAGAAAGAAGGGTTACTGCCATAGTTAAAAATAAACCACGTTCTAGTGCAGTATAAATTGCCAAGGATATCTATCACTACAGGGTCTGATAAAGCAGGTAGTGACAGCACAATAGGACGCACTTTGCATAGATATGAATTTACTGATAGACGTCCGAGAAATAAGACTGCACATTCATTAACAGTCTAAATTTTAAAAATGTCTTAATTTAAAGATAATCCTGAAATTAGTTATTCAACGGTTTTCACCTTATTAACCAGTAATAAAAAGGCTTATTTATAAATACTTGATAATATCAAATTAACTATTAAATACTTTTGCGGTTACATGTTGGCAATACCTTGTTGTATAATACGAATTTTATACTTTTTTGAGCCAATTTGTTTTAGAAAAATATAATTTGTGTTCTTTCTTTGGAAATAGAATGTACAAAATTATCGAAAATAATGTTTTTTTTTTTGAAAGGGTTTGAGAACAGGCTAAATACATAAAAAATTCAGGACATGCAGTAAATGTGAATAAATTCTTGTTTTTTACCAAAAAAAAAAAAAAAACTCTTTAAAAATTCAAACAATTAAGTTTTTTATTCGCTATTTTTAGCTTCTACCATTTATACCAATAAAAATTATAATAGGTGTAAAGAAATGTTAGAGAGGTGTATAAATGAAAAGGTTTGTTTTTTGTGTTTTGACAGGTATTATTAGAGCATTTTTCTTTTTAAATTCTCAACAATTTATTTATATTGTTGGGATATAAAGTTGAATGTATGAGAATATCTTTCAAAAATTTCCAAAGTCTACTGATGATTAGGGTAGTTCCTATGAAATGTCGACATATAGATAGCTGGGAAACATAGAAAACAAGCTATTTATAATTTTTATTGGTAAAAAACTCTTTATATAAAAAACAGAATTTGTAAAAGTTTAAAATTTCTGCAGTCGTTAACAAGCCTAATAATTTAAAAATTTTGCTTAAAAATAGGACACAACTTGGAAAAAATGGGATTCGAATGAGACCTATTGCAAATGAAAGTTGGCATTATCTATTAAAAAATCTTCAAGGTTTTTTTTAGTAGAGTGAGCGATTTTTTTTATACATATTTGAAGTTGGCGATTTTAGAACGCTGTCTAACAAGGAAGAATCATTTTATTTCATGAAATAATGCTTATTTATTTATATTATACTATCCTGGAAGTAATTTTTGAGTTTTATTTTTACCTAAAACTAACACTAGACGGCGCTGGTCATACAAGTGGTGCTATTTTCTATAAATTTTCATAGAAAAACGGTGTATTTACTGTTTCATATTTAAATCCTTTAAGAATTTCTACAAAAAACAAGACAATTAAATCGAGTAACATGCAAATTGAAATGCAGAAAGAAACTTGACGTTTATTCAACATCGGCCCTTAAAACTTAAACACCCGATACAAGAAATAGCACCATTTGCATAACAGTGCGATATATAAAAAAAACGATAGCTCGCTCTATACGGGTATACATTGCTGAAAGGGCGAATGGATCAATTCTCTCGCTATAAGTTTTGCGGCGCGTTTAGAGTAATGATATATCTACTAGAAATGCAACTGCATGTATATATGTGTGTATATATTTTTGTTACACACTTACCGATAATATCAATTGAATTTATAACGTTAGTTTTATATTATATTTATGTCGAAAATTCTGTAAACTTTGCACACAAAATGTTTTTACAATTATAAATATCAACTTATTAAAGGTTTAGACAATCGTTAATAACAGCTGAATAGTGCTACTAAGTGTTTATAAATAATGTTTTTTAGATTTTTTTTTTAAGTAAAATCGATATGTATAATATAATATCATTTATATTAAAAAACAAGACACACTACTGGTGTTAACTCACTTTTGATTCTCATAGTATATTAGAATAAGACTTAATGCTGGTATTAGTAAAAGATTTCTTTAAAATATGAATAGTGATGTTTTCTGTTTTTAAGTTGAATTGAAAACGTGACAGCAAAAATCTTGAAGTTGAAGAAAAAATTAAAGATTATTATTTTTTATTTGATAAGAATACTGTCAAAAAAATTAGTTTCTTAAGGCTTCAAAAAAAACAAACATTGTGTCTTGCTTTCACTTGCTAGAAATATATGTAGGTAAATTATAAAATATTTCTAATATTATATGATGATGGGTTGGTATTATTCGTCTAGCTCAAGTTCAATCCTGGCTAAAGACAAGATTATAAATTTAAGTTTTAAAAGCTATGTTATTCTTGTTGGGAAAACTATTTTTGAAATGGGTGGCTTATTTTCATGTCATACGCCTCTGGAACGAACTTCATATAACTATACAGACCCTATGCAATGCTAGATACTTCAAATCGGCAATTTTTTCCCATTTTGCTTAAATTCATTATCATGCTTGTTAATTTAGCAAAGTAAGGGTGGAAATTGGAATACAAGAAAGATCAGAACCAAATAGAAATCAGAAAATTTCAAATATTTATTTCCAAATATTTGTAAGTTTTCTCCGAATGGCAATAAACCCAGTAAGCAATGATATAAAGAAAACAATAAAACACCAAGAATTAGTATTTTAATAGAACAATGGACTTATTGCAAAATAGATTACCTTTCACGATGACAATAATGAGATAAGTGCCAGAGCGGCAAACGGAAACGACATATAAGATCACCTTTGACTATTGACATTTAAAATTATGCATTGTGTGCAAGCTAGACACCATTATTTCGGCAACTTTCAGCTTAAAGGCACCCACACACGATATGTTTTTAAGTCTGTTTTTTAATATGTAATTCCTCATGTATTTTTTCATGTCCGTCAAAATTTTTCAATTTTACATGCGGTTTTTAAAATTTGCTCACAAACGTACATGTGCATTTACGTCTGACATTGTCTATGCTTTTTATTATTATAAAACATAATTATTTAAGACATATTAAAATATTAATGCATTAAAAATTCTTCAAGCCGACTACTTATAAAGTCCAAAAACGACCACTGAATTGTTCGCAGGGCATAGAGTTCTAATGTCAGATGTTTAAACATAACAAAATAGAACACACTCTTTTTGAAATTTTGTCAGACACATACATATTTGCAATTATGTAATCTATAAAATCCAAGCACAAATTATGACTGTTGTTAGCAAAATTAAGGTAAAGCATTACATTAAACCTTATTTGTTTAAGGTTTGGGGATTTCTTTTGTTATTTGTATTTTACTTTCTTTCCGGTCTTGACATCTAAAATTTCTATTTACAAAGAAATATTAAACTACACCTTTACTCAAGGTGAATTAACGTGTATTTGAATACCAGGCTTTTATGATTGAAATAAACAATAAAATCACAGCCGCGGCCATTATTCGCGTATTTGTTATTACAAGTATTACGGGTATTTTTAGTTACTTTTAAAAAGCCAAACTAAATAAAAATTGCCATTATAAAGAGGCAAAAATAAATACTGCTTTTACAAGTACTTACTAATCTTGCCAATGTTAAAAAATGACTGACAGACTGACTTACGGTTGAATTACTGGCTGACTGGCTAGCTGACTGACTGACTGACTACGTGTATTAAATGCAATAGCAACAACAACAACAAAGGCCTGAACTAAACAAGTGAATATCATTGTGGATTTGAAGTCATTCTTTTTAACGTTCCCTTTCCGAATGCCATCTCATCAGCTAAAGGTAATGATGCAAATTAAGAAAGTAGAAAGAGTGAGGAAGAAAAATAAAAAAGAAAAAATGAAATGAAAACTCCAGACTCCCTATTAAAATGATGATGCTGATCAACGTGTAATGAATATATTCGAGTACAAACGTGAGTGTGTGGGTTTGAGTAGACCTTTAAGAACAAGGAAATGTCACGCGACAAATCAAATGACAATGGCAAAAAATGCTAAAAGAAATTTACACAAAAAACAAGAAAGGCATAAAAAACATGTTTCATGGTTCATACAGCCGCAAATACTGACTCTGACTGAATCACTGAAAGAAAGAATTATGCCCTTTAGCCACATCATTAAACCAAATGTCGAATACAAACAAATAATAATAATAAAATTTATATGGAAAAAGCAAAGAATGTAATGGAAAATCCATGGATTTTCTATGCAATTTAATATATTTACGATTATAAAAATATATGAAGTGAAGCGGTGGCGGTGGCGGTGACGGTGACGGTAGTACATGCATTTGCTTTGTTAATCTTTAAAAACGTTTAAAAATGGGAAAGAAGAACGAGTAGAAAATGAAAGAAAATTATGCAAAGTGTTTTTACTTAATGGTTACACCAAGAAAAAATGCAACACTGTTTTGTCCACGGATTTTGAAAGAGCATAATTGGGTGTTGATACAAATTGAAATTTTGCATCTAACTCTTCTTTAGCTTACAGTTTCTTCTGTTCTGTAAACTATTTTTTGTGTAAACTCAACTAATTAGCTTAGATAAGCAAAAAATCAGTAGAAAACTCAAAATAGAGAAAAAATGTAAATGGGGGAAAAATGTTCGATTTTATGCCATTTGTATTTTTTTATTTTGAATCTCAAGGATAACTAACGCCTTTTTTCATTACCTGATGGGAGCATGTAAAATCTGTCAAAATGCATTCATCTGCAACTACATATTTGTTCAGCTTAAAAAAATGTTTTCTTACAGCGCTCGTCAAGCGTAATCTATTAGCTCGTCAAGCGGGATCTATCTCATCCTCATGTGCATACAAAATGTATGTGACCAATCCAAATATCGCAGCGTCAACGCTTTCCACTACAGATGTAATGGTTTTTAAAATATTTTTCATTACAAAATGGTGAAAGAATGAGCAATTGAAATACAGTTTTTTTCTAAATAAAAATAATTTAATCGCGAGCGCGTGCCTGGGACAATGTATTTATATAGATATGTATATATCCATCCGTACTATAGTTTATTGTAGTGTAAGAATAGCATAAGTTGAAAAGTTATTATAAAAGAACTTCAAAAAACAAATTAGCTCGTCTAGTGGATTCTCGAGGGCGCATTGATATTAAAGCTACTTATATAGGAAAAAAAACATTTTTTTCGAAAACCATTTATTTCTTAGCTCAATACACTTAGTAAGACTGTATTCCAAATTTTTTTCTACCATCTGAATAATACGATTTTGGAAACACCTCAAAAATTCGCGTTAGTTTCGGTAACTACTTCTTCGTTTGAGATGAATCTTTCTCCAGCGAGAGAAAACAGTAACAAATCACTAGGAGCTAAATCTGGACTATAAGGTGGATGATCAACCAATTCGAAGTGTATTTTACGTAATTTTTGCATCGTATCTAATGCTGTGTGAGCACTTTTCTCTTCTGTAAATCTAGTCGTGTTTTCTCGATAGCATCAACCAATTGATCCAATAATATACGATAATACTTTCCTGTGATTGTGGATCCTTTTCCAAGATAATCGATGAGCAATATTCCGTGTGCATCTCAAAATACAGTGACCATAACCTTGCCCGCCTACTTCGAAGCACTTCCACCAGCTTTCACCCATTGTTTCGATTGGTTTTTGGTTTCAGGTGGTGGACGCACGTTTCTTCACACAGTTATTAATGATGCCAAAAACCAACAGGATTACGCGTTCTCATGTACAAAGACTGCTGTGAAGTGGTCTGTCGAACTCGTTTTTGTTCGACACTGAGCAAACGCGGCACTTATCTTGCCGACAGCTTTTTCATATGCAAATGTGCATGCAAAATATTGACCACACCTTCACATGTAATGTTTAGCATTTCAACAATCTCACGTAACTTGATTGGGCGATCGTTTATAATAGAGCTGCAAAACTATCGATAGTTTTAGTGTTGGTCCACTATCGATATTTTTTTCCGATTAAAAATACTCGATGGCTTGCATATTTTTGTTATTTAAATTGAAAAATAAGTTAAAAACTTTAATTTTATTATTTATAATATTACTTGATTTTTTTTTATTACTAAAAATATGTATAAAAATAATAATCAGCTCAAAATTCAAAAGATTTATAAAACTTGAAAATATACTATTTATAATTATAAAATATATACTTATATACTATTTACAATTTATGCAATATATACTATTTATAATAACGAGTGATTTTTTTGCTATTATCTTTTTGGCAACACTAGTTTTGACAGCTCACGCACGTTTTGTATCTTGTGTCACTGTCAAACATCTTCAGTTTGGTCTATAATTTAATCATGAATCGTCTTACAAACGAACAACGCTTGCAAATTATTGAATTTTATTACCAAAATGCGTGCTCTGTTAAGAAAGTTCATCGCGCGCTTCTTCCATTTTATGGTCAGTTTAATCGACCTACTGAGGCTTCTATTCGGGCTATTGTAAAAAAAATTTCGCACCAAATTTACATTGTTGGACATTAAACCACCAACACGCTTACGTAGAGTGCGAACTGAAGAAAATATCGCAGCCGTATCGGCCAGTGTTGGTGATGACCGTGAATTATCGATTCGGCGCCGTTCGCAGCAATTGGGCCTCTGTTACTCCACTACGTGGAAAATTTTGCGGAAGGATTTGGGTGTGAAGGCTTATAAGATACAGCTGGTGCAAGAATTGAAGCCAAACGACCTACCACAACGCCAAGTTTTTGGTGAATGGGCTCTTGAAAAGTTAGATGAAGATCCACTTTTTTATCGAAGAGTTGTGTTCAGCGACGAGGCTCATTTCTGGTTGAATGGATACGTGAACAAGCAAAACTGCCGTATTTGGAGTGAAGAGCAGCCAGAAGCATTGCAAGAGCTACCAATGCATCCACAAAAAACAACCGTTTGGTGCGGATTATGGGCTGGCGGCATCATTGGGCCGTATTTCTTCAAAGATGATGCGAATCACAACGTTACTGTGAATGGTGAGCGCTACCGTGCGATGATAACAAAATTTTTTTTGTCCAAAATGGAAGAGCTTGAATTGCATGACATGTGGTTTCAACAAGACGGTGCCACATGCCACACAGCACGCGAAACAATGGACCAATTGAGAGGCGAGTTCGGTGAACAGTTTATTTCACGCTTGGGACCAGTCAATTGGCCGCCCAGATCGTGCGATTTAACGCCTCTAGCATATTTTTTGTGGAGCTATGTTAAGGCTAATGTCTATAGCGACAAGTCCGCTTCCATTGACGTACTGGAAGCCAACATTGCCAACATTATTCGTGAGATACCGGCCGAAATGTTGGAAAGAGTATGCCAAAATTGGACTAAGCGGATGGACCATTTGAAGCGCAGCCGCGGCCAATATTTGCTTGAAATAATCTTCAAACATTAAATTATATCGACCTAACTATCGATCCAAATAAATATTTCATGCATTTTTCTGACTTTTATGTATTTTTTTTTTTTTCTTAATTTCCGATAGTTCTTATAAAATCACCCATTATATAATATTTATAAGTTATAAAACTTGAAAATATACTATTTTCTTGATTTCTTGTCACAAATTCCTGGTGATACTACATTTTTTTTCATAAATTATTATCAAAAATTGTAAATCTTTCGCAATAATTGTTTAAACGATATCTACGATTTTCGTGATATTTTCTTCAGTAATTAAATTCATAAATTTAATTGTTCTATTGCTATTTGTTGTTTTAATTCTGTATTTATTTTTATCTTTTAAGAACCAATATTATTTTTACGAATATTATATTACATAGATAGATGATGTGGACCTAAACGAAAGAAACTTTGTACAACTTTGCTTCCGCCGTTTTTTTTCGAAGTTCGAGACTTTATTGTAAAAAACTGGCTATATATTTATGATTCAAACCGCTGACCACTACTTTCTCAAATCTCTCGGGCAGCATACGAAACCCGCATTGAAAAAACTGGCCATCTTTTGAAGCAATCTACGAATCTATCGAATTTTTTGCTTCTTCATAAGACCGGAAGTGATGGTCAGCCAGGAAGTATGCCATTGGTCGAAACAAGTGATAGTCTGAGGGAGCAACGTCTGCAAAATAAGACGAGTGGGATAGGACTTCCCATTTCAGCGTTTCCCGGTATGAGCACTTTTGCAACATGAGGTTGAGCATTGTCGTGATGTAAAATCAGTTTATCATATCGCTCCTTTATGCAACATAGTCATAACGCAAAAAAGCTTGTTTCGAGAAAAACACATTTCAAATTTATAGATTTCATACAAGTCTTATAACAGATCAGGAGTAACAGGTCTCGAAAAGCTAATATTTTGAGATATGACTATGTCGCAATAAAGGAGCGATATCTCTCCATATATTGCAGCAGTGTGTTTTTCAATGCTCGGCTCAAATGCATTAATTCTATCCGATAACGATCGCCTCTGACTATTCCAGTCAGTTTTAACAACTCATAATACACAACGCCGAGCTGGTCCCATCAAATACTGAAAATTACCTTGAAACGGTGAATATTCGGTGCGACCGTCTACATGGAAGCATGGCTGGGATATCCCCATATTCTGCGCTTAGTGTTATCGTATTGTACCCATTTTTCGCCCCCAGTCACAATGCGATGCAGAAATCCCTTCCGTCTTTACTTTGCAAGCAGCTGGCCATAAGGAAACAAACATCATTCAACAACAAACACCGGTTTTAACTCATACGGCACCCAATTTCCTTGTTTCTCAATCACTCCCATGACTTTCAGGCGTTTTAAAATGTCTTGTTGTGTCACTTCTAATAGTCATGGCAATTCTTATTGCGTTTCATACGAGTTTTGATCAAATAATGTTTCCAAATTCTGCATCTTCAAAAGTCTTCTGGACGTGTAAATTATCGTCCTTGAAGCGTTAAAACCACTCTCGGCACGTCCTTTCATTAACAGCAGTCTCACCATAGGTATTGAGAGCCGCAGACTTTTTCATATTAAAGCAGCACTTTAAGTATTTATTGAAGGTAGTACAACATTTAGAAACTCAAACAATTACAGGCCAATACTATTGTATATTGTTTTTGTAAATGATGTAGAATTTTAACCATCAGCAATTTTATTAGATTTTCATAATTATACTTTGATTTTACATATCTTACAAATGTAAATATGTATGCAAAATACTTGCAACATATTTTTGTATGCATTTTTTTTAAGTACGAAGAGAATTTCGTAATACTCCTCTCCCACAAAATCTAAATATCTTGTATTACCATGTAAACGTGCCATAAGTTGTTTAGTTTTCATAGTGTTGCAAAACGATTCTGGATAATTCCCGTAAAGTACTAATTACTCTCTTTACTCACGCAATACATAAAAATGGATAACAAAATTTGAAATAGTTAAAATCTTTATGTGGCCCTCTTAAGCGCGAGGCCGTTGGCGCCTAAGCCGCCCCTGCAGCCATCTATTGCAAAACGGCGGAAGTAAAGTTTTACACCCAATATATAATATATGATATGAGTTTTACTCCTAGATTTAGTTTTATTTATCACAAATATCTATTTATCTACTGCTTTAACCACTAAGCCACCGAGCATTTAATTATTTTCTATCTATATTCATCTCATGCATATGTGATTCAATATGAGATGAATATAGATAGAAAATAATTAAATGCTCGGTGGCTTAGTGGTTAAAGCAGTAGATCATGATACGTCATGACCCGAGTTCAAATCCCAGTGGGTGCTGATGAGTAGTGTAGCGACTACGAAACAGCTAGTTGTTCCCCTGCTAAAGATTTGATTGTTATTTTTCTTGTCTTCTTCAATCAAAATTATTGATCACAGCAGATTTGTATTGTAAAAAATCCTTCTTAAGAAAAAAACTTAAGAAAGAAAAAACTTGAACTATAACCCGTTGTACAAATGTACAAACCAAAAATTTAATTTAAAAAATTATAAAAAGTTCATCAAAATTTCAATAAATTTATAAAATGAAAACAATTCAATAAAAATACTCGTAACATTGAAAACGGCACAACTTCGACATATCAAATTAAGGGCAAGCGATGAAGTCATGTCGTTCTTTATTAAACTTCAACTGAAAGAAAAATTAAACTAGAAAATTTTTTCAGAACATTTTATATTGAGTTTAGTTTAAAGAAAGGTTTAGATATTATGCTATTTAGGTACATGTAGCCGAGATGTCGCGCTTGTCCGCTCGGTTTTCCAATTTACTGCAGTATATGGAAAAACACGGACGCTTTGTAAGTAAAGCGTTTTTATGAACACACTCAATACTACATGCATACTCGTATGTAATATGTGTATTGTGTACTTTAAGTTCTTTTTACTCAAACTTAAAAACTTTTTTCCTGTCTTCTAAAATGAAAAACTTTTTTTGACCAATTTCGAAACTTGCTGCAACAGAGATACAGAAACAAGCACTTACAAGTCTCTAAGGATGTTCAAGTTGAGTCGTTTACAAAATCATAACATTTAAAATTTACATTTATTACTTATCCATCGATTTGACGGCCGTCATAAAGTTTTTCATTCAGATAATAACATAGAAGAACATGAGAAGTTTTTTTTCTTTAATAAAGGGTTTAGCAACAATAAATGTTAAATTTTAATTTTAAAGGCTTACATATACATATATGTATGTATATAAAAATAAAATTTTTTTTAGAAATATGTAATTCTTTCATTATTTTGCTGTATACGATCACGCTTGTATACTTTATTAATGCTAAAAAGAAAAGATTTTTGAAAAAGCAAGCGGAATGATGTAATAGTTTGACAGAGAAGAAATACTAATATTCGACAACAAACAGTTGCTTATCGGTCAGACTGCAGGCGAACTTTAATGTTCGTAATCGTGAAACTGGCCATAAAATGTTTAGATATATATTCATACTCAAACACATTTACAGCGTATATTATGTGCAATATCTTATTTTTATTTTTTTATTTATTTTAAATATCTATATACATGATCTGATCAAAAATAACCGTTATTTTGAAATTTCATGAGTTACGTATGTTCGATTTTCGCATTTTTTTCTGTTATGTTGGTACACATGTCTGTTATATATCTTGGAAATATCCGTCATTTTGGATTGTCTGTTTCTTTTTGACGAATAAAACGGTTAGTCGGGTTGTAGTGTGCTCTACGATTTTTTACTACATTTATTCAATTTTGAGCAAAAACAACGTCGCAAGGACATCGCTCAGGAGCTATTAAACACTGTCAACGACGATCCAGATTTCTTCAACAAGGTCATAACTGGTGACGAATCATGGCTGTATGGCTTTGACATTGAAACCAAAGCCCAAAGCTTTCTTAAAAACCTCAATATACGAGTTGTTATAGGTGGGGTCTCATCAAACGAGTTCAAGATTAATTCAGAGGTACCGCAAGGTTCCGTTCTTTCCCCTACCCAATTTCTTATTTTCCTCAACGACCTTCTATATCAAACTTCCAACCCTATCCATTCTTTTGCGGATGACAGCAACATTTGCCACTCATACTGTTTTAGTCATAGGCCCATCCTATCAGAGATCGCTGTCAAGTGGCATGACTCACTTAATAGTGATATTTTATTAATCTCCGAACGGGGTCGTAAAAACAGGGTCGCCTTCAACGCTCTTAAGAGCCAGTGTTGTTTATTAACACGCAAACACACGACCGCTTATACTGTTTCACCTGTACTCATTTATGGAATAAATATTAAGGAATCGGATCAGATTTTCTTGGAATGAAAATACAGTGTAATGTTCACTGGAATGAACACATTTTTCATGTCTCTAAAGAAGCATTCAAGTGCCTCGCTTTTTTAAACGGTGTAAGATGTACTTCACGCCATCTGATCTCCTTACTATTTATGTTTGAGCTGGCGCCTCAAAATCTATTTTGGGGTTACTCGACCATGTATTGGAGAAAGCGAAGAAACTTATCAGTGGCTGTAGGGTATCCAACACCATTGACTCACTGGAGCATCGACGCAGTGTGGGGTGCGTTACTCTGTTCTATCGTTACTACAATGGATTTTGTTCTGACGAGATTAGGGATCTTGTTCTCGAAACTTGCACATTTTTACGTAGCAAGCGTTCATCGTCCAGAGCTCATCCATTTGTAGTCGATTGCCCGGAAAATCGTACTACGCATTACAGATAAAATTCGTTTTTTAGCCGCACGCTTCATCTGTGGTTTAAGTTGCCTGCAGACGTATTTCCCGTCTGTTATACAGTTGGAAAGTTTAAATCAAATGTTCACAAATACTACTCCCCTTTCCCTATGCACTGCATATGTAGAAGTTATCCCCTGAGTACTGGTTCAAGATAAAAATAAACAATTACAGATATTTTTGGTTTAGCCTTTACAGGCATTTTTCGACAAATTCGATAACAAAACTTATTGATTGACCGTTAAAAATCAAACACGAACATACAATCACACACACACATCGCAAACAAGCGAACAGTTTTATGCTATTATTTTTTATTAAACTTTATTTTTTTTTTTTAATGTTTATAGAAACCAGATTTTGTTGTTTTTCTATCAAAAGACGAAAAAAAACTTGTTAAGTAGTTGCACATTAAGCATGAAATTTTATGTCAAAAGATTTTAAAATGTTTCCATGTTTCACTATTCCAAAGTTAAACATGTGAAAGAATTTTTTAGACGTTTGTAAAAAAGAAGAAAAAAAAAGCGACAATCTAAACTGAACTGAACCCTTTATTGGTCGCCATATTCTACGCCTTGGAATGTGTTACAGATAATAGAGAATAATCTTTTCATTGTTGTTTCTTTTTTTAGAGATAAAAGAAATAATGCTAAATTATTTAAACGAATTTGTATTTTTAGATACTCGTACAGATACGAGTACATTCACAGGCAGATGCTTACATTTAGATCGTAAGGACTTTTTTGTCGGCTCTGTTCTTTATTATTTTTTTTTTTTTTTCTGTTAAAATAGCTGGTTTGAATGCCTTTACTTTTATGTGTGTGTATGCAAGTATGTGCATACATACATTCATAAGTACGCACATACATACACACATATGTGTTTGTGCTTACAAACTTGTATAAAATTGTGATGATTGTTTGTGCATTAAACAAATTTTGTTCATTTTCATTCAGTTCACTTTATTGAAAATTGTAAATGTTCAGTTGGCATTTTTTGGTGAAACTCATTGGAAGTTGTTCGAGTTGTTGACAAGTTTCATGTCTTGTCGTCTAAAACAATGAAAAAGAAACACATTTTTTTTAATGTAAAATGAAAATTACAACTCAATTCTTAAGATTGACATTAAGATTATGATAATTTTAGAAAATATGAAATATTTTTCTTTGAAATTTTTTATGCTACAATAAACTTAAAACTAAAGTTAAAAATGAAAGCTTTTGCTTTATTAAAAAATAAGAAATGTTTTCTGCATGCGTATTTAAGTCTTTGTGCTTTTCTTCGTAAAATAAATATCCATCCCAGTTGCCAAAATTCATTAAGTAATATTTAATTAAACATCTTGTCGCCAGAAAAAAATCCACCCGGCACCAGGCTTAGATTGCATCCCAAATATGGTACTGAAGGAGGCTGTTAAACTCCATCCTGATTATTTCCTGAAAGTAATAAGCGCATGCTTGATTCAGGGAACTTTTCCAACAATCTGGAAGAGGCAGAAATTGGTGTTGTTACCTAAGGATAACAAGCCGCTAGACGACCCCTCCTCCTATCGTCCGCTCTGTATGATAGATACAAGTGGAGAACTTCTGGAGAGTATAATCGGCAGAAGATTGGAAGATTGTGTAAAAGCTAACCTAGGCTTATCAGATAACCAATTTGGCTTCAGGAAAGCAAAGTCAGCGGTGGACGCTATCAAAGTTGTAGTAGAAACCGCTGCTCCAAGGGAATAGGTGGAGGAATGGAACAAAAGGGTATTGTGTGGTTATAACCCTAGATGTAAAAAACGCCTTCAATACGGCAAACTGGGAGCATATAGTTGATGCTTTGGTCCGTATAGACATATCAGGGTATCTACTAGCAATTGTACGGGTCTATTTCCGGGATAGAGAGCTAGTTTATGATACCGATAAAGGTACTAAGAGGCGCAAGATCATTGGTGGGGTGCCTCAAGGTTCAGTTCTTGGCCCACTATTGTGGAACGTCATGTACGACGGAGTATTAATATTGGATCTACCGGAAAAGGTGAAGGTAGTTGGATTCGCAGACGACATAGCGTTAGTGTGTGAAGGGAAAAAGTTACTAGAGGTGGTAACCATTGCAAACGCCAGTATTCAGATCGTAAGATCTTGGCTAAGATCAATGGGCCTAACTCTAGCTGACCATAAAACGGAAGCGGTTCTGATTAGTAGTAGGAAAATTAGGGAAACTTTCAGGCTAAATATTGGCACGTGTAGCATAGAATCCAAGGAATGTTTAAAATACCTTGGGGTCATGATTGACACTCGTCTGTCTTTTCAAGAGCACTTGAAGTACATAGGCAGTAAAGCATCAAAAACATGCACAGCGCTATGCCGGATCATGCCGAATACAAGAGGTCCAAAATATCTGCAGAGGAGATTACTCTCTAGTGTAGTAAGAAGCATTATCTTATATGCATCGCCTATATGGTCAGGCTCACTTAGATATCCTACTTATGTGAACCTGATATCATCTGTGTATAGGCTGATCGCCTTGCGTGTATGTAGCGCATTCCGAACTGTATCGGACCTGGCCGCTTTTGTCATTGCCGGCATGATACCGATCGAGCTAGAGGCGCTTCGGACAGCTCGGTTGGGTTGAGAGAATCGCGTCTGCGAAAATGGCAAGAAAGATGGGCGACAGCTGACAAGGGAAGATGGACCTACTTACTGATACCAGACATCAGAGCATGGCTATCAAGAAAGCATGGCGATTTCAACTTCTATATTACACAGTTTCTAACTGGGCATGGTTGTTTTAGGTCGTACTTGTACCGTTTTGGACATGACAGTACTCCGTTCTGTCCGAGTTGTGATCGTAATGTCTTGGAAGATGCTGAGCATGTGTTCTTCATCTGTCCACGGTTTAATAGTGATAGGGAATATTTAGAAACAGTCCTAGGACGTAGCATCAGTCCGAGCAGTATCGTTCCAATTATGTTGGAATCTTTGTGCAACTGGACGTACGTCTGTAGTTTTGTAAAATTGGTTTTGTTGGAACTTCGTAGGTTAGAACAGATTCGCAGCAGAATCAATGTAGTTTAGTTTAGATGTAGGGTGTATCACCTTTCCAACCCCGAGACGTAAAGCCTTGCGGCAGTCTCTCGGGGAGCATCTGGGTAACCACCATCACTGCCAGTGCCTTTCGATGGTTTTTCACCCCGCGAATAAAAAAAAAAAAAAAAAAAAAAAAAAAAAAAAACATACATACATACATACATACATACATACATACATACATACATACATACATACATACATACATACATACATACATACATACATACATACATACATACATACATACATACATACATACATACATACATACATACATACATACATGGTGGCGTGGGTGCGAGCGTTCAAGGTAAAGCGCTGGCTTCCCATCGGGTGTAGCCAGTTAGCGATCCTTGTCCTTGCTCAAACCAAGTTGTCACACGGCCTTCTCGTGGCGCTACTGAATAGTTCTCAACAAAAGTTGAGAATGAACTAACTGTGTGACAGCGATAATGGATTGGATGACGACCTGACGCAGACGATTATGGGCTGGGAGCTGACGTATTCCGTGACCTGATTAAGCACGAGTGACATCGTGCTGAAATGGCTCACGGGCTAATGCGGAAGCTACCTCCGTCCCGGTAAAACCCTGGCAGGGGCTTAAAGTATGATCAAAGTTTGTAGCCAATAGTTTTTGGCTGTGCAGGGTTAGTTGAGATGACTCCTAATCAGCTCCCGACCTGGCTCTGTACACAAGTCTCATAAGGCCTTGTGTCAACCCTCGCGAGGAACTCACTGCTTGCATAGCCACCCTCGGGGTCACTACAAGGGTAACTGCACATTCACTCAACAAAAAGTGAACTAAATTTTAATAAAATTAACTTAACCCGGAAAATGCGGGAATGTTTTGGACAAAGAAAAAACTTTTTATTGAGTGTGCGGCAAACGGAGACTACAGCTTTAAGCGGGGACCCAATTGAAAAAATGAATAAAAATAATAATAATAATAATGAGAGTATAAATGAGTTGAGCATGGGTGAAATTGTAAACCCTTTTGCTAAGAAATCGGTGATAACCAGATCACCTCCTACAGCGGTGAGTAGGACCGTTCCGGTGCCAGGCACCGTTGAAAATAGTGAAAATGGACAAAATAACGTCCAGAGGCTAGGAGAGAAGATCTCAAAGCTCGTAGCTTTCCTAAAGGCACGTTCAAACGTGCATAAGGAAATAGTGACAATGTCACGTGAGATACAGGCATTGTACATGCAGGTCTCAGATGAATTGAGTAGTGGAAGTGCTAGTAGTACAAAGAAAGCACATACTAGTACGCATACTCAAACAGACGAACCACCAAGGCTCAATCCTGTGATGGGCGGAACTCCAAAGCGTAGAAGGGAGGACTTAAGCCCAAAAGGTAACAGAGCTAAAAAGAATAGGGGAACAACCCCTAATAAAGTAGTCAGGGTAGGTGGACACACTATACCCAAGGCTATAAACTTAAACTTGGCTGGCAAACCGGATCTAAGTGCTAAAGATCCTGGTTGGGTTAAGGTTGGCCCAAGGGCTAAAACAAAGAAAGCGTCCGTTAAACCAGATGCTATAGTGATTAAAACCTGTGGAGATACTTCCTATGCGGATATTCTCAGACAGGTGAAGAGGGACCCTAAGCTAAACAACCTGGGTCAAAATGTGAAGAGCATTAGGAAGACAGGGAAGGGTGAACTGTTGTTTGAGCTGAATAGACCCGCGCACCAGAATACGGGCGAATTTAGGTCGGCTATAGAAGAGGTGCTAGGTGATGCTGCTAAGGTTAGATCACTTTCTCATGAGGTCAGGCTTGAGATTAGGGATATAGACGAAGTAACCTCTAAGGAGGATATTTATGAAGCTCTCGTCAAAATATCTGACGAATTTAAAGCTTTGCACCCTACGGCAGTTAAGTCGCTAAGGAGAGCATACGGTGGGACACAGACCGCCACAATTGGCGTGAGTGCACTGATAGCTCGCCGCCTTATAGAGATGGCAAAGATACGTATTGGCTGGGTGGTTTGCCGAATACGCGAAAAGGTAGCACCAAAAAGATGCTTTAAATGTCTGGATTATGGACACGTAGCAGGGAACTGTAAGGGGCAAGACCTTTCAGGGAATTGCCTACGGTGTGGCAAAACGGGCCACAAAATTGGAACCTGTTCCAATAAACCATCCTGCTTGCTCTGCAAGAAGGGAGCAGACACCGTTAGTGACCATGTCACCGGAGGTGCAGTTTGCCCGTTTTATAAAAGAGCTCTACAGAAACTTAGGGAGTAGAGTAGAACCTAAGTCACCAAAATGCGTATATTACAGTTAAATCTCAACCATTGCCAGGCAGCCCAGGAGCTTCTTAAGCAAAGCGTTCGAGATATAAGTGTAGATGTCGCTATTCTAAGTGAGCCATATCGGACCATGGCATCTGTAAACTGGGTTTCCGATAACACGGGTACATCGGCAATATGGAACACCAGCACGCTAACCATACGCGATAGAATAACAACGCAATGCGGATATGCTCGAGCGGTTATATCTGGCATCACTATTTACAGCTGTTATATACCCCCTAGGTATTCTATAGAAGACTTTCGGGTAATAGTTGACAGTATTGTAACGGATGCAGTTGGAAGAACCCCCGTAATAATAGCAGGTGATTTCAATGCGTGGGCTGTTGAATGGGGCTGTCCCTCAGCAAACGCAAGAGGAAGAATACTCTTGGAAGCCTTTTCTGTACTGGGTGTTGTACTCATCAATAATGGAGTTGAACACACCTTCAGAAGGGGTGATGCTGGCTCAGTAATTGACATTACATTCGTCAGTGCCAGTATCGCAACCCAAGTGAACTGGAGAATATCTGACATCTATACACATAGCGATCATAGCGCTATAATAATAGATGTGCAAGACGCACAGCCCCGTGCTATTGTACAAGCACGTGTCTTGACAGGATGGAAGGTAAATACCTTTGATAAGGATAGCTTCGCAGCCTGCATGGAGAACATGGAAATGGCTGGTTCAGCAGAAGACATGGCAGTGCAATTAGTGCGCAATATCACTAGTGCCTGCAATGTAGCTATGATAAGGCGAAAAAGATCGCCAAATAAGCCTCCAGTGTATTGGTGGAATGATGAAATTGCTAGCTTGCGTTCAGAGTGTATTAGCGCCCGAAGGCGGTATACACGAACGAGGGGTCGGTTAGAGAATAACGTGCAGCACCAGTTGTATAGGGATAAAAGAAAGGCATTGAAGATTGCAATTCGTAGGAGCAAGCGTAGGTGTTTCCTGGATGCTTGTGATGAAATAGATAGTAATCCTTGGGGCTTAGCATATAAGCTAGTAACCAGGAAACTTAAATGTCTTGGCCCATCACCGCCAAGAGAAGAGAATATCCTCAACGGAATTGTAGACCATCTTTTTCCTCAACAGGAAGCTCCGACATGGCAACACAGCTATCCAGCTGAATTATTCGACATTCCTCCGGTTACGGTCGTCGAGATAGAAGGTGCTGTCTCAAAATTCAAAGACAAGAAGGCACCAGGCTTAGATTGCATCCCAAATATGGTACTGAAGGAGGCTGTTAAGCTCCATCCTGATTATTTCCTGAAAGTAATAAGCGCATGCTTGATTCAGGGAACTTTTCCAACAATCTGGAAGAGGCAGAAATTGGTGTTGTTACCTAAGGATAACAAGCCGCTAGACGACCCTTCCTCCTATCGTCCGCTCTGTATGATAGATACAAGTGGAAAACTTCTGGAGAGTATAATCTGCAGAAGATTGGAAGATTGCGTACAAGCTAACCTAGGTTTATCAGATAACCAATTTGGCTTCAGGAAAGCAAAGTCAGCGGTGGACGCTATCAAAATTGTAGTAGAAACCGCTGCTCAAGCTATCCAAGGGAAGAGGTGGAGGAATGGAACAAAAGGGTATTGTGTGGTTATAACCCTAGATGTAAAAAACGCCTTCAATACGGCAAACTGGGAGCATATAGTTAATGCTTTGGTCCGTATAGACATCCCAGGGTATTTACTAGCAATTGTACGGGACTATTTCCGGGATAGAGAGCTAGTTTATGATACCGATAAAGGTACTAAGAGGCGCAAGATCATTGGTGGGGTGCCTCAAGGTTCAGTTCTTGGCCCACTATTGTGGAACGTCATGTACGACGGAGTATTAAGATTGGATCTACCGGAAAAGGTGAAGATAGTTGGCTTCGCAGACGATATAGCGTTAGTGTGTGAAGGGAAAGAGTTACTAGAGGTGGAAACCATTGCAAACGCCAGTATTCAGATCGTAAGATCTTGGCTAAGATCAATGGGCCTAACTCTAGCTGACCATAAAACGGAAGCGGTTCTGATTAGTAGTAGGAAAGTTAGGGAAACTGTCAGGCTAAATATTGGCACGTGTAGCATAGAATCTAAGGAATGTTTAAAATACCTTGGGGTCATGATTGACACTCGTCTGTCTTTTCAAGAGCACTTGAAGTACATAGGCAGTAAAGCATCAAAAACATGCACAGCGCTATGCCGGATCATGCCGAATACAAGAGGTCCAAAATATCTGCAGAGGAAAATACTCTCTAGTGTAGTAAGAAGCATTATCTTATATGCATCGCCAATATGGTCAGGCTCACTTAGATATCCTACTTATGTGAACCTGATATCTCCTGTGTATAGGCTGATCGCCTTGCGTGTATGTAGCGCATTCCGAACTGTATCGGACCTGGCCGCTTTTGTCATTGCCGGCATGATACCGATCGAGCTAGAGGCCGCTTCGGACATCTCGGTTGGGTTGAGAGAATCGTGTCTGCCAAAATGGCAAGAAAGATGGGCGACAGCTGACAAGGGAAGATGGACCTACTTACTGATACCAGACATCAGAGCATGGCTATCAAGAAAGCATGGCGATTTGAACTACTATATAACACAGTTTCTAACTGGGCATGGTTGTTTTAGGTCGTACTTGTACCGTTTTGGACATGACAGTACTCCGTTCTGTCCGAGTTGTGATGGTAATGTCTTGGAAGATGCTGAGCATGTGTTCTTCATCTGTCCACGGTTTAATAGTGATAGGGAATATTTAGAAACAGTCCTAGGACGTAGCATCAGTCCGAGCAGTATCGTTCCAATCATGTTGGAATCTTTGTGCAACTGGACGTACGTCTGTAGTTTTGTAAAATTGGTTCTGTTGGAACTTCGTAGGTTAGAACAGATTCGCAGCAGAATCAATGTAGTTTAGTTTAGATGTAGGGTGTATCACCTTTCCCACCCCGAGACGTAAAGCCTTGCGGCAGTCCCTCGGGGAGCATCTGGGTCAGGGCGAAGGGGTGTTTTTTAGCGAGTTAAAGTCTCGCACTACTGGCAACCACCATCACTGCCAGTGCCTTTCGATGGTTTTTCACCCCGCGAATAAAAAAAAAAAAAAAAAAAAAAAAAAACATACATACATACATACATACATACATACATACATACATACATATATAATGAGAGTATAAATGAGTTGAGCATGGGTGAAATTGTAAACCCTTTTGCTAAGAAATCGGTGATAACCAGATCACCTCCTACAGCGGTGAGTAGGACCGTTCCGGTGCCAGGCACCGTTGAAAATAGTGAAAATGGACAAAATAACGTCCAGAGGCTAGGAGAGAAGATCTCAAAGCTCGTAGCTTTCCTAAAGGCACGTTCAAACGTGCATAAGGAAATAGTGACAATGTCACGTGAGATACAGGCATTGTACATGCAGGTCTCAGATGAATTGAGTAGTGGAAGTGCTAGTAGTACAAAGAAAGCACATACTAGTACGCATACTCAAACAGACGAACCACCAAGGCTCAATCCTGTGATGGGCGGAACTCCAAAGCGTAGAAGGGAGGACTTAAGCCCAAAAGGTAACAGAGCTAAAAAGAATAGGGGAACAACCCCTAATAAAGTAGTCAGGGTAGGTGGACACACTATACCCAAGGCTATAAACTCAAACTTGGCTGGCAAACCGGATCTAAGTGCTAAAGATCCTGGCTGGGTTAAGGTTGGCCCAAGGGCTAAAACAAAGAAAGCGTCCGTTAAACCAGATGCTATAGTGATTAAAACCTGTGGAGATACTTCCTATGCGGATATTCTCAGACAGGTGAAGAGGGACCCTAAGCTAAACAACCTGGGTCAAAATGTGAAGAGCATTAGGAAGACAGGGAAGGGTGAACTGTTGTTTGAGCTGAATAGACCCGCGCACCAGAATACGGGCGAATTTAGGTCGGCTATAGAAGAGGTGCTAGGTGATGCTGCTAAGGTTAGATCACTTTCTCATGAGGTCAGGCTTGAGATTAGGGATATAGACGAAGTAACCTCTAAGGAGGATATTTATGAAGCTCTCGTCAAAATATCTGACGAATTTAAAGCTTTGCACCCTACGGCAGTTAAGTCGCTAAGGAGAGCATACGGTGGGACACAGACCGCCACAATTGGCGTGAGTGCACTGATAGCTTGCCGCCTTATAGAGATGGCAAAGATACGTATTGGCTGGGTGGTTTGCCGAATACGCGAAAAGGTAGCACCAAAAAGATGCTTTAAATGTCTGGATTATGGACACGTAGCAGGGAACTGTAAGGGGCAAGACCTTTCAGGGAATTGCCTACGGTGTGGCAAAACGGGCCACAAAATTGGAACCTGTTCCAATAAACCATCCTGCTTGCTCTGCAAGAAGGGAGCAGACACCGCTAGTGACCATGTCACCGGAGGTGCAGTTTGCCCGTTTTATAAAAGAGCTCTACAGAAACTTAGGGAGTAGATTAGAACCTAAGTCACCAAAATGCGTATATTACAGTTAAATCTCAACCATTGCCAGGCAGCCCAGGAGCTTCTTAAGCAAAGCGTTCGAGATATAAGTGTAGATGTCGCTATTCTAAGTGAGCCATATCGGACCATGGCATCTGTAAACTGGGTTTCCGATAACACGGGTACATCGGCAATATGGAACACCAGCACGCTAACCATACGCGATAGAATAACAACGCAATGCGGATATGCTCGAGCGGTTATATCTGGCATCACTATTTACAGCTGTTATATACCCCCTAGGTATTCTATAGAAGAGTTTCGGGTAATAGTTGACAGTATTGTAACGGATGCAGTTGGAAGAACCCCCGTAATAATAGCAGGTGATTTCAATGCGTGGGCTGTTGAATGGGGCTGTCCCTCAGCAAACGCAAGAGGAAGAATACTCTTGGAAGCCTTTTCTGTACTGGGTGTTGTACTCATCAATAATGGAGTTGAACACACCTTCAGAAGGGGTGATGCTGGCTCAGTAATTGACATTACATTCGTCAGTGCCAGTATCGCAACCCAAGTGAACTGGAGAATATCTGACATCTATACACATAGCGATCATAGCGCTATAATAATAGATGTGCAAGACGCACAGCCCCGTGCTATTGTACAAGCACGTGTCTTGACAGGATGGAAGGTAAATACCTTTGATAAGGATAGCTTCGCAGCCTGCATGGAGAACATGGAAATGGCTGGTTCAGCAGAAGACATGGCAGTGCAATTAGTGCGCAATATCACTAGTGCCTGCAATGTAGCTATGATACGGCGAAAAAGATCGCCAAATAAGCCTCCAGTGTATTGGTGGAATGATGAAATTGCTAGCTTGCGTTCAGAGTGTATTAGCGCCCGAAGGCGGTATACACGAACGAGGGGTCGGTTAGAGAATAACGTGCAGCACCAGTTGTATAGGGATAAAAGAAAGGCATTGAAGATTGCAATTCGTAGGAGCAAGCGTAGGTGTTTCCTGGATGCTTGTGATGAAATAGATAGTAATCCTTGGGGCTTAGCATATAAGCTAGTAACCAGGAAACTTAAATGTCTTGGCCCATCACCGCCAAGAGAAGAGAATATCCTCAACGGAATTGTAGACCATCTTTTTCCTCAACAGGAAGCTCCGACATGGCAACACAGCTATCCAGCTGAATTATTCGACATTCCTCCGGTTACGGTCGTCGAGATAGAAGGTGCTGTCTCAAAATTCAAAGACAAGAAGGCACCAGGCTTAGATTGCATCCCAAATATGGTACTGAAGGAGGCTGTTAAGCTCCATCCTGATTATTTCCTGAAAGTAATAAGCGCATGCTTGATTCAGGGAACTTTTCCAACAATCTGGAAGAGGCAGAAATTGGTGTTGTTACCTAAGGATAACAAGCCGCTAGACGACCCTTCCTCCTATCGTCCGCTCTGTATGATAGATACAAGTGGAAAACTTCTGGAGAGTATAATCTGCAGAAGATTGGAAGATTGCGTACAAGCTAACCTAGGTTTATCAGATAACCAATTTGGCTTCAGGAAAGCAAAGTCAGCGGTGGACGCTATCAAAGTTGTAGTAGAAACCGCTGCTCAAGCTATCCAAGGGAAGAGGTGGAGGAATGGAACAAAAGGTTATTGTGTGGTTATAACCCTAGATGTAAAAAACGCCTTCAATACGGCAAACTGGGAGCATATAGTTAATGCTTTGGTCCGTATAGACATCCCAGGGTATCTACTAGCAATTGTACGGGACTATTTCCGGGATAGAGAGCTAGTTTATGATAGCGATAAAGGTACTAAGAGGCGCAAGATCATTGGTGGGGTGCCTCAAGGTTCAGTTCTTGGCCCACTATTGTGGAACGTCATGTACGACGGAGTATTAAGATTGGATCTACCGGAAAAGGTGAAGATAGTTGGATTCGCAGACGACATAGCGTTAGTGTGTGAAGGGAAAGAGTTACTAGAGGTGGAAACCATTGCAAACGCCAGTATTCAGATCGTAAGATCTTGGCTAAGATCAATGGGCCTAACTCTAGCTGACCATAAAACGGAAGCGGTTCTGATTAGTAGTAGGAAAACTAGGGAAACTGTCAGGCTAAATATTGGCACGTGTAGCATAGAATCTAAGGAATGTTTAAAATACCTTGGGGTCATGATTGACACTCGTCTGTCTTTTCAAGAGCACTTGAAGTACATAGGCAGTAAAGCATCAAAAACATGCACAGCGCTATGCCGGATCATGCCGAATACAAGAGGTCCAAAATATCTGCAGAGGAGATTACTCTCTAGTGTAGTAAGAAGCATTATCTTATATGCATCGCCTATATGGTCAGGCTCACTTAGATATCCTACTTATGTGAACCTGATATCTCCTGTGTATAGGCTGATCGCCTTGCGTGTATGTAGCGCATTCCGAACTGTATCGGACCTGGCCGCTTTTGTCATTGCCGGCATGATACCGATCGAGCTAGAGGCCGCTTCGGACATCACGGTTGGGTTGAGAGAATCGTGTCTGCGAAAATGGCAAGAAAGATGGGCGACAGCTGACAAGGGAAGATGGACCTACTTACTGATACCAGACATCAGAGCATGGCTATCAAGAAAGCATGGCGATTTGAACTACTATATTACACAGTTTCTAACTGGGCATGGTTGTTTTAGGTCGTACTTGTACCGTTTTGGACATGACAGTACTCCGTTCTGTCCGAGTTGTGATGGTAATGTCTTGGAAGATGCTGAGCATGTGTTCTTCATCTGTCCACGGTTTAATAGTGATAGGGAATATTTAGAAACAGTCCTAGGACGTAGCATCAGTCCGAGCAGTATCGTTCCAATCATGTTGGAATCTTTGTGCAACTGGACGTACGTCTGTAGTTTTGTAAAATTGGTTCTGTTGGAACTTCGTAGGTTAGAACAGATTCGCAGCAGAATCAATGTAGTTTAGTTTAGATGTAGGGTGTATCACCTTTCCCACCCCGAGACGTAAAGCCTTGCGGCAGTCCCTCGGGGAGCATCTGGGTCAGGGCGAAGGGGTGTTTTTTAGCGAGTTAAAGTCTCGCACTACTGGCAACCACCATCACTGCCAGTGCCTTTCGATGGTTTTTCACCCCGCGAATAAAAAAAAAAAAAAAAAAAAAAAAAAAAAAAAAAAAAAAAAAAAAAAAAAAAAACATACATACATACATACATACATACATACATACATACATACATACATACATACATACATACATACATACATACATACATACATACATACATACATACATACATACATACATACATACATACATGTGCTGTCTCAAAATTCAAAGACAAGAAGGCACCAGGCTTAGATTGCATCCCAAATATGGTACTGAAGGAGGCTGTTAAGCTCCATCCTGATTATTTCCTGAAAGTAATAAGCGCATGCTTGATTCAGGGAACTTTTCCAACAATCTGGAAGAGGCAGAAATTGGTGTTGTTACCTAAGGATAACAAGCCGCTAGACGACCCTTCCTCCTATCGTCCGCTCTGTATGATAGATACAAGTGGAAAACTTCTGGAGAGTATAATCTGCAGAAGATTGGAAGATTGCGTACAAGCTAACCTAGGTTTATCAGATAACCAATTTGGCTTCAGGAAAGCAAAGTCAGCGGTGGACGCTATCAAAGTTGTAGTAGAAACCGCTGCTCAAGCTATCCAAGGGAAGAGGTGGAGGAATGGAACAAAAGGGTATTGTGTGGTTATAACCCTAGATGTAAAAAACGCCTTCAATACGGCAAACTGGGAGCATATAGTTAATGCTTTGGTCCGTATAGACATCCCAGGGTATTTACTAGCAATTGTACGGGACTATTTCCGGGATAGAGAGCTAGTTTATGATACCGATAAAGGTACTAAGAGGCGCAAGATCATTGGTGGGGTGCCTCAAGGTTCAGTTCTTGGCCCACTATTGTGGAACGTCATGTACGACGGAGTATTAAGATTGGATCTACCGGAAAAGGTGAAGATAGTTGGATTCGCAGACGATATAGCGTTAGTGTGTGAAGGGAAAGAGTTACTAGAGGTGGAAACCATTGCAAACGCCAGTATTCAGATCGTAAGATCTTGGCTAAGATCAATGGGCCTAACTCTAGCTGACCATAAAACGGAAGCGGTTCTGATTAGTAGTAGGAAAGTTAGGGAAACTGTCAGGCTAAATATTGGCACGTGTAGCATAGAATCTAAGGAATGTTTAAAATACCTTGGGGTCATGATTGACACTCGTCTGTCTTTTCAAGAGCACTTGAAGTACATAGGCAGTAAAGCATCAAAAACATGCACAGCGCTATGCCGGATCATGCCGAATACAAGAGGTCCAAAATATCTGCAGAGGAAATTACTCTCTAGAGTAGTAAGAAGCATTATCTTATATGCATCGCCAATATGGTCAGGCTCACTTAGATATCCTACTTATGTGAACCTGATATCTCCTGTGTATAGGCTGATCACCTTGCGTGTATGTAGCGCATTCCGAACTGTATCGGACCTGGCCGCTTTTGTCATTGCCGGCATGATACCGATCGAGCTAGAGGCCGCTTCGGACATCTCGGTTGGGTTGAGAGAATCGTGTCTGCCAAAATGGCAAGAAAGATGGGCGACAGCTGACAAGGGAAGATGGACCTACTTACTGATACCAGACATCAGAGCATGGCTATCAAGAAAGCATGGCGATTTGAACTACTATATAACACAGTTTCTAACTGGGCATGGTTGTTTTAGGTCGTACTTGTACCGTTTTGGACATGACAGTACTCCGTTCTGTCCGAGTTGTGATGGTAATGTCTTGGAAGATGCTGAGCATGTGTTCTTCATCTGTCCACGGTTTAATAGTGATAGGGAATATTTAGAAACAGTCCTAGGACGTAGCATCAGTCCGAGCAGTATCGTTCCAATCATGTTGGAATCTTTGTGCAACTGGACGTACGTCTGTAGTTTTGTAAAATTGGTTCTGTTGGAACTTCGTAGGTTAGAACAGATTCGCAGCAGAATCAATGTAGTTTAGTTTAGATGTAGGGTGTATCACCTTTCCCACCCCGAGACGTAAAGCCTTGCGGCAGTCCCTCGGGGAGCATCTGGGTCAGGGCGAAGGGGTGTTTTTTAGCGAGTTAAAGTCTCGCACTACTGGCAACCACCATCACTGCCAGTGCCTTTCGATGGTTTTTCACCCCGCGAATAAAAAAAAAAAAAAAAAAAAAAAAAAAAAAAAAAAAAAAAAAAACATACATACATACATACATACATACATACATACATACATACATACATACATACATACATACATACATACATACATACATACATACATACATACATACATTCATACAAAAATAAATAAACTTGAATTAATAAGAATAAAATTAAAGAGTTTTATATTTCCTTCCTATAATTTTTAGAAATTTGTTTACTTAGTGTCCACACCTGCGATAATATCTGAGATGAGAAAGTCAAATTCAATCCAGGAGAGAATTCTGTTATGTGTAGACTTAAAATCAGTGTTATCGCAGTCTTTTAATAATTTTTATTAGAACCTTCTTAAGAGAAAATTCACGGCCACGATCTTACAATAAGAGCTGTCAAAAAAGCGATTGTGTGTATGTTTGTTTACAAAAAGACGCCATTGCAATTTTGCCGATTATTAGTTTTGCCAAATATCTTAAAAAAAACTTTTAAGATGAAAAATAATCTATTTTTATGCATTAAGTAAATACTATAAGTTATTACTTTTGTACAAAATGCGCGCATATACAAAATTCACATAAGATTTTATTGATCGCAAAGAAGTGTTTTCTTCTAGGCTTTCAATGATTTATGAAGCCTTATAAGATTAACTATTATTATTATTATTGGATGGGATATGGCCCTCATCGGCCATTTGCACTGCTACCAGTGTTGATCTATTGTGGATCCCCTTGCCCCATTATGGGTTGCGTATGTCAAGAAAACGGGCAAGCTCCCTCATTGGGAGTGATATTAAGTCACATTCACTTAACGTATAAGCTTGTAGTAGCCTATATCTTCTGTGTCCCAGTGCTCCACAGTGGGTGATTAAGTGCTCCATTGACTCCTCTTCATCACCGCAGAATCTGCAAATGTCTTGTGCAAGTACTTAAGGCAGATATAATGACTGTAACTGTTCTGAGACTTTTCCTGTCCAGAGCACGTTTGGCCTTCTTTTTATCAAAGTTTAGAAATTTCTTGGAGTGTTCAAGACCAGCTGTCTCGTTCCAATTTCGCTCAACGATGGACTTCGTCCACTTTTTATCTCCTCATTCAGGAGTCCCTTATTGAAGCCAAAAGTTGGAGTGGGTTCAATAAAAGTCCTCTCTGCTCTTTTTTTGGCGTAGATGTCAGCCATTTTATTGCCATGGTTCCCCTCATGTCCTGGCACCCAGATCAGAGTGGCCTGGTTCTGGCTTGCCAGTCCGTTTAGCCTATTGTGACATTCCAGTACTAACTTGGACGTACTAACTTGGAAAGCCTTTAGCACTGATTGGCTATTAGAGAGTATTTTTATCAGCACTCCCTTGTGTCCCCTATCGGAGAGTATTTCAACCGCTTTAAGATTAACTAAAACACGTGTACCCCTGTTAGATATTAAGATGGGCCGACGTTTTCTTAGATATTATGTCAGACTAGGTTAGGCATGAAACGTGTGGCTGCGAAGATTTTTCCAAAATTGCCAACAACGTCGCATGGACATCGCTCAGGAGCTGTTGATCCAGATTTCCTCCAAACGGTCATAACTGGTGACGAATCATGGGTGTATGGCTATGGCATTGAAAACAAAGCCCAATAATTCTAATGGAAGCGTTCGGAAGAGCCAATACCGAAAAAAGTACGCCAAGTTCCGTTAAATGTGAAGATTTTGCTCACTGTTCTCTTCGACTGCAATGGCGTGGTGCATCGTGAATTCTTGCTACAAGGTCATATGGTCAATAAGGAATACCACCTTGAAGTTATGCACCGAAATCTAATACTTACGAGAAAAATTATTTACAAAAACTTTTTCAGCTCATGGTCCTTTTTGTAATTTTATAAAAGGATCTTGAGCTGAAGAAATTTATTGCAAATATTGAATTAAATAAAGGCCAAAGCAAATAAGTAACTGAAAATTATTTTTCAAGACGTAGAAAATGGTATCAGTAGCACAAATTCCAGGAAAGTTTCAGGTCAAATTACTGGCAAAACAAAATAATGTTAATATAATAACGCCAATTTATCAGCTGTGCATAATGATAAAGGGTGTCTCAGAATGTTTTTCGTTTTTGAATTGACCACTACGCGTCAACCGCTTGTAGCAGACGGAGGGGAGAGGTATCAATCACTTGACCGACTTGTTGTTAAGTTTAGTAGCCATCAGTTGTTTCACGGGAACGCACCGCGTGTTTTGCGTGTGAGCGTTTTATAAAAGCAACGATTTAATTGATTTTAAAGCCAAACTGCAAAATTATACAACTCGAAAGTGATGTTTAAGGCAAAGACAAATATTTTAGCACACAATTACTCATGTCAGCCACAATAATAAAGTCAATCTACTGCATTTGATTTCCAGAGTGATTTTGACCACTTTGAGAAATTGTTCTTAAAAACGCACCATTTGTAATGTGCATTTCTATCATTTTTTCAAATTTTTTGTGGCAACTGCAAAATTTTACTAAAAACTTAAAAGGAATTTTTACGTACAAGAAACTAAAGATTTGGAGAAAAAAAGCACTATCGACTTAAGTTTCCCCATTAGTTCATCAAATTGTCATTCATGAAAGTGTTGATGATGAAACGAATTGAAAGCAAAAAAATAACAACAACAAAAATGGCAAACGACAGAAATAGTGTGAAAAAAATCCGTAAATCTGTAACAAACCTATTAATACAACATATTTTACAGGAAAATCGTTACATTTGACATTTCATTTTTACTTCAATTTCGTTTTGCTTCTTTTTGCACACTTTTTGCCTGAACACTTTTACAAAATCATAGACAGAGAAGAGTGGGCGGACGGACGAAAGGACGGACAGATAGACAGACATACTTTTTTAGAGCTTTAAATACAATTTTCTATCATCAACACTTGTCATCATCACTATCAAAAGTAACATCATTCAAACGCCACTGCCAACCATCGCTACAAATACGACTACAACAACTATATTAAGAATTAATAACAACGTGGCAAAATGTTACAGTTGGGCAATAGCAACAACCACTACAACAAATACAACCATTAAGTGTGAGAGAAAACAACAAACACGTACAACGAACACAAAGATTCAGGCGATTTCGTAGATAAAATTGAATGGGAATTGAGAAGAAACAAGATGAAAAAATCACACAAATAAACAGAAAAGCTGGCTTAATGTGATGATGTTTGATTTCGGTTTTTACTGGTGTCCTTTACCCAGTAATAAAATACATACACACACCAATTGGATTGTAGCTGTCGAACAGTTTGTATGCAGCTAAAGAAGTACAGTGGGCAGTTCATCAAGTAAATACATACATAATTTATATATACACAAATATTTTAGCAATATTCATAAAACCTGAACTATAGATGCCGAACAATAAAAATTATGTTTAAAAGCGAAATAGCTTTTACATATGAATAGGTTCATTTTCTTTTTCCTTCTAGTAAACGATGACGTTTATGAATCCCAAAATAAACTATATTTTTTAATAAACTTAAGGCAGAATTAGTTTGTCCGTTCTTTTCCGTTCTGAATTAGTTTTTCGTTCTGTTCTGTTGCGGACTAATCTATTAAAAATAGAATTCAACATTAAGTGACGGCCAGGTGTATTACTTTCTTCAGTTATGAAAACATTAATTTTTTATTCAAATGTATGTATATGATTTTTTATTTTTTTTTGTCAAAAGCTAAAAAAAAATTTTCAATTAAAGAATTTTAAAGTTAATACATTTTTATCAATTAAGCAACTAGAACGATCAACAGAATATTATTTTAGTAAGGAAAAAATGACATTTTGTATAAGAAGTGTCATAAACTCTGCAGATTGTGAGAAAGAAGTGGGCTGTTTGATCACCATTTCTAAATTATTAATTTGTTTCTTATTTTATTTTTTCATACAAGATAATATTTATGTACATTATTTATTCTTCATTTCAATGTTTTTTTTTTTTTTTTTTTGTTTATTACTTACTGTAAAAAACAGCTGACTATTTTCACGGAAAAAGTAGTTGTAAAATATTTGCTACAGAAATGAAAGTCAGAGAACGATAACAGAAAGTAAAAACTAATGAAGGCTTTAGGGCTGTGTCGTTCATGAATGAATTACTTCAACCGAATGATTCTCTTCAGTGAAAGAATGAAATACTTTAGTATCCTTTCTGTATTTCTTTCACCATTCACTTTTCTTTCATATTTCTTCATGTGTTCATGTTATTGACAGCGTTGTCAACTTTTCGCTTTTCGTACCATTTTAAGCGCTTTTTGAAATTTTCGACGCGAAAAACTCTAGTTAGTGCTCAGTGTTTATCACTGTTTATGGGTGTGTTTGTTTGTTTGCACATGTATTCAAAGCATGTATCAAAAATTTTTGATTTTCGTGCAAAAATCTCGACCATTGTGTCAAATGTTGTCAGCCCTAAACAAATACGGCAGTGGAACAATAAAATAATGCTTGTTTGCTGTCTGTATTGATGTATAATAATTCGCTCTGTTGTCACCTAAAAACCATTAGTTGCAGTATCTGTTAGCTGCAATAATAAAAATATTTACTAAAGATTTGGTCTCAGGATGTCACATAATATGGTTGTCGACAACAATAATATGGTTGAACAAAAAAGTTTACTTGATATTATAATAATATGGTTAGATACAACCATACTACATCAAATTATTGTTGTATCCAACATACATTTTTTTTGTCTTTTTTCCACCGTTTTCCGTGTTCTCTTTATATGTTCAATATTAATATTATTTTCAATGCTCCACGAACACTACCCCTCCTTTCCCCCTCGTCATAGCCTATTATCCTAGTTCCAGTACAATGCGCTGCATATGTAGGGGTCATCCCCTGCGTACTGGTCCCAAATACAAAAAATAAACATATGTATATATACTTTATATATAAACTTACCTTTTGATTTTCACCAAGGCTTGTATTGTTACACAACTATATGTTTACTCATTTATTTTTAATCAATTAACATAATTTTCTTTTAAATTAAAGAACATGCAATATACATTTTAACTTTCAAAGGAAAACAAAAACTGAAAGAAAATTAATGTACATACATACGAGCGTGATATAAAAAATACAAGGTAGTTTCATTCTCTCAATTTTCCTTAACAATCACCATCTGGGAAGTATAAGGATTGTGACATTTTTCATAAAATTGTGCTACCGTATTAGTTTATATATTTCCTGGTTTTCAGTTTTGTTTGAAATTATGTTTGAAAATAAAATTAAAATTGAGACTTCTAACAAAAAAAACTAAACAATAAAACAAATAGAAATTTATTGAATTTTTGATGAACTTTTATAATTTTTTTAAATTAAATCTTTGGTTTGTATATTTGTACAACGGGTTATAGTTCAGGTTTTTTCTTTCTTAAGTTTTTTTCTTAAGAAGGATTTTTTACAATACAAATCTGCTGTGATCAATAATTTTGATTGAAGAAGACAAGAAAAATAATAATCAAATCTTTAGCTGGGGGACAACTAGCTGTTTCGTAGTCGCTACACTACTCATCAGCACCCACTGGGATTTGAACTCGGGTCATGACGTATCATGATCTACTGCTTTAACCACTAAGCCACCGAGCATTTAATTATTTTCTATCTATATTCATCTCATATTGCAATTTGTTAATTGCCCACATTGTTTGTACAGCGTTTGCTGTCTCAGAACTAGCGATATTTCTTTTTAGTTATTAACATACATATTTTTATATTTTAATATTCTCCGTACCCAGAGATGTAAATATAAATTTATTGAAAAAAAAAAACTTAAGAAAAAAAACCTAAACTATAACCCGTTGTACAAATGTACAAACCAAAAAAAAAAAAAATAAAACAAATAAATTTAAAATATTGTACATAAACTGCTGTCCACACCTAACACGAGCATACTAACAGGACCAGCAAAATACTGTTACTGTCAGGTGTAGACTGTAAATATTACTGTTTTCTTGCCGTCTCGACGCGGCCGTTAAGACGTCAGTTTTAAAAGCTCTGTCTTAACAGAAAATGAATGAAATAGTAAAAAAAATAAAAATAGTTTAAAATTAAGAGAAATTTCCAAAAAAAAAAAAAAAAAAAAAGTTCAAATTCTTATTTTAGATTGCAAATTTTGCAATAAAAACATATTTTTTCTACAAACTATAAAAAATGGCATTAAAAGTGATGATGTGCTTTTGTTGACGGAGTTGAAATAATGAAAAATCAAGACATACGGGTACTCCACCATATAACAATCGAGCCACCAAAGATATGTTTTAACAGCATGTCTTAACGGCGTTCCATGTCTAATGTAGACGGACTGTAAGAATTGACATATTTTAACATTAACGGGAAAAATTACAAGAAATAGATTATTACATCACAATTTTAATTAACTTTGTTTGTTGCTTTCCAGACTCAAACAATACGCTGCATATTTCAAAATTGCAAAAGCACAAAATACTTGCACAAAAATACAAATATCACCTTTTTGTAGACGCCTATCTTACGTGGTATTCTACAGCATTGGTTAAGAACTTGCAATCAGTCTCTTGATAGAATTCAATGTCGTTCGGCAGCGGATTTCAATCTGTTTTTTAGTTCATTAGAAAACGAAACAATAATAAAAAAAGTGTTGTGAAATGAAATCATGTTTAACAGAAAATGCTATATTCATTCCTGAAACCAAAATAATAAAATTTTATTCTGAAATATTTTTTTATTTTTCGTTTCCCGAATAAGCAAAAGCGGATTCGAATTGTGTGACGATAATATCGAAAATTGAGTTACCAAAAGAGACGGAAATATAAGTTAATAACAAAAGAACAAGGCTACATAGAAATGTAATACCAGTAACCACGAGGTATAGTATGACTAAAATAGTTGTCAGACAAATGGTAGCGTTAGTGCAGTACTTACATTTATTTGTAATCATTTCTATTGATGAACAATTTGTTTTATTGCACAATTCAAACATAAACATGATGTTAATGATCTTTAGTAAGTAATTTCAGTAGGACAAATGAAAATTGTACAAATGAATAATCCACTAATGAATATGTTGAAGAACGTAAAACATACTTGAAAGGGTGATTGTAGGTTTTGGCAAATGAAATGTAAAATTAACATTTCAATTTAGTTGACTATTTGATTTTATTACTAAAAAGTTTTTTTCAATACTTTAATAGTATATATGCTTAATAATTTAATATAGCTAACAACACGACCACAGATATCTGCTTATATCAGTTTATTGTTTTTTCTAGTATGCACAATGCAATTACAAATTTCGGCCAAAATCAAACCTTTTTATATATCTCTCTAATAACAAACTTCAAAAATCTTTATTAAAAATAATAAAAAAATGCAACTACCTTGTATTTTGTATATCATGCATACGAGTATGTATTAGGAGTATGTCGACAACTAAAATATACTATCATTAATGGTTGCAATAGCAATTTTATTATGTAAACTTAAATTTGTTGATGTGAATGAACGTATCATGCATATGCTAAAATCAAATATTTTTATATTGGCTGTGACAAAATCTATTGACGTTTTTAAATGAAAATTCGTAAATACTACATTTATGTACAACCATATTTTGGAATTAATAGACGGTAACAATAGAATTAGAGAAATACAAAAAGTAACATATTTATGGCAGAGTATACTATATATAATTAAATTCATAACAGATTGTTCTGAACAATAATACGCAACTTTATAGCATATATATTAGTGTATATATGAAACTGCGTTTTCTTTGCGTGTGGCATACTGAAAGATGAAAGAAAAGAACGAATTAATTCAGTTAAACTTTCTGAAAGAAAATGAAAAATTTACACAAATTAAAGTTTTTGGCCAAAACTAAATTAAATATTAAAGCAATTAAAACAAATGGACAGGAAATAAAAAGTGGGCACTTACAAATCAGGGCTTAAGAAAAATTAGTTTTATAGTCAAAACAACTGCAAGCAATTCGATTCTTTTTAACACATGACTATTTATTTTTTAAACATTATTGCGCAGCTTTCACATCTGTATTAAGTCTTGGAATAGAAACCACTAACTATTTCTAAAGAATCCATCTTGTGGGAGAGTTCACATTCCCTGAAAGCACTATTGGGAAAAGTATGTTTATGTGGTAATACAATTAATTAGATCTGTCATAAATTCGTATAAAAGCAAAATGTACTTAATAAGAGAGAAATCCAAATCCAATATTTAACTAGCGTCTAGGTAATCTTCATTTCTCAAACCATTTTAGAAAACTAAGAAAGAGTTTTTATTATACATTACAGACTTTTGCTGAAATACAACTATCTATTTCATAGCACCCACATATCCTTGAACTCGGATTATGGTAGGCTACACGAGGTTCAACAGCATGCCAGCTACGAAACTAGCTCAATTCGGCACAATTTCTCCCATTGTGTTACCTCAGTCTGATATGTATCTCAGCACATATACACCAGAACCAACCTGAGCACATTCTCATATTGCTGCCAAATCATTTAGTATCAATCTGCCGTAGATGAAACTTTCTTATATAAGAACAAAGACAGAACACTTCAGCACATTCTTTCTTCTACAGATATCATTAAATAGAAAATTTAATCTCCTCGCATGCGTCCCTATGTATCAGTTTCTCATCAGAACCGCCATAGTATACAACCTCTGTCGGAGTAGATCCTTTAGGAGAATAGTTTTCCTATTATTATAACTGGTCATATGTTAGTCTCGATATTCGATAGGTAACTTCATTATACTATCTGTCCTGAACAGAGTCTAAAAGTCGACCATTGTAATCCTGGATGTATGCGAATTATTGCGAGTAGTATACCTTTCCAGGGGACACCCGTTATATATAAAGCTTATTTTTGTGTTTCCTATTTGTTCAATATTTTATAGGAGCTATCCTAATCAACAGTAGACTAGAAAAGTTTTAAAAAAATATTTTCAAACACTTAACACTGCGTTCCATATGATATTGCTTTAGCAATCAATTTAAGCTTGCTGCTCTCAAGATAATGCATGGAAACAATTTTGTTGTACTTTTTATTAAAGTTCTAGAAATTGAGAAAAGAAGGAGAAGAAAGAATATTCGAAAAAGTTCTGTAAGACTTTATCTGTGCTTGTTTTTGTAAAAAAAGTGAATGTTATTTTTCACTTGAATAGGTGCAGTGAATAAAATGTCATTGTACGGTCGTTTGTGTGAACTTTAACTAGAAAATTGAATCACAAAGGGAACGCCTAATCAAAACCCAAGTGAGCTGGAAAACCTAGGCTATTTCGGGGAATCCAGCAGCCTGCCTAGAAAATTGTTAATTTTTCTTTTTAATTGATAACAAATGGGCAAAAGTGATTTTCTACAAGTTTAAATTAAAAATGGCTGAGAAAAGGATGAAATAGGCATTACGATCAAGTTCTGTCTGGCCGTGAAATTTTAAAAAAAAATTAATAAAAGTGCTAACGTTATGTGGAATTATCTAAGAGACAATAACATGAAATGATAGCAAAAAATGAGCACAGCAGCCAGGGAAAGGCGAAATATTCTAAGAATAGCATCCAATTCAAGTGATACCGCTGCAAAAATTTAAGCACAAAGTGGTTCCAATGCTAGTGCTTCCACCACTCAATCACTCAAGTTGCACCACTTTACCAGCAACGTAAGGAATTGCGATTAAATTTTTGCAAAGAGCATTTGATATAGACACTACTTCTGTCGGTATCAAGCTCTTTCTTGTGTATAATATACCTAGCCATGATTGCTGCATGATTTGGTAGACGTATCGGAATGTTTAATTGGATTGCACTCCTCCGATCCTCGACTTGGTTCTATATACCAGAGATATGGCCTAAACCGGGTTTTTCATAAAAAATAGTTTTTGCTTAAAATCAGTTCTGGTTAGAAAAGGAGGTTACTAAAATACAGAAAATCAAAAACTCCGATATCGGTCCATGTAACCCCGAGATAAGGTCTAAACCAATTTTCCCATCAAAAGAAATTTTTTTTGCTTAAAATCGGTTCTGATTATAAGTTACTAAAGGGCAGAAAATGACAATTTCCTATATCGGTTCTCATATACTCGAGATATAGCCTAAATCGATGTTTTCATTAAAATATTGCCAGATAATTAAAAACCAAAAAACTAAAAATTAAAAAAAAGACCTTAAGCTCGAACAATTACACATATTAAAATATTTTTTTAGCAGTTCTTGTTATAAAATATATTTATTAAAATACAGAAAATGAAAATTTCCGATATCGTTCCATATATACCCGAGGTTTAGCCAAAAGCGATTTTTTCATGAAAATACCGAGTAAGCGAACTTAAACAACTTTTTCGCTTAAAAGTAGTTCTGGTAATATAAGGAGGTTACCAAACAGAGAAAATGAAAGGTTCATATATCGGTCCATATATACCCAAAATATTGTCTACACCGATTTTTGCATGAAAGAAATTTTGTTTACTTAAAAGCAGTTCTGACTATAAAAGGATGCTACTAAAACACAGGAAATGAAATTTCCGATATCAGTTAAAATGTATTTGAAATTAATTTTAGTCAAATTTTGTAAGAAATTTTTAAATTAAAACACATTTCAAATTCGTTTAAATTTTTATGAATATGCCCATATATATTGACGTGACTATCGTGTATGGTATTTTAGATTCAGCCCAGCTTACTTGTATGAGATTAAATTCTTAAATAATTTAAATAAATTTCTCTAAGTGCTTCTATCAGCACAAGTTAATTCCTCATCTATAACATGAGCGGCAAAGCTGACGACTGTTGTAAAGAAAGAACATACGAGTAAGATGTTTAAGCAGTAAGCAGTAATGTAAAACTGAAATTTGTGAAAAAAACGTTTGTCGCAAATGCCATTATTTACCCCAAACTACATTTTTTAAATGTTATAAAACTGTAACCGTCAATAATATTATTATATTTTGATTTTATTAACGTTACAAGTGTAAACTTTAAGAAGTGTTTACAAAACACATTAACGAATCTCTTGATAACAACTTCGCATTCCATCCCACTGTTGTTTGCTAGTATTACAGAACACATTACATACATACTTCCGTATGTATGTGTGTTTAAGTATGTTCATACTAAAGTAAAGAAACATTTTCTATCAACTGAATGCAGGTTTACTGGTGCAGATAAAGATGTGGGATAAATTTGACTTTGAGTTGGTGTAGATGTTTCTCAACTTGTTGCCTTTTTAGTTTTTTCTTTCTTTTTCTTCTTATTTTCCATTTCTGTAAATTGTGTTTATTTTCTTTCGTTAATCTGGCATAATGAGTTGCGAAGAACAATTCGTACGCCATTTGTTTTTAATTGTGTTTTGTATTTTATAAAAACTCTTCACTAGGTTGGCAACTCAAACACACGTATCCACATCAGATGCTAAGAGAGCATGTCTATGGCACAGTGATAGTTAGATACATTCAGTTAGAAAAAAAACATACAAAATAATTGTAAAGAGCTGATAACAATATTTGTACTAATTTGGCATTTTGTTAAGTGTACTTTACTGCCACTTTATCTGACACTTGATGCTCTTTTAATTGCGCGCCAAAACGTTTTTATTCAAGTGTTCGTTCGTTTCATCTTGAGCATTTAATTTTATTTTTTTGTTCACTTTGCTTCTTCTACCTTCCTCCTTCTCTCTTTTTCGCTTCGTTCGACGCTTCAAACTATTTAGTTGTTGTGGTTGTTATTGCTTTTGTTGTTATTGCTGTTTCTGGTTCCTCTTAAAATTGCAATGATGTTTTAAAAAATTCACGTTATTGTATGTCAGTGTTAACGTGTGAAATTTTCTATTTACGAGTAGTGTACGGGTGGCTGGATGGCGGCTGCTGGTGGGCGAATTGCTTGTATTCTAAATATGCTAAAATATATGGGTGCGGATGTGTGTGTGTTTGTGTCTATGCATTTCAACTCATCAGCATCTCATTTAGAAAGGCTTTTTGAATTTGTTTCTTATTTCACTGAATATGAACTAAAAATATTGTTTTGTACTTGGCTGAGAAAGCTACACTAGATCAAGAAAAACGTGTTGTTATAAGACGCCCTTGTAAGGCTATAGTCTTTCAACACATTTAAATTGAAACCTCGCAAGACAAGGTTTTTCCTACTCTACGTAATTATAAAGGACGGTTAAATTTTAAGGGCCGATCTTGATTTTCAATAAAACACAAAATATTTAGGAATTATAGTAATTTCTTTTTACTATGATAATATTGGTATGGTTCAGTTATGTATGGAAAAAATTATTGACCAACTAGCCGCAGCGACGTCGGCGGCACCCCTCCACCAAAATTTCGATGACATATTTAAGGTTCTATGTCGTTAATGTGCCGAATTATCTCATCTCTTAGCTCTTGAATACTTTCGACGTACGTATTTATTGACGTATATATTTTCTTTCAAATTACTCCAAATAAACAATTCTAACGGTGTCAAATAACATTATCCTGGCAACCAGTTGACATCGTCACCATGTGCGATAATACGGCCATTGAGTTTGTTGCGTAAAAGAGCCATTGTTTCGTTTGCTGTGTAGCAAATGACACCATCCGGTTGAAACTATATATCGCGTACATCCATATCTTCCTATTCGGGCCATTAAAAGTTCGATATCATCTCACGATAGCGAATGCCATTCACATTAACTGCCTGACCGGCGTCATTTTGGAAAAAATACGGCCCGATGATGCTGCCAGCCCATGAGCAACACCAGTCACTCTTAGTGGATGCATTGGTTTTTCGACAAACACTCTTGAAATATCATTCGCTCAAATGCGGCAATTCGGCTTATTGATGAATCCACTGAGGTGAGAGTATGTCTCATCACTGAAGATGATTTTCTCCGAACATTTATCATCCCTGTTGCCATTTCTTACCACTATTTTGACCATTGACGACGCTTTGCATGGTCAAGAAGCTGTAGTTTTTGCAAAAAAAAAAATATTGGCGTTCACATTCAACATTGGCCCTTCAAATTTAACAGATATTTGAACAATAAACGTTATTTTATAGTTTTTACTTATGTCATAAATTTACTTGTTTAATTCAGTAGTTCAATCAAATGATTTATCGTTTAAAACAGATGATTTTTGTTTTTATACTTGTGATAGTATAAGTTTTTTGTATCGTGATTCAATCGTATTTGAAAATGTCCATTAAACCACGTATATGCGTTTAAATTTGATATAGAAAAGTAATACATTTTTCACGATGAACAATTTAGTGAAAATGGTTTAAAATTAAACTGAAATATGTTTAATATATGTAATAACCATTTGGAATATATCTATATAGTTTTAAAAAATAAGCTAAAAGACACTCTTCGATATTGAACATTTTCCAAGAAATTCGCAATATGAAAACGCAAAGCGTCCTGAAAAACGCTTAATTGATTTTTAGTGTTCTAGGGAACGAGCATTTTACTATCATTTCGGGGTTTTTACAACAACAACAAAAAATACAACATGTTTTCTACATACGTACATATGTATGTATGTATATGGTTGTTATATAAAAAGAAAAAAATTTTACAAAAAAAAAGAGAAATTTTTTTATTTGGTTTTTTTTAATTGAAAATATGTAAAATTTCTTTCAACTTTTCAAGGCGAATTCATAACAGGTGAAATTGGCAGTGCAGCTGATAACTTTTTTTAACTTTAATTTTTCAGATGTCAATGGCATAATTAAAACAAATTTGAAAAAAAAAATTAAAACAATTTTTTTTAAATTATGTATTGTATCTTGAGCGCCAGATATCACCCAGAATTCTCCCCAACCTGGCTCGAGCTCTATGATCTTACTCGAGCTCTATGATCTTAGACTTTAATTTTCACGAAATAATTAAGTTTTTCTTTTATTGTAATTTTTTTTAAAGAAATTTGAAAAAAAAATTAAACAATTTTTTGTGTTATGTATTGGATCTTGAGTGGCAGCTATCATCCAGAATCCTCCCCAATCTGGCTGGCCATTTTCACCTACCCGAGCTCTATGATCTTAGACTTTAATTTTCACGAAATAATTAAAAGTTTGTCTTTTCTTGTAATTTTTTTTTATTATTTTTTTTTAATTTCTTATTGTGTTTGTATTTTTCTCTTGACATTTGAAAAAGATTTATTTTTGTAGTGTTGCATTTATTGATCTTGCATATACCTGGTATGAATTCGCCTTGCAAGTTTTTATTGAAATACAAAGAAAACATATTAAAGTTTAATTTTGAAGTTCAGTTTTAGTAAATTCAATCAGTTCACTTCAATATATACATGTCAGTTAAAGTCGCCAATTTTAAGCGATATGCGTTTACCAGAACGTCTATTTTCGATTTAAAATCGCTAAACCATACTTTTTGCGTTATGCGATTGTCAGAACACCCGTTCGAAAACGCTAAATTTAAGCGATTTGCGTTTATTAGAACATGCCTGTTAAGCTTAAAATAATAGTGAACGAAAAATAATAATATTATTGCGATAAATGCGTCGGGCGTTCCATATACGAAAAATATGACACAAAATGTCCCACTATTTTCTCATAATAATTCTAGTATTTTTCATTCGTTATTGCTTTCAGCTTATTTTTAAAGCTATTTCTTACTTTTTAGTTTGATATCGAAGCACGATTCTTAGATTTTTTTTTTACTTTTTAGTTTCTTGTGCTAAGAAAGCGTCTGTGAGTATGCGCATGAGTAACAAAGTTTTATCTCTCCCTATAAATAATCACTCATACGCACTGGTTGCGAGAGTTACGGCTATGCAAGTAAAGCTAATGTAAGCGTGTTAATAATGTCGCGTAGACACGAACTATTCAGCTACTAAAACCGGCAGGTTACGTTGAAAAGTACTATTGTGTTCCACAAAAAAGCGCACGATCTCGACGAAATATTGCAATAATTGATAAAAAGTGCCAAAAACCAATAACAATCGATATAAAAAAAGCCGTAAAGACCGGATAATTACCCATATAACCGGATCCAAAATAACCGTTAAAAGTTCAGACACACATTCCATGTTAAAAACGAGCATCGAGTATTAAAAGCCGGTCCCGAACTACTTAGCGAACCAGTTCAGAGTTTTTGGGGAACTACGAAACTCGCCGCCAGGAATCGCCAAAATGTTCTTACAGTATTCAACGGATGACCCTAACATATGCAGGAAAATAAATTATGAGGAGGAGGAAAGAAAAGGACGTTCGAGCTGCACCTAACAATAACAATACGGAAATACCAAAACAAGCGTTATCACAGTATTTAAAGGGTTAGAATTAAATTAGTTAAAACTAATTAGTGCTCAGTGTATATACCTTCGAAACTACTCAGACTAGCAAAATCAGTCGCACACTGTAAGATAGTGAACTACATTGAAATCAATAATGAAACTATATCATTTCATATCATTTTATGCACAATTATTTTTGTCATGAAAAAATTGTTTACACAAACAAAATGCGTGTTTTTTAGTTGCCTTCAAGTTACATTTACTAACACAGATATTCTTTGTGTCTCGCCTACAATAAATTTAGTGATGCCATGCTTTTCGTATAGCAAAAATCTTCAAATCGTAATTTTGCTAAATTTGAGCATGGAAATCGCCACAATTACGATTTATTGTCGAATCTGCCAGCTATACTTGTATATACAAACATACACATACAAAATGTCCCACAACTCAATGCCAAGCAAAAAAATCTAAATGTTTTTTTAGTCGCAGGAGCCCTTGTATTTTTTTTAAAGATTTTTCTGTTTTTTCCCATGATGATTACAGTCAATCTAGTCACCCTGTTTTGGCTTGACGTTGAGTTATGGTTCCAGTTTATTTATGCACATTTATTTATTCCTAATGAAAATAATTCTTATTGCTTTTATTCTTGGTTTCTCTTTTCAGTTAAACGTAAATGAATCTCTAACTTGTAATTCTTTATTAAGTTCCTCAACAAAAACAACAACACCAACAGCACCAATAACAAAAACACAATGCGATCTCCAACATCTTTAACAACAGAAACAGTGACTGTTGGTAGCGCTGCTCACGCTGCCGTTGGTACTGAACTTTTACAACAACATTCAATTAATTCAATAATTGAACAACGTCAAGACTTTTTAACTGCAGCAACCAGACACACCAGTGACGTCAATACTACTTTAACAAATACAATAGGAACAACAATACCAACATCATCAGTTGCGCTAAGTTCAGCATTAAATGGTAAAAATAATTTTTACATAATTAGTTATGATTTTCAGCTTTCATACTTGCATACATACCTATGCATACAAATACTTACAACTGCAGGGTAAATAACGACTTTATCAGACACAACTATGTTCAGACAACCCTTATATTGTTTGGTTATTATCGTGTTTCATGGAAACAATATATGATAATTTTAAAGGAAAGAAATAAGTCTTAAATATTTTAATATTACAGTCAAATCTCGTATACATTGTAGAAGAAAATGTAGAAAAATATCCCCAACTAGAGCCAATTGAATAAGGGAATGGATAAACCTTTTCAATGGGGTTGTCTAAAAGAAAATTTAAGTCATAAAAGCTGAAAACGATTTTTCAAACCAATAGAAAGAAAAAAATATGTAAGTATGGAAATTTTAAAATTTTTGCCATATTCTATATTGTTATGTCGCGGAATACATATGGCATTAGGGAGATCGATTATTGGACTTTTTTGTAAATCCGGGTTTAGAGTAATTGGAATATTGGCAATTTACAGCCTGTATATAGAACAAGACTCGTCGATAATAAGCCTTTAAATTTGTAGCATTATTAATTTATTTTTGCGTTTGTAAAATTCTACTATTGACGATTTTTTTAAAAGACGTAACAGTTGTCAAATTATTTTGATTTGTATAACACAACTCGTCTTACTGTAAGGGTCAAATAAGGTGAATTAATTTTTCCATGTATTTTCCATGTATTTTTTTTTAATTTTTTTTTTTTTTTATTGTAACAATAACTGCCGCGATCAATAACTCTTGATTAAAGAAGACAGGAAAAAATAATTAAATACACTAAAGCTGGGGGACAAACTAGCTGTTTCGCAGTCGCTACACTGCTCATCAGCACCTACTTGGATTCGAACTCAGTACCATGTAAATATGATGTATTTTCAATACGGCCGCTTCACCAACTCAGTCAGCGAGCTCTTATTTATTTTTTCGTCTATATTAATCTCATATTGATCACATATGCAATTTGTTATAATCCCAGTTGTTTGTACTGCAGTTTTCTGTCACTGAACAAGCAGTTATTTACAAAACCTAGTACAGCCAAAAACTAAATTACCCCACATATCACCATATCGCTCCTTTATTGCAACATAGTCATATATCAAAAAATGAGCTTTTCGAGTTAACAATGCAGAATTGTTGCCGTGCCAGCATTATCATACAATTAATATCAAACTAAAATTTTTTACTAAACTTGTTATTGCTTGTCTAATAGGTCGCAAATTGGAGTTAACGCTCTTAAAGTTGCGGTTGTCGACTCCGAATTTCGGTAGTACATTTTTATAATTTACATTTCATGTACTTTACCGTGATGAAAATAATTAGATGATTAAGCAAATAATGTGTTCACAAATTAAATTCAAAGTTATCAAGTACCTATTGCAAAACCCTTTACTATGATATATGTTCATTATATTTACTCCACTGTTTAGTAGCTAGGAAATTCTTCTATATTCACACAAAAGTTTTTGGTAACACGAATGAAGCCGTTTTCGTAACATTAATAAAGTTTTAAAAAATAATAAAGTGGTGCTATGTAAAGTTTTCATTCATTAACGTAGCTTTCATAAACGAAATGAAACTTTTCATGGTATTAACGAATGAATGTTGAACAAAACGAAGCATTTTTCTCATAAGTGACAACATTACTGTTTTATATTTTAGTGTTTTACATACGAGTATGATTGTTAGAAAAAAATCCTATATTGTAACTGTAGTAGAAAAAAATTTTCACTTAAAAAATATTTATTTATCTCAATGTATTTTTTTAATTATTTATTTTATTCATTTCCGCAACGTTTTAAGCTCGTTAACACTATTTATGAATGTAATTATTATTTGAAATGACATATTTGTTCAAAATTCTTCTCCCACAGAGTATTAAATTAAGTCAGTCATTAAAATTGTTATTGTTATAATGATAATTAATTTGTTGCTCATGTACTTGTATTTGTTTGAATGAGTACGTATGTAATTGTCTCTTATTCGTGTGAACGGTATATCTTGTTTGGAAATACACTTCTCTTTTATATTTAACTCTTAAGTAAAATGTCAAGGTGCTTAAAACAACAAATGCTTTTATGCATCTGTATGAGTGTTGGAGTGTTGTTGCACTTGTTTTAAAACAATCTACACAAACACTTGAAAATGTTCTTAACTGACAATCATTTATTCATGCAGTTGCTTTTCTGAAGTACTTGAATTTTTTTTTTTTCTTTAATTACAATTGACATTTAAAATATATTTCAATTAAATCAGTCTTCTATGTTTTTAAAAATAAATTAATTTAAAATTACTTAGACAAACAGCTATTTGTAAGTCTAAAACTACATATGGGTATTTCTATGAGCAAGTCAACAACCACAACTGAAAAAATTAAGAATCATTGAAACTGTTTTTCACGCAAAATTAAAATTATTAAAAAATAATTCAAAATTATTATATTTATAGATTTTAACAATTATTAAAGAGCAAGAACAATAATTTAAACTTGCAATTTCTGGATTAATTTAAAAAAATTACAATCAGTTATTTTTTTAACTGGTAGCTAAATTTATACATATATCTGAAACATTTCAATTGCACTTTAAAATTAACATTACAGAAATACAGGGTGGCTTATCAGTTTTGCTACATTAAGGAACTCAAATAACTTTTTGTAAAATTTATGTAATTTATTTTTTAGAAATTTATTTGAAAAATAATAAGATTTTAGTAAAGTTATGAAAATAATTAAATTCAAATGGCCTCCACCCTCGTTGACACATGTACGACATCTTATCAAAAAGTTATTCATTACTGCGTGGAGTGTTGCAGCGGGGATTGCTTTAAATCATTAAAATTTGTTACGTTTCTTTTGTAAACAAGTAAGAGTGTAGTATATTTTTGTTATTCATTACTGCGTGGAGTGATGCACCGGGTATTGCCTCAATTGCCGTTTGTTAGGTTTCTTTCGTAAACTTCTTGTTTGCAATAATCCCACAAAAACAAATCAGGAGCAATGAGGTGAGGAGATCTGGGAAGGCAAAGGAATGCGCAGTTTCTTGCAATCAGTTTATTGGGAAGTTTTTGACTCAGTTCTGCCATAACAGGCGTGGCTTTGTGACAAGTAGCCCCATCTTGTTGAAACCAAACAGTGTTGAAAGGGATTCTCTTTCAGCGCAATTCTGGAAATAAAAACTCTTTCAACATCTTTAAGGAACAGTCTCCATTAACGTAATAGTCAGACCGTTTTCTTCGAAAAAGTAAGGCCTGACAATGAATCTTGAAGGAAGTGCTCACCACACTGGCTGAGTATCTGTGGGTTAGAATTATTCCATATTCGACAATTTTGTTTGTTATTATTGGTGTTTTAATCAAACTGTACTTCGTCAGACATAAAAATGCTTTCATCCCCTGACACCATTTGAATGATTTTCTCACAAAATTCCAAGCTGATCGGGAAGTCTCTAAGGTTCAGTTTGTTTGTTAATTGAATCCTGTTTGGCAATAAGTTTAAATCTTGGTACAAAATTGTCTGCAGTGACTGTCTAATGATAAACATTTGAGCAGATAAGCTCCTTGTCGAAACTCTAGGATTGGATTGTATGGAAGCAGCAACTGCAGCGATAGTTTCCTGCTTTCGAATTGAGGGATCTCGATGAGAAGACCTTCTTGCAATTGTGCCACGCTAGGCAAAATTCTTTACGAGCCTTATTATACTCCATCTGCTAGGAGCAGTGCCGCCAAACGTGCGCCTACTTGTATATTCTTCAATTGTTAAGAACTGACAATTAGTTTCCTGCTTCTATTTTTTTTTTTTTTTTTTTTAATTTGTTTTCTTTAGTTTTTGGTTTGACAAAATAAAAAGTTAACCTGAATTCAATATTGCCACTCGGCCACCGTCAACGGCATTGCCAAATTAAATTAAATTTAATATGTTGAAACTTTTGTACGAATATTTTTATAAAATATATAAATTTCCGTAAATGGGTCACATTGTTGCCGCCTGCTACCGCATGACGCTTACATTGGCCTTTGACTATAAAGCCTGCAAGCATTTCACTATCCAGATTCTTGTTTCATTGGCCCAATTCTTCATTTTAGTTAAATTTAAAAATCAATCTATAAAAGACAACAAAAATGGAACAGGTTAGTTGCACAAAAAATAAGTTATTAGGTTTTTTTTTTTTGTATCAGCTTTCACCAGCTACCCTATATAATTTCAGGTACTTGCTGCAAAAACGTCAGTTTTCTACGTCATTTGAATTTGACTAGTCGCAAGTGTTTTGAGATAAAAGTCGAAAGCAAATATTGATTGTAATTTTTTTGTTTTAGCTTAGTATAAAAAACAGAAAGTTGGCAGATGCGGCCAATTAAAATGTTGTGAAAGAATTTTTTTTTTTTAAATCTTGGACCAGTACTTAGGGAATCACCAGAATATATGAACTTCATTGTAGTTGAACCAAGAAAACACGTTATGAGCAGGAGAACAGAGGTAGTAGTGTTGTGGTTGAACGTTTGAATTGAACCTTCCAACGGTATATGTGAGAGGAAAAACGTCTGCAGGCAGCTTGTTCCACAGACAAGCTCTACGCCTGATAAACGAATTCTTTATTTACTATATTCTGCAATTTGCTGAGTAATCGACCACAAATGCAAATGTAAAAACATGTGGTTTCTAATCTCGCAAAATCCATTATATTATATATAAGCTCCCAGCAGTCCACAATTTATTACAATTTGCAAAGCATCCGATTGTAAGCGATTGTGTCAACAGAAAAAATCAAAATAAACACATCCAACACAACAAACAACTAGCATCCGATTCAGATTAGTATTTTTCTACTCATTTTGTTAAATTAATTGTACATAAGAAGCAAAGAAGAAAACAAATGCTAATAATATAGTTTTGAACTCATCCAATCTTCGCTTACAATGTATACAGTGTTGAATGCATCTTACGGCCTAGGCCATCGCTGTGTAAATGTAAGTAGGAATTGTATACAGACTTCGGATGGGTCGCACTTACATTGTCAATGCTCTCAGATCGAAGATGTATGTGACAAAAAGTTCACTGGGCTTCTTAGCTCTCTCTCTCTCTCTCTATCCCTCTCTCTCTCACTCTCTCTCTCTCTCTTGCACACGATCGAGTAACCCCAAACTAGATTTTGAGCCGTCAGCCCAAACATAAGCATGGTATATCCGATAGACCAGATAGATTGATATATATCTTACACCGTTTCAAAAAACCAAGACACTTGAATGCTTCTTTAGAGATATTAAAAAAATAATTTAATATTCTCAAAGCATCCGGTGATATATTTTTGTATGTTGCTGTCGAATAGATTGAAGCGCTTTATTCTAATCGCAATGAAAAATGGCTAAATGTCTTACGTTTTCATATCTGACTATCTCCAGTATATAAATACTTCCCGAACTGCGTATTCATTAAGAGACAAGACTAAAGTTTAATTAATATATACGAGTAGTAGGCAAAATAGTGGCGGAAACTTAGAACTCAAGTGCATATTATTTAGTAAGAAATAAATTTGACTATTGGTTTAACTGCTTTTATCGCTAAATAATTATGTTTTATTTGTTTTTGCCCATAGCTACTACGAGAAAGTCATGGTCTAATGTACTATGAGCCTATAATTTATAATCATGCGCTAATAGTTTAAATAAATAAATTTTTGTTTTTAAGTTTTGTATGCATATATCTGCCAAACGGATATTCACATCATATTAAAAAGTGTATATTACGTACAAGTACTGTATACCACGTGCGATATTAAATTTTGTTCATTATAAAATCATCTAACTTTTTAACTACTTATTTTAAAGGAAAAATATGTTTCTTATTTCAAAAAATTACAATAAAAAAAGGTTCGTACAATTCACAAATTTCCGCATATTTTTACATGCACCTCAAAGTCACTTCTGTTTCACATCATGTACAATAGTTTCCCTCGATATTTTGGTGAAAAAGGTTCTTAATGTAATAGCTTTTCTCTCATATATAATACCATTTGAATGGAACATAACGATACATTTTTTACAGTTGCTCCTATTTATGCACTATATGCACTCTTGCAGGTGTACAAATATCACGTACGATAGTGTGGAAATGCCCATATGCAACTTTGTATTAAAAACATTCTCTCAAATCCTAAAATAAGTTTGTACAGATAAGTAAGTGTAGATGGTGTTATACAAATATGTGCAATATAACAATATTTTGGAATGCGCGCGTATGATTGATATTTTATGTTTATAAAGTAACTTATTCGTCTAATTGCCTTTAAAGCTTTTTGAAGAAGTTTTTAAAATTAATAAAAAAAAGTTGCAATTTACCCCATGTGGGAAAATATATCTCCCCGTTCTTTAAAATGTAATGAGCTCTGCAACTAAAACTTGCATAATGGAAACTGCGGATAAATAAATTAATATGAGTGATGTTTATTTGAGTTTGTTTGCGTTTTCATTTTAAAAAAATAGCTTTTACAAAATGATTATTGCGTTAATTTCGTTTCTAAAAAATACCATGTACAAACTTTTGCATATATTTTTAAATTTTTCACCAAAAACTGTTAACAGTACTTTGGATTTTTTTAGAGTAGACGTAAAGACTATACATTATTATTATTCGTAAAAGATTTTTAGATTGTATATTCTGATTGCCGTTAAATTTCTTTCATAAGCAGCAAATAGTTCTTACATATACATTCTTATGTGCATTCTTTTAAATGTAGGAGTAGTGTTTTGTCTTTCGTTCTGTATACGTGTTTTTCATTGTCGTCCATGTTTTCTATACTAATGTTTATGTTTATTAATAATTTGTAAAAACCAAAATTATACCTTAATAGGTAGAGTTCTTTTTTTTTATTATTTTATTTTATTTTTTTTTCTCTATTTATTATTATTAATTTATTTTTATTTTCCCCTTATGTATTTTATTGCCTTACGGTGTGCGCGGTGTTGAACTAATTTTTGTTATTCTGAGCAGTGTCGAAGGTATATACACTGGTCACTGATCAGTTTTAACTAACTTAATTTCAACACTTTAAATGCTGTGATAACGTTTGTTTTGGTCGTCCTGTGTGTTCACAACATTACTCCCTCCTTCATCCTCATAATCTATTTTCTTAGTTCCAGTACAATGCACTGCATATGTAGGGGCTATCCCCTGAGTACTGGTCCAAGATAAAAAAATAGTGTAGTAACAAACTGAAGTGTTTTTAATATACATCTATACATGCAATTAATTTCATCGTATACATAAATGCGTTAAATATCATTTGTGAATATACTTAGCTTTTTCATGTCAATAAAAATGCAGAATTTTTATAACATATTTTCCCAACGTTTCGTTAATTTTATGCTCATTGAAGAAGGATTCATCTATTTTATAAAGAGAATTTTTATCAAATTAGAAACATCAAATTACATGAATATATTGAGTAGAAAACAATATTTGAGAAACTTACATTTTTGTGACAGTATTAAACACAAATATATTAACTTATATTTATAACCTAGCAATAAAACATTTAGACATTAATTTTCTTTAGCACTGTTTTTTATAATAACGCTATAAATGGCGCTTAAGTTGTCAGTATCTTAAGCTTTATGTTGTGTAACATTTTTTAGCATTGTGTTCTTTGTCCAGTATGTTTATGCTGTTAAAGTCAGGAATATGTTTGGTTTGTACGTTATGTTGCGATAGAGCAAATCGTCAAAAAAAATCATCAATCGCCAAATCGAAAATCAGGATGGCAAACTAAATCGTGCTTCAATTTTTTATTTTTCAAAGCATTTCTAAGCCTTTTAAATGATATATTTATATGTTCATTTATTGGACTCTCAAAATTCATCTAGTACTTTAAAATTGTGGTTTTGCTAGAATGTTTGTAAGCGTTCAATTCATTTATTAGAATTCGTTTGAAATTTTTTTTTGCTTAACAACGATATGGATATTCCTATATTTCATCAACGGCTACAGCCGTAAAGGAAATGCGAGTACACACAAAGAAACAAACGCACACATACTCGTACCAAATACAAACTGCCTCTCGTACTTTCGTCTTCTTAAAGAAAACGAATGAGTATATTATGCAATAAGGAGCCAATTGAATAAAATACTCTTGTTATGATTGTTACCGAACAGCAACAACAATCAAAAGAAAAACAGACCACAAACATTTAGAGCAGAGCAGCACATGATCATACGTTATTTTATTTAAAATTATTAAGAGTAAAAGAAATAAAATGTAAAGAAATGTACTGGAAGGAAGTTGAAAGAATTGTCCCTTATTTCTCAGACATTTTCTATTCTTTTGTCTTTTTTGTTTCTTTTTTCTCAATTTTTATGTTTGGCTATGCTAGTGAGGAACCAAGAAGTAGAAATATTATAGATAACAGTATCGTATGTTGTGATGTAATATAAAGGATATCAAATAAAGAACAACACGAACAACTATCAACACAACTTAAGAAGTTTTTGATGCCATTAAAATATTCTTGCAATATTTTTTTATATATTTTTTTTTTTCAAACAACACAAATAATAAACAGTAGTCACAAAGTGTGAATACATGTAGGTTATTAATTTTTTTTTTTTCACGAAGTATTCGGTGGTTAAATGTTAAGTGCTGGTGTTGAATATGAAACATACCTAAACATCAAGCTTTTTCCTGCATTTCATTTGACATTTTTCAATTTCAGACTAAATCAATTTTAACTATGGAAAGATACACAACGCAAAGTTACGAGCAACTCGTTAAAACTATTCAGGCTTATTATGAAAATGGACCTTCAAATCAAAGTTGCTCAAAAAATGCAAGAAGACATAACAATTATTGTTCAAGACAGGCTTGAGAGGAGCTAATATTTAGTGTGGCAGAGTCTTTTTATGTAAGACAGAGCGAGGCATCTTCCGCTTACAAACCTGCTTTCATATATTTTTGCTGGAAATATTAAATAACATATTTTAATGAAATACGCCAGCTATTTTGTCAAAATATAGTCCATTATATTGATAAATATAGGCGGATCTCAATTTAGTCAACCATCATGGATGTTTGTTCAATATTATAAAAAATGGTGGTTAAGTTTTAAGGGCCGATGTTGATAGAAAAGAAGGATTATTTATTTTTTAATTATAACAATAATTGCTGTGAAACAATAAGACAAAAGAAGAACAGAAAAAATAATTAAATACCATTAGCTGGGGGACAATTAGCTGTTTCGTAGTCGCTACACTACTCATCAGCACCCACTGGGATTCGAACTCGGGATCATGTGAACATGATGTATTTTTAATACGGCCGGCCGCTTTAATCACTTCAGCCACCGAGCTCTTTAATTATTCTTAGGTTAATGTTTGCCACATATTGATCACATATATGCAATTGTTATAGCCCCAGTTGTTTGTACAGGATTTTCTGTCACTGAACAACCAGTTTTTAATTTTTTTATTATTTACTAAATAATTCTCCTAACTGTGAGACGTATTTGTATGTAAATCATTAATGAGTGAACTTTTTTTTTTTTAGTTATATACATATGTACGAGATTAACTAGTTGTGAGTTCGAGTCCAACTTCAGTCAAGAAGAAGGATTATTTATTATTTAATTATAACAATAATTGCTGTGAAACAATAAGACCAAAGAAGAACAGAAAAATTAATAATTGAATACCATTAGCTGGGGGACAACTAGCTTTTTCGTAGTCGCTACACTACTCATCAGCACCCACTGGGATTCTTTGGTCTTATTGTTTCACAGCAATTATTGTTATAATTAAAAAATAAATAATCCTTCTTCTTGACTGAAGTTGGACTCGAACTCACAACTAGTTAATCTCGTACATATGTATATAACTAAAACGCAAATTATTTAGGAATTATTGTAATTATGATAATATTGGTATGGTTCAATTATATGTGGAACAAAATATCGGCCAAATGGCCGCCGCGATTTCGTTGGCACACCTCCATCCGATGGTCCAAATATTCGATGAGACTGAGGCATAATTTAGGTTCTATGCCGTTAATATTTCGAATTATCTCATCTTTTAGCTCTTGAGTTGTTGCTGGCTTACCGATATATGTACCTTTTTTCAAATATCCCCAAAGAACGATGTCAAATCACATGATTCTGGCAGCCATTTGACATTGCCACCATAAAACGACCATTGAATTTGTCGCGCAAAAGAGCCTTGAAACTACTTATCATCTAGATCCGTATTTTCCAACTCGGCACATCTCACGACAGCGTATACCATTCACAATAACTGCCTGATTTTGGAAAAAATACGGTCATAAACCACACCAAACAATTACTCTTTGTGGATGCATTGGTATTTCGATGATTCGATGATCTTGAACTATCATTCGTCTAAATGCGGCTATTCTGCTAATTCACAAATCTACTGAGATGAAGATGTGCCTCATCGCTGAAGCTGATTTTATTCGAAAATAGATCATCCTTTGTTGCCATTTCTTGCCTCTATATTGAAGACGCTTGGAATGGTCAAGAAGCTTAAGTTCTTGAGTCAATTGCAGCTTGTAAGCGTGTAAATACAAGTTTTTATTCATAATGCTTATCAACAACGAGCGTGAGTGAGGATGGCTCTTCAGCCACACTATCGCAAACAGTAGTTCTCCAGAACGGGCTGTACGAGCATGCACTGATATTTTCACGTCTCCTAGAGACACGGTTTGCTCAAATTATTGCAAGATTTTTCCGAATGTACGCACATTTGGACGATTAAATTGACCGAAAAATTTCGAATACACGATGCGTCATGGCTCGATTCACAAATCTGAATATTGAGTAGTGTAGCGGCTAGTCGTCTCCCAGCTAAAAAAGTTTGATTATTTTTCTGGTATTTTTGAGCCAAAAATTATCATTCTTAAGAAACTTAAGAATGGAAAAGCTTGAACTAAAACCCACAAATGTACAAAAACCAAAAATGTAATTTTTAAAAAATATATATAAAGTTCATCAAAAACTCAATAAATTAATATTTACAAAGCCGTTTTCTTTCAATTCTTGAACGATTTCCACTTTAAACAATACAACTACAAATCATTTGCTAAAATTTCATGAATAATCGCTCCTGGAAGTGCCAGTAAATTTGCTCTTTCCCCTATTTAAAGTCGTGAACTCTCACGTAAACTGCTTTCAACTAGTTCAATGTTTTCGGGAGTCCTTGAAGATCAACTGGGTGCTGGCCGTGAGACAGTCATAGCCGAAGCAATTGAATAGAATCTCTGCCCCCACGAACAAACTAAAATTATCCGCGAACAAATTAAATTTACACGTATTCGCCGAATACCGAACTTTGAACAAAATTGTAAACGAGCAATTATGTAAGAGTTATTACTATGATAAAATTTCTCCTCAGCAAACTAGCGTTGCTCACTAGACCACTGCCACATCTTGACTAACAAATCCGCAAAATCGATAATTCCAACGCCACGCTCGCTCCGTATTTAAAAACATATATTTGCCACCAGACAGCCTGTATATGTAACAAGAAGAAAGGATCACGGCTAAACCTGGCTAAGTTATGGCACTCAATAATAAATCATTTAAAAGATAAGTTAACATCAACTTAAAGATTTTTTTTTTTATCAATCAAAAAATTATAAGCAGCTTCTTTTTTATGTTTCTCAGTTGTCTACATGTCAACATTTCATAGGACCAACGGTTGTTCATTTCTTTGAAAGATGTAAATAATTAATTTGGATTGTTGGGACATAAAGTGGAATGTTTCAGAGTAACTTTCAAAGTTTCCAAAGTCTACTAATGATTAGGGTAGGTCCTATTAAAGGTCAACATGTAGACAGCTGGGAAACATAAAAAACAAGCTATTTATAATTTTCTGATTCGTGCCCCGATTTGGCGGAGTACTCAACCAACAGTATCGATGTCGCAGGTTCGATTGCTGCCTCAGACCCTGGGTGTTTCTCCACACAAGCAAGTTTTTGTGTTTGTTAAAAAAAAAAAAATTAAAAAAATCTAATTTACTGAATACAACTGAATTGTTTGGATTTTGTTTATAAGGCAAAAATATGGAACTCTGAATAAATAAGTTTGCTCTCAATTGTCTAATTAATTTACCAGTATTTTTAAGGCAAAAATAAATTTTTCAGACAAACCACAGACTGTCGCAGATCAGTGTAGCTGATGGTTGTGCCAATTAAAATAAGGCGATATCTAACATTAGACATTAAAGTAAGCCAGTATATAAGTCGTCCACATGAACAAAAATATGTAAATAATTGATAATTTGCAAATTAGCAACCCACAGTGCAAATGACAGCAGAGCCAATGACAGCAGTTATATTGCATATTATTTTAATTTATTATATGTATTTGTTTAAAAGATACTTAAAATAATATATGGAGAGAGAAATAAAGTTATTGCAAATAAACAAACACAACCAAATGAAGTCAAAACTCAACCAAACTAAACCAAACCAAACTTGAATGTGCAACACAAACTTAGCAGCCATTCAACCAAACAACTACTTTGCTCGCTTTGGGTAACACAAACAGCAGCAAAAAAAGAAAAAAAACAAATTGCAACTAACAAAATATGAAAATAAAAAGATATTTATAATTTTTGATTTATATTTTATTTTGGGCATATTTTATGGAATTAAGTAATATTTTTGCTACCAAAGCGACTGCTACAACTAATATGGTCTTTAAAATGCATGTTTGTTTAAGTGCGAGTGTAATAAAAAAAATTACATACACACACATACATAAATATAGGAATGCATGTGTATGTACATTTTCACATACATATATGTATATGTATATCCAAGTAATTACATACAGTTGTGTGCAAAAAAATAAGCGTGCTCCCGATAAAAAAGAAACTAAATTTTAATTTTCTATTAAAAATAAACATTTTATTCTATTTTTTTACTTAAAATTTATTTTTGGGCAAGTCTCCTCTAGTTTGTATACCGATTAGTTTTCACAATTTAAATAAAAAATTCGTTGGTCAAAATAATACTCCTAGTATTGGTTTTTGACCCAATAGTTTTGAAACGAAAGGCATAAAATATTTAAACTATCAAAGATAAAGTTAAATATCTAGTGGAATAATCCTTGCAATATCTAGTGGAATAATCCTTGTTTTTTGTAACTTCAACGCATCTACGGTGGATGGAGTCAATAAAATTCTGACAACGCTACAACGGGCTTCGATGCCAGCCATCACGCGTTTTTTGCTCAATAACGGCACCTTTCGTGCACTTTTTACTAATAAATTATTTTCAATCAGACGTCTACAAATCGTAGGGATACTTAGGTGAAGTTCCAGCTCTTTTTGAATCTTATTTGAGGACGTCTCCCTTGCTACAAAGTACATCAACCTTTAATGTTTTGTGCTTGCGGTCACGTGTTTCAGCTTTTTGCTCATATTTTAGGGAATTCGAGATCGTTTGAATAAAGCACTGTAAATTTTCCTGCAATTATTTACAAATTATTCCTTTTTTTCGCAGACTTTTTATTAAATTCCGTGTCTCCTCGGAGCAGAGCCTTCCTCGTCCCACTGTTGAAAAAAAATACACAAATGTTTGTTAAAAATTAAAAAGAAAATGTTTATTGTATTTTCCAAGGCAGCTTTAACACGGTAATGGTATAAGCCCAGCCACATAGACTTACTTGCCATTTCAAATAAAATTTTGACAACTATTCGTAAATTCTACCAACAAAATACATGTTGATGTTTGTTGGTGTTGTACTTATTGCAATTCTGCCACTACCTATAAAAAGCTGCCATGGTATTTTCGTTTACTTGCTTTTTATTTTCTTTCCACTTTTATGCCGTATACTATTTTTTATATTTAAAAATTTATCACAAACTCCTATTTGTTTATATTAAGTCACTCCAGGGTCGAATATAGAGATGAGTCAATTACATTTTAAATATGATAGTTATTTTTAGTCTCTTTTTTGTATTTTATTTCACAAGTTCATTTTATTTTTTCATTAATATATTAAAAAAAAATAAGCTGTGCCGTCTCGTTCAGCATGGTGATGCCAGATGCCCCATTCTTGAGAAAACTCATGAGTACGGCATAAACACGCGTGAATTATCAATTAAATTATTAAATTATTTTCCAAATCGTTTGCATTAAATTTTGATTATGGTAAACTTCATCTTTTATGATTACAATTCTGGAAAAAAAAATATTTTAATAATTTCGTTAAAAGACACTTTAGCCAACTGATTTTCACTGTTCGTTTACGAAAACAGAAACGAAATTTGCACTGTGTTTAATGGAATTGCTATTACACAAGTTTGATGGCTTATAGCGTGGTTCTGTAACTTAATGATTCGATAATCGTAAATTTTTCCTTGTAGTAATGATTGTAAGCTCCTGCAATGTCAATTAAACTAACAGCTGATTTCAGTCGACAGCGAATATAATTAAATAGCGTTGCTGAATAACAAATTTGATAAAATATCGTTTTAAATATTGTAAAGAAACCATTATCTTAATAAAAATACCAGAACCGTACTGGAGGCCAAGTTTGACAAACACAAGTTCTAGCTGTTGAACTATTTTGATGCCATGCCATCAGCCCGTGTTATGAGACTAAAATATTATTGTCTAATAGCCGCTTAAAAGGGTATTTCATTATCCTATTTTTAATATAAAAATACACTTTTTATAAAATATACTTTATAGGTGCGTTTTTGTTGAAATCACGCGCTTTTGTTTCCCATTTTGATGCGTTTTGAAATTTCAAAATTGACAACGCTGTTCCTTTTACGGACTGCTGTAGTTACCGTTAGAATAAAACTTGTTTTACTAGTTGATACACTAACAAAATTGACTTAAGTAAATATTATGTGGCAGTACTCTATTACTCTACACTATTATTTTGCGTACAGCTGTACATATGTATGTGTTTGCATATGTATGTGTTTGCATTTTCTGCTTTATAATACATACACACACATATGCATTTGACAATACTCCCTGGAGTTTGCATGCTGGGCTCTGTTTGTGTTTGCGAGTGTATGAGTGTGTGTGTGTCTGTAATTGCAGTAAAAATGACCCACCATCGTGCAACTGCTTCATCCAGTGCAATATTTCATATAATATGTAACTTGTGAAAAAATCAACAACAACAGCAACCACCAGAAAGAACCAACTTTTAAAAGCTAAATACTTGTATAAATTATACTTAAAAGTATTATTGTTGTATCTTTATTATTTTATTCGTTTGTTTGAATATTTATTGTGACAATTTGAATGTTCTTTTCCATTGACCATTTTATGCACATATGCAGCACGAAAGATTTTTCTCAAGACAACAACATGCACACACACACACACAGCTACACATACACACATACGTAAACGTTTGGCTTTCTAATCGAACATAAACTTGGAATGAAAATCCATTCAAGGAAATAATATATTTTCTTGCGACATCATTCCATTAGTTGGATAATTGAGCAAAATATAATTGTTTTGTATTGAAAACTTAAATTTAAATTTCAGTGCACTAGAAATTATTGAGAATAACAGGGGTCAGTCGTTGGAATATAGCAGGGAGTAAGAAAAAAAACGTGATTTGATATTTTGAAACTTAAAGTTTCCCCCAATATTGCATAATTATATAAAAAGTTGGAAAACAATTTCTAAGCTAATTTATAACAAAACAACACACAAAATATATCCTTTTTCAAGAGGGGAACTAAAAACTAGAACATTTAGAAGTTAGACAAAAGTAATTTATCTTCTAATTTTGTAATACATGAAGATTGTGGAAAAAAGATATCAGAACTCGTCACAAGTCAAAGCTACTTTTAACGTTAATAATGCACTTCCGTCAACCATTCAAATTTGGCGTTATTTCTAGGTTTAACGTTGAGTTCTGAGCTTTTATAAAAAGTGTCCCAATCTTAACGCAAGATTTGAATTAAATAGAAAGCGTAGTTTTAAGTCTTTCGTTTTTTTTTATTATTGAGCCATAGAGTATATAAGAGGTGGTTAACTATTAAAAGCCAATGTTGATTTTGAATGAAATGCAAATTATTGAAGAATTATTATATTTCTTTTTATATTGAAAACATTGTTATGATTCAATTATGTATGGAGTAAATATCGGCCAAATGGCCGTCTTGATCTTGGCGGTACATCTCCATCCGAGGTCCAAATTTTCGATGACACTGAGGCGTACGAGTAATTAAGGTTCTGTGCCGTTAATGTACCGAATTATCTCATCCTTTAGGCCTTGAATTGTTGCTGGCTTATCGTCGTATACATTCTCTTTCAAATAACACCAAAGAAAGAAGTCCAACGGTGTCAAATCACATGATCTTGGCGGCCAATTAACACCGCCACCATGTGAGATAATACGGCTACTGAATTTGTAGCGCAAAAAAGCTGTGTAACAAGTGTCATCGTCCTGTTGAAACCACATATCTTCTAAGTCGGGCCATAAAAAGTTCGTTATCATCTTTCGATAGCAAACACCAATCATACTAATTGCCTGACCGGCCTCATTTTGGAAAAAATAACACCCGATGATGCTGCCAGCTAATAAACCGCATCAAAAAAGTCACTTTTTGTTGTTCCCTTTACTGATGAATCCACTGAGGTAAAAATGTGCCTCATAACTGAAGATGATTTTCTTCGAGAATTTATCATCCAGCGTTTGCCAATTGTTGCCACCATTCTGACCGAGTGGTCAAGAGGCTTTACCTTTTGAGTCAATTGCAGCTTGTAAGCGTGTAAGGGCAAATCTTTATGTATAATGTTCATAATCGATGAGCGTGAGATGTGGGTGCAATTTTAGGGCACGACGATGAGTTGAGGTGCACGGCTCTTCAGCAACACTATCACGAATATTTTCTACAGAACAAGATAACACCGGTGTTTTCACACTTCCTACAGGCCCGGTTTGCTCAAATTTTTGCACGATTTTCCCGATTGTGCGCACACTTTGGACGATTAAATTGATCGAAAAAATCACGAAGTGCACAATATGTATTTTGATTTGAACGCATATTTTCATAACAAGCCTGAATAAGTTTAACGCGTTGCTCGTATCTTTACGTTGTGTAATTTTCCATGACTCAAATTGAATTAGTCTGAAATTGAGAAATGTCAAATGAAAGGCAGAAAAGAGTTTGACGTTTAGGTTCATACTCAACATCGGCCCGATAGAATTGGTTAATAAAAAGAATAATACCTGTTCACATTTTCCATGACTACGTTGCATAGGTGTGGCGGAGTTTCATTTAAGCAGCGTTAAATCTCCTCCCGTAATGCATGGGTGGTTCCAGGCTTGTTAACATAGGATGATATTTCTCGAAAAATCAATATCGATTTATTTATAATGAAAACCTCTCGGGGAGCATATTTTGTCTTGGTGTAGATCAAACCAGGGTACTCTGATTTCTGGAGCATAGAGGAGAAGAAGTCCCTCGTTTGTTGAGCAAATAAAACTCTAAGACGCCGCATGACTTTTGTTCTGTTGGACTTCCGAAACACATACCAACGGTCAAAATTGGCAGAACGGGGATCGGCAAAGCCCCTGTGGGGTTCTACTTGCAGATAATTCCGGTGCTGATAATAGTTGAGGTGCCTGCCTTGGCTGAAACGTTCTAAGTGTGGTTTAAACCTAAAATTAGGTTCCCTCATAACTTTGTCGCATGCCAGTTTTCTGAAGCTAATAACTTCCGGATTACTGTTGTCTTTCAACAGATACCTGAAATGCAAGAAACCAGTAGTGATGATGAGATGGGTGAGTCTTAATGGATTTCGCCTCAACAACTCATAAGTCTCATCTTACATTGACTATCTGGTAAATTGCACACATGAGGGATTAGTACGACCGAACTCTTCAGCAAGGGCTTTGTTGTGACCTGTGTCAGCCTTGCATGCCACACGAGGGCTCTGTTGAATCGTGAATAATCATCCCATGGCGATGGTTCATTATCAGACAAAGCCGTCAAGACATGACACATACTGTTCATAAGGAAGACATGTTACTCTATCGGATAACACTCCATTTTTACTAATCCTAAATTGTCATCTGACGAATTATTTTTTTAAGGGTTGCCAACACATTTCTGCACAAATGGCGATTAATTCAATTATATTGGGATTTTTAAAAGTTGATGTAATAAATCATAATCTGTGAAAACCAAAATCTTCATTAGTTTGACGATACGTACTTTTGGGCTTTCGACGGCAATGTATAGGTTAGATAGTTTACTTACACTAAAAACTCAATATTTACTTTGTATGGGAGGTACCATACCCACTTTCCCATACCCACTTACCCACTAATTTTTTATTTTTTTTGTCTGATAATTTGTACTGACCCTTATGTCTTCGTAGAAAATTTAAAAACTTTTGCTTTAACCGTTCTCAAAATATACAAAATTCAGTATTTTCTTTGTATGAGAGGTACCACACCCAGTTAACCGATTCTGCCTCCTTTTTTACCAATGATTGAGTTTTGCTTTTAAGCAATCTGAACTAAATCAGAGAATTTTACTGTAACCGTATTTAAGATATAAACAAATCAATATTTATTTTGTAAGGTCGTGGCATTTTTATAAAGATTTTTTCCTACAAACCATCTTTTGAATATATCATACCCTACAAAATAATTATTCAAAACGCTGCAGCTGTACTCAAGTTATGTGAATATATTAACCTATACTTAGCCTCAGCAACATATGATGGTTATGCTATTAAATTGTAACTTATATGAAACATTTGGAAGTTCGACATAGCGTCATCTATAGAATACTTACTCAATCCAACCAACAGATTTCGCCATCTGTTAGAATCGTTGGGTGCTAATAGATAATTGTGACCGTCAAATAATTTTCAATAAAATAATATTGCGAGCATAAATTGAGATGTAAGCTTTCCTATCTTTCAATTTGGATCAAACTGCACACGGTGTACAAATTTGATTATTGTATATATATTTTTTTTCGTTTTTTTTTCAGTGAAGACTGTTTTTCTGATACTATAAAGATACATATATCTTTATTTTTTATGATTCAAACTTTTATAACTCTAAGGGCCATTATTATAACTGACGAACAGTTAACATTAGGAGTTTATCTCACAGATAATTGGTTTTTGGTTATTATAAGTTAACATTAATCTGAAAAGTTACTGATAACTTAACAGCAGACTTATCCTCATAGTAAATTACAAAGTTAACTTTAAGCATTTGAAACTGCTATATTTGCTTGTGAAAATGTTGTTACTTCAGTTGTAAAAATAGGAATATTTAATGGTGACTTTATTGTTCACGTTAACTAAAGGTTAACTACCAGGAAGTTTATCGTTAGGTTGTAATAATGGCCCTAACAAAACTCCCCGTATATTAAAAATGTTATATTATGCTGGCAACACCAAAAGATCTCCAATAAGAAACTGAAATATCTGATTTGACTTAAAAGAAACGATATGAATGTTCTCACGATAACAATTCATGCATTTAACGCTTTAAGTGTTTCATGATGATATAAAATATGTCTAGGCATATGTATAAGTAAGTATGTGTATGTATGTATTGTTGTATATATGTAAGAAAAACTCAATTGGAGAAAACCATTTTATTATTTTGTGCTATTTTCGCTTATATAAACTTCATTGCAGATCCTTTAGCATTGACAGCAGAGTTTCTTGGCTTGGGCAGTTGTACAAATAATGCCACTAATACAGCAGCATTGACAAGCAATATTTTGCCTTTGGCAAATGTAGGCGGCGCTGTTGGAGATAATAGTAATTGCAATGTTGTTGGTATTGGAAATGTTGTTGGTGGATGTGGCAGAGGTGGTGTTATGCCCCATACCAATTTAGATACATTAAGCACTAACAACACCAACCCTAATTCGTTGGCTGGCGCTTATATGCCGCTTACGCCCAGTTCAACACAATCCTCTATATCGCCAGGAAATGCAACTAGCAATCCATACGACATGTTTCAGGTAACAAAGTATGCAGCACGTAACGTAATAAGTATTTTGCATATACTCGTACATAAATCGTATTTTAATTAACCTTAATCACGTTTGGCTTCTATGTAATTCGTTTAATAACATTTTTGTTTGTTTCGCAAAAAAAAAACAAGAAAAATATTAAGAAAAAAAGTGTTTTTAATTTGCACATTTTTCTTTCTTTTTTTAACTAATAACTATTGTTGTATGTTTAACGCAATGAATTTCTAATTAAAATTTTCTTTTCCTTGTTGCTCATGCATTCATGTTTCGTTGTCTTTAATCATAGGCGAAATAAACACGGTCAAAATGCTTAACAAGCCTGATAATTGTATGTGTGAAAATTCATTAGTATGTGTGATCTGACGTTGCTTAGTGGATAAAAAAAATTTTTGGTTTTTTGGCATGCTTGATGTCATATGCTGGGTTATGTGTAGTGCAACCTATCAAGTAAATTAAGTACAAATAAGTTTCCATCATTTTAAAGAGAAGACTTTATCCAACCTTTTTACTATTTATACAGAGTGGTGCAAAATTAATCACCCTATAGTAAGAGGTAATAGCTTTTGCAAATGCCGTTTTATGTTAAATATGTTTAACATGTGTGAACTAGACTGCTGCAGAATACAAACTGACGAGCAATGGAGCGCTATACTTACTCCGCAATCGTTAAACTCAACAACGTTAACCTCAACAACGAAAAGGACGATTTTGAGTCGAAAATCATCATGAGCGATGAGGCGCATTTTCATTTCAACAGTTACGTCACTAAACAAAATCTTCGTTTCTGGGGCACTCAAGATATGCGTGTGATGCATTAGAAGCTGTTACATCTACTCAAAAGCGGAGCGGTGTACCTGCGAAAGTGACTGGACGTATTTTTTTGAGGACAGCATCGGCAATACAGTTACTGCTATTGACGAAAGCTACAGAGTCATGATTAGTGATGCTTACTGCCAGAATTGAATGAGTGGAGCGTGGTGAACATGTGGTTTCAACAAGACGGTGCAACCGCACCTACATAAAATTGCAGAATATTCGTTAGAAATGTAAACAGTTGCCACCAGAAATATTGCGGGAAGTAATGGAAACCGGACACAAATGTGTATGTGAAATGTTTTTGCTATTCGATTCATTATCTCGCATTTTAGGAGGCGTTGGACTAATTTTTGTTAGTCTGGGCAGTGTTGAAGGTATATACATACACTGGACACTAATCAGTTTTAACTAATTTAACTCCAAGACTCTAAATGTAGTAATAAACACTACTCTACAAACACTACTCCCTTTTTTCTTTTCAAAATAATAATCTATTTTCGTAATTCTAGTACAGTGCACTAGATATGAAAGCGTCTTCCCTTACTACTATCATATTTGTCAATTAACAGAAAAAGTTGTACAAATTGTAAAATTGATTTACATCAGCATCTGCCTTGTCGGCCTAATGTGATGATGAACCAACTCAACTTCACGATTTACCAGCACCACCGTGTTGCTTGCTAGGCTCAAACCGATTGCAACTTTTTGCCATAAGTTTGTGGACATACAGACAACCTCCTTGCTTAAAAGTTCGGGCCTGCTAACGCTTCCTGTACTCAGTTTCTCAACAGTCAATGGAAGCCAAGGCTTAATAAACTGGTAGGCCGAAGTCCACTAAGAACTTCAGCCCTTAAACAGCTCACCCATCTAACCACTTGTATCACCCCTGGTTACTTACAGTACAGTCCAGTTGTAAGACAACAACACCTCGGTTCATTAGCCCTCGAAACTAATTCGCCTTCTTGCGATTTTAGGTTTAAGCCACAGCTAGAATCTTTCAACACCTCACTATGATCAGCATCAACACCTCAACTATGATCAGCATCAAAATGGTCTGCAAGACAGAACCTTCCAGGCGCCAAATTTTTACCTTTGGTAAGTATTTCGGAAGACTAACACAACATACGTCATGCGACTTCCTAGAGTTTTATTTGCTATGAGGTCTAATTAGCCGAGGTGTTGTTGTCTTACAAATGAGGGCTAATAAGCAAAACCTGCTCCATGGAGGGTAAAAAAATTGTATAAATAAAGAATTTTACTTAAAATATTTTTTAGTAAGAAAAAGCTATTTAAAAACGAAATTGGATGATTAACTTTGCGCCACCTTGAAGCAACTATATTCGATCGAAAATGGAATACAACTCTCATGTCGGGGCCAGTGCGTCAAAGTCTATTTAGGGTTTATTCAACCAAGTGCAAGAAAGAGTAAAAAAGCTTATCGGTGACAAAGGACAATCGCCGCAGTGTGTGATGCGTTACTCTGTTCTATCGTTACTACATTGGATTTTGTTCTGACGAGTTTAAAGATATTGTTTCCGAAACCAACATATTTTTATGTAATACACGTTCATCGTCCAAGGCTCACCCATTTATGGTCGATTGTCCAGTTAATCGCACAACGCATTACAGAGAGAATTCGTTTTTCAGCCTCCGAAAGTGATTCCTGTCAGTTACAGTATTGGAAAGTTCAAGTCATAACCAATTTTCCTAGATCCTAGATGTACTACATATGTAGCAGTCGTCCCCTGCGTACTAGTCCAAAATAAAAATCTAAATTTGAGTCAGATAACCGATATTTGCGGAAGCTTTTAATTTATTTTTTTAATATAAAGAGACTTGCAGCTGGGCCACATTGTAGAAGTATATAATCAGTCAATCTTGAATGAAGGAGTGGTGAGAGGTGGCAAAGGGCAAAAAAATTGTGATATTGACATGGAAGACAAATATTGCAGTTGAAAGTCACAAATATACCAGGATGCAGAATTGGGGGAATTATAGAAGATTCGTCTGAAACACAAAATACCAACTTTAGAAGTTTCACATCTTTTAAAACGGTTCGGAATGATTCATAAGCAAGGCAATTGGATTCCATATGAGTTAAAGACGATAGATATTGATTGAATTATGAATGAGTGAACTAGTCCTAGCTCGTGATGAAAATTGAATACATTATGGCAATCCAAAAAGAACAAAATCATGCGAACCACTTGGTGACGCGTCAGCATCCATAGTAAAACCGAATATTCATGAAAAAAACTCATGCATGATTGTGATGTATTACAAGTTGCATTTTTCAAGTGAAATAATCACAGGAAATCTCTACCAAACACAATGTTTAATACTAAGTCCAGCCCTGAAAGAAACCGCCCTTAATACTTCCCATGCTCTTCTACATGAAAATGTTCAGCCGTACATAGACATTTTGGTGAAAAACTATTTGAAAACACTTGATTGCAAAGTTCAACCCCACCCGTCGTACACACCAGAAATTGCTCCAATCGACTATCATCTGTTCCGATATGGCACATGTTCTGTCGGAGCAGCGCTTCACATCATACTCGTATTGCATGAAGATACTAAAAATTTGATTGATTCGTAGATAGCCTAAAAAATAAGAAGTTCTTCAAACCTAGAATACTTACGTTACCTGAAAATTTTGAAAAAGTAGTTGCTAGGGATGCACAACACTTTAATTAAATTTAAACTAGCAATAAATCGTTAGTCTTATGTAGAAAGTCACTAACTCGCATTTTCCCTGAATCTAACTTTTTTAGGGATTCTTTTACGTTTCACATAAATATACAGCGTCATAAAAACTTAATTATATAATTTCATAAATATCGCTTTTACAGGCAATTGACCAAAAAAATTAGTAAATGAGCCTAAGTATACAGTTTCCATTGTGACTTTTCCTTCTCTTGTAAAATTGCGATTATGTTTGTTACAACCTTTCTGCATGAAACTAACGAAATATAATTTTTTTACAAAAATGATGGAAACTTATTTGTGCTTTTATATATTGTGAATAATCCTCAAGGAAATAAAAAGGAGCAGAAAATAGTTGAAAGTGATAACAAAGACCCTATTAACTGATAATTCGTGGATAACGAAACTGTTCGTTCGTTCGTTCGCACAATTACATTTAAAACAAAAACAACATTCAAAATGTTGTTATTGTTTTAAATATAATTGTGCGAACTAGCGAACAGCTTCGTTATCGGGGAATTGGCACTAAATTTCAAGTGGGAATTTCATTATTATTTTTAGTCGTAGAAAACATCTTAGAAAATGAAAATTTTTTTAATGTTACCAATCTTACCAAATCCGCCAAACGAAGACCACAAAATCAAAAGTAATGCTTGATGACCAATCAAGCATGGAACTTTCATAGCACCAACCATACGTACACGAAGTTGACAACAAGCATTTTGATAGTGTCTAACACGCTATACATTAAATCACCTTTGAATTTTAACTTTTCTGTCTTTCTATTTATTTGTTTTATTTTCTTTTCTCTTCTGACTTTTCGTATGTAACTTCTAAATTAAAGTTTGAAAATATTGCACCACAACACCAACAAAACACACCTTTAAAGGCTTTTCAAAGAAACATCAGCTTCGATTGCTCTGCACCTTTATCGCCAAGTACGCCTTCATCTCTTTATAATAACTCTTTTCAAAGTTCACCTCTAGTCAGGTAATGATAACATTTTACTTTTTTCTCTTAAGTTTTTAAAAACCAATTACTTTTTCGAATCTTTAATATTAGTTTGAAAAATGTTTAAGTGTCAAATTCCTTGAACTTTCAAATCGGGTTTTGAAATTATGATTTAAAAGTCGAAAATGTTCCGCTTCTGTTTCGCGGATGTTTAGTTTAATGCATTTTTTATTTTCTTGCGATTTTACAGCGATAGCAGTAACTCGTCTTCAGCTAACGGCTTGTCCTTGGACTCCATACCGATGGTTTATCAAAATGGTTACACAAATGGTTTGACATCAACTCGTTCTACTTCGCCGGAGAGTCAAAACAGCAATCAATCAAATGAAAATAATTTAATCGATATGATGGTAAGTTCTTCAGAGTACTGGAAGCGTGTCGAATTTATTAATATAAAATAATACAGAGTAACATTGGAACAAGACTATAAATAGATTTTTTTTTTTTTTTTAATTTTAACTTAAGCGAAATATCTTAAAAATTTCTCTTTAGATTAACACAATTTTGTATCTCGTTAGAAATAAAAGCATCTAAAATTGAGTAAATACATTTATCTCAGAACTCAACGTCAAGCCGAAACAAGGTGACAAGATTGATTGCAACCATACGAGTAATGGAAAAATAAATAAAAAAATCTAAGAAAAACAATTTACTCAGTTGAAATGGTTTTTATTCGCACAATCCCTTGTATTTTTTTTTTATTCGATTTTTTTTTCTCATGATGGTTACTATCAAGCCAGTTTCGGCTTGACGTTAATTTCTGCGACACCTTGTATACACTGTATGTGCTTAAGTACATAATAAAGACGTACAGTAATTTTTTCACAGTGAGAAAAATTGTGTGCCATTGATTGATTTACTCTGATACACTATCCTACACGATCGTACGATTCATTCATAGCAAAATGTTTTAAAAGTCTGTCTGACTTTTCTAAATCGCTGCAAAATGGCTTCGTAGGCAACACCATTATACAATTATAACTGCAATGATTTATATACTTAGGAAAGTAATTAAAAACTATTGTTACCATAATAATTTTACATTATTTCAATTTATTTCTCGAGGCGCCAACAATATTCTCATATTTTTCAGAATACGAGTATGTACAACACTGATCGCACAGAAACCATCACTTTATAAAAATTTGCATAAAATCTTTCAAATCGCACGATTTGTCGATAACTATTTCACACAGCCGCACTTTTAGTATTTTTTCAGCACTCATGTTATATTTGGGAGATCGCACAATCATGCATAACAGTGTATCAAGGGCATAACACACTCAACTAAACAAAGCAAAAGAATTTATTTTCATAAAATTTTTCACATCGTACGATTTGTCGTAAACTATGTCACACAGTTGCATTTTTAGTTCTCTTTCAGCACACAGGATATATTTGGTTGATCGCAAGATCTTGTATGATAGTGTATCAAGGGCATAACACACTCAACTAAACAAACACACTCAACTAAACAAATTTTAATAATTAATTTATTTTAAAATAATTTGTTTGTGCGTGCGCACACAAGAAGACTTTTGTTATTGGCAACACTGTTGCCTACACGATTCCTTCTGTGTTGCCTAAATTAGCGCTTCAAGCGTAATTTATCTGCCAAAAATTCTCATGCACATACAAAATATATGAGACCAACCCAAATAGCGCGGCGTCAACGCTTTGTAAGGGAGAAAACTTTACTGTCTCTCAGTAAGGTTCGCCTCAAAACAAAAGTTACTCAATTTTTGGGCATTAGTAATCCCATTTTAGATGCTCTCAGACTAATTTAGCGACTCTATCACTTTTTATTATTTCTATTCAGTGATTTTTAGTATTATTTATTATAAGTTTAGTGAGCAATATTGTTTATGGCACAACTTTAATGCTCTTATTTAAGTTATTTACCACAGCGTAAAATCAAAACGTTAAATTACGTTGCGCTTTACACCCTAATTTAATTGACCAAAGATGCTATTATCAGTGCTGTCGTTTTTAGTCACTTTCAACTAAAATTGGTAATATTTTTCTTCAATGTGGAGATGCATATATTTTTTTTCATTTTGTACTTTTTTCATAAGGTAAATATACATAAGCATTTTTTATATTTATCTTGTTAGCTTTCAAATCACGTTTTTTTAAATATTTGCCACTGTTGCTTACCTGCTCATATTACGTTTGTTGAGCAGCACTATCAACACCTCTTCTTACTACGAAATGATCAGAGCTTCAAGATTATTGCCAGCCCGATTGCTGGAAAATGTAATAAATCGCTTGATTGAGCAGTGGTCCGCATTACAGTCAGGGCTGGGCAGTATTTGAAATACATGTATTTGAAATACAAATACGTATTTTGTATCTGTATATCAAATACCCATCCTGAAAGTATTTAGTATTTTGTATTTCAAATACATAACTTAAAAGTATTTTGTATCTTGTATTTCGAATACATATGGCTTAAAAATACATTTTTACAAAATACATTTATTTATTATAAGTTCAAAATAAGTTTTTTCACACAAAAGCTAAAATTGCTAGAAACTGCGACCACTAAAATATTTATTATTTTGCAATACCCCAATTCAGCTTTCAATTGTCTTGTCCAGAGCAAATACATTTTACACTAATCAGGTGATATCAATAGGAATTTTCACATATTCGCCACCAGCCTTTTCCCAACGCTTTGTATTATATACAGGAAAATAATATTTATTATGAAAACTTTTGCCTACCTTAATGTCTGTGAGAACCAGGTTATATCGATTGCAAATACATATAATAATTTGAGGTATTTCAGTTGTATTTTAACAAAACTAACGGAGAGCTTAGAAAGGACATATAACGACACCTGAAGCTAATAGAGCCATATTGGCGTCTACCCTAGTTTCAAAATACACTGGTCACCATAAATAATCTCATTAAAAGACAGGCAAGCAACGAATTCAAAACCTTGCAATAGATACCTTAGAGAAAGATTACAAAATACGTGAAACCGAACATGGATGCAATAGAAGAAGTAGTAGTTGCAGTAAAGATGATGAGAATTTTATTGTTTTTCATTTATAGAATTTGACAGCAGGTTCCGCAGAACCTGTAGAAATATGTTTTTCCTCGGCAGATTTTATTCACTCCCCAACAAGAGGTTGTTTGTCGGATGACTTATTAAATTATCTTGTTTTATTAAAGGAAATACTTGTTTTGCCGAAGGAATCTTTTATTTGCTATCTATTAAATCCTAAATATTCAGGGTTGTTGTAGAATCCGATTATCATCAGAATCAGAATTGAATCCGGCTAAAACATCATGTTGATGTCATAGAAACCGATTATATCGGTTTTAATTTCGAATCGGAATTTTTGTCAGAATTTGGTGTCATTGAATCTGATTTTATCGTTTTTTTTGTCAGAAATAATCCGATCAGTTGTCAGCTGTCAGATTGCACTTGTTTCGATTTTTGTTGCAGGAGGTAAACGTACTTTGCTGCACAATGTAAGTAAAATTAAATTAAACTTTATTTCATATATTCAAAATAATTATGTGTATAGGGGCAAACATAGAAATGCAACTCAAAATGGCATAATTGTGAAATTTATGGAGGAACATGAAGATATCGCAAGGGGTTATACAAAACGAGACAAGGTTGAAGTTGAGTCTCTCTGGCAGGAACATACACAGTCTTTAAACAGTGCTAAGCCACCCAGCAAAGATTCCAACGGATGGAAAAGGGTAACATCTTTAAATTTCTTAAATATGACACTACTATTTTACACATATTTATTTTCATACACAGATATGGACCGAATGGAAGAGCGAAATAAAAAAGCTGAATCTCGTGCTACTGGCGGTGCTCCGTTTAATAAATTCCACCTAACAAAACAGAGGAAGCAATTGTGTGAATGTGTGGAATTAAATTGACGGTAGATAGTGTCTCGGGAATAGAATTGGGCATAGTGGATGATGAGCTTAGCTTAAACGATAATGCAATGGCAGCATCTACATCTAAAAGAAGACTGGAATCACCGATCGTTCCCTGTACACCAAAAAAAGCAAAACCAGAGAGCACAGCACACTTCCTAAAAAATTTTTTAGCTGAAGAAAGTGGAAGAAAAGTTGAGCTAAACGAGAAACTCCAGCAGCTAATTTCAATAGAAAAGGAAAATGCAAGCTCGCTAAGACTTATATATCGAGCTGTAGAAAAAAATAGTCAGAGGGTTGCTACATCTATCAAAGAATTAAAAGATGAAATAACAAATTTTAGCTCTCGGATGTTAGAAGCAATGCAAGAAAGGAACGAAATAAAAAAGCAACAATTGGAACTGGAGCTTTTAAAGTTTAATATGCAAAGCTAAAGCAACGAAAAGTGATGAAAAAAATGTGATTATTTACTTTAGTACATTTATAAGACTGCTTCAAGTACAAAAAAACTGAAAACTGTGTTACTTTTTAATTTAAATAAAAAATGAATTGAATTCTATTAAATAAAAATGTATGATAATTTTATAACGTGTTTGCAATTCCATTTCGTATTCTTTCTCCTTCATTTTGCAATGTCACTCGGGAAAGCAACAAAGTATTATCTTCTAAGGGTTCTTCAGGCTCAACAGCAAATTGATCCACTTCGTATGAGATGTTGTATCTTCTACAAATGTTGTGCAAAGCGCAGCAAACGTTTATAATTTGGACCACTTTTTGTGGAGTATAATGTAATGTACCCAGCAAGCATCGAAAGCGGCTTTTTAGCACTCCTATCGTCCGTTTTACAATATTGCGGGCTGAAGCATGAGCAACATTAAATTTATGCTTTCTTGTATTATATGCTACATCTCTATATGGAGTCAGCAAAATAGCTTCAAGGGGGTATCCGCAATCTCCTAATAGTATGGAAGTTCGGTCGCCATTCTCATACTCCCTAAAGAAATGCTGACGGGCTCTGCTTATATTCCATACAAAAGCACCGTGACTTGACCCGGGTCAATCTTTGAATGAAAAATGAATAAGTTTTATTTTTTCAAATATTTACCACTTTCTACTTACTATCATCGCATTCATACTAAAAAAGCCTTTCTACACCTACTTTTTTCATTGCCATTCATTTTAAGTTTGACCCACTGAGGACATATATGCCTTTGCAAAGCATCCAGTACATTGGCCAACACAATTAACACCGTACTTCGGCCTAAGCTAACGGTAAAATCATTTCCAATTGACTTTTGATAACCGCCTTCCGCCAAAAATCGTAATGTTGCTGCTAGCTGAATAGCACACGAAATATTTGACGGAGGCAAGTGAATTTCAACAATGCTCATCAACATTTGGAATGCTTCTTTATTCACACGGTATTGACTTACGAATCTTAATTAAATTTACAAACAATTAAAATTTTCGTACTTTATTGCAATGTGTACTTACGCTATCACCGGAATTTCCAAGGGATTGCTATAATCTCTCAATATCTTTCGTTTGACTTTTTCATTCGATTCTTCTTCCATTAGTGAAAATAAAACAACAGCCTCAACCATTTTAAATTCGGTGTAATTAATATCTCTTTCAAAAAAAAAAATATGTCCAACATCAAAAAAATGCAAAATTTTTTGACCAAATGCTTCTAAAAAATGCAAACAAAGCAAAAACAGCTGATTCGATTATGGGTTTTGTTTATTTTCGAATGTAGCCAAAATCCACACGGTTTCATGACACCAATTAAAATCAGAATCGATTTTCAATTCTGATAAATGACAATTCCGACTGGGATTTCACAACAACCCTGATTATTAATTTCCCAGTTGGCGAGTTTAGAACAATCATATGAATGCACACACGTATGTAAAATGCATAGAATGTTAAATATATATAATAAAAAAAATATAACACATTTTATATAATATTACACAGCTTTATTTCTAGTATTTGGATACATAATAAGTATATATGCAGTTGTAAGTATGAACATATATGTATATTGTCGACTAAAAAGAAAAAAGAGCATAACTGACAAAAAAAATTCTAGTCTAGACTAGTTATTATCAATAACACAACTATCCACAATTTTTAATAGGCTTTCAATACTTTGCCAGTTACGCCCTTTTAAGTTGTATGTGACAATATGCAACTTAGTTTAAGTGCATATATAAAATAAAATATTTATCTAAAACCAGAGTGGTATATTCTTATGAGATCGAAAGACAAAAAAGTATTTGTAGTTTTTAGTTGTATTTTGTATTTAAAATACACAGCTGGAAAGTATTTTGTATTTAAAATACACAACTTGAAAGTATTTTGTATCTTGTATTTGAAATACACAAGTGGGAAGTATTTTATATCTTGTATTTGAAATACTTAAAGTGAGTATTTTGCCCAGCCCTGATTACAGTTACATATAATTTACATCAACATATCGCAAGAGGGTCACAACTCAAAATTTTCCAAAACTGTCTTTTTTCTGTAAAAGTAAATTTTTTAGGTTTTCGCAAACATAATAAAAAATTGCAATGTATACCCGAGATATAGACTAAGCCGGTTTTTAACTTTGCTTAAAAGAAAGTCTGGTAATAAAATGAGGTTATCTAAATACAGAAAATGAAAATTTCTTATATTGGTCCATATATACCCGAGATATAGCCTAAGCCGATTTTTTCATGAAAATGTAGCGCAAGCGAACTTAAACAATTTTTTTGTTCCGGTAATAAAAGAAGGTTACTAAATACAGAAAATGAAAATTTCGGATATCGCTCCATATACACCCAAGTTAAAGCCTAAACCGATTTTTTTATTAAAATGTCGCGTAATTCATTTGAAAAGTAATACATTTTTATTAAAGTAATTCATAAAGTTTTGTAAATAATTGAATGCAATTTGCCTCCACCTTCGGTAACACATGTGTGATATCTTATCAAAAAGTTATTCTTTACTGCGTGGAGTGTTGCAGGTTTCTTTTGTAAACAAGTAAGAGTGTAGTATATTTTTGTTATTCATTCCTGGGTGGAGTGTTGGAGCGGGAATTGCCTCAATTACCGTTTGTTAGGTTTCTTTTGTAAAGTTATTCATCATAATGGTGATTATATGGGGGGACCAGCATTTTTTCTAACCCTCGTAATATTTAAAATTTATTTTTTAATGAATAATGTTTATAATAAAAACTTGAATAATTTCTTAGCAGAAATTCCTCAATGTCGGCAACAATCAGCAGGCCAAACAAAAACAATTGCAGCAGCAACAACAACAACAGCAGCAATTTCATTTCCAAAATCTTCAACAACAACAGCAGCAGCAGCGCCAGAAGGAAACAACTCCAGCTGTAAATGATTTTGAAAATATGGCCAATCGCTCTTCTCCAGCTACAAATCTTTTTGATGAGCAGAATCTAGAAAACTTTGAAGCCCTCTCCGCTTTTGATATGGAACTAACTAAACTACAAGCCTTAAATGCTGTCACCCTGTTGCAGGCGCAACAACAACAAATGCCACTGCTGCAAAATCTTCTGCAAACATACAACACAATCAATCAGCTGCAAAACTGGCAAATTCAACAGCAGCAGAATCATGCTCTTTCTCAAACATCGCCAGCTGTCAACTCGAATGGTTCTAGTTCGAACGGTTCAGATGCTTATTTGGATCGTGTTGCAAAATTTTATAGGGGATCAGCTGCATTTTGTGAGCCCACGTGCACCTGGAGTGGACAGCTGCCACCACGTTCTCATCGTTTGTATCACTTTTCGCCAAAAGTATTTTTGGGTGGCATACCCTGGGATGTCAGTGAACAGGCTTTGATACAAATCTTTAAACCCTTTGGACCAGTCAAGTATGAACATTTAATTGTTAATTAATTTTTTCAATGCTTAATGAATTACTTTTTAATTTCTTACAAAGAGTTGAATGGCCTGGCAAGGAGCAGCAAGCTGCTCAGCCCAAAGGTTATGTTTACATTATTTTCGAATCGGATAAGCAGGTTAAGGCCTTACTCTCGGCGTGTGCTGTGCAAGCTGATGATATTCAAAATGGCGGTGGAATTTTCTTCTTCAAAATATCCTCCAGACGCATTAAAGCCAAAGACGTAAGCTGCTACGTTGTTTGTTTCCAAAGACTTTGCGTTATCAATAAATATTTTTCTTAAGGTTGAAGTTATTCCTTGGTTAATTGGTGATTCTAATTACGTCAAATCAACGTCCCAAAAACTTGATCCCACTAAAACAGTATTTGTTGGTGCCTTGCATGGCAAGTTAACAGCTGAGGCTCTAGCCCAAATAATGGATGATTTATTTGATGGAGTTTTATATGCTGGTAGGTGTGATTAAATTTTTTTTTTTTTTTAATTTTCATAGAAATCTCTCCTGAGAAAAAAATATATATAAAAGAATGTTAAGAACAGCTAAAGGTGATCTTAAACACAAGCGAAAAACTAATTTAACTCTAAAATGTTTATTGAAACATGTTGAAAACCACTTTATGTTTCTATATTCCCCATGTGGAACAGATTTTGCCTTGGCATATACCTAACCAGGACACTCTTTTTTTCGGGTAAAGAGGGGAAGGGGCCCTCGTTTGTTGTGGCAAATAAAACTATGGGAAGCCACATGACTTATGTTGTGTTGGCTTCCGAAACCTTTACCAAGAGTTTAAATTGGAGCATGGCCCCCGGCAGGCTCTGCTTGCCGTTCAACCCGGGCTGATCATGGTTGAGGTGCCTACCTTGCCTGAAACGTTCTGCCTGTGGTTGAAACCTAAAACGCAGGAAGGGGGTGTTAGTATCCTTGATAATTGTTTGGTGAGTGGTTTTTTTCGGGGACTAGAAACCTACCGAGGGTCTGTTGCCTTCACAACAGATACCTGTACTGTGAGGATCCAGGGGTTGACGAATGAGTTGGTTTAAGATCTGCTCTTAGTGGGCTTTGGCCTATCAACTCATTAAGAATTTTCTTCCATTGATTGCTGGAAAATTGCATACAGGAGAGACTAGAAGGCCCAAACTCCTCAACAAGAAGTTGCACATATGGTGATAAACATAAGCCAAAAATTGCTACCTGTGTGAGCCTAGTCAGCCACACGGAAGCGCTGGTGAATCGTAAATAATTTACTCCGTGGAACTGGTCCATCATCAGATAAGGCCGCAAGGCAGATGCTGATATAAATCTTTTTCACAACTGCCCGTGTATATTAGACATGAGAGACTGTTCAGATATCCTGTTAAACAGAAGCGAAAAACTAATTTAACTCTTAAATGTTCATTGAAACATGTTGAAAATCACTTATTCTTTGTTGCTGTTGCAAATTTTTATGCTTCTTTTTCCTAACTGCCCATCTAAATTAGACATGTGAGACTGTTAAGATATCCTTTCAAAACATACGTTTGAAAGTCCAAATTTTTACATGATGGAGTACACGTATGTCTTGATTTTTCATTATTTTAATTCTGGCAACTAAAAACACATCATCACTTTTTATGTCCTTTTTAATAGTTTGTGAAAAAAACTTTTTTTTATTGCAAAATACAAGCTGAAATAAGAATTTGAAATTTTTTCGTAATTTTAGTTTCAAATTAAAACTAAATTTTTTTTCGTAAAATTTAGTGAAGTTTTTTTCTTTCATAACACAAAAAACAGCTCTCATATTAAAAGGTAATTTTCTGTTCAGACAGATCTGTTAACAGATGTCTTAACAGGCGTGTCAAGACGGCAAGAAAAGAGTAACATTTAAAGTCCAAACCGAATGTTGCTGTTTTTGTTAATTTTTTCATGTCTGGTGTGGACAGCAATTAAGTTTGTAAGGTTATTAAAGATAACATTTGAATATGAATTATTTTGTAATTAATTACTCAATTTAATAAAAAAAAATCATTCTTCTTTTTCAGGTCTTGATACTGACAAAAACAAATACCCCATCGGTTCAGGTCGAGTAACTTTCAACAACAATCGTTCATACATGAAAGCTGTTTCAGCAGCATTTATTGAAGTTCGAACCCCGAAATTTACGAAAAAATTGCAAATCGATCCGTATCTAGAGGATTCATTGTGTTCGATATGCGGCGTGCAACACGGACCATATTATTGTCGGGAATTATCTTGTTTTAGGTAAAAATTATATTAATTAAGGCACCCACAAACTACATATTTTTAAGTCTGTTTTTTACGGCCTTATGTATAATCAAAATCTTTATGCTAACTAACTAGCTGCTACGTTTTTTGTGTGTAAATTCCCATAAGGGAAAGATAGCAACTAGTTAGTTAGAACATGGTTTTTTATTATACATAACCCCGTTATGCATAATAAAAAATATATATAATATAATATGTAATTCTTCATGTACTTTGTCATGTCAGTCAAAATTATTATTTTTACAAACGGTTTGTACAATTTGTGAGCGACATTTATGCCAGACAGCCACCCTTATTGTGTTTGGCGTTTTTATAGCGAAAGACGGGCGGTTTTAAAAAATGGTACCGTGATTGGTGAAAAACGCCATTGAATACGACAAGTTTCAAATCTATTACAAAAACGCCATTAAGATGCTACCGTGTTTGGCGTATTTGTTTTTCAAAAGGAGCAAATTCGTCGTGAAAGTATTCGCTCACGACAAATAATTAAAATTGGTTAAAATAAAAAAATATCAAAAATATAAATTTGAATTCTACTTTCTCCATTTTTTTCACATATGATTGTTGTTACGTTTTCTCATTTGAAATGAGTATTTATTTATTTATATGCATTTAAGAAATGTATAAGTAAAACTAAGAATAGAAATAATAAATTAGATATTGCTAATATTGTTTATACAATTCCATGTAAGGGAAATGATCAGGAGAATTGTAATAAAGTATACATAGGAACAACAAAAAACAAATTAAGGACAAGGATTGCAGGACATAAATCAGAGCAAAAATATAGGCATATTAATTCACAAAAGACAGCATAATCTTACCATTGCTTTGAATTAAATCACTATCCTCACTTTGAAAATGTTTCAATAATAAACACAGAATGTAATTATATATACATATATACAGTGTAATTTATAAAAATATCTTAATTTAAAAAAAAATAATCCTTACATTAGTTATTCAATGGTTTTCACCTTATTAACCAGTAATAAAAAGGCTTATTTATAAATACTTGATAAGATCAAATTAACTATTAAATGCTATTGTGGCTATATGTTGTTATATAGTTCCAATTTTATACTTTTTTGAGTCAGTTTGTTTTGGAGAAATATAATATTGTGTTTTTTTTTTTTTTTCTTTGAAAATAGATTGTACAACATTTTTTATTTTTGAAAGGGTTTGTGAACATGCTAAACATAAAAATTCAGGATATGCAGTAAATGTGAATAAATATTTGAAATTCTTTATTTTTCCAAAATTGCATGCTAAACGTAAAAATTTAGGATATGCAGTAAATGTGAATAAATATTTGAAATTCTTTATTTTTCCAAAATTGCATATGTGATCAATACGAGACAAATATAGACGAAAAGATTAATAAGAGCTCGGTGGCTGATTTGGCGGCCGTATTAAAAATACATCATATTTACATGGTACTGAGTTCGAATCCTAGTGGGTGCTGATGAGCAGTGTAGCGACTGCGAACAACCCCAGCTTTAGTGTATTCAATTATTTTTTCCTGTCTTCTTTGATCAAGAGTTATTGATCGCGGCAATGATTGTTATAATTATAAATAAAAAATATTTCTTGACTTTAGCCAGGATTGAACTCGAGCTAGACGAATGATACCAACCCATCATCATATAATATTAGAAATTTCCAAAAGAACTTTTTAGGTAAAAAAACAGAATTTGTAAAAGTTTAACATTTCTGCAGTCGTCAACAACTCTGAATGATAATTTAAAAATTTGCTAGAAAATAAAATACCACTTGGAATAAAATGAAAATGGGATGAGAACAATTAGAAATAAAAACTGGCATTACAAAATCCTCAAGAAACTTTTTTTTTTAGTTCAGTGAGAGATTTTTTGTACACATTTGAAGTTGGCGATTTTAGAACGCTCTTTAACAAGAAAGAATCATTATAAAATTAGGCAAATAATGCTTATTTATTTTTATTTTGCTGGAAAGTTGCAGCATCTGCTATTTTTTGAGTCGAGGAAGTAATGTTTGAGTTTTATTTTTACCTAAAACTACCACCAGACGGCGCTGTAATACCAGAGGTATTATTTCTTATAGATTTTCATAGAAAATACGGTGTATTTACTGTTTCAGATATAATATTTGAACCCATAAAGAATTTCTACAAAAAACAAGGCAATAAGGGAGTAACACACAAATTGAAATGCAGAAAGAAACTTGACGTTTAGCTGAGGTTCAGATTCAACATCGGCCGTTAAAATTTAACCGCTCGAAAGAAATAGTACCATTTCTATGACAGCGAGATATATAAAAACGATAGCTCACTTTATATATATTGCCTGAAAGAGCGAATAGATCGATTCTCTCGCTATAAGTTTTGCGGCGCCTTTTGAGTAATTATATATCTGCACAATTGTTGCTGGAAATGCAAATACATGTATATATGTATTTTTATATTTGTTACACACTTACCGATAGTATCAATTGAATTTATAAAGCTCGTTTTATTTTATTTTCATCTCAAAAATTTTCTAAATTTGCGCACAAAATTTTTTTATAATTATAAATTTCAACTTATTAAGGGATAAGCTACAATAAATTTTTGGAAATTATTAATCGTTAATAACAGCTGAATAGTGCTATTAAGTGTTTATAAATAATGTTTTTTTGACTTCTTCTTATTAACTCTTAATAATGCAGTCAAAATTTTTTATAAATTAGACTGGTAATAATAAATATAACGTTTCTATATGTTAGAAATGTTCGATATTATTAGTACACCTGTAGAATAGAGAATTAATTTTAAATTAGATACTGATAACTTAGCACATAGTTGTAGGCATTTAGTTAGCAAAAATGAATACATTAAATGTATGTATATCTAAAGCAGTGATGCCCAAAAGTTCTATATGGAAGAGTAAACACCAATATATTTAAGGAAAAACTACTTTTATTTAATATTTTTTGTTGTAAAAAGCAAAACAATTTACAAAAATAAAAAATCACTGATATCGCTGTCGTCAATGTTTACCAACAAAGCATGCGGAAGTGTTGTTGCTTTGCTTTTGTGTGGGTGCGGGGAGAACGAAAAAATATGAAAAACGAAGTTGTTTGTGTATTTTTCATTGCTAGTGCTGAGCGCAGTATTTGTGTATTAAAGAGCACAGCCCTATACCTAAGCGCATTTACAAAAACAATTGAGTATCAAGCGCGTAGGCCTGGGCATGTTTGATCTAAAAAAATGATCTAAAATAAATAAGAATATGGCCTTATTCATAAAAAATATTGTATGTTTATTAAACTGTTAATTGACAAATTTATATAGGAAATTTGTCATATAAGTGTTTAATAAACATACAATATTTTTTAAGAATACGGCCACTATTGTTAAGATATTATTAAATCATGTAAAACTTTTTCATGGTATTCTGTGAGCAACATGTTCCATGTTAATTTGTTTAAAGTTGAGGAGCATGATATAATCGTTAACAGGGCTTATGTTGGTTGCAGAAAAAGTTAATTTTGTATTATGTACATATGTAACAATTTTTTGACAACATTTTTTCAAACAAAAATTTTTATAACATTTTAATTTTCCTGACGATACTAACAAACTGTTAGCAAAATATCGAAATAAAAATCCCGTTACTTTTTTATTAAAAAAAAACACAAGATCTTAAGCTGCAAAAATTTAAATAATTTAAATTTCATCAACAGTAAAGGTTAACTTACTTGCACGATGGCAATTCACCATAAAGAAAATGTAATCTCCTGAAATAGGTCTCCAGATCAAACGTTCGACATCATATTACTAAATTTAAAATTAATTAATTTTAAATTTAGTATTAAGTTTGAATACTTTTTGTTAGTTCATTTTGAAGATTCAATAAATAAAAAAATGCTAAAAAAATAATAATATAATAAATACAGTAAAAGTTGTAAAACTCGATTTTTCTTTTATGCTTTCTGACTATACAAGTCTGATTTAATTAGTTGTTTTTTTTTTCTATTAAACAGATATTTCTGCTTTACGTGCTGGCAATGGCAACATTCAACCGATGCTGTGAAACATCATCAGCCTTTAACCAGAAATTCAAAATCTCAAACATTAGTGGGAATTGGACCGGCCTTGTCAACCAGTTCTTTGCCTTCTTTCAGTTCACGACAGGTCTCGAATTCTGGTGGCCAGCAACAAAATCAGCCGCAACAACATCAACTGCCGCAGCAGCAGCAACAACAACAGCAATACCAACATTTGTTATCTTCTTTATCGCAAACACAAAACTTCACAAAAAATCCTTCACAGCAGTCACAACAACATCAGCAGCAGCAGCAACAACAACAACCATCACTATCCCAAATGCAAACAATAACAAATGCTTTTCATTTATAAACAACCATTTCCGCACAAAACCGAAGGAATATTCAATGAGATTAAATCGAGAAGAGAAAATGAGCGAACAAATGAGAGAGAAGAACATTATAAAATTGTTCGTATGATTATTAAATGTTGAATTGCATTCATTATTTGTTTCATAAAAATATGAATAATTTACTTAACTTTTTCACACATACACGGGCACGCATAGAAAATAATTTAAATTATAAATTTTTTTTTTGTTTATTTATTACGAAATAATTGTTTGTTTAAACGCTTTTATGCTTAAGTTGTAAATTTTTTCATTTCGTTTGTATATTTTTACGTTTATCATTCTAAAAGTAATTCGTTAGAGATGAGTACGCGGGTAATTATTGATCATTATTATTAACTAACTCATCTCTATTTCCTATTACTACAACATATCAGTCTTATTTTTATTGAAAGCTGGCTTTCAATCGATTGTTTAAATACGATATTCTTTTATTTATGGCAAGAGTTTTAAAATGAATTTTTTGATTTGCTTGCAAAATTTTAATTTTGTATTTGAACAAACAAAAGAACAAAAGATGAAATTTATGTTTAATTTTTAAACAATTTTAAAAGCAAAAAAAAAAAATAAAAAACAATTTTTGAGTTCATATTTATGTATTTTTGTTGGCGAAAAATTTGTTATTTTTTTAAAGTGATTTTGTTTCAATTCATTGCAATTAACTTGAAATTTGATGTTTTTAAAAAAATTTCAATTTTAAAATGCAGTAATTTGAATAAATTTTATAAATATTTTTATCTAGTTTTTACTAGATTACTATTTTATGATTATTTAAATTATTTGGTGTTTCTTATAAGAAAATTCCAATTTTTTGTTCTATAAAAAATTGCTTCATTTTCGTTTTATAAGGCTATTTGTACATACATATATGTTGATTATGATTTAAATGTTTCTTCAGTTATTATTTATTAAATGAATATTTGTTTTTTGATTATTTATGTTTAATTTTCTTTTTGCTTGTTACAATTTAATTTATTGAAGATTCAATTTTCTTATTTTTTAGTTTTTAAAAATGTTTTGTTTATTTTTCAGTTTTAAGAAACTTGTTTGATTTGCTTTAAACTATTTAAAAATATAAATTTTTTATAAAAAAAAATTATTTTTAATAAAATTTTTTTTTGTTATTAATACATTCAATTTTGCTTCTCTTATTTTTTAAGCTCACACATGAAAAAATCATCAACAGAACAGTTAGTTTAGCGTTACAAATTTATTTAACAGTTCCCTAGCGAGAGATAATAGCTTCAGTACAACTGTATTTGTGTTTTTAGTATAGTTCTAATGTCCGTTATTATCATGTTGAGAGCATTTCGTATGTAAATATATAACTGCATTTACCCTTGATAAATCGGATTTTGTATTTGAGCTTGCCATATTTTTTATGTTACCGATCACTGAAACGAGAGAGTACATGTATCATGTAGTAATTGAACTGTTTCGCGGGCTATAAGGCATGTGGCATCGTATTCTTGCAACCACATATATTATCCAAATTCGAAATTTTCACTTCTCTTTATACAAACATAAACAACTTTTTGACATAGACCCAGTTTACAGTACGCAAAGCATAAAATTGTCACCTACGCTTGTCATCTAGTTAAATGCGCCTTATGTTTGAGATTGCAATGTTATTTGTTTACGAACAAAAACACAAACTAAAAAGAGAAAAAATGAAAAAGATACATACATATAGTTTCATTTTTTTTTTTCCTTTTTTTTTTTTGACTGGCTTTATTTTTGTTTATTTAATGGCCAAATTAGTATTGGGCAAAATAGTTCATTTTTTTTCAGAAAGGTTAAGTGAATTAATTCATACTTTTCTTTCATCTTTCTGCTTGCCAAACATATCAGAATGAATGAAGATATTTCAATTATGTATGTATGTAAGGTGGCAGCATAACGAAAAAAAGAATAAATTGATTCACAAAAATTTTGTTTCAAACCAATTTTAGTTTTTTGACAGTTTGTTCTTAAACGATTCACCCACCCACTTCGAACATTTGTTCTGGACAAACAAAGCTGTCTGGAATGCGTAATATATCCAAGTTTCTCCAACTGACTTCGGTCTTAAATACATTCCCTTTGTGATTGTCTGAAAATATAGAAAGTTGAAAGAAAAGAAGGGGTGAAATGGAAACTAGAGGGATACAGTAGTCCAGATTGACCACGGCCAGACGGCTGTTGACGCTCCACTCGCCTAGGCGGTGGTGCTCTAATGCCGGGCATATTCCGAGGTGGTGAAAAATCGTCTCCTCATGTTTGTCTTGGCAGCTTCTTAATAAGTTACTATAGGGCAAAACTAGTGGTTCCCAAACGGGGAATGTCCCGGGATGATTGCTACAGTGACTCCCAAATGATATCTGGGCAGTTTCAAGAGCTCCTTTGTTCTCTGCAAGTTAATATGCATGTGGGCTCTGTAAATCATTTTTCATGGGCACATTCCAATGTATGGAGCTACCGTATGAAATAACGATGTAAACGAGACGATTTGGCAGGTTTTTTATTTCTGAAATGAGCTTTTGTGCAATCCATGAGTTGAAATTCATAACAAAATGTTTTAAGTCTGTTTAGATGCGTAAAATATGCGCTTATACCCATGATATAAAAAATACAAGGTAGTTTTTTATTATTTGTAATAACTATTTTTTAAGTTTATTTTTAGACAGAAATATAAAAAGGCGTTGCCACACAGTTGAATAAGGGAATTTACACGTAGAATGGATTTTTTCTAAAATGAGTAGCGCATTGTTCATATTAGAAAAAGATAGAAATAATAAGCTGATGTAAGTAGGTATCTGTGGTCGTTTTGAAACTCATGTTAGGTTAGGTTTAACAGGCTGCCAGCTATTGTAAAGCCAGCCCACTTGGGTCCAATTTGGTCCCAAAAACTAAAAGCACGGACTTCTGGTTAGATGACCAAAAAGCCAACGTATTAATCCAGGTTATACTAAAGGCACATTGAAACAGGGTGTCGGTAGCATTTTAGTCTGGGGATGTTTTTCAGGCCATTTTTATATATTTTAGATTTATGTACATATATATTTTATTTTAAAAATTTTATTTATTTTTGTTAGAAGCCACAATTTTATTATTATTTTTGTACACAACTTCAAACAAAACTGAAAACATGGGAATGTATAAACTTATACGGTAGCACAGTTTTATGGAAAATGTCACAATCCTTATAATTGTCAGATGGTGATTGTGAAGGAAAATTGAGAGAATGAAACTACCTTGTATTTTTTATATCAAGCTTATACCTGTATTTTGTTATAAATACCCTACAGGAAATGTCAATAGCAAAACTACAGTACTTCCTATACCCTTACTAATGCTAACTATACCCTTACTAACTAAACTATACCCTTACTAATTCTAACTACTATTGACATTTAACAAAAGGCTTGTCCTACGAAATATACCTGTAGACTGCGTTAATACTGACTAGGTAGTTCTTGTGGGACCATATGGAGAAAATGTCAATAGTAAGATTGTATTGACTTACTATTAACGATATCACCGCACTGTGGGAAATCTCCACAGTAAAACTGAATTGGCTCAATATATACGCTGTCACTACCTGCAGAAAATTTCAATAGTAAAACTATAATGACTCCCTATAATTATGAAATATTTAACTTGTTTTGCACTTTTTACTTACCTTCTTATATAACCTTTTATTATTTTTTTTTTATCAGCTATTTATCTTGCGGCCACAGATAAATTTTAAAAACAAATTAAATTATTAACAAAAAAATGTTCTGTAACATGCAGTCTACACCTAACTTCAAACACAGTTAAAACTTGCTGTTTAAATATCTATCTGTTTAAGTCGGCGTACACGTAGTGATGTTAGAGTTATAACTTCTCATAGTAAAAAAATAAAAATGGTGAAAAACAACTAAAAATAGCAGGCTGTTATCAATTTAAGTTATAACAGAGTTTCCAAATGAAATGTTTTAACAACCAAGTTATAACTTTAACCAAACTTCAACATGAGCGGTCCACATTTAACTTTAACTTGAAGTTAGCGTTAAAGTTAGTGTTTTCATGTCAGGTGGAGACCGCACTTAAGAGTATCTATCAAAAACAAAAGACTGGAAAAAAATTTATTGGCAGTGTCACCAAATAGATATCATAAATGCTGACAAAAATGTTAACATGGATACACGTAGTCCCATATTTCCTTTATTGCAACATAGTCATAACTAAAAAAAAGGCGTGTTTCGAGAAAAATACATTTAAGATTGTATTGCCTACATGGCAATACAAGATATTTAGATTTTGTGGGAACAAAATATTACGAAATTCTCTCCGTACTTAAAAAAATTTAACGAAAATGTGTTGCAAATATTTTTTACTTTTATACTTGTGGGATAAGTATAATCAAAGCATGTATTATTGTGAAAGTCCACTAAATTTATTGATGGCTACAATTCTACAACATTTACAAAAACAATATGCAATTTTCTTGAACTGCAATTGATTGAAGTGCTGCCACAATTGCTTGAAGTGCTTACACGGTAAGATTTCCTTTATTTTCATTTATTATTATTTTTGACATATCTAAATACTTGTATTACCATGTAAAGGTGCCTTTAGCATAAAAATAGATACAACGGTATTTTTCCAGTTAAAACAGACAGTGATGCCAATAAATTGTTTGTGGTCATTGAGGATTTGTTTAGTAATGCCAATAAATTGTTTGTGATTTTTGTTTAGAGTTGTGATTATTTATATTGTGCTGTGCAATATGTACATAATGCAAAAATCAAATAATTTATAATTTTTTATACAATTGAGTTATTGTTCACTACATTAACTTATAAAATTCAGACCAATCAAAACATTTTCTATGTTTCCTAGCTGTCTATATGTCGACATTTCATAGAAGCTATCTTAATCATCAGTAGGCATTTTTTAAAGATATTCTCAAACATTTAACTTTATATCCCAACAATCTAAATAAATTATTGAGAATTTAAAAAGAAAAATGTTTTAATAATACCTGTCAAAATACAAAAACCAAGATTTTTTAAGGCCAATAAGTTAAAATACAGTAAATTTTACTTCTAAAGCTACTATCAGCTGTTAAATAGATTGTCAAAGAAGACAGCATAGCCAACCTAAAGTTACGAACCTTTAAAAAACGCTCAATATGTCATACACACATTTCAATTCAACTTTATATATCAACTTTTATTTTTGGTTTATTTATTTTTTAGTAATGTAAATTGGTAAAAACTTGAATGTCATTAAAAGTGAAACCCTCTATTTTATACACACCCATATTATGCGAAATTATTATAGCCGAGAAAAGCAAAACAAAACAAGTATGAAATTTTAAATCCACAACATACAGGGATTTTTCAGTAGTAAAAACAAATATTATGCAAAATTTTAACAAACTAACAAACTTACATGTTTGAAATGTAAAAGTAGAAAAAACCCCACTCCCTTTCCCAAAAAAAAAAAAATATTAAGAAATTTTACACTGAATGCCTCTTTACTCTGGTTTCTGTTGTAGTTTTAAGTTGCTCTTTATTAAAAAAGATCGGTTTAGTAAATTCAGTAAAATAATATATAAAAAATACATTTTCATATATAAACTAAAACGTGTTTTAACAAAGATAAACAAATAAAAAAAATGAACCCACACATGTTTAAAACAGAAAAAAACTAAAACTCGCTTCAATAATTTTAGAATTAAAAATTAGTTTAAAATAAAAAATAAAAAACACTGTATTTTACTACATGCAAACATATGAACATACCAGAAATACATACAATTATAGTATATGTTTGTATTTATATTAAAACTTATTACAAATATAAACCAAAAAAATATGTCAAGAAAATCAATATTTAATTTACAAAACTTAAACACAAAACAAAGATTTTAATAAGATTTTAATAAAACTAGTTTTTCATTTGCAGCTCAGTGACTGATTTTGAATGTAAATTTTAAAAGCTTAGACGTGCCACAGCTATGAACTAAATTCATGTACATATGTTCATATACGAGTACACCTTCGTAAATACATAACCCCAAAAAAAAATTCTTTCTATCAATGAAATGAAATTAAAAAGATCCGCAAAATTATCATATATGAACATCGTTTTTATCGTAAAAGTAAAACTTTTCGGGAAGAAGGAAGATTACGATACAATAAAAACATAAAATATAGAAAAAATAAAACAAGAACTAAAAACAATTTCTGCAGGTTATTAGCGAATAAAAATATTGTAAATAACAAAAATTGCCGTATAAACAGCAAATAAAATTTTTATTTGCGATAAGCGAACTCACGAAAACAATTACTGATTAAAAACTTATTTGCAAATAAGATACAAAAAATTGTCACTTTTTTCACAATTTTAAAGATTTCGTCGATGTGGCACAGTCAGATCTTCAAAATTTTTAATTTTTAATCATTTTTGCTTTAATTGAATTACAAAAAGCATTTAATTTTTTGATTTTTCTGTTATAATTTCCCTAATCAAAATGCCTTTTAAACTAACAATGCTGCCAATTATCTGTATTTTGAACATATAACTAAAAAATAAAGCTCTTCTATATAAAACTTTGCGCATAAACAGTGAGTTAGTTGTTTGCAAATAGTTTTTATTTCCGAATAAAAAATTTATTGGATATATATAATGTATAAAAACAAATTATTTTCCAGTTAAAAGGGGTTTTAAAAAGATATTTTGCAAAACTAATCATTGATAAAATTGCAATGGCGTTTTTTTATGCAACCACATACACAGTCTCTTTTTGACAGCTCTTATTATAAGATTGTTGCCATGAGATTTCTCATAAGAACGTCCTCATAAAAATTATTATAAGAATGCGATAACACTGATTTGAGGTCTACACGTAACAGAATTCTCTCTGGGATTGAGTTTGACGTTGTCATATTAAATATTATCGCAGGTGTAGACACGAAGTAAATCAAGCGTTATCATAAGCCATGAAGTTTTACGGCCAAAGTTTCGCTTACAGAAGCGATGATTCGATGCACACTTGTAAGTCAGTAATGCATACCATCTCATATACCAACCAAGTATACATTTTCATGCACATTGTCGCACTTGTAGAGTGAATGCTTACCACTTGTATTCATCTAACAAAAGCACATTACTTCCCAGCATACATTGTAAGCTATCAGCAGGCAGTTCAAGTACAATCTCGCTTACTTTGTAAGTCGGGAGTAGGCATTTCCAATACAATCTCGCTTACTTTGTAAGTCAGCAGTAGGCAGCTCGAATACAATCTCGCTTACTTTGGAAGTAGGTAGAAGACGTACTGTGCACTTCAATTAGTTCTGCTTTTTGTTTGCTGCATTACTTTCTTTTTTCACTGAATGTTTTATCTTTCTTGTACATTTTTTATAATGTTTTTTTATAATGTTTTCTAGACACTCTTACCTTTAGCACTGATTTTGTTAATTAAAATTTTTGTAGCGTAATCTGATAAAGCCAGCGAACGTTTGATCTACAGCTAAAAAATAAAATATGTATATAAATGTGATACAAAAGATGAACGTAATTCATTTTTAGGAACTCCATATACTACTGTCATACACTTTGTAAATTAGCATTCACTGATTCCAAAGTGTTGCGCACATCATAGAAGAGAAGTAATGTGGTAGGCAGTGTTCGGCGCTGTGTAGTAATCAGACTTTAGGTGACTTCAGACTAATTTACCGAATTTATCTCTATTTATTATTTTTCTTTAGTGAATTTTATTAAATAAGTTTAGCGAGCAATACTGTTTATGGCACAACGTTAAATATTGTTAAGAATATTTTATCTCATCTAACCCAGTGTGCAGCTGTTGTCTTCTTCTGTTGTTGATCTTCTTGTTAAAAATGTACAACACACATATTCACCCAATCAAGTAAAACTAATAACATAATGCACAAAAAAACAAACATACATGATTTAAAGCACGTAAAATTCCAAGTAAATCAACTACAATAATGTTGTTGTATTTCTTGGATTTCTTTTTTTTTTTTGTATTCGTTTTATTACAATTTGTTGTTGTGACTTGCTTATTGTTCGCAAGTATGTATGTATATATAAGTGAGTGTGTATATGCGAAAGAAATATATTTGTACATTATGAACGAAGAGAAAATTCATGTCGTTTATAGAAACTCATAAAGACGTATAAATAGCGGCAACGAGTCAGTTTATTTGTCAAGTCAAAGTAAAGGCCATGTTACACTATCATACACGATCGTGCCATCTACAAAATAAAGCATGTGTGCTGAAAAAGTACTAAAAATGCAAACGTGCAACAGACTTTTTGAAAAATCGTGCGATTTGAAAAATTTTATGAAACTTTTCAAAACATTATGGTTTCTGTGCGATCAGTGTGATATATATTGTAAAAAATATAAGAATATTGTTGGTGCCTCAAGAAAAAAATTTAAGCAATGTAACATTATTATGTTAATAAGAGTTTTTAATTGTTTTATTGTGTATGTAAATTATTTTAATCATACTTGTGTAATAGTGTGGCCTACAACGCCATTTTGATACGATTTTTTTAAGTCGGCCAGACTTTTGAAGCAGTTTCCTGTGAATGAATCGTACGATCGTGAAGGATAGTGAATCAGGGCCCTAAGTGCTTTGGTTCACAGTGGTATCAAGCGTAAATAAAGTTGTGAATTATTTAAGTACTGTATATCGAACAAGTGTGAGTGTCATTATCTCATTTACAATTGAAGAATACGCAACAGCGTTTTTAGAGGCAAAAACGTAACAATATCTTATTTAAGTTACTTATTACAGGTTAAAATCAAAGCGTTTAGTTACGTTGCGCTGTACGTCTTAATTTACGTCGCACTGTAAGTGCTCATGGACATTATCATTGTTTCCAGCGTTCCCAGAATTAAGGTTTTACCTTAATTTTGAAGATTTTCTAAGCAGATTGAAGATTTTTCTCTTAAAATTAAAATTTTTTTTGATATTTAGTATTTTAATAAAACTGTGAACTACTCTTAAACATTGAAAGAAGATAAACTTCTTTTATCAACATAACGGGACCAAATTGGCAACAAAACGGAACCAAATCGGGCACAAATGGACTGGCTTTTCAATGGCTGGCAGCCTGTTAAACTTTGAAACTTCTTTCATAAAATTAGACATGAAATAATGTTTTAGTTTTTGGTTTCAACCCTTTTGCACGTAGTTTACATAAACAGGGCATCCCAGACTCAACTTCAAACCGAAACATGGTGATAAGTTTGATTGTAACCATCATTTCGAATGTTTTTTATTCGAATACGCACTTGTAATTTTATATATATATATATATATATATATATATATATATATATATATATATATATATATATATATATATATATATATATATATATATATATATATATATATATATATATATATATATATATATATATATATATATATATATATATATATATATATATATATATATATATATATATATATATATATATATATATATATATATATATATATATATATATATATATATATATATATATATATATATGTATATATATAATTATTTTTACTAAACTTTTGTTGGAATGCACGAATTCCTTTACAGGTCCGCATTCAAACAATTTCTTAATTGAACACGAAAAAAAATTTTTCTGTGTGATGAGTAAACATACATGGTTACTTATACTACTAATTTTAATAAGAAATTTTATCGAACTGAATTTTTCCTTTAAATTTTTGTTTAACCTGCTTGTTATGGTAGAATAATCATTCTTTTATTTATAATACTCATTCTTTTATTTATTATAATCATTCTTTTATTTGTTTATAATACGAAATAAACAAACATTATTTTTGCTTTTAGGATTGAAATAAAACCAAAAAAAAAAAACATTTAAAGCTATCTTTTTCTAAAAGCAAAATTTTCTATTAAGAAAATGAAGATTTTCGACAACAATTTCTGGCATCACTGATTGTTTCATAGTTCTGGTGCGTCTAACTAAAGAAACCACAGAAAAATCGTATGGCTGAAGAGTATAAGGAAGTTGACATTATACGAAAGTTGCCCTCATAATATTAAATACCACTTAACAATTATTTATGAAATGACAAAATTTTATTAAAATCTTTTTAAACAAAACTAAAAACATTTGGCTAATTCGCTGTAAATTGAGAAAATGTTGATAGCAGAAGAAGCTTATATATATATAAACATAGTTTGTATACATTAAACATTTCTTATGATACAACATCTACTAAACAAATAAAAGTTATAATTTGGCCAATTGTGTTTCTATTAAAGAAAAAATAAAATATTTTACGTATATGTACATAAATATATAGATTTATAAAAATATTAACTAACAAATATGGTGCTTTAGCTGAATTATAAATATAATACAAGCATTTAATTTATAATACGAGTATTAAGATAAAGAAAACAAAATCGAATCCCACATATAAAAACAAAACAAAAGCATATTTAAAATTGATAATCATTTCATTAAATTTATACAATTAGTTGTTTTTAAATAAATTGAGCCTAAAAGTCCCAACAGTTTTAAACTAGGAACTCTTAGCTAAAAACAAAATGCATTTAAACTAAAGATGAAAAAAAATATTTAAAAAAATCTAGTACCTTTAATTAGTATACAGATACATACATACGTAGAGAGAGAAATACATCAACATACATCAAAATCAGAAAACTATTTCAATCTATTAAGCATATGTTTAATATCGTTCTCAAAATTTTTGAGAGTTCGTAATAAACTAAAAAGAAAATTCGTATAGAATTTTCTTTAATCTATTACAAACAATCGAAGATGAACCGAGTGCATTTTTTTTTTTAATTTTACAATATTTTAGTTAATAACTCTTTAAGCGTTAAAAGTTAAACAAATAAAGATATTTTTTTGGTTTGTTTAATTTGTTATTTTATTTAAAAATTTTATTATTTTTTTTTTTTATTAATCTATCTCATACACAGTGAATTCCGAGTAAACAACTTATGGCAGAAGGAGGACAACGGGTTTCTAAATTTCTATCATCAGGTAATAATTAGTTAAAGTATTTTTTTATATGAATTGCAAACTTTTATTCATAATATAAAAGTGCCAGTTTATATTAACTTTTTATTCACTTATAAGCCTGTTCGGTTTTATTCAGGAACTAGCTTAACCCATGTGCTTGCTACCCCATAATTATGAAATAAAAAGTGTTTACATAGTTTAAAAAAATATTTTATTAGCTATATATGATTTTGTTAGCTATTATAACGCTCTAGGATATACAATATTTTTAGTTTGTTTATACGAGTATGGAACAGAAACAAATAAATTTTTAGTTTTCTCAACACGAGATTATAGGGCAAGTGTACCAGTAGTCGGCAGTTTAAGAGTTTTGATTTTTTTTAAATAACGTTGTGGCATATCTGATATAACCATTGAATTGAAGATTAATTATTTCGTTTCGTTAGTTTGTCTTCCTTCAGTTTAACTAAGTTTTTGTACCTGTTGTCGGCATATCATTTTTCAGTGAAGAAAATAGCAGACAATGAAGGAATTCAAACTTTTATTTATTTTAAATAAACGTTTTTACATTTCTAATAAAGCAACTTAAGTACAAACATTTGTGAAAACTTATTGCAAATAATCCATTAACAATTCCCAGTATCGCTTCTTACCAACTATCCTAGCTCATTTCGACCAATCCACGAAATCCAAAAAGGCCACACTTTCGAAAGCCATATGAAGTAGTAGACAAAAGTCGAGTTCTGTCGTAGTTTGCCATTTTCTGACGCTTTTTTTCATTTTGATTTTAAAATGTTTACATCGGCCAGTTGTATTAACGAATTATGTTTAGTCCAATTACATATGAGACTTGTAACCCTCTACAAACAATATAATAGCCCTCATTATTCAACAATTCTGTACACAATTATATTGTAGTTTTGAGTTAAAAAAATGCATTGTTTCTAAAATTTGCCATTTTTATTCATTAAAATAAAGAAAGAACTAGTAATGTAAACCACTGCCGACTTTAGAACAGCGCTTGTCCTAGTTCTCGTTTGTTGGTAGAATTTACGAATAGTTGTCAAAATTTTGTTTGAAAAAGCAAGGTTTTTGACAAATTTACGCAAAGGAAACGAAAAACAGCTGCGCTTATACCACTACCATATTAAAGCTGCCTTGCCTATGCCGACTCCTGGAATTGTTGATTTTTGTATGTTCCTAATGTCGGTATCATTAAACATCGGAGAAAATGTATATTTCTTTTTGATTTTTCACATTTATAACATAGTTTGAACAGTTTTCTATCATTAAACACCATCTTCGATTAAAGTTTTAAAAAATGTAAATAGCTACTTGCCTTACAAAATTGGCTTTGGCGCTAATTTGTTCCTAAGAAAACAAGCACTACCGCGTGTATTGAAGACCTCTTCACGAACAAAGGTATAAAACTCTTAAAATACTCAACAAATTCCAGCTTAGTTTTTGCATATAGAGAGTTGAGAATATATCTAACATTTTTATGTAATCATATTAATATATAATTACTGTTATTCTTAGTTATTTGAGTTTAAATAAAAAAAATGCCGACTACTGGTACATGCCGAGCTCAGGTATACTTACCTTACAACGTAAAGCTACATCTGGGAGAAACGTGTACTTGACGAGTTCAAGCAGGGATTGACCTTGAGATTTAATAGTTGTCTTGCAAACATTAATCGACCAGGAAACTTTAATCTTTTGAAATGAAATGGCAAATCGGTTGGAATCATTGAATTTCGTTTAAACAGCACATTTGCACCATTATATTTGCTTCTTATAATATGTAAGTTGTTTCGCAGCTTTTATACTGCAAGTCGAGTGCCATTGCAAAGAAGTAATGAATCAATGTTGCGCATTGATCCACTCTACGTTATCTCTCATGTAACCATTGTTCATTTTTGAATTTGCGTTCGACATTTGGAAATAGACAAGTTATTACTAAAGTAAGATAGAAAAATAATAATAGCAGTTTGTTGCTGGATCCATTGGTGTTTTTCCATTTCCAACATCTATTTTCAGCTAGCTGTAGCACTTTGTCACAGCTCGCATATTTGGTGTCAATTTCAATACGCAGCCAAAGAAGATATGATTTATTGGTTTTTTCGATTCTACAAAATTGTGTCATTTAAAACTCTTCTTTTCTTCAACTCTTTTTTTTTTTTTTTTTTTTTTAATGGGAACTGTCAGCTTTTAAAAAAAAAAAAAGGAAGTTTATTGTCATGGCAGCTTTATACAGGTAGTGGCAGAACAAGGCGAATTAAGTACCAGGTGGCCTCGTTAGCGTAGGTGATCGACAGCTGTTATTTTACCGAACTATCAAAATTTTTTTATATTTTCATATTTTTTCACACATTTTCATGCGCGCCATTTCCTGTTTCCTGTATACAAATTTTAACCCATTTGGTGCTGCTATACTTAATTAAGTACTATATAGTATATAGTACCAACAAACATCAACATGTATTTTGTTGGCAGAATTTACGAATAGTTGTCAAAATTTTGACAATTATTCGAAATAAATAATCGCTTATTGAGATATATTTAGGAGTATATCACGTTCAAAAATTTTTCTTTAGTAAAGGCAAAGTATCTTAGATTTAGTGTCCAAATTTTGAAAACCAGGAGAACAAATTGTAAAATACCTGCATTTCTTAGCTCTGCCAAGCATGTAACGCATTTTAAGATTTCTGTCACCTGACTACACCCATAGAAAACATGACACCATACGTGCTCAAACTGACCACATTCGTTGTTGATAGTGTATCAACAACGTTTGTGGTCAAGTTGAGCACGCCGTTGTTAATCTGACAACGAAATTTTGACACCACGTTCGTTGTCAAATTGAGCACAAACGTGGTCAAATTGACAACTTCTCGTTGTCAAATCGGCACCATATCGTTGTCAACTTGACACCATGTCGTTGTCAACTTGACACCATGTCGTTCTCAAACTGACACCATAGCGTTATCAATTCGAAACCACGCCGTTGTCAGTTTGACACCATTCGTTGTCAAATTGACAACGTTCGTTTTGATTTTTAATTAGTTTCCGTTCCCTTCCCAATTTATTCCCATAGAAATAAAAATTAAAGTTAATGCGTTTTTAAAGAATATTTTATTAAACATTATAATTCTATATATGTATGTATATACAGGAATTTAGTTAAACTTAAGTCTAAAATAAATTTTTCCATTATTCATAGGATATAAATGAAATGGGGAAGTTGCAAATTCAAAAATTGGTATTAAAAATGTTTTACCTTGTTGTACTTAGTGAACCAATTTCAAAGGCTTGCAAATAATAATCAAAGTCGTTAATCGTTACTGGGTTACATAAAATATTTATATTTTTGTAGTAATATTGTTCTTTTGTTAAATTTACAGTATTATATATTAGATTCTAAATTATTTTCGTGCTTTAGCAAAAAATTGGAAAACTTTAGCCCAGATTTTATGGACAAAGAACGACATGGATTTACTCTCGATGTAGTGTTATTGAAATAAATTTTTGCCTCTTTATGTTTGGCTTCGAATCTCATGCACCAAAATATTTAAGAGGGCCCTATTTTCGAATAGCAGTTGGGTAATGGACAAGAAAATGGTGCTTCGGCTTTAAAGGACCATATAATTTTATGTAAAGTGAATGATGATTTTTAATCAGTTCTTCTAATTTTTTTAAATCGTCTTCTGTGAAGCTTGATTTTAACAGTAAATCAATTATTTGCAACAATATTATGAACACTTCCCAATGGTTGTTACCATGAGGAACTAAATCGCCGATCATTAAAGGCAAAAAATTTACAAAGCAAATAGTTTCACTAGTTGTCATCTTTAAATTATTGTTTTTTAATCTGTACAAATCTAGTGGTACAGAACGGTCACCAATTTCAATTTCTCCAAACTGAAATAATCTTTTTCTGCTGTCAATACAGCTTAAAGTAATAACTTTTTCATCAATCAATCCAACTAATACATTACAAATATCGTAAACACAGACACCTTCGTATATGTCATGCGTGATATCAAAGCAAAAGTTTTCTGTGACATGAAAATTTGGAATAGATTGAAAAATGCATTGGGTTTTTATGCCTGTTTCCTGAAAATTATTTTCTAAAATATCTAGATTGTAGTTTTTTTTGTTTGTCAAAGAATCTAAATATTGAATTGTATCAGATTGCATTTGGGATTTAGTTCTTGTACAGGCACGGCAAAATCTTTTAGAGTTAAAGGATTGAACGAAACCTAAAATACTGTTGACCGCTAAATTGTCTCCAACAATAACCCCTAAAATAAAATGTACTTTGTAAACTTTTTGTTCAATTATGACTTCAACACCATCTTCCAATTTTTTCAACTCTTGCACTAAGTGGTGAAATGCTTTTTCATTGCCGTAAGTTTTTAAATCCGTTGAAGAAATAAAAGCAACGGTAAATATTTATTCCAATTTTGATAGTAAGTGCTGAGGCATTGATGGAAAATTAATATAACAACCACATATGAAAAAAGTGTGGCTTCCAAGAGAATTATTTATTTGAAAATCACCACAATAAAGAACATAGGGAATAATTAAATCAAAGTTATACTTCAATAATTTTGTTTTATACTGATCTCCATTTGTAAAATTTTCTAAAGCATTTGAATTGAGAAATTTTTGAGAATTATTCAATGTTAAATCTCAAAGATTTGGAATTTTAAAAATTGCTTTAAGCATGGATTTTAATGGCATTATATATATATTAGCTGTGTTAGGACCTAAAGTAGAATTTCCGTTAATAATAACTTCTGAAATTTGGTTGTATTATTGGTACAAAAGTTAATAAGAGATGTAATGTTAGCTGATTTTAAATCATATACGGTATTGATTTCATAAAAGAAATTTTGAATAAACATCCATGGAAGTTGGCACGCATCAGGATATTTTAAAGACAAAGTTTGAAAAATGTTAAAACATATATCCAAACATTCAAGAAAGGAGTTAAACTTCAATAAATTGTGATTAAAATATATATAAAAACCTTTAAGATTAGTATCCGATAAGCCCTCCACGATTAGAAATGGCTGTATGGTTAAACCAGCATTGTAATATTTGGCTACGACTGCATCTATTTGTCGCTTATAATCATTAATTGTCGTTAAGCGCAAAACGAAGCTCTCCTGCGAATCTAGTATCGTCACCTTCTTTTATATTTTGCCGCTACTACCCTTAAACCTAGATGGTGATGGTAAAACTGCATTGAGCAATATTGTGTATATATAGTTTTGTGGGTCTGCGGTATATATATGTATATGTAGAAATGATTGGTAAAAAATTCTTACCTATGTTGTTTGCTGACGAAACATTCGCGAAGAGCTGTTTGCAATATTCATTATGAATATTTTGTTTATAAAAATCACGAATCGTCTATTTAAATTTGTAAAAGGTGAACACTCAGTGGGTACATTATATCAAAATCAATATTGACCTAGAACGAAAAGTCTTAACAAAAGTCAACTAAAATCAGTTGCCACCTACGAATCCAGCTGCTCTAGAATCAGATAACTTCGGCCATTGGAGCAGAAATTCATGGCTATTCAGTTTCTGCAAGTCTTTTTGGCGTATGTTGAAAGATCGTTTACATTTTTCGCAAACCGCATCCCAATCGCTGCATTCTCTTATCAAGGAAGTTTTTAATGCAGCACCAACTGATTCATCTACTTCTACAAGCTCTTTCATAGACGATTGTAATGTCGTTGAACTTGCAACAGTGCTAGAGTTTGGTTCAGAATCCAAAAGCTTTCTTTTTTTCAAATTCTTGTTCCTGTATTTTGCATAAAGTTTTCCGCTTGCGTTATTCTTTCCTTTCCTTGAAATGTAATAATAATCCTAATTGTAAAAAATTTTAACGCTTAAAAATCTGTTGAAGAGGGATTTTACGGTTTCAGCTATTAAATAATGTTTAATTTCTCTTTCATGGGGAAAAACTGAGCAAATTTCTTTGAAAAATAAAATTTGATAACCAAACGTGGTCAATTGTTACACGTTCGTTAACAATTTGACACCCTCGTTGTCAGAACATAAAATTCGACAACAAAGCATTGTTAATATGAACACGTTTGTTTACAACTTGACAACCACCATGGTTAAAAAAAATCGACAACGTAGGGTGCCATCTTGACCACGAACGTGCTTGAATTTGCAACGTCTTTTTTCGCTGAGTGTATTGATGTTGATAGCATTTTCTTCGATATCTTTTGTTTCTGAATCGCTTTCTTCTCCAATATCTTTTGTTTTTTTTATTTAATAGTCTTTATTACTTTGCATTGATTGATTACTTATAAAGGAACTATGAATATGAAGGGAATTATAATAATATAAAGGACAAGCAATTTGATTTATCTGATAAGCAATCAAATGAAAGGAAATTGTTTCATGTATTGATAGTAATATTAAAAACCTCAGATACTGATAGATGTATGTGCACTGCCCAATTGCTGATCAAGTTTTTGGTTTTGATAATCTTTATTACTTTGCATTGGTTGATCACTCATAAAGGAAGTATGAAGGAAAAATCGGCGCCGATTTTTCCTATCAATACATAAAACAATTTTCTTTCATTTGATTGCTTATCATATAAATTAAATTGCTTGTCCTTTATATTATTATATATGCACATATATATTTCATTTTACACAACAGCACTTAGAAAACGTAAGGGCAAAATTATAAACAAATCATATCAGGTGACAAAAGACGTTTCGTTTTGACAACATTCGTTCTTAATTGAACAAATCGATCTCATCTTGACAACAAGACATTCTGAATTTAATACCGGTATTTTTGGGCCATCTATTCGCAATTTGACGGCAGTATGTTCACAGTTTGACAACGATGTGTTTACAATTTAGCGAGAAATGCATTATCATTCGCTGACAAATTAAAGAATAAATTAAAGAACGTCGTTTTTCTCTTTGTGTACCTATACGTTCATATACTCATATATAGTTATGATAAAGGTATTAAAATCAACATTTTCAACTTATACAAATTTTTTATTATTATTTAAGTTATGGACGTTATGACACTCCGCAAAGTGCCATAGTGTCCACGGACGTTACGACACCTCCGTGATGGACAATATGTCACTTTCAAAAGTGTCTTAACGTCCATGGACCTTTATGTCACTGGACGTTATGATATGCCACCTATTCAGCTTTATATCAAAACTATTCAAATAAATTATTGAGAATTTAAAAAGAAAAATGTTTTAATAATACCTGTCAAAATACAAAAACAAGTTTTTTTCGTTTATATGCGTATCTACCTTTCTTTACACCTTTCAAACAAATGAGCAATCGTTGGTTGCTACGATTTTTTTTTTGAAAGTATCGAAAAGCAGAGAACAAAAATTCAAGCAATTGAATTTTATTCTCTATATTAGCTTCTAATATTTGTTTTACTTTTATATAACTACCACATATGTACAGAAACACGTATGTAAAATTAATGTTGCATTTTTTACGAAAAAACTCCGAAACACCAGTAAAATGCGCGCTCCTTCGAACTCCAAAAAGTGAATTAAGGCTTTGGCAGAACACTTTGCTGCTTCAGATCGCGCGTTTCTCAGAACATGGCTGAAAATTAATTATTTTCTTTATTTACATTCAGAGTTATATAGTTAACATAAACATTCTATATTATTCTTCTTATCCGTTTCATTTATACTAAATCCTTTACAGCTTTGTCAGGGTTAAACCGAAGGTATTCATTACGAAAACTTGCGAGAATACTACTCTTATCGCAAAGATTTGTAATGTCTTTAAATATTTTGATTTAATTCCTTAAGATATGCAATGTCCATGAGTATTGAAAGAATTTTGGTCGATATTAATGTGGTGTTTATGGGACACGAATGAGTGATACGTCTAGAAAATTTGTATGAATAACACATACAAATTTTCTAGGCGTATCACTCATTCGTGTCCCATAAACACCACATAAATTTATAACTCTTGTAATTGTCGAAGTAACCATATTTAATTAAAATATTATAAAACCGTGCGCTGGAAAGCAAATTCTAATTTAACACTTGTCGATTATAGAATGTCAGAAAAAGTTTTCCAATATAAAAAATCTGTGTCAGTTACATTATTTTTTCTCACCGTCTTGAAATTAGTGGCATTTTTCATATTTTCACTGTTGTTTACTTTTAATTGGAGAGCAAATGAATTTTTATGTGTAACTCAACTTGTAGAGCAGTGACATCTTTTTTTTCTCTTCTTTCTCTTCTTTTTTTTTTTTTTTTTTTTTTTTTTTTGTAGAAGACATTTCTACGTTTTTATTGCTAAGTAGTTCCATGCGAAGCCTAAATGGCAGTGCGATTCTCTAACTCTTTTAACGATTTTAAAAGAGCTTATTGTGGTTTGCACTAACGCTTATGTGATTCACTAACTTATTTTTAACACTTCTATTATAAAATATTCAAAAACACTATTCTACTATAAAATATTCAAACACATACATACAGGGTGTCCCAGTAGTTCGATTCTCTAACTTTTGATGATTTTCAAAGAGCATAAACTAACGCAAACTATTGTGGGTTACCCTTACGCTTGTGTGATTCACTAACTTATTTTTAGCACTACTGGTTGTATGTTAAAAACATTTGAAATAATGTGGCAGCTTTATCGAAAATAAAGAAAACCACAAAGAGGGCAGAAAAAAATAAACAAATTTGTCAATAATTCCATTTTTAAGGTAAGTAAAACTAATTATAAATTTATTATTTAAAATATATATTTTATAAGTAATATAAGTTCTGCTCACGGATAACACGCCGACTGACTGGTGGAGCACTAAAAGCAGGCTAAGCTTTCGACAACCCGTATGCCAAATACTCGAAGCCATTCTAACAGAAATTTTAACAACACTGTTGATAAAATAAAGACCACAAAAATAATTGAGGTTTAGTTAACGCTAATCAGTCAGGCTATAAAAACAGCTGATTTAAAACGAAGGCTAAGGCCCAGTTTTTGACTGCGTATCTAATTACAAAATTAGTTAATTTTCATTTAAATTTAAGTTGTATTTAAATGCAAATTCAGCTTATCAGTCTTAAATAATTGTGCTTATTTAAATGCGATGAACGTGTGACAGCTTTACTTAAATTCCAAATATTATGGAAAGTGTTCCATAGAACAGCTGTTTGTTAGTGGAAGAATAGAAAAATTCTTAAAGAAAAATATAAAATTTATTAACGGCAAAGAAAAACTTAGTAATTTTATTTCATTTGATGTTCTTTTTAATTAATTATATTATTGTGTAAACATCAGTTTTGTACGAAATTAGCAACAAATTTTAAAATATCTTCTACAGGCAATAGCTCGAATGTGTGGTTTGTTTACCTTTTTTGCTCTAATACAAATGCAAGCACACGAAACCCAGAAGTTTGGGCATTTAAGTTTAGTCCAAATTTGTAGTAAAAACCCGATTTCATTATTTAAATGAAATTTAAAGATAATAACATTTAAATACGAACTCAACAACTGAGCCTAATAGCGTTAAAAAGTGTTACAGAATCGCGGAAATGCCAATGCTAGTGTTACTTTCTCTAAACGAATTTTAGTAGCGTTAAAACAGGTTAGTGAATCGCAATACAGAACTCAATGTCAAGTGGAAACAGGATGGCAAGGAATAAGTCAAAAAAAATCTATCGCGTGCAGTTTGGAAATTATGTCCATTTATGAAAAACCTATAAATTTGGTGAAACTGTGACTATTTTTCGGATATTGTGTCTCTGTAAAAAAGGAATTAATAAAGTTTTTACAAAACGTAGACTTGAAAAACTCGACGCGAGTCAAAAAAAAATTAAGTTGAACTGCCTGTGCTCTATTCTCTCATCGAGGTTTTAATTATATTGATTTTATTAGTTGTTTGTATTTAATTATTTATTTGTTCTTTTTAAAAGGTTGCCATTGGAAACTAATAATAAAAACTTTGAGCTTACATTGAATTTGATTATGTTTAATTGGTAAAACCGTCAAACTTTCACTACAGGTTGTTGTTAAGAAAATTTTTTTTTTTTAATAAAAAAAAAAACAAAGCTAATTTCATTATGAACACCACTATTCTTGAAAGCACATACATACGTACTTATATTTCCTCTACAATTCTGAAAGAAACACAGCCTTTAATTTCAAATGTTGCCTACTTTCTCAAAAACTTCAATACACAGCTTCAGAACTATTAAAAAAGAAAAAACTATTTGAAAAAAATTGGCAATTAAAAATAGACTTAAACAAGATAACAAGAATTTTTATTAACTTTTAAATAATGAAAATATTATTATGAAAAAAAATTTTAATATTTTATATAAAAACAAATAATTATTTTTAAAATTCTTTTTTAAGACAATATAATTTTTAAACTTCAAAACCAAAATCTTAAGAAACAAATTATTTTTTAAAACATAAAATAAAGCAATTTATTGTAGCAGAAAATTTTTAACTAAATATTCTAAGAAAAATTTTATACACTCTCTCATTGGAATTTTACAAAACTACTACTACTACTACAAAAACAAATAAGAGTATATTTTAAAATGTTTTCCTCTTTTCAAAACTAAATTAATTTTAAGAAATATTATTAAAAAATTTTGAAATTAAAACATATTGTTGAATGAACTTTGTTCAATGAAATTGAAGAATATAAGACAAAGTTCGTTTAATGATAATTTAAGACCAATTACAAAAATAAAATTTAGGAAACAAAACAAAAGAACCCCTAGAATAAGTATTAAAAAAAACAACAATATGGAACCAAAATCAAACGCTTCCCACTTATAAACGATAATATTAAAAACAAAACTAAATATTTTAACCTGGCAATACTATATAAAATTTTAAAAACTTTTTAGAAAAGAAAACCCAGATATTAAATTTCATATATAAATTACACAAAACACTTACATATATAAATATAACTGTAACTAAATCTATCTACTCTCGATCTAAATACTTACTATATACATATTTATAGTTTTAAATTTTATACGATTTTCAAACCAGAAAAGAACATGCTTAGAAACAATTTCAAATGAAAGCTCGATAACATATGTATACTTGTTCGTACTTCTATATTTTTGGCTTATTTTTTTTAAACAAAAAAACAAAAAGTTGTTATAACATACTTATGTATATGCTCCTTGAAACATTTTCATTATTCGCGTTTGTGTTCAAAAAAAAAAAAAAAATACGGGACTTAAGTCACTTTGACCCAAGAATGATAAAACTAGAGACTACGCTATGCGCAGGATTTCCCATTAGATGACGTAGGTTAACCTATGCAAGAGTATGTACATATTTAAAAATCATCTAGGGATGTGTTTGTATTGGTTCGTGACGTTATTTGACCAACATGCGCAGAATATTTCAGTTTTGTATGAGAGTTGTCGTAATCATGTACGAGTATTCAATCATTCTTGATTGTTACACACTATATATTTTACAGTCACTTTTCAAATTTTCGATTCATCAGTAATTGCGCATGTTTGTCAAAAATTACAATTCACTGACAGTTTATAATTTTCACTTTCGTACGTGTCAGCTGACATAACCTATAATATTTTATAGCTGCTGGTTTTGTCTCATTTTTCTAAAATATATTGTTTTTCCATCCAGTTTAGTATTTTTGCGAAAAACGAGTTCCCAAAAGAGGACTCAAAAACTATAATAATTACAATTTGCAGCACAAATTCAATTATAAAAATTGACTTGGAAAACAGGTGAATTCTGGTGCTTTTAGAGTTCAAAATAGAACACGCTCTAATTTAAGACTTTAGCACTGCAAATAACAAAATTTTTTTTGCAAAATTTGACAAACATGATGTGAAAATTGTGACTTCAGAAATTGTTTTCCACAATTCCGAATTTACATCGGCCACTTGTATAGCCTTCCGAAAAAACGACTATCTAGCGTTGAAACTAAGTGCATAGAGAGCAAGAAAGTGACGTTTGAATAAAATCAGGTATTTGAATTTTCGGATGATGTAAGAACAGACAGATTTTGAAATTGATTTACATCAGCACTTGCTTTGTCGGCCTAATCCGATGATGGTCCAACTCTACGAGGTGAACTATTCACGTTTTACCAGCTCCCATGCGTAGGCTCACACAAGGTCGCCACTTTTTGACATATGAACAAACCCTTTGCTTAAGAGTTCCGGCCTTCAAATCCCTCCTGTACGCTATATCCCAACAGACAATGGAAGACAAGACAAGACAACAACACCTCAGGGGGTTGTTAGCCCCCGAAAGCCGGCATGCATCAAAGCTATCAGGGAACCTAATTCTGTTTTCTCCGGTTTTAGGTTAAACCACAGCCAGAACGTTTCAGCCATGATCAGCGCCGAGAGATCTGCAAGCAGAACCTCCCGGGGGCTTTGCTGATCACCGTTCTGCCAATTTTAGCCCTTGGTACGGGTTTCAGAAGTCCAATGCAAAATAAGTCTTGTGGCTTCTTAGAGTATTGTTTGCTACCAATAACGCGGGATGCCTCCTCCTCTATTCCCCAGAAAACAGAGTACCCTGGTTTGGTCTACGGCAATGCAAAACTACCGGAGGGCAAGAATAGACCCAGAAAAATTTTATTATTGATATCTCTCACTTCAGCATAATATTGAGTTTACCAAATACTTTGCTTACGAATAAAAGCAAAAGGCGCCACGAGAAAACATGAGAAAGATACATATAGTTTAATGATTTTTTTCTGTCTCACTTTTGCCTTGTGAGTACTAATCTTTGCAATCTGACACTAATGAGTGGTTACGCCAGTGAAGGGCGTTGGTTTGCTGAATTACGAAGTTCTTGTAATATTTACAATTACCGTTCTTATTCATTTTACCCAGAGTTGCTACAAAGGCAAACATTTTCCTACCAAGATTTTACTTGCAATTCCCCAAAACGTACCTCACATGTGTTTTATTACCCTGCTTCGTAAATTCAAAAAATGGACAAAGTAATCATCAGCAAGTGAAATTTTCAATAAATAAATATGATTTTCTAGCAGTAACAACACGAACAAAATAACAATTTATGCATTACAACCGAAATTTTGACCAATATGCCGATTACACAAGCTTTGTGCCCACAAACGAAGCATCTTGTTTTCTTTGTTTCACGCATAAACAGTAATAATGCAACTCCTAATAGAACTATTAACAAAAACAAAACATTAATAACGTTAATTGGATCATCCAATTTTAGCTGTACAGTGAAGTTGGCTGCGAAAACTCGTATTTTTTACATTATACATGAATATTTGATTGGCAAAAAGCAATCCACGGGGTGGTTACAGTTGCTCACACTCAACTATAAGCACAGCTGTGTGGCTACTTTAAAGAAAAATTTAGCTATGTACAACTGCAATACAACTGAATTTTCATGTTGTAATATAACCGTAGAAGAAACATAGATCCATAACAACATCTCAGACACCAAGTAATGATTAAACAGTATGTTTCACCGGATAACCGTGCCCCAAAAAAGGCCAAGAGCAGACTGTAAGCCAAAAAGGTCATAGTTTCTGGGAATATACGCGGTGTCATCCGCAACTAGGAAAGAGTACAACCATCAAACACAAATATTGTTCAGAAATCTTCAATACATATTTAAAGCAAACACGACCATATTTGGCGAAAAAAGTGCTGTTCCATTAAGACAATACAGGCAATACGGACGAACCGTAGAACTGAAGAACAAATTTTCTGGAAGCAGGGTTGAAATAATATCTGCCAGTGTAGCCTTATCCTACGGGGTCATCAACTACAAAAGTATGAGCACTGTATTGCGTAAATAGTTGGGTTTCGGGAACAAGATCCCCAATCTCACCAGGGCAAGATCCATTAAGCTCATCAATAGAGCTGAGAACTGACACCGAGAAGCTTCTCCGCTCTCTTTTAAATAATTAAATTAAATGGGGTCGATTAACCCCAAAATTGATTTTAAAGTACCGGCCCAAACATGAGAGTTGTATTCTATTTTCAAACGCACGAAGATAGTTATTCAGTGTGTCATTTATAGTTTACCCCTTTGCGCCGATCGCGGGGAGGATGGACCTATATCTGCTAAAGGGTGCAGACGATATTTTAAACTACTTAATCTAATTTCATAGTAGGCTCAATTATATTAGATATTTCCATAATTTTGGCTACATGTAAATTATGCACGAATATTTTTAAATGTCATTTACATGATCGTACGATTCATTCACAGGAAAATGTTTTAAACATCACTTCAACGTTGTAGGCCACACTATTTTTCAAGTATGATTGCAAGTACTTATACACTTAGTAAAGTAATTAAAAACTATTGTTACCATATCAATTTAAATTCAACTTACACAATTTGTCAAAAACTCTGTCACACAGTTGTATTTTAAGTATTTTTTCAGCATACATGTTATATTTAGTAGATCGTACGATCGTGTAGGATATTTTATCAGGGCCTTTAAGCATTAGAAATATGTGCTTATGTAATGTTAATTCAACATGATGCATAATTAAAATATATAAGACATTTTAATATTTCCTCGCCTAATTACTTCTTTATGAAACAAGCGCAATACAATTTACTCGTATTTGTATTTAATGCTTAAGTCATCTTTCCATCCTGCTTATTAGTTACTCAAATCTAAACTTCTTGTTCTATGAACTTTTAAACTTAAGCTATAATCATGCTTATTGCCTTTCTCGAAATCTTCGAAAGTTCGTAACGCGCTAATGCGAAATACTCGAATACCCATTAATCTATCACAAACTCATGAAGATTTCGAGAATCGTAATAACTTCTCTCCGATCAAAATATATTAATATGCTGTGTACATAACACAGATGAGCGACTTGTCTACATAATGTGTATGGGAAGCACTCAAAATGTTGAGCACTTTTCATACAAAATTTCTAAACGAGTCTGTGTTGTGTAACTGGCACGTAAGACTTCTATTACAATTATAGTAAACCCAATATTTGGCTTCTGAACAACTTTTAAGCCCCATATTTTATTTTAAAAAGGGAAATTTAAAAGTTTCCTTAATAAATTTGATTGGCATGAATTTAGAAATTATTTGACAACAAAACATATTTGGGGAACATAGATAAATACATACATCATATACATATGTAGGTACACAAATATAAATAAATATTTATACAAACAATATCGTAAATGAAAAAGAAAAATAAAATCAAAAGGATTAAATAAAACCAATACTTAAGACACAAAAAATCATATAAACTGTTGAATTTGTTATTGGGCATGCTTTTTGGAAATGCATACAATATTTAATTAAAAACACACAAAATATTATATACACAAATTAAAAAACAAAATTACATCAATAATAAATTGAATTAAAAGTAAGCAAATGTTAAAGTCAAAATAATATTTTCATACAAAAATAAATCAAAATTATTAATTTTAGACTAGTTTTAAAAAAATAAACAGACCGGCAGTATTCCCAATTTTATTTCGAAACTACTAGAGAAAATAATCGTTGTACTCGTAATATTTTCAAAATAAATTGAAATATTGTCAATGCTAGGTTTCCAGGAGAGCGAGCTTTGAAGATAAAATTGAGAATTTGCCCTTAAAATATTTTATTATGATATAAAAAAAGTAAATAAATAATATATTCTAAATTGTTTTCCCACCTTATAAAATTAAATATTAAACTGCAGTGCCATTTGAAAAAAAAAAACATATTAAAATTAAAAAAAAAAAAAAAAAGTTAAAAAAATATGTAGCTTCCAAAACAAAATATTAAACAAAAAAAAAAAAAAGAACTAAAAATAATAAATACCTAAAACTCAATCAGCAGCTAAGAGCTTCAATGTGCTAAAGTGCTAATTTAAATACATACATACACTCATTGCATACATATACATATATACATACATACGAGTATATAAAAATAATAATTATAATAATGTTATCAAATTTTCGATTATTTCCAATACGAAGTATTGGAAGTACTAATTCGAATAAAAGTTATTCATATTGCAAAAAAAATTGTTATTTTCATTCAAAATTTGTGTAACAAACTTCGCTAAATAAGATAGAATTATAAAAATTGGCGCAATACGTTTTCCTTTATTGATAAAATTTAAAATAATGTCTAAAATACAAGCACTTGGAAGGGTCAATCAAAAATTCCCACTTCATTTCTCTAATGGAGAATTATTTTATTTATTTAGCTATACAGTTGCAAAAAAATTTGCAAAGTATAGAATGTACAACATGAGCGGAGTAATGAAGACCTTACGCCCACGATAGATTAACAGTAATTTGCAGTAGTGTTGTGACTAACTATAAAGGCCGTGTCAGATAAAACTTTTGCTTCGCTTTGCGTTGCAAATTCGCTTTGACATCTGAGATAGAATATACATAATTATATGAAACATGTCACATAAGGTACTTTTAACGCAACATGAAGCGAAAAGTTCGGCAACTTTCATGTTTTTACGCGTTGAAGTTTTTTCTAATAGCTCCAAAGCTTTATGCACAAAGATCAATTTTAGTAGTTCGTCAAATAATTTTTCTAACTTTTTCTAACTATTATCATAACAAATAATTAAATATAAAAATTAACAAACATTTTTTTTTAGATAAATAAACAAATCGTGAGCGTTGTCAAAGTTTTTAATGTGACATACATCTTTTGCTTTGCCCTTTTCTGTTAAAGTTTTAAACGTCACGCAAAGCAATGAACATGACATGGCCTTAAGGATTTATGACTTCACATAAGAAGTTGCCGCGTGGTTAACAAAGGAATGCCTCAAAAACACTGTAAACTAATACAGTTAGTTGTGGTAAACAGATAACCCAAGGTAGATTAACGTCTACAAGGTGGCAGCACTAGACCAAATTACAACCTATTACAGACTATGAATAGCCATGTTGACCAATTTCATCGGTGCTCTCCGCATAAATATGATTATTTTTTGCGGTGACCACGCGGCCATCAATTTACTCGGCCACATGTCTAGAAGAGCTGCTCCTGGCCAACCAACCATTCGCTTTGTTTACTTTTGTCTATTATTTATTTAAAAATAAATTCATTATATCGGCTGTTTATTATAAATTAATTTCAATTAGTTCTAATTTTCGCAGCTTTAGCTCGTTTTAGTTATATATAAAAGTTTAACAATATTTATTTTCGATATTTCAATAACATTTTGTTATCGCCGTCAGGAAAATTAAAATGTTAACTGTTGCTTAAAACGTTTTTGCTGTTTGACCTATTTTTAAATAAAAAACATGTTGCTTTTTCTTTTTCCCGACGTTTCGTAGATTTTTTGTCTACATTTTCAAGGGAGCGTCTATTCATATTGAACAGATTTTTGGAATGCCTATGGGAAATCCACTCTCCACTACAATATCAGATATTATCATGGATGCGTTACTAGATAGCAAAAAGAAAATAATAATATTAAAATCAAATTTATTACGAAGTATGTAGACGATATATTGGCCATCGTAAAGGACAGTGAAAAGGATATAATTTTGACGAATCTAAATGACTGCCACCCCAAAATCAAGTTCACTATGGAGATGGAAAATGACAAAAAATTACCCTACCTAGACTCGTTAATATATAGGGAAAACGAGAAATTAGGTTTTGATTGGTATTCCAAAGAGATGGCGTCTGGACGGATTATGAACTTCCACACAACACAACCGAAAAGCCAAATAATGAACACGGCAAAAAGTTTTATAAAAAAGAGTATTAAATATCAGCAATGAACGTTTTCATTCAAAAAACACAGAGCTTATTTATAAAATATTGAGAAAAAATAGTTTTTCAACAAATGTAATTAAATCGCTAGTAAATTACATTCAAAATACAAAAAGCAATAAAAACACACAAAATGACAAGACGGCCCTAATAAATAAAAAATTCTACAGCGTCACGTACATACCTAATCTGATCAATAACAGAAATCTGAGGAAAACAATTAAACATACAAATATATGCTTTGCATACAAACCAAACCAAACAATAAATACAATATTCTCAAAAACAAAAACAACAATACAGAAGGAACAAAAAAGTAACGTTGTTTATGAAATTAAAGGCCCATTTAGCCGACTGTAGAAAATGTAAATGTAACGTAAATGTAAATGTAACGTAAATGTAAATGTAGTAGCACTTATAGAACACGTAAAACCACATCATGTGTTTTTGATACAAAAAAAAAAGAAAGTGCATGTGAAGAAAAAGTGTTCACTTATTAATGATTTACAGAAAAAGTGCTCTGTTTTTCATTTTTATATTATTGTATGTTAAAGAAAATAATTAATTTTTCATCACACATATCTTTATATCAGATAATTTACAAAAATAAAATAAAAGCAATACAGCTGTTCATAGCAGTGATGAGAGTTCATAGTATTCAGTACATAAACAAAAAGTACGAAAATTGTTCAAATGGTACCTAAAATTTCTAATATTTCTTTTTCTGTCTATATGTCAACATTTCATATGAGCTACAGCTGGGAAACATAAAAAACAAGCTGTTTATAATTTTTTATTAGTACCAATGTTGGAAGCTAATATAGCGAATAAATCTCAAATGTTTGAATTATTGTTCTCTGCTCTTTGGTACTTCTAAAAAAATAAATTCAACTTTTTATAATATATAATAATATTAATATATAATAGGAGCGTAGTACATTCGGCTGGGCCCAATCTAAAATACCCTTTTAGATAGTCACCTATATACATATATATATATACTATATATATTAAAAATTTTAACTAAATATGCTCAGTTAAATATGAACCGATAACGGAATTTTCCATTTTCTGTATTTTACGAGTAATTACCTCGTTTTATAATCGGAGGTGATTTCAAGCAAAAGAAATTTTTCACAAAAAAATCGGTTTAGACTATATCTCGAGTATATATGGACCGATATCGGAAATTTTCATTTTCTGTATGTGGTAACCTCCTTATATTATCAGAACTTCTTTTAAGCAAAAAAAAAAAAAAAACATTTATGGAAAAATCGGTTTAGGGTATATCTTGGGTGTACGAGTATATGGACCGATATCGGAATTTTTCTTTTTCTGTATTTTAGTAACCTCCTTTTATTACTATAATAAGTGTGTGAAGTTTGAAGCAAAACAATATTTTTTTCAAAAATTTTCATACAAAATTGCAAAAAATAATGGCCTTTTTCGGAATTTTGTACATATCTCAGCTATATGTGAAGCGATGTTGCTGAATTTCAATAGGTAATAGAATGGTGAAAGAAAAACGTTTCTAAGTCTAATGGCTTTCTCTAAAATGTTAGTTATATATAATTATTAGCTTATTATACTTAAAAAAAATATTAAACATTTTTTATTATTACATTTTCATTTCACCACAGATCTAAATTTATACTTTATTGCTTTCTTACATTTATTTCAGCATAATTCTATATTGTAAACCAATTTTTAAAATTCATTTTATCGTTGGAAGATTGTACTTAATAAATATATTTTTGGAAATCGGGCGAATAAATGTTGTGATTACATATAATACGACAGTTGCAAAAATTGTGCGCTGTGTATAAATTATGTTACCATGTCTATCTATTTTGCGTATTTCACAGAAAAGTCTTAAATTTATTAAAATATATTATGTGTGTATACAAATATAACTATTTAAATATTGCAATTATCAAATAAACAAAAAGTACGAAAACAGAGTTTTTGGGCCATCCTGCCATTCACAATAATGTATACCATCACTGACTACATTTGTCACGTAAACACGTAATGAAATTCTATTTTCTACAGGTTGAGACGTTACGGTTACATTTCATTACAGTCAGATAAGCGTTTTCATGGTTTCTCGTATAACAAAAACGATCAGCTGTTACGACTACATTTACATTTCTACATTTACGGTCGGCTAAATGGGCCTTAAATGTAATGGCGAAAACAACGAAAACTGTGATCGCATATAGAAGCTTAAAAACTAGAGTGGGAGAACACAAAATGGACATAGAAAGAAAAAAAAAGAAACAACAGCACTTGCACAACAAATTCTACAAAGTGGACACTCAGCTGATATTGATAACGTTAAAATTTTGGACATAAAAATAATACGAAAAAAAGATTTACAATTGAGAGCTTACGGATACAACAAAACATAAACAAAACGATGAACTTAAAAGAAGACACGGATAACATTAACATTAATTACAGAGTTGTGTTAAATTAACGTTGAGTTTTTAATTTTGTATTTTCTGTTTTGAAATCCTTATCAAAATAATTTTGTTAAAAATTCAGATGTAACAACATTAATTAAGGTAATTCTCACACATATGTATATGTATTTAGATTATAAAAATTGTTTTTATAAAAATTGTTTTTATATTTCAAAATGTAGACAAAAAATCTACGAAACGTCGGGAAAAAGAAAAAGCAAAGTGTTTTTTATTTAAAAATAGGTCAAACAGCAAAAACGTTTTAATCAACATTTACCAAAAAATTGACCATATAAAATGTTAACATTTTAGCTGCAAAAATTAGAATTAATTACTAAAACAAGAGCAAGTAACTAAATATTAAACATAAATAAATTTTAACAAATTTACCATCAACTGGACTCGCCATTTTTTTTTTTTTTTCTTTTGTTTTTTGACGTTGTGAGTGATTTTTCTCACTGAACATAACTGCAAGTAGTGTTGTATTTAGTACTAATTAATCAATAATTTACTTGACTTTTTGTATGGAATATGGAACCCAATTAAAACATTAAATGCGGTAATCTCAATAATTCTGTATGTCTGAACACGCTATTAGATCAAGAAAAATTGAAAAAGTAAAGGCCAGGGCACATAGAATCCGTCATACGTTGCCTTTTTCAATTGATAACTAAGTTAAAATACATGTATTCTTATGAGCTTTGTCACATTCCGTACTTCTCCGTCAACGAAAAGTATTAAAGTTGAGCAAGTTTCAACTTTTAACGTGCGTTGAGAACTTTGACAACTATCTGGTAATATTTTTTGTATATTTTAATTCAAAAATTAAACAAATTGAAAAAAATAGGGTTAGATTTTTTGTGCTGTGTCTGAAATATAAATTCAAAGACTTTAATCAAATCAAAGTAAAATGCAGTTGATTTTATATCCGTTAACAAAGTACTGATTGTGCCAACTTCATACTTCGTATACGTTGATGTCAGTTAAAAAGGAGACGAACAAAGTACGACGGATTCTATGTGAAAGAACGCTCATTTTTTTGTGTGAAAAAAATTATTGTAATAATTGTTTGTATTTCAGAGTTCGTCTATTTTCCAAATTTTAACCATTTCGATTATGAAGAAAAACACGTGTTTTGGGAAATGTCGAAGTGTTGCCATTATGATATAAAGTGTTTATAAATCCCTCGACTCGCCAGAAATTAAACTAATTTTAAACCTTTGTTCTACGTTTTGCCGCATTATATATAATCTTATTATTTATTTTTACATAAGAAAAAATATTTGTTTGAATTTTTAATTGTATGAAAGCCCTTTTCCAGTGCTACAAACTCTTCGAAAAAAGTTAAATGTCAAAACCCAAAATTCTGCAACATATGTATGTAACTAAAACATTATTTACATAAAAATATACAATCACTTAACGAAATTGTAACCAACTCTTAAATTAAAAAACAATAGATTTTGTCTGGTTATAATTTTGTTTTCACTAAAAGAATGATGGTTTCGTATTGAAAGTTGAAGATAAATTTTATTTAATTTTTACACAGCCAGACAGACATAAGCAAATATAGAAGAAAGACGTTTTTAACTTAATAATCACAACTATTTTTAGGCTTAAAAATCTACAAAAAAATTTAGCGTTGCAACAGAAAAGAAAATATTGAAACTCAAATAACAAAACATAAGAAACAATTAGTTAGGAGTATACAAAACAAATATTAAGAAACAAATCAATAAAAAAGAAAACTATGTATTAAAAATTTATTATCAAGAAAAATATGTCTTGGCATAAACATAACATAAACATGTTAAACACATTCCCCTTCCTTTACCCAATCTACTACAAATACAAATACTAATAACATTTAATTTACACAACTTAAATACATACATATTTATATATATATGTATATATATTTATATAAGAGCTTTTTAAAAAATAAACCAAAAATACAAATTAATATTCAAACAAGAGAAAAAACCTAAAATATACATGAAAAACTTATTTTGTTTAACTTTTAAGAGCTGCAATATTAATATTACGAAAAAACAAAACAAAAATAGATATTCAAACATATTTAACATTTTACACTAAGTTAATTTACAAAACAAAAAAGGAAATAAAAAAACAACTGAAATAATTATAAAAAATTAAAACAAATGCTAAAAATAGGGAATTAAATTGTTTTTAATTAATGAAATATTAAGTTTTAAATAAATTTTTTATGTTTTTAGTAATATTAAACAAAAAGGATATAATAAAATCTTTAATAATTAAATCAAATTAAAAATAAAAAAATTAAACTCAATTTACTTTCTGTTGATTAAATCAAATAACAAAAACTTATAGGAAGAAAAACAATAGAATGAAAATCATTTTTAAAATGTAATGACAATATAAAAGCCTAGAATACTTAAGTTTCTTTTTGAAATGTAATCATTAAAGAAAAATCAAACACTTAAATAAAAATTTAAAAAATCATATAATCAAAATAAATAAGCATTTCAAAAATAAAAACTAAAAGTGTTTTTTAAATTAAATTTTTGTACATTTGTACAATTTGTACATTTGTACAACGGGTTATAGTTCAGGTTTTTTCCTTTCTGAAGTTTTTTTCTTAAGAAGGATTTTTTACAATACAAATCTGCTGTGATCAATAATTTTGATTGAAGAAAACAAGAAAAATAATAATCAAATCTTTAGCTGGGGGACCAACTAGCTGTTTCGTAGTCGCTACACTACTCATCAGCACCCACTGGGATTTGAACTCGAGTCATGACGTATCATGATCTGCTGCTTTAACCACTCAGCCACCGAGCATTTAATTATTTTCTATCTATATTCATCTCATATTGAATCACATATGCATTTTGTTAATTACCCACATTGTTTGTACAGCGTTTGCTGTCTACTAACACCCAATTTTCACGACGACTTTTAAAGACATGTTTGTTTTTTATTTTATTTTAAAGCTGCTACCAAAATCATGTTACCTTTTCATCATGATTTTTTAAGATATGTCTTTTTTCAATTGTAGTTGCAAAATATTATCGTTTGCCTCTTTCTATCCTTTTGTTAGTATCGATGTACTCATCTTGCCAAACGAATGTAAATGAAAAATAATAACAAAATTACAAACGATAACAAAAAGGAATTAGGAAAAAAACACGAAAGACATAGTTCGTGTCTTTTTGTTTACACCTCTTTCATTTCTATCAAATCTGCCCACAAATATGAAAGACATGGCGTTTGAAAAAATCATCGTGAAAATTGGGTGTAAGAGGTGTGTTTCTTTACTTTCCGGGTAAGTTTCGTGCAAAAGAGAGCATGCATAGGTTTCTCTCAAATACAGGTAAAATTTATCTAAACTACGGGAACGCAAAAATCCAATTTTCTAGCCCAAAAAGAAACATATGTTGTGTTTTGATGTGGCAACAAAAATTTGCATTTTGTTTTACCAAAAAATTCTAAGATATTCTACACTTTTGGGTTTTTAACGTCTTTTGCAAATTTCGTTTTATTTAATATTTATATAAAAACACTGAAATGATTTGTATACGAGTTGATTCAAATTGTGGCGGCACAGGATTATGGTGCCGATGTTGTATAAAAAAAAATATTGCTCATTTATGTTTAACGGGTCAGAGTGTAGCTTTGATAGTGAACGGAAATATTTGTTTTTGATCGGAGTGTTACAAAAAAAAAAAAAAAGATAACGGTATAAGTAGAAAACCACAATAAGTGAAGAGTGAATTAATACAAAATAAAAACTATGTGACAATTATTTTTATATACTTTTAAAGCAACAAAAATATAAATAAAAAAAAAAAAATTGCATGAGTGTACCCAGTAGGTGCAATTCTGAAAGAGAGCTTAGCTCCACTAAAAAAAACCTCTGGATTTCTGAAGAGGAATCATTGAAAAAATCATTGGACAATCTCCTGTCTCTAAGAGATAAAAAACGCACGCGTTCGTGCTCGCCAAACATTATTGTTACAACAGACGACAAACCATCTTCCAGTCTAGCTATTGTTGATAAACCGAAAACGTAAGTTGGTAACCGTGGTTAAACGGCAGCGAAGCCCCAAATCCGCTCAAATGTCATCTCAGTCCAAAGATGATAAGACCACCACGACAATGGATAGTAATAAGTTTGCTATCCTTCAGACCGATGAATCAGCAATACCTAAAAAAACTTTTAAGCCGCCACCAATATATTTGCGAGAGCCTACCTCTAGTAAAACAACTTATTGCGGCAATCGGCAAAGACACTTTTAATGTAACATCGGTTAAGCACGGCAGCGTCAATGAAACCAAAATCCAGGTAAACAGTGAAAATGAATACCGAAAGTTGTCTGACGTCCTGGATAAGGAGAAAAGATCGTTTTACACATATCAGCTTAAAAGTGCCAAAGGTATTCAGGTCGTTATAAGAGATTGACCCTTTTGTAGATACGAATGATGTCAAAACCGGCCTAGAGGACAATGGCTTCAAAATTAAAAATGTGTTTAATATTAGAAACCGTGAAAAAATTCCTCAACCCATGTTTAGGGTTGAATTGGAACCTAGAGATGTTGCCTTGAAAAAGAACAAAGTTCATCCAATTTATAACCTCAAATATCTTTTGCATCGTAAGGTTATCGTTGAGGAGCCTCATAAGCGTTTAGGACCCATTCAATGCATAAACTGCCAAGAATTTGGACATACTAAGGCGTATTGTAAGCTCCCCGCAGTTTGCGTTGTGTGTGGAGAACTTCACGGTACATCACAGTGCAAAAGACCTAAGACTGACTCGAGCGTTAAAAAATGTAGTAATTGTGGAGGTAACCATACTGCAAACTACAGGGGCTGCCCTGTCTATACTCACTTCAAGAGGTCAATGACAACTAGGCCATCAATTTCAAATATGCCACCCCAGCAGTCAAACACCACTTCTACAAACAATTTTCCCCAGGTATGCCAGTCAACCAGCCATGTAAACTTGCAAAACCCCAAACAAATTTCTTATGCGAATGTGGTAAAATCCGATAAATCAAACTTGAATCAGGAGCCCAAGCCTCAAAACTCTGACCAAAATTTTAGCAATCTTGAGGCAACTCTGCAGACTCTTGTTCAATCTATAAATACATTTACGGTTTCCATGACAAACATGATGCAGGAAATGCTGAAAATGCAATCCACTATTTTGCAGGCAGTTTTAAACAAATGAATTGGTTTAAAATATGTTTCTGGAACGCAAATGGCATCCGCCAACAGAAAAATGAACTTGGGCACTTCCTTATGGAAAAGCAAATCGATATAATGTTGATTGCTGAAACCCATTTGACTACCAACAGTTTTTTCAAAATTAATGGCTACATACTGTACGACACAAAAGATCCCCGCGGAAGATCTTGCGGAGGATCGGCAATTCTAATAAAATCCAGAATTAAGCACTTTTTAATGAACGAGACATGAGAGGAGTATCTCCAAGCAACTAATATATGCATTGAATATTTGCATGAAAAAATCGTTATTTCTTCGATCTACTCACCGCCACGATTTTCAATAACAGAAAACCAATATTCAAATCAAATAGCGGCTGGCGACTATAACGCGAAACACACTTTTTGGGGATCACGTTTAATTACCCCGAAAGGCCGTGTGCTTTTTGACACCGTTTCCAAAATGGGCTTAAGTCTTATTTCAAGTGGACACCCCACTTATTGGCCGTCAGACCAACGAAAGATCCCAGACGTTATAGATTTTGGAGTTACAAAAATTTTCCCTCAGAATGGATGCAAGTGGAGCCTTCATTAGACTTGTCATCAGATCACTTATCAACTATAGTTTCTGTTTCGTTCCCCCAGGGGGTTGTTTCCCCGTTTTGTGACTTAGCGTAGACCGTCACTCGAGTTAATTGGATAAAATATAAGAAATATTTGAGTACACATTGCACGGAAAATATTGCCTTCAGAACGACTGAGGATATTGATGTGTCGATTAACGAATTTTCTGAACACCTTAATCTAGCCGTATAACATGCTACCACTAGCCATATAAGATCCGGGAATGTGAGCAATAGAACATATTCGTTTGAAATTGAACAACTTCTAACAAAAAAAAAGAAGAGTTAGAAGAGAGTGGCAACTTCGCAGGTCTCCCCAGCTTAAATACAGGCTACGAGAGTGCACAAATCAGTTAAGAAATCTTCTTGAAATCCAAAGAATGGCTTCCATTAAAAATTATCTGGAAGGTCTTGATGGTACCCCTCAATCCGACTATTCTCTATGGAAAGCGACAAAAGGTCTGAAAAGACCCGTAATAGGTAAGCCACCTTTGCGAACTTCAACTGGAGATTGGGCAAGAAGCGATTCTGAAAAGGGGATGTTGTATGTTAATCATTTGAGATATGTTTTTACCACAAATGATACAGCGAATAATTCAGCTGAACTACCGTCATACGCTGTTAGACCGCCTATGTCTTTGAGACTTAGTTTTCAAGATGTTGAAAATGTTATTCATAACACAAACCCCAGGAAAGCTCCAGGTATTGATAAAATTACTGGTAAAATGCTTGAGCAGCTACCTCGTGTAGTTCGTAGAATTCTTCTTTTTATTTTTAACGCTATTTTTCGTCTCGAGTATTATCCTGCAGAGTGGAAGGTGTCCATGATTACTATGATACCCAAACCAGGGAAGGATCCCACTAAAGTAGAATCATACAGACCAATAAGTCTACTGCCAACAAATTTCAAAACTGTTCGAAAAATTGTTAATGGCAAAGTTGAGTCCAATGTTGAACAATGTGGGATGCATCCCTGATCATCAATTTGGCTTTCGGGCTAAACATAGCACCATAGAACAAACGCACAGACTAGTCCATGTCATAAGACAGACCTTTGAGGAAAAGAAGTATTGCTCAGCTCTATTCATTGACATTTCTCAAGCTTTTCGTAAAGTGTGGCAGCACGAGGGCTTGATGCACAAAATAAAGTTAAACTTGCCTGCAAATACTTCTGGAAAGCTACGTATATGGGCGGAGAGAGAGAAGGCGACTTTATAAGTCCACTTCAACCAATCGAGGCAGGAGTTCCCCAAGGCACTACTTTATACTTGATTTACGCCTCTGACATGCCAACGAGAACCGGAATCCACACTTCAACTTTTGCATATGATACAGCATTCTGCAGCGTACATAAAAACCATCGAAATTTGCAGGAGTATATTTCAATATTAGAGAAATGGTTAAAACTTTGGAAAATTAAAGTTAATGAACAAAACTGTACTCACGTTACATTCACATTGCGTAAACAAACATGTTCAGCTATCCAAATTAACAATTCACCTATTCCGCAGAAAATGAAGTCAGGTACCTTGGTATTCAAATCGACCGTAGGTTAACGTGGAAGTCTCACATTGATGCGAAAGTTACTCAGTTAAAGATAAAAGCACCGCAACTAAATTGGCTTATGGGCAGAAATTCTACATTGAAGCTGGATTGCAAACTTTTATTATACAACGCAATTTTAAAGCCTATATGGTGCTATGGAATTCAATTATGGGGCACCGCCTCCACTTCTAATATTGAGAAAATTCAAAGGCGACAAACTCAAATTCTTCGGATGATTACTGCAGCTCCATGGTGCGTAAAAAACTCCCGAATTCATAAGGATCTCTGTGTTCCTCTTGTAAAAGACGAATTTTCAAAGTATGCAATAAGGTATATCAGTAAATTGTAGCTTCACCCAAATCCTCTTGCACGCAATATATTTAATTTTGAAGGCCACTCTTGGCTGAGAAGGAGGGATACCCTTGCCACCATCAGAACGTTCAATAGGTGAATTTACCGATACTGACCGTGCAAAATAAAAATTTTTGTCTAGCATTGGCTGGACTTAATTAATTTTATGTATTTAGTTTTAAGATTTGAATACTTATTGTTAGTTCACTTTGTGAAGATTCAATAAATAAATGAATGGCAAAAAAAAATTATGTTTAACACAGCTGTTGAGCACAGCTAAAACTTAGGCGTTCTAAAGTATGCCAAAAGATTGAAACTTAAGAAACAAAACAAAGGCAGACTTTGCCGAATTATGTGTACAATCAAAAGTCTAATTTTATTGAACAAAATCCTAGTCTTACTGCTTATGAAAAGCGTTCTTAGCCTTTCTAACTTGCTCTAGCTTATCTATCCTACATTTCTTTTTCATTCGATTCCATGAAGTTGGTATTCAACAACCAATCACAAATCATTCCATTTCAATGCACTCAATTTCATACGATATTGACTCATAATCAATTGCATTGAAATGCCCTAAATTTGGTTCAGTTACACATGTTGACTGCACATACTAATGTTACAATATTTTCATACGGTGTGTGGCCAACGTATTTGTTACTGTTTTGAGTGATTGTTGATGTGGTACACTACAAAATGAACTTTGTTTCTTTGTTATTCTTTATTTTTCGAACAGCTGATCGCTTAACTACTTGCCCAAACTAGTCAGAAGAAAAAAACGGGCTGTTTCGTGCAAGAAGAGGAAGCATACTATTCCCTCAAAAGCGCTCTCAATTGCCCAATTTTAAAGTACGGGAACGTTTTTCGTGCACATTGGGACCCCGTGGGATCCCAAAGTAGTGTAAAGAAACACACCTAAGATGTTAAGCCGTAAGTCTGCTTTTACATGTAGACAGACGATGGATTTCTCTTTTGGTCTTGCCGAAACCTTTTATAATTTAAGAAATTTATAGACAAACAGAAACTTTTCGTTTCTCTTATTTTTCTTTTTCGTTGTTGTTGTTTTTAAGCACAGCTAGTTTGCTTATATGAAGTTGATGTTGATACAAGAATAACGATATGAAGCAACAACATATGAAATGCAAGAAGTAAAAAAGAGAAACAAATAAATATCCACAAATGTATAGTTCAAAGAGTCTCGTACTACATAAGGTAAGGCTCCTCCTTTGCTTCTACAGGACTACACGTGTCATACCAACGCAGCGTTGCCAGAATGAAGATGATACCAAAATTTGGCACATTTTGTTCGTTTTTACATTTAGACAAACACTTTTTCACATGTCTTATGGTCTTGCGTAATCCTTTTACATTTAAGAAAGTAATAGACTGACAAAAAATTATAGATAGCTTGCCTTTTATAGGCCTAACCATAATGTGAATAGACTGGCTTAAGCCACTTTAAGGAACTGTGCGAATGCATTCAATCAAATGTGCATAACTATAATGTACTTAATGAAACTTTTCGTTAAATTTCGTCTAATGTCAGTTGCTTAAGCAAAGTACGAAACTGAACGCATCTTCTGTACGGAATCATTTGTTTTCACAAGTTTGTGTGTGTGTGCTTACAAGAATTATTGAAACAAAGAAAAATGGAAACAAATACATTTGTATTTAATTTAATAGAAATGTGTTTTAGCTTTTTTAATTACACATATTACTACAAAATTGTTTTTACTTTTTGTTTGGAAGTTATTGCATACAAATAGTTTGTTGTAATTTTTAGTACTTTTTTATATAATCTACTCAGAAAAGACATAATTATTACGAAGTTGTGCAACAATGGGCTTAAAACCATTAAGTTTATTTAAGTACATTATGGCCAACTAAAATTCGTTTTTTATTCACATATGCATTTGACAGGCTTTTCGTTTAATTTTGGCAAAAGCTTAAGTCAATCTATGCACATTATGGTTAGGCCTTATGTTTCCCAGCTATCTATATGTCGACATTTCATAGGAACTACCCTAATCATCAGTAGACTTTGGAAATTTTTTGAAAGATATTCTCAAACATTTAATTTTATATCCCAACAATCTAAATAAATTGTTGAGAATTTAAAAAGAAAACTGCTCTAATAATACCTGTCAAAACACAAAAAACAAGCTTTTTCATTTATACACGTCTCTAATATTTCTTTCCTTTCAAACAAATGAACAACCGTTGGTTGTCACGATTTGCTACGATAACGGGGTCAATTTGACAACAAATGGGGCCACATTGGACCCAATAAACTAGCTTTTCAATGGCAGACAGCCTATTAAACTTTAATATATTCTATATTTATTAAACTGTTATTTGATAAATTTCTATAGGAAATTTGTCTAATAAGTGTTTAGTTTAACAAACATAGAATATTTTTTATGAATACGGTCGTAAAACTTCTTTCATTAAAATTAGACTTCCAATAATGCTTTAGTTCTTGGTTTCAAAATTTTTACGCGTAATTTACATATTGTACATGCGTACATAGTTACTTATACAGGTTGGCGTAGAACTACCTTTATGGTTTGAATGTTCAACAACTTTTCTAGTTTATCTATATTTTTGATTTTTATTTCAGAACTTTGTGAAGAATACTTAGGGGAAGAATCCTGTACTACTAATTTTGGAAAAATTTTGATTGAACTGAATTTTTTCATTAAATTTCTGTTTAATCTTCTTGTTATGCAAGAATAATTATTCTTTTGTAACACAAAATAAAGAAACATTATTTTTGCATTTAACATTGAAATAAAACAAAAAAAAATTTACGAATTTTTTTCTAAAATTAAGATTTTCTATTTGGAAAATTTAGATTTTTCGACAAAAATTTCTGCAATCACTTTACAGCTTTTTATTTATTTTATTTTTTTTTTTTTATTTATTTCATACACAAGACCCAAGTCTTATATTGCAGTATGAAACTAGTTAATCAAAATTTAACAAAAATATTAATAATAATAGAAATAATAATAATTAAAATACAAATACAAATCAATCGCATTGTGAAACTGAGTAAGTAAAAAGATACAACAAAAAATAAATAAAATAAAATATATGTATGTATATGTATATGTAACAATAATAACAATAATTATAGTACAGATCAATTGAACAAATACACATATATACATAAAAACAAAGAAATTTAAATTCCATAAAATAGTTAATTATATAAAGCTAACAACATTAGGCTGAGAAAACTAAAAATGTGAAATCAGAAATGTTTAAAACATACATTATTATTCATACAATTATAATTTAAACATATGTATTAGCATTTACGACGAGAAATGAGAAAAAATATATTTTCTGAATTGATGTGCGTTACTAACGGTTTGTAGTGTATAGGGTATTCTGTTCCAGAGACTGATAGCATAAATAAAGAAGTGATATTTAGAAATCTGTGATCGATGGCCAAATGCTAGGATTCTTTTACCTCTATCAAGTGTTGAAAAATTTAAACGTGTATGGAGATGTTCAGGCTTATGTGTATAAATAATTTTGTGCATAAACAGCAAACTACGTACTCTCAGGTAGTCGTCAAGAGTAACTCCGTAAAGTAAAGTTACGTAGGGGGAAATATGATCGAATCTTCTTAGACCATATACGTATCGTATAATGCTATTAAATGCCACGTTGTTTTCTTCTACTTTCACAGTCACAGTTGGCTTTTTGTATCATAAGATCTTCTCGACATGTATCGTTAACTTATCCCATCTCCTCTCATTTTCCATCATGATTATCACAACGTTTTCCGGTAATATTCCGCCAACATTATCCTCCAGGTTATACGATGTCTGATAAAAAAAAAAATAACCGTTATTTTCAAATTTCGTGAGTTACGTCGATTTTCGGATTTTTTTCTGTTAAGTTGATACACACATCTGTAATATATGTTGGCAATATCAGCCACTTTGGATTAAAAGTTTGTTTTATTGCAGTGGTGTCCAAAAATGAAAATACAGTTGTGTTGGTGCGAGAGCTACCCAGCAAACATAACGTTAAACGTGTAAAAAAGAAAATCCTATAATATATTTTAAAAATTAATTTGAAAGTTTGTTCATTCTCAAACTGATAAATTTAAAGAAATGGAGGATATGTATTTTAGTTTTGAAATGAAAATAAAAAAAAACAGAGTTCAGTAGATCAAAATTAAATTAATCGTAATATAAAAATTAATATAAGACGTTCTTATGAAGTTCTCTTTTAAAATACAAAAAAAGAAACATAAGCTGAGCTGTTTTATGTAGGCTGTGAACTTTGTTTGTCTTTAATTATATCTTCCATATTGATGCTTTCATGAGAATTTCGAATTAATAAAATACTTTTTAAATGCGAAGAACTGATTTTATTCCGCTGCTTTGAGCAAATAAATTTCAAGTCTGAAAAAATTTGTTCACATAAGTATGTTGACGAGAAAAATGACAAGCACCTCAAAAACACTTTTTTCAACTGAGGATAAAACATATTCATTTTCTTCCTTAAATGTTTTGTAACATAAAAGGCATTGAACATTATTAAAAGCATTGCTTATCATAAAATACTTCTCGCATCTCATTTTATTTTAATAAAAAAAATTCAACGAACCGCTAAGAATATGTGTTTACTCGACGCTGGCTTAGTGAACATTAAATAAAATCAGAATGTGTATGCTTTTGTTTGTTGTAAAATTTACAACAATGTAAACACACACAATTTTTTACTTTGCTTCGTTGTTTTCAAATGAAATGCTCGTGTTTGTTGGACATGAATTCCTGAAAAAAAGTTATAATCATCCGTCGCATGTGTTTTCATCGCTAACTCAACGATGACTAAATGAAAGAGCATAACAAATACGTGTGAGTTGTTTAGCACAATTGTGCTATGAAGTGGACATCAGTGTTTTATTGACAGATAAAAAGGTTAGTCGTGTTTTGGCGTGCTCTTCGGTTTTTTACTATTCGAAAAAATTGATCACAGAAACTGTATTACGTTTGGTGTAAAAAATTAAATTAAATGCGCAAGGACATTTGAAATATTGAGTGTAGCGTTTGGCGAGTCTACTATGAGCAGAGCATAAGTTCAATATATAGCCGTTTTAAGGAAGGCCGAAAGATGTCAATGACGATCCAGATTTCCTCAAAAAGGTGATAGTTGGTGACGAGTCCTGGTTGTATGGCTATGACATTGAAACCAAAGACCAATCATCCCAATGGAAGCGTCCAGAAAAGCCAAGACCGAAAAAAGCACGTCAAGTTCGGTCAAATGTGAAGGGTTTGCTCACTATTTTCTTCGACTGCAATGGCGTGGTGCATCACGAATTTTTGGCTACAAGGTCGTACGGTCAAAAAGGAATACTACCTTGAAGTTATGCGCCGTTTGCGCGAAGCAATTCGTCAGAAACGCACAGAATTGTTGAAAAAACAATTGTGGATATTGCACCATGATAACGCACCAGCTCACACATCAATGCTTGTGCGTGAGTTTTGGGCCAAAAACAAATCCGTTTTCATGCCGCTGACTTTTTCCTCTTTCCAAAACTGAAGACACCGATGGATGGAAAACGTGTTGCTACAATTGAGGAGATAAAAGAAAAATCGAAACAGGAGCTGTTGGCGATACAAAAAAGTCCGTTTCAGAAGTGCTTTTAATGAATAAATGAATACTTTTTGAAAAAAAAAATTAAAACAACGGTTATTTTTTTATCAGACCTCGTATTCTGCCTGTTCCCATCTGCCAAATCTGAAGAACGTGTTCTACAGCATCAACACAGTTATTTTCATAGATACAGATCGATGTATCTGTCTTTCTCATTCTGTAGAGGTGTTTCAGAAATAGCCATGACGTAAAAGCATCTGCGTTACATATTAATTTATCTCACCATGCTTTCTGTCTACCCACTTATTAATCTCCGTGATCAATCCCCTGACCATCTTTTACACTGATTCGCCGTTCCATCTTTCCTGCGACTTTCTCATGGTGTTCGCTCGTGCTGATCTTGCTGTTGCTGCCTCATCGGTTTGTCTTTCTTCTGGAGCTCTACCTACATTCCTCGGCCAATTATCATCTACTATCCTTCAATCCGCCTCCAATAATGATGATAATTAAATAATAAAATAAAACTCTCATTTACAAATAGATAATTACCTTTAATGGCACTCGTAATAGTCGTATATCACCGCAAATTTAAATAAATAACTGGCAAGTTTTGCTTTCATTGTGTATTTTAAAAACTGTAGGTATATGTGGGTTTTTAACATTACTTAGATTACTTAAAGTAAAACAAACATACATACGTACATACATACTTAAAACAAGTACAAAACACAACACAAATCTATAAATAAAGACACAAATGAACTATTTGTTTAGTCGCCTTTTTGCAAATAACTGGTAAATTCCAATGCCAGCTGACAAAGTGCCAACAGCACCAATTTGGAATGTGGATAGTTTACCACCCCATAAATATCCTTTAGGTAAATAGCTTCCCGCATGAATAAAATCTAAGGACAATCTTATTAAGGAAAGAATTTCGAGTCGCTGCTTTTTAATTTTTAACTCATCTTCTGGAGATTTCCTATAAAGATATAAGATTAAACGTTATTTTTTATTGTAAATATACATATATATTCAGTTCTGAAACTTACGGGGAATCTTTTGACATGTTAATTTTTTGTTGATTAAGGCCAAAATTACGTAGAGTGCTAAAAATATAAATCAAGCAGATTAACACCTAAGCATAAATTTAAAAAAGTTTCCATTTTATTAAAAAGAAGAAGAAAGGCAGGATGCGTAACTGATTTACAAGAGCACCTACCATGGAATTAAATAGTTCACGGCCAGCGCCCCAGATTGTGCGAATCACTCAGGTCGAAATTTGATATCATATGTTTGTAGCCATATGAATACACCTCCTTGCTGATGAGCTCGGGCCTTCGAATTTCTCCTGTAAACAGTCAATGGATATCTGGGTTTCGCGGGTTGGTGGACAGAACTCTATAAATACCACCACCCTTAAACCAACTCACCCGCCTCTTTACCACTTCTGGGTCCTTACATTACACATATTTATTGCAAGGCAACAGCTTCTTGGGGCCTCAAATTAGTTCCCCAAAAACCAGCCGTGCACCATAATTATCCTTTCTGCGATTTTTGTTTTTATTAATATAAAGTTCAGAATCAAGCCTATAAGGCCAAATATGATCCATATTCTACTCCGTTACAAAAACAATTACAGGTTGCCAGCTATTGAAAAGCCAGCCCACTTGGGTCCAATTTGGTCCCGTTAAAGAATTACAATATACAAAAAGAATTTTAGGTTGAAACAACAAAACAAACCGTTTCAGCCAGGCTCCACAACTACGGTCAGCGCCACGATGATCTGTAAAACAAAATTTCCTGGGGCATGCTGGCCCCCGTTCTGCCAGTTAATCCTTGGTGAAGCCTTTCGGAAGTCCTAGCACAAATCTAAATTACGCAGTGACTTCCTAAAATATTATAGATGACTCTTACCTCTCAGCACCCCAGAAGGCGGAGTATCCAAGTTAGGAATATGCCAAGGTAAAACTTGGTCTCCGGAGGCTTTCATTAAGAGCTGCTAGATTGTGAAATTGATTTATATCAGCACTTGCTCATAGACCAGGTCCACGGGGCGAATTGTTCTCGATTTCCCAGCGCCCTCATGTTTTTTGCTAGGCTCACATAAGTCGCAACCTTTTGCCATAAGTTTGTAGCCATATAGACAAACGCCCTAGCTTAAGATTTCGGGCCTTTTAATCCCACCTGCATGCAATTTCGCAACAGTTAATGGAAGACAGACATGGCTTAATAAGTTATTCTATAAGAACATCAGCCTTTAACCAATTCACCCGTCTAACCATCACTTTTGGTTCCTTGCATTACAGGTAGCTGTTGCAAGACAATAGCACTTCGGGGGGTTATAAGTCCCCGAAAATCAGCAGGCACCAAAGTATCAGGGAAAACTAATTGCCCTTCCTGTGTTTTTAGGTTTAAACCCCAGGCAGAATGTCAAGAATGCCAAGGTAGACACCACAACCATGATCAGCAACGAAATGGTCTGCAGAACCTTCCGGTAACTTTACTGGTCCCCATTATGCTAATTTTAACTCTTGGTAAGAGTTTCAGAAGTCCAACAAAACATAAGTCAGGGGACTTCGTAGTTTTATTTGCTATAACAAACGAACTTTTTCCCAAGGCGAAACATGCTCCCCGGGGGGTAAAGGCAGCTAAATCAAATATATATAGCCATGAGGCAATGAAGTATTGACGAAATTCCATATATTTATGCTTGCAGTATAATATCGTTTAAATGTCTGCCGCGGCATTTTATGACGGCACGGAGCCAAGTGGATCAATTTTCGAAAATGAAATTGGTTACGTTGGTTTTGAGGGCTTCAGTTTATTGCGTAAGATTGCGATATCGGAAAACCTTACAAGAAGTTCTGCGGGGATAAATCGCACGATCTTAGTGGCCAATTTACGTCACCACTACGAGAGATAAACCATATCCTCAAATCATTCCTGCACTGTATTGCACGTAGCCCATCTTCCTGAAACCAAGTTTTATTTATATTTAATTTGAGCCGCATAAAATGTAAAAGACAGTAACTTTTTGTGGATGCATTACCATCAGGTGAACCTCATGTAGTTTGATGTCGCCTTCCTCTCCACTTTGAGGAATCGGTCTACTAAAAATTGCAAAGAAATGTAGAGTGGAAGGAGGGCAACGCTCGCCAAGTTTCACTATTATTTGGTTTGTTTATAGTTTTATCATTTGGACGTGCTGCTCTTTCATGAAAATTATTCCTAAATAATACGAGTAGAGTTGGGTTCATGGGCTCTTTTAAGTGAATGCTCTTTTTAGTTCCGTTCTTCGCACTGAAATATGTCTTTGTGTTAATTCAATTGTTCTGTGTATAAAAATATATCAGTGAACGATTCTGTTTCGTTTCAACTTACATCACATAATGAACATAAGTATGTTTAAAAAACAGAATTATTATAACAGCAATTATAAACGCAAAGGAGGTAAAATGTTTCGATATTTTCTGTTTTCAGCCATTTTTAAATACTGATATTTAATCAAAAACCGAATTCACTATTTTTAATAGCTGTAAATAAAGGGATAGGATTTGCACATATTTCTGTGCAGTTATATTTTCCCTATGTCAAATTGTATTACCACTTTTAGATTATTTCTGTATACTACAAAAAAGAAACATGAACGAAAAAGAAAACTTGAAGAAAGACATGAACTACGGAGCTAAAAGAGCTCACAGAATTGATCGGCTATCTTAGTTCTCTCATGTAAATAGTTCAATTGTTCTAGTTCGTTCGCGAACTAGCCAACTATACTAAATAGGCGCACCTAAAACAACATGGCAATCACTGGCCGCCAGCTTGCTCCAATTCAAACCCGATATAAGTTTATTGGAAACTAATAATTAAAGTAAAAAAAACTGAACTTACCGCATTAAATTTAAATAAACTCCTAACACCCAAAATATTGTATTAATATTATCCCAATAGTCAGCATTTTTTAATTCAATAATTTTATGTTCAGACAGCCAGCAAATTTTCTCCACCGGATAATACAAAAGATCTACAAAGTTCGCCACAACACCCATCGCCGCCAACGCGCGATCCTTTTCCTAATTTAATAATTAATTTATAAATTATTTTATATTTTATAAACAGGATTTCATGTTAATTTTTTTATGTTATTTTAGTTTTGTTGTACGAGGGCTGTTTGATAACACTGTGAATCTTCTACGAGTATATAAAAATAAATTACCAAATGTATGTAATCGCATAACTTGAGAACGGCTGAAGCGATTTGACTACATTTTTTCTAAGGTCTGAAATTTTGAGAAGATGGTTTATAAGAAAAAATTTTATAAAATTGCCCCGCCCATACGAAAAAATTTTTGAATTGTTTATATCTTAAACACGGTAACAGTAAGATTCTCGGATTTGATCTAGATTGCTTAAAAGCCAAATTAAATCATCCGTCAAAAAGGATTCGGAGTCATCCGAATAAGTGGACGTGGTACCTGCCACAAAAAGTAAATATATTTTTTTAGTATATTGAGAACGGTTATAGCTAAAGTTTCTAAACTTGTAACACGATAGTAGATACAAAATATCTGACAAAAAGTGGGAGAGATTGAGAAAGTGGGCGTGGTACACGCATGCAAAGTAAATATTGATTTTTGTATATCTGCAGGCCGGTTAAAGCTAACGGTTTTTAATTTGATGCGAATGACTTGATGGTCGATACAAATCATCAGAGTTGGGAAAGTGAGCATGGTACCTCCTATGCAAAGTAAGTAATAAGTTTCGTATATCTTGAGAACGGTTAAAATTAATGTGTCTAAATTTGGTACGTATGAGATGATAGTCAATACAAATTATCAATCAAAAAGTGGAGGGGGTTCGGAAAGTGGGCGCGGTACCTCCAATACGATTAAATACCTTTGCAAACATGTTACGAACAGAAGCGCCATGTCTAGTTGTGGAATTCCAGCTACGGATAGAAATTATGACATTTCCTAATATCAGATTGGAAGATATACATGTTAACGGGCAATGAAGTTAATAACACGTCTAGCCCTACTGTAATCCATTTGCCTGTACAATTAGAAAACGGACAACGATTCCATTTCACGGAAGTAAACACAATGCATCATCTACAACTTTAACAAGCTTATGTAATTGCTCCGAAGGAACTTTATTATACTCAGAAATGGCGAGATATTTTATATGGAACGCTTCATCTAAGAATTTGAGCGAAGAGAATAGTGACAACCTGTTCCTGGGTATGTGGATGTTTACTCATCCGATGCAATAAATAGGTCGTGCCTACTCAGCTCATCGGTGCATTGATAAATGCTTTTACGCGGTTGCTATCGGTCAGTGTTGATAGTACAACTTCTTTTCAAAAACTAAGGAACGTCAATAGAGTACGAGTATTGTGCACAATATAAAGAGAAACATATTGCTGAAAGTCGTCCTCTTTACAGAAATATGTAAAAACTCTCAAATTAATAGAAAGTATGTGAACGGCTCTTCAAAATGGCCAATCAAAACATGTGTTCCCAAATTGTTAGATATTGGAAATGGTAAAATCATTTCCATTGGGTTTTTTTATTTTACACCAGAAAAATAATTAATCATAAAAGTATTCCCAAATAGTATTCAAAATTACGGCGAAAGAGTTATATTAGTAGCTAAAAATAAGAACGTTGATGACATCAACTCAAAAATCCAAAATTTAATTTATGGCAAATTGTGTTCGAATAAGTCCATCGATTCGATTACACTGCCTGGTGCTGTTGTTAACTTCCGATAAAGTCACTGAACTTATTTCAGTTACCGCAAATGCCGCCTAACGACTTACAGTTTAAGATTGGATCAGTGTCACGTAACCAGAATCGACCAACACTTTGCAATCGTGCTAGATTAGTTGCCAAAACGCTGATGGCAAACGTTATTAAAGCAAAGATAATAATAGGAAAGTTAAAGGGTGCATAAATGCTTATTCCTAGAAATTTCACTGGCAACACTGGTGCACACGTCTTTTGTTACTGCTGTCCGTATTTTCTATATGTGTATGTTCATTAATTAAACTCGTATAAAACCAAATTGCACCGGAATAGGTAGCAAGCTGTGTATACGTGTTTATTTTTGCTTTTCTCTGTTTTTTACCGTTGTCCGTATTTTCTATTTATGTATGTATGTTCATTATTAATTTCGTATAAAATCAAAGTGCACCGGAATAGATAGCAATATGTATATACGTATTTCTTTTTGTGTGTCTTTTTTCATCGTTGTCCGTTCAATATTAATTTCTTTTTAATGCATTTCATTATCTCCTAGTGTGGAAGGTGTTGGACTAAATTTTGCTAGTCTGAGGTATATACACTGGGCACTGATCAGTTTTAACTAATTTAATTCCAACATTTTATATGCTGCAATAGAGTTTATTTTGGTCTTTCATGTTGTTATTGTTAAAGTTAAACTTTCACAAGCAATAGTTCCTCTTTCCTCCTCATCATAACATATTTTCCTAGTTCCAGTACAATGCGCTGCATATGTAGGGGCCATCCCCTGAGTACTGTTCTCAGATACAAAAAAAAAAATATACCAATGATACCAACTGATTTACCACGATGACGATTAATAAACCTCAAGGGCAATCGTTAAAAATGTATTAATAGAAAAACTAAACTTAAATTTTAATTTTTAAAGCAATACTCGTAAATTAAGAAACAAATTTCTTTGTACTGAACTATCTGTATTATAATTTCTATATATTGTCAAGAATTTTTGTCACATCTAACCCAGTGTGCAGCTGTTGATCTGCTTGTTAAAAATCTACTACACATTCACACAAACAAGATAAAACTAAAAAATAATACACAAACAAACAAACATACATGGTTTAAAGTACATAAAATTCCAATTAAAACAACTACAAATGATGTTGTTGTTTTTCTTGGTTATTATTGTTTGTTGTTGGTTGTATATATGTATTTGTTTACATAATGACTGCACAAGTCATGCATTCACCTACAACAGTACTTTTTTCACCAAATGTGGTCATTTTTGCTTTAAATCAATTTCGAATCTGTCTATGAATAATATTTGCCGTTGATAATTCTACTGTTCTCTAGGTAATCTAAGTGAATGCCACTGTCTGCATCTTCAAAATCTATAGCCATGACTATATTGGTTGACGTTCATTCTTGGTGCACGTTCATTCGATGAAACCCACTGTATCCATTGTTCCTTGACATTCAGATTATTATGACGGCTCCATGTTTCGTCTACGGTTACATAACAGCATAAAAACACATTCGAATTTCAGTTGAAGATCGCTAAACACTTCTTTAAAATGATCACACGGTTGTGTTCACAGTCAATTGTAAATCATCGCGGCACTCTCTCACGGATGACATTTTCATTTCGAAATACGAGGGCGGATTGATATTGAAGCTACCTAGATGGCAGCACAAACACGATCTTTTTTAAGTACGACCTGTTAATCGTCAGCTGTTAAAATTTCGTTCGATATCGTTATGAATGATCTCCGAGTCAAGTTACTTCAGATTGTTGAAATTGTAAACAGATCCTATGAGCAATGTGTTTAATATTTTGCATGAACATTTGCATAAGAAAAAGCTATTGGCAAAATGGGTGCCACGTTTTCCCAGTGTCGAACAAAAACGAAATCAAAACTTAATTGAAACAATGTGGAAGTGCTGCGAAAAAGGCGAAGATAGTGAAATCGGCTGGCAAAGTTATGGCCACTGTATTTGGGGATGTACATGGAATATTGCTCAACGATTATCTTGAAAAAGGATTCACAATCACAGGAAAGTATTATCGTGCACTATTAGATCAATTGATTAATGCAATCAAGAAAAAACGACCACATATAAAGGAGAAAAAGTCCTATTTCTTCAAGACAACGCGCCGGTTCACACATCATTAGATACGGTGCTAAAATTACGTGAAATACACTACAAGTTGGTTGATCATGCACCTTATAATCCAGATTTAGCTCCTATTGACTCTTTCCTGTTTCTAAACTTAACTAAATGACTCGCAGGGAAAAGATTCATCTCAAACGAAACTAACGCGTATTTTAAGGGGTTTCCATAATCGTATATATTATTCAGATGGTAGAAAAAAATTTTAATAACGTCTTAATAAGTGTATTGAGCTAAAAAGAGACTATGTTGAGAAATAAATACTTAGCTTCAATATCAATCCGCACTCGTATGCATGTAAAATGTAATGTACTCCCTCAGTTGAAATTTCTACAGCTTGAGCCACCTCACCTATGAATACTGACTGTGATTATCTGATCGTCGAATGGTGATGACTTTTTTTGGGCGAGATGAACGCGTGGCTTCACTTGGGCTGGCTCAACCACAACAGAATTCAGTAAACGACTTCGTAATCAATAGAATTGATAGAGTTCCCATAATATTTAGCAAAGTTATCTTGGGTTTCAGTGATGGGTTTTCTACACAAAAAATGCTTATTCAATAAACAAAATTCATGTTTTTTTTTCATTGAACTTTTGAACATAAACAAAATGACGCATCTTGATCAAAATTTAACAGTGCTCTATTAAAAGATGGAGGTTAACGGCAGCTTTTAAAGTTACTGGGCGGGAAATTGAGAAAATCACAGAGTTATCAAGCAGCCCGGGTAACTTATTATATTAACTGAGATTAGTATACAGTGGCTCACAGCTTATGACAACCGTCGTATTTTAAAAAGATAAAGTTTCCACAATTTCGAAATGGAAAATGATATGGAAAAAATAAAATGAGAATAGAATGCTTTCTAAAGTAAAAAAAGAAAACCTTTTACTTCAATCTTAAATATACTTTTTTTAAATCTTATAAGCGGAAAAAACAAAAATAGAGGTATATAACAGGACAGAGCTTATTTCAACCAGTCATTGTAACTTAACATATAAATCAGGGGTACCCAAAAGCTATTTATGGAAAAGCAAACCCCAATACATTTAAGGAAAAACTACTTTTATTTAATTTTTTTTTTTTTTGTAAAAAGCAAAACGTATTTACAAAAACAATATTTACACTGACAATCGCTGTGGTCAATGTTTACCAGCAAAGCATGTGACAGTGTTGTTGCTTCGCTCTTGTGTGTGAACGACAAAAAAATATTGAAGACAAAGTTGTTTGTATATTTTTCATTGCTAGTGCTGATTGCAGTATGTATTAAAGAGCACAGTCCTATAGCTAAAGGCCCAATCAGACTATTATACAAGTATAAATACTTTCATTCGATTTTGTGAGATAAAAGTCTAAACACATTTCTTGCGACTGTCAAAAAGTCTAACGTAAATTAGATTTTGCATTCACACCATCACACTTGATATAAACCAACATAGATGTGCCACCATAAAACTTTTCACGGCGGCAGGCGATAGACGTGCCGGCGCGTGAAATTCTTTAACAGTTAAAATAATAATTATGTATAACACACCCAAATTCAATAGCACAAACATATTTTATGTTCTAAATATAGCATGAGCAAAATACATTTATAAAAGATAGCTAAATTCCAAATTTCGAGCTTTTTTATAACGACAAAAAATACTATCAGTGACGGCACCCCATCGGCTACGAAATAGCCGACTACTCAATTTTTAATTAGCTGGTTTGCTAAAAAACACAACCCTGATCCAATGTAAAGTATTATCGTTTTGAAAAGTTTCAAAAAACAACAAAGTCGTATGGGATGTCAAATTTTTATCGTATTATTTTTCGTATGTATGACGGATTACATTCAGACTATCAGACTTGCACGTATTATTTGAATTTCTGACAAGTATTAATACAAAGTATAATAGTCTGAACTGGGCTTAAGCACTTTTACAAAAACAATTGAGCATCAAGCGCTTGGGGCTCGGGCACTCCTATATATACTCCTATATATACTTGTTTAATTCACTAGTTTTTTAATATCAAAAATTGGTATGACCTTCCTTTTGGTCAATTACAGCCTTTAGCTTTTTGATGATTTGGTTAGTTATTTTTGTTCATCTCCTTTTGAGGACAGGTATAAGGTTCATACCGATATCTGCTATTGTCTGACTCTTCGGTCTATAATGGCGGTTGAATTAAGTCGTTAAGTAATTAGTTCCAAATAAGCCATGACTGCACACTACTTGACTTGTGTTTCGGGTCGCCGCCCTAACAAAACTGAAACGGTTTCCTTATTTCCTTTTGCTTTAAATTGGAGTTTAGAATGTCTAAGTACACATATTATTATTTTAGTTGACATACAAGCCCCCACCATGACTTTATTATCACCGTTTTTGGCAGTTGGTTTTAAATTTTGATTTAAATTAAGCTTACGCCAGACGTAAGTTTGACCATTCGAGCAGAAGATGATAAATTGGGAACTATTCTCAAAAAAAACATACTCGCAAAAGTTTAAATCTTTGGCCAACTACCATTAAAATTATAGTTTCGAAATACACAGCGAATCTTTTGATAAGCACAATCTTAACTTCTGTAGTATTGGGTTTCCTTCATTTCCTGGCAATGCAGTGCTTGCCAGTTATATTAAAAATTTTATTGAAGGCTTTACTGCACTTATTATGTATTCTGTTTTCATTCACGAATCGGGGTGTGATGCTTTGCCCTTTCGAATAACTAAAACAAACCATTGACGCAATTGTCTGGCCATTTTAAAAATTGCTTAATAAGCGTTTCTTTTTGGTCTAAGGTAGTGTGTTGTCCCAATGCCAAAATATAAATTTCTAGTTCATTTAACTGCAGTGAGTGCTAATGTAAATATTGGTAAATGTAGCTACGAAAATTAAACTTGGAAATTTACTGCTACTAGGGAGCTGATACTAACATAACCCGTTCTCAGAATTAGTAGGTTGAAATAAGCTATGACTACTTATGCAAATATGTTTTTTTGTTTTCGGGTAACATTGTTGTAAATTTAAGTATATGAAAGTTTATTTCTTAACTCTGGCGAAGTTCTCGATAAATTCTCATTTAAATTTTCCAACATCTTGTTTCATTTCTGAACTACATGCAATACATATTTTTAAAAAATCCAGTTGCTGTGTTCTGTAACTCTCGTCATGAAAAACTTTTCAACTGAAATCAAACAAAATTCTCATAAGTTGAAACAAACAGCTGCTTTTCTCACTAAAATGTAGCTATAACTTTTTTGGTGAGTAATAGCTGTCACGTAAGGAAATTACTCGCCATTTTACAGAAAAACTGTATCCGTAAAACTTTTGCGAAAACATTTCCCGCTTTCAATTGTCATTATTTCTCACAAATAAAAAGGCTGTGAGAAAGTATTTCAAGAAACAATAATTATCATAAAACGGATAATAATACTGAAAAAAAAATTTTACTATTAAATTAAGTTTAATATATACATATATTTACATAGTTTATAACGATTGTTTTTAGTTAATTTTTATACCCTTCACACAACAAGTTTTAAGGGTATGTATAAGTTAGTGAATCCGTTTGTAATTTCTACAGTTTTAATTTCCGACCCAACAACGTATAAAGCAATACTTTTATAATGTTTTTTTCACTATTCACAATTTGCAATTCACTTTGTTTTTAATTCGATAAAATTTTGTGCTCAAGTATGCATTTATAAATAAAATGCAAACATTAAAGCCAAACCATACACTTTCTAGAATAGCCAGCGGCTATATGACGCCGTCGAACAAAATTTCTTTAGCAATTTTTGGTCGGCGACGGTTCTATTTTTTTTTTTTTTTTATCTTGAACCAGTACTCAGGGGATAGCCTCTACATATGCAGTGCATTGTACTGGAACTAGGAAAATAGATTATAAGAAGGAGGAAAAGGGGAGTAATGTTTGTGAACTTAACACACGGAACGACCAAAACAAACGTTATCACAGCATTTAAAGTGTTGAAATAAAATTAGTTAAAACTGATCAGCGCCCAGTGTTTATACCTTGACACTACTCATATTTTCTGATATTTCTTTGGATAGCTTTCGATATGAGTTACAGGCGCAGTTTTTTCTCACTTTTCGAAAAACGATGGAATAATTTGTTTCACAAGTTTTAGATGCGAGAACTTCACGTCAAAGTTACAGAACACAGCCACTGGTTGAAATAAGCTATGACCAACTGCATTTCGAAGAAGACATTAAAAGTCATTTGTAGTTATTTTGCATGCTGGGAGGCTAACTAGCTGTTTCGTAGTCACTACACTACTCATCAGTAACCCCATTTCTAATCAAACTCAGATCATGGATTATAAATTTAATAAAATATTATTATTATTATTAAAATGGTGTTATTGCACTCGTATGTTAAACTCACATTTTCGCCCCAACCATATTCCAAAGCGTATTGAATCATTGGTATGTCATCGATCAAGCGAAGAGTTGCACGAGCCCCTGATATGCGTGAACTAGCAATGGCATAACGCTTAGCCAATTCCGGTTTCCGATTACCATAATAGCCAGCTATCAATTTGGAACTATAGCAAAGAGCTTTCATTACCTGTTGATAAAACAAAATTGAATTTTAGAGAATTTTTATTTATGTAGCAATTAGTGACACTTTAATTTGAATAATTTAAACACAATTTGTTTAATAATCAATCGACTGAGTTTAATATTATTTACTTTACTCGGCACTAATATTTATACTAATCAAAAATATTTTTTATGTTTCTTAGCTGTCTATATTTTATAGGGGCTAACGTAATCACCACACGCAAAGAAAAGACAGTTTGATATAAGTATGTTTGCAACAACCTTAGTACATATTCCATAATATTATGCATTATTGTTAAATAATTTGTATTATCAATATGCCACCATTTGCGTTTTCGTAATTCTATCGTTAACATCTACATATGCAATTGAGTTTTATTCACTACTAGCTTAACCCGGTGTGCGTTGCTACCCCCTAAATACCAAATGAAATAAAAGGTGCTTATATAGTTTAAAAAAATATTTTATTTATTAATTTTACTAACCATTACAGCGCGCTAGGATATACAATAATTTTTATTTGTCTATACGAAACATAAACAAATAAGTCTTTAGTTTTTTCTACATGAGAATATGCAACGTAAAGCAGTCTGTGGGATAAACATGGATTTGACAAATTCAAGCCACAAACTTGCAGGGATTGACCTTGAACTTCAATAATTGTCATTGTAAACACTAATCGAACAGAAAACTGCAATCTTTTGAAATCAAATGGCAAATCGGTTGGAATCATTGGAAATCGTTGCAATATCATATTTGTACCTTTATTTTTGCTTATTATAATGATCCCTTCGATTAAGTTGTGCCGCAGTTTTTTTAATGCAAGTCGAGTGCCATTGCAAAGTTATAGTGGATCGCTGATGCGCAGTCGAATAATTGGTACCCCCAATTTTGAGTTGCAGCACACATGGAGGAATTCCTGCAACATCAAGTGAGTTAAAAAAACTCAAAAGGACATCGATCATGATCAGCGAAGCTACCACAAATAGTGCTCCCCCAAATAATTTTTTGTTGCTTCTAAAATCTTGTAACATCCGATCAAGGGCCTCTAAAGAATTTTTGTGGGTCATTATGCAGTCATCCCATACTATGATCTTACAAATTTGCAGCACTTTACCTTTGGAAGAGTGTTTTTTAATATTTTAATATCATAAAAATTTGTTCTGTCCCATCTGATCCATTAACATTAAAATATTGTATGCCGAGATTTGCACCTGCTGTAAGTGTGGTAGATTTTTAGTCATAAATAGTTCTAAGTCGTATGGGTTGCAATTGCTTTCTCGTTGTAGATTGTTGCTCAGACAAACATTATTGCCTGCTGGATTAGGACTAATCATAACAACTTCCGAAAGTGTCTTGTTGTTTATTTGCAAACATTTATCTTCTATTAGATTCAACGCCTCATTATAAGTTTCATGTGAAAATTTTACTGATACGTCGTTGCAGGTAATTCTCTTTCGATGCAGTATGTCTTCACTCATATCTGCTTCATATCGGTCCTTTATTGCAACATAGTCATATCTCAAAAAATGAACTTTTCGAGTTAACAATGTAGAATTGTTAATAGTACTACATTTTATATTGTGCCAAAATTTTATTCAAATTACCCTTTACACTGTTTCCTTTAGAAGATAGTTTGTAAAAATTTTTTCTAAGACTTGTATGGAAACTAAAAATTTTAAATGTGTTTTTCTCGAAACAAGTTTTTTTGCGTTATGACTATGTTGCAATAAAGGAGCGATATGTATTCCAAAGTTAATTTGGTTCGGATGGAAAACAAGTTATCAATATGATAGAAAATAATACTCTTCTGGCTTGTTACCGCCACCACTGTTTTAAAAAAAAAAAAAGATAACACAGAAAACAGTATTATCTTCATTTATCTTTATAGTTGCTTTAAAACCCATATTAGTAAATGTCAAAATTATTTGTTTATATTTTAATAATTCCACGCGGGTTTTCTTGGCCGAAGTTTGGACAATATAAAAGAAAAAGCAGCCATATTTTTCCGGGCAGACATAGAGATGAACTAAGATGGTGACCACGCCAAAAAAGAATTTTAACACACATAAAAAGTAGTTTTATAAATAAAATATTGTATTTTGAATTTGAATAAAGAAAATTAATTTACTATTTTAAATCGTGTGTTTATAATCTGAAGTGGACCACAAGAGCCGGAACTATTCTCTGCTAACATGGCTCTAGATGATTAGATATTGATGTATTTACATTGTGAATCGTTTTCTAATAAATTTAGCTTTTGGCACGCATCCTGATAAGTTGCATATGAATTTGTATGCTAGAATTTGAGCATATAGCAAGTTTGAAGCAAAAGAATCATCTGTGCATGTATCGAAAAAGGAAGTTTACGTTGCAGCTGGTGCCATTGTTGTGGATTAACTTCTGTAAAATAAACTTGCTGTCCATTTTCGATGTTTTTTTAAGCATTTATTTATTAATTGAATCTTCAAAAAGGCAACTATAAGTATTCAAATTTTAATACTAAACAAAACATATATAAATTTTCGAGTTGAACAACTGTGAAAATGATTTACATCAGTACCTGCCTTGACGGCCTAACCTCGGGAGATTGTTAGCCCTCGAAAAAAGCCATCACCAAACAATTATCAAGGATACTAACACTCCCTTCCCGCGTTTTAGGTTTCAACCACAGCCAGAACGTTTCAGCCAAGGTAGGCACCTCAACCATGATCAGCCCGGGTCGAACCGCAAGCAGAACTTCCCGGGGGCCATGCTGATCCCCGTTCTGCCAATTTATACCCTTGGTAAGGGTTTCGGAAGCCAACACAACATAAGTCATGTGGCTTCCTAGAGTTTTGTTTGCCGCACCAAACGAGGGACCCCTCCCCCTCTTTTCCCCGAAAAACAGAGCGCCTAAGTTAGGAATACGCCAAGGCAAAACCTGTTCCCCGGGGGTTTCGAGTTGAACAGATAAATGCACAACAGTTGGATGATGCTCAAGGATTTGGAAGTCCTAAAATTCGCCAAACCGCTTTATTGCTGCTAATGTATCGCGCCATTTGATATTGTGTAATATCACGTTTGGTTACGTATTTGCAGGTATACTTAATTGATTTGACGAAATTATAATACTCGACATTAACATGCATTTTGCACGTTTTTGAAAGCACTGGGCAATTTCATAGTTTTCCACATTCATCTATGACGATAAAGCGGGTGTAGCCATCAACGCCAGAGATTATTTCTTGAAGCAATTCTCTAGGATACCTTTTCCTACATTTCCCATCGACCTCGCATGGCGGATTTGAATTAATACCATGAAGCATGTTTTTAACCACAACTTCATGTAAGTGTGGATCAATGTTAGTGTCAGGAATTTCTGCTGAAGTAATTTCAACTATTTTATCTGGTGTAATGTTGTCAATAAACCATATCCGAATGTGGAAGTGAGGCATTCCACATTTCTGCGGTTCAATAAAATGTATCCAGCATCACGTTCTCCGAAAACACGTAAACTTAACAATAACACGTAAACCTTTCTGTATGTATATATATATATATATATATATATATATATATATATATATATATATATATATATATATATATATATATGTACATAAACAATAGATCGCTCATTAACTTCTTCATATTTCGATAACACAGAATGAACTTGGTTAAAAAAAATTAACTAGAGTTAATGATACAAACAATAATCTCGTGATGCAAACAAACAATATAATTTTTAGTATTTATTTAATATTATTATCGCCTTTTAATTGCGGTTGTTTAAAAGCAGTCAGCAAATAAAAAAGCATTAATGAAAGTGTAAACAAGACCAGCGGCAACAGCATTTTTACTATTTTAATCACTTACTGCTGTTTGCAGTTTAATTTGAACTAAACTGAACTCTTTTTACAACAATTGTACGAGTACAATTGCTTAAAACATTATATACATACATATGAACAAATGTATATATGAACAAATGTATATGTATGCCATATTTTCGTTTATATCACAAGCGACATTTTTTTGGGATTTGGATTTTAGGTGCAAATAGTTTACAAGAACCAGTTGCATCATCCCACAAATTTTTAAAGTCTAACAACGCAACCTAAATTGGGGCGTAAGGCGCAACATTATTTAACGATTTGATCTTATACTGTAATTAGTAACTTAAGGCCCATTTAGCCGGCGGTAGAAATCGCAAATGTAAAAGTATCGGAAACTGTAGCATAATCACGACATAAATTCATTCTTTTAGCCACATATGCACATTCCAAAGTGACAATTTATGTATGCACAGGTAAAGTCTGATCAGCTTACCTCTAAGCCGTGGGAACCAAATTGGTTTCCCAAACATTAATTATAATATTATGAGTCTAGAATTCTCATAAGTACTATATAAGTAGACATAATTTTAGTTTTAAGAACAATTATAATTTGCACTGACTTGAGCAACAATCGGGTTGCTCGTCACTCATTATCAAATTTTAAAATAAACACTTTTAAATTATAAAAATAAATCTTCGGTTTTTAAAACTCAAATTTACAGCCTGTTTATAAAACACGACTCGCCGACAACAAGCACTAACTTTGTTCTGTTTTTGGTTTATACATGGCGACTATTGACGATTTTTATTAAAAGACGTAAGATCAGCCAATTTATTTTGGTTTGTAAAACGCGACTCTTCTCACCATAAGTGTCAAAATGCGAGGAGTGAAAAAGCATACTTGTCTGAAGAAAATGTGGAAAAAATGCTATAAATTATAAGAAACTATAATATAATAATGTTTTAAATAATAATTATTGAATAAAATAATTAAATAAAATTAAAATACAAATTTTAACAGGGTGATCGAAAATATATGTGACATAAACCAAAATCAGTTTTTCATGCATATAAATGTATTTACGAGTATATACAACATATTCGTACATAATTGATATAAAACACCTATAAAGGCTTCCCACAAAGTGTTTTCTTTTATTTATTTAATTTTATACGATGATTGATGTGTCTGTTTATGTTGAAAAAAAAAGGAATTGTGTGAAAAATGTAAAAAATTTTTTGCATGTTGACAATAAAAATATATCATAAATATTTCACATACATACGTATTTATGTAAGTTGAACGATACGATCAAGGCACGTTTTACAAACCCAATTCTTTACGTACTCGTCTATGAATTGCCTTGTCTCGAGTGGGCTTAGTCGTGTTCTATAAACATACTGTTAATAATGTACTGCTTTCTTACGTTTATAGCAAGCTCATTTTTTCGTTGGAGGATTATGATTATGGAATTGATATTGTTGAAAATCGGCCAAATAAATGTTGTAGTTACATATAATTTGACATTCGTAAAAATCGTGTGCAGTATATATGTAAATTATGCTACTTATGAATGTACAGTCATTTAGCGTATTTTACAGTACTCAGAGAAAAAGTCTTAAATTTATTAAAATATATTATTTAAATTTAAATACTTCAACAGTTCAATTATCAAATAAGCAAGAAGTTCTAATGTACTTCATTACCTTGTAGCGTGGAAGGTGTTGGACTAAATTTTGCTAATCTGAGCAGTGTCAAAGGTATATACACTGGACACTGATCTGTTTTAAATAATTTAATTCCAACATTTTAAATGCTGCAATAGAGTTTATTTTGGTCTTTCATGTTGTTATTGTTAAAGTTAAACTTTCACAAGCAATAGTCCCTCTTTCCTCCTCATCACTGCATATGTAGGGGCCATCCCCTGAGTACTGGTCCAAGATAAAAAAAAAAAAAAGAAAAACAGGGTTTTTGTGCCATTCTCCCATTCACAATAATATATACCATCACTAGGAACATCTGTCACATAACCACGAAATGAAATTCTATTTTCTACAGATTGAGACGTTACGGTTACATTTCATTACAGTCCGGTAAACATTTTCATGGTTTCTCATATAACAAAAACGATCAGCTGTTCCAACCAGATTTACATTTCTACATTTATGGTCGGCTAAAGACGCTGTCACGCACTATCATATACGGTCGTACGATTCATTCACAGGAAAATGGTTTAAAAGTCTGACTGACTTTACAAAATCGCTTCTAAATGACGTTGTAGGGCACACTATTATACAAGTATAATTGCAATAATTTGTATGAAGTAATTAAAAACTATTATTACCATAATCATTTTGCACTAATACAATTTATTTCTCGCCAACAATATTCCCACACAGAAACCATCGTGTTATGAAATTTTTTAAAAACGTGCGATTTGTCAAAAACTTTTTCACATAGTTGAATGTTTAGTACATGTTATATTTGGTAGATCCCACGTTCGCGTAGGATAGTGTATGAAGACGTTAACGTTGTGCCAAGAACAGTAATGTTCAATAACCTTGTTTAACAAAAATCACCAAATATAAATAATAAATAGTGATAAGGCCGCTAAATGAGTATGAAAACATCTAAAGGACGATTACTAATCAGCGACGCCAATTTTGCTCTTTTCTCGCTAGATTTAGCGCTTTTCAATGACCTAAAAAGCGCATTTTTATATTTTTTATATATAACAGCGTAACTTAAGAGTTTACACATGCCACTGCCAGTTCGAAAAACTCAATACATTCACAATTTTTCACTAATACATCCACATTTTTCGCAATGGCAGCTCCAGTGGCAGCAAATTTTGCATGCGAGTGAAAATTTGGCATTTGCACGCCACTGAATTTCAAGATGATAAACAATGTTACCCTGCCAAGAACTTAATGCAAATTAACTGCATTATAGCAAAATGTAATTAGAAATATAAGCTTCTCATATATATTATTAGGATTTATTTCTTGAAATACGCATAAAAAGAACAGTTTCGTTAATTATAAAGCATTAGATTATTAAAATAATTTTAATAAAAATAAATTTTAATCGTTTCCCCAAATATGGTGAATTCGGTAACTCTATTTTGTAAAGAGAACACAAATTCAAAATAGAGGCGAAATTCTAGTATTTCGAATTGTTTTTCGTTGATAATACGTATGCAAAATTTGCATGCCACTAATTGCGTGTGTAAGTGCAGCGTAACATATGGTAATCGAGCAAACATTTTTTACAACTACTATTTTAGGCAACTGTTTCACTAAGGTAAATTTAATCATCATTTAATCATCGATATATAAGTCATTTCAAGAAAATTTAATAACTTGTTTCTTATTTAACGCATTAAACACATTTAATACAGCAGGCTACCGACCACAACCCATATTTACAGCTGTCGCCAAATTAAACTAGTTATTGATTTTGCTGGCAACAACACGCAGTTTACCAGCGCTACCGACACCTAAAATAAAGGGTAGTTAAATTTTAAGGGCCGATGTTTATTTTGAAATATCGGCCAAATGGCCGCCGCAACCTCCGCGACATAGCTCCATACGACGGTCCAAAGTTTTGATGACGCTGAGGCACAATTGAGATTCTATACCGTTAATGTGCCGAATTATTTCATCCTTTATCTCTTAAATTCTCGCTTGACGACGTACACCTTTTTTTGTCAAATAACCCCAAAGAAAGAAGCCCAACGGTGTCAAATCACATGATCTTAGCAGCTAATTGACATCGCAATCACGTGAGATAACAAGGCCATTGAATTTGTCGCGCAAAAGAGCCATTGTTTAGGTAGCTATGTGGCATCGTCCATTTGAAACCACATATAATTCACATCCATATCTTCTAATTCGGGCCATAAAAAGTTCGATAACATCTCACAATAGCGAACACCATTCACAGTAACTGGCTGATCGGCCTCATTTTGGGAAAAATAAGACCCCATGATACCGCCAGCCCATAAACCGCACCAAACAGTCACTCTTTGTGGGTGTATTGGTTTTTCGACAATCACTCTTGGATTATCATTCGCCAAATGGTCCTTCCAAATCGTCCCATCCTAATGAATAGTCTTATTACAAACATAACCATTAATAAAATGAATCGTCATTTAAATTTAATTAAAATTTTGTAGTGCTTACGGAAAAAAAATAATAAAAGGATTCTTCTGTAAAGTATGTATTTTGTCGCTTACGATATAAACGAAAGTACGGCTCGATATTAATACATAAATTTTAAATGACGAAAGTCATTTAAGTTCTGAAGGCGTTCAAAAGAGAAACAAGAACTTACGAGGCGTTTACTAACTCGTATTGATAAATAACAAACATTTCAATTATTAATTCAATTAAAACCAATTTTTTTTTTCACCGAAAGTAATAAATTTAAAACCTGAAGCACACACATCGATACTTATATTTCTAGAAGACAACAATGCATTCTTATTTAGATGTTAAGTAATTACGAGGTTTAGTTTCTTGCTCACGCGACTCAATTATGACAAAAAATAAACAAATTTATAATAAAAGAATATTGGCTCTGTAGTTTTTTTTTTCTCTTTATTTCATTATCAGCATTTAGATAGAATTGATGATGTTTTGAGGTAAAATTTTGTTGTTTTCCAACAAATTAAATTTCTAAGTAATTAAGAATTGAGAAGAGGGGGTTTTCTAATGCGATTTCTATATTTCTACGAAATGTGTTAAGAAAGTATATTTACAATACAGCAACAAATGGAAAATAAATTTATAACTGAAGGTTGGTCTGTTTTATTAGGATTCACAAATTATGTTAGGAGGCTAGTAGTAATCTTTCGAAAATTGGGCCGTGTTTTATGTTTATAACATTTCTAGGACACAGACCCAGTGTGTTGTACCCTTACATTATTATGAATCAGAAACAAATTTGTCTACTTCTGGATTGCATAAATGTAGTGGCTACATACAGCCCATAAAATTTACCATTAACCAAAAGGGCAGAATTTTTGCATTTCATTATTACAACTTCTTTTTAACCTAAAAGTAAGCGATAAGTTACCGAGAAGACAATTGGATCAGGCTATATCTCGGGTATATATGTACCGATATCGGAAATTTTCATTTCCCATATTTATATAACCTTATTTCATTACCAAAACTGTTTTGAGCAAAACAAAGTTGTTTAAGTTCGCTTACGCGACATTTTCATGAAAACCCCGGTCTAGGCTATATCTCGGGTATATATGGACCGATATCGGAAATTTTAATTTTCCATATTTATATAACCTTATTTCATTACCAGAACTGCTTTTGACCACAAAAAGTTGTTTATTTTCGCTTACGTGACACTTTCATGTAAAACCCGATCTAGGCTATATATCGGGTATATATGGACCGATATCGAAAATTTTAATTTTCCATAAAACATTCAAAACACATCAAAATCAACACGGCGCAGAATTTTGCAAGAAGGGTACTACAAATAACTGACAAGAAATTTCGTAGGGAGAATACAAGAAAGATTAAACGAATTTTACAAAAAAATAGTTTTTCCAGTATTATGGCAACAAACATTATAAAAAACGCGATGAATAATTTTAACCACACTCCTGTACAAACAGATACGAAGATATATAAAACTATAACTTACATACCCGGATTTACTGAAAGAATTATACGTTCCGATGTATATAAAAATATTAAGATTGCTCAAAAACAAGTAAGAGTTTAAACATGTTATTTTTAAACACCAAATCCAAGGTGGATAAGTTAGATAAAGTAAAGGTAATATATAAGATCCCTTGTAACGGAGATGGACCAAACACATGCAGCAAAATATATGCTGGAACTACGAAAGCAAAATTACGTACTAGATTAGCCGCGCATAAATCTGATTATAAAACATGTAAAACAAAAACAGACCAAAAAACAGCATTAGCAACCCACTGTACAAGAAGTGGACACTCTCCCAACATCGGCGATACAACAATACTACAACAAGAAAATAATTACAAAAAGAGGCTCACAATAGAAATGTTACATATAACTAATACTCCCGCGAATATAAGGATGAACTATAAAACAGACATTGAGAACTGCCCTCACTCATATAGATATTTATTAACTAAGCATATACAGAAATAAATGAAATAACAGATTTTAGTAAGCTTCAGACTATGTTAATACACTGTTGACATTTTTACTGTTAAGTAAGATCATTTTTTTGATTGTTTATTATTAATTATTTTTATATTTTAATGTTGATATGTTTTTATATGTATTTTTTATTATTTGTATAGCTTATTCCTGAAGAAGAAAGCGAAGGTGATTCGAAATATTGAAGAGGAAAAATATAAAATTTATTTAATAAAACAAAAAAGAGTTTTATTTAAATTGATTCTGGACCTTGAGCCTAAAAAAGTAACAAATATTTGTAAACATAATATTTTATAGTTTTGTTTTTAATTATTGCGACTAGCAATAATTAGTCTGAATAAAAATCAAAACACAATTTAAATAACACAAAACTGAAATAAATTTTGATCAGCAGGATTTGCGTTATACCCCTATGTGCAGCGTCACAATTTTTAACTACTTTTTTTACATGGTTACTAGATTTTGACTGATTACTATAAGGGCACAATTGATTTACTACCTATTAAATAGTTTGCCAATTAATTTTTAAAAGCAATAACCATTTAATTCTATATACATTATTATTAATTTTTCTCATTGTTCAGTTTTTGGTTACTTTCTTTTGTTTACATTTGTTCATTTACCATATCGCTCCTTTATTACAACATGGTCATAACTAAAAAAAAGCTTGTTTCGAGAAAAACATATTTCAAATTTTTAGTTTTCATACAAGTCTTAGAAAAGAAATATCTCCTAAAGGAAACCATTTAAAAGTAATTTGAATAAATTTTCGTCACAACATAAAAAGTAGTACTGTTAACAAGTCTGCATTGTTAACTCGAAAAGCTCATTTTTTGAGATATGATTATGTTGCAATAAAGGAGCGATATGCTTTTCATCATACTAAACAAAAATGTTTGCAGTACAAATTTGTAAGTACTCAGTAAAAAAATCGTCACTTTACTCTCTTTTTGTGTTCTCATTTACTGTAACTTGGATAAACGACCAGCATTCAGTAAAACACAGTAAACATTTGAACAAATTTTTTGGTAAACGAACAGATATTAAGATAAAAAACATATGTTAAACAAACAAATGTTAACAAAAGAAAGTAACCATTACTTTCATTAATAAGAGACTGTAATGAATTAATATAATATAAATAACCAATTAGCAAACCTAAAGCACTGTTATAAGGCTATTACTAAAAATAGTAATTTTAGAAACACATGAACCTTTTCGATTAATGTTTGATATTTCTTAAAAAATTCATATAAAGGTTTTTTGACCCATTTTTACCTTTAAATCCCTTAACGTAAATATGTAAAGAAAAATTCAACTACTCTTAAACAAATGTTGCAATATCTATATAAGATAAGACCTCATATGTAAATATTTAGTCTTAGTAAATGAAATGTAAATAAAGAAAGTCATTAAAAACATATGTATGTGGTAATTACACAACGAAACAAATTTGACAACAAATAGACTAATTTTTTAATTTGGTTTTTTAATTCAAAATGTGTAAAATTCGTTCAAATTTTTATTGAAAAAAGTAAACATATTAAATTTTAATTGTGAATAATTTTATTTCCTTTTCCAAGATCACTCTTAGCAAATTCAATCAGTTCACTTCAATAAACACATGCGAATTGAAGTCGGCAATTTTAAGCGATATGCTTTTGCCAGAACTAGAGCTGCAAAAATATCAATAGTATCGATAGTTTTATTTTTAGTCCACTATCGATAGTTTTTATCCGATAGTGATACTATCGAAAGAAATTACATATTATTTGCAAAACAAAAGCGTTGTTTGTATTGTAGGTTATTGATCAAATTAGTACCTCAATGCAGAGGCTTCGGCTCATAAAAAATTTTATCGACGACTTAAAACTTAAAAATATACTAATGTCTTTGATTTCTTTTAATAAATAACCGGTAACACTACGTTTGATTTTCATAAATTTTTTTAAAAATTGTAAGTCTTTGGCAATAATTTTTCTTTTTAAAAGCTGTTGATTAGTATTTTAATATTAATCGGTTCTGATAAGCTTGTTTTATTGTTATGAAGAAGTTTCTGGAAAGGCTCAATGGTAAGTAAAGTGAATTATTAAAGTTGCATGCTACAAAATGCTGTTATATATGTTGAAAACAGCAGCGAATCAAAAAAAGCTCGTAAGGGGTTCTCGGAAGTTTGGAGCCTTTCATTTTGTAATGATAAAAACAGATAAGCGAATGAATGATAGATCTCATCCTATTTAGTAAGTTAACTATAAGCTAAGCTCTCCAAACATCTTTTTGAAAAATTTTTGTTATGCACATTACTGGTATTGGTTTACTTTTTTCAAAATAATCAATGGTCTAACTAATGACAAACAAAATATATAAATAAAATATAATTGCCTAAGCTAAGTCTTAGGCTCAGAACTGAAGTACACACATAGAATAAGAAATATAATATATTTTTTTGTTTTTTCGTTATGTTTTTTTTTTTTATCTGTGTTTCAACAAAATTAAAATTGAAGTTCAATTTGTTCAATTGTGATAAAATTTTTTTGTAACAAAAATTTTTTGTGATAAAAAACTATTACACAGAATTATGTGCGAAAATTGGTTTTTGACATAAAAACTTGTAAAAAACAAATTTTCTCACTAAAATATTTTTTCTCACTAAAATATTTTTTGTTATCAAAAACTTTTTACAATATGTGTCTGGAATATTTAAAGCACGTACATTTTTAATATGAATGAAGAGAGAACGAAACTTTGTGATAAAAAAATTTTGTTAACCAGAAAATTTTTTGTGTTTTGATATAAAAACTTGTAAAAAAAGTTTACATTCCAACAAAAAAAAAATTTTTACAAAATTTTTTGTGACAAACATTTTTCTTTAATATACAAACAATTGAGTTTTATTCACTATATTCACTCTGTGATTATTAAAAAGTGAACAAAAAAATCATTGTGCTCACATATTTTTAAACTTACATATAAAAACAATAATTGTATTAAATTTTAAAAACAATAATATATTATTTTAAAAACAACTGGAAAATAAATTCCTCACATTTCAGTAACTAAACAATAAAATAAATTTCAATATAACAAGTGCGGTGGCCGTGCATTGTTATTGTTGTTATTGTGCGTGAAGATTACTTACATACTTGGAAAAAAGCTATACATTAAAGTTTTGTTTTCTATATGAGTGATCTCAGAAATCAGAAATAATTTTGAAAAATAGCCTAGCTCAACCAGCAAAAGCATATGGACTTCTGAAGAAGGATCTATAAAGCAATCATTGGATAATTTTCTTTCTACAAGAGATAAAATTCGCTCCCGTTCCGGCTCGCCTAACATAGATGTTACAAAAAAATCGTTTAAACCACCACCAATTTATTTAAGAGAATCTGCCTCCAATGAACTGGCAAGAAAAATTGTTTCAGCAATCGAAGAAAATACATTTAACATTACCTCCATCAAGCACGGCAACATTAACGAAACTAAAATTCAGGTTAACCATGAAAATGACTACCGGAAACAGTCTGACGAATTCGAAAAAGAAAAAAAACCCCTTTAAACTTATGTGTTAAACATCAGAAATCGTGAAAAGATCCCTCAACCCATGTTTAGGGTTGAATTAGAGCCAGTGCAAGAAGAATGAAGTTCATCCAATATATAGTATAAAAAACCTTTTACATCGAAAAATAACCGTAGAGGAACCTCATAAGCGCTTAGGACCCGCACAGTGCCACAACTGCTAAGAATTTGGTCACACTAAAGCGTATTGCAAGTTGCCTACAGTTTGTGTTGTGTGTGGAAAATTCCATGGTACACCACAATGCAATAAGCCGAAATTCGACCCAAAAATTAAAAAATGCAGTAATTGCGGTGAAAACCACACAGCTAATTATAGAGGTTGCTCCGTCTACACCCAGCTCAAGCGCTCAATGAACAACAAAACAATAATTGCTTCTAAGCCACCACATCAGACTCAAATTTTTTCTACTAATTCTTTTCCTCCGACAGGACAGTCAACCACCGACATAACCGTTCACAATCAAAAACAAATTTCTTATCCTAATGTAGTTAAGTCTACATTCGCAAACCCGAATCAACAATCTATATCTCAACCGCCCCGATCAAAATTTCAATAACCTTGAGGCAACAATACAGACCCTTATTCAAACTATAAACACTTTTACGTCGTCTATGATGACGATGATGCAGGAAATGGTGAAAATGTAATTGCAGGTATTTTCGAAAAAATGAATGGCTAAAATATAAAACATTTTTAAATACCCATTGCACTGAGAATATTGTTTTAAGAATACCTGAATATATTAATGCGTCACTAAGCAACTTTAGCGAAAACCTTAAACAAGCAGCTGAACTTGGTTCTAGCGTTTATTTAATACGCAGAAACATTCGAAATAGAACATATTCTTCAGAAATGGAGCAACTTGTGTTAGAAAAAAGAAGAGTTAGACGAGAGTGGCAACTTCGCAAGTCTCCGCAACTAAAAACAAGGCTACGTGAGTGCACAAATCAACTAAGAAATTTGCTTGGAAACCAAAAAACGGCTTCTTTACAAACGTGTTTAGAAAGTCTGGATGGTACTCCTCAGTCCGACTATTCTTTATGGCGGGCGACTAAGGGTTTAAAAAGGCCAGTTAGAGGTAAGCCGCCCTTGCGAGAACCGTCTGGTGACTGGGCTAGAGATGACTCGGAAAAGGGTATTTTATTTGTTAACCATTTGAAAAACGTTTTTACCACAAATAGGTCTGACAATGCAAATGAGTAGCCGCCTATTGTTAGTAGACCTCCTGTGCCTTTAAGATTCAATTTTGAAGAAGTTGAAAATGCTATTGGTAATCTAAACCTTAAAAAAGCTCCAGGTATGGATAAAATCAGCAACAAAATGCTCGTAGAGCTGCCTCGTGTAGCTAAAAGAATTGTTCTTTTTATTTTTAATGCTATTTTACGACTTGAGTATTACCCTGCAAAGTGGAAGGTGTCCATGATAACAATGGTTCCTAAGCCAGGGAAGGATCACAGGAAAGTAGAATCATACTGTTCAATAAGTCTACTGACAACAATTTCAAAACATTTCGAAAAATTGCTTAAGGCGAAGTTGGATCCAATGCTTAATAAGGTGGAATGTATTCCTAATCACCAATTTGGTTTTAGAGCGAAACATGGCACCATTGAGCAAACACACAGGTTAGTTAACGTTATAAGAAAGGCATTTGAAGATAAAAAATATTGCTCTGCTTTATTCATCAACGTCTCACAAGCTTTTGATAAAGTGTGGCACGATGGCTTAATGCATAAAGTTTAACTTACCTGCAAACGTACATAACCTTTTGGAAAGCTATTTATATTGTCGCCAATTTATAATAAAAGAAGGCCCAGCCCAGCCTATTGAAGCTGGAGTTTCCCAAGGAAGCATATTAGGGCCTATTAATATTTTATCTACGCATCTGACATGCCGACAAGCACCAACATTCACCCTTCAACATTTGCAGATGATACAGCATTCCTTAGCATACATAGTAACCACCAGCAACCATCAATAAATTTACAGGAACATATCGACAAACTAGAGAAATGGCTGAAGCTTTGGAAAATCAAGGTTAATGAACAAAAGTGTGCCCATGTTACATTCGCACTACGTCTAGGAACATGCTCACCCATCACTATTAACAATAAAGTAATACCTCAACACAGTGAAGTCAAATACCTCGGTATTCATCTTGACCGTAGACTAACATGTAAGTCGCGCATCGAGACAAAAGTAACGCAGATGAAATTGAAAACAGTGCAAATTAACTGGCTAATAGACACAAAAATTCGACCTTGAAGCTTGATTGTAAACTTTTGCTGTACAACTCGATTCTAAAGCCAATATGGTGCTATGGGATTCAATTATGGGGCACAGCCTCGGCATCCAACATTGAAAAAATTCAAAGAAGTCAAAATAGAATACTCTGTAGAATTACAGACGCTCTGAACGTACCTTTTGTGAAATCTGAATTTGTGAAGTACGCGACAAGATATATTAACAAACTTGAATTCCATCCAAATCCTCTTGCAGTTAATATTCTTAACTTTGGTGGTCATACCCGTCTGAGAAGGGGGGATACTTTGGCTACCATTAGAGCTCTAAACAGATGACTGAACTCTGAAATAATATTGGCATAAAAATAAATTTTTGTCCCGCGCTGGCAGGACTTAATCACAATTTTTTTTTTTTTTTTTTTGTATTAAGAATTGAATACTTATTGTCATTACATTTCTTATGTAGATTCAATAAATAAAATAATAAAGTTAAAAAAAAAAAAAAAAAGGTTTAATGAAAAATCGTACGATTAAGGCCTCATTAGCTTTTACTTTCTGTTGCCGTTCTGTGACGTTCTTTTCTGTAGCAAATATTTTACAAGTACTTTTTCCGTGAAAATATTCAGCTGTTTTTACAGTACAGCATAATTAAAAGAAAAACATTAGAATGAATAATAAAATATCTACATAAAAATTATATTGTGTGAAAAAAAAAAACAAAAAAACGAAATAAACTAATAATTTAGATATAGTGACCAACCAGCCCACTTCTTTTAAACAATCTGCAGAGTTTATGAACTTCATAAATAAATTTTTTTCCCGCTAAAATAATATTCTCTTGATCATCCATTGTTGCTTAATTGATAAAAATGTATTAACTTTTAAAAATATTTAATTGAAACAAATTTTTTAGCTTTTGATAAAAAAAATTATTTGCTTTTGAATAAAAAATTAGCTTTTCCATACCAGAAAGAAGTAAGGCATACACATATCTGGCAGTCACTTAACGTTGAATTCTATTTTCAACAGATTAGTCCGCAACAGAACTGAACGAAAAAGTAAAAACTAACCAAGCACATATAGTTTCAATTGAACAGAAACAAAACAGCTGATTCAGAACAGAAATGAGCGTACAAACTAAAGGCCTCATTAGTTTTTACTTGCTGTTGCCGTTCTGTGACGTTCAGTTCTGTAGCAAATATTTTACAATTACTTTTTCCGTAAAAATATTCAGCTTTTTTTACAGTAGGGCATAAATAAAAGAAAACCATTGGAATGAAGAATAAAATATGTGCATACGAGTAAATATTATCTTGTATGAAAAAAAAGAAACAAATTAATAATTTAGAAAGGTGATCACTTCTTTCTCACAATCTGGAGAGTTTATGACACTTCTTATACAAAATATAATTTTTTCCTTGCTAAAATAGTATTCTTTTGATCATCAATAGTTGCTCTACTGATACAAATGTATTAGCTTTTAAAAACCTTTAATTGAAAAAAATTTTTTAGCTTTTGACAAAAAAAAAAATTATATACATTTGAATAAAAAATAAATGTTTCCATACCTGAAGAAAGTACAACATACACATATCTGGACGTCACTTAACGTTGAATTCTATTTTCAACAGATTAGCCCGCAACAGAACTGAACGAAAAAGTAAAAACTAACCAAGCACATATAGTTTCAATTGAACAGAAACAAAACAGCTGATTCAGAACAGAAATGAGCGTACAAACTAATTCTGCCTTTAGCCCCCAATACCGTATTCATAAAGTAAGTGAATTTCAAATATATGTGTACATGTATTTTATAATAATTTGTAATATATGTTATTTTTCATGAATATAAATCTTTAAGTAATTATAAGTTCATATAATATTAAACAGGGTTTCTTTTGATTTTGTTTAATAGCAATATTCTTTATGAATGTCAGCTTTAACATATACATATGTTAGAAATCGATACTATCGAAATATCGATAGTTAAAAACAAAACTATCGAAAATATCGAATGGGCCGACTATCGATAGTTTTGCTGCTCTAGCCAGAACTCCTATTTTTCTATTTCATCGCAAAACACCACAAACCCTATTTCAATAAAAAAAAAACAAAAATAAATGCAGGTACCTAGTCTTACATACATATGTATATATTACAGTTTTGATTTTATTTTATAACCATAGTAATACAAAGCCTATTGGACAAATAAATTCGTTACAAAGTAACAACTAACATAAATTATATTAATTGAAAATAGATATAACCATGTATACATGTACGTAGTACATACTTCTACTGCAATTATAGATACAGTAGGTAGAACTCAACAATTTTATTCGCCCCAGCCATTTTAATAAAAACAGTTTTTATAACTATATTAATACAAGAATATTGTCATGGTCCGATAAAAACTTTAGGATACCCAAATCGCAAATAATGATAAAATACATACATACATGATATGTATTTGTCATATCTTTGTTTTACATAATATATATATTTACATATATATTTTTATTTAAGAGAAAATGTTTATGGATTTCAAACATATTTGGATACATATTGTAAGTAAATATATACATACTGGTATTTAACTTATAATTGTTACCCTATAATAAATTATATATTTATATAAAAGCACCATTATTGGATGATTTTATTTATCATCAGATAATATTAAATTAGTTACATACTTAGGTACCAAAGCATACTCCTAGACGGTCTTGAATCTATAAACTTATTGATAACATGATCAACTTAATTTCTTGCATCGACCGAAGAAAAGCATATCATTTGCATTTGAATAATAAAAAACCTGTTGCCTTAACTTTCAAGTCATCATATGAGCAAACAAACAAGTTTAATTAATAATTTATTTTTCTTCGGCTATTTACAACCAAATGGTAGAAACATAAAAAACTGCCAGCTCTCTATATTTTTATGGGAATCCGCAACCGATAAAGTATAATATGATTGTGCTATGCTGGCATTTCATTTAATTAAACTAATTGTAATTTTGTTTACATTTTTTATTCTTTTGTTTGTATGTACGTAATTTTTTCTTTTCGTTACCTTGTCTCGTCCACCATAAGTATCAATAATATCACAGAATTCATCTAAATACTTTCCTGATGTCATTTTTTAATAAATTATAAATTTTTGTGTTCAAAAAACTTAATAAACCAAATCCAACAACAATATAACCGCTACCGTATAACTTTTATCAACTACTACTAAAATAAAAGAAAATATTTTGAACAGCTGGTGCAAAGTGCATTAACATCTACATGGTGGCAGCACTACAGCATGTGACAATTTTTTGCTGCTGGCAATATGGTAAGCTATTTACGTCACATGTATTGTTTACATTTTTGAAAGTGAATTTGGTGTTTTATTCTGAATTAAACATACAAAAAACTATTTTGTGAACTTAAAAATAATTCATATAAAAATAATTTATAATTATACACACATAGTTTATAAATGTGAAAAAAGTTACAATTATTTTTGATAAACATAGCTTACAGATGCCTGTTTTTTTTGTATTGTTGTAATTTTGCTCTAGTGCTGCCACCGTGTAGGCGTTAACAAGGCGAATTCATTATTAGGTGGATGCATCGGCGAATTCAGGCGAATTCGATTAATATGGCGGCACTTTTGCTGTCAAGTTTTGTTTACCTTTTTCGGCGCCATTTAAATTTTTTTACATGTTCGTTATCAACTACTTTTGACAGCTTAAGTGTGAATTCGCCTTTTTACACAAACAAAATACGTGTTGTTTTTTTTTATTGTTGTATTGTTGTAGCGAAGCGGCTACCTTGTTTTTTGTATCATGGGCGTTAATGCACCTTGAGCTGGTGTGTAACATGATACCAAGGCGAATTAATTATTAGGTGGATGCATCGGCGAATTCAGGCGAATTCGGTTAATATGGCGGCACTTTCGCTGTCAAGTTTTGTTTACCTTTTTCGGCGCCATTTAAATTTTTTACATGTAATTTATCAAATACTTTTGACAGCTTAAGTGTGAATTCGCCTTTTACACATACAAAATACCTGTTGTTCTTTTTATTGTTGTATTGTTGTAGCGAAGCGGCTACCTTGTTTTTTGTATCATGCATGATACAAAAAAACAAGGTAGCCGCTTCGCTACAACAATAAAAAAAACAACAGGTATTTTGTTTGTGTAAAAAGGCGAATTCAAACTTACGCTGTCAAAAGTAGTTAATAAAGCCATGTACAAAAATTTAAATGGCGCCGAAAAAGGTAAACAAAACTTGACTGCGAAGGTGCCGCCATATTAACCGAATTCGCCGATGCATCCACCTAATAATGAATTCGCCTTGGTGTGTAAACTAACAAGGCGGATTAGTTATTAGGTGGATGCATTGGCGAATTCAGGTGAATTCGGTTAATATGGCGGCACTTTCGTTGTCAAATTTTGTTTAGCTTTTTCGGCGCCATTTAAATTTTTTACATGTTCTTTATCAAATACTTTTCACAGCTTAAGTGTGAATTCGCCTTTTACACAAACAAAATACCTGTTGTTTTTTTTCTTGTATTGTTGTAGCGAAGCGGCTACCATGTTTTTTGTATCATGTAAACTAATGGAATAATACACAGTTGATTTTTGTAGTAGTATTTAATGTAAAATTTCCTGGTTTACGGCGAATTCTTATTGTAAGCGAGTCCCCAAGGCGAATTCAGTTTACCAAATGGAACTGGGATTACAATACACCAATACAAAAACAGCATGGGAATTTGTTGTTGCTTGAGCTATTCGTGTGTCAAAAAATTTGTATAGAAAGTACGTACATGCATACACACACTTGCACACTTTACTTGCAGATATGTTTGTATGTGAGCAAACCGGAAACAGCTGTTGACACTTGATATTTTACAAATAGAAAAAAAAGTAGTACACAAGGCGAATTCATTATTAGGTGGATGCATCGGCGAATTCAGGCGAATTCGGTTAATATGGCGGCACTTTCGTTGTCAAGTTTTGTTTACCTTTTTCGGCGCCATTTAAATTTTTTACACGTTCTTTATCAACTACTTTTGACAGCTTAAGTGTGAATTCGCCTTTTTACACAAACAAAATACCTGTTGTTTTTTTTATTGTTGTATTGTTGTAGCAAAGCGGCTACCTTGTTTTTTGTATCATGGTAGTACATCTGTTTTTTCAGTTTTACCTGTTAAATGAATTCGCCTTGTGAGTCCCCAAGCCAAGGCGAACTTAAAAGGTGAATGCTAGGCGAATTCAATAGTAGGTGAACTTGACAGCACAGGTGATTTTTTTTGCTTGCCACCAAGGCGAATTAATTATTAGGTGGATGCATCGGCGAATTCAGGCGAATTCGTTTAATATGGCGGCACTTCCTCTGTCAAGTTTTGTCTACCTTTTTCGGCGCCATTTAAGTTTTGTACATGTTCTTTATACTACATTTACTCCAACTCAAAACCTAGTAGATTTGAATTAAAATCTACAACGAAATCTATATCGTTTACACCACCATTTTTTGACATCTAGCATACACCACATTAAAGTGTAATTTTTGTTGCAGCGTAGTATTTTTAAGTACTTTTTGCATAAAATCACGGATGCATCACTTGGTACTGAGTAGATTTCAGGAGATTTCGTTGAAATCTACTCAAGGCGAATTCATTACTAGATGAACTTAACAGCACAGGTGATTATTTTGGCCTCTCGCGTTTTTTCCAATAAGAGTGTCAAATTTGTTTTCTTTTGTTTATAAACTTTTTCGCGCCATTTAAATCTGAAGATTTTTTTGTATGAATTAGTGCAATTTCAAAAAATGTGTGTAAATTTAAAAGTGAAAAACTAATAATCTGTGATTTTAATTACAAACAATTATAAAAGTTATATTTAACGTTTATATAATATTTTTTTTCCCAGCTGCACAATTTTAAGCGAATTTAGATTTTGACATTTACAATATGTTTTACAAAAACAAAATACATAGTATTGAATTCGCCTTTCCGCTTGCATTCACCTGTATAAATTCGCCTTGAATCTACTCATAAAGTAGATTTCATTTTGTATGCGAAATCTTCTCAAAACTTACTAGATTTGGCTTGAAATCTCGAATGAGCAGATTACGCTTTGGTGTAAATAGGCTATTATCATGATACAAAAAACAAGGTAGCCGCTTCGCTACAACAATACAACAATAAAAAAAACAACAGGTATTTTGTTCGTGTAAAAAGGCGAATTCACACTTAAGCTGTCAAAAGTAGTTGATAACGGACATGTAAAAAAATTTAAATGGCGCCGAAAAAGGTAAACAAAACTTGACAGAGAAAGTGCCGCCATACTAATCGAATTCGCCTGAATTCGCCGATGCATCCACCTTATAATTAATTCGCCTTGGGCTATTATCAACTACTTCTGACAGCTTAAGTGTGAATTCGCTTTTTACACAAACAAAATACCTGTTGTTTTTTTATTGTTGTATTGTTGTAGCGAAGCGGCTACCTTGTTTTTTGTATTATGCTTACCACGTTTTTTTTAACGAGACTGGTAAATTTTTTTATTGTTTTATTCCCGCCATCTTTTATTTTCAAAATAAAATTTTTCTTTCTTGCTGGTGAATACTGAAAAATTTTAAGCAACTTTTTTTTAAATACAAATATTTTGTGAAGTGTTAATTGTGTATTTTAAATACACACATAAAAAGCGAATATCGTTATTGTGCATTATGTAAAAAGGAAGTCTCAAGTGGAGGCGGTACCATGTTTGAGGTTCCAAAAGATTCCGAAAGAAGGGATATATTAAGCCAGATTTGTGGTGTGATATTAAAGGCATCTTTCTTTATGTGTTCCGAACACTTCGAAAGCTACTATGAGAAAAAGGTTCGTGCTTTTGCCAAATGCAGAGCCCATTACCAATGTTTGTTCAATTTGGCATTCTTCTGCTGCCAGTCAAACAGATACTTATATAAGTATAATAGAAGTATTCCTTTAACTTAATTGTTTAAAATTAAAGAAATTTTCTACATTCAACTATCAGATCGAAATGTGTTGAAAGTGGCAATGCATCATCCAGCGGGAATACAAAATTGTTTTCCTAGGAGGAGCTGACTGCTACAGTGGCTGTACCGATCCCGCTTCCTGAGTAAAACCCGGCAGATGTAATGAAGGAGCAGAGCACTCAAACTGAATAAGTATTTATGTTTCTACCGGGACACATATAATCCTTCTTACGTTATGCGTTTCACGAAATCCGTCCTTTTCAGGGCCACCAAATTAGTTTTAAAAGAGAGAATTATTTGTTTCGGGATTATATCGGAGTAGAGAAAAATTAAAATCGTCCCAAAAAGATTATTATATTGTTTTTTGTTTTATTGTAGTTACTTTCCAATTTTAATCCATAAAATTTAATTTAGTGTAAAGTCTTTTAAAGTAAATAAAAAAATACAAAACTATACTGATTTACAATATTTAGTTAAATATTAATTATCATTTGTAGATTTGCTATTCATTCCGATGAGATAAATACTAAGATATGTTTAATAAGTTAGTTATAAGTCAAAATTAAAAGAGTAAAAGCACGAAAACGTAACAAGCTTTTTTTATTAAATCAATATTTACCAAGTCAATTTGTGTATGGTTGGAGTATGAAGTTTTGGTAATATAGGATAAATTATATAATACGTCTACATTGTTTTTTAAACTTAAAAACTAAAATAGTGATTGTGGTATATGAAGAAAAAGGAAATTCGTATCTGGCACTAAATACTTTTATTTTTGGAGTAACAAAAAATTGTTTTTTTTTATTAAATTGAGTTTTGTAATTTCTCTCATAAATTAATACTAATTTCAATATTTAATATGTTTTCTTAGTTTCGTTAAACTAAGCAGCACAAATTCTGTTTAAAGACATCATCATTGTAATATTCCTGATTTTTATTATTTAAGGCAGGAACTTTTAACAAACATTTTTTAATACTTAATTTTCATATCTAACAATTTCAAAAATTATTTGATTATGTACTAGAGCACAAATTAACCGTCCTGCATTTCGGGCAAATAACAAACGTGTAGAATTTCCATTAAATTGTTTGTATAAATTTATGTAAAAATTTCCCTGGTAAACAAATCATTCTTTTTTTCTTTGATAAATACGAATAATGTGTTAAAAAATATAAATTATTTCATATAAACAGAATATTAATACATACATTCTGCAAAATAAACTAATTTTATCAGTTTTAATAAAGCTTGATGGTCTTGGAAGTTCACTACGTTTTATGTTCAAAGGTGGCCTAAAGGCCCATTTAGCCGACTGTAGAAATTGTAACTGTAACGTAAATGTAAATGTAACGTAAATGTAAATGTAGTAGCACTTATAGAACACGTAAAACTGTATCATGTGTTTTTGATACAAACAAAAAAAACAAAAGTGCATGTGAAGAAAAAGTGTTCAGTTATTAATGATTTACAGAAAAAGTGTTCTGTTTTTCATTTTTATATTATTGTATGCTAAAGAAAATAATTAATTTTTCATCAACCATATCAAGGCGAATTCATTATTAGGTGGATGCATCGGCGAATTCAGGCGAACTCGTTTAATATGGCGGCACTTTCTCTGTCAAGTTTTGTTTACCTTTTCGGCGCCATTTAAATTTTTGTACATGCTCTTTATCAGCTACTTTTGACAGCTTAAGTGTGAATTCGCCATTTTACACAAACAAAATACCTGTTGTTTTTATTATTGTTGTATTGTTGTAGCGAAGCGGCTACCTTGTTTTTTGTATCAAATAATTTACAAAAATAAAAGCAATACAGCTGTTCATAGCAGTGATGAGAGTTCATAGTATTCAGTACATAAACAAAAAGTACGAAAATTGTTCAAATGGTACCTAAAATTTCTAATATTTCTTTTTCTGTCTATATGTCGACATTTCATATGAGCTACAGCTGGGAAATATAAAAAACTAGCTGTTTATAATTTTTTGATTAGTACCAATGTTGGAAGCTAATATAGCGAATAAATCTCAAATGTTTGAATTTTTGTTCTCTGCTCTTTGGTACATATATAGTATGGTATGGTATATAGTATATATTAAAAAATGTGAACTAATTATGCTCGGATATATATGAACCGACATCGGGGAAAAAATATGTTTGACTTGTAATCACCATTCCAAAAAGGAAATCTTTCATGGAAATTATAATGCAAAAATTAGTTTAGGCTATAAATATGAACCGATAACGGAATTTTCCATTTTCTGTATTTTACGAGTAATTACCTCGTTTTATAATCAGAACTGATTTCAATCAATAGAAATTTTTCACTAATTAATCGGCTTAGACTATATCTCGGGTATATATGGACCGATATTGGAAATTTTCATTTTTTCTATTTGGTAACCTCCTTATATTATCAGGACTTCTTTTAAGCAAAAAAAAACATTATGGAAAAATCGGTTTAAGCTATATCTTGGGTATACGAATATATGGAACGATATCGGAATTTCTCTTTTTCTGTATTTTAGTAACCTACTTTTATTACTATAATAAGTGTGTGAAGTTTGAAGCATAACAAATAATTTTTTTTTTTTCAAAAATGTTCATACAAAATTGCAAAAAATAATGCCCTTTTTCGGAATTTTGAACATATCTCAGCTATATGTGAAGCGATATTACTGAATTTCAATTGCAATCCCATGACTCGATGGGGTAATAGAATGGTGAAAGAAAAAACGTTTCTAACTCTAATGGTTTTCTCAGAAACGGTATTTCAACGGCCGACGGACGGACATCGATTTATCGACTTTTCTAATAATTCTGATTCAAAATATATGTACTTTATACGGTCGCAAATAAAAACTTTTTATATTTATATGCATAATAGTTTTTTATATTTTTTTGTGCATAACAGTACTAAAATACTAATTATATATAATTATTATTTTATTTCATCGCAGATCTAAATTTATACTGTACTGCTTTCTTACATTTATATCAGCATAACTCTATATTATAAATCATTTTTTAAAATTCATTTTATCGTTGGAAGATTGTACTTAATAAATATATTTTTGGAAATCGGACGAATAAATGTTGTGGTTACATATAATGTGACAGCTGCAAAATTGTGCGTTGTGTATAAATTATGCTACCATTTATATCCATTTTGCGTATTTTACAGAAAAATACTACATTTATTAAAATATATTATGTGTGTATACAAATATAACTGCTTAAACAGTTCAATTATCAAATAAACAAAAAGTACGAAAACAGGGTTTTTGTGCCATCCTGCCATTCACAATAATATATACCATCACTGACTACATTTGTCACGTAAACACGTAATGAAATTCTATTTTCTACAGGTTGAGACGTTACGGTTACATTTCATTACAGTCAGATAAGCATTTACATTGTTTCTCGTATAACAAAAACGATCAGCTGTTCCGACTACATTTACATTTCTACATTTACGGTCGGCTAAATGGGCCTTAAGGCCAGACCGTTTCGAAATACCTGTAGAACTGATAGTTATATTTTGTAGCGCTGGCTTATTTGGTAGGCAAGGCGAATTTATTATCAGGTGGATGCATCGGCGAATTCAGGCGAATTCGGTTAATATGGCGGAACTTCCTCTGTCAAGTTTTGTTTACCTTTTTCGGCGCCATTTAAATTTTTGTACATGTCTTTATCAACTAGTTTTGACAGCGTAAGTGTGAATTCGCCTTTTACACAAACAAAATACATGTTGTTTTTTTCTTTATTCAGTACTATGTATTTTGTTATTGTAAAACCAAGTCGAATTTATACAGTACTATGTATTTTGTTATTGTAAAACATATCGTGAATGTCAAAATCTGAATTCGGCTAAGATTGTTCAGCTGAGAAAAATTTTTATAAAAATGTTAAATATAAACTTTTATACTTGTTTGTAATTAAAACCACAGATAATATTAGTTATTCACTTTTAAATTCACAAAAATTTCTTGAAACTGCAATAAATCATACAAAAAAATCTAGATTAAAATGGCGCGAAAAAGTTTGCAAACAAAAACAAAAAATTTGACAGTCTCATTGGAAAAAACGCGAGAAGCAAAAAATAATCACCTGAGCTGTTAAGTTCACCTAGTATTAAATTCGCCTTGTGTAAAACATATCGTGAATGTCAAAATCTAAATTCGCCTAAGATTGTTCGGCTGGGAAAACATTTTATATAAAATTTTATAATTGATTGTAATTAAAATCACAGATTATATTAGTTTTTCACTCGTTACTAGGTGAACTTGGCAGCGCAGGTGATAATTTTTTGCTTCTCGCGGTTTTTCCAATGAGACTGTCAAATTTTTTCTGTTGTTTACAAACATTTTCGCGCCATTTTTCAATTCAATTCAATTTCAAGAAATTTGTGTGAATTTAAAAGAGAAAAACCAATAGATTATGTTGGTGATTTTAATTACAAACAATTATAAAAGTTTATATTTAACGTTTATATAAAATTTTGTCCCAGCTGAACAATCTTAGGCGAATTTACATTTTGACATTCACGATATGTTTTACAATAACAAAGTACATAGTACTGAATTCGCCTTTCCGCTTGCATTCACCTGTATAAATTCGCGTTTGTGGCAGCGTTACGGCATGTGACAGTTTTTTATTACTTTTAAAATCGTAAGCGCTTAACGCCAAAAGTTTTATTTTTCTTTATTTGTTTATTCATTTGTAATACATGTATAGTATTGTTGAATAAATAGTTTATTCATTATTATTGTAGGTGAATAAAACACAATGCTTCTTATCGGTTCTATAGTAAATTTTTTAATAAGCCTTTTTTCAACATGACATTTCAATTTTATATGTCTATAACATATGTATATCAAAGTTTAACTTATTATCTACATTTTTGTCTACGTTCATATTCAATAAAAATAAAAAGGACAGATATAGTAACATGTACATATATCGAATATTTCGGAAGAACTATGCCATCTAATCAAAACAGTTATTCTAGAATACAATTTATAAAATATCCATATACCTATGTGTGTACTTATATAATACATTCTACTACATTATTTACCGTTGGTTGCTATGATTTCTTGTTTTTTTTTAAAGTATTAAAAAGCAGAGAAAGTTGTAAAGAAAAGTAGAGACGTGTACAAAAGAAAATACTTGTTTTTCTGTTTTAACAGGTATTATTAAAACATTTTTTTTTAAATTCTCAATAATTTATTTAGATTGTTCGAATATAAAGTTGAATGTTTGAGAATATATTTCAAAATTTCCCAAAGTGTACTGACGATTAGTGTAGCTCCTATGAAATGTCGATATATAGGCAGCTGAGAAACGTAAAAAAAATGTTGTTTAGAATTTTTTGATTGATATCAATATAAGAAGCTAATATAGTAAATAAAACTCAATTGTTTTAAAAATAATTTTGTGAAAATAAGAAGAAAAGTATTTTAAAATTGTGAAAAAGTACTTTCATAATCGTTAATAATTTCAAATTTTTTTTGACAAACCCAGCTCCATACACGTTTTTTTTTTTTTTTTGTATTGTTGTAATTTTGCACTAGCATAATTGGTAAACTTAACAGACAACCAAAAACTCAGCAAAGTTTCGGGTACATATATATTGGGACCTGTCAAAAACGAATATTTTACTCTGAAAATGTTGACATTCAAAAGGCACTAAAACAAGAAAGCTATCAACTCCGCTGGCAATTTTAGTAACAAAAAACTATTAAAAGAATTTTATTTGGTCTTCTAGATAAACAAGCCCAAATAAATACATCTGTGCTTTTAAAATGACAGATAGCGATATGAGAACAATTGATTTTGTGGTAATTTTGTTGATTTGATATACTGTTACAATCGTAACTAAAACAGAAGGAAAAATATATTATGATTTGGTACTAATTTTATATATTTCACCATTTGGTTTCAAATTTATATACGTAAATAAAACCTGTTAGTATCTTAGCGGTATCGTTTATTTTTTTCTGCAACTTGTCAACTTTCACATAATTTTTTTCCAATTTTTGCTATTACGCTAAGTTTTGCAAGCAACATATACTAAAGTTTTTTTTCTATTTTTATCTTGTACTAGTATTCAGGGGATGACCCCTACATATGCAGTGCATTGTACCAGAACTACGAAAACTACGTGGTAGTTTTAATTATATATAATGCCTCACAATGGAAACTTATGTTAATCCTCATATCAAAGAAAATCCCAATTTCTTTTACTTCCCTTGATCTTTTTCATATTTTGCTCACCCTATACTATTTGTTATTATTGCCAGCAGCGACACCTGCTGATTAATGTTGTAACTTTAAATGTATTATCTCTGTTTTTTACAACAGACGGATTTTGTGCAAAAATAAAAAAGAATTAATAAACAAAACCAAAAAGAAAGGGCATTAGAAAATTAACTAATGAGTGTTCCAAGCAACCATCACGCATCGAGCCCTTTGTGTAGTAACAAATCTAAAAAATCCAAAAATGACATTTTGCGAACAGCAGTTGGCATGTACCTAAAACAAAAAAACTTTGTGGCAAGTAACATTGAAAAGGGCTTAAATGAAAATATTTAATTTTATTATTTTATAATACAGGGAAGTGAAAAATTCCGAAAATCAGACCTTTTATTACTTCAAAATAGAAAAAACTTTGTACTACAGAAAATGTTGGAATCAGATATGCATGGCGGGAACTCATTTCTCTTCTCAAATGTATTGTGTTTAACTAACAACTATAATATGGTTGATCAACAATTTTCTAGGTAAGAAATATTTCGAATTATCTTTCTAACATAAACGAAAAGCTATAAAATGTTTCCTGATTTAATGTTTACAGGTTTTCAAACTTTGTAGAATCTCAAGCTGATACAATACGAAGTGAATTAAAACGCTTTTACGCACCCATGTTGGTACATTTGTACATAGAATTAATAAAAGGACGTGAAACAAAAGCGGCTGTTGACTTTCTGCGAAAATATGCGCATCTAGTCGCACCTATTGAAACTTATGAAGCTCCATTCCCCACCAAAATAAATGGATGCTCACTTTCATCCTCCGATAGTAACTTAGAATCTGCTTGGCAACATCTTAATATACGTTTTGTTAAAGAAGCTTTTGTCGAGGATGAACCAGAACTTGAATACTTCATGAAGTTAATACAGAAAATATCTGCCTGTCAGAAATTGGATAATTTAGAATTAGATCCTGATGTTACCCAATTCCGTTCAGCCAAATTTGAAATCCATACCTGCGAAGCTGTGATTAATATTTTGCGTAAATTTTTGGAAAAGAGAGGACATGTGTTATTATTAAATCTACTAAGCACTTGGATACACGTTCATATAATAGACCATGAAACACGCCATCATACGGAGGAAAATGTATTTATGCCAACGGAAGAAGCCCTAGATGAGAATTGTAGTGAATTACCTCTAACGTCAAAATTAAAATCACATTCGTCAGAAAAATCATCGAATAAAAGACCTGCAGAAGAGCAACCTGATAGTACAAAAAAATCGGAAGACTGTGGTGCTGAAACGAATTCAAGAGAAAATGTCCATAACGTAAAGAATTGTCTGAAGACAATAAGAGAATCGCGGGAACAAATTTTTAAATATTCTCAGGAGTTTCCCCGTATTGTAAAAATAGCAGATAAATGCCAAGGGTAAGTTTGTAGCTATTTAAAAAAAAAATGGACTAAAAAAAACTAAATGTGTTAAATTCGCTTTTATATAGCCTTACTTCAGCGGCTTTAGATCCTCAAGAATGCCATTTAGTTGCTGGTTTTAATAACTCCCTCGTAGAATTATGGCAAATGAATCAACATTCAACGCGGGGGAAAAATCTTTATGAACGATACTCAGCTTCCTACTGCCCGTGGCAAATTAATAATTTTGCAAATGACGAAGAATCAATAGAAGAAGACATAAGATGTCAACACAAACAGTCAAAAGACTGCCAGAAGGAATATTTCCAGGAAAAATTTTATGATAAGAAATATGCGGATAATTCATAGTGAGAATTTGGTAAATAATTTATAAGTTAGAATTGTTTTTATTAAAACTCTTTTCAGTAATTCATACGGAGGTGTTAGTTTACGAGGGCATGGTGCAGGCATTACAGACATAAAGTTTTCCGCTCATTACCCACTTATATATAGCAGTTCCAAAGACAGTTGTATGCGGTGTTGGCGAGCTGAAAATTTACATTGCAGCGGTGTATATAGAGGGCATCGTTATCCAATATGGTGCCTGGATGAAAGTCCAGTTGGAATGTATGTTGCAACAGGTTCAAAAGACTTGACTGCCCGTCTATGGTCACTAGAAAAGGAATTTCCTTTAATAACTTATGTCGGTCACACACAAGACGTCGAGGTAAAAAGGTTGAATACAAGATAAAATTGTAAAAGTGATAAAAAATTATTGTTTCTAGTGCCTGGCTTTTCACCCAAATGGCAATTACATAGCAACAGGTTCTGTCGATTCCTCTGTTCGGTTATGGTGTGTTACTAGTGGGAAATTAATGAGGGTATTTTCGGACTGCAAACAACCAGTAAGTTGTATTTGCTTTAGTCCTGATGGAAAAATGTTGGCAGCCGGTGGTGAAGAATCGAAAATACGTATTTTTGATTTGGCAGCTGGTTCTCAACTCAATGAACTTAAAGATCATTCTTCGGCAGTTACTAGCATAGCATGGAGTTCGAACAGTCGACATTTAGCATCAGGTTGTCGTGATGGCAGTTTAAGAGTATGGGATGTGAAGAAATTGACACCAATGAGGTAATAATTATATTTTAAATACCATAGCCAAATGGAAAAATTGTATGGCTCTTTTCTTTTGACAGTGAATGTAGTTCGTATAACTCCTCGTCATCGTCATCATCGTCGGCAACACTAAATCGTTTGTTAGCGTTACCTACAAGTTGCCAGCGTTTAGTAAAAGTATTTTTTACTTGTAATGATACAATTACATGTTTAGGAAGTTAATTTATTAAACTTAAAATTATTTAAATTATTTCTTAAATATACTTACTTTTAGCCATTATTTTAACATTTAATGCTAAGTACTTTTCATAGATTTTTTCAATATGTATTTGTTTTTGTAATAAGATGGTTTAAATACAAGAAAAAATAAAAAAATGTACATTTTTCAAATACAGTATTTTCAGTGGAACAACCTAGCCAAATTATTATAATTGTTATAACAGAGTCTGAGAAAATTGACTACTGATGAAAAATGTTAAATTTACGGCTCGTTTCACAAGCATGGTTAATATAAGACTGTGAAATATATGCGAGAAAACAATTAGAATGGAAAAAAAACTTTATACCATAACAGAAAGCAATACTATTTTAGCCCATAATTATAATTTTATATCATTGATACAGATACGCGAATAATTTTGCAAAACTGGCCGATGAAAATTTCTTACAATTTTTGTTGTAAAATGTAAATGTGCTATTTGAAGTGGTATTGCATTATTTCCGTTTGACGTTATGAAAACTGATTTACGGCCCACTTATAAGTTAAACGTACAAATCGGAGGAAATTAACTTTATTCGATCAATAGAGTTTATTTTTATTTACTTTGTTAGCTACTAATATTTAAATTAACCAAAAAATATATACAGCTGGTTTTTTATATTGTTCGGCCCTCAAAGTTTCTGTTTATGGGTTTTTTGAAGATAAGAAAACATATTACACGTTAGCGACTTACCCAGGACTATAATTTTGAAATAAAATAATAAATGTTGGCCCGAAAACCCCAAATGCAAAATTTTAAATTATTTAAGTGCCATTCTGCACAAAATATTCAATCGTGTATACTTGGCGTAAATTCAAGACTTGGAAGTAATGAATGGGAGTTAGTAACTAATTCCGTAACCGCACAATGAACTTTAAAAGTATTTTCAAACTTCTTTTTGTGTAAAAGTAGTTTCAAAAATATGTCACTTCACTACAAATTAATAACGTTCGAAAATAAAACAAAAATGAAAAGTAGAACTCCCAGTTTTTAAGTGATTTCAAACTATTTTCACTTCAAAGTACATAGTACCAGGAACATACAAAGGCAACTTTATAAAGCTGCCTTGGAACATACTTGTTTCGAACTTTTGTTTTTTTTAAGCATTGGTTCTTTTTTTATTTTCATACAGATTTATTATCAATCCTAATCATTTTTTCTATCTGGGAGCGCGAACGCGCTGTACTGATTTTCACTTCAAAGTAATATCGAGAACATATCCAATAGTTTCGAACGTTTGTTATGTTAAGTATTGGTTCCTTTTGATTTTTATACAGATTTATTATCGATCCTAATCATTTTTTCTATCTGGGATTAGGAAGTGCTTTAACTCTAAAACATTTAGGAGTAGTATATTCGTAAAAATTAATTAATTTTTTCAATAAAACTAGTTTCATTAGTCTTAACCAAAAATTTAGTCAGGTGAGAACAGAAACAAATATTCGCCATTGCTAATTTTGTCCTACATTCCACATCAACTGTTTCCTTCAATGTGGCTAGGTGCTCAGTTCCACGCTCGATTATGTTGCTATCTCGTTAAGAGATTTCGTGTGTGTCCCTTTTTATAAATGTACGTAGCACTTCGCCAGCCAGTTCGCTGTAGGCACTTCAATGTGCCGAGGTACTCAGTTCCAGGCTCGATTATCTTGCTATTGCGTTGAGATTATTTCGAACAGACATCTGCTGGCATATTTAACGCAGCGTATATTCCCGTGAGATTCCTCTGTACTACGATACACTCATTTTGCAACTTTTACTCCTCCGTTTATATTCGGCGATAATAGTGCTCCCACCAACATTCTAGTTCGACTGGAATTTATCAATAAATTTCTAAAGTATGTCCGCATGGCGATTTATTTCGGCCACTTCGATGATCGTGTTACGTAAAATCTCTTTTTATATTTCTATATATATATATATATATATATATATATATATATATATATATATATATATATATATATATATATATATATATATATATATATATATATATATATATATATATATATATATATATATATATATATATATATATATATATATATATATATATATATATATATATAATACATCAACCGCCCCATTATTGAGATATGTCTCATCATCGCTATGTATCGGCAAGAGGTGGCCTTAAACCTAGTAGTGACTAAATGTGATTGACTGGCAGCCAGTGCATTATCATGAAAAAGTCCTTTAATATTACAGCCATACTTTTGCGACAATTTACTTTTTTTCTCATTCTATTGCTAAATCCTGGCAATTGTTTTCAGATAAATAATAAACGATACTCATGTAAACTAGAAGATATTGTTTATATTTGCAGTCGTAGAACAACATTGAAATAAAATCTCATTGTCCCATTAAAACTCAAATCTTTGAAATAAAATAACTATCGTACATGCTCTGGAAAACGTAACGTTTTCAAATCGCATTTCAGCATTTCTCGAAGGCCAAACAACAACGACAAGCCTGAGCGCATTTAAGAAATAATTACGATGACGCGAGAGCTGTTCCCCAGCCCAGAGCTGCTTTACGACTGAAACCGAAAAATAAATGTTTTCTGAAAATATAAACGTTTTTGAACACATAAATTATCCGTAAAGAAAAATTAATTAATTAAATAAAATAAAACAGTCCGCTATAATGAACAGACTTTCAATCATTTTTTTCTTTATATCAAAGAATTAAAAAAAATAAATTTTTTTGTATTGTTTTGTTGTTTGAAATGTGCTTCTTACACTTTGATCCGATTACATATCGCTCCTTTATTACGACATAGTCATTTCTCAAAAAATTACCTTTTCGAAGTAACAATGCAGAATTTTTAACAGTACCACCTTTTATATTGTGTCAAAAATTTATTAAAATTTTGAACAGATTCCTTTAGGATATATTTTCTAAAAAAAATTTCTAAGACTTGTATGGAAGCTAAAAATTTTAAATGTGTTTTTCTCAAAACAAGCTTTTTTGAGTTATGACTATGTTGCAATAAAGGTTTTAAGAAATTGTGCGTGCGAAAAAACCAATGTAATATGTTTTCCTTTTGAAATGGTTTATGAACTGGCTGAAAATAAAAGGAATTGGACATAGAACAGTATAACTTAAAATTTATTTTTTCTATTGGAAGTTGGACAAACATTTTTTTCGTTCAAACTATGCAGTTATTCATGTATAAGATGATTTAATTTCTCTGTTCATGTGTAACCAAACACTGTAATATTACCAGGGCTGGGCAAAATACACGTGTGGCGGTTAGTTTGGATTAAAACACGATTTGGTTCTTAAAGTAGAACTAGTTTTTATTGCTAATACAATTATGATTCAAAAAACGTGTTTCAACCATAAGGTTTGCGATCAGAAAAGAAAGGTTATTTTCTATGTATCTCTAAACTAAATTATTGCAAGTTGCCACAGTTAAATATTGTTTTCTTATCAGCAGGTGTGTATGTGGGGGAATGTACGCCACATTACTCCCCCTTTCGGTTGAGGCAAAATCGTATCTTACGTCCATGACGGGACGTGATGATTTTAGGCTCGCCGGCAGGGTCCAGTAAAATACCGGTTTGCTTTTTCGAAGATACTTTTTTTACTGCTGACTCTTTGGTTGTCAATTTCCCGGCCGTTGTTTCTTGTGGTGTGGCTTGATTTGCTTTAGCATTCTCGACTCCCGCAGAGTCTTGCTGGTTCAGGATGAATGCTGCCTTTAATCGGTCGATTGTAATATTAGTTTTTTTTCCTTTGACATCAATAGTGAAATATTTATTGTGCCGTTTTAACACAGTGAAGGGTCCTTCGTAAGGAGCTTGTAGCGGTTTACAAATCATGGAATTACGTATGAACACTTGTGGGGACGTAAACAAATCTTTTTCGATGAAAGGTTTATCCCTGGAATGTGATGACGTTTCCGTCGGACGTAAATCGCTCATAAACTTTTTTAACTTGTTTATAAACTCGCTGTGGCTCGTTTCGTTTTCGTTGTTCTTTACTAAAAGTTCGCCAGGCAGACGTAAACTAGATCCGTTAACTAATTGAGATGGTGTTGCATTGATGTCTTCTTTGAATGTTACACGAAAGCCCAATAAAATCGTAGGTAGTATTTCGGTCCAATTCTCGTTTTCGTGACATTTGATGGCAGATTTCAAAAATCTGTGGAATCGTTCGATAAGGCCGTTCGCTGCGGGATGATAGGCAGTAGTTCTTAGATGTGTTGTGCCGAGGACTCTAGTCAGTTCCTTAAAAAAATTGCACTCGAATTGGCGTCCTTGGTCTGTGGTTATTCTCAGCGATACGCCGAATCTTGAAACCCACGTCGAGTAAAAAGCAAAAGCGACGTTTTCGGCCGTAATGTCCTCTAATGGGCACACTTCAGTCCATCGCGTAAAGCGGTCAATCATCGTCAGGCAATACCGAAATCCTCTAGACGGTGGCAGAGGCCCGATTATGTCCATGTTGATGTGATCGAAACGGTCGGCTGAGGTGAAGTATTTGGACAGCGGTGCTTTGTTGTGGCGGTGTATTTTACCTTTTTGACAGGCTACGCAGGTTTTTGTCCACAATTGGCAATCGCTTTTCATACCTGGCCAGACGAATTTTTCTGCTATTAATTTCGTAGTTTTCTTGACGCTTGCGTGGCATAGGTTGTGTATAGAATCGAATGCAGCTTTGCGAAGTTCTTTTGTTAAAAAAGGTCTCACAACGCCTGTGGAAATATCGCAATAAATCGAAAAATTAGTGTTGGGCAATACGAATTGTTTTACCTGTAAGCCCGATGTAGTGTTGAGAAATGATTTGATTTCTTCGTCGTTCTGCTGAAGGCGGCAAAGCTCTTCAAAATTAATTGTTTCCTTTACATGGATGGCTTCTACGCGTGACAAGGTGTCGGCCACTATATTTTGCTTGCCGGCTATATGCCTTATATCTGTTGTAAATTGACTCAAAAAATCTAAGTGCCGTATCTGTCTTGGGCTTGCTTTATCAAGCTTTTGTGTAAATGCGAACTGCAATGGTTTGTGGTCTGTGTATATACAAAATTCTCGACCCTCTAGCATATATCGGAAGTGTTTGACTGCTTTATATGCGCTCAGTAGCTCCCTGTCGTAGGTGCTGTATTTACGTTGGGCTTCGGAAAGACGTTCTGAATAAAAAGCTAGAGGTTGAAGACTGTTGTTTACTACCTGCTGCAATACAGCTCCTATTGCTACACATGAAGCGTCGACCATTAAAACGAGTTGCGCATTGATTTTGGGAAAAGCCAGAAATGTTGCGTCACGTAGACTTGCTTTGCAATGCTCGAAAGCGAGTTTTCCTTCTTCCGTCCATTTCACTAGTGATGTGTCATTTTTCTTGTTTCCTGGGATAAGCTTTAAAAGGTTCGCTTGCTGAGTGGCTGCGTTTGGTAAAAATTTTCTAAAAAAGTTTATCATTCCAATGAAACGTTTTAGCTCGCAGACGCGCTCGGGTAACTTGTACTGCGTTATTGCTTTTACTCGTTCCAATGGAGGGCGTGTGCCATTTTTGTTAACCGTAAAGCCTAGAAAATTAAATTGCATTTGGATGGATTGATGACAATTCCGTACTGTTGAAGTTTACTGAAAACTGTTTTAAGGTGTTGTCTGTGTTGATCCAAATCCTTTGAGGCAACCAGTATGTCGTCCAAATAAGCATAGGCGAATTCTACGTCACGGAGAATATGATCCATTAATCGCTGGAAAGTTTGTCCAGCGTTCCTCAGACCGAATGTCATATGTGTAAATTCAAACATGCCGAACGGTGTTGTTATGGCAGTTTTCGGGACGTCAGCGGGCGCTACAGGGACTTGGTGGTATGCCCTTTTTAAGTCAATTGTGGAAAAAATTGTGCTGCCTTCCAACCAGTGCGTGAAGTCATGGATGTGCGGAATTGGGTATCGGTCTGGTTCAGTAATGGCGTTTAGTTTTCTGTAGTCGCCGCAGGGTCTCCATTCACCATTTTTCTTCTTCACCATATGCAGTGGGCTTGCCCATGGGCTTGATGATGGACGGCAAATCCCGGCATTGAGTAACGACTGAATTTCAGCTTTGGCGGCTTAAAGCATACATGGCGCGAGGCGGCGGGGTTTAGCGAAAACCGGTTGCCCTTTTGTAATGATATGGTGAACAACGTCGTGTGCGGTTGTTGCGACTTGTCGTTGCGTTTGTGTGACGTCGGGGAATAATTTTAGCAGCATTTGAAATTCGTCTTTGTTGTTGATGGTAGATAGCCCTATGACCGGTGACTTGATATTTGTAATATCGCAACTGCTTACTACTTTGGTGTTCCCGTCAAAAAGTTTGCGTGCTCGCATATTAATTGTTAAATTGTGATGTCCTAAGAAATCCGCGCCTATAATGGGTTGAGAAACCTGTGCAATTATAAAATTCCATGGGAAATTACGCCGTAGGCCTATATTTAATGCGAGACTTTTCTCTCCAAAGGTTTTTATTGGTGATCTATTCGCGGCAAATAAAAAAATGTTGTTGTCTGGATGCGCTAATTGTTTCTGGGTTGGGGGAATAACGCTTACCTCAGCTCCGGTATCTACGAGAAAATGAAAGTTTGAATTTTTATCAAAAATTGTGAGACGGCGATAAAGAACTGGTTGTCTGTCATGTACCGTCATTGGTGACAGACTTCTTAGTTTAACTTCTCACTACATGGTTCTCGACATTTAACCGCTTTCGGACCGAACGTTCTATGATACCAACACTTACCGCTCGTCTGAGTGCGAGCGCGAAGCTCTGTCTTCGATTAGCGGATTCAGTTCTATTACGACTACGTGAGCGTTTGAATTGCGTTTTCAAACTGCTTATTTCGCTTGTTAATTGTTGTATCGGTTGTTGTAACGTGTTATTCGTTGTTACAGTATTGTGTGTTGATAACTCGTTTATTGACACGTTGTCATTCACTTCTGAGATTTTGTCGGCCATTACAGCAATTTTATCCAAAGGCTCCCCGCTTATTGAAATGATACTTCTCATGTGGTTAGGTAGCCGCGTCATCCACATGGATTTCAAAAGGTTATCGTCGACCTGGTTACCAGCCAAATTTTTCATTTCACGCAGAAGTTGGGATGGTCGTAAGTCTCCAAGTTCGATGTCTTGCAATAGTTTCTTGAGTCTTTTTTGCTCGGAAACAGAGAATTCCTCCAGCATACGTTTCTTTAGGGTCGAGTATTGGTTTTCTGATGGCATGCTCAATATGACATCGCTTACTTGTGATAGAATTGCACTATCAATAGAAGCTACAACAGTGTGATATTTGGTTTGTTCACCTGTTATGCCAGCGGTGACAAATTGAGACTCGATTTGTGCAAACCAAAGTTCTGGCCGAGAATGCCAGAATGGTGGTATTTTTATCGAAATACGCGCCAACTCTTCACGGTGGTGAGCAGTCATTGTCGAGGGCATTTCTGTTGTTCCACGAGCTTGTGCCGGTGTGCCTTGTGGCTGATTGCCTTTTGTCTCGTTCATTTTGTAGATGTATTTATTCTAAATTTTACCTTTTTTGTCGGGGTCACCATATGTGGCGGTTAGTTTGGATTAAAACACGATTTGGTTCTTAAAGTAGAACTAGTTTTTATTGCTAATACAATTATGATTCAAAAAACGTGTTTCAACCATAAGGTTTGCGATCAGAAAAGAAAGGTTATTTTCTATGTATCTCTAAACTAAATTATTGCAAGTTGCCACAGTTAAATATTGTTTTCTTATCAGCAGGTGTGTATGTGGGGGAATGTACGCCACACACGCCTTATGTATTTCAAATACAAATACATTTGTGTAATTCGATCTCAGAAAAACTGGCTTTCGATACATATTTTATTTTACATACGCACTTAAACTAAATTGTGTATTGTCACCTAAATCCCAAAAGGACGTAACTGGCAAGATATTGTAAGCCCATTAAAATTTATGGATAGTTTTATTATTGATAATAACACCTCATTTAATAATAATTTTGGACTAGAAAATTTTTGACAGCTACGCTCTTTTGCCTTTTAGGCGACAGTATATATGTTCGTACTAACAACTGCATATTTATCTATGTATTCAAATATTAGAAATAAAATTGTCTAATATTATGTAAAAATTTTCGATTTTTTTATTATATACATTTAATATATACGCATACATTTTACATACATATATACACGTACGGTATACGTATGTATATTCACATGATTACTCTGAACTTGCTAGGAAATTAAATTAAACCTAATATTTGGCATTTGATAGATAGTAAATAAAAGATTCATACGGCAAAACAAGTATTTCCTTTTATAAAAACTAGATACTTCAATGAGTCATCCGACAAACAATAATCTTTTTACAGGTTCTGAGGAGCACAAGCTGCTGTCAAATTATATATGTAAATGCATTTTTGATATTTGGATAGTTTTCCAGAATGGCAAGCTCCTTGCTTTTATCATTTAGAAAACTAATCAACTCAAGTTCCAAATTTGATTTACAAGGTTGATCACTGTATTGTCAAAAACAACAATAAAATCGTCATCTTTACCTCAACTACTACTTCTTCTTCTGCATCCAGTCATGGTTTCACGTTTTTTCTAATTTTTCTCCAAGGTATCTGTTGCAAGGTTTTGATTTTTTGCCTATCTTTTATTGAGATGCTTTCTGGCAATCAGCTAATTTTGAAACTAGGCTGGAAATTGACATTGGCTGTATTTGCTCCAGGTGTCAGCATGAGAAACTCATTAAATCTTCTTTCCAAGCTCTCCATTAAATTTGTTAAAATACAACTGAAATGCCTCCAAGTATTATATTGCAGTGCTGGTTATCGCAGCCTAAAGTTTTCCATAATAAAAATTATTCCCCTCTAATTATCTAAAGCGTGAGAAAAAAGCTGGTGGTGTATGGAAATTCTTACTGATATCCCCTGATTAGTGCAAAATGTATTTGCTCTGGACGAAACAAATGAAAGCTGATTTGCAGTATTGCAAAATGGTAAATATTAACATTTAAGCTTTTGTGTGAAATAACTTATTTTCAATTTATTATAATAAATAAATGTATTTTGTAAAAATATATTTTTGAGCCAGATGTATTTGAAATACAAAATACTATTAAGTTATGTATTTGAAATACAGATACAAAATACGTATTTGTATTTCAAATACACGTATTTCAAATACTGCTCAGCCCTGAATATTACCAAGAATAGTAAGAAGGCGAATACTACAACAGTGTAAGTTATTGCTATGGGATGAATACACTATGGCCTCCAAAAGAGTCGTTGAAGCTTTAGATCGGACTATATATGATAATAGACGGTGGTACCTTTGACTGATGATTTCATGCAGACTCTACCGGTTATCGAAAGAGATACTCAAAGAGCGGAAATATATGCTTTCCTGGGAGCGTTTTCGCTATAAATGCATAAAAAAATACTTCTTACCACAAACATCAACTGTGCTGTGATGCATATTCGGACCTGCTCTTATACAAATCGGGGAATTCATACCATATGAATTCTGTAACATTATCCACGACTCAGATAGTTTAAAAAAAATTACACCAAGAGCAAAAATCTTGGTTCAATTAGGCGTGCAAAAATGCAGTCAGATCTAGAGACGAAGCTTTCAGTAAATGGCGTTTAAACAAAATCCAGAGACTGATTTGCTACGCAAAAAAGCAAGATCATCGTGTGCCAGGGTACTTAGCCGTGAAAAGTTTCTTCACGAACAGCGTCTTCGTGCCAAGGTCCTTGCAGCTCCCCGGGGCAGTAAAGCATTTTGGTCATTCGTTAAGAGAGTAAAGAGAGAGTAAAGACGAACTAGCACTGGTTCGTCAATTCCAACTCTCATAAAGAATGACCAAACATTCACCGACCCGGTTGACAATGCTAATTCTTACTTGCCGGAAAGCAGTCAACCACTTCTCAGGCTCGAAAGAGTATCTGTAACTATGCCAAAGTTAAAAGGGTTTTGAGCGACCTCGGCATGAATAAGACTCCTGGACCGGATGGCATTTCAGCACTGGTCTTGAAGCAGTATTCTTCTACGCTTCTGCGTCCATTGGCATGCCTCTTCAGCATTTTTTACCATGTTGGTGAGTTTCCAATTCCCAAAAAGGGTGAGGCGAATAACCCCGAAAATTACCACCCAATTGCAATCTGTTCTGCGCTATCCAAAGTAATGGAAAGTATGGTTAACTACTACCTTGTGAGGTATCTGGAGTCACATAAATTACTTTGTGATCGCCAATACGGATTTCTCAAGGATCGCTCTACTGGTGATCTTTTGCCATACATATCACTCAGAGAAATGATGCCACTCAATCCACCATTTCGGTGAAAGTAAAGTTGTGGCTCTAGATATCTCCAAAGCGTTTGACAGAGTGTAGCATGCTGCATCACAGGCAAAACTTAATGCTTTTGGTGTCGGTGATGACTTCTCGCGGTTTATATCGAGCTTTCTCATAGACCGCACTATACGAGTTGTAAAATATGGGATCTCATCAAACGAGTTCAAGATTAATTCAAGGGTACCGCAAGGTTCCCTTCTTTCTCCTACTCTATTTCTTATTTGCCTCAACGACCTTCTATATCAAACTTCCAATCCACTCTTTCGCAGCATTTGCCATTCGTATCCCTGCAGTTATAGGCCCAGCCTATCCCAGATCGTTGCCAAGAGGCGAAATATGAATGACTCACTGAACAGTGATCTTCCATCAATCTCCGAATGGGGTCGGAAAAACAGGGTCTCCTTCAACGCTCATAAGAGCCAGTGTTGTTTATTAACACACAAACAAACGACCTCATCTGTACTCATGGATGGTATAAATATTGAGGAATCGGACGCTCTTGATGTTCTTGTAATGAAGGTACAGTGTGATTTTCGCTGAACTGAACACATTTTTCATGTCTCTAAAGAAGCATTCAAGTATCTAGGGTTTCTGAAACGGTGTAATATGTACTTTACTCCATCCGATCTCCTTGCTATTTATACATGGCGAAGAAGCTCATCGGTGACAGTAGGGTATCCAACTCTATTGACTCACTGGACCATCGACGCAATGTAGGGTGCGTTACTCTGTTCTATCGTTACTACAATGGATTTTGCTCTGACGAGATTAGGGACCTTGTTCCTGAAACTCGCACATTTTTACCTAGCATGCGTGTATCGTTCAGAGCTCATCCATTTGTGGTCGATTGCCCCGAGAATCGTACTATGCATTACAGAGAGAATTCGTTTTTAGACCGTACGCTTCCTGTGGAATAAGTTGCATGCAGACGTGTTTCCTCTCTGTTATAACGTTGGAAGGTTAAGTCAAATGTTCAAAAATACTATTCCCCTTTTCCTCCTATTCTGCATTGTGCCAGAACTAGGCAAATAGGTTGTGAGGAGGAGGAAATAGGGAGTAGCATTTGTGAACACTTGACTCGAACCTTCCAACGTTATAACACACAGGATAAAATAATACGTCATATTTACCTCGACCTCAAAAATAATATATGTAAATAATAAAGAATGGGTATAAAAAAAATTATTTAAGCACTGATTAGCGAAATTTTGGAGCATTCGTTGCTGGCGAATAAATGTCTGTAGTCAATTTCAATTTCCAAGAGCTAAGAGGGCTACCTTCCTATAAATTGAGAGTGAAAGTTAGCGTTCTAATTCTACCAGCTCGAACCCTTATCACTCTAAGGCTGTAACATCACACGGTTGGAAATTATACTATTGGGGCGGAGTATTGTGCGAAAAATTATAGGGGAATAGAGGAATAATTCAAACCGATATGCAATTCCAGTCCACGTTTTTCAAAAGAATTGCAATATAAAACAAAAAACGTTGCATACCCAGATTTATTAAATGTAAATAGTACTAGTTCAAATTTGAAATAACATAAATTTAATAACACAAATCGCATACTGCGAAGTCAAGACTTAATAATAAGACATTTTTTATAATTTTATCGTTTCAAAACAGGCTACTGAAAACACCTGTTTTCCTGTTTTTTATTTTTTTTTATTTTTATAATTATCAAAGCAATGAAATGATTGTATATCGGTTAATTCAAATCAATTTCTTTTCTTTGTTACTGTTTATCAACGAACAGGCGATTGGTTAATTACTTGCCCAAACTATCCCGAAGTAAAAGTACGATTTCTTTCGTGCAAGAAGAGGAAGCGTACTATTTTCTCTACTGTCACGCACCATTCTCAAAAGTGTTTCAAATATAGCTAATTTGGAAATTATCGAATTCCATTTTCAGACCATTCAACCGGTGTGCACAATGATAACGTGAAGATAGCTTTTTAACACATCTACAGAAAAAACAACTCAAAACATATTTTATCGACTAGCATTAAGATGAAAAATTAATAGAATTTTTTTTAACAAACAAATAAAATGTATTTTTAGCGTAGTAGCACAAGCTGTATACTAGTTATTAATACGATGGTTAGTTAAACAAGTGCGATATGTAAGTTTATTTTTCATTAGCATTTTTCGTAAATCTTTTTTAGTATAATTCAATATGACATTCATAATTAAAATTCCATTTATTAGAAGTGTTGATCAATTAGCAATAATGTTTTATCTTTTCAATTTTCACGTACTTATTACGAATAGTTAAACATTGTTATTAGAAAACATTTTGTTCTCAATATTTTTTAAAGTTATTATTACTACGTTAAAATTCTTTATAAACTACGAGTACAAGGTACAACTAAGCTCAAAAGTACAATAATATCTATTTAATACGTTTCAAATAATACAAATTATTAATAATTATAGTGTAATGTAATACGGCTTGAAAATGCAAATAGTAGTCGTGACAATGAAAGGAATAAAATGATTTCCGTTAAATTTTTAAGCTTTTTCCAAAAATAAAAATTCTTAAAAATAGAGCTTACTGCAAGTTTTTTGACGCTCAAATTGCTGGTGAATATGAACGTTTGGTACCATAGGACGGGCGAATAATATATAAATAATCGTTACCTAAAATCCCAAAAGTCGTAACTAAAAAATTAGTCAGACTTTATAAGTAGATGAATTTTAAATTATAACTAATAAGAGATTGCTAGAAACAACTTGCTACCAACAACCATCATACAAACATATGCATATACACTGTATATATACACATGTAATTTAAAAAACTTGAGATTATTTTAGAGTATAATATTTAAGTAGTTTTCAATTTTCCTTTGGTAAAATAATAGACCAGCCATATACTCTACGATCGAAGCCACATGAAAACAGATCACAGTTTAATAAGGGTTCTTCAGCCCATGCTACTGAAGATACCATGCGCCTATGTCCCTAAAAGAAAGGCTTATTTATACACATACATACATATATTGATAAAACGCCATAGCAAATAGTTGTTTAATTATAAAAATACGACCTTACCTGTCTACTAGTACGTGGCAAACGTGCTACTCTTTGGCCGTTCAAATCAAATAAACGTATTTGTCTATTGTCGTGTGGTATTGCAATTATGCCACCATTGGATACTGCCAAGCGATTAACTGAAGAATCAGTTCGTATGGTGGTTAAGGCAGAACGCATATTTCGTAACTCCCAAACCTTTACAGTACGATCGTCAGATCCCGATACAACTTTATCATCTTTAGTGAAAACAGTTGACGTTACACTTCTAAGAAATTTAAAAAATTAACTCTTAAACTATTCTATTTTGCGTTGTCTACAAGTTTTTTTTTTTTTGCCAACCCCAAATAACTTACTCTGTGTGGCCCTGAAATACTGATACACCTGGTATAGGATCTCGAAAATCCCATAGACGGAATGTGGAGTCCCTAGAAGCTGTCACAACCAATCTTTGAGTAGGATGTGCTGAAACATGCGTTAATTCATGGTCATGTCCAGTTAAAGGCTGTAGAGGTTCTCTGGTTTCAACATCCCATAAAATTGCAGTACGATCCCAACTGCCCGTTATTATTTGATCCATGTTTGGCAACCAATCTGCGGCAACAACGACTGACAAATGGCCACCTAAACCAGTAAATTCGCAGAGCGGTGTACGCAATGTATCCACACGGTCCCGGTCCTCAGCTTGACCATCACTTTCATCAAGTTCTTCTTCAGAAGAATGTCCTTTTCTGCCAATAGAAAACATATATCGCCTTTGAATAGCTTTTTTTTACAAAAAATATACTGGTATCAAAAATAACTTATTACAAACATCTTTCAAAGAATATCGAATTTTGATTTAAATATAAATATCTTGCTCTATTTATGCATATAAAATTTTATTTAGAAATTAAGTGGAAAGACAGATTTGTTGCAAAATTAAACTATTTTGGAAGTACCCAAATTAATGAGAAAAAAAAATTTACTAGTAAATATTTTACGTAAACCAGAGCAAAACGTCGACCGAGAAATTTTCCTACAAAGATGTTGCTTACAATTTCCGAAATCATACCTTAGGTTGAAAATATTTATGAACTGATCATCAGCGAGTAAGTTTATAGTAGCAATGCCCACCCCATAGTAATAAAGTGGTAAACAAAAGCAAATACAATCTTACGCTCATTAATTTAGTCGTCAATGAGACAGCGACGAATGAACATGCGTACGGGTGTATGAATGTATTCCTTGTTTTTTCTCTGTATTTTGCGTATTTTTTACTTTTTGTGATATAAACTGCCAGTTTACCAATTTCGAAAGAAAATGAATGCGAAAGAAAGCCGGTCACTCACATTCGAATCAATTTGGGTTTGTCTATCTCACTACTATTCGTTCGCATATTCTTATGTATTTGCATTGAGTTTTGACAGATCGTTCGCATAAAAAAAGTTGGACGAACCCAAATCAATTTTCTTTCGCTTAGAATGCGAACGCAAGTACGCTGTCGATATTGGTAAACTGGCTGAAAGTTTATTAAAAATACTAAAAACATAAATTCATATATTTATTCTTTACTTTTACTTCAATTTTAATTAAATTGTAAGTAAAACGATTTTTTTGAATTACGTATTTTTTCTCCCAGTGCAAATTTATTTGCACTCAGAGCGTAACTATGTTATTCTCTTTGGGCATCACTAGTTTAAAGCAAACATGCCCAGGCCCAAGGTGCATTAATGTATACACGGTGGCAGCACTATGGCATGTGACAATTTTTTGCTACTGGCAATATAGGAAGCTATTTACGTCAAATGTATTGTTTACATTTTTTAAAGTGAATTTAATGTTTTATTCTGAATTAAACATATACAAATTATTTTATGGACATAAAAATAATTCAAATAAATATAATTTATAATTATGAAAAGGTAAATTAATAGTTTATAATTGTGAAAATAGTTACAAATACTTTTGATAAACATAGTTTACCAGATGTCTGTTTTTGTTGTATTGTTGTAATTTTGCTCTAGTGCTGCCACCGTGTATACGTTAATGCACCTTGCCCAGGCCTATGCGCTTGATACTCAGTTGTTTTTGTAAATGCGCTCAGCACTAGCAATGAAAAATACACAAACAACTTCGTTTTTCATATTTTTTTTCGTTCTTCACCGCACACACACAAAAGCAAAGCAACAACACTTTCGCATGCTTTGTTGGTCACGCTACCATTACACACGAAAGTACTTTCATGAAATTTTTGTATACGTATTGCAAATAAAAATTTCAATGAAATAGACGACTTTCATGAAAATTTCTTGTTCGTCTACACAGGAAAGTGAAAGTTCATTTTACAAATGTTGCCGAGGCAAAGAGTTGCAAAATTTGCATCTACTTCTCTCCACTCTTATTTTGTTTGCTTACTAATCAGAGTTGTCGAACTTATAACATATACAAATTTATGGGGCAATAGTTGAAAAAACTTATCATTATAAACTTTTCTATGATGTTACTTTTATAAAAAGGCTTTAATTATTTTCTTTATGTGTTAAATATACAATACAATGACAAATGATCATAATTATTTTCATAGACTTGCAAAAGAAGTTAATTTTATAATTATTATTTTACTAAAATATTGCAAATTTGTATAATTCTTTGTATGTGGCAACAGTGATTAGAATTTGTCATTTCACTTTCAGAAAACGTCAAAAAATTTGTTTCAAGAGCGGAAAGTAAGCCAAATGAGAGTGTGTTAGTAAAAAAGTGTGAGTGTATTGCAACTTTCATGAATTTACTCTCCTGTATAAACGATAGGTAAACATTGAGGACAGCGATTAGCAGCGTGAATTTTGTTTTTGTAAATTGTTTTGCTTTTTACAACAAAAAATATTAAATAGAAGAAATTTTTCCTTAAATGTATTGGTGTTTACTCTTCCATATAGAAATTTTGGGCATCACTTGTTTAAAGTAATAAATACGATTTTTTAACAGTAACAATAAAACCAATTTGTATTAACGTATACACGGTGGCAGCACTAGAGCAAAATTACAACAATACAACAAAAACAGGCATCTGGTAAGCTATGTTTATCAAAAATATTTGTAACTATTTTCACAATTATAAACTATGAATCATGGTACAATAATATAACAGGTAAAAGCGGAACTACAACAAGCCAACAATAAAAAAAAAACAACATGGCTTTTTATTGTTGCTTTGTGTTGATAACTGTCAAAGAAAACAAAAGAAAATAAAAAAACAAACGTATATTTTTATTCGTGTTTTTATTTTACAAATAATTTTTCAATAAGTTTTTGCATTTAAAACTCGTGCAATAAATTAAATATATAAATAAAGATCAAGAAAAAGCCGTGTGTTGTGTTTGAAGCTGTTTTTGTGTTTCAAAATTATTATTGGAACATTTTTTTTTTCAAAAACTTTTTCAATTTGTAAACAATAATAAAAAATGTGTGTGTATGTGTGCACTTTTGATAGTTATCATCACAGAAAAAAAATGTCGGCCACAGTTGCGACACTACCTATATATTATTGTACCATGCTATGAATGAACCTTTTCATAATTATAAATTATATTTATTTGAATTATTTTTATGTTCACAAAATAATTTGTATATGTTTAATTCAGAATAAAACACTAAATTCACTTTCAAAAATGTAAACAATACATTTGACGTAAATAGCTTACTATATTGCCAGTAGCAAAAAATTGTCACATGCCGTAGTGCTGCCACCGTGTATACGTTAATGCACCTTGAATAAAACAGGTGTGTTCCACGTGAATAACGAAACAGTCCGAACTAGTCCAAAAGCGTTCCACGTAACAATTTTTGTGCAATTTTGAGAGCAAATGAGAGAGAATTTTTTTTCATTTCCTGTACAAATTAGCCCGAACTTTTTCTTTGGGTAAGTTCAGACTAGAAGTGAATAATCAGCTGTTTTATATTTACATACATATTAAACTGAAAATGTAATGGAAAATTTGCAAATTGGAAAAAAGTTTTTGTTTAAAAATTAGTTAAAAGCAAAATGATATGTTGCCCAAACTAAAAATAACATTGTGAAGTTGTAAACAAACATGCAACTGTTATTTGGCTATTAATTTTATAAATATGATTATAAATATCTATTGAAAATTTGGCATTGCTTTTAATTTTACAGCTGTTGCCAATAATGCAAATCTTTTATTTATATGATGCTATGCGTTTTAAGCCTCTAAAATCACTAAAATATACTATAATCTAAAAAGTAAGCAGCACTACTAATGCAAGATGTACAATTGTGGTTTTTTGTGTTCCAGCAGTTTTGGGTAAAATTTGCAAATTTACAGCCAGTTTACCAATTTCGAAAGAAAATGAATGCGAAAGAAAGCCAGTCACTCACATTCGAATCAATTTCGGTTTGTCTATCTCACTATTATTCGTTCGTATATTCTTATGTATTTGCATTGAATTTTGACAGATCGTTCGCATAAAAAAAAGTTAGACGAACCCAAATCAATTTTCTTTCGCTTAGATTGCGAACGCAAGTATGCTGTCGAGATTGGTAAACTGGCTGTTAGAGAGTAATTTGCTTTTTACTCTCATTAGTCCGAACTAGTCCGAGATCTCGTGGAACACACCTAACGTAATATTGTGGATAACGGCCTGGAAATGGTCTAAACTTAGTATATTAAACAAATTTTCTCAAGGTTTGTTTTCCAAGAGGATATTTTATTAGATAACGAAACACAAATTTTTGTGAAGTGCTGACAGTAATTATGTTTAAGAAAAACCTGAATTTGTTTAACTGTGACGATGTTGTTGCAATAGAGAGACATGTGAACAAGATATTTTATTTTTACTTACTTTGAAACTTCCCAATTAACAGCAGCTTGCCAAATATGTGCTGTACCATCGCCGCTACCCGTCAGTACCAAATCGCGGTTTTGATGAAACTTTAACGAGTTTACCGAGCCCACATGCCCTGTGTACTGTAACAAACAGCGCCCACTCTCAATTCCCCAAATACAAGCTGTGTGGTCTGCCGAGGCGGTTCCTATTATAGGTTGCCCAACTTTTGCGCCCACTTGCCAAACTCCATCCTTATGACCACAAAATTCTCTTATTACAGTGCTAACAGCCGTTTGAGCTTTAAAACTTGATACTATACGACTTGTTTGGGCCTTAATTTTATGGCTAGCTTTGACTTTACCACCACTTGAAGTGAATTTTGATTTAAGACTTTTACTGCCTGACGCGGCTGCTGTTCCAGAACAGACTACATTATCTGCATCGTCATGACCAGTCACAGGTATAACAGCTAATGCTGCATTAGTGCCAACTCCACCACTAGGGTTTGTCGAAGTTGAGCGTTCATATGATTGTGTGGAATCTTTGTTTGTATAGTTGTCCAACTTTTCTTGTACTACAAATAGCAGAAAAAATTAATTTTACCATATGTGTCCACGAGAGTACTTATAATTAACTTACAGTTAAGGTTTTCCAAATATAACATTTCAAACTCCTTCTCTATTTGTGCAAAAAGATGATGCAGTCTTGCTCGATATGGTATTTCATCAGGCAGGGTCATACCCATATCTTCTGCCAAACTCGACAGTCGAGCCGTGCGATATTTTGATGATTTCATAATTTGTCAATTAAAAAAAAAAAATAACAGAAATATATTTTCTTAAAAATATCACTGCCAAGTTCTTCTTTTAGAGGCTACCACCTACTATGCACATACAGATCTGTATACTTATGTAAAATTTATAAAATAATCCCTTTTATTCTATATTCTTATTAAATAAACACATAGTGAATAAAATAGAAAGAGCTTTCAATTTTTCTGTTAGGCTATTTCACAGAATATTTTTAGGCATAAAGAGAATCAAATTATTATTTAATTAAGAAAATTCCCAACATTATACGTACAGAAGATAATCACAATAGTCAAAATTTTGTTGTCTTAAACAGCTGTTTGACATTAAAGTATGTGCGTAAATCAAGGCGAATTCCAAGGTGCATTAACGTATACACGGTGGCAGCACTAGAGCAAAATTACAACAATACAACAAAAACAGGCATCTGGTAAGCTATGTTGATCAAAAATATTTGTAACTATTTTTACAATTATAAACTATGAATGTACCTTTTCATAATTATAAATTATATTTATTTGAATTATTTTTATGTTCAGAAAATAATTTGTATATGTTTAATTCAGAATAAAACACTAAATTCACTTTCAAAAATGTAAACAATACATTTGACGTAAATAGCTTACTATATTGCCAGTAGCAAAAAATTGTCACATGCCGTAGTGCTGCCACCGTGTATTCGTTAATGCACCTTGGCGAACTCATTCGCCTTGGCGCAAATGTAGCACAAAGGCAAATTAATTTTTAGCTGGAGCGAATTCCTAATCAGTTCGCTTTGGTTCGATATATCAAATATTTCATCACCTACTCTTCGCACCCGCACAATAAAAATAGAATGCAAGCGGGAAGGCGATTTCACTACTATGTATTTTGTTATTCAAAAACTTCCTGAGAATGACAACATCTAAATTCGCCTAAATGACCAAATAAACTACACAAACTGCTTACTGTCAAAATATTAGGTTCGTGAAAACATTTTTGTTTATTTGTGGGGGTGTTTGCTAGTTTGTACAAATATTTGAAGCATGTTTGCACGAAAATCAAAAATTTTTTTATTTTCGCGCAAACATTGTGAATATGTGTGTAAATTTTATAATTTCAATGAATTTTTTTGTAATAACATTTAGAATGGCGTAAAAATGTACTTTTATTGTGGGAATTAAAAAAATAAAGATTAAAAACAGAATATCAAGATATAGGGGCTAAAACAGTTTACAAAACAATTTGTATCTTGCAAACTTCATATGGCGAGCAAATTGCCGCAACACAATGGCCCCCTACTCTCATTGGACAATAACAGACGAGAACAATTTTTTGTTCTTTTGAACATACAAGACTAATTAATCCGGCATAACATGTATACCATGATACAAAAAACAAGGTAGCCGCTTCGCTACAACAATACAACAATAAAAAAAACAACAGGTATTTTGTTTGTGTAAAAAGGCGAATTCACACTTAAGCTGTCAAAAATAGTTGATAAAGAACATGTACAAAAAATTTAAATGGCGCCCAAGGCGACTTTATACAGGCAAATGCAAGCGGAAAGGCGAATTCAGTACAATGTATTTTGTTATTGTAAAACACATCGTGAATGTCATAATCTAAATTCGCCTAAGATTGCTCAGAGGAGAAAAAATTTTATATAAACGTTAAATATAAGCTTTTATAATTGTTTGTAATTAAAATCACAGATTATATTAGTTTTTCACTTTTAAATTCACACAAATTTCTTGAAATTGCACTAAATCATACAAAAAAAACCTTCAGATTAAAATGGCGCAAAATAGTTTGTAAACAAAAGAAACAAAATTTGACAGTCTCATTGGAAAAACGCGAGAAGCAAAAAATAATCACCTGTGCTGTTAAGTTCACCTGGTAATGAATTCGCCTTGATGGCGCCGAAAAAGGCAAGGCGAATTAATTATTAGGTGGATGCATCGGCGAATTCAGGCGAATTCGATTAAGATGGCGGCACTTTCTCTGTCAAGTTTCGTTTACCTTTTTCGCGCCATTCAAATTTTTTTACATGTTCGTTATCAACTACTGTTGACAGCTTAAGTTTGAATTCATCTTTTTACACAAACAAAATACCTGTTGTTTTTTTATTGTTGTATTGTTGTAGCGAAGCGGCTACCTTGTTTTTTTGTATCATGGAAAAAGGTAAACAAAACTTGACAGCAAAAGTGCCGCCATATTAACCGAATTCGCCTGAATTCGCCGATGCATATACCTAATAATGAATTCGCCTTGATGTATACGTATACACATCATTGTATATGTATGTATTCGTGCTTTTGTATACATCATGATACAAAAAACAAGGTAACCGCTTCGCTACAACAATACAACAATAAAAAAAACAACAGGTATTTTGTTTGTGTAAAAAGGCGAATTCACACTTAAGCTGTCAAAAGTAGTTGATAACGAACATGCACAAAAATTTAAATGGCGCCAAAAAAGGTAAACAAAACTTGACAAAGAAAGTGCCGCCATATTAATCGAATTCGCCTGAATTCGCCGATGCATCCACCTAATAATTAATTCGCCTTGGTATACATTTGACCAAGGCGAATTAATTATTAGGTGGAAGCATCGGCAAATTCAGGCGAATTCGATTAATATGGTGGCACTTTCTCTGTCAAGTTTTGTTTACCTTTTTCGGCGCCATTTAAATTTTTATACATGTTCGTTATCAACTACTTTTGACAGCTTAAGTGTGAATTCACCTTTTTATACAAACAAAATACCTGTTGTTTTTTTTATTGTTGTATTGTTGTAGCGAAGCGGCTACCTTGTTCTTTGTATCATGCACAAAAGTAATTCGTGTTTTCGTCGATATGCGTTGTTATTCTGGTAAGCTTACCTAATGTAAATTCGACATGTTGTTGACTAACACTAGAAGCTTTGGCTCTTATAACGTACTTAATGGAATAGTGCAGTCTGTTATTTAAAGAAATTTTTTTTAACATAACTTTGCTTTTTAAATTCAATTTTTGTTTTGTCTATTATTCTTAGATAGAGAGCGTATGTCATAGAAATTTTGGTTTATAACTTTGCGTTGTTTTGGTTGAAGTTTGCTTTGCAATAGAAAATATAAATATAAGATAGGTATGGTTGATTTTAAAAATACTTTTTTCCATTATTATAAAATTTTTTGAATTGACCCTTTTATTCATGAATATATTTAAATGCCAAATAAACTACACAAACTCCTTGCCAAACATGCTAAAATTTTAGGTTTCTACAAATATTTTTGTGTCTTTATGGGTGAGTTTGCTAGTTTATACAAATATTTCAAGCATGTTTGCACAAAAAGCAAAAACATGTTAATTTTCGTGCAAACATCTTGAATATATTTATTGTTTAGCGCTAAATTTTCTTATTTCAATGAAAATGAAAGAAGTGGAAAAAGAAACGCTCAATATAAATCAAGAAAAATTTTCTTGTTAGTATTTTTAGAATTTATAAAAGTTTGTCTTTCTTGTAGAAAATAAAAATACAAAGAAATACAGTCTATAACAACATATATCTTGCCAAATTCATATAGCGAGCGAAATGCCGTCTACTCTAATTAAAAACAAAAAAATAATGTGACTAATTTATGTTTGTATTTGTATGGTTTATGTGCAAGCGGAAAGCGTGTGTTTGCCAAACAGTTTGTATAGTTTATTTTTGCCCTTTATAGTTGTATTAATCAAACCAAACAATAATTATAATTTGAAGAATTGTCAAGTGCGCATCAATTTTTAATACTTATAGCAAGCTTTTATTTATCAATTTTAGTTGCTTTTTATATTTACTTGACGAATTTTATGAATGCGGTTATTACTCATACGAAATAAATCCACAATATATTGACCTTAGTCCCCTTTCGCAGTTAAGAAACTGATGGACAGACAAACAAAGTTTGTTGGCGATGTATTAAAGAGGAAGTGTGCGCGGTAAGCCTCTACTATACTGGACATTTTAAGACATTTTTCGTTTGAAGTTGCCTCTCTTCGCATTTTTTCATGTTGTTGCTTCATATTATTATTCTCATATCAACATCAACTTCATATAAATACACTAGCTGTGCTTAAAAAACAACAACAAAAATTTCTGTCTGTCTATTAATTTCGCAACTCTAATGACCAGTTTTTGAGTTCGTATTTAAATGTTATTTAGCTTTAAGTTCCATTTAAATACGAAAATCTGTTTTCACTACAAATTTGGACTAAACTTAAATGTCCAAACTTTTTCATTTAAGTCTGTGGTCACACAGAACGATTTTAATTGCCGAACTTATTAGCAATTTTCTTTTGGAATTGCTTTCTTGTCCACACACAAAAACTTTTTTCGGCAACTCTTGAGCAATTATCTACCTTTTGCTTTATGCAATAACATTGTATATGCATATACACATACACACATGAGAGAAAAGTAAGGAATTGCTGAGAATTGCCGAGTACCGGCAATTCTTTTTCCCTTCTTATTCCCCTCACCGAAAGCTTCTATAAAGTCAAGAATTGCCCAAATAAAGTTGCTGTGTGTGACCATACACTAAGTTTTATTTAAGTTTTTCTCAGTCCATATGGTTTTTGTGTGCTTGCATTTGTATTAGTGCAAAAAAGGTAAACAAAACACACATACGAGCTATTTCCTGCAGAAGATATTCGAAACTTAGTTGCTAATTTTGCACTAAACAACAGCACAGTATAATAATTTATTAATAATAACTTAGCGTAAAATAAAATTGTTAAGTTTTTCTATGCCGTTAATAAATTTAACATTTTTCTTTAAGAAATTTTCTATTCTTCCACTTACAAACAGCTGTTCTATGGAACACTTTCCACAATATTTGGAATTAAAGTAGAGCTGCCGCACTTTCATCGTATTTAAATAAGAACAATAATTTAATAGTGATAAACTGAACTAAATTGATTATTGTTCACACACTTCATAAACTGAATTGAAAGATTTTCATTCAACTATTAAATTCAATGAAATTAAAGACAATTTTAAAAATATATAAAGTTCTCTTTGCAAAAACACTGCAAATATAAATTTTAAGACCTGATCAAGAGATTTGAACACACACAACACAATCGAATTGAAAGACTTGCTAGTCAACTTGAAAAAATCAAAACATTTTAATTTTTGTTCAACCAACTCGACAACTGCCAAACGAATCAACTGACAACCATACGCGCTTTGATTTCGACAACAACCGACTCAGTTGCCAACTGAGTTGAAACGTGTATGGGGCGCTTAAAAGCGGACTTACAGAAATCGCTTGTCAAGTTTTTGATTATAAAAACAGCTGAATAAGCATTACAGTTCATTTATGCTAGAAAGCCAATATGGCGGGTGCGTAAGAACCTTTTTCCAGATTCACAAAAATAAACTCATAGTTTTAAGAAATACAGTAAGATTTATATGATTAAAATGACTACAATTGCAGATTTATTCACAAAGTATAATTGTACAAACTGCCAGGATGATATTCAAGGAATACGAGTTCATTGTGCGGAATGTGAAAATTTCGATTTATGTCTGCAAGTAAGAAAAAAATGGCTTTGATTATTTTTCATTTTGGTCAATAGAAATGAATCGGTCTTTTACTTATGAGTAAAAGAGATAAAAATTGTGATATTTTAGATGAATTCTAGAGAAATGTAATTTTTGACATTTCGTTTTTGTATTTTTGTTTAGTGTTTTGCAGCTGGCGCAGAAATAGGTTCTCATCAAAACAACCATGCCTACCAATTTATGGATACAGGAACAGCAATTTTGTCTGTATTTCGTGGTAAAGGAGCATGGACAGCAAGAGAAGAAATACGTTTATTGGATGCTATTGAACAGTATGGCTATGGAAACTGGGAAGATGTTAGCAAACATATTGAAACAAAATCAGCTGAAGATGCCAAAGAAGAATACGTTAACAAGTTTGTGAATGGAACTATAGGACGGCACACTTGGACTCCAGCACAAGCACAACGGCCAACACTTATCGATCATACTACTGACGATAATGGTCCTTTGGGTGCAACAGCAATGCAACGCCTGCCGCCATTAGACGTTACTGCGGAAGAGGCCGCACAATTGGGATATATGCCAAATCGTGATAGTTTTGAACGTGAATATGACTTTACGGCTGAACAGCTAGTATCGAAAATGTCTCTTAATACTGATGACACTGAGGCAGACTACCTACTTAAATTAGCTCATGTTGATCTCTATACAAGACGATTAAGAGAAAGAGTTCGACGAAAACGTTTAGTGCGCGATTATCAGTTGGTTGCAAATTTTTTTCGCAATCGTAACTATGCTCAGTATCCTGGGCTGTCCCGCGAACAAAAGGATTTTCGAGATCGCTTCAGGGTTTTTGCTCAGTTTTATACAGCCAATGAGTATGAACGTTTGTTAAATTCTTTGGAACGCGAGAAAGAACTACGCATTCGTTTATCGGAACTATGTCGTTATCGTTACAATGGTCTAACAAAAATTGATGAATGTCGTCATTTTGAACAACATGCTGCCATGGCTGCACATCGTTCGAACGGGCCTTACGGACATGGCAAAACTGTAAGTTATATATATATTAATAATTTTATATATTAATAGATATTCGTAGCGATTATATATTTAAAGAGTTCAAATTGTCTCCAAAAGTTCAAACAGTAAATAATATTTTATTGTTGATGCTCTGCAAAAATTAAAATATTGGATTTTTCTGAAATGATATTGAAAATAAACGAAAAGTAAGGAATAGGACGTCGAATCAATTCAGTCGTAAAGCAGCTCTGGGCTGAAGAACAGCTCTCGCGCCATCGTAATTATTTCTTAAGTGTGGTCAGGCTTGTATTTGTTGTTCTGTCTTCGACAGTTTTCTCTCACACGCACTGATTAACAGTTTGCCTCATTGCCTAACTGTATTGGTTTAAATTTTTTTTTAGAGGTTATTCATTGTTAACTACGTGGAAACTTCCTATGTGAAGGCATAGGTCGTTATAGTTATAGTCACAGCGACGCTACAAAAGTACTGTTAATGCCATCTTGGGCATTATGGTGTTTGTCACCCCGCCCATGCTGTGCATCCTATACTTTGCAAATTTACTTTGTAACTGTATAGTTACTAAATAAATTAATAGAACGTCGAACGTCAATAACTCATATACATATCAAATTTTATTAAAGGAAAATGCATTTCAAAGTAGAATATAACAAAAAAATTTTGCTTATATTTTATTAGACACTGTTGTGCTCCAAAATAAAATAATAGGAAACAAGTGCAAGCACAGTTGTAAAGCAGATCTGGGTTGAAGAACAGCTCTCGCGTCATGGTAATTATTTCTTAAATGCGGTCAGGCTTGTTGTTTTTGTTTTTCGGTCTCCGAGAGATTTGCGTCTCATTCGCTACTGGTTAACGGTTTGCCTCAACTAACTGTATTGGGTTACAGTTTTTTAGAAGTATTTCGTTGTTAACCACGCTGCAACTTCCTATGTTAAGGCATAGGTCGTTATAGTTAGTCACAGCGACGCTACAAGTGTACTGTTAATACCATCTTCCAAAGTCTACTGATGATTAGGGTAGTTCCTATGAAATGTCGACATACAGATAGCTGGGAAACATAGAAAACAAGCTATTTATAATTTTTATTGGTATAAATGGTAGAAGCTAAAAATAGCGAATAAAAAACTTAATTGTTAATTTTTTTCATTATCTTTTTTTTCTATTAGTTTGAAGAGATTTTTATATGTACATATGTAGGTATGCTTTATTGGATAAGTGGAAAATGCGGTTTGTTGTTCTATATATGTAGTTTATTGTTGAGCACCTATAATTATGAGCGAGATTTTGCTTGCGAGTTTTATTTTTTTATACCACTGGGTGATTGAGACTTGTCTTGTGTAGGCATGTATGGGAAGAAGAAGTCTTGATGTTGATTGATGGTTTGAATGGTAGAGTGGTAAGTGGAGGGAAGCTGAGACTTGTTAGTGGATCGTAAACAAATATAGTTCCGGTTCCTTTTACGGCACGATTTGGAGTACATTCACTAGAGAATAACATCCATCTCTAGATATATTCGTTTCTTTTAGAATATGTATGTGTGTGTGGGAATTGTCGAAGTTATGTTGTTAAATGTTAAATAGTATTCAATTTACTTTACTAGCTAAAATTTACAAGTCAGAATAGTGTTGCAAATCAGAGTAGTGGCTTAACCCATACACGTTTCAACTCAATTGCCTTTGTAAATTGATTAGTTTGGCAGTTGTCGAAATGGTTGAAGAAAAATCAAACGATTTTGATTTTTCAAGTTGGCTAGTAAGTCTCTCAACTCGATTGTGCTATATTTTGCTATATTTATATTTGTAGTTTTTTGGCAAAGAAAACGTTTAATATTTTTAAAATTGTCTTTAATTTCATTCAATCTGATAGTTGGATGAAAATCTTTCAATTCAGTTTATGAAGTGTGTGGCCAAGAACAAATTCAATTGAAAGACTCAATTGACAGTAAAATGAAACGTGTATAGGCCGCTTTATACGTTATAACAGCCAGTCTACACATTGCATTTTTATTTAAAAGTGTAAAGTAGCGAGTAGATAGGTACTCGTAATATTTACAGTCGTAAAAATAAAATTAAAGAAACAAAAAACAAAACATTGCAGAGATTAAAACTATAAAAATATTAATATAATTAAAAATTGAAGGATATAAGTGTCAATTTAATTGCTGCCCTAAAAGTAAATTTGCCGGAACATCCTTTGTCACTGATAATGTGTTGGTTATCCATTAGACATCTTATTTTACCTCTGATATTACTAAAGCTGGATTCACCCATTGTTTCCGAACAAAATTTTTGTCCGGACAAACATTTTTTTACTGAGAGTTTTCTGCAGCACGATTCACCCATTGCAAAAAAATGTTCCGGAAAGTCAGAGCTGCCATATGTAAACAAAATCTATTAGTTTTACAAGGTTTGGTTTTTTTTTGGTTTATTTTCCTGGCGTATTTTACATATTCTCAATTATTAGTAACTATTGTGTGATAATAATGGAAAAAAGAAAACTGCTATTGCTTGTGGCCATTGAAAAGCTTATGGAGAAAGTAGTTAAAGAACAAATGGAACAATATTTGGAAAATGAAAACTTACTATCAAAATACCAGTCTGGATTTAGAAAAAATTTCTCATGTGAAACGACGGTCAATTATGTAGTTAGCAAGTGGAAAAAAATAGAAAAACGTCGAAAAATAGTTGCATTGTTCCTTGACTTCAAGCGAGCTTTTGAAACCATAGACAGGAATATTCTTCTTCAAAAACTTTATAGTTACGGCATTCGAGATAAAGAATTAAAGTGGTTTGAAACATATCTCACCGGAAGAAAACAGATAACAAAAGTAAACAACGTGCAATCGAAATCTATAATTAATGAATACGGAGTACCTCAAGGATCAATTCTGGGAGCTTTACTATTTATAATTTATATTAATGATCTACCAAACGTATTAAAAAAATGTAAAATAATTATGTATGCAGATGACACCCTAGTGTTTGCAGAAGGAGAAACCGATCAACAATGTTATGAGAACTTAACAGCTGATATGAAAAATATAAATTCGTGGTTAAATATGAATAAGCTTAAATTGAATGAGAATAAAACAAAACTATTAGAACTAAATACAAACAGTGACGTAATTTTTAAAATAAACAATCAAACAATAGAAAAAGTAAATGAAATCAAATATTTAGGACTAATAATTGATAAAGAACTAAAATTTAAATCGCACTTGGACTTTACGTGTAAAAAGATTGGTAAAAAAATTAGTTTTTTCAAAAGAATAAGGAAACAAATATCCATCACCACGGCATTAAACATTTATAATACAATTATTAAACCTCATTTTGAATTCTGTTCCACAATTTTATATTCATGCTGCACGTCACAACAAATCGAGCGCCTGCAAAAGCTTCAAAACAAAGCAATGCGATCAATTCTTAAATGTAACAGATATACGTCAATTAATTTTATGCTACAATCTCTCAAATGGCTAAATATAAAACAGAGGATTGCTTTTAACACATTAAATTTCATCCAAAAACTGAACCGAGGAGAAGCACCACAATATTTAATAGAACAAATTTCATATGTGGGAGAAGTCCAACCTTATAACCTGAGGAATATGAACAATTTCAGGATCGAAAGAGTTAATTCATCAGCCATGCAAAGAAGTTTATTCTACAAGGGATTACAGCTTTATAACACTCTACCGGGCTATGTAAAAAACGAGCAAAATATATTCCAATTTAGAAATTTTGTATCAAATTTTGTTAAATTAAATATACACTAGATTTATTTTTTGTTATTATTAATTCAAAAATTATTTTTTGTAAAAAGTATTTTTAATACTAATAAAGAAACCAAACATTGAAATGCATAGAGCATTATTATTAGCCAAGTACATATATATAAAAAAATTAAAAAAAGAATTGCAGTGAAAAGACTTTTAAAGCAAAGAAGAGCAATCGGTTATTACATTAGTTCCAACGATGCTTTTAAATGACGAAGAATCATTCATTAATTTCCATTGGATGGACCCGAAGACATTTGACGATTTACTTAATACTTTAGGGCCTGGTTTGCAAGCTATGCCTATCCGCAAAACCGAGTACATTACACCATCCGTATTTGAATCGGTATAGTTTGACGCTGTAGATCTGCAAAATTTTAAAATTAAACTATGATACAAATTACTTTTACACAAAACTTTTATCTTCCCAGAAGTTCTGAAAAAAGTCCACTTCGGTAATTATAAATTGTGAAAATGCCTTCACTTCCACACGTTCAGTGCCACTTCTTCCACCATTTTTGTTCAAAGCTGCTTTGTGGCGTCTACGCACGTCTTCCAAAGAGCTTGGCATTCACCTCCTGCAATAAACCACAACTACTTAAATGTTTTAAATTCCATCAATAAAAAGTACTTACGTTCGATTCCCATGGCGTTAGCTATTTGTGTCCAATTATTTTGCTTTTTGTGATTGTTTTTATATCAGCTATTGCTCATATCGTACATACACTATCTTCCTGGCTTTTCATTTCTTCAATAAGTTTTTGGACAATCAATTCATTTTTTTCGATATTAAAATTATTACTTATTTTTCAATAACTATTAAAACTATGCACATATATCAAATGGCAGCCACAATTGAAATTTCATCAGAATAAAACAGAATAAATAACAATTGAAAACACAATTGAAGCATGGTTAGATTAAAAAATAACAAGAAATAAATACAAAACTAAAATCGAGAATGAAAAAAACAAATATATTATAAATAAAAATTTCATTTTCTAATGATCAAAAGGAAATGTGGGCTTTGATAAAAAAACTTGTGATACGAAAACCGAGAAATGAAATAAGAACTGTGATGTTTAACCAGATAGAGTATAAAAAAAAATTTCAATACTTACTTTATCGATAGCATTAAAGATACAAAAATCAAATACCTGTGATAAATACTATATTTAAGTTTCGTACAATATCTATGCTAGAATTAAGAACCCTATTTAAAAATATAAATAGCAAACCTGATTATAAGAAAACTACAAAAAACATAATATTAGACAATTGGAACACGACTGGAAGTATTTTACTAAATATAATAAATAAATCTATGGAAACGGGAGTTTTTCCTACAAATTGGAATCAATGATTAATCCAGTTAAAAAAATTAAATGGGTTAAAAATATGGAGAAGTTTGTGAAAAATCAATTGGAACAATGTATAGAAGCAAATTGTTTGATTTATAAACATCAGTCAGGTTTTAGGAAAAAATATTCGTGCGAAACAGCAGTGAACTACTTAATTAACAGACTGAAATTAGTAAAGAAAAATATCAAAATGTTAGCTATATTTTTTGATTTTAAGCGTGCGTTCGAAACAATAGATCGGGACATATTAAAACAGAAGCTTGATAAATATGGTGTTAAAAATAATGAATTAAATATGGAATCAACCGCAATAGTGAACGAATATGGTATGCCACAAGGCTCAATTTTAGGATCCCTGTTATTTATTATATACATAAATGACATTGAAACAATAATAGATAAATCCGAAATAATTTTATACGCAGATGATACAATTATATTAACGGAAGCAGAGACAAAAGAAATGTGTTACGAAAATATTAAAAAAGACATGAAAAAATTAATCAATGGTTAAACATTAATAAGCTAAAATTAAATGAATCTAAAACTAAATTAATGGAACTAAACATGGATTCTAACAGAACACTTGAAATAAATAATATAACAATAGAAAAAGTTAACAATATAAAATATCTCGGTTTCGTTATAAACAAAAACTTAAAATTTAATGATCATATGGAGATCATTTGTAAAAAGATTGGGTTATTTAAATTTATAAGAAATAAGATTTCAATTATGACTGCAATTATATATGTATATATAACGTGACCATTAAACCACACTTTGAAATGGTTCAACAATCATATACTCAAGCTGCACTGACCAACAACTTGCAAGACTCCAAAAACTACAAAATAAAGCTATGTGTGTAATTTAAAATGTAGTTGTTTTACATCAATAAATCATATGCTAAATTCGTTAAAATGGTTTAATATTCAACAGAGACTTCAAGTAAACACAATAAATTTTATTCAAAAATTAAAAACGGGAAACGCTCCGGACTACTTATTAGAGCAGACGAGATATGTTGGAGAAGTTCAGTCATATAATCTCAGAAATGCTAATGATTTTAGGCTTCAACAAGCGCACACAAATGCGATGCAGAGAGCATTGTTTTACAAAGGATTGAAACTATATAACACCATGCCAAATGAAATTAAAAATGAACAAAATGTAAAATTATTCAGAATGAAATGAAATGGTTCAGAACACATAATTTTGTATTAGCTAAAAATTTTTCGTATTGTAATTAATAAAGTATTTCATAATACTACTTAATATCTAAATAAAATTAAAAAAAATAAAAACTACTATGTAAATTTCTTATTCAATACAAGTTTGTATGAAAAATCTCAGTTCAATTTTGTCCGGACAAAATATAAAATTAAACCAGTTCAAGTTGGGAGTTGTTCGTAAAAAATATTTTCTCTCTCTCAAGAAGAGAGGCGTCAAACTACATATAAAAAAAATGTCCGGACAAAAATTTTGTTCGGAGAAACAATGGGTGAATCCTGCTTAAGTTGCACAAAAATACATTTGTTATCTATTTAATACTCTATTGTTTTAAAAGTTTACATACACTTGCAATTTCTTAAATTTTTTAAAATATTTTTATTTTTAACTTGATTTAGAAAAATTGTTTTGTAAACACAAACCAGCTTCTAGAATAATTATTGCAAGTAAAAATGTTACCTGCACTAATACTTACTAATAACTTGCAAGAATTTTTTTGTCTATCAATTTTTTACGCTCTTTGACGCTCTCCCATTGCAAATTTTTTGGGTAAATGAACACTTTCTAGTAACAATTGTTACAAATTTGTAAAAAATTTTAGTAAATGAACACAACGAATGTTGCTGTCAACGGCTGACAAGAGGGTTGGAACCGACATGAGACAAATTGAGATAGCCGGTAATCTCATCAGGCGGCTAGCATCGGACCGTAACAAGTTGATTCCTTAATTGCTTGAAATTCTAAGCTATTTTAGTATGTGAAATAAAATTGCCATTCAAATGCTACAGAAAAAGAATATTGAGAAAAATCAGTTTTTGAATAACAGCAGTCTATTATTGTTCTTAAACATATTATCAGTTTTGCATTAGTTAAAATAAGAAACCAAACTATTTACAAAACTTTGCATTTTGAACTTCTGTATAAAGCTTTCTTTTCATTTGCATAAGCTCCTAATTTGTATATTTTAACAAATGCAGTTCTTAGAAGAATACCATTTAAATATTAAACTTTATGATAGAGAAATAATTTCTTGATGCTACTCTTTACTTATTTTCATTAATATTTTTTGCTTCAGCCATTGGGTGGTGGTCACGTGTAAAGAAATAATTGTTGTTTGTTCTTGAATATTTCGACACTTCTTATGTGATATGTGCATTATGCACGTTATGTGTCTTCTGCTGGAAAAATTTGCTTCAAAATTAAAACTGAACTTGCGAATAAAGAGCCTATATTAACAGACATGTGAACAATGGCTTCGAATAACAGCTGTTTAAATTCGGCGTCGGTTTTTTTAAATCTCTCACTCGATTGACTTCATTTTAAGCGAAACAGAGGTTTAAATAGTACATAATTTGCAACATATTTGTCTACAAAATTTACTTGACAGAGGTTTTCTTTTGATATGCCCAGGGGAAATAGTAATTAATTTTGAAAAAAAATTCTTCAATTGGTACTGTTTGCAATATCGAGGATACAGACCATTATACATAAAAAATTGTATTTCGCGTATCCCTTTTTTTTTTTTTTTTTTTTTAAAAACACCACCACATGATATTTTACCTAAAGATAATTTTCAATAGCTCCAATACAAACGAAATTTTTAATGACTGTTAGTAAGTCCCAGAACCAAACTTTTTCTTCGGCAGGAATCGATTTAACATTATGTTTTCTAATGAGTAAATATATATGTATATGATTTGATTTATCATAAAATACAAACAAACGTATGAATGTACTTTTAGTTTTATATAGGGTGTTTTTTTAAGCCCGATAGAACTTGAAATTGTAAAAAATAACACAAAAAATTAAATTGTAATCAAAATTTTTTTTTATTCGAAAGATCAATACGTGACATTAACATTTGAAAATGATTTCGGGCATATGGGCACCGCGGCTGTTCTTGACGAAGTGCATTCTGGACGTCCAATTTTGGGCCACTTTTTCGAGCACTGCTGGCCGTATGTCACGAACAACACGAACAATGCTGGCCTCCAAGGCGTCAATTGTTGCTGGTTTATCAGCATAAACCAGTGACTTCACGTAGCCCCACAGGAAATAATCGAGAGGTGTCAAATCGCACGACCTTGGAGGCCAATTGACAGGTCCATTTCTCGAAATCAACTTATCGCCAAATTTTGATTTCAGTAAGTCGATGGTTGCGTTCGCCGTATGGCACGTAGCGCCATCCTGTTGAAACCACATCTCCGGATCAATGTCATCCATATTTTCAAACAAAAAATCATTGATCATGGTGCGGTAACGATCTCCATTGACCGTAACGCGAGCTCCGGCCTCATTTTTGAAGAAATAAGGTCCGATGATGCCACCAGCATGAAAACCGCACCAAACAGTGAATTTTTCTGGATGTAATGGAGTCTGTAGGGTCTCTTGTGGATTGGTCTCACTCCATATGCGGCAATTTTGCTTATTAACAAACCCGTTAAGCCAAAAATGCGCCTCATCGCTGAACACAATTTTGCGATAAAACAACGGGACTGATTTTCAAAGTAAATTTGGATAATTTCGTAGCGTTGTTCAAGCGTGAGTCTATTCATGATGATTTGTCAGAGTATACTGAAACAAATAAAAAAAATGTTTCATCAAAATTTAATTTTTTGTGTTACTTTTTACAATTTAAAGTTCTATCTAGCTTAAAAAAACACCCTATATTTAGGTTGTTGTAAAGGCTGCCAGTTTCATAAAACCAGCCCAATTGGGTGCTTTTTGCTCCCGTTGTGTTTAATATTATAGTTAAACTAAAATGAATAACGGGCGGGCTACGCCCGTTATTCATTTTAGTTTAGTAATATATACATAAGTCAGAAATATTAGAGAGATCGGATGTATATGATATATGAAAATATAGAATTGCATATAAAGTTAATAATACTGTTGACTTTTTCGTAAAACAAGAGATAAGTTAATATAGTCAGAAATGTTGAATTTAGTGTATAAAGTACCAAGCAGTTGTATTGGCTATACGCATTGTGAAAAAGTATGCATGGGAACAATAGGAAATGAAGTTAAGACAAGATTAGCGGGACAAACATCAGATCAGAAGTATATGAACTATAACTTTTCACAGTAACTGCATTATCGACCAATTAATTTTGATCATTATTCGTATTTCGAAATTAATAGGGAAAATGATAATAAACATAGATGTATCTTACAAATGCTACATATAGCCAAAGTCGCAGTAGATAAAAAATGGATTAGCCCAAAGTTATAGACTTATTAATACATAAAATCCAAAGCAGTTGAAACATATACAATAGATAAGATATATTGGTCTCAGATTATTTTAACGTTTTTTATTTCTTTTTAAAAATAATATGTATTATACAGGCCTGCTCTGAAAACGGCGTGTTTTCAAATCACGAACCGTTTTGAAAGCACGCAGACAATTTGAAGCTGTTCTGCAAATCACGTGATTTTACGGTTTTCGACTTGCTTTTAATTTGTCGAAAGCACGAAAAAACAGCTATCTTTACATTTTTGTTTTGTTTATTTATAGTTTTATATTCTTAACCACAATAAAAAGTGAATATTAAGTAAAAAAATAAACCAGCTGACTGTTAAAGAAAAAATATAAATCACTACTATTGGTAAACACAGTAAAACAATTTCTCAAAAAACAAGCAGTGTCAATAATTTTATTAATATTTATGTTTCTGTGTGAATAAAACTTAATTTTATTACAAAAATCAACAAACAACACATCATTTTAAATACATAAAAATAGTTTTAATAAATTTGTATTGAAAAACACAGAGAAAATAACCAAGTGATATCAAAAAGCCAACCATTTGGCTAACCGGTTTAAAATCACGTGATTTGAATATTTTCTGTGTGCAGAACACCTTTTGCGTGATTTGAAATCACTTTGACAAAAAGTGATTTGCAGAACATCCCTGATAGTAAATGTTATATTAAAAATGTTCCTTTATTGTAAAAGTTGTAGTTGTATATTTTGGTTTTTGACATTTAAATTTCTTTTTCGAATCTACAATATTTTGTCAACACTGCGTGATGCACTGTCGAATTATCGAGGAATAAACAACAATAATATTTTCGCAACACAAGTGACCACTGGATCAATCAACAAACAATAGAGAAATCGAAACAATAGTTTTGTATTTTAGTTAAAATTAGCGAAAGTGTATTATTATAAATCATCTATGTAGTTTTAAGTACATATATAATCTGTTAAACACAAATGTATGTACTGTTAATACACGTAGGCCTTTGAATATCGTGTGGTAATTAAAAATTAGTAAATACTTCTAACTTTTTGTTTATTTCAAATTTAAGAATCTTTGTTCCAAAAATAAAAAAAAACTGTTTTTAATTCACCTTTTTTGCGATATTCAGCTTCCGTGTATTATCAGCACACCAAACGGAGAACGTTTGAATGGATGTATAAGACAATGTTTTACTTCAGGACAATATGCATCTCAACATTGGAAATCATCGGCAGCCAGATTATTCCTTACACTCCCCACAGTACAACAACCGAAAACTGTAAGTATTGTTTGTTTTTTTTTTTTCGAGTTTCTTTTTATGACTATAATATAATCGTATTTGTTATTTACTTCAGCGAAATGTCAAACGGAAGCGAAAACTCAAATTTCATCGCACTAAGCAACATGCACCACACAGGCGACCAGATCTCTTACGGCGGATCATCGCTCAACAAAAGTTACTTGGATAGCTGTCGGGGATCACCGGCACATACGACAATGACGACAACGATGGCAACGGCGGTCAACCCGACCACTACACCAGCAACCGGTCTTCTAACATCGAACCAAACACCACTGATGAAATTGTACCAGAATATCAATCACAACCAACAAACTCACCTTCAACAATTATTAGCAGGATCGACGAAAAATGCGTCTCAATTGCAAATAAACGAGTCAGTGGTAACAAATCAAAACGAGGAAAAGCTGTCACAAATGCAGGACGACAACAACAATCAATCGACTTTAAACGGCCAAAAAGGACAACAGTCAACATCACAAGCTACGCTGATGAGTAATATATTGTGTTCACAATTGGAAGAATTGAAGCATTTGTCTCAGCCTTTAGGCACAAATCTGCTATCAAACAATGAACAACAGCTATGTAAAGTATTTAATCTACCACCTACAACTTATCTTTCTCTTAAAACACTTTTGCTTAGCGGTGCCCCAGTTTCTTCCAATAATTTGTCTCCGGTAGAAAATTCATTACGTAAGTATTTTATTAAAGTCGGTTGGCTAAGCCATTAGATTATTTATTATTTACTTAAGCTGAACAAAATATTAATAAAAAGACAGCCCCACTATTTACTAAATTAATATATAAATAAATTAGGATGTTCACGTGTAATTTGAAAATTTATGTATATAAATGTGTAATTTGCTTATATAAATTTGTTTTTCGGAACTGCAAACTTTACCCAATTTTGCTTAAACTTATTTTATATGTACATATAGTAGTATTTATTAGAATATATATCGCTTTCTAGTTCACTGGATTCTTATTTTTACACAAAAGTTTACAAAATTATAAGTAAAAAACTGTAATCCTCAAATTTTTGTTTATAAATATATATTTACTTTTATATACATTGCACCGAAATTTCTGTAATTTTTCTTTGCCTTACTTGTATCAAGTTATGCATTTTTTTGAACTTTCAACGTTACAAACTTTTTGGGTATTATAATAAGACTTAATTTATATAATCACTAGATAATACAATACACTTTTCAAATTAAAATTAATGTAAATAAATGGATAACAAATAATATTTAGCATTCGTTTTTTATTAAATCTTATACGTTTTTTGAGACCACAACTATAAAAAACATTAGCTTAGAACGGAATTTTTTTTTTTTTTGAAAACTGACAGAAGCAGATGGATGACATAGCCTCTTTCATAAATAAACGGAAATAAATTTTGAACAAAAAACTTAATTGCGTTGATTACTCTTGATTACCTATTTTATTTATTGAAATAATGATTTAAAGAAACTTGCATAATTATTTTTTTTTGCGGTTTCATTCATTATAATTATTTTTTTTGCGGTTTCATTCACAATTCTATTTTATCTTGGACCAGCACTCAGCAGGGTATGCCCTCTACATATGCAGTGCATTATTGTACTGGAACTGGTAAAATATAGGGTGGCTGATTAATTTTGCTACATTAAGACACTCAACTTTTTGTAAAGTTAATGTAATCTATTTTTTAGTAATTCATTTGAAAAATAATAAATTTTTATTAAAGTAATTCATTGAAAATAATTGAATTCAAATGACCTCCACTCTCGGTGACACATGTGTGGCATCTTATAAAAAAGTTATTCATTACAGTCTGGAGTGTTGCAGCGGGAATTGTCTCAATTACCGTTCGAATGGATTGCTTTAAATCATCCCAATTTGTTGGGTTTCTTTTGTAAACTCCTTGTTTGCAATAACCCCACAAAAAAAAAAAAAAATCAAGTGCAGTGACGTCAGGAGACCAGGGGGTTACTCTATTGCGATGCGAAAAAAAATCAAATAATTGGTACCCTTTATTGCGTTTTCGTATTTTGTTTTCGCATTTAATTTTCCCTTTCGCATATTTTATTTTATCATTCTTCGCTATTGTTTATTTTGTGATACCAGTGTTACTTCACTTTTAAACTATTTCGTGAAAAAGTTTGCGCAGACAGCACAGAATACCAAATTATACTCTTATCGCATCTACCTTTCGCATCGAACTTGCTTTCGCACCGCAATAGAGAGTAACTCCCCAGGGAGGCCAACGGAATGTAGAGTTTCTTGAAATCAGCTTATTGGGAAATGTTTGCCTTAATTTCGTCATAACAGGCGTGGTTATGTGACAAATTGTTGTTGAAACCAGAGTTCGAAAGGCCCGACAATGAACCAGAAAGAAACTGCACTGGTGTGCATTGTGATGCGAAGTGGATGTAACTGCAACTCATGGAGTATTTGTGGGTTAGAATTACTCCGTATTCGACAATTTTGTTTGTTAACGTTGCCGTTTAAATCAAAATCTCTTTCGTCAGACATAAAGATGCAGTTCAAGTTGTTTTCATCCTCTGACACCATTTGAATGATCTTCTCACAAGGTTAGGTTAGGTTGTACAGGCCGCCAGTTTTATGAAACCAGCCCACTTGGGTCTTTTTGGTCTCGTTGTGTTGCCGGCACCGACAGAGGAAGTGCTCAACACTTATAAGGGATAAATGCTGGAGTAGCTAGCCGGGTTTGGCCAGGCGTAGAAAAACACGTTGAAATATTTTTTCCTAATTTATTTGATTAAAATTAAATAAATTCAGCAAATTCAATGTAAAGAAATGGTTAAGAAAACGAACTAGTCCTCGTGTAATTTTAAAGAAAATGACCGAAACACCAGTCTCGTGGATTACCCGTTGGCTAAAGAATCGTTAGTCTTTTCGTAAATGCTAAGCCTGGGACCTAAGGCTATAAAAACCTGTAGATTCCCCCTGAACTACTATAACTTGGTCTGGGCGCTATGGCTGTAGTAACCAGTAGCCACCCTCTACCACTACTAATTATTAATTGGTCTGGGAACTATGGCTGTAAAAACCAGTAGAACCATCTACTACTACACTGAGTTGGCCATGTGTCCGACCACCAAGACGAACCGAAGCCAACTGTCGGTGTAGTGCTAGTCACGCCAACATATAGCACTACACACACTAGTTGATCAATGATGTGTAGTAGTGTAAGTGGGAGAGCGCATTTAAACATATTACACTTCTCTTGTTTCGTTTCTCTTAACCATTTGCTCTTACAATAATTGAGATGAAAAAAAGTATATAAAATCATAAGAGCTGCTTAGTATATAAAGTATAATAATAAGTATATATAGTATAATAAGTATATAAAGTATAATAATAAGAATATAAAGATAATAAGAAGAATATAAAAGTTTTTTTATTTTATTTTTTAACTTCCTTTATTTAAATTTCATTTATTAAGGCTAAATATTTACATATGAGATCTTATCTTATATAGATATTGCAACAAGTAATTATTTTGTTTACGAGTAGTTGAATTTTTATACATATTTACGGTAAGGGATTTAAAGATAAAAATGGGTCAAAAACCTTTATATGAATATTTTTAAGAAATATCAAACATTAATCGAAAAGGTTCATGTGTTTATGAAATTACTATTATAACTAATAGCCTCATAAACATAGAGCTTTTCGGTTTGTTAATTTGTTCATTATTTTATATTAATTCATTAGTGTATGGTCACACACTGCAACTTTAGTTGGGCAATTCTTGACTTTATAGAAGCTTTCGGTGAGGGGAATAAGAAGGGAAAAATTGCCGGTACTCGGCAATTCCTTACTTTTCTCTCATATGTGTATGTGCATATACAATGTAAATTGCATAAAGCAAAAGGTAGAGAATTGCTCAAGAATTGCCGAAAAAAGTTTTTGTGTTTGGACAAGAAAGCAATTCCAAAAGAAAATTGCTAAAAAGTTCGGCAATTAAAATCGTTCTGTCTGACCACAGACTTACAGTCTCTTATTAGTGAATAAGAGGAATTTTGATTTTTATTTAAATACTTATTTTTTAACCTTTTTATGTATTCAGTAATTTTTTCGTAGCCAGTTTCTTCATGTATGAGATACGTTGGATACCACCAAGGCTTGTTGTTGATCATTTTAAGACATTTATTTTGAATGATTTGCAGTCGCTGTTGCGGGAAATAAAAAACGACGATAAATTTAATGTTTTTTGTTTTATTTATTATTTATTATTTATATATTTATATGGAGGTATTTAATTATTCCTCTCACTATTGTTGTTGTACCTAAGTAATAAAAATTTACAAAATTAGCAACGTATAAAATATAGCTGAAATGCAGAATGTTACCTGTCGTGAAATTGTGTGCTGGGATTGCTGCCTATTGCATGCGGAATCTATTTACATATGTGTGTATGTTTATGTGCCCAAACATATGTATATGGAACAGCACAGAAGCCCGTTTGACACAGCAGGGAAGGAATTGTTGTCAGAAAACATGATGATCAGTCTCCAGTTGATTATATGTAGAGAAAATAAAAAATTCCAAAACAAAGTAAATAAAATATCCACTCGAGAAAATGCAAGTGGTAAAACATACATACATCAGAGATGCGAGCCGTGGGTATTTTGTCGGCGGCGGCTGAAAGGGCAAAATTTATCGGCGGCGGCGGCTTAGCCATGTGCGCCGCGATTTTCTCGGCTAGCCGTTGTTTTGTCAGCTGCGCCAAAAATATTGTTAAAAATACATAGGATATATAAAGCAAATTTATTATGTTTAATTTTAAACTGTACCCCTTTCCACTTTCTTCCTCCCATTCACCTAGATGTGATTTGTTTACCGCTTCAACATATATGTATAATTAAGGCCAAACATGTCAAAGTTTTAGGTTTGGACAAACCTTTTTGTTTGTATATGTTTGCTAGTTTGTACAAATATCTAAAGCATGTTTACACGAAAACCAAAATTTTTTTGATATTTATGCAAACAGTGTGAATGTGTGTGTATATTTTGTCATTTCAATGAAATTTCTGTAGAGTGGGGTGGTTAGAAGAAGCGCACAAAATGAATTAAGAAAGTGTTTGCTTGTAATAATTTTTAGAATTAGCTAACAATTTACCCTTATTGTTGAAATGAAAAAAATAAATATTATAGAAACAATATAAATAAATAAATATTATAGAAACAATATATATATATAAAGAAATAGAGCATGTAACAATTTTTAAAACAATTTGTATCTTGCGAACTTCGTATGGTTAGCAAATTGCCGCAACACAATGACCGTCTACTCTCATTGAAAACATTGAAAATTTGTGAATAAATTTCGTATACATGCGTTTGTATGATTTGGGTGCAAACGGAAAGCGTATGTTTGCCAAGCGGTTTGCGTAGTTTATTTGGCCCATTAACTATGAGAATAATTATCAGGTCAGACACAGTAACCGTAGTTGAGCAATTCTTGACTTTATAGAAGCTTTCGGCAAGGTGAATAAAAAAGGAAAAAAGAATTGCCAGTACTCAATAACTCCATACCCTTCTCTCATGTATGTATGTGCATGTGCATCATATATATACAATATAAAGCTAAATAAAAACCAGTGGCTGTGTTCTGTAACTCTCGCCACGAGAAACTTTTCGACTGAAACGTGCGAAATGAAACAAAGTTGAAACAAACAGCTGCTTTTCTCACTAAACTGTAGCTATAACTTTTTTGGTGAGTAATAGCTGTCACGTAAGGAATTTACTCGCCATTTTACAGAAAAACTGTGTCTGTAAAACTTTATCGCAAAAATTTCCCGCATTCAACTGTCATTATTTCTCGCAAATAAAAAGGCTGTGAGATAGGTTTTCAAATAAAAATAATCATAACTAAATGAATAATAATGCTGAAAAATAAGTATTTTGCTGTTAATTTAAGTATCAAATAGATATTTACACAGTTTAGAATGATTGTTTTTTTTTATTTTAACTTTTTAATTAACAATTATAAATAGCTTGTTTTCTATGTTTCCCAGCTATCTATATGTCGACATTTCATAGGAACTACCCTAATGTCGACATATAGATAGCTGGGAAACACAGAAAACAAGCTATTTATAATTTTTATTGGTATAAATGGTAGAAGCTAAAAATAGCTATTTATAATTTTTATTGGTATAAATGGTAGAAGCTAAAAATAGCGAATAAAAAACTTAATACTTTTTAATTAACTTTTATACTCTTCACACAACAAGTTTTAAGGGAATACTTAAGTTTTTAATTTCAACAATTTTAATATCCGACCCAACATAGTATATTATAACAATTTTATAATGTTTTTTTCAGAATTCACAAATTGCAATTATTTTTTAATTTTACAAAATTTTGCGCATAAATATGTATGTATTTGTAAATAAAATGTAAACATTAGAGCCAAACCATACATTTTCTAGAATAGCCGACGGTTATAATATGACGCCGTCGAACAAAATTTCTTAAGTTTAGCAATTTTTGGTCGGCGGCGGTACTAATTGTGGCTGGCGCTTTCATTTTTAAAATTGCATGTCGGCATCGTTTTATATTTTCAGACATTTCTAACGAAACGACGTAATCGCTTTGGATAGTTTTTGACATGAGTTACAGACGCAGTTTTTTCTCACTTTTCGAGAAACGATGGAATAATTTGTTTCACAAGTTTTCGACTCGAAAACTTCTCGCCAAAGTTACAGAACACAGCCACAGAATTGCCGAAAAAAGCTTTTGTGTGTGGACATTAAAGCAAGTCCAAAAGAAAATTGGCAATTAAAGTCGCCCTATCTGATGTTACACCCAATTTTCACGACGACATTATATTTTCTTTTTTTTTCTTTTAAAGCTACTACCGAAATCATGTTACATTTTCACCATGATTTTTAAGACATGTCTCTTTTTTAATTGATGTCGCAAAATAATATCTTTTATACATCTTTTATATATCTTTTTACCCTTATGTTAGAATCGACGTGTTATGAAAAATAACAAAACTACAAATGATAACAAAAAGAAATTAGGAAAAAAACAGGGTTTGTGTCTTTATGTCCACCCCTCTCTCTTTTCTATCAATTAGCCAGCAAACAAAAACGACATGCCTTAAGTGCAGTCTCCACCTGACATGAAAACACTAACTTTAACGCTAACTTCAAGTTAAAGTTAAATGTGGACTGCTCATGTTGAAGTTTGGTTAACGTTATAACTTGGTTGTTAAAACATTTCATTTGGAAACTCTGTTAAAACTTAAATTGACAGCAGCCTGTTATTTGTAGTTGTTTTCCACCATTTTTATTTTTTTATTATGAGAAGTTATAACTCTAACATCACTACGTGTACGCCGACTTAAACAGATAGATATTTAAACAGCAAGTTTTAAATTCGTGTTTTAACTGCGTTTGAAGTTAGGTGTAGACTGCATGTTAAAGACATCTAATACATATTTATTGTCATGATGGTATACACGTCTTAAAATCGCTCATTTGGTAGAAAAATCACTCCAATACCAGCATTGAAAGTAAAAAAAGCAGTTAAAAAACTGGTATCTAGAATGGCTAAGCCGACTAAATCGGCTGTGTTTTAAGCCGCCGATCAGCCAATGGAATCGGCGGCGGCGCGGCTCAAGAAAAATCATCGGCGGCGCGGCTGCCAGCCAGTCGCGCCGTTACGGCTCTCATCTCTGACATACATACCTTGTGTGTTGAACAGAGAAACCTGTGTATTGCCAAGTTGTGGTCAGATTTTCCTTGTTGAAATGAGGTTTGTTTTTGTTTTTTTCCCCGCACTATATTTTAACTATTTTAAATTTCTTTTCTTTGATTTTTTCCAACTTTTTCTTTCTTTTGTGAACAAAGTTTGTATTACCGGTGGTCAGAGTTTTTTGTTTTTTTACACATAGTACTGTTGGTAGTACTGTGGGAATAGAGGGTGGTTCCAATAATATTATGTAAAAACAGGGATGGTTCTTAAGTGTAAAGTAATGATATCAGAAATATGTGAATTTATGAATGAAAATGCGATAGCTGATTTTTATGGGCTCCTGGTATGGGAAAAAGGAGATGATCGATATATAGATGGATTTTTACAAGAGACAGGAAGGAGAAAAAGGCTATATATATAGATAAATATAGGAATAAAATAACAAAAGATGTCGGTCCGTTTAATTTTTAATAATTAAAACGCAGAAAAATTTTTATGAAAAAAATACAATTTAGCATTAGTCATAGTTCTAGAAAAATCGCAAAGAACCGGTTATGATTGGAACCAGAACGGTTTTTTTTGGATGTTTGGGAGTAAATAGGTAATGTTATTCAATACTAAAGTTAAGATTAATTAGAAAAGAAAGAAATACAACGAAACAGTTTGTAAATAAGACCGGTTGGTGAAAGATTAAAAAGTGAAGTTTTTAAAATATACAAAAAGGAAGAGAAAAGTACTTAACTGCTATTGTGGAAATTTTTCAAAATTTAAGGACAAGGAGAATTTGCATCAGGCTGAAATTGGAAAAAGTAAGGGATTTAGAATATATTTCAGTGTCGCGGCATATAAGAAAATAAATGTGTTGTGTTTTTTTGGTTGCATAGGCTTGAATAACAAAGGCCTGTAAATTTTTATGAAAGTGATCCCATCCAGAGGAAGAAGTGGTTAGTGTGTTGCATTCTTTCATGAGACAAGTTAAACGTAAGTAGAAGTTTTGTCAGTGAGAACCGTCTAAAATCTGTATATTTTAAACAGCTGGCTGTTTGAAAATCTGGAAAAGTTAACACGTATGTGCAGGCAATAGTCCTTGTCCGAGTAAAGAAGGTACAAAGAACCAGAACAGCCAGGTAACAAAGTATTATAGATGTTTTAAAAGAAATGAGAGAAAAGAAAGTTACTCCAAGAAGAAAATATTGCAAAATAAACTTTAAACCCAAGGTCTAACATAGAAAAAAGAGGAAAATTAAAGTCAGTCAACAGAAAAAGTTAAAATATAAAAACCGAGAAAAAATCAGTTCGAGCACACTGTTATTTTATATAGATTTTATTTGTAGTGAAACATATATATTTTTATTATAAATTATTATTATTTTCATTTTTACTTTATTTTAAAATTTTTTTTGTTTAAATTTATGTGTTGATGTCGTTTTGTTTGTCTGTTAAAATCCACGGCGAATTTAGGTTATAGGATTTTACGGTGAAGAAAAGGTTTTTGGCTTAAATTTTTGTAATTAAGGAAACGCCTAGAAGTATGTGATTATGTGTAGACCATTTACATACTTCATGTTTTTGGCAAATAAAAGTTAAACAGGAAATAAAAACCTTTTTGCTAGTGCACAACGACTATAGGTATTATTGATAGAAAAGGATAAATTGGTTTCTGAAAAAAAAAAACAGAATTCGGGACTAGCCTTAGGGAGCTCCTGCAGGGAGCATAGTCGTCAAGTAGACAGGAAAAAGGTCTGAAAGAATAAATTAATATATAGAGTAGAATAAAAATATAGATGCGAAAATATATTTACCTTTTGGTTGCCGTAAAAGATTAGCCAGTGGTATTGTTGTTAGGTATTAGTGTTTTTATATATATTCTAGTAATAAGTTTTTGTATAGGGTCCTTTTTGTAAAGATATTTATATATTAATTTAGTACAATTTTAAAAGTTAAGTGCAGGTTTTAGTAATAAGTTTTTTTTTTGTGATTAAATATATGTTATGTAATAATTTAGCAAAAATGAGTTTTGAGTAAGAAGATATTGGTATTGGCATGGTGGTAAGATAAGGCAGGAGAAGTCGGTACGGTTTTGGGGTTGCAAAACAAAAATTGAGTGCAGGACAAAATATTTGCAACCAGGTTGGGTGGGCAATGGGGAAACAAAAACACCAGTTTCTCCCCTATAAGAGATCAGGGAAGTGGCAAGTAAAGCGGCTTGAGTAAATGTTTGGTTTTTTTCAGTATAAATAAATATTTTTTATGTCGGCGTACCCAGGGAGGGGGTTGGAACCCACTGAGTGGTCTGTGCTCAGAGAAAAGTAGCTAGTTGGAAACCTCCCTGGTCTCTGCGGCCGTAACATCGCTTTAAATGACATCTTGCTGCGGAGCCCCAAACCCGACACGCATATGTTAAAATCGGCCTGATAACGCTTTTAAACAGGAGATTTTTGTTTTTGTAGTTTAAGTAGGAACGTTTGTTTAGTAAATGATATAATGACCTGAGAGTTTTAGTTGCTTTAGAACATACCTCGTCAATGTGGTGTTTAAATAACAACTTTTTATCCAATACAACGCCCAGATATTTAGCTTTATTTACAATATTTAAGGAGTTGTTTCCAATTATTAGCTGTCGCCTGGCATTGAAAGGGCAATTGTCTGTGTGATGATACTCAGCGCATATCATACATGCGACTTTGCGGTGGCAATGTTCTCCCCCGTGGCCATACATAAGACAATTCCAACACTGGGTCGGTTTGATGCCATTTTTTGGTTTGTATTTTTTCCATTTAATAATTACGTTGGCGATGGTTTTTACGTTTTTTAATGAGGTGGGATTAAATGTTTTCCTAGAAAACTGTATTTTGTATACTGCGTTGGTGTTGGAACTATATTTGGTAGTTATTTCAGTTACACTAGTTGGAAGTAAATTGTAACTTATCAGTTCTTGTTTGATATCATCGACTTCGATTCGTGGATGGAAACGATGTATATGACCTATTTTCTTTAGAATTGTATGAGTGAAATTCAGTATGGTTTTCTTTTAAAACTTGTTTGCAAGCTTCATATTTTATTTGGCGTAAAAATTTTCGCCCCAGTAGATGTTCGTTTATAGATACAGTCTTTACCTCAATTCTTTTCAAGGAGTTTTTGAATTTCGGTGATTAGAATTTCAACATCTGCGACAATTGGAGGGGGTTTCCGTACCTTGACTTCCGAAATGTTAGACGCCGAAGTGCCAACATCCATTTCCTTCTGGTCAGCAAATATGCTGAACCTGTTGTTTGAAGTTTCTGCACCATAAGGGTAGACACTACCAACGGTTAAATGTTTTTTGATTTTCTTCTTAGAAATATGTTTTCTAATGAAAGATGAAGATTTGGCCACGTGGGCCATTTCAACTTTGCTGACAATTTTTTTTTTTAATGTACATACATATATGTGAGGTTGTCTACCAAAGAAAAACGAGAGTTCAGTATTAAACCAAGTAGACAGTTAACAACAAAAATACACTTGTTGTAAAAGTGTGTGTCTGTATATAAGATTGTTCTTATGCGCTGTTTTAATAATACAACCGTTCGGTGCCTCAAAGTCTATTTTGGGGTTACTCGACCGTGTGCAGGAGAGGGCGAAGAAGCTCATCAGTGACAGTAGGGTATCCAACTCTATTGATTCACTAGAGCATCGAAGCAGTGTGGGGTGCGTTACTCTGTTCTATCGTTACTACAATGGATTTTGCTCTGACGAGATTAGGGATCTTGTTCCCGAAACTCACACATTTTTACGTAGCTCGCGTTCATCGTCTAGAGCTCATCCATTTGTGGTTGATTGCCCGGGGAATCGTACTACGCATTACAGAGAGAATTCGTTTTTCAGCCGCACGCTTCGTCTGTGGAACAAGTTGCCTGCAGAAGTGTTTCCTGTCTGTTATAACTTTGGAAAATTCAAGTCAAATGTTCACAAACACTACTCCCGCTTTCCCCCTCCTCATAACCTATTTTCCTAGTTCTGGTACAATGCACTGCATAGGTAGGGGTCATCCCCTGAGTACTGGTCCAATATAAAAAAAAAAAAACTCCGGAGTTGTTTGAATATTTTTCGCTTACCGGCGTTAGTTTCTGTTTATGTACGGCCGCAGACAGCATTACCACTTCATTATAATTGCAATAACTATTAATGTCACGATACAATTGATTGCAACTATAATATTCGTTAGAAATTTTACGTTTTAGGTCGGCATCATTAATGCGGTTTACGATGTGTCTTGCAATCGCAGATTCTGATAAATTACCCTTCGTACCTACCGCTAACATTCTAAAATAGTATTCTTGTGGTATTTCGTTTACGCGGCGCTTCATCTGAGACATTCTTATATGTATATCAGCGGCGTTCTCGACATGAGGAAAATCCTGCAAAAATTTTCGCACAAAATTTTGCCAAGACAAGAAAACAATTTGTAACGCGTCGACCCAATATTTGGCGGGCCCTTGCATTTTCTGCTGAACGGCAAATATTAACGATTGGTCGTCCCAACCATAAGCTACTTTTAGAGTCTCTACTCGTTTGACAAATTGTGTTGAATTTAAAGACTCATCGGACGATGGATTGAATTCGGGGAGTATGGGCAACATTTCCCTTACATTACCATAAGGATTTGTAGGAAAACCATAATTGTGCCGTTGGGGCACATACGACTGTGGCACATATACGTTGGCTGCCGAAGGAAATCGTTCATAGATACGAGGCGCTGATACGTGGCCAGATGATATTTGCGGGTGTGTGTTGGTGACGTAGCATGGTGCTGTTTGTTGCCCGACAGTCAGCATACTACTTTGTTGATTGACATAATGTGGTGCTGCTAGCGGAACACAGACCGGCTGTTCATATACATAACCAGTTGACGCCACATGCTGCGCTAGCGACGGCTGCATCATAACGGGTGGTTGCGAATAAACAGTAGATAACGATGTTGTCGGTATACAACTGCCAATAACTTCAGTGGACGATATGGGTGGAATGTTTCCGCTTGAAACACGGTCGGATACGTTCTTTCAACCCGGGTGTATTGTGCCTTCCCTCAAGACGTTCAATCAGTTGATTCTTTCTACCAGAGCACGGCAAACCAGCTTCTCTGCATTTCAATTGTAATTGTTTTACGGTTAAACCTTGTAAATTTTCCATCGCGTCTATTTTTCTGTATCTTTTTTTTTAGGAACGAATCCCACTTCTGAGAAAATGTTACAGATGAAAAACGTTTAAAATATAATTCCTTTTTAAAATGAAACAAAAACAAGTTATTCGTTAGTTTTATTAAAACATAAGAAATATTTTATTCACGACGTATTTATGTCAGGACGTGTTCGTACAGAAAACTCGAGACTATGACTCACTCGTTCGTTAAGCTTCTTCGCAAAAGACGCCGTGTTTCGGTAAGTACAGAGTTGTATACTTTAAGTGTTGACTACTCAGCGGTTGACACTTGTTATAGTTGCACACCGGCCTTTGCCAGTTCGTCCGCTACAACATTTCCGGGCACTTCACTGTTCCCTCGTAAAGCTCCAGATTCGAATGTTTTGCTATTTCGTTAAGAGATATCCGACATTCACGAGCCAACCTGGACGTCGTATAGATCCCAGCTAGTGCATACAGCGCAGCCTTATTAGCAGTACAAATTTGGATATTCTCTTCGTATATCCTGTAGTACCTTAACCAGTTAGCTGCCTCATTATGGTCTCGATTTCCGCCAGCTCTACGCTGCACTCAACGGGGATAAAGATACCTCCATCAATTACCGAGCCCGACTTGTATCCATCTGTAAAGATTTCAAGCACGTCCTCCTGACGATCTGTGCCAATCACCTCTGCTGCGAACGTGCCTGACAAAATTACAACAAATCTCTTCTCAGACAGTACAGCCGGTGCGCAGTAATCAATATTATCTGGAAGGTTTATTATTCTTCCTATTATTGAGGCATGACCAAACGTCGCCTCCTTCCACGTGGCGATTGACAATAGCCTGATTCCGAATTCATGGCTATTTATTTCATCATGAGATCAGCCGGCAGCCTGTTCACCATTGTGAAAAGTGCTTTCGATGCCGCAATGCCCGAAGCACAAATCAACCTTCAAAACAGAAGTACGTATTATCTTTTCTACGATTTTGCAGTAGGTGGTTTTCTCCAACGACTTCCAGCATTCTAGCAACCCATACATTAAAATAGGCTTAACAAGCGTGTCGAATAGCCAGCAGGAATTCTAAGAATTTATTCCCCAGGTCTTCCCAATGGTCCTTCTGTACAAGAATAAGGCGATATGCGTCTTTTCTGCCCTTGACTGGACATTCCGCTGCCAGAATATTTTGGCATCTAGGTAGATACATAGATATTTCGCACTACCTGACAGCTTGACTCCTGAATTCCTATATCGAGTTCAATATACCTATGAACAAAGAAGGTAGATAAATAAATATAAAGCTGAGTGAGATAGTAAAAATTGTTTCCTTTTCACAGAAATAAAACATTTGTTCCGAAATGTATTTTTAATATCAATTTTATTGGTATAAACTTTTTAAACACTACATTATTAAAAAATTAAAATCACATACGTAGGTATACATACATATATACACACATAAAAACTTAAGAAATGTTTTTTTATTAACAGCCTGTTCGACGATATCGAATGAAAATGTATGTGAAAGAAAACTAGTCACTCACATTCGAATAAATTTTGGGTTTGTCTATGTCACTATTGTTCGTTCGCATGAACTTATGTCTTTTAATTGAATTTTGACACATCGTTCAAATAGAATAAAGTTAGAAAAAACAAAAATCAATTTTCTTTCGCCTAGAATGCGAATGAACTTATCCTTTCGACATCGACGAACTGGCTGTAAAAGAAAAAAATAAAATAAATATTGAGATAAAAAAAATATATAGTATATGTATAGATTAACAAATTACAATCCTGCTTTTTAACAGAATTTCCCATTCAAGTTATAGAAGATCAGAAAAAAGACTGAATTATTATGCAAAATGAGCGACTATTAAAAATGCTGCCAATACTTTCCAATTTTCGGAATTGATATTCATTTTTAAATTGAGGTGGGGCATATGCCATTTTTAACGTTTGGCACAGTTTTGCATTATCAGTTTTAAAGCCATTTTTTTACGGCTGTCCTAATATCAAAAAACACGTATTTTGATAATTATGTCAAACTCTGGCTTCGAATTCGATTAATTCTTCATTGCCTGTATTTGTGGTGTATAATTCAATTTAGGTTGTAATTCAAACAACTTAACTCTCATTACAACTCAACTCAGTTATTTTTTAGACAACTGCCAACGATCAGTTGTAACTTTTCTACGTTTTTATTAAATACATCAACAGAGTTGTAAACAGTAATACCACAAAAAAATTGTAATACACCATAAATTCAACTGAAGTTGGGTTGTAAATCGTACTAGGTGGATTCTAACTTTTCTTAGGCCGGACGTAGGGTTTTTACTTTGTAATATGTTCAGTCCCGGCTTCAAATGTGTTACATATTTTATATATGTATCAATTCAGCCAAATCAGCATCAGTCATTTTTTTTTTTAAATTTTTAATATTATTTTAGTTCAGCATAACAAAATGCAATTTTAAACATGAAACTTGTATATCATGCATTATGCATGATATACGAGTATTTTCTAATCCAAGCAATTGAAATACCACAAATTGGTTTAATAAGCATTCACCGAAACTAACACGCTCTAACACATTCACAAAAATGTAATAAGTAAGTATGTGTATAATATTTTTGAGAATGTGTGAAGAATCATCACGTGAACATAATGTTATTTTTTCATATTGTCCTTAAGAACTTGATCGAAAATTTTGACCGATGTTTCGATCAACAATGCCGGTCAATGGACCGTCACTGTTTACTAAAGGGCTGCACAGAATGTTCTAAAGAACACTGCTCACTACTGTGTAGTAGTTCCAAGCTCTGTATTTCAAAAAAATTCTTAAAACAGAACAAACAAGCTGTAGAATATTTAGATACAGAACAAACACTTCATAGCTTTTTGAAATGCTTTCACGACAGTGATTAACTGTTCTTGAATTCTGTTTCACAGCAAAATCCAAAGCAAAACATCACAATACGAGTATAGCAAATAAACGAGCACATTGGCATTTGAGCATACTGCGTCTTAAATATTTGTGCTTAATCCAAAGACAAAAACCATGAACAACAACAACACACACACATGAGCATACTGTGCCTACAGCACTTGTGGACTAATACAAAGACAAAAACCATAAACAACAAAAACAAATTTTATAAACAAAACTGAAGTAGAACTTTACTTCAATGCTTGAAGTTCTATTTCAATTTTGTTCTATTTCATTTGGTCCTACTTGTGTTTGGTTCTGTTTGTTCTAAATGCTTATAAGAAAGTATTCATTTTGTGTTTAGAACATTTCGGCACTGAAGTGTTTGTTTTGAAATGTGAAAGAAGACGATGGACAGTACTTGAAAATACTACGATGTTTTGTAAGACATTTTTCTTGTGCTTGAGCAGTGCTCTACTGTTTACCTTGCAATTACAACGCGTTTTAGTTAATTCTTCTGTTTCTTAACTTTCTATCAAAATGTCGAGTATTGCTTGTCCATTTTCTGTGACGTTTTGTTATGTAAACATTCATAAAATAATGGTATCTAAAAAAATCATTGCATTTAATAACGTTAACAGATTGTCGCCTGAGTGACGGTCATTATTATAACGCTAAAAATTTATTCTGCGAACGTTAATAACATGAAGCTCCATTATTTAAGTAACACTTGTTCTAACAACATTAAAACATGTTGTGTTCCATACAATTTACGAATGTTGTTTATTTTAGGATAATGGCCATAATGTTCATGTTGGGAATATTTATGTTTTTAGTTATAAAATAAGGCCATTCAAATGATGGACACTATTTATGTTATAAAATCACTTATTGCGCAAGAAATATCTATAGAGAGTATTTTTCTGAGAAACATTCTTATTAACACTGCCAGCAATAGCCTTAGCTGTTGCACTTGCAGCAGTTTGCATTTGGGACGATACTGCGCCGCTGTTTTGAGTTGAATTTAATGAAGGCATACTGCCGTTCGCTACGGCTGCTGCAGCAGCGGCCAAAGACGATCGCCATGAAGCTATCAGCTCGTTTTGTACATCAACTGGTAGTTCGTTGAAAACTTGTGGATCAACTCCAGCCGGGCATGGAATGTTAGAAAGGTTACCAGTGACAGTAGTTGACACTTTTTCGGTTTTAATATTTTCGTTGTCAAGTTTTTCTAGTTGCGCTACCGACGTAGTTACTGGCAGTGTTTGTGATTGAGTGCTATCATCCATAGGAGATGGAATTGGAGAACCAGTTGCCGATGAAGATACTATTGGGTGTCTACGGGCAAAGCTCAAATCATTTCCACGGATATCCTCCACACCTTCGACTCGGCTTAAAGCTGCTTGAGAAGATGGTTGTACTGGGCAAAAACGTTGCAAATTTTTGCATCCATTAGCCACCGTAGTAAAGTGAGAAGATGATGAATTAGAAGTTTGGTTTGTTGATGAACATATTATGGCTGTTGTTGATGTAACCGTTGTTGAGTTTGGACTCATTGGAAAATCTCGATCACTATCTCTAGAATTTAATCGTAAATCACAGACGCGCAACTTACTAGGAGAAGCAACTTCCGCAGCTAAGTCTCCCGAGGAATTGTATATGCCAGAGCTACCAAAACATCGACGTTTATTCATCATCAAACGACTTATGCGACTCTTTTTGGGTGAGGGCTCAACTTCCGTCTCAGAAAAATCGGAAAAATCGGAATTAGTCGCTCCCGATTCCGAGCCATTATCGATCAACATTGGAATTGGCGAAGCAGCAGTAGTTCTTCTTCTATAAAATTGATCACTTGGCTTAAACGTTGTTGGAGATGAACGGAAAGCCTCATCATTAGTAGACAATTGTGATACTGAGTTTGTGGATGACGGTGGACATTCCGAATTGACATCAACTACATCTGTGTTTGTGAGTGATGTTATTGATTGTACTTCTAAGTCAGTTTTTTTGATAAGATAATTCGCTATGGATGAGGAACCAACTTTACGTTGTTGAAATTTCGAAAACGCTAAACCTATCAAGGTTATATTAAACGGTTTATTCATATCAACCACTCTTTCAAATAAACGCATTATTATTTTTAATAACTTTTCTTGGGCGCCTTCTGCCAACATGACTTTTGGACCTCCAATTTCCGTACAGGAAGTTGATTTAAACAAAGAAGGAAGTATGTTAGCTTGTTTTGTTTCTCGATGACTGCTTTTTTTCTGAATATCGAATTTTCGCAGAATTATTTTCAAACAAATTGGAATTCTTCCATCTTCAGCAACCTTAAAAATCAAAAATTTTACTATTTACAGATTATATTTGAATTTATTACGTATAAAAAACTCACCTGTTCCATTAATCTCATAAGTAACATACGAAATCGTTCTTCAACTTCTGTTCGAACAGATATGGGGCGACAAGAATCCTCCAAGCCAATACTTTTCGGTTTACCGGTTGGACGCACTCCACTTGTGTCTCGGCCAAAGGCTAAATCTTTTAATTTAACTGCCGTTTCGTAGCCAAATTTTTTGCGTAGAAAGTCCAATTCACATTTTTGCAATTCTTCAACATTCGACACGCCGCTTTCAAACAAAAGAGATTCAGTTTTTTTGCCAATTCCAGTTATACGATTTAGTTCAGCCAATTCTCGCATGAACTGTTCGGCGTGCGATGAAACAAGCACTGTCTGTTGGTTTGGTTTATACTGTGAACCAACAAGCTTTGCCAACAATTTGTTATACGAAATTCCAGCACAACAAGTAATTCCTAATTTATTAACAAGTTCTTGGCGTATTTCTTGAGCGATTTGTGTGCCTATAGCCAAACGCTGCGCGCAACCACAGGTGCAGGCATTTAGTGTAGCGCCATCTGACGGATATATATGTCCTATTACGGAGGGTAAATCAATATCATCAGCGTCCTGATCTTGCTGATGTTGCCTTTGTTGTTCTCGCTTTTCTACCAACACCGAAACGTCTAGAAAGTTTTCATCAAATCCTAATTTTTCGACAGACGGAATGTAATTTAGCAACAATTCAAAAATATTTTGCGACATCTGACGATAGGGTGTTAAATCTTCTCCGTTAACTAATACTAAATCCGGGCATAGGCGTTTAGCTTCAGCTACCAACATAAGCTTTTTAATACCAAATGCTCTAGCATTATAATTACATGTAACCACAATGTTTTTTTGCTGCACTCCTAATGGTTTTGTACGCAGTGATGGGTCCCGTAATTCCTCGACTTGAGCATAGAAATAATCTATATCCAAATGTATTATTGTGCGTTGATGTGGCTCAGCTTTGCTGAGCATACTAGAAAAGTCCATGGCGGTCGCTGAATGGGACTAAAAAATGTTTATTACATAAGTATCATACGCAAGCTATAATTAAAACATATTTATAAACCTATTTTATAAAAAAAAAATCTTTTTAAATCATTATTTGCAGTAAATTATTATAATTTCTTTTTATACCAGTAAAATATTATAAATAGCTTGTTTTTTATGTTTCCCAGCTATCTATATGTCGACATTTCATAGGAACTACCCTAATCATCAGTAGACTTTGGAAATTTTTGAAAGATATTCTCAAACATTCAACTTTATATCCCAACAACATAAATAAATTGTTGAGAATTTAAAAGAAAAATGCTCTAATAATATCCGTCAAAACACAAAAAACAAGCTTTTCTATTTATAAACGTCTTGTCGGATAAGATCGCATTTAAAATATTTTTAATTTTTAAAATATGAATTTTACCAAATTGCTGTTTTGTTTAATTTAATCATTCCTTTTTTTTGTAATATTATAATAGTTATTTTAATACCGCCTTAATAATAATTTAATTTTTTGCCTTCAAATTACCGAAAAACAGTAATTTAAATCTCTAAATGTATTTTGTTGTTGTTCAAAAGAATTTGGGACAAATCAATTGCATTGAATTATACTTTAAACTAAAATGCATTTGGTTCTAGCGGAATCTGATCAACAACAACAGTAACAATTATTTTATACTCTTTTACTCATTTGTAGTTAAGATTTATATTGCTGTTGTTGTTGTCAGCAAACTGCACAAAATTCATATTAAGAAATTAAGTTGAAGGAAAAATTATAAAAGGATAGAATTGAATTCGAGCTGAAGCTAAACACAGCTGAAAATAAATTTGCGCTACTATCGAATTTAAAATTTGTTTTATTTAGTAAAAACCGAATAACCCATAGGACCATAGTTCCATAAACATTTGGCGACCGTGACAGGACACTCAGTTCTTAAGTGCATAATTCGCATTCAAATAGAATTTTTCGATCATTAAGTGCTGCAGTTTTGGTAAATTACGAACCGTAACTTTTTTTGTGAACCTTCATATATATTGTGGTTGCTGGGTATTTGGGCAAATACAAAATGGAAAAAGATGAAATTGAAGTTCAAGGTAGCTCGGAACTGTCGTTGCTCAAACAAGAGCGTGCGAATATGAAAAAGAACATCACGAATTTGAAAAAGAAAATTGAGAAGGATGGAGAAAAAATGGATGCTACGATTCTGCAATGCCGCTTAGAAATTCTCGAGTCGTACTTTAAACAATTAAGCCACATCCAGAGTAAAATTGAGCACCTATATCCTGGTGATATTGCGCGAGGGGACAACGAAGATTTATTCATCAGCACTAAGGCAAAAATATTGGAATATTTGAAGCCTCATCGTAGTTCAATGTCTATGGAAACCAGTTACATGAACAACACGGTTTCTGCATCGCCACATTTGTCACGACTGCCTTCACTAAAGTTACCGAAATTTGAAGGCAAGTATTCAGAGTATGAAAGATTTATTGCAAGCTTCAACAACATGGTCGATGAAAATCCAACCCTTTCAAACATTGATAAATTTAATTATCTGCTCAACTGCTTATCCGGCCCTGCATTAGCTGTTGTAGAGCCTTTCCAGGTAACTGAAGACAACTACCCAAAGGCTCTAAAAAGGCTGAAGGAAAGGTATGACAATAAAGTTCTCATATTTTTAGAACATATTAGTGCTTTGTTTAGTGTACCAAATATAATAAAGGCTGATAGTGAATCATTGCAAAGAGTGATAGACACCGTTTCCGCAATTCGAGGTTCTCTGCTGTCAATTGGCACGGAAATGGAAGTGTTAAACGGTGTGCTTATTCACATCGTGTTATCGAAATTAGATTCCGATTCTAAATTATACTACGATGAGAAGCAAGATTTTAAAGTTTTACCTTCATGGGATATTTTTTATGATATTTTAAGCAATCGTAGTCAATTCTTGAAAAGCTGTGCAAAAAAGATTGATGTGTTTGAGAAACCAAAAGGTGCGAAGCCAAAACCTCACTTAATTCGTTCATCACATACGTTCGTTCACTCCAACTCAAATTGTGTTTATTGTAGCTCTTCAGAACATAGTATAGCAAATTGCTCATCATTTACAAACCTTCTCGTTTCTGAACGTTTTAATTTCGTTAAGCGTAATGGCTATTGTATTAATTGCCTCAATAAAGGGCATATAGTTTCGAAATGCCCATCCAAGTCTCGATGCAGAGTATGTAAATCCTCACATCATACTCTCTTACACATATATAACAGGCCAGAAAGTACTGGTATGCCAGCGATCAGCTCCTTTCACACAAATCCGCCTAATGGTCTGCCAATAACTAACAAAGTTGAGTTAGAAAGTAATAACCCCGTTTCTTTTGTTACGAGAGCACTGAAAAGAGCTTTAATTCCAACAGCAATCGTTTTAATAAAAGATGTTTGTGGTGCATTTCAACCAGTCAGAGCCTTGCTTGATTCATGTTCGGAAATTAATTTCATTTCGGAAGAAACCGCTAAGAGGCTAAATTTGAAATTCCAGCCTTATAACCAGGAAGTGTGTGGTATTGGTGAAGTTCGCACTAAAATTAAATCTTCCGTTGATGTGACTATAAAATCTCGTCTTAACGCTTTCGAATGGTCATCAAAGTTTGCTGTCACAAAATCAATCTCGTCACGACAGCCTACAGAGTGCATTGAAACTTCTCAATGGGAAGTTCTTAAAACCATACAGCTCGCCGATCCACTCTTTTATAAGCCTCAGCGTATTGATTTGCTCATAGGCACGGAAGTATTCTTGGATTTATTGGTTGACGGGCGAATTTCATTAGGTGACGGCAAACCCACATTAAAAAACACAGTTTTCGGTTGGATTGTGGGTGGTAGTTTTTCATCCCAACCTACGTCGATTGCACCTACATGCAATTTAGCAATTGGTGCGAACGAAGACTCGCTAGAATCAACGTTGAAAAGATTTTGGGAAATTGAAGATTTTGTCAACACGCCTTCCAAATTCACAGATGAAGAAATTGCATGTGAAAAACATTTCATTGACAATGTTGTAGTTAAACCCGATGGAAAAATTCAAGTTCGGTTACCCTTCAAAAACTCGCCTAAGCTTCTTGGGAATTCATTTGAAATGGCTAAAAGGCGTTTTTTCTCTGTTGAAAGGCGCTTCAACCGTAATTCATCGCTGAAAAATATGTATGTCCAATTTATGGATGAATATTTGTCGCTCGGACATATGTCACTTTATAAGCAACCATTAATTGGTTCGCACTTTGTAATCCCACATCATTGTGTGCTTCGACCACAAAGCACAACAACTAAACTTCGTGTCGTATTTGATGGCTCTGCTCGTAGCTCATCTAACAAATCTTTAAATGAACTTTTAATGGTTGATCCCACCATCCAGCAGGACCTAATCACAACTCTTTTTTCATTTCGTTTAAATAAATTCGCTCTTACAGCTGATATTTCAAAAATGTACCGTCAGTTTGGAATTGATGAGCGCGATCGTAAATATCAGTTAATCTTATGGAGAAACAATAAAGAAGACCACTTAGATGTGTTCCAGCTTAATACGGTGACATATGGATTATCTTCTGCTCCATTTTTAGCAATTCGTAGCTTGTTTTTCATTGCAGATAAATACTCCTCAACATTTCCTCTAGGTTCGAAGGCCTTACGAGAAGATATTTATGTGGACGATATTCTCACTGGAGCTGATGATATCGATACCTTATTAGCTAAAAGGTCAGAATTGAAACAAATGCTAAAATTTCATGGGCTCGAATTGGCAAAATGGAGCAGCAACTGTATCGAAGTTACAACAAATCCTGAAACCGAGGTCAGTATTAAAAGTTCGACAGAAGAAGTTACAAAAACTTTGGGTATGTCCTGGAAAACAAACAAAGATATCTTTTGCTATCGTTTTGAGCTACCAGACATCAAAGATCTAACAAAAAGGTCAATTTTATCACTTGTTTCGAAAATATACGACCTCCTTGGAATTCTAAGTCCAGTTGTTATACGGTGCAAAATTATACTTCAAGAAATTTGGTTGCAAAATTTTGACTGGGATGAGATTATTGACGGCAATTTAAAATCTTTGTGGCTCGAAACCAAGGCAGACCTTCCGTATATCGAAGCTGTAGAAATTCCTCATTTTGTGTTCACGGCGTCAGAAGTACGCGGCGAAATCCATGGCTTTTCCGACGCATCCCAACGAGCATATGGCTGCTGCATCTATTTTCGTGTTTTTGACCAAGGTAAATACAAAACAAACTTGTTGATTGCAAAATCGAAAATTGCACCAATTAAGGCACAATCGCTGCTGCGACTTGAATTATGCGCTGCAGTTTTGCTGAGTAAGACTTGGAATAAAATAAAACCTAAGATGGAAAAGTTTGTGTCGTCAATTTGGTTTTGGAGCGATTCAAAAATTGTTCTTCAGTGGCTCAAACTTCACTCATCAACTTTGAATTGTTTTGTCGCCAATCGAGTATCTGAACTTCAAGATAACACTAGAAATGTTCGTTGGAGATATGTTCCATCGAAAACCAACCCGGCAGACATTGTCTCACGTGGTTGCAGTGCCCGAGAGTTACCTACAACTATTTGGTTTACTGGTCCTGATTTCCTGCAAATGCAACAATCTGCTTGGCCTCAAACTGATGAAGAGCCCCAGATGGAAATTACAGAAAAAAGAAAGGCGATAGCGTTTAAATGTTCTGTAGTAACTTCATCAATCATTGAGGAAATAATAAACAGGCATTCTTCTTATATCAAAATAGTTCGAATTATATCCTTCATATATCGGTTATTTAACAAATGTCCACCGAAGCAAGGGTTAAAACCAAATGATGTAATGAAAACTGAGTTGAGCGAATTAGATCAAATTTTTTGGCGCATTATTGCTCATATTCAAGAACTTTACTTCGCGGATGACATCGTTTCCATCTCTAAGGGGAAAACTGTAAATCCATCGTTGCAGAAATTAACGCCATTTTTATGTAATATGAGTTTAAATACGGCATCTGTAAAAATACTTCGCGTTGGTGGAAGATTGGCTAAAGCTCCAATCCCATATGATGCACGGTTTCCAGCTTTGGTTCCTAAAAATCATCGCTTCATTTTGTTATACATTGAGCATTTACATCGCATAAATTTGCATGCTGGAGCAAAGGTTCTACTTGGTATAATTCGCCAAAAGATTTGGATTATAAATGCTAGGGCTTTAGTTCGAAAAGTTGTACGTAATTGTGTGCATTGTTTTCGCTATAAGCCGAAATTAATGAAGCAAATAATGGGCGATTTGCCTGCAGATCGGCTAAGGGCTTTTCGACCATTCTTGGTGACAGGCGTGGATTTTTGTGGCCCCTTTTTTGTCACTCATCGTATTCGTGGTAAGACACCCTACACATTTGGAGCTAGTATCGGATTTGTCAACAAATAATTTTCTTTTATGCCTCAAACGATTCGTTGCAAGAAGAGGAATACCGCAAAAGGTTTATTGTGACAATGCTACAAATTTCGTTGGTGCCTGTAATAAACTCGCTGAACTGAAGGCTGCACTATTTCAAGAAAACGTCATCCGTGAAATAGAAACGTACTCTGCACACAAGGGAATGGAATTTTGTTTTATACCTCCACGTGCTCCACATTTTGGTGGCTTGTGGGAAGCCGCAGTGAAATCGGCCAAAACCTTACTACTAAAAAACTTCAATTACGCACATCTTACTTTCGAAGAGTTACAGACACTTGTTATTGAGGTAGAAGCCATTCTAAACTCAAGACCCATTGCACCGTTATCAGATGATCCCAATGATGGTGAAGCTCTAACACCTGGTCATGTCTTAATTGGTTCAAGCATACTAGCGGTCCCTGATAAATCTTTTGATCTTACAAAGGCAGGAGCTCTAAATCAATGGCAGCGAATTACATTCTTGAAGCAACAATTTTGGAAAACTTGGTCTAGAGATTATCTTTTATCACTTCAAGAACGCACTAAGTGGCTTAAAGCAGAACCAAATCTGATTGAGGGTCAAATTGTAGTAATTCACGAAGACAACTCTCCACCTCAACAATGGCAGCTAGCGCGGGTAACAAAGACTATTGCTGGTTCAGACGGAAAGGTTCGGGTAGTAGAGCTGAAATCAAAAAATTCTTTATTTCGTCGTCCAATTCACAAGGTAGCTCCTTTACCTTCTTCGAATGAATCTTGAAAGTTAGGCCTTTCAACGGGCGGAGCATGTCGGATAAGATCGCATTTAAAATATTTTTAATTTTTAAAATATGAATTTTACCAAATTGCTGTTTTGTTTAATTTAATCATTCCTTTTTTTTTGTAATATTATAATAGTTATTTTAATACCGCCTTAATAATAATTTAATTTTTTGCCTTCAAATTACCGAAAAACAGTAATTTAAATCTCTAAATGTATTTTGTTGTTGTTCAAAAGAATTTGGGACAAATCAATTGCATTGAATTATACTTTAAACTAAAATGCATTTGGTTCTAGCGGAATCTGATCAACAACAACAGTAACAATTATTTTATACTCTTTTACTCATTTGTAGTTAAGATTTATATTGCTGTTGTTGTTGTCAGCAAACTGCACAAAATTAATATTAAGAAATTAAGTTGAAGGAAAAATTATAAAAGGATAGAATTGAATTCGAGCTGAAGCTAAACACAGCTGAAAATAAATTTGCGCTACTATCGAATTTAAAATTTGTTTTATTTAGTAAAAACCGAATAACCCATAGGACCATAGTTCCATAGTTCCATAAACACGTCTCTAACATTTCTTTACACCTTTCAAACAAATGAACAACCGTTGGTTGCTACGATTTGCTTTTTGAAAGGTGTAAAGAAATGTTAGAGACGTTTATAAATAGAAAAGCTTGTTTTTTGTGTTTTGACGGATATTATTAGAGCATTTTTCTTTTAAATTCTCAACAATTTATTTATGTTGTTGGGATATAAAGTTGAATGTTTGAGAATATCTTTCAAAAATTTCCAAAGTCTACTGATGATTAGGGTAGTTCCTATGAAATGTCGACATATAGATAGCTGGGAAACATAAAAAACAAGCTATTTATAATATTTTACTGGTATAAATGTTAGAAGCTTAAATAGCGAATAAAAAACTTAATTGTTTGAATAATTTCTTTTTATTAATTTCGGTATGTATGAATGAATTTTCAAACGTTTGGAAATCATTTTTTACGACAAGGGTATTATAATGTATTTAACTTAACACATCGTGGGGTATATTTTTTGCAAATATTTACAATTAGATTTAAACGCAATCAAATAACACGGCTTTCACGGAAAGTTTACTTTGCAAAGTCTTGAGTTTGGTGGTGGCAAGGGAAAATAGATAGTGTAAGAGAGCCCCTCTCTTTTCCCTTGCCACCCCCAAACTAAAGACTTTGCAAAGTAAACTTTTCGTGTGTGAAACCGGTGTAAGTATCAGAACATAAACTAGTTTGGTTGGCTGTTACTAAAAAAATTTTTAGTATTTAGGATAGTAAAAAAGAGAAAATATCACGTCCAAAATCACCGAAAGGGTTTGAATTTCTTTCTAATTTTTTTATTTTAATTTTTTCAGATTTTTTTGAAAAGCCGTTGGGGAACTGTAGACCTTACACGGGGCAGGTATGGCCCTGATGTACGAAACAGACAACAAGGGTAGTCTGTTTTTCTGTCGACAGGAACCGGGTTCTTTGGGCATTGAAGAGCTTTGGATAATAGAAAGTATAATGGACCACCCGGAGTATATTGATTACTCTTCACCAGCTTTACTGCCTGAAAAGAGATTTGACGTAATTTTATCAAGGACGGCCTTGGCAGCGACCCAAATAGGTCGCCAAGAGGACGTACTTTAGGTGGCAGCATCTTTCTGCCCCAGTACCAGAGGAAGATCAGTTTTGCAGGCTGAAATTACAGCTATAATGAGAGCAGCTAACTGGTTGAGGTATTATAGGGTATACTGATAGTAAGGCTGCGTTAAATGCGCTTGTGGGTGTCTATACGACGTCCAGCTTGGTTAAAGAATGACGGATATCTTTTAATGAGATAGCGAGACATTCAAACCTTGAGCTTTTCTGGGTACCGAGGCACAGTGGAGTGCCCGGAAATATTGTGGCGGATGAATTGGCGAAAGACAGTGCTCGTCTAGAGCGAGGGGACATTGACACGATTGATAGGAATCCCGCTTAAATTTGTAAAAGCCAAGTGCAGCGTCAACTTGTAGGGTCTGCACAGGACAGATGGTCTAGTGAGGTTACCTGCCGAGTAGCAAGGCGTATGATCGTAGGAGGACCGCGGTCATGAGGGGTCTTCCCCGGCAATGGTTGCGTACTTTGGTGGCAGTTCTGACAGGATATCTCAGGTCTCTGTTTTATGAGAACGCTGTATCTAGGCGTACCGATGCTGCACGGGCTAGCAGATATATGTCGGAATGCGGAGTGAACGGACTGGATTACTTTATCCGGCTTTCGGGTTGGTTTGGAACTGAACCGTCAGGGGAAGTGTAAGTTTCATAGGCTGCACTCGTCCCTCAGCGAACACAACGGGACCAAGAAAGGACCCAAGTGGGCTGGTTTCATGGAACTGGCGGCCTGTACAACCTAACCTTGGGGGATTAAAATGTAACAGTAGACAATTGCATAATGTGCCCAAAGAGTTAATAGTCAAATAGAATCCTGATTTTATTTATACTTAAATTATCATTTCTAAAATAACATGTAAAGAATTCTTTCCCATAAATTATGCTGACACTAGTTAGGTTAGGTTAGGTTGTACAGGCCGCCAGTTTCATGAAACCAGCCCACTTGGGTCCTTTTGGTCCCGTTGTGTTGCCTGTATGCTGACGCTATGTCTGCCTAATTTGTAGAGTTTAGTATTGAAATACTAAACAAACAGCAACTGCAAAATAATCAAATTTCATTAAAAATAAGTATAAGCGAATTAGAAATGTTTGTAAAAAGTTTAGATTTAAGCTGGCTTGACAATAAAGAAGTCAACCACATCGTTGACAAAATAATTTTTTTTATCTTAATGGGTTCATTAAGACAAAACTACAGGGGTATGGCATACAATTGTCAATTATTTGTCTCTCAACTTCGTTCGAATAATTCAAATAATTGTTTTTCTTTGTTCGGCCAAACAATTAAATTTAAAAAATAATTTAATTAATGGACGAGAAAAACTTGAAAAAAATTAAGTAATTACAAAAAAAAAACATAATTCCTACAAATACCTTAAATATAAAGCATTGGTTGTTCCCAAAATTAAGAATTTATTTATTTACATTGAAAATTTAATTTAATAAGAATTTTACATATTTTTAATTTTTTTATTTTGGACACATCAGTACATAGGCAGTGCATTGTGCCTTGGTTATGAGGAGGGCATATAGGAACTGGTGTTTGGGGACATTTGAACTTTTCAACGTTATAACCGATAGGAAACACGACTGCAGGTAACTTGCAGCACTGACGAAGCGTACGGCTACGAAACGAATTCTCTGTGTAATGCTTTGTGCTATTGATTTATTGAGCAATTTTTAGTAAACGAGCCAAAGTTTAAATTATCTAAACGAATAATATAATATGTATTTAATTTATTTCAATTGAAATTTGAAACTGTTTATCATGAAAATATTTTTAGCATTTCGCATTAAATTAAAACTTACATACCTGGTTTAGTTTCCGCTTTTGACATTTTGAAACGTGATTTAAATAAAGATATAAAATTTGCCTCTTCAGAAGTGCGTAAACAAAAATCGTCTCTTTTAAAAATTGCTTATAAGACCAAAAACACTTGAAGAAATTAGTTATTATATTATTAACAAAAAATTAATAAAAACAGTTTGTTTTCTATGTTTCCTAGCTGTCTATATTTCGACATTTCATAGGAGTTAATCTTGGAAATCTTTAAAACGTATCTATTACTTTCCGGTACGGCAACGGAAAGTAATAGATTTGCAATCCTTCACACTGATGAGCCAAATACAGCAAAAAAACATTTAAACCGCCACCAATATATTTGAGAGAATCTACTTCTAGTGGGCTGGTAAAACAACTTATTACGGTAATCGGTAAGGGCACTTTCAACGTAACATCAGTTAAGCATGGAAACATCAATGAAACAAATATTCACATAAACCATGAAAACGATTACCTAAAATTGTCTGACGTTTTGGGAAACGCGAAAAGAACTTTTTACACTTATAAGCTTAAAAGTGCTAAAGGTCATCAGGTCGTCATAATAGGTATTGACTTTGCTAATTACAATGGGCAGAGGACCCCTGCTCGCAGGAGAAAAAAAGGTTATTTGGGAACTCCTGCAAAGCGTTACAAAGCAAATGAAAATATCCGAAATTATTAGATGTTCCCGAAAAATTATTTACAATGCCATTAAATGTGTTAGTTCAGATGCAAATTTGCTTAATACGAAGAAGAATCCGAAGAAACCAGCGCGAAAGACAACGAAGCGCTAAGACAAGGCAAGGTTAAAAATAGTAAGCTAGATCCTTCCAAGTCCTCGAGAAAACATGAAAGGCTTCCTGTCTGTCTTAGATCATTTTCCTGTTCATTGCCTACTGCTAAAAAAAACATTTCTTTAACCATTTTGCATCACACTTATAACGTTGTCAGTTTATATGCCTTAAATTTTAATGTTTTAAGTTTTCATAATGATTATTTTCTAACAATTAAGTTTTTATTCGCTATTTAAGCTTCTAACATTTATACCAGTAAAAAATTATAAATAGCTTGTTTTCTATGTTTCCCAGCTATCTATATGTCGACATTTCATAGGAACTACCCCAATCATCAGTAGACTTTGGAAATTTTTGAAAGATATTCTCAAACATTCAACTTTATATCCCAACAATCCAAATAAATTGCTGAGAATTTAAAAAGAAAAATGCTCTAATAATATCCGTCAAAACACAAAAAACAAGCTTTTCAAACAAGCGGTCAAAGGGCCCATGCTGAGGAATATAAACCTTAACAATTGTACCTAGTCCACTAACAAATACTTTAGGCTAGTTCTGACTTGTTATATCATAAGATCAGGTTGACTAATTGGAGCTACTGCTCGTTTAAACTATTTGACATTATTTTACGCGCTGGGACTGGGTCAGCAATCCCAGCACATCTTTCAAAAGCTAAATGTACATACTTATGTACATAGATATTAGAAACTAAATGCATAGTTTCAACAACCTCCAAAATGGCAGAATAAACAGATCAAATAGTTAACATACATATGTGATTTACAATTAAACCGTTTTAAACACAGATTCAGAATAAATACTTATGTATGTACGAGTAATTTTGTTAACATAAATTTCCTTTAAAAAAGTAAAATATTTATATACTACACACAAGTAGCCATTATATACATATATCTATGAATGCCTCCACATACCAATTACACATCCGCATATACATTAATCGGGACAATACTTCAAGATAAAATAAAGATGACGTACATATGTATCTATGTACTTAGTAATAGTGTTTCTTTCCGCTTTTGTTTTTACACCTAATTTATTACGACTTATTGGTTGCTTCTGGTACTACATTCTTATATTGATTGTACTTGAATTAAACTGGAATACTACGAAAAACAAAGACGACCTTACTTGGTCTCATAATAAATCAAGCTTCTGTTTTGAACAGATTCATAAAGTAAAAACTTCTTACACATGAATCGAAAGCTTCTGTTAACTTTTAAGACAATTATACTTACTTTTGTATAATTTTTATGGGAATTAAATTACTTTTTTATAATGTTGAGGTTTCACAACAAAAAGAAATTAATAATAACTTTCCACATAGTTGTACCACCAATAGTTGCATCTTTTTTCATTAGCAAGGGATGCTAAATTAACAACCAGATTTATATGTTCAGTGGTGCTATTCAGAATTTTATGTCATGACATAAGATTTTTTTCTTGTCTATTTTTTGATTTCTTCTTGGAATAGAAAACGAGTTAATTTTCATTCAAATTTTAAGTTATACTTAATCTCAGCTTCAGGTTTTCAGTGTTTTTTATCTTGCATCAGAGATAAAATCACCGCATATGATATCCAGGAAGATTAATCGAAATTTTTCATTTTGGTATCATGGCAAATGATATCAATATTGTATCGTAATAATATAAAAGCGTTAAATATTTTTTTATTTTTGTATGTGTACTTTGGAAACATATAGGGCTATAACTATAGTCAAATACTAAAGTCGGTTCTTTTTAAAAACAACTTAAATTTTAGCATCTGCTACTAACTTTGTTCCAACTATAGTCAAAATTAAAGTTGGTTCTAAGTTAAATTAAGTTCTAAGTCATTAAACATTTGCATACAATTTAGTATAAAATATAACAGCTCGACCACACAGGCAGTCTGTTGTGTCTTAATACTAGCAATAGAGTTACGCCATCAAATTGCTAATGTTCAACGCTGTAGTTGGCGAACATGGAAATACCTTGAAACATAATTTAAGATATTTTGGCAAAAAAGTTTGCGATGTTTTATTTAATTGTAATTGTTTTATTTTTTAAAAATTAGTGCTTTAAATGCATCAATCTCCGAGCCAATCTCCATTTCTTTTTTTTATGAACTCAAAAATGTAAATTATTACATTTTTCTGTTAATAAAATCACTTTTTATAATCATTTGTACATTTGTTTATATATTGAAGCGTATGTTTGTATGTATGTTCACTTATCATCAGTGATGATAAGTGAATTTTGACAGCTTATGTTCAAAGATAATTGCTCAGCAATATCTTCTAGCAATAATTGCTGATCATGTGTTTGAACACATATTCGTGCGGTCCACACGCAAATATCTTTTGTTCGCAATCGATTTTGGCAGTTGCCACGGCAATAATTGCCAATCATATTGCCCGTGTGGACGGGTAGTAACGAGTGGCATCTCTGATCAGCTGATAGCCAAAGTTAAAAAAAGGAAAACACAATTTGAATAAAAATTAAAAAGGAAAGAAGTTTTTAAAAACTATTTTAAATTAATTACATTAGAAAAATTGTTCTGTGTGTTATAAATTATTTTAACTATATATAATTAATTCGCCTTGATCCAATACATTACCATTTTTTTTAGTCATGCATTCACACAGCCGCAAGTAGTATTCTCACTTGCAAGTGATTTTGGTTGGCAGTGATATTTTCACTTGCATGCAAGCAGCAACAAACAGCGTTGCATATATGTAGATATTTCATTTTAACTTTAATGGGTATTTTTCAAGGAAAATTTTTTAAAATATTAATATTTTTAGTTATATGCCGAAAACATAATATAAAAAATAAATAACATGCATGAGAAGTTAATTTGATAAGTCTGTTTTACATATGGGTATTTTTCAAGGAAAAATTTTTTAAATATTAATATTTTTAGTTATATGCCGAAAACATAATATAAAAAATAAATAACATGCAAGAGAAGTTAATTTGATAAGTCCGTTTTACATATACGCCAGACGATGGGCAATAATTTTTTCATTTCTTGCCCATATCTTTTACATTTAAGAAATTAATAGACAGATACTTTTCGTTTCTCTTTTCTATCTTTTTTGTTGTTGTTTTTTAAGCACAGGTAGTGTGCTTACATCAAGGCGAATTAATTATTAGGTGGATGCATCGGCGAATTCGGTTACTATGGCATCACTTCCGCTGTCAAGTTTTGTTTACCTTTTTCGGCGCCATTAAAATTTTCTACATGTTCTTTATCAACTACTTTTGACAGCTTAAGTGTGAGTTCGCCTTTTTACACAAACAAAATACCTGTTGTTTTTTTATTGTTGTATTGTTGTAGCGAAGCGGCTACCTTGTTTTTTGTATCATGGCTTACATCAAGTTGATATGAGAATAATAATTTGAAGCAACTACATTAAGAATTGCAAAAAGTTAAATAGAGAAACAAAGAATGTCCACAAATGTCTAGTACAGAAAGTCGTGTACTGAATACTCTCCCCCACCGAAAAATTTCATAACAGCACGATCAAATTTCGTCTATCCAAATGTAAAAGCAATTTATATACAAAATTGAATGCCACTACTTGCGTCCAAGGCGGATTAATTATTAGGTGGATGCATCGGCGAATTCAGGCGAATTCGATTAATATGGCGGCACTTTCGCTGTCAAGTTTTGTTTACCTTTTTCGGGGCCATTTAAATTTTTTTACATGTTCGTTATCAACTACTTCTGACAGCGTAAGTGTGAATTCGCCTTTTTACACAAACAAAATACCTGTTGTTTTTTTTATTGTTGTATTGTTGTAGCGAAGCGGCTACCTTGTTTTTTGTATCATGCTTGCGTCTGTAACTCAGCTTTTACATTTAGACAGACGATGGGCAGACATTTTTTCATTTCTCTTTTGGTCTTTCCTAAACCTTTTACATTTAAGAAATTAATAGACAGACAGAAACTTTTCGTTTCTCTTTTCGTTCTTTGTTGTTGTTGTTGTTTTTTTAAGCACAGCTAGTGTGCTTATATGAAGTTGATGCTGATATGAGAAAAATGATATGAAGCAACAGCATGTGAAATGCGAAAAGTTAAAAAGAGAAACAAAAAATGTCCACAAATGTCTACTACAGAGAGTCGTGTACTACATACTCTCCCCCACCGACAATTTTCGTTGCAGCACCTTCAAATTTCGTCTGTCTGCCCATCGTCTGTCCAAATGTAAAAGCGCTCTAAATGCAGACTACATACAGTAGGTCTGCTTTTACATTTGTACAGACGATGGGCAGACATTTTTTCAATTCTCTTTTGGTCTTGCCTAAACCTTTTACATTTAAGAAATTAATAGACAGACAGAAACTTTTCGTTTTTCTTTTGTTGTTGTTGTATTTTTAAGCACAGCTAGTGTGTTTATATGAAGTTGATGTTGATATGAGAATAATGATATGAAGCAACAACGTAAGAAATACGAAAAGTTAAAAAGAGAAACAAAGAATGTCCACAAATGTCTAGTACAGAGAGTCGTGTACTACACACTCTCCCCCACCGAAAATTTTCGTTACCGCACCGTCAAATTTCGTCTGTCTGCCCGTCGTCTGTACAAATGTAAAAGCTGACTAGGAAAGAACTAAAGTGGCAACGCTGGTCATAAAGAATGTACTTTTCTGGGAAGCTGGCAATACTAATTTGTGGTTAAAAGCGAAGCGTCGAATTAAAATTCAAGCATTGTAACTGATTTTGTGCAAATATTATACTCTGTGGCAGATATTTCGAAGAAATAAATACAAACAAAAATTACATATTTAGTTATATATTTTATTCTTGATATTACAATAAAACCCATACAAGCCGAAAAAAAGGTTTTGCATAGCATAAACACCGCGTAAGTTACTAAATTTAACATGTTTAAACAAAAAAGTACTTACAAAATAAAATTACGTGTGCAAAATTAGACTTTTACATATCTCAAACATAAAATTCGAAATTTTAAACATTTGTCAGCCGGGGCAGCTAAAAGCCCGTAGTTGCCCACATACGTAATTTGTATACAGATTTTTAGTATATTTATCAGGAGCTTCTTCATTTTTTAGTCAAATTACCTTCTTAATAAGCCGATTACAACCGCTAGAACGGTGACGGCGGAAATCCCGCTGACGGCCTCTTGAATTGTACCTTTGGCGCGAATGTACATGTACAAGTCGTATCAAAACATTAACATATTAATTAATTTTCAATTAGACTCGTTATGGAATCGAAGTTGCAGAAACCTTCGGCACTTAAAAGGCCTACGCCATTTTTGAGAAGCATGTTGCCAATGGACAGAATAACGTCAACAGGATTTGGAAATAAGAATACCCAAGTCGGTAATAGTTCGGCATCGTTAGATACTTTTCAACCATTGACAACAAATTTCACAAATATTCACAACTTTTCAAAACGCGGAGGTAAGTGTTAAAGAAGTATTTAAAGTAAAATATATTACAACAAATAGTCTTATAAAATAGTACGCGCAGCATCACCTGAGGCTGCAAAATCAAATTCTAATGCAAGGGCGAAATTGCGGCGGAGTCGTTCTGCATGTGATATTCGGGAAATGAGACCTATAAAACGTGTTGATTCTAGTTTAGCACCAATCCCTGCGAAAAAATCTCGTCTTATTTCATCAGATGTCAGTTTAAATAACAAACCGGCTCGATTTGGAGCAAACAGTACAATCGGTGGGGTAAGCACAAACAACATAGTTAAACGTGGTGGACAAAATCCGAAACCAACAACTTCACGCCCTGCAATAAATATTCAAACGGCTGCAGCGAAGAAGGTGACCACAGGAGCCACGAACTCTGCCACAACTGGGGCTGGAAAAACTATAAATAAACGGATACCACCCTATGATTTTAAAGCACGTTATAATGATTTGTTAGAAAAACATAAAATTTTAAAGGAAAAACTGGAGGATAAAAATGAACAATTACTCGCATTGGAAAACCTACCCGAACAGCTAGAAGAGATTCAAAGTCAACTTATTTGTACCCAGAATGAGTTAAAGAGCACGCAGACAATAAAACAGTGTTTGGAAGGGCAAGTTAAAAGCCAGCGTGAAAAAATAGAATCACTAGAAGCTAGCTTCAGTCGGACTAAAGAGGAATTAAATAAATTGACAATTGTTTATAACGTGAGTAGTGTTTATATATTGCAATTTTATAATATCGCTCAATGAATTGGAAAGAGCCGGTTTTTACTGTATTTTTAAAACAGGAAACAAATTAAATAATTCTGCACACAATATTAATTTCTGTAAAATGTTTGGCTGATGTCTTCTTATAAAATGAAATCGTTATTTTATGCTGGACACTTATTTATTCAATGGTTGTGAAACCATTGAAATAATAAGGGTATCATTTTGTAGTACTACATCTCATTTTTTTTTTAACATTTGCTGAATCCACAAACTCAGTCGTATCGTGTATCACACTCACAAAAACTATATTTGAAATTATTTTTGCTTTGAAGTTTTGTGTTTGAAATTGTCTCTCCAAATACATCGATACACGATACGACTGAGTTTGTGAATTCAACAATTGTGTCTAGGAATCTACATGCATACAATTAATAAAATAAAAAAAACAATAGTCTTACGCTAGTTCACCAAACTTTTGTGATCCGCTTTGAAGTTCGTTAAAAACAAATTTAAAACTTAAACGAAACTTATTTGAAAAAAGTGGGGGTAATTATTTGTAACATTCATTAAATCTAATATAAAAGCTACAGATTACATACAAACAACATTTTCTAAATTAAATATATAAATTGCACAATTTTCAGAAGTTAAAACAAGATCACGAACAAATAGAGAGTGAATATGTTGATCTACGAGGACGTTCAACAGAGTTGGCAGAAAAAAATGCATTTTTACTAGAAGAAAATACTGTTTTTAAGGAACAGCTATTCCGTTCTAATATGGAACGTAAAGAGCTGCATAATACAGTAATGGACTTACGTGGAAATATTAGAGTATTCTGCAGGGTACGCCCACCTTTAGAGTGTGAAGCGGATAAGCAATTATGTGGGTGGAATTTCGTGGACGAAGCGACTGTTGAAATTGCAAATTATGATAAACATAAATCAAATGCCCACACCTTCAGCTTTGATCAAGTTTTTCATCCAGTCTCTGATCAGGAATCGATATTTGAAATGGTTTCGCCTTTGATACAATCGGCTTTGGACGGCTATAACATTTGCATATTTGCATATGGACAAACAGGCAGTGGAAAAACTTATACAATGGATGGTATACCTGATAATCCTGGAGTAATACCAAGAACGGTTGATTTATTGTTTGATTCAATTAAAAACTATCGCCGTTTGGGTTGGGAATATGAGATCAAAGTAACATTTTTGGAAATTTATAATGAAGTTTTATATGATTTGTTGAGCAATGAGCAAAAGGAAATGGAAATCCGTATGGTTAAGAACAATAAGAACGATATATATGTATCAAACATTACCCAAGAGACAGTAGTGAGTGCTGCTCGCTTACGCCAGTTAATGGGTATTGCTAAAATGAATCGTGCAACTGCTGCTACAGTGGGTAATGAAAGATCTTCACGGTCACACGCAGTAACGAAAATTGAACTTGTTGGTGCGCACGCTGAAAAGCAAGAAATTTCTGTTGGATCGATTAATTTGGTGGATTTGGCTGGTTCAGAGTCACCCAAAACTAGCACCCGAATGAATGAAACCAAAAATATTAACAGATCATTATCGGAACTAACAAATGTGATCCTGTCCTTACTGCAAAAACATGATCACATACCTTATCGAAATTCAAAACTCACACATCTTCTGATGCCTTCATTGGGCGGAAACTCAAAAACTTTAATGTTTATAAATGTTGCCCCTTTTCAGGATTGTTTTGCAGAATCATTAAAGTCTTTGCGTTTTGCAGCTTCTGTAAATCAATGCAAAATGGCGAAAGCCAGACGCAATCGTATTTTAGATACTTCATCAATCAGAAATTCAAGTACGACTAGCAATTAATTTGTATCCGTTTACCAATTTACTAATTTTAGTTTCTTTTTATATAAAAAATTCTATAATAAAAGAATAATTTATAATAGACCTATTATTAAACTAAAAATTCCTCATATTTTAATTGAACCATCTGCAATATATGGAAATATATATATTTTTTTATTACCAATTTAAAAACTAAATTCACATAAAAAATACGGTTGGTTTTTGTATCTCCTGTCTATACGTCGATATTCCATAGAGCAGGGCTCATCAACGGGAAAAAATATTTAAGTATTATGTATTTGTGCATTTTTCATTTGTTATTGATTTTATTTTTATTTTTTTTTGAACAGTTTTGACAGCACACCTCAGACTGAATCAAGGCAGCTTCATGGTACAATAATATAACAGGTAAAAGCGGAACTACAACAAGCCAACAATAAAAAAAACAACATGGCTTTTTATTGTTGCTTTATGATTATAACTGTCAAAGAACACAAAAGAAAATAAAAAACAAACGTATATTTTTATTCGTGTCTTTATTTTACAAATAATTTTTCAATAAGTTTTTGCATTTAAAAGTCGTGAAGTAAATTAAATATATAAATAAAGATCAAAACAATTAAGTTTTTTAATTTTTATTGGTATAAATAAATAAAGATTAAGAAAAAGCTGTCTGTTATGTTTGAAGCTGTTTTTGCGTTTGAAAATTATTATTGGAACATTTTTTTTTTCAAAAAGTTTTTCAATTTGTAAACAATAATAAAAACTGTGTGTGTATGTGTGCACTTTTGATAGTTATCATTACAGAAAAAAAAAATGTCGACCACAGTTGCGACACTACCTATATATTATTGTACCATGGGCAGCTTTATACAGGTAGTGGCAGAATTACAATAAATACAACACCAACAAACATCAACGTGTATTTTGTTGGTAGAATTTACGAATAGTTGTCAAAATTTTTACATCTTTTTTAAATAAAATAATTTATGGAAATAAACATATTAAACGAAATCAATTTTTTATTTTAAGTACACTTGAAATTGAACACCGTATTATATGAAAAATTTAAGGAATTTTGTAATGCTGTAGAAATTTTGAGGAATTTTTCATAAAACTATCGTAATAATTTCATATTAACGATTTGAAAAACTAAAATATTTTTGACGTTTTTTCTCCAAAGCTTGGCGATTTTGCATCTATTTTGTCTGGCAACTATGTGAACAAGAAAAAAAATTAAAAGTGTTGCCGTTGTTCACAAAATCGAATTGATAATAATATAAGGCAAACTTAGTTTTAACGTTTATAATATATATGAATTTGATTTTTGTTTCTACAACCAAGTATTCTATTAAAAATTTCGAGCGAAAAGCTGTCAAAACCCATATAAAAAATATTTAGTCGAAATATGTGTGGAAAAATTTTGTTATTTATTTTATATTGAAAAACACGAAGTCTTTCTGGAAACATTTTTGCTAAATATTTTTTCGAAATTTAAACAGAGCCTTACGAAAAGCAAGAAATGTGTAATAAATTTTTTCAAATGAAAAAATCGACAAATAACGTTTAGCCGAAAACTTATAGCCTTCCTGAAAGAAATATAAAGACTAATTTCTATTTACAGACGTACAGTCGCGGATAATGCTTGGAAAGACTTTTTGCCCTAGAAATGAAATAGCGCTATTTTTAAGATCTGAAGCAAAAGTTAAATACAGAATTATTCAACGCAATTACAAACCTCGATTTCTAGTGTGACTGGCATTCCTATCGGACGTTCTTTTACTTAATAATCTAAATCTACTCCTTCAATGAAATAATAAATATATTTGGGATTTGTTATTCGCAATCAAGGAATTTTCAAGAAAACTCAAAATTCTGTGGGAACAATTGGCAGCAAGAGGTTTGTCAAATTTTAAAAATTTTACGAAATGTGTCAAAGTTTTCCGACCGATGATAAATTAAAATTATATCATGAAAAACTTAAAGAATTGTTGGAAAATTAAAAAAAAAAAAAGATTCAGGACATATTGCAACTAAATTTGGCCATAGACATGTATAACGACCAAATGACTTATTCCATGCAAAATGTTCCAGAAAATATTCAGCGCGAACTATCTGCAATGCGCTCTGATATAATCCAAATACAAAAAGGACTCGATTTTTGGAAAAACATATACCCAATTAAATAAAGGATGCAGAGATCAAATTGTATACCTATTGTCAATGTTTTCTAGCATATACATGTGCGAATCAACATTTTTAGTCATGTTGCAAATAAAAATAAAATACAGAAACGTACTTACTGACAGTCATTTGGAAATATTATTAAAAGTAAAATGTTATAGAAAAGAAATAGACATAGATGAAGTAATAAAGTATGTAAAATTAACTTTCAAATGTCATTCAATTATTTAGACCGATATTTAATTACCAGTAAAAATTTATGTCACTGCTTGAATTATGCGCCATATAAAACGGCCATAATAATAATATAAATTTTTCATAAGGATTATATTAAAATATTCTATGATAGACAAAAAAAAAACATGTCCTGAAGATGATACACAACGGACTGTGAAAATATTGAATCAAATTAACAACAATAATTTATATAAGTAATCTTTAGCTCAACAAACAAACAGTAATTTAATCATGCAAAAGTAAAAATCATAGTATTTATAAATTCATCCATTCAAGAATACAAAAATCAAACGATGGCAACGCCATCTCTTCTCTCATTGATGTAAATTTCGTTACTGTTCGTGTTGCGTATGTGAATACGTATAAAAAATCCGATTGGTACTCGGCCCTGAGTGCAATGCTTGAGGCGCACTGCCATAGAGACTTTTTAAAATAAAAGGCTTCTGATAAAACGGCAGTCGTATTCTAAAAGAGAAGAAAGAGAATTTATTCCGAACACTTGCATACAACAATAATCGGTGTAACATTTTCTACCAACGTTGTCAACTCGGTGTGTTTCGCACCGTTTTTGGTGATTTTTAAAATTATTTGTGCGAAAAATTCTTTCGTCGGTGCGGGGTGCGCCTTTTTTACATTTTCGGTGCGTTTTTTTTTTACTTTTTGTTTTAATGTAAGAAAAAAGTTGAATCAAGTGTCCAAAAATTTTACGTTTCATTTTACGTGGAAAACGTACCATGTTATATGCACAAAGTCAGACAATCTTGCTATTGTATACTATACACACTAAAAGGCTGCACAAAATGTTCTAAAGAACACTGCTCACTACTGTGCAGTAGTTCCAAACACTGTATTTCAAAACAAGTCTTAAACAAACAAGCTATATAACATTTAGAAACAGATTAAAAACTTCATAGTTTTGAAACGCCATCTCGACAGTGTTTGAATTTACTTGAATTCTGTTTCACAGCAAAATCCAAAACATCACAATAAAGCAAATAAACAATGAATTACTGCAAGCACATTGGAAATTGAGCATACTGCGTCTTAAATATTTGTGCTTAATACTAAGCCAAAAACCACGAACAACAACAACAACATACACACACATGAGCATACTGTGCATACAGCACTTGTGCACTAATACAAAGCCAAAAACCATGAACAACAACAAATTTTATAAACAAAACTGAAGTAGAACATTACTTCAATGCTTGAAGTTCTACTTCAATTTTGTTCTACTTGTGTTTGGTTCTGTTTGTTCTAAATGCTTATAAGCCAGTATTCGTTTATGTATTTAGAACATTTCGGCACTAAAGTGTTTGTTTTGGAATATTTTTTTTTTTTTTTTATCTGGGACCAGTACTCAGGGGATGACCCCTACATATGCAGCGCATTGTACTGGAACTGGGAAAATAGGGTATGATGAGGAGGAAAGAGGGAGTAGTGTTCGCGAAATGTTAACGATAACAACACGAAAGTCTGAAACAAACTCTATTTCAGCATTTAAAATGTTGGAATTAAATTAGTTAAAACTGATCAGTGCCCAGTGTATATACCTTCGACACTGCTCAGATTAGCAAAATTTAGTCCAACACCTTCCACACTACAAGGTAATTAAATTCATCGAAAATAATATTAATATTGAACATATAAAGAAAACACGGACAACGGTGAAAAAAAGACAAAAAAAAAAAAGAAGAAACATGTGTATCATACTGCTACCTATTCCGGCGCACTTTTATTTCATACGAAATTGGTAATAAACATACATATATAGAAAATACGGACAACGGTAAAAAAAGAGAAAAAAAAAACAAAAATAAACACGTGTACACAACTTGCCACCTATTACGGTGCAATCCGGCCTTATACGAATTACATTAATGAACATACACATATTGGAAACACGGACAGCAGTAACAAAAGACGTGTGCACCTGATGAGAGACAAAACATATAAAAGAAGACGATGGATAGTACTTGAAAATGCTACGATGTTTTGTAAGACATTTTTATTGTGCTTGAGCAGCCCTCTATTACACACTCTCTAAAAAAAGAAACATTTCGTTCTATAAAATTTGATGCATTTAGAGGATGTTTTGCTATTAAACGATCAAGCCAAGTTTGTCACATATTACAATTAATGCAGTCTCTAAACAGTGAAGGTCATATTTATGATGGCTCATGAATTCGTTACAGTTTTGGTAATTGAGAAATTACCAAATTATTAAATAAATTATAATTTTTTTCCAAAATGTTTGCATTAAATCTTGGCTATGGTAAACTTCATCTTTTATTTGTTATAATTGAAGCAAATTTTCGTACATTTCAATAATACACCGCTTACGAAAACACAAATGAAATGTGCACTGTATTTAATTTGCGATTCTGTAACTTAATGATAGGATAATCGTAAATTCTTTCGACAGTAATAGTTGTATGCTCCTGCAATAAATTTTGGTGACGTTAAGCAGCTGTATTTTTGTGCTCCTGATAATAGGTAGTAACAGCTGATTTCGGCCGACAGCAAAAATAATTAAATGATAAATTAATTAATTTGATAAAATAACGTTATAATTATTATAAAGGTAACATTATTTTAATAAAATTAACACAGTCGTAATAGAAGCCAAGTTTGACAAACAAGTATTCTAGTTATTGAATGAATTTGATGGCATGCCGCAGGTGGTGCTATCAGGCCCAGTTTGATTGTATAATAGTCGCTTAAAAGGCTTGCATAATCGTGTTTTTAATGTAAATATTTAAACTTAAAATACAAAATAGACTTTTAAAAATAAAAGGAAAAATTTCGATGCGTTTTTGTTGAAATAACGCGCTTTTTCCTCCATTTTGGTGCGTTTTGAAATTTCAAAGTTGACAACGCTGTTTTATACTTCGTTTTACTTCTGTGCTTGATCAGTAAGTCCCAATTTTCACGAGGCAATTTTAGTTGTGCAATTCTTATCAAATTTTCTTTCAAACTTTTATGTTCAGACACAGCAATTTTAATTGAGCAACTAACGTTTTCTATTGCTTGCACTTTCTTAATCTTGCATGTACTGCACAATTCGCGCCAATATTACTATCATCACGGACAACATATCAATACATAAAAGAAACACAAATGAAAGAAAATGTAAAATTTCTGATATCACGAATGATGGCACAAAACGACTTTCCGAGTACAAGCACTCTTATTTTTCCACAAACTCAAGAATTGCGCAACTAAAGTTGCCTCGTGAAAATTGGGACTAAGTGCGCTTTTACATTTAGACAGACGAATGGGCAGACATTTTTTCATTTCTATTTTGCTCTTGCCTAAACCTTTTACATTTAAGAAATTAATAGGCAGTCAGAAATTTTCCGCTTCTCTTTTGTTGTTGTTTTTTTAAGCACAGCTAGTGTGCTTGTATGAAGTTGATATGAGAATAATAATATGAAGCAACAACTTAAAAAATGCGAAAAGTTACAAAGGGAATCGTCCACAAATGTCTAGTACAGAGAGTCGTGTACTGCATACTCTCCCCAACCGACAATTTTCGTTACAGCATCCTCAAATTTCGTCTGTTTGCCCATCGTCTGTTCAAATGTAAAAGCAGACTAAGTCTGTGGTCAGACAGAACGATTTTAATTGCCGAACTTTTTAGCAATTGCTTTCTTGTCCACACACAAAAACTTTTTTCGGCAATTCTTGAGCAATTCTCTACCTTTTGCTTTATGCAATTCACATTGTATATGCACATACACATATGAGAGAAAAGTAAGGAATTGCTGAGAATTGCCGAGTGCGGCAATTCTTTTTCCCTTCTTATTCCCCTCACCGAAAGCTTCTATAAAGACAAGAATTGCCCAACTAAAGTTGCTGTGTGTGACCATACACTTACGAAAGCAAAATCACTAGCAGCTTTCAAAAGTTGTCAGCAGTCGTAATAGCAGGCGTTGGTTTAGTTTTGCATATTCTTAGCAGATAAAAGAACTCACTCTGCCTGGCTGACGATGACGTTTCGTAAACGTTCCTCATAATTTTTTTAGTTCAAAAACCCTATTCCGATGCCGATTATAAGCTTTATTTTCCCCTGATCTTGTATCATTTGCCTTGTCTACCTTACTTCCGATATACCCGTTAGTTGAATAATAGTTGACTATATAACACATTAGTGAACATCGTGAGCAAGCAGACTTTTTTCTCTTTTGTACTTTTTTTTACATTTATGTATATCAAGGCAGTTTTATATAAAGCTGCCTTGTATGTATATAAATGTCTATATTTCACACACATGTCTACTATACAAAATTTATTTTTAATATATATTTCTTATACATGTCTATTACATAAATTTATATTTGAAAAATGTAAAAAGCATGGCGAATTCATAGCAATTAAGAGTTGCTGATAACTTTTTTTGTGCTTTTATCATTGTCGGATGTCAATGGAATAATTAAAAGAAACTTGAAAAAAAAAATTTTTTTCAATTATGTTTATAGCTTGACAGCCAGGTATGATCCAGAACCCTCCACAATCCGGCTGAACATTTTCACCTTTTCAAACTAAAATCATTTTTTTTCTAAAATTTTAGAAATTGTCATATATAGAAATTAACGATCAAAGTTAGCAATTGTGATGTTCCCACATCATAAGCGAGAGACTTAAGAAGTTTTATATGGAAAGCACTGAATTTGCTGAGTGATTTTTATACAAATATTTCAGACAAGTCACCTGTTTGTGTTGTGGAAACACACACATATGTTTTCGATCACGAAAACGTTTTTTTAATAACACACCACCACATTTATAAGAGTTAAACAAATAGCATTGGAGGTTTATTACATGTGTGAGGAACGAAGCAGAATCAAAGCAAACAGACTGGGAGCCGTACGAGTGAAGCCGAAGGAGCCAGTTGTGCCAACGCATCTCAGGAGATTAATTTTTTCGTTTTTTTTTTTTTAAGTAATAATCAATTTGAATAAAGACAGCGGTGTTACATATTATTTGGTTTGAATTTTTTCCTTTTACATGGAATAATTATTATTTCTCAAAGCATCGATAACTGGCGTCGGTAATTTAGCGATGATATCACTGTGTGACACATTTCCATTTGTCGCTAAAACACCCCTTTTGTTGGGGTGCTCAACGTCGCAGGCATAAGAGTAATGTTTCCCGAAAATATCAGTTAAACAGCCACCGACGGCCTCCAACACAGCTTCCGGTGCGCATGTATCCCATTTCTTAGAACCGGGGCTAGCGAAGACGTAAGCATGAGCTTTACCCTCCATCAACTGTAGTATCTTAAATCCAGCTCCGCCAACCTTAATTATGTCTGTTGGAGATAAAACTTCTATTGCGGCTTGAACTATTGCGTTTGAATGTGAACGAGTTGTTGTTATAATGAATTTATCTGCTGGTGGTGCAGTAGGTTCGAAGCCTCCAGCACCAAATCCTTTTATTCCCCATATAGTTCGCCCCAATTCACCATTGCCGTTGTTATAGTAAGGTTGATGTATTATACCTCCGACCGCACGACTTTTTATTGATATTCCAATTAAAACTGTAACATGCTCTAAAAGGCCTTGAGTATACTCTGATGTACCATCAATGGGATCAACCCATACAACAAAATCTTCATCTACAGCATCCTTATATTGCTCGGGGCATTTTATATTCAATAACTCTTGATGGTACTCTGTCACTAACCAGTCACTGCGAACATTTAAATCTGAAACACCCTCTTCGCCAATTATTTTTATTTTCGGAAACTGCTTACACAGTGAAGCTATGATACAACGCTGCGTGGACCGATCTGCTTCAGTTTGTAAATCATCTTTGCCCTATACCAAATGTGCAAAATGCGGTTTTAAATTACATACGTACATGTATGTAGCAACGAAATAAACCAAGTTAAGTACACCCTCCCAAATTGAAAAAAATTGTACCTAAATATAGGGGGATAGAAAATTTAAAAAGAAAAAAATGTAAAACAAGAAAGTTGGCGGAAATGCATAGTATCCGAGTTTTGGATCTCTGAAGTTCTGATATACGTGTACATGAAACTGTAATTTTACACTACATTTGTGAAGTTATTTAGACAAAATTGGTATCATTTGAAAGCTTTTGCATAAATAAATTAGATCTCACAAGAATCTTTTAATTTCATAGATGCCAATACAGTTTTACAAAAAGTTAGATGTGTCACGGAAGTGTTCGATGTTAACATTTCTTTTTTAACAAAAAATATTAAAACTTTATTAAACAATACTGGCGCTGACCAAACTTTCTCTACATAGACGGCTTTCAGCCGGGCGGAGAAAATCTCTCCTCTATAGTATATAAAACGCCTGCTTCGCTGACAGTAAATTTCTCAGCACAGCAGGCTTCGTCTGAGCGGAAGGATTTTCACTTCTATGGTATGACACAATACACGGCTTTCGCTTTCTAAAGTTTCTCTGGAATCAAAATTATTGTATCAAATTCTGTACATTTTTAAAAAATTGTCCCTCAAAAAGCCTTATTTAACAGCTTTCAAATGATCGCTACCAATTTTGCATAAATAACATTGTGTAATTGAGCTTAAGGTATTTTGGATGTTTTTAATTATCTGGCAATATTTCGCTTTCCTTTGGATAGCTTCTTCAGACCTGAATTAAAAACCAAAAACGTCCAAAAGACCTTAGGCTTAAATAATTACACAATATTAAGAAAAAGAAGGGGTCGAAATAATTTGCATAAATAACTTTAAAAATATAATGGAAAATCGCAATTCTATGTTAGGAATTGCGAAACTTCAGAGATTTAAACTCGGAAGCTATACGTTTCCACCAATCTCATTTAACATTTTCTTTTATTTTTCAATATTCTATCCCCCTATTTACATATCGCTCCTTTATTGCAACATATTCATATCTCAAAAAATGAGCTTTTCGAGCTAACAATGCAGAATTGTTAACAGTACTACCTTTTATATTGTGCCAAAAATTTATTCACATTACTTTTAAACTGTTTCCTTTGGGAGATATTTTCTAAGATTTGTGTGGAAACTAAAAATTTGATGTGTTTTTCCCGAGAGAACTTTTTTTAAGTTATGACTATGTTTCAATAAAGCAGCGATATGTACATTTTATCAATTTAGTGGAGTGTTCTTATTAAACTGGACTTAACCGTAGCAACTAACCTTTTCAACTATGCCCAAATTCCCCTTCTGCATTACATCTCTTATTATAAACCCAGCACGATTGGCGGTAGCAAAGGACAGAGCCATTATTTTTAATAATAAAGGCTGAGACATTTAAAAAAAATATGTTTAATTTTCCTAAACTTGAAAAAAACTATGTATGTACATACATTATACCCACGTATGTACGGCGAATTCATTTTATCAGTTAGTGGCCAAGGCGAATTCATTACCAGGTGAACTTAACAGCACAGGTGATTATTTTTTGGCTCTCGCGTTTTTTCCAATGAGACCGTCAAATTTTGTTTCTTTTGTTTACAAACTTTTTCGCGCCATTTTAATCTGAAGGTTTTTTTTCATGATTTAGTGCAATTTCAAGAAATTTGTCTGAATTTAAAAGTGGAAAACTAATATAATCTGTGATTTTAATTACAAACAATTATAAAAGCTTATATTTAACGTTTATATAAAATTTTTTCTCTGCTGAGCAATCTTAGGCGAATTTAGATTATGACATTCACGATATGTTTTACAATAACAAAATACATAGTACTGAATTCGCCTTTCCGCTTGCACTCACCTGTGTAACTGAATGTTTACACACGCAAGTGCAAGTGCAAAAAACCCAATACATTAACATTTTTTTACTAATACATTCACACACCTGCAAGTAGTAGCCTCACTTGCAACTGATTTTGGTTGGCAGTGATTTTTTCACTTGCATGCAAGCAGAAACAAACAGTGTTGCCCATAGATATTTCATTTTAACTTTAATAGGTATTTTTCAAGGAAAAATTTTGAAAATATTAATATTTTTAGTTATATGCCAAAAACATAATATAAAAACACAAAAATAAATAAACATCTATAACTTAATTTTTACTTGGATTACAAATTTATTATTTTAATTGTGAAAAATGTATGTACTTAATATACTTCCCCTGTAATATTGCTATGCTAAAACTTTGGCAGCACAGACATTAAAAGCGCATGTAGTACAAAGGCGTACAATGTTTGTCTTCGACGACATTTTGAAAATGAACTTGCACTTGCGTGTGTAAACAATCGTGCAAATTGCAAGTGTTTTTATTATTTTTTTCGATGTATTGGTTGTTAATATGTACACACAACTTGTAACAAGTTACTTGTATGTCTAAACGCAGTGTAAAGTCGCCTTGGTTAGTGGCCATGATATAAAAAACAAGGTAGCCGCTTCGCTACAACAATACAACAATAAAAAAAACAACAGGTATTTTGTTTGTGTAAAAAAGCGAATTCACTCTTAAGCTGTCAAAAATAGTTGATAAAGAACACGACAAAATTTTAAATGGCGCCGAAAAAAGTAAACAAAACTTGACTGCGAAGGTGCCGCCCAAGGCGAATTCATTACCAGGTGAACTTAACAGCACAGGTGATTATTTTTTGCTTCTCGCGTTTTTTCCAATGAGGTTGTCAAATTTTGTTTCTTTTGTTTACAAACTTTTTCGCGCCATTTTAATCTGAAGGTTTTTTTGCATGATTTAGTGCAATTTCAAGAAATTTGTGTGAATTTAAAGGTGAAAAACTAATATAAACTGTGATTTTAATTACAAACAATTATAAAAGCTTATATTTAACGTTTATATAAAATTTTTTCTCTGCTGAGCAATCTTAGGCGAATTTGGACTATGGCATTCACGATGTGTTTTACAATAACAAAATACATTGTACTGAGTTTGCCTTTCCGCTTGCACTCACCTGTATAAAGTCGCCTTGGTGCCGCCATATTAACCGAATTCGCCTGAATTCGCCGATGCATCCGCCTAATAATGAATTCGCCTTGTTAGTGGCCAAGGCAAGGCGAATTCATTACCAGTTGAACTTAACAGCGCAGGTGATTAGTTTTTACTTCTCGCGTTTTTTCCAATGAGACTGTCAAATTTTGTTTACAAACTCTTTCGCGCCATTATAATCTGTAGATTTTTTGCATGATTTAGTACAATTTCAAGAAATTTGTGTGAATTTAAAAGTGAAAAACTAATATAATCTGTGATTTTAATTACAAACAATTATAAAAGCTTATATTTAACGTTTATATAAAATTTTTTCTCTGCTGAGCAATCTTAGGCGAATTTGGATTATGACATTCCCGATATGTTTTACAATAACAAAATACATAGTACTGAATTCGCCTTTCCGCTTGCATTCACCCATGATACAAAAAACAAGGTAGCCGCTTCGCTACAACAATACAACAATAAAAAAAACAACAGGTATTTTGTTTGTGTAAAAAGGCGAATTCACACTTACGCTGTCAAAAGTAGTTGATAAAGACATGTACAAAAATATAAATGGCGCCGTAAAAGGTAAACAAAACTTGACAGGAAAAGTGCCGCCATATTAACTGAATTCGCCGATGCATCCACCTAATAATTAATTAGCCTTGCATTCACCCAAGGCGAATTTATATAGGTGAATGCAAGCGGAAAGGCGAATTCAGTACTATGTATTTTGTTATTGTCATGATACAAAAAACAAGGTAGCCGCTTCGCTACAACAATACAACAATAAAAAAAACAACAGGTATTTTGTTTGTGTAAAAAGGCGAATTCACACTTAAGCTGTCAAAAGTATTTGATAAATTACATGTAAAAAATTTAAATGGCGCCGAAAAACGTAAACAAAACTTGACAGCGAAAGTGCCGCCCCAGGTGCATTAACGTATACACGGTGGCAGCACTAGAGCAAAATTACAACAATACAACAAAAACAGTCATCTGGTAAGCTATGTTTATCAAAAACATTTGTAACTTTTTTCACAATTACTAACTATGAATGTACATTTTCATAATTATAGTATATAGGAGTAGAGAAAAATGAAACTTGTCCCAAAAAATTATTATATTGTTTTTAGTTTTATTGTATCTTTCCAATTTTAATCCATAAAATTTAATATAGTATAAAGTTTTTTAAAGTAAATAAAAAGATACAAAACTAAACTGATTTACAATATTTAGTTAAATATTAATTATCATTTGTAGATTTGCTATTCATTACGATGAGATAAATACTAAGATAAATTTAATAACCTTATAGTTTGCCAATAACAATGTAATGAAAATATTGTAAGCAAGTAGTTATAAGTCAAAATTAAAACAACAAAAACAGCTTATGAAAACGTGACAAGCTTTTTTTTTTATTAAATTAATATTTACCAAGGCAATTTGTATATGGTTGGAGTATGACGTTTTGGTAATATAGGATATATTATATTCTACGTCTATATTATTTTTTAAACTTAAAAACTAAAATAGAGATTGTGGTATATGAAGAAAAAAAAATCGACGAAAGAAGCGGGACTTTTTCATAAAATGAAGGACATAAGAGTATCAGCGGTGATGTGAGAAACACGTGTATATTAATTGTTAATTAGAATTAATTAGTTTAAATAAAGGGATTTATTAATATTGAATTTAATTCTTATGTTGTTTCCTTTCCAACACAACATAATTGTGGCGACGAGGATTTTGCAAATTCAATAAATTAAGAATCAACACGCAACTGTGAATCTTATTTTCTCCCACGTGTAATTTTAAACCATCTCCACCGTCTCTTTTCAATTTATATGTTGTGGAATTGTGGCTACGGGAAGCATGACAGAAAAGTGTCTTGAAACGTTAACCAAGCTTCTGCAAAACCACGACGCAATTCTTCAGGAACTCTTAGGAAAAAAAGAGGGGAAAAACATAACCTCAAATACGGCATTCGATGTCTCAGCTCAGATCACTGAATTTTGCTACGACGCAGAATCAGGGGTGTTTTTCGAATCATGGTTCAAGAGGTATGAGCAGCTTTTCAAAGAAGATGGGAAAAATCTTGATGACTCCGCTAAAGTGAGACTTCTTTTACGTAAAATTCATTCTTCAAATTATGAGAAGTACGCAAACTTAATTTTGCCAAAGGAGCCAAGTAACTTCACTTTTGAAGAAACTGCACAAAAACTTATTAATTTGTTTGGACCACAAAAGTCATTGTTTCATCGTCGGTATGAGTGCTTCCAGTTGAAGAAAAGCGAAATAGGAGATTTTACTTCATATGGTAGCAAAGTCAACAAACTGTGTGAAGGGTTTGAATTGTCAAAAATATTAGTGGAAGAATTCAAGAGCTTGATCTTTATACTTGGATTGAAGTCATCGCGTGATAAAGAAATTCGCACACGCCTGTTATCAAAATTAAATGACGGCTCGCTCACTGGAATAGATAAGCTTATAGCCGAATGTCAAATGGTCATAAGTTTGAAGTCAGATGCAAATTTAGTTGAAAAGTGTAGCGGTGTAAAAGCAGCTGTCAATTCCGTGAAACATATACGTGGCAAAAAGATTCGATCACACGAACCCAGCCAAAATCATTTAATAAATAAATAAAATAAATACCGCTAGTTCTGAGACAGCAAACGCTGTACAAAAAATGTGGGCAATTAACAAAATGCATATGTGATTCAATATGAGATGAATATTGATAGAAAATAATTAAATGCTCGGTGGCTTAGTGGTTAAAGCAGTAGATCATGATACGTCATGTCCCGAGTTCAAATCCCAGTGGGTGCCGATGAGTAGTGTAGCGACTACGAAACAGCTAGTTGTCCCCCAGCTAAAGATTTGATGATTATTTTTCTTGTCTTCTTCAATCAAAATTATTGATCACAGCAGATTTGTATTGTAAAAAATCCTTCTTAAAAAAAAAAACTTAAGAAAGAAAAAACCTGAACTAAAACCCGTTGTACAAATGTACAAACCAAAAATTTAATTTAAAAACTTATAAAAAAGTTCATCAAAAATTCAATAAATTTATTTTTCAATAAGTTTTTGCATTTAAAACTCGTGCGATAAATTAAGATCAAGAAAAAGCTGTCTGCTGTGTTTGAAGCTGTATTTGTGTTTGAAAAACATTGGAACAATTTTTTTTCCAAAACTTTTTCAATTTGTAAACAATAATAAAAAATGTGTGTATGTGTGGACAATATAAACAACTTTTGATAGTTATCATGATACAAAAAACAAGGTAGCCGCTTCGCTACAACAATACAACAATAAAAAAAACAACAGGTATTTTGTTCGTGTAAAAAGGCGAATTCACACTTAAGCTGTCAAAAGTAGTTGATAACGGACATGTAAAAAAATTTAAATGGCGCCGAAAAAGGTAAACAAAACTTGACAGAGAAAGTGCCGCCATACTAATCGAATTCGCCTGAATTCGCCGATGCATCCACCTTATAATTAATTCGCCTTGATAGTTATCATCAAGGCGAATTAATTATTAGGTGGATGCATGATACAAAAAACAAGGTAGCCGCTTCGCCACAACAATACAACAATAATAAAAACAACAGGTATTTTGTTTGTGTAAAATGGCGAATTCACACTTAAGCTGTCAAAAGTAGTTGATAAAGAACATGTAAAAAATTTAAATGGCGCCGAAAAAGGTAAACAAAACTTGACAACGAAAGTGCCGCCATATTAACCGAATTCGCCTGAATTCGCCGATGCATCCACCTAATAATGAATTCGCCTTGGGTGGATGCATCGGCGAACTCAGTTAATATGGCGGCACCTTTTCTGTCAAGTTTTGTTTACCTTTTTCGGCGCCATTTAAATTTTTGTACATGGCTTTATCAATTACTTTTGGTAGCGTAAGTGTGAATTCGCATATTTACACAAACAAAATACCTGTTGTTTTTTTATTGTTGTAGCGAAGCGGCTACCTTGTTTTTTGTATCATGCAAGGCGAATTCATTACTAGGTGAACTTGACAGCGGAGGTGATAATTTTTTGCTTCCCTCCTTTTTCTTCCTGAAACTGTCAAATTTTTTTTCTCTAGTATACAAACATTTTCATGCCATTTTGATTTACTGCAATTTCACGAAATTTTTGTGATTTTAAAAGTGAAAAATCAATATAACCTGTGATTTTAATTACAAACAATTATAAAAATGTGTAATAACGTTTATATAACATTTTTCTCCAGCTAAAGAATCTTAGGCGAATTTAGATTTTGACATTCTCAAGAAGTTTTGCAATAACAAAATACATAGTACTGAATTCGCCTTCCCGCTTGCATTCAGCCCAGGCGAATTAATTATTAGGTGGATGCATCGGCGAATTCAGGCGAATTCGATTAATATGGCGGCAGTTTCGCTGTCAAGTTTTGTTTACCTTTTTCGGCGCCATTTAAATTTTTTACATGTGCGTTATCATGATACAAAAAACAAGGTAGCCGCTTCGCTAACACAAAACAACAATAAGAAAAACAACAGGTATTTTGTTTGTGTAAAAAGGCGAATTCACACTTAAGCTGCCAAAAATAGTTGATAAAAAACATGTACAAAAATTTAAATGGCGCCGATGCATCCACCTAATAATTAATTCGCCTTGTTCGTTATCAACTACTTTTGACAGCTTAAGTGTGAACTCGCCTTTTTACATAAACAAAATACCTGTTGTTTTTTTTGTGGTGTATTGTTGTAGCGAAGCAGCTACCTTGTTTTTTGTATCATGGGTGGATGCATCGGCGAATTCAGGCGAATTCGATTAATTTGGCGGCACTTTCGCTGTCATGTTTTGTTTACCTTTTATATATATATATATATATATATATATATATATATATATATATATATATATATATATATATATATATATATATATATATATATATATATATATATATATATATATATATATATATATATATATATATATATATATATATATATATATATATATATATATATATATATATATATATATATATATATATATATATATATATATATATATATATATATATATATATATATATATATATATATATATATATATGTATATATATATATATATATATATATATATATATATATATAGTCACTCACATTTAAAGTCGGGCAAACATTGTCGAAAATTTATGATCTTAATATTTATGTTTTGATGAAAGATGATGCGTTTAACTTTTTTTTGTTTTATCATAAAAACTCTTATTAATAGAAAAACCATAGAAATTTTATTTTAAGTCCAGTTATAAAATACATAAGAATAACAAAATGAGAAAAAGTAAATTCTCTGTCTCACATTGAAAGTCGGGCACTTAATGTTTTGTACAGTGAAAAAATGAAATATACCGTTATTTCCACTTTTTTCTTCTTTTGCCTCCAAAACAATTATTTCTTCTTACACAATCATTCGATTAGTGAAGATTATAAAAGTTTTTGAAAAATGCCGCGCAAAATTAAACAATCCACCTTCGAAGAACGGAAAATAATAATTGAGTTGCACTTAGATGGAAAATCTGAAAGGGAAATATCTAATTTGATAAAAAAAAAAAGCAAATCTACAGTGCATGATATCATTTCTAGATATAAAGAAAGTGGTTTGGTAGCAAAAAAAAAAAAACGCGGAGCCCGAGCAAGAAAGCTTTCACCCAGAGATGAGAACATGATTTTAAAACAGGTGAAGAAAAATCCTGTTATTTCTGCTCCAAAACTGACAGCAATGGTCAAGGAAGCTTCTGGGACGGAGGTAAACCCAGAAACAATAAGAATACTTCTTCGCAAGAATGACTTTCACGGCCGAGTGGCACGGAAAAAACCTCTAATAAGTAAGAATTTGCTCGTCAATATATGATCAAAGATTTTGATTTCTGGAGTACCGTAAGTTGGAACAAACATAAAAATTTAATTAATTCTTATTGATATTTAGGTATTGTTTACCGACGAAAGTAAATTTAACTTATTTGGGTGCGATGGAAGAGGCAAAGTATGGCGCAAACCAAACAAAGAGATGAAGGCAAGAATTTAAGAAAAACAGTAAAGCACGGTGGTGGATCGGTTATGGTTTGGGGATGCATGGCAGCCTCAGGCGTTGGAAATTTGCATTTCATTGACGGTGTTATGAATAAGAATGTTTATTTAAATATTTTGAGAAAAAATTTAAAAGAAAGCGTAAAAAAACTCGGCATTGAAACTAATTTCCAATTTTACCAGGACAATGATCCTAAACATTCAGCATATGATGTAAAGAATTGGCTGCTCTATAACTGTCCGAAGGTTATTAAAACCCCTGCACAAAGTCCGGACCTCAATGTTATTGAACATTTGTGGGACGAATTAGGCCGCCGGATGCAGGACAGGCAGTGTACGTCAATTCCACAACTAAAGAATGCCTTACAGGAAGAGTGGAATAATATAAGTCCTGAGGTTTGCAAAAAATTAGTGGAATCTTTGCCTAACCGCTTACAAGCTGTTGAAACCCAAAACGGTGGATCTACAAAATATTAATTTTGCGTTATGTTCACATAATGCTAATTTTTTATTAATTGCCCGACTTTAAATGTGAGACTGAAAAGTGACCTTATTTAAGTTAAGCCTTCGTATACATTTAATAAAAGAACTTGGAATAAATTGTTTTTGTTGTTTTTAAATAAGAGAACTTTTGTGATAAAATAAACAAAATTAAAACGACTTTTTCTTCCATCAGCTTATAAGTATTCTTACTTAAAGTTTTTTCATGCGTCTGCCCGACTTTAAATGTATATATATATATATATATATATATATATATATATATATATATATATATATATATATATATATATATATATATATATATATATATATATATATATATATATATATATATATATATATATATATATATATATATATATATATATATATATATATATATATATATATATATATATATATGTATGTATAAGTGAAATAAAGAAACAAAAGTATGTTTCTTCCTCGAGTTTTGTTCATAAACTGACTATTTTATTTCCAAGTTTTTCTTAAATACTAGAAATGAAAATGTTAAATCTAGTCTGGGTTTTATCAGCGTGTGAAAGAAAAATAAAGTACAGAAATATCGTCTTAGAACTAAGTGATGGTTATTGATTTAGGATATCGTCTTATCATAATTAGAATAGAGTCTTTGTTTATGAATTCTTAGTTTAATATTTTCTATTATTATCTCCATTTTAACTATGCTTATTTCTTAAGTGTTCTTTAATAGTTTTCTAAGGTATGTTAGTAGTGTGTATCTCACTCCTCCCATCCTTAGATAATTCAATGTCCTCATTGATAATTTTTATATTATTAGTTTTTTCTTTTACAAAGTATTTCTGAAATATGATAAATACTCCTAAAATTATCATAAGAGTTAATATAATAACTATTAATAGGCTTAAAGAATAGTTATCGGTCTTAGTGTTAACATTTTCTATATGTTTTTTAAGTTCAGGTAGTGGTATATTACCCTTGACTTTATTTTCAATATCTTTTGCAGGTGGTAATACATTTATTTCTTCTGCCTTTTGTTTTGTAGATATTTCGAAGTCATTAATTTTTATTTTACAATTGTTAAATCGTATAATATTATATCCTTTAATCTTAATCTTGAGTTTATTACAATTTTGTTTCATTTCAAGGTAAGTTTTTTGTTATAATTATATTTGGTTATATGTTGTAAGGTATTCTTAATGTATTGACAATTCGTTTTGTTATTGTTCATTAAATTTTTAATGCATTCATTTTTTTCTAATGTAATTTTATTATTCTTCAGTCTATAGATTGTATCGTCTTTTAATGCGTAATTGTCTTCTTCATTTATCTTAAGTTCATTATTGTTTTTATCTGGTGTTGGAATGATTTTCAATCTTTTGTAAGTCTCAAAGTGGGTTGGAATGGAAAGCACAAAATAAATCAAATCGTTTTTTAACCAGATTGAGGTTTGTATATGTTCAAACTCTAGAGTAGATAGACTTGTCATGGTTTGAACGTCAATTAATTTTGGGTTAATGATGCCTAATTTGGCTAATTGTATTGCTAATTGAATATCTTGGATATGTTCCAGATATAATTTAACATTGTCCAAAAAAATGTTTGAATAAATTTTTTCTGTAAGCTTGTTCTGAAGTCTTGTTGTTTCTTTTTGGAATTTTTGTAATATTTCATACTCTTTATTAATATGATCTATCATTGCATTAAATTCATTGGTAGTAACGATACTTGTTTGTAAATCTCTAAGTGATTTTTCCATATTTACTCTATCTTCCTCGTTCATAGTTACAAACAGAAATTTTAGACCATCACCGATTATATTTGCTAAACATCTTTTGTGTCTACTTAAAAATATTTGTTTTTCTTTAAATACTAATGTAAGATGCTTCTCTATCATGGAAATCTGGCAATATTTTGCTGATCCAAACTGCTTCATTAATGAGTCATTTGTTATATCAAGGGAAGTTTTTTAAGTAATCTTCCTGTATGTTGTTAATTTCGATCATTTGACCGTTGGTTGCAGTGATTATTAAAAGTATTAATAATATCGTAGTACGTGTACACATAAAATCAGTGTTATCGCAGTCTTATAATAATTTTTATGAGAGCGTTCTTGTGAGAAATCTCATGGCAACGATCTTATAATAAGAGCTGTCAAAAAAGCGGATGTGTATGCGTTTGTTTACAAAAAGACGCCATTGGAATTTTACCGATTTTTAGTTTTGCAAAATATGTTTAAAAATACCCTTTTAAATTGAAAATAATTTGTTTTTACGTAATAAATAAATATTATTATATATACTATAAGCCATTGATTTTGTAAAAAATCATGATACAAAAAACAAAGTAGCCGCTTCGCTACAACAATACAACAATAAAAAAAGCAACGTATTTTTTTTTTTGTGTAAAAAGGCAAATTCACACTTAAGCTGTCAAAAGTAGTTGATAGCGAACATGTACAAAAATTTAAATGGCGCCGAAAAAGGCAAACAAAACTTGACAGAGAAAGTGCCGGCATATTAATCGAATTCGCCTGAATTCGCCGATGCATCCACCTAATAATTATTTCGCCTTGGTAAAAAATGTGCACATATACAAAATTTATACAATATTCTATTGATCGCCAAGATGTGTTTTCCTCTCGGCTTTCAATAAATTATGGATTCTTATAAGATTAACAACAATACGTGTAGTCCTTGTTAGATATGAAGATGGACATAGAGAAATTCGCTCTCTCATTCTACCGACCATGATACAAAAAAACAAGGTAGCCGCTTCGCTACTACAATACAACAATAAAAAAAACAACAGGTATTTTGTTTGTGTAAAAAGGCGAATTCACAATTAAGCTGTTAAAAGTAGTTGATAACGAACATGTACAAAAATTTAAATGGCGCCGAAAAAGGTAAACAAAACTTGACTGCGAAGGTGCCGCCATATTAACCGAATTCGCCTGAATTCGCCGATGCATCCACCTAATAATGAATTCGCCTTGCTACCGACGTTTTCTTAGATATTATGTCAGAGTTAATCGTAGTTGTAGACACCAGGTAACAAGGTGCATTAATATATACACGGTGGCAGCGCTACGGCATGTGACAATTTTTTCAGCTCGACCACACAGGCAATCTGTTGTGTCCATGATACAAAAAAAAAGGTAACCGCTTCGCTACAACAATAAAAAAAACAACAGGTATTTTGTTTGTGTAAAAGGCGAATTCACACTTAAGCTGTCAAAAGTATTTGATAAAGAACGTGTAAAAAATTTAAATGGCGCCGAAAAAGGTAAATAAAACTTGACAACGAAAGTGCCGCCATATTAACCGAATTCGCCTGAATTCGCCGATGCATCCACCTAATAATTAATTCGCCTTGGTTGTGTCTTAATACTAGCAATAACGCCGGCAGAATTACGTCATCAAACTGCTAATGTTCAACGCTGTACTTTTAGTTGGCGAACATGGAAATATCTTAAAACATAATTTAAGATATTTTGGCAAAGAAGTTTGCGATGTTTTAATTAATTGTAATTGTTTTATTTTTTTATTCTTTTAAAAATGAGTGCTTTAATCAATCTCCGAGCCAATCTCCATTTCTTTTTTTTTATGAACTCAAAAATGTAAATTATTACATTTTTCTGTTAATAAAATCACTTTTTATAATCATTTGTACATTTGTTTATATATTGAAGCGTATGTGTGTATATATGTTCATAAACATCAGTGATGATAAGTGAGTTTTGACAGCTTATGTTCAAAGATAATTGCTCAGCAATATCTTCTAGCAATAATTGCTGAAAATGTGTTTGAACACATATTCGCGCGGTCCACACGCAAATATCTTGTGTCGGCAATCGATTTTGGCAGTTGCCACGGCAATAATTGCCAATCAGATTGCCCGTGTGGACGGGTAGTTTGATACTGGCAATATGGTAAGCTATTTACGTCAAATGCATTGTTTACATTTTCGAAAGTGAATTTAGTGTTTTATTCTGAATTAAACATATACAAATTATTTTGTGAACATAAAAATAATTTAAATAAATATAATTTATAATTACGAAAAGGTACATTCATAGTTTAGAATTGTGAAAATAATTACAAATATTTTTGTTAAACATAGCTTACTACATGCCATGGTACAAAAAACAAGGTAGCCGCTTCGCTACAACAATACAACAATAAAAAAAAACAACAGGTATTTTGTTTGTGTAAAAAGGCGAATTCACACTTAAGCTGTCAAAAGTAGTTGATAACGAACATGTAAAAAAATTTAAGTGGCGCCGAAAAAGGTAAACAAAACTTGACAGCGAAAGTGCCGCCATATTAATAGAATTCGCCTGAATTCGCCGATGCATCCACCTAATAATTAATTCGCCTTGACTACATGCCTGTTTTGTTGTATTGTTGTAATTTTTCTCTAGTGCTGCCACCGTGTATACGTTAATGTTCTCATCTCAGATATTATCGCAGGTGTGGACACTAACACCCAATTTTCACGACGACTTTTAAAGACATGTTTGTTTTTTATTTTCTTTTAAAGCTGCTACCAAAATCATGTTATATTTTTACAATGAAGCTTTAAGACATGTCTTTTCTGCAGTCAGGGATGATTTCTTTTTAGTTTTTCTTTACTTCCTTATTCTTATAAAAACATTATATTGCCGTATTTGTGAATTGAAATTTTAAGAAATTTATTTGTGAAATTTACGAACTTTAATAAATAGAACATTTTAAATACATTGTTTATATTAATAAAAAAACAATGGAAGAAACAATAGTAGAAAAAGTTTTTGATTTACAGGAAGTGGCGGTTGAGAGTTCAATTCTCGAAGATAGTGAAGATGACGAACTTGTTTTAAGTTTGCATTGTCTATCACAATACTGTTACCATTTTCTTCAGTCTGAAAATAAAAACGTTAACATTTACATACATATTTTAATTAAATTATAAAATTTTGCCAATATGTACTACCTACCTCAGAAACGTTTGATACGGATTTTCTAACACTGCAGTGTGATTTAAAAATTGCAACTGATTAAAGCACCAAAGCCTGGGTACATAGACGTCCTCTGCTCCAGCACCACTTCGTCTGCTCTTTCCAATTTCACGGGTTTCTGTTATAAATTGCGCCCGTAACGTATGTATCTTTTTTTTATGTCTTCAACGGTGATGTCTTTGTTTAAATTTTTAAGTTCTTGGCAGAAGGCAAACAGAGTTTGATCGCTTGACTCGGTCCATATATGCAGGATTACGCACATCATATAAATTTTCGTTCTCCTGATATTTTATAATTAAAAGTTGAACAATTTCGGTTTTCCACATAACTTTTTATATTTTTACACTTTTTATTATGAAAAATATTAATTATTGAATTTTTGTTTTTGAAAAATAAATATATATTTTGTGAAAACAATTTAGTGCAAAGAACTCACATTGCTAGACGAATGTACATAAATAAAAAAATAGCAAAACTACAAATGACAACTAAAAAGAAATCAAGAAAAAAACACGAAAAGCACAAATCGTGTCTTTTTGTCTACCCCTCTTTCTTTTCTATCAAATTTGCCTACAACCATGAAAGACATGACTTAAAGACGTTTGAAAAAATCATCGTGAAAATTGGGTGTAAGTTAAACAATGCAAATTTTAGAGGTGCCACATATATATTTTACATGAATAAAATTAAAATTACTGACTGAAAACGTAATAATACCACGTAAAGTTGTAAAAACTCATCAATTTATTTGTTTATCTTATTTATATGATATTTATTTCTATTAAATATTTCAAACAAATTTTAGTTCTTATTGCTGTTAATTTATATTTATAGTGGCAGCACTGCAATTACTTTTTACTGTTTAGTTTGCTTTTACATTTAGACAGACGATGGGCAGAAATTTTTTCACTTCTCTTTTGGTCTTGCCTAAACCTTTTACATTTAAGAAATTAATAGACAGACAGAAACTTTTCGTTTCTCTTTTCTTTCTTTTTGGTTGTTGTTGTTTTTTTAAGCACAGCTAGTGTGTTTATATGAAGTTGATGCTGATATGAGAAAAATGATATGAAGCAACAGCATATGAAATGCGAAAAGTTAAAAATGTCCACAAATGTCTAGTACAGAGAGTCGTGTACTACATACTCTCTCCCACCGACAATTTTCGTTACAGCACCCTCAAATTTCGTCTGTCTGCCCATCGTCTGTCCAAATGTAAAAGCGCTCTTACGAAAATAGAAATTAGTCTAACCCCCTGTCTAAATTAGTAATAAATATGTTAACATTTATTGCAGCAAACGTCAAAATTGTGTTATTGCCAGTGAAGACAGCTTATTGCTAGTGGTTGCAATTATTGCTGCAATAATTGTCAATGAACTTTCGTTAACAATTATTGCAGACACTAAACGTCAAAATTTATTGTCATTTGAGTTTAATATTAAAGAGTTTTTGAAACATTCTGCTTGCGAATAATTTTAGTAAATTTTTCTTTTGCAAAAATTATTAATTTAATTCTTATTACTTAAAATAAAGTGTTTTCTTTTAATGGATTGGTGCATTGAGGGCGTTTGCAAAGTAATTAAGCTGTACAAACAGTTTTCTTGTCTTTAGGAGTTTAAAAGTCCAGATAAAATAAAATTTTAAGTCATTTTGCACATTTTTTTGCAATAAAATTTTGCTTTTTGCGCTGAACTTTTCTATTCGGTTTTTTTGTAATTATGAGTTGTCATACATACGTGTTCCTATACCTTTGACATAAGCAAAGCAATAAGCAATTTTGTACCGTTGTTTTGTCGGCGTTATTGCTTTATTGCGAACATATTTATTGGGGGGTAAATTGGCAGCAGCAGCAGCCAATGCTGTTGTGATGTCGTTAAAATAATGGTTGCATCTGAACACATGTATTTTACTTTTGACAGATTGATGCTTGCTGTCTGCTGTCGTCTATTGGCGTTTTCTTTTCTGGAATAAGTTAACATTTTCAATATTGTTTTGCCAAAAAAATACAGAAGTACACAGTTGTTTCAAGTTTTTTTCAGATATTTATAGTTATTGCGACATCTTCTTTTCATCTCAATAAAACTTAAATTTTAAAACTTGTTTTTTAAGAAAAATAGTGCAGCTTAAATGCAAAACTTTTTCAGAAAAGAAACGGCATATGTGTTTAACATGCGGTCTACACCTAACTTGAAACGCAGTTAAAACATAAAGTTAAAACTTGCTGTTTATATATCCGTCTGTTTAAGGTGGCGGACACGTAGTAATGTTAGAGTTATAACTTCTCATAGTAAAAACATAAAAATGGCGAAAAACAACTACAAATAGCAGGCTGTTGTTAATTTAAGTTATAACTGGGAGTCTCCATTAGCCATGAACATGGTATGAGCATCATGACGAACATCGCAAATGGCTAATGTGGACCGCTCATGGCCATGTTTCGTTCATGCTCTGACATCGATGCTCGAGCATATGGCTGAGCAACAATGTTCGCCATGAAGTTGGCCAACACGTACAAAAACACACAAAATGGCGCCGAATTGAACACTGACAAGGTAAATCCGAACATGCGTATTCGCCACATACAGAACATTAACTTTTTTTTTACATTCGTTCTGCCAACGTTATGTTCATGCCATGATCAAGTCGATGGCACGTGAAGACACGGCGTAACAGAGTTTCGAAATGAAATGTTTTAACAACCAACACCCAATTTTCACGATGATTTTTTCAAACGTCTTAAAGTCATGTCTTTCATATTTGTGGGCAAATTTGATGGAAATGAAAGAGGGGTAAACAAAAAGATACGAAATCTGTTTTTCGTGTTTTTTTCCTAATTCCTTTTTGTTATCATTTGTAACATTGTTATTATTTTTCATTTATCTTCGTTCGGCAAGATGACTACATCGATACTAACAAAAGGATAAAAAGAGATAAACGATATTATTTTGCAACTACAATTAAAAAAAAGACATGTCTTAAAAAATCATGGTGAAAATGTAACATGATTTTGGTAGCAGCTTTAAAATAAAATAAAAAAGAAACATGTCTTTAAAAGTCGTCGTGAAAATTGGGTACAAGTTATAACTTTAACCAAACTTCAACATGAGCGGTCCACACTTAACTTTAACTTGAAATTAGCGTCAAAGTTAGCGTTTTCATGTCAGGTGGAGACCGCACTTTAGATGTGGAACACATATTGTATATTGGACATAAATTTAAAAAATTCGTCCCGGATGGTTTCGTTAGTACGAACGCGTAAAGATGTACATACTTACATGTCCAATATACTAATATCAATAATAAAATAATGTAAATTTGGAAACAAATAAAACTTATTGTTATAAAATATTAAATTAACTTTATTTATTATAAATTTAAACTATCATGTTTGCAATAAATAAATAAAAATATAATAACATTTTTTAATTTATATTATATGTATAATAAAATATATATTCACTTGATACATAATCAAATAGACATCTTTATCTTTTTTATTTTTAATTTAAACAAATTTATAATTATTCCATAACCACAAGCATATTTTATACCCGAACAACAAAAGTTGAAGAAAATACAACTAAATTTGACAGTTTACGTTGAATATTATTTCTTCTAAAAAAGAGTTAACAACTATTTCGCAATATATTTGCAAATAAATGTTTTTGCGGTCCACACGTGGACATATGGTGTTGGCAATAGAATTTGACAGCTGAGACCACAATTATTTTCAAGTTTTTTGCGTGTGGAGAGAGTAAAGGGCCAAATAAAATACGCGAACCGTTTCGCAAACACACGCTTTCCGCTTGCACATACACGATACAACTATAATTCATACAAATAAAAATTAACCACCTTTTTGTTTTCAATGAGGATAGACGACCATTATGTAGGCGCAATTCGCTCGCTATATGTAGTTCACAAGATATAAAGTGTTTATAAATTATTATACCCCCTAGTTCTTTGTTTTTTCGTAGTAGCACTCATTATGTTTCCTTCTCGGCATTCAATGATTTATGAATTCTTATAAGATTAACAAAAATACTTATACTCCTTGTTTGATATTATGTCAGAGTTAATCGCAGTTGTAGACAATGGGTGAGAACGCGTGTATATTAATTTTGACATTTTAAAGTCAGTAGCCTGCTGTTTCGAATGTACTTAAAGCAAATACATTCGTTTTCCAAAATGTAAACGCAAGGCGAATTCATTACCAGGTGAACTTAACAGCTCAGGTGATTATTTTTTGCGCCTCGCGTTTTTTCCAATGAGACTGTCAAATTTTTTTCTTTTGTTTACAAACTTTTTCACGCTATTTTAATCTGGAGATTTTTTTGTATGATTTAGTGCAATTTCAAGAAATTTGTGTGAATTTAACAGTGAAAAACTAATATAATCTGTGATTTTAATTACAAACAATTATAAAAGTTTATATTTAACGTTTATATAAAATTTTCTCCCAGGTTAACAATTTTAGGTGAATTTAGATTTTGACATTCACGATATGTTTTTCAACAGCAAAATACATAGTACTGAGTTCGCCTTTCCGCTTGCATTCACCCAAGGTGCATTAACATCTACATCTGTATACATTATCATCTGTAGACATTAATGTACCTTGCATTCACCTGTATAAATTCGCCTTGTGTAAACCACAGAATATATCTGTGATGTAAATCACGGAATACATCTGCGATGTAAACAATTCATTGATCTTGCTGATATGGCAATATAATTTTTGACAATAATTTATTGATCTTTGGACTTGTCAAAGATTTTTCTTTGTGGCATAAAATTACATTACGTTAGATTTCTTCGCTCTAAATTAATTTAACCTTTTAAAGTTTTAGAAACGGCTTCAAAGATGTCTCGCGTTTTAGTTGGTGTTAAACGAGTGGTGGACTACGCCGTAAAGGTAACTGCAAAGTAATAAAAGCCCTAATGCATGTTTTATACTTTGTAAATATACATATTTGTGTGTCGATATGTATATAGGTACAAATTATTTGTTTATCACTTTTTGCGTAATCGCAGATTAAAACTATGTGATAATCCAAATGTTTTATTTAAGGTACGCGTAAACCCTGAGAAAACTGGAGTTGTTACACAAGGCGTAAAACACTCTATGAATCCTTTTGACGAAATTGCGGTTGAAGAAGCGGTGAAGATGAAGGAAAAAAAGTTGGCTAATGAAGTTATAGCTGTTTCTATAGGGCCTACGCAATCACAAGAAGTCATTCGTACAGCCTTAGCAATGGGTGCTGATCGGGGTATTCATGTTGAGATTGCTGGCAAGGATTACGATTTATTGCAGCCCATCCATGTTTCAAAAATACTTGCAAAATTGGCTTTAGATGAAAAAGCGGATTTAGTTATATTAGGAAAACAAGCGATTGATGATGATTGCAATCAAACTGCTCAAATGACGGCAGCCGCTCTTGACTGGCCCCAGGGGACATTTTGTAATAAAATTGAAAAAATCGGCGATGGTTTAACCATTGTACGTGAAATAGACGGAGGTCTGGAGACAATTAAAACCAAAACTCCTGCAGTACTTAGCACTGACTTACGTTTAAATACCCCTCGCTATGCAACCCTTCCAAATATCATGAAAGCTAAAAAGAAGCCTTTAAAAAAAGTAACAGCTGGTGACTTGGGTGTAGATACCACTCCGCGAATTGAGATAATTTCCGTTGAAGACCCTCCAGTCCGTAAAGCTGGAGCTGTCGTACCAGATGTAGATACTTTAGTAAACAAGTTAAAAGAAGGAGGCCATTGTTAGCTATTCTCTTTATCTTGTTTCATTCTTTTTGAAAAGCGCATTTAAAGAAACAAAGAATCCTAATATTTTATATCTATATTAGAAGAAATGCGGAGCACAATTTAAGAAATTGCCCTACATGTTAAAATTTTGATATATTGTTAATCCATTTGAGGAGTATATTTGTTTGAAATAAAAATTGTATTGCCTTGATACCAGGCAAGGCGAATCATTATTAGGTGGATGCATCGGCGAATTCGGTTAATATGGCGGCATTTCCTTTGTCAAGTTTTGTTTACCTTTTTCAGTGCCATTTTCTTTATCAAGGCGAATTTATTAGCACCAGAAAGACAGACATTTTTCTCATTCTGCTTTGAACTTGCCGAAAACTTTTAGAGTTGCGAAATTAATAGACAGAAATTTTTCGTTTCTCTTTTCTTTTTTGTTGTTTTTTAAGCACAGCTAGTATGTTTATATGAAGCATGGTACAATAATATTGTTAAAGCAGACTCGTTTGCCTTGCTTAACTTTAAATGGATGGATAACTTGGTGGTTCACCAAGTTATATATATATTCCCTTTTTTTTTTTTTTGCTGGTATACTTTCCAAGTGGTGCACAGGGAAGGTATTGGAGAGTTAAATTTTCCAAGTGATTCACAAGGAAAATTCCAAAAAAAATAAAAGGAAACTCGATGTTTTCTGGATGACTGACTAAGAAACAATCATAAATTTTATTAAAAATTTACTCTATTTAAACAAAAATTAAAATTAATAATAAAAAAAAATGTAAAAACTTAAAATAAAACCAAAATTGAAGTATGCCGGAAATCGTTCACTGTTTTACTGTAAGAAATTCTTTTCCCACAACTATTGCATTTTTTTTTAACTGTCTGGACGGTAATTTGATCAGCCAAATTATTTGTCTCACAGTTAATTACAGACAAACAAATATTGAACGGTAATTTAATCAGCCAAAGTAGTTTTCTCACAGTCAATTAAAGACAAACAAATATTGCAGTGACTGACGTGTAGCGTTGTTAAGGCCAGGAATTATGCAGACGCAGTAATTCTCACGATAAGAACGTAAGTTGAAGTATTATTAATTCTATAGAGAGTTGTTTTTTTTATTTTTAATACAAAAAAAAAACTCAAAGGAATTAACATATTGCGGCCCCAAGGGGATTGGAAAGCGCGAATGAGCGATCTCCGGCAGTTCATTTTGAAGTGGGTTAAGGTGTTGGTTCCAATGAAACATTCCAGTTGGATCGAGGAGACGGTTGTGGTGCTTCGAGGAGCGGGTCAAGTCTTCTCTTCAACCTTTGTTTTGCCATCAGGACAATGATCACCGCTAAAATCAAGGCCAGTCCAACATAGCTAATTGTTAAGCTATGCACTTTATGGGTTCTTCCTAGTGGAAATTCTTGTTGTTGTGCTCTGACCTCTTCCTGCAGATGGGTTATCTTTTCAATTGTCGAAGTATATGACAGTGGTTGGGTCATGTTGTTTACGTTTTCTTGGAGATGAAGGAATGTCAGCCCATTGCTTGTATATGATGAATGCAAGTTTGATGTGATGGTTCGATGTCCGTATATGGTAATAGCCTCGTTTTTCATTGCACATCCTGCTGGAAGTGTGAGCAACCCGGTACCTTCAAGAACTTGAGAACTGGGGCCTAATCACCGCACACGATATCGAATTAACTATCGTATCGAATAACATTACGATACATCTAGATTATGGCAAACAATTCATATCGGGTCGTAATTTAAATAAAATCTAATAGATTGAAGACCATACGTTTCTTAAAAGTACGAATACAAAAAACAAATCCTTTAACTTTTTTATATTATTTCAATGCAATTTATTCGATATCGTATGCCATGATACCAAAATGAAAAATTTCGATAAATTTGCTCGATATCGTATGCGGTGATTTGGCCCCTGCTTCCACCCTTGCATACTGTGCTTAGTTTTAGTTACTGTTGAGTCGCAAGCAGCCACTGGTTCTTGTTATAAAGTTGATACCATACGTTATTGCTGCTTACCAACTCTATAGTGCAGCTCGGGTCGGATTCATTATTGAATAAATGGATCTCACAGCGACAAATTGCAGATCCTCTATGATATGTAGCTTGAATGTGTGAGCATAAAAAAATGTTGTGCTCAAGTTTATTGCAGGCACTTAGCTTCGAATCATCTAGAGGGAAGTATTCGTCACGATGAGCGTTGAGGGCCATCATTTTAGTTGTTGGTATGTACAAACCAAAAATTTAATTTAAAAAATTATAAAAAAGTTCATCAAAAATTCAATAAATTTATATTTACATCTCTGGGTACGGAGAATATTAAAATACAAAAATATGTATGTATGTTAATAAATAAAATAAATACCGCTAGTTCTGAGACAGCAAACGCTGTACAAACAATGTGGGCAATTAACAAAATGCATATGTGATTCAATATGAGATGAATATAGATAGAAAATAATTAAATGCTCGGTGGCTTAGTGGTTAAAGCAGTAGATCATGATACGTCATGTCACGAGTTCAAATCCCAGTGGGTGCTGATGAGTAGTGTAGCGACTACGAAACAGCTAGTTGTCCCCCAGCTAAAGATTTGATGATTATTTTTCTTGTCTTCTTCAATCAAAATTATTGATCACAGCAGATTTGTATTGTAAAAAATCCTTCTTAAGAAAAAACCTGAACTATAACCCGTTGTACAAACGTACAAACCAAAAATTTTATTTAAAAAATTATAAAAAAGTTCATCAAAAATTCAATAAATTTATTTTTCATTAAGTTTTTGCATTTAAAACTCGTGCGATAAATTAGGATCAAGAATCCGAAAAATTCCAAAGATGATAATAGGACTACGGCAACGGATAGTAATAGGCTTGCTATCCTTCAGACTGACCAGCCAACTACATAAAAAAAAAACATTTAAATATACTTGAGAGAACCTACTTCTAGTGAGCTGGTAAAAGCACTTATTTCGGCAATTGGTAAAGACACCTTCAACGTAACATCAGTGAAGCACGGACAAATAAGTGAAACAAAAATCCAAGTCAACTGTGAAAATGATTACCGAAAACTTTCTGCCGCTCTGGAAAAAGAGAAAAGATCTTTTTATACTTATCAACTTAAAAGTGCTAAAGGCCTCCAGGTTGTTATAAAAGGTATTGACCCTTATGTAGACACCGATGAGGTTAAGATTGCACTGCTAGATAAAGGCTTTAAAATAAAAAATGTGCTAAATATGCGGAACCGTGAAAAGATTCCTCAACCCATGTTTAGGGTTGAACTGGAACCAGGGGATGTTATTCTCAAAAAGAATGAAACTCACCCAATTTATAACCTCAAATTTCTTCTTCACCGTAGGATTACCGTTGAGAAGCCGCACAAGCGTTTAGGGCCCGTTCAATGCCTAAACTGCCAGGAATTCGGTCATACTAAGGCATATTGTAAACTTCTCGCAGTTTGTGTTGTGTGTGGCGAACTTCACGGCACAATTCAGTGCAACAAGCCAAAGGCCGACGCAAGTGTTAAGAAATGCAGTAACTGTGGAGGTAACCACACTGCAAATTATGGAGGTTGCCCTGTCTATACTCGCTTTAAGCGGTCAATGACAAATAAGTCATCGGTTTCACCAGCAACCCAGCAGCCAAATATCATTAGTAAAAACAATTGTCCCCAGGTAGGCGATTCAACAAATACGCAAACCTCCAAACAATTTTCATATGCTAATGTCGTTAAAGCCGACCAAATCTTGAACCAGGAGCCCAAACCTCAAAAGTGCGACCGAAATTTGTTGAGGCCATAAACACTTTTACCGTTTCTATGACAAACATGATGCAGGAAATGCTAAAACTGCAATCCACTATTTTACAGGCAATTTTAAAAAAATAAATTGGTTAAAAATATGTTTCTGAAACGCAAACGGTATTCGCCAACATAGAAATGAACTTGAGCACTTCCTTATGAAAAAGCAGATCGATATAATGATGATTGCTGAAACCCATTTGACAACCAACAGTTATTTCAAAATTAATGGCTACACATTATATGACACAAAAGATCCCAGTGGAGGATCTTGCGGTGGTTCGACAATTTTGATAAAGACCAGAATTAAGCACTATCTAATGAACGGGACACGTGAGGAATATCTCTAAGCTACAAATATATGCCTTGATTATTTTCATGAAAAAATCGTTATATCCTCGATTTACTCACCACCACGATTTTGAATAACAGAAAGCCAATATTCAATTTTTTTTCAAATCACTTGGTCCTCGATTTTTAGCAGCTGGCGACTATAACGCTAAACACACATTTTGGGGATCAGGTTTCATTACCCCGAAAGGCCGTGTGCTTTTTGACACCGTTTCCAAAATGGGCCTAGGTGTGATTTCAAGTGGACACCCCACTTATTGGCCGTCAGACCAACGCAAAATTCCAGACGTTATAGACTTTGGAGTTACAAAAAATTTTCCCTCAGAATGGATGCAAGTGGAGCCTTCATTGGATTTGTCATCAGATCACTCACCAACTATAGTTTCTGTTTCGTTCCCCCAGGGGGTTGGTTCCCCGTTTTGTGACTTGGCGTTGACTGTCACTCGAGTTAATTGGTTAAAATATAAAAAATATTTGAGTACTCATTGTACAGAAAATATTGCCTTGAGAACCCCTGAGGATGTTGATATATCCATTAAAGATTTTTCTGAAGACCTTAAACTGGCCGTACAACATGCTACCACTAGCCATACAAGATCTAGAAATGTGAGCAATAGAACGTATTCGTCTGAAATAGAGCAACTTCTGTCAGAAAAAAGAAGAGTTAGAAGAGAGTGGCAACTTCGAAGGTCTCCCCAGCATAAAAGCAGGCTACGAGAGTGTATAAGTCAGTTAAGAAAAGTGCTTGAAATCCAAAGAATGGCTTCCCCAAGGCGAATTAATTATTAGGTGGATGCATCGGCGAATTCAGGCGAATTCGAATAATATGGCGGCACTTTCTCTGTCAAGTTTTATTTACCTTTTTCGGCGCCATTTAAATTTATGTACATGTTCGTTATCAACTACTTTTGACAGCTTAAGTGTGAATTCGCCTTTTTACACAAACAAAATACCTGTTGTTTTTTTTATTGTTGTATTGTTGTAGCGAAGCGGTTACCTTGTTTTTTGTATCATGGGCTTCCCTTAAAAATTAATTCGCCTTGATCAACTTCCTATCATGGTCAAGGCGAATTCATTACTAGGTGAACTCAAGGTGAATTTATTTCTAGGTGAACTTGACAGCACAAGTGATTATTTTTTGCTTCTCGCGTTTTTTCCAATGAGACTGTCAAATTTTTTTCTTGTTTTTACAAACATTTTCGCGCCATTTTAATCTGAACATTTTTTTATGCAATTTTCACAAATTTGAGTGAATTTAAAAGTGAAAAACTAATATAATCTGTGATTTTAATTACAAGCAATTATAAAACTTTATATTTAACGTTTATATAAATTTTTTTCCCAGCTGAACAATCTTAGGCGAATTTAGATTTTGACATATACGATATGTTTTACAATAACAAAATACACAGTACTGAATTCGCCTTTCCGCTTGCATTCACCTGCATAAATTCTTACTTAACAGCACAGGTGATTATTTTTTGCTTCTCGCGTTTTTTCCTATGAGGCTGTCAATTTTTTTTTTCTTTTATTTACAAACTTTTTCGCGCCATTTTAATCTGGAGATTTTTTGTATGATTTAGTGCAATTTCAAGAAATTTGTGTGAATTTAAAAGTGAAAAACTAATATTATCTCCGATTTAAATTACAAAGAATTAAAAAAGTTTATATTTAACGTTTATATAAAATTTTTTCTCAGCTGAACAATCTTAGGCGAATTTAGTTTTTAACATCACGATCAAGGCGAATTCATTACCAGGTGAACTTAACAGCACAGGTGATTATTTTTTGCTTCTCGCGTTTTTTCCAACGAGACTGTCAAATTTTGTTTCTTTTGTTTACAAACTTTTTCGCGCCATTTTAATCTGAAGATTTTTTTATGATTTAGTGCAATTTCAAAAAATTTGTGTGAATTTAAAAGTGAAAAATTAATATAATCTGTGATTTTAATTACAAACAATTATAAAAGCTTAAAAATTTAACGTTTATATAAAATTTTTTCCCAGCTGAACAATCTTAGGCATGATACAAAAAAAGAGGTAGCCGCTTCGCTACAACAATAAAAAAAACAACAGGTATTTGTTTGTGTAAAAAGGCGAATTCACACATAAGCTGTCAAAAATAGTTGATAAAGAACCATGATACAAAAAAACAAGGTAGCCGCTTCGCTACAACAATACAACAATAAAAAAACAACAGGTATTTTGTTTGTGTAAAAAGGCGAATTCACACTTAAGCTGTCAAAAGTAGTTGATAACGAGTATGTACAAAAATTTAAATGGGGCCGAAAAGGTAAACAAAACTTGACGGAAAAAGTGCCGCCATATAAAACGAAATCGCCTGAATTCGCCGATGCATCCACCCATGATACAAAAAACAAGGTAGCCGCTTCGCTACAACAATACAACAATAAAAAAAACAACAGCTATTTTGTTTGTGTAAAACGGCGAATTCACATTTAAGCTGTCAAAAGTAGTTGATAAAGAACATGTACAAAAATTTAAATGGCGCCGAAAAGGTAAACAAAACTTGACAGAGAAAGTGCTGCCATATTAAACGAATTCGCCTGAATTTGCCGATGCATCCACCTAATAATGAATTCGCCTTGCGTCCACCTAATAATGAATTCGCCTTGCATCTACCTAATAATGAATTCGCCTTGATGGCGTCGAAAAGGTATACAAAACTTGACAGCGAAAGTGCCGCCCAAGGCGAATTAATTATTAGGTGGATGCATCGACGAATTCAGTTAATATGGCGGCACTTTTCCTGTCAAGTTTTGTTTACCTTTTACGGCGCCATTTAAATTTTTGTACATGTCTTTATCAACTACTTTTGACAGCGTAAGTGTGAATTCGCCTTTTTACACAAACAAAATACCTGTTGTTTTTTTTATTGTTGTATTGTTGTAGCGAAGCGGCTACCTTGTTTTTTGTATCATGGTGCCGCCATATTAAACGAATTCGCCGATGCATCCACCTAATAATGAATTCGCCTTGATCTTAGGCGAATTTAGATTTTGACAATCACGATTTTACAATAACAAAATACATAGGTCTGAATTCGCCCTTTCGCTTGCATTCACCCAAGGCGAATTCATTATTAAGTGGATGCATCGGCGAATTCAGGCGAATTCGGTTAATATGGCGGCACCTTCGCTGTCAAGTTTTGTTTACCTTTTTCGGCGCCATTTAATTTTTTGTACATGTCTTTATCATGATACAAAAAACAAGGTAACCGCTTCACTACAACAATACAACAATAAAAAAAACAACAGGTATTTTGTTTGTGTAAAAAGGCGAATTCACACTTAAGCTGTCAAAAGTAGTTGATAACGAACATGTACAAAAATTTAAATGGCGCCGAAAAAGGTAAACAAAACTTGACAGAGAAAGTGTCGCCATATTAATCGAATTCGCCTGAATTCGCCAATGCATCCACCTAATAATTAATTCGCCTTGGTCTTTATCAACTATTTTTGACAGCTTAAGTGCAAGGCGAATTCATTATTAAGTGGATGCATCGGCGAATTCAGGCGAATTCGGTTAATATGGCGGCACCCAAGGCGAATTAATTATTAGTTGGATGCATCGGCGAATTCAGGCGAATTCGGTTAATATGGCGGCACTCTCTGCGTCGAGTTTTGTTTACCTTTTTCGGCGCCATTTAAATTTTTGTACATGTTCTTTATCAACTACTTTTGACAGCTTAAGTGTGAATTCGCCATTTTACACAAACAAAACACCTGTTGTTTTTTTTTATTGTTGTATTGTTGTAGCGAAGCGGCTACCTTGTTTTTTTGTATCATCGCGGCACCTTCGCTGTCAAGTTGTGTTTACCTTTTTCGGCGCCATTTAATTTTTTGTACATGTCTTTATCAACTATTTTTGACAGCTTAAGTGTGAATTCGCCTTTTTACACGAACAAAATACCTGTTGTTTTTCTTATTGTTGTATTGTTGTAGCGAAGCGGCCATGATACAAAAAACAAGGTAGCCGCTTCGCTACAACAATACAACAATAAAAAAAACAACAGGTATTTTGTTTGTGCAAAAAGGCAAATTCACACTTACGCTGTCAAAAGTAGTTGATAAAGACATGTACAAAAATTTAAATGGCGCCGAAAAAGGTAAACAAAACTTGACACAGAAAGTGCCGCCATATTAACTGAATTCGCTTGAATTCGCCGATGCATCCACCTAATAATGAATTCGCCTTGGAAGCGGCTACCTTGTTTTTTGTATCATGCATTCACCTGTATAAATTCGTTTTAAATAAAAAATTGCCACCTGCGCTAGTGATGCCACTGGTAAATGCACCTTGGTTGTCGTCGAATTAATTTTTACTATAGTAGAAGTGGAATAGTAAATATCACAGAATATCTGTGGTAAATATATGCACATTTATTTGTGAAATAGAAATGAATTTTTTACGGAGTAAAAGGACGTGGTTAGTTGCTAGTGGTCTGCCTTTGTACCCCGATAGCCACGACAATGTGTCAAAAGACACAAAAACCTACAAATCGTTCGTACAACGGCCTCCATCAAATGAAACTGGATGGGAAAGAGTCCGAGATATTTTCAAAATAGAGTAAGATTTCCAATGATTTTAATGAAATATTTTATTAAAAAATTCCTGTTAGTGAGTTTGGAGCAATTTCTGCCGAACTAAATTCAATATATCAAGCCGGCTTCGTAGGTTTTTTAGTAGGTGCAATTTATGGTGGTATTATACAATCCCGACAAGCTTATATGAACTTCATGGAAAATAATGAAGCAACTTCTTTTCAATCCCATTTAGATGCAAAGGTTTGTTCATTTGTTTTAGACATAGGTAATGCATTTTATAGTTCTGTCAAATTTCTGCTTGCAGCGAAAACTTCAGGATCAATTCACTGTAAATTTCGCCAAAGGAGGTTTTAAATGGGGTTGGCGTGTTGCCCTGTTTACCACATCTTACTAGTAAGTCCATTCGAATTATTTAAGTATACCAGGAACATATATATATATATTAGTATATGCAAGTATGTATTTATGTGCGTTTGTTTAGCAGCTTTTTATTGACTGTTAAATTACATATTAGTAAGCCAGAATTAGGGTGGAATGCATTAGTGATCATATCAGAAAAAGCGGGCATATAGCAAAGTAGTGAATAGATGTTAAGGATTTCCTAGTCTAGAGGATAATACTGAAGCTCAGTAACTAAAATCTGGAAGATTTTAAGAAACTTAAAACTTGCCAAAGTGATTAAATATATCTAATGTTTTGCTAACTGCTGACCACCAGGTTAGCGAATTATCTCAAGACAATGAATAATTCTAGAAAACTTTGTGCAAATTGCCTTGCATCACTGCATTTGCGAAATAGTGTAGCATATTTTTATTTTACACTAACAAAATGCACCCAAATATATTGAAATTGAAATATTTTTGTTATTTTATTTTACGTATGAATATTAAAAAGAGCATCATAAAAAATATAAACATCCTTACTAGGACGAATAAGGATTTCTATAGCAACGGGATAAATAGGTAGATTGTAATAAGCAACAAAAAAAAAGAGTGATTAAATTACAATAAAAATTAATATTACAATTAAAAATTGCAATTGCCTTGCGATTACGGATTTTCCTTTAGATACTGTAGAAGTTTATTCCTATAAGTATGGTAAGAATAAGAAAAAAGTTTAAGCTCATTTGGAAGTAGGCTCCAGGCAGCATGAATTCTTTTTACAAACGAACGATCAGTAACAGTGAGCCGTCCCAAAGGAACGCGAATTTGTACATTACGTACAGAATTTGAAAACGAAAAATGGTGTAATAGCGATTGTGGTTTGCCGTATTTAATTATCTTATAAAAATGAAGTATTATTCGCAGGTTTATGTAACTCTTAAAGTTGCATTTAAGAAATACACCAAGCAGTTCAGAGGAGCGACCATGTTCATAAATTCTTATGTTAAAAATGTAACGAACTATTTTTTTAACACTTGCTTCAATAATATTTAAATTGTACGACCAAGTGGCAGAAAACACTTCAAGGCAGTAATTAATTCTAGACATGATAAGAGATACTGCTAATCTATTTCTAACATGCATCTGCGTATATGCTTTCAGTGCATATAATCTTTTCAAAATAATACATACTTTATTGGCAACAGAATTTATGTGAGTTCTGAAATTTATTTGACAATCCAATACAACACCAAGGCAGTTGATAGAATCAACATAATTTATTGACAGTCCCCTTATGACGATATTAAGCTGAGGGGGAACATTACGACTTGTGGCATAGAAATTCATAGCTTTAGTTTTTGCTGGATTTAACTCCAAAGCATTAGTATCCATCCAGTCAGATATACAATCAAGATGGTTATTAATATTTGTTACAAAGTTATTCAAATTTCCAACTTCATTTGAATAAAGTAGGAAAACGTCATCAGCAAAAACAAAAGACTGACAAAAATTACAATCCAACATAGAAATACAATCATTTAGGTACATAAGGAAAAGAATAGGGCCTAACACAGCCTTGAGGGACACCGGAAGTAACATTACCAATGCTAGAATCTGACCCGTTAAAAGATACGTACTGAGTTCTATTAGAAAGGTAAGAGTAGACTAGTTTACAAGCTGACCTGGAAAAATTGAAATAATTTTTCAGTTTAAATATCAGTAGGTTATGATTAACTCTATCGAACGCTTTGGTAAGATCAAGCGAAACCAGCATACATATATTACGTTCATCTGATTTTTTCCTCACCAGCTCCGTAAGGGAGAGAAGCAGAGAAGTAGTATTGAGATTACGTTGAAAGGCATATTGACTATGGTGAATCAACATGAATTGTGCACAATGGGTTAACATTTGTTTTTTCATTATATTTTCAAGAATTTTAGACATGACAGGTAAGATGCTAATAGGTCTTAAGTTCCCAATATCGGAGCGTCCATTTTTTGGAATGGGAACAACCCGCCCAATCTTCCAACCGCTAGGAAATTTAGAGCTGATTTGCAAAGTATAAGATGCACAGCACATATATATTAGCTCTATTCACAATCTTGTGTATTTATGATTGCAAATTTATGCAATTGCAAATATATGCTATCAATTGTCAACCACCTCTGTTGGTTAAGTTTGCACTACTTTTTGCAAAGCACGAAATTTACAGCTGATTTATAATTAGAGTAGAAAATAATTGGAATAAGTCCACTTTACGCACAGAGCTCCAAATTGAAAAAAATTATATAGGGGGTAGAAAATTCGAAAATAAGAAGAAAATGTAAAATGAAGAAATTGGCGGAAATGCTTAGTTTCCGAGTTATGGACCTCTGAAATTTTGATATACACTGTTGGACAAAAAATAGTGCAAAAGTGCAAAGCAAACAAATGTCATTTAAAGTCGAAGTTTTAAAGCGAAGAAATAGTATTTATTTATTATACCGTTATAACTGTAGATGATGTGGTTATTATGCAAAAAACACAAGTCAAATTTAATGATTCATTTTTGTTCTGGAAGCGAAATAATTCAGTTTGTTTGTTGGTGCGCTGGACAAAATAAAGTGTTATTTTTTTGTTGTAAACATAAAACATAAACTGTACGTTTGTTTGAAAAAAAATTATAGGTAAGTATTAATAAAGATAATCATGGTATAAAATACGTTAAAATTTTTTAAAATTAAAATACAAAATTGGCGAATAAAATCATGATTTCTTTAGATACCTCCTGATAACATCAAAATGAAGCCGCTGTCCAAAGCTGTAAAGGATCTCTTAGTAAGAGACAGAGAAAATGGAATGAAGTACAAGGATTTATCCAAAAAATATGAAATTTCCTTATCAGGAGCCAGAAAAATCTACGAGCTTTTTAAAATTAGAAAATCCAATGAAAGTTTAAAAAAATTGTCTGGGAGAAAGGTCAAGACATCAAAGCGAGATGACAATCGCATAATAGTCTTAGCAAAAAAAAGCCATTTTCTTCCTCTAGAGTGATCAAGGAAGAATTAAATTTAAATGTTTCATCACGTACTATTCGTAGAAGGCTCAACCAGAGCGGTCTTAGAAGCTCGTATGCAAAGAGAAAGCCACTGTTACGAGCTGCTAACATAAAAAAGCGTTTGGCCTTTGCTAAAAAATATGTAAACATGCCAGATACATTTTGGGATCGTATCATTAGGTCAGACGAGTCCAAATATGAATTAAAAAATGCAAAACGTGCTAAGAGGGTGTGGTGTGAGCCTTCCCAAAAGCTAAAATCTAAGCACATTTCACATACTGTGAAACATGGCGGTGGGAGTCTCATGGTGTAGGGGTGCTTCTCTTCTTCGGGGGTGGGGCGGCTTGTCAAAATCGACTCAAAAATGACAGGTGAGCACTACGTTAACATTTTGCAAGAAAATCTTAACAGTAGTGCTGCGGAAATGGGCTTGGGGGACTTTATCTTCCAGCAGGATAACGACCCCAAACACAAGAGCAAGGTGGCCATGAAGTTTTTTCAAGAAAAAAATGTGGAAATACTTGATTGGCCCGCTCAGAGCCCCGTCCTGAACCCCATAGAGCACCTTTGGACCATACTTGATGACAAAATTCCAATGGAATCTCGCACAAACCTTCAAACATTTTGGGAAAAAATGCAAGCCGAATGGAGAGAGATACCTGTTCAAATTTTGAAAAACTTATCTTCAAGTATGTCCAAAAGGCTTCGAGAGGTCATAATTAATAAGGGGGGAGCTACCAAGTACTAAATTGCAGTAGTAGTTTGTATTTCTGCAGTTCTCATTTTAATTTTTTTGCTTTTGCACTTTGTTTTGGCCAGCCGTAAACAAGGAGTGTTTTAATTTTCGTTATTTTTTGAAAAAAAGTTAATTTTAATATGTAAATATATTTGTTTATTATGTAGTAATGTATATTAAATAAATGAATTTAGTTAATTTTTTTTATACAAAAAGAGAGTTTTACTATTTTTTTCTTAAAAAGTGTGACAACAATATTTTTGCACTATTTTTTGTCCAACAGTGTACGTGTATATGAAATTGCAATATTTCATTACATGTCTCAAGGTATTTATGCAAAATTGGTATCATTCGAAAGCTTTTGAATAGATGCATTATGTTATGCAAAAATCTTTTAATTTCTTAAGTGTAAATACAGGTCTTAAAAAATTTTTAATTAAAATAGCGCTAGAGGTTAATATATAAATATTATAATTTGTGATCGAAATTTCAGTAAATAACACTGGATTAATTAAATAAATTGTTTTAGCGTAGCCGGCCTTCGGCCGGGCAGAAGGATTTTCTTCTCTATGATATAACAAACACTGGCTTCGCTGACCAAAGTTTTCCTGCATAGCCGGCCTTCGGCCGGGCGGAATGATTTTCTCCTCTGTGGTATAACAAACACCGGCTTCGCTGGCCAAAGTTTCCCTGCATAGCCGGCGTTCTGCCGGGCGGAAGGATTTTCTCCTCTATAGTATAACAAAAACCGGCTTCGCTGACCAAATTTTCCCTGTATAGCCGGCCTTCGGCCGGGCGGAAGGATTTACTTTTCAAAAACTTCTCTTAATAGTAAGTAATCCAACAACAATTTATACAAAATAAAAAACAAAAGAAAACGGAAAAAACCATACATATACATGCGCACAAAATATGCATACATATGTGCATAGAAGCAAAATAAATAACCGTTCTTAATTTAAATAAAAGTGTTTTTGAAATGTTTACGCCATTTTAAATTTAAAATGGAGATAAAAAGATCGTCTCAAATTGTTGCTATTTTTAAAAATAATTTGCAAGGGCAAGTGCCAATTGAAGCTATTTCAATTTTAGTAGATTGGGGACTTATTCCAAAGGAAGGCGATTACCTTTGCAGTAATGGCCATCCTTTGAAATTAGTTCCCAAAAACAATATTGATGAGTGGACTTGGAGGTAAGTATAAATCAGTTATTTAAAATTATGAATTTGATAATTCGTTCTTCAACAGATGCTGGAAAACCCTCCAAAATTCAAAAAAAAAAAAAAAAAATGGTTAAACACGGCAATGAAATGATCTCATTTAGAAAAAATACTTTTTTTGACAAATCTCATTTACCTTTGGTTGGAAAATCTGCCGCTCGACTTTATAACCAAAGAGGCGAATATTCATAGCCGAACTACAGCGGTAGATTGGAATAAGTTCTGCAGAGAAGTTGTGGTGTTTGGTGCATTCCAAATAAATTTGAAAATAGGAAACCCCAACGTGGTCGTTGAAATCGACGAAACCAAAATTGGAAAACGTAAACACCATAGGGCCCACTATGTAGAATGACACTGGATTTTCTGAGGAGTGGTAAATGTTTCATGGTCCCTATAGAAGACAGGAGCCGTGATACATTAATACCACTAATTTAAAAGTACATTGCTCCGGGATCAATTATTGTGTCCGATTTTTGGAAGGTGAGTGATTACACAATATATTATTTTATAAATACATTATATTTATACATATATTTATATATTTTCAGTCATATGATACCTTAGCCGAAATGGGTTACACCCATGAAAAAGTGAATCATTCAGTTTCATTTAGAAATAGTGAAACTGGCCAGCACACAAACACGATTGAAGGCCTGTGGCGGCATTTAAAAAAATCAGTGCCTGAATATAATAGAAGGAAGCAGCTTTTTAATGAATATATTCAAAAATTTATTTTTATGAGGCACTGCAAAGCAGAAAAAATTAATAAATTTAAAAAATTTTTGGAATTAGCCGGGCTAATGTACAACCCTCTAAATCCAGATATTAACTTAGCCGAAATTGTCTTAATGGCAGCTGACATCTCACTTGAAAGTGGATCAGAGAGTGAATAAATAAATTTTGTTAATTATAGTACGTAGTGAAAAATATATATAACTTTTTATGCCTTAACAAAGCCTTTATATTTTTAAACATTTGTTCTGCTTCCAAAAGAGTCAAGAAATTGTGTACCCTATTGAAAGGCTTCCAAATGATACCAATTTTGCCTCCATAACTTTGGATACGTAATGCAAAATCGCAATTTCATACACACGTATATCAAAACTTCAGACATCTTTTTCACTTAATATTTTCATGTTATTTTTCAATTTCCTACCCCCCTATATAATTATTTTTCAATTCGGGGCTTTGTGCGTCAACTGGACTTAAGCCACAAAATTTTGCCTCTCAAAAGCCATTATATTTATCCCGCTTCCAAACGGGCTAAAAAATAAAAAAAAATGTATATCTAAATAGGTCTATTTAAGAGCTTTTCAATGATATAAAAATTGTCTAAATACCTTGAGAAATGCATTGAAAAATTGCATTTCAATGTACATACATATATACCAAATTTTCAGAGGTCCATAACTCGGAAACTATGCGTTTCCGCCAACTTTTTCGCTTAATATTTTCTTCTTATTTTTCAATTTCATACTCCCTTATATAATTTTTTTTTCCATTCGGAGCTCTGTGTGTAAACTGGACATAAGCCAAATATTTTACTAAAATTTTTGTCAAAAATAAATATGCCGAAAAAAGCTTTATGTAGCAGTTAGTGGACTTTTTAATCGAAAAAGCGATTTCAAGTTAGATAAAGCAACTAAGCGGCGATTACGAACTAATTAACTTGGATCGCAGATTGTCAGCTGTCGATTTGCAATTAACTTGTGCATAAGCAGAGCAAATAAAAACTACAGATTTTAAGTATTGCATATACACATAAGACTAGCAAATGCATTGCTGTGTATTTTGTTAGTGTAGAGTAAAAATATGCTAAACCTTTTTGCAAATGCAATGATGCAATACCATTTGCACGAGACTGTGAATAGAGCTATTATATTTGCAATTGCAGTAATATACAAACTCAAATGCACAAAGTTGTGAATAGAGCTATTGTATTTGTAACTATACAGTTGCAAATAAATTTGCAAAGTATAGGATGCACAGCATGGACGGAATAACGAAGACCATATGGCCACGATGGTATTAATAGTAATTATATAAATATACAGGCATGTTCTAACACTAGCAAGTTTCCAAATTCGGCAGGCGTTTTGAAAACGCCAAATTTATTTTTAGGTGTTTTGTGACTCACGCGTTTTGCTTGCGAGTTCACATAATTTGATATGGTAAAACACATGTTTTACCAAAGTTTATTTCCAGAAATGCATGAGTTGCAATACAATGAGTTTGGCTCGCGTTTTAAGAACATTTATTAAATTGCACGTATTTAGCAAAACTTGTATGAAAAATTGTCTAGTCTTAAAATACATGTTTTATCAAAACAAAATAAATTGAAAATGCTAGCAGCACTCGTATTATACACAGTGTTTAAAAGTCTTTTCAACTTTGGCTTTTGCGCAGTTTTGCATTTTTTCGACTTCGTATTTCTATAAAGAAAACTGAAAGCAACAGTTTACAGTGTTCAAATTATGAAGAGAAAGAAATCAAAAATTTGAAACAATAAACTGTTGATTTTAATAAAAACTTTTCTCACAATTAAGTTTTTTATTCGCTATTTTTAGCTTCTACCATTTATATTCTCAAACATTCAACTTTATATCCCAACAATATAAATAAATTGCTGAGAATTTAAAAGAAAAATGCTCTAATAATATCCGTCAAAACACAAAAAACAAGCCTTTTCATGTATGTATGTATGTTAGAGAGGTGTATATATATATATATATATATATATATATATATATATATATATATATATATATATATATATATATATATATATATATATATATATATATATATATATATATATATATATATATATATATATATATATATATATATATATATATATATATATATATATATTTTTTTTTTTTTTTTTTTAAGCTTTTTTTTATTTATTGAATCTTCACAATGTGAACTAACAATAAGTATTCAAATCTTATTACTAAATACAATATATTAACTAAGTCCAGCCAATGCTAGACAAAAAGTTTTATTATGCGCATATTATATCGGTAAAATCACCTACTTAACGCTCTGATGGTGGCAACGGTATCCCTTCTTCTCAACCGAGTGTGACCACTAAAATTAAGTATGTTTCGTGCAAGAGGGTTTGGGTGCAGTTCCAATTTGCTGATATACCTTGTCGCATGCTTTGAAAACTCATCTTTTACCAGTGGAACACACAGATCCTTGTGAATTCGGGAGTTTTTTACGTACCATGGAGCTGCAGTAATTGTTCGAAGAATTTTGTTTTGTCGCCTTTGAATTTTTTCAATGTTTGACGCTGAGGCGGTGCCCCATAACTGAATTCCGTAGCGCCATATAGGCTTTAGTATTGCGTTGTATAACAAAAGTTTGCAATCTAATTTCAATGTAGAATTTCTGCCCATAAGCCAATTTAATTGCGCTGCTTTTAATTTTAGCTGAGTGACTTCCGCGCCAATGTGAGGCTTCCACGTTAACCTACGGTCGAGATGAATACCAAGGTACTTGACTTCATTTTGCTGCGTAATAGGTGAATTGTTAATTTGGATAGCTGAACATGTTTGTCTACGCAGTGTGAATGTAACGTGAGTACACTTTTGTTCATTCACTTTAATTTTCCAAAGTTTTAACCATATCTCTAATATTGAAATATACTCCTGCAATTTTCGCGAAGCTGCTTGATGGTTTTCATGTACGCTGCAGAATGCTGTGTCATCTGCAAAAGTTGAAGTGTGAATACCACATCTGGTTGGCATGTCAGAAGTGTAAATTAAATATAAAGTGGGTCCCAGAATGCTACCTTGGGGAACTCCTGCCTCGATTGGCTGAGTTGGGCTTATAAAGTCGCCTTCTCTGATAACAAACTTCCGGCCGCATAAATAGCTTTCCAGAAGCTTGTGAGTGTTTGCAGGCAAGTTCATCTTTATTTTGTGCATTAATCCCTCGTGCCACACTTTATCAAAAGCTTGGGAAACATCAATGAATAGAGCTGAGCAATGCTTTTTGTCCTCAAAAGTCTTTCTTATAACATTAACTAGTCTATGCGTTTGTTCTATGGTGCTGTGTTTAGCCCGAAAACCAAATTGATGATCCGGGATGCATCCTACATCATTCAATATTGGAGTCAACTTCGCCATTAACAATTTTTCGAAAAGTTTTGAAATTGTTGGCAGTAGACTTATTGGTCTATATGACTCTACTTTAGTGGGATCCTTCCCTGGCTTGGGTATCATAGTAACCATAGACACCTTCCACTCTGCAGGATAGTATTCTAGGCGCAAAATAGCGTTAAAAATGAAAAGAAGAATTCTTCTAGCAACACGAGGTAACTGTACTAGCATTTTGCCAGTAATTTTGTCAAAACCTGGAGCTTTTTTTGAGTTTACTTTATTTATAACGTTTTCGACATCTTGAAAACTAAGTCTCAAAGGCACAGGCGGTCTAACAGCATATGGCGGAAATTCAGCAACATCATCCACTGTATGTAAAAACGTTTTTCAAATGATTAACATACACCATGCCTTTTTCAGAATCACTTCTTGCCCAGTCGCCAGATGAAGTTCGCAAAGGTGGCTTACCTATTACGGGTCTTTTCAGACCTTTTGTCGCTTTCCATAGAGAATAGACACTTTGCGTTCTACCATCAAGACCTTCTAGATAATTTTTAAGGGAAGCCATTCTTTGGATTTCAAGCACATTTCTTAACTGAGTTATGCACTCCCGTAGCCTGCTTTTAAGCTGGGGAGACCTGCGAAGTTGCCATTCTCTTCTAACTCTTCTTTTTTCTGACAAAAGTTGCTCAATTTCAGACGAATAAGTTCTATTGTTCTCATTTCTGAACCTCGTATGGGTAGTGGTAGCATGCTGCACGGCCAGTTTAAGGTCTTCAGAAAAATCTTTAATTGATATATCAACATCCTCAGGGGTTCTCAAGGCAATATTTTCTGTACAATGAGTACTCAAATATTTCTTATATTTTAGCCAATTAACTCTAGTGATGGCGAACGCCAAGTCACTATACGGGGAGACAACCTCCTGGGGGAACGAAACGGATATTATAGTGGGTGAGTGGTCCGATGACAAATCTAATGAAGACTCTACTTGCATCCATTCTAAAGAAAAATTTTTTGCAACTCCAAAATCTATAACATCTGGAATCTTTCGCCGGTCCGAGGGCCAATAAGTGGGATGTCCGCTTAAAATCACGTCTAAGCCCAGTTTGGAGACTGTGTCAAAAAGCACACGTGATTAAACGTGATCCCCAAAAAGTGTGCTTAGCGTTATAGTCACCAGCTGCTAAAAATCGAGAACCAAGTGATTTGAAAAAAAGTGAATACTGATTTTCTGTTATTGAAAATCGTGGCGGTGAGTAGATCGAAGAAATAACGATTTTTTCATGCAAATATTCAATGCATATATTAGTTGCTTGGAGATACTCCTCACGTGTCTCATGCAGACAATAGTGCTTAATTCTATTTTTTATTAGAATTGCTGAGCCTCCACAAGACCTTCCACGAGGATCTTTAGTGTCATACAGTGTGTAGCTATTAATTTTGAAATGACTATTGCTTGTCAAATGAGTTTCAGAAATCATCATTATATCGATTTGCTTTTCCGTAAGGAAAGGCAAATTATATAAATAAATAAATATATATATATATATATATATATATATATATATATATATATATATATATATATATATATATATATATATATATATATATATATATATATATATATATATATATATATATATATATATATATATATATATATATATATATATATATATATATATATATATATATATATATATATATATATATATATATATTTTTTTTTTTTTTTTTTTAACTTCATTATTTTATTTATTGAATCTACATAAAAAAATGTAATGACAATAAGTATTCAAATCTTAATACTAAAAAAAAACAAATTATGATTAAAGTCCTGCCAGTGCTGGACGAAAATTTATTTTTATGCGAATATTATTTCAGAATTCAGTCATCTGTTTACAGCTCTAATGGTAGCCAAAGTATCCCTCCTTCTCAGACGGGTATGACCACCAAAATTAAGAATATTAGCTGCAAGAGGATTTGGATGGAATTCAAGTTTGTTAATATACCTTGTCGCGTACTTCACAAATTCAGATTTCACAAAAGGTACGTTCAGATCTGCGTGGATTTGTGAGTTTTTAACGTACCATGGAGCATCTGTAATTCTACGGAGAATTCTATTTTGACTTCTTTGAATTTTCTCAATGTTGGATGCCGAGGCTGTGCCCCATAATTGAATCCCATAGCACCATATTGGCTTTAGAATCGAGTTGTACAGCAAAAGTTTACAATCAAGCTTCAAGGTCGAATTTCTGCCTAGTAGCCAGTTAATTTGCACTACTTTCAATTTCATCTGCGTTACTTTTGCCTCGATGTGCGACTTCCATGTTAGTCTACGGTCAAGATGAATTCCGAGGTATTTGACTTCACTGTGTTGAGGTATTACTTTATTGTTAATAGTAATGGGTGAGCATGTTCCTAGACGCAGTGCGAATGTAACATGGGCACACTTTTGTTCATTAACCTTGATTTTCCAAAGCTTCAGCCATTTCTCTAGTTTGTCGATATGTTCCTGTAAGTTTATTGATGCTTGCTGGTGGTTACTATGTGTGCTAAGGAATGCTGTATCATCTGCAAATGTTGAAGTGTGAATGTTGGTGCTTGTCGGCATGTCAGATGCGTAGATCAAATATAAGATAGGCCCTAATATGCTGCCTTGGGGAACTCCAGCTTCAATAGTTTGTGCGGGGCTTATGAAATTGCCTTCTTTTATTATAAATTGGCGACAATATAAAAAGCTTTCCAAAAGGTTATGTACGTTTGCAGGTAAGTTAAACTTTACTTTATGCATTAAGCCATCGTACCACACTTTATCAAAAGCCTGTGAGACGTCGATGAATAAGGCAGAGCAATATTTTTTATCTTCAAATGCCTTTCTTATGACGTTAACTAACCTGTGTGTTTGCTCAATGGTGCCATGTTTCGCTCTAAAACCAAATTGGTGATCAGGAATACATTCAACCTTATGAAGAATTGGATCCAACTTCGCCTTTAGCAATTTTTCGAAAAGTTTTGATATTGTTGACAGTAGACTTATTGGACGGTATGATTCTACTTTCGTGTGATCCTTCCCTGGCTTAGGAACCATTGTTATCATGGACACCTTCCACTCTGCAGGGTAATACTCAAGTCGTAAAATAGCATTAAAAATAAAAAGAACAATTCTTTTAGCTACACGAGGCAGCTCTACGAGCATTTTGTTGCTGATTTTATCCATACCTGGAGCTTTTTTAAGGTTTAGATTGCCAATAACATTTTCAATTTCTTGGAAATTGAATCTTAAAGGCACAGGAGGTCTACTAACAATAGGTGGCAACTCATTTGCATTGTCAGACCTATTTGTGGTAAAAACGTTTTTCAAATGGTTAACAAATAAATTACCCTTTTCCGAGTCATCTCTAGCCCAGTCACCAGACGGTTCTCGCAAGGGCGGCTTACCTCTAACTGGCCTTTTTAAACCCTTAGTCGCCCGCCATAAAGAATAGTCGGACTGAGGAGTACCATCCAGACTTTCTAAATACGTTTGTAGAGAAGCCGTTTTTTGATTTCCAAGCAAACTTCTTAGTTGATTTGTGCACTCACGTAGCCTTGTTTTTAGCTGCGGAGACCTGCGAAGTTGCCACTCTCGTCGAACTCTTCTTTTTTCTAACACAAGTTGCTCGATTTCTGAAGAATATGTTCTATTTTGAAGGTTTCTGCGTGTTAAATAAACTCTAGAAGCAAGTTCAGCGGCTTGTTTAAGGTTTTCGCTAAAGTTGCTTAGTGACGCATTAATATCTTCAGGTGTTCTTAAAACAATATTCTCAGTGCAATGGGTGCTCAAAAATTTTTTATATTTTAGCCAATTCACTCGGGTGACAGTCCTATGCAAATTGTTAATCGGAGACCAAGTCTCCTGGGGAAAACGCACTGAAATAATAGTAGGTGAATGATCCGATGACAAGTCTAACGAAGGCTCAGCTTGCATCCATTCCACAGGGAACCCCTTTACCACTCCAAAATCAATCACATCAGGAATCTTTCGCCGATCAGTCATCCAGTAAGTGGAATGCCCGCTTGATATTACGTCTAAGCCCATTTTAGAAATTGTATCAAAAAGCACTCGACCCTTCGGGGTGATTAAACGTGAGCCCCAAAAAGTGTGTTTTGCGTTGTAATCTCCAGCTGCTATAAAACGAGGTCCTAATGAGGTGAAAAAACTTGAATATTGTGACTCCGTCACTGAAAATCGAGGCGGCGAATAAATCGATGAGATAACCAATTTGTAATGAAAATTTTCCACACAGATATTAGTTGCTTGAAGATAGTCCTCACATGTGTCGTTCAACAAAAAATGCTTTATCCTAGATTTTATCAAGATTGCAGAACCTCCACAAGCTCTTCCACGGGGGTCTTTAGTGTCGTATAATACGTAGCCGTTAATTTTAAAGAAGCTTGTTGACGTCAAGTGAGTTTCTGCAATCATCATTATATCAATCTGCTTATCCATCAGGAAGTATTCGAGTTAATTTTTGTGTTGGCGGATGCCGTTCGCGTTCCAGAAACATATTTTTAACCAAATCATTTTTTCGAAATCACCTGCAAAATGGTGGATTGCATTTTCACCATTTCCTGCATCATCGTCATCATAGACGACGTAAAAGTGTTTATAGTTTGAATTAGGATCTGTATTGTTGCCTCAAGGTTACTGAAATTTTGATCGGGCGGTTGAGATATAGATTGTTGATTCGGGTTTGCGAATGTAGACTTAACTACATTAGCATAAGAAATTTGTTTTTGATTTTGAACGGTTTTGTCGGTGGTTGACTGTCCTGTCGGAGGAAAAGAATTATTAGAAAAAATTTGAGTCTGCTGTGGTGGCTTAAAAGCAATTATTGGTTTGTTGTTCATTGAGCGCTTGAGGTGGGTGTAGACGGAGCAACCTCTATAATTAGCTGTGTGGTTTTCACCGCAATTACTGCATTTTTTTATTTTTGGGTCGAATTTCGGCTTATTGCATTGTGCTGTACCATGGAGTTCTCCACACACAACACAAACTGTAGGCAACTTGCAGTACGCTTTAGTGTGGCCAAATTCTTGGCAGTTGTGGCACTGTACGGGTCCTAAGCGCTTATGCGGTTCCTCTACGGTTACTTTTCGATGTAAAAGGAATTTTACACTGTATATTGGATGAACTTCATTTTTCTTTAAAGTCACATCTCCTGGCTCTAATTCAACCCTAAACATTGGTTGAGGGATCTTTTCACGATTTCTGATGTTTAACACATTTTTTACTTTGAATCCCTTGTCTGTCAAACCGGTCTTAACCTCATCAGTGTCTACGCAAGGGTCAATCCCTTTTATTACGACTTGAAGACCTTTAGCGCTTTTAAGCTGATAAGTATAAAAAGCTTTTTTTTCTTTTTCAAAATCGTTAGACAGTTTTCGATAGTCATTTTCATCGTTAACCTGAATTTTAGTTTCGTTAATGTTACCGTGCTTAATGGAGGTAACGTTAAATGTATTTTCTCCGATTACTGAAACAATTTTTCTTACCAGTTCATTGGAGGCAGATTCCCTTAAATAAATTGGTGGTGGTTTAAATGATTTTTTTGACGATCCTGTTGGCTCATCCGTTTGTAGAATAGAAAATCTGTTTTGATTGGTTGGTCTAGCGGATTCGGCATCTTTAGAAATTTTTGATTTGGATGCAAATGGAGCAGATTTAGGGCTTCGCTGACGTTTGGTGATGGTGATATACCTATCCATGCCTACTTGCGTTTTTTGTTTATTGGCATTAGTTAGAGTAGAAGATCTTTTATCTTCTGTTGTAACATCTATGTTAGGCGAGCCGGAACAGGAGCGGATTTTATCTCTTGTAGAAAGAAAATTGTCCAATGATTGCCTTATAGATTCTTCTTCAGAAGTCCATATATTTTTGCTGGTGGCGCTAGGCTCTTTTTCAGAATTATTTCTGATGGGATTACTCATACAGAAAACAAAAACTTTAATGTATATTTTTTTCCTACTGGGTAAGTAATCTTCACGCACAATTACAACAATAACAATGCACTGCCACCGCACTTGTTTTATTGAAATTGATTTTATTGTTTAGTTACTGAAATGTGAGGAATTTATTTTCCCGTTGTTTTTTCAAATAATTTGTTATTGTTTTTACAATTTATTACAATATATTATTGTTTATATGTAAGTTAAAAAATTAGTGAGCACAATGATTTTTTTGTTTGTTTGTTTTTTTTTTTTTGTTCACTGTTTAATTATACGACTGTGCGGTTGGAGAGTCACAGAATGTATATATATATATATATATATATATATATATATATATATATATATATATATATATATATATATATATATATATATATATATATATATATATATATATATATATATATATATATATATATATATATATATATATATATATATATATATATATATATATATATATATATATATATATATATATATATATATATATATATATATATATATATATATATATATATATATATATATATATATATATATATATATATATATATATATATATATATATATATATATATATATATATATATATATATATATATATATATATATATATATATATATATATATATATATATATATATAATTTTTTAAATAAATAAATAAAAACAGGTAGATACATTTGTATTTGTGTACATAGAAATCCGCTAAAACCATGGTTGGTTATTTTGGGTTCCTAACATCTAGAATGTCAAGGTTTAAAGTTATTTCTCATATTTATATACTTGTTAATGTAAGTTATTGTTTTACGCGTGCATATATGTCGCTACCTGAAGATAATATAACCAGTTTTCGTACATAATTGTATTTTTTTTAGCGGGATTATTACCTTAGTATCAGTTTACAGAGAGAAATCTTCTATATATGAGTATTTGGCAGCAGGTACTTTATCTGGCGCAATTTACAAATTTAATATGGGTCTAAGAGGCATGGCGTCTGGTGGAATAATTGGTGGCTTTTTGGGAGGCTTAGGGGGCCTTGCCTCACTTGCAATTTTAAGTTTATCAGGAACTTCAATGGAAGAAGTGCGTTACTGGCAATATAAATGGCGATCTAACCGAGATGAAGCCATTTCAGAGTCATTTAAGGTAATTTAAAGTATACTTTTATGCAAATATGAGGTTTAATTAATTTATTTTTCATAGTTGGCAGCCGAAAAGGAACAACCTACTCCTGAGCTTTTAAAATCACATGATGCTAAAGTAGGGGAGACAATTTCTTTAGAAAATGTAAAATAGCTTTTTAGTTTTTCAATATATTTGTTTATAACAAATAAAAAATGTTATTAGTGAAAAAATAAAAGAAATCAAAATATGGCATTCTGGTTTTAAGCAGCAAAATGCGTGTAGCTGATGGTCTAATGAGGTTACGTGTCGAATATCAAGGCTGACATGACCCAGGTCTGATAATAGTACTATTATACTTGGGGTTTATCCCGACGGAAGAAATAATTTTTTAACAAAAAGGAATTATACAGGCCTGTTCTAAAACTCACGTGATATCAAAGCACATGCCGTTTCAAAAGCACAAATGTGAATTGTTTGTACCAGTCCTGCAAATCAAAATTTTTTGTGATTTTCTATGTGCTTTATACTCTGCTGAAGCATAAAAAGCAGCTTTTGTTTGCTTCAATTAATTTTTTTTTTGCAAATTTGTAACAATTGTTACTAGAATGCGAAGAAGTGTAAGTCTCATGGGCTGCACTTCTCCCTCAGGCAACACAACGGGACCAAAAGGACCCAAGTGGGCTGGTTTCATGAAACTGGCGGCCTGGTACAACCTAACCTACTAGAATGCGTTCATTAACCCAAACAATTTGCCACGAGAGAGCGTCAAAAGAGCGTACAAAATTGAGAGACACGAAATGTACGTTAAAATGTACAATAAATGCAACACCAACAAACAGCAACATGTATTTTGTTGGTAGAATGTAAATTCTACCAACAAAATACATGTTGATGTTTGTTGGTGTTGTATTTATTGTAATTCTGCCACTACCTGTATAAAGCTGCCTTGGCACAATCGATTTGAGCGACTTACTAGCCAACTTGAAAAATTAAAACCGTTTGAATTTTCTTCATCCAACTTGACAACTACCAAACTAATCAATTGAGAAAGCCATACACTTCTTGATTTGAACAACAACCGGCTCAGTTGCCAATTGATTTGAAACGTGTATGGGTTAAGCCCCCTAATTAAAAATAGATATTTTATTCAGAACTAGCTAATCACCATTTTTTTCGACTACACTTAGTACTAGATTAAAAAATAAATAAAATTGTAAAACTTTTTATTATTTTACTACAAGCCGTACTTGAAAAACGCCAGTCACGACAATGCTGAATACAACTGACAATAATTGCAACAGTATCACCCGTTATTCTCATAACGAGGGTTAATATAATTTAAGTTTTTGAAATATAAAACGCATTTTTGTTTACTAACAAAAATGCAATCTAAGTAAAATGTTTTCAATATAAAATACATATTTGTCTATTAACAAAAAGGCAACCTAATTAAATTTTTTTGTTTTAATAAAATTGCATTTCTGTTCCCAAACGAAAATGCAATCCTATACTTTTGTTTGTGCAGATAAAACACCTGCAGACGGAATTCTCGGAAATGTTTGTTTTGCAATATATGTATATAGAATTTTACTTAATAAGCAAAATTTAATTTAAAAACTAATTTTAATTTTGTATTTATATTTTGAAGAATAAAGGCAGTTAAGAACTGACAACGAAAGGCAAAAGTCTTCGTGTTTTTTTATCTCCTGCAAAAACGCAGATCGAAACTTATAATCACATTATTTTTATAATATACATATGTATATGTAAAATTTGTCCAAAAAATGGGCAGTTATTAAGTAATATATACCTATACATAACAACACTACTCTAACTTGCAAATTTTTGCTAGTAAAGTGTTCATTTACTTTTTCACGTTTTTGAGAGTAATTTTGAAAATTTCTTGTTACTCTGTCGTTGCTAATTTTTACTAGTAAAGTAAATGAAATAAATACTGATAAACATAAAAATATGTTGAATTTTTTTAGTCACGGTATTTTTTTTATTCTTTCTTGGACCAGTACTCAGGGGATGACCCCTACATTGCAAAATAAAATTAATTTCTTTTATTAAATATAAAAGGTAAAGTAAAATAACCCAATAAACCAAATTATAAAAGAATAGAACAATTCTTGAAACAAAATAAGCGTATCTAGTTTTTTCTTAATTTAGTACATTCACCCTTATTGTGTTTGGCGTTTTTATGGCGAAAGACGGGCGTTTTTGAAAAATGCTACCGTGTTTGACGAAAAACGTCAGTGGATACGACAAATTTCAAATCATTACAAAAACGCCATTAAAATGCTACCGTGCTTGGCGTATTTGTCTTTCAAAAGGGAGCAAATTTGTCGTCAACGTATTTGCTCACGACAGATATCTAAAATTGGATAAAGTAAAAAATGATCAAAAATAAAAATATGAATTCTACTTTCTCTATTTTCTACATGATTGATGTTACATTTGCTCATTAGAAATGAGTATTCATTTAAAAAAATAAATAGTAAATCGGCGGGACACACCGTTTGCGAAAATTTAATTTAAATTGGTCCACTATCCTGTTCCGTATAGGGTTGTACAAAGGCCTGGACTGATTTTAAACATACATATGTGAACAAACATAATACAATATTTTCTAACATATTTTTTGTTAGAATGCAAAAATATTTTCACTTGCTGCTATCTCAGCTGCTTTTCATAGAATTAGTTTAATATTTGCTTTTTCACTTTATAGTCAGAGGATGAGTAAAATGCAACACAACATTTTTATAAAACTTATTTGCACAAATTAAATGAACAATATCAAAAAAATATTACTATTTTTTATTCTCTTTGTTATTTATAAACATTTAATTGGCACTTCTTGAACAGGATGTTTCATAATCATTTAGTTTAGCATAATCTTTTACATTATGATTCATTTACAAAATTTTGCTTGTCGAAAATTGTAGACGGTAAGATAAGAGCGTAAATGTGACAGCTACTACGAGAGCTGTCGTTTTACGACTACGCCAAACACAATAAGGGTGATTATTTCGTATGAAATAAATAGTTTTACTTAAATAACCAATAGAAAACACATTAAATTATTTAATAATGTAATAAATTATGAAATTCATAATAAAGCACGTACAAAAATTAGAATGTTTTTCAAATTGTTTGCAACTTAGCTCACAAATATCAAAAACATTTTGTGTGCAGAACACGTTTTTTGTGATTTCAAATCACTTCCACAAAAAGTGATTTGCAGAACAGTAGTGCAATTCACTAACCTGTTTTAACGCTAATAAAACTCGTTTAGAGAAATTAACACTAGCGTTGGTGTTTTCGCGATTGTATAACAGTTTTTAACACTATTTGTCTTCGTTTTAAATCAGCTGCTTTTATAGCCTTACTGATTAGCGTTAAGTAAACACCAATTATTTTTGTGGTGTTTATCTTAACAACAATGTCGTTAAAATTTCTACTAGAATAACTTTACAGTATTTGGCATACGAGTTGTCGGAAGATCAGCCTCCAACAACCGGTCGGCATGTTCTCCGTGAGGAGAACTTATCTTATTTATCAAAAAGTATTTCAAATAATAAACTTATAATCAGTTTTACTTACTCTAAACATGGAATTATTTTCAAATTTGTTTGTTTTTTTCTGTTCCTCTTTGTGGGTTTCTTTTTTTTTAACAAAGCTGTCACATTATTTCAAATTTTTTTAACATGCAACCAGAGGTGTTAAAAATAAGTTAGTGAATCACATAAGCGTTAGTGAAAACCACAATAGCTCGCGTTAAGCTATACTCTTTAAAAATCGTTAAAAGTTAGCGAATTGCACTACAGACCTGATAAATTGAAATATCCCGCTCTCAAATTTCGCTGATATTGTGCTTCTTTAGGCAGTTCTGTATGTGAGGCAAAAATGTAACATCAGAACATCCTAGAATTTTTTCAAATGTATCATCCGTCTTAAATGGGGGACATTCGGCAAGCAGATGAGGTATTGTTAGAGTAACATCACAAAATGAATATCGTAATGGGTCAGCTTTCTCATAATAATGTTTGGTGTTAAATATAATTTTCCCATTCTTAACCGTGCCAATCAAGACCCTGGCAGTCATAGATGCACTTGACAGTCTGGAGGTTGATCAACCAACAATCTTGCGCATTACGAGCATTCTAAAGCGTAGAACTATAACATTCACAATGGGGAACACTTCAGGGTGGGGTACTATATCCCCTTTCGTGGAATGCTGTAGTGAATAATCTGCTTAAAAACATGCGGCCTCATGTGTAATCAAAATCCTTATGGTAACTAACTAGCTGCTAAGTTTTTTGTGTGTAAATTCCCATAAGGGAAAGATAGCAGCTAGTTAGTTAGCACAAGGTTTTTTATTATACATAAGGCCGATGGTCTCTAAGAGGGTGAAATCTGTAGCCTATGTCGACGATGTAGCGATTGCAGACTCTGAAACCTATTTAGACACCATAACTGAGCTGTTACCATAAGCTCTAAAGATAGTAAGCCAATGAAGTGTACAATGCGGACTAAGAGCAAACCCAGCGAAAACTGAAATCGTAATCTTCAGTACGTATGAAGTATAAAATTTCATATTTCACTCTTCCAAAAATGAATATATATAAAGCGGCTAAATGGCTGATGTTTAACAAAATATTCGGTAAAGATATCATGAAACGGACAGCATCATGAAACGGACCATCAACGCCCTGATTGGAATATAACTTCCAGTCTAGTCCGAGAATGCCGCACATCTTTGAACAAGATGGCGAGACATTCTAACCTAGCCCTAAGATGGGTATGTGGACACGGGTCCAATAACGGCAACAACATATCTTACGATTTAGCCAAAAAAGGGATAACCCTAGATTCAATAGCCTAGTATAATAGCATGTAACGCCACACTACGCGGGTTTCCCCCTTTCAACGACCACTATATCCCTCTAGTTTCTATTTCACCTCTACCTTTCTATTTTTAGGCAACCACAAAGGGATCGAGTTGGAGAACCTAAGATATGTTAGGGAATCCAGCGGCCAGCCTACCTAACCCAATAGTGACATCGTAATACACTGTTGCCTTGTTAAAGAAATGCTATATGATGTTTTTTTTATCACAGGGTTCTGTTGCATCTGTGTACTGTTAAATAGATTTGTTATGGCAAAAAACTATGGCAAACGTATTTTCGTTCTCTGGGATACAATTCGAGAAGCTATCCATAAAATAGTAATTGGAAAGATTATTTTCTGGACTAAAATGTTAGCGTAAACTCCCTTGTTAAAGCAATGGCGGCACTTAAGCTATGGGTGCAAATTAAGGTAGGTTCGTTGTTTGCAACAGCACATTGCGGTTATTATCAGGCATACGCGATGTTTTTTATTATCTCATATTAACTGACAACAGCAAAAAAAGTATGTTGGTGAAAAGCTTTAAATTTGGTTTAAGGGCATTAATTTTCTCAGTCATCATAATATTGAAGCATTCAGAGTTTATTGTGTTTTTATTGAATTTTTTGAAACTGTTCTCAATCTGAACGAAAATATTACCCGTGATTTTCGTTTATTTCTGGGGAGTGCAGATATTATTTCTTTGCAACACAGAAATGTATAAAAATATTTATTATTTTTATTTATTTATTTTTTATTAATAAAATATAATAATTTAACCGAAATATTGTTCATTTTTAACCGGAATCTAGTAACATAACATATTATTTTTCCTGACGATGATAACAAATTGTTATCGAAATATTGAAAATAAATACTGTTGAATTTTTATAAAAAACGATCTTTAGCTGCAAAAATAAGAAATATTTATTGAAATAAAAATATCTTTAATATCTGAAATATAAACGTTTCTTGTTCTAATTTTTGAATGAAGGAATCTTGATTAGTTTGTATTTTTATAAAAAAAAGGTTTAACAATATTTCGCTATTAATTTGGTATCATCGTTAATTTTATTTCGCTAACTATTTGATATCATCATTGCCGTAGCCTTGTAAAAAAATTAAACAAATTGTTTAATTATTTAGAAATAGATGTTTATTTAGTTCTTTTAACGCAAGTATCTTTTTAATTACAAAATATAGATACAAATGATGGTTTTCAAAACAATCAATTGAATTTACTAATAGCTTTAAAAGCTATAAAATATATATTAAATAAACTATTCAATAGGTAAACCCTCACCGGTTCAAACATTTAACTTTCAATTGCACTTAATTAAACGTATATTTATTATTATTAATGTGTGTATTAATGATAAATAGTCGAACTTATTTCAACATTTCTAATAGTCTGGCTCAAGTTCAAACATGGCTTTAGCCAAGAAATATTTTTATTCTTAATTATAACAATAATTACCGCGAACAATAACTCTTGACCAAAGAAGACAAGAAACAATAATTGAATACACTAAAAAGTTGGGGGACCCACTAGAATTCGAACTCAGTACCATGTAAACATGATATATTTTCAATACGGCCACTTAACCAACTCGTCTATATTTGTCTCATATTGGTCACATATGCAATTTGTTATAATATTAAAAATAACAAGACGGTGCAACATCGCATATAGTCAATGAAATTACTGAGAGTCATACTTCCCGGAGGGTACCCTGTGCTAAACATAAAAAGTTAATCAAAAAAAGTAAGAGTATGGTATATTCGGCTATGCCGAATCTAAAATACCCTTCACGATAGTCACTTATATGTGTATATTTAAAAATGTGAACTAAATATACTCGGTTATATGTGAACCGATATTGGAATCTTCCATTTTCTGCATTTTAGTAACCTTTTATAACGAGAATTGCTTTTCAGAAAAAAAAAAAATATTAATGGAAAAATCCGATCAGGCTATATCTCGGGTATATATGGATCGATAACGCAAATTTTCATTTCCCATATTTATATAACCTTATTTCATTACCAAAACTGTTTTGAGCAAAAAAAGTTGTTTACGTTCGCTGACGCGGCATTTTAATGAAAAACCCGGTCTAGGCTATATCTCGGACCGATATCGGATATATTAATTTTCCATAATTATAAAAAATTATTTCATTACCAAAACTGATTTTGAGCACAAAAAAGTTCTTTAAGCATTTTCATGAAAAACCCGTGCTAGGCTATATCTCGGGTATATATGGACCGATATCGGAAATTTTCATATTTATATAATCTTATTTCATTACCAGAACTGCTTTTGAACAAAAAAAAGTTTAATTTCGCGATATTTTCATGAAAAACCCTGTTTAGGCTATGTCTCGGGTATATATGGACCGATATCGGAAATTTTAATTTTCCATATTTATATAACCTTTTGATTGATTTGATTGATTGATTTATTTAGCATTTCTTTGTGCTATTCTACTTGTACAATTTTTTAAAATTAAATAAATAAAATAATTTTTTTTTTCATTACCAGAACTGCTTTTGAGCACAAAAATGTTGTTTATGTTCGCTTACGTGACATTTTCATGAAAAACCCGGTTTAGGCTATATCTCGGGTATATATGATCCGATATCAGAAATTTTCATTTTCCATATTTATATAATCTGATTTTATTACCAGAAATGCTTTTAATCAAAACAAGTTGTTTCAGTTCGCTTACACGACATTTTCATGAAAAACCCGGCTTAGGTTATTTAATTTATAATTTTTATTTTCCATATTTATATAACCTTATTTCATAACCAAAACTTCTTTTGAGCACAAAAATGTTGTTTATGTTCGCTTACGTGACATTTTCATGAAAAACCCGGTTTAGGCTATATCTCGGATATATATGGCCCGATATCGGAAATTTTAATTTTCTATAATTATATAAAATTATTTCAGTACCAGAACTGCTTTTGAGCACAAAAAAGTTGTTTAAGCATTTTCATGAAAAACCCGGTCTATGCTATATCTCGGGTATATATGGACCGATATCGGAAATTTTCATATTTGTATAACCTAATTTCATTACCAGAACTTCTTTTGAGCACAAGAAAGTTGTTTAAGTTCGCTTACGGGACATTTTCATGAAAAACCCGGTTTAGGCTATATCTCGGGTATATATGGACCGATATCGGAAATTTTCATATTTATATAACCTAATTTCATTACCAGAACTTCTTTTGAGCACAAGAAAGTTGTTTAAGTTTGCTTACGGGACATTTTCATGAAAAACCCGGTCTAGGCTATATCTCGGGTATATATGAACCGATATCAGAAATTTTCATATTTATATAACCTAATTTCATAATTCAGTTGCAACAATAAACTTAATCTAAAGGTAATATTACTCTAAAGTTGGTACATAGTTCAGACTTTTTTTTCTTTTTAAAAAAAACAAAGTTTATTATCCCAGATAATGGATATACATATATATATATATATATATATATATATATATATATATATATATATATATATATATATATATATATATATATATATATATATATATATATATATATATATATATATATATATATATATATATATATATATATATATATATATATATATATATATATATATATATATATATATATATATATATATATATATATATATATATATATATATATATATATATATATATATATATATATATATATATTATACTATATTTATATTCTTTTGTTTTTCTAAAATTGTGCCGGCGCTAATGAACGCCACTGGCATGTAACAAAAAGGCAGTTTTATATGCCAATTAAATTTTTATCTTTTTGCCGAAAATAAAAGGCAAAGTTATTGATCAGATTGATAATTTTATTTACATATCAAGAGCTTATAAATAAACTTAACGGTACTTAAAAACTACAATACTTAATACTACAATTCCAATAAAATAAATGTTGTTATTATAATTCCAATATTTATTATTTTATTAAATAAGTGTAATTAGGGTTCTACAAATTCATGTAAATATTATTTTGATAAATAAATATAATTAGGGTAGTACAAATTTATGAAATACTCTACACCCTAACCCTTAAGAAAAATTTGTAACATTGAAACAAAATAAAATGTTGCAAATTTTAGATTTGTGTTTAATGAAACTCAATATTTCTTTAGATTGTTATTGTGATATTCTCTGAAAGTATTTTTTATGTCTAAAATAGAGTTTACTCCGTTTCTCTTTATTATTTTGTATGGACCATGATATGGAGGTTGATTCTTTTTTCTATTGAATCTTCGTACGAGCACCAAATCTCCTACGTTCAAATTTAAAGGGTTAATACTCGTAGTTGAATTTTTATTTACTCTTTTTCTTTTCGAGTTTTCCAAATATTCTTTTGCTTTATTCAAAGAGAATCGCAGTCGTGCTTTCAATTCCTGAGTATAATTATCTATGTTGTAAATTGGTTTATTATCTAAAACATTATCATTGGGCAGGTTTGGTAATCTTCCAAATATTAATTCGAATGGTGTATAGCCCGTATCTACATGAGGTGTTGAGTTATAGGCAAAACAAAAATATGGGATCCATTTGTCCCATTCATCATTTTTACAAAAGTTCAAAAGAAATTCATTCAGAACTCTATGGTTTCTCTCTATCGAACCAAGTGTTTCGTGATGGTATGGTGTGCTGAAAACTTGTCCAATTTTGAGTAGTTTACATAATTCGGACATTAATTCATTTAAAAATTCAGTACCCTTGTCTGATTTGAGAATCCTAAAATGACCATATACTAGAATCACATTTTCAACAATAGCTTTTGCAATAGTGTTCGCATCTTTTGATTTAATAGGGCAGGCTATAATATATTTGGTTAGGTCATCCTGCATAGTTAGTATGTATCTGAATTGATTTGAAAATCTTAGAGGACCTACTGTATCTATTGAGATGATGTCAAAACTATTCCCTGGCGTATCGGTTATAGTTAGTTTTTCTTTTGTATGTTTAGTTTGCTTGTTTATTCTGCACTCTTTGCAATTCTGTATGTGTTTCTTCACCATTTTTCCCATATTCTTCCATATATATCTCTGTTTCAGCTTCAGAGTTGTTTTTCTTACACCTAAGTGACCTCCTACAGGCGAGTTGTGGTATTCGGTAATCAAACTGTCTTGTTTATTTTTATCTGTTATACGTTTTGGTTCAATGTATAATAAAATTTTCAAAGTTCCATTATATGTTCGTTGTAAGTTATTGAAAATATCTTTAAATTTGGCAATTGATATGATTGTAAAAATAGCATCGTTTGTGCTTAAACCGAGTTCTTGTATATTTTGGGATAGCGTTGTTACTAAGAGTTTCTCCAAGGACAGCTGTATGTCAATTGGATTATCACTACATGTAATTGCTACCTCTAAGTTTGTTACCATGATATGTGGTTTCTTGAACTCCGTATTTATTTCAAAGCGTAACTTTCTCATATTTTTAATATCTGAAATTGACGGACATTCCCAAATAAAAATTTGGTCAGGTTTCATATCAGTGACAGTGTTATTTCGTGTGATTAAATTCTTTGCCATACTTCGTGTTATAGTTAGTATATTTTTCACACTTTGTTTAGTTTCTGTGGGAATCATTGCCTTCAATGTTTCGCTACTCAAGACTATTCTTGACAGTGCATCAGCGTTTGTATTCATTTTGCCTTTCTTGTATAAAATTTCAAAATCATAGTCACATAGATCAAGTCTAATGCGAGTTAGTTTGGATGAAGGATTGGTGTGCGAAAATAAGGAAACAAGTGGTCTATGGTCTGTGACTACATAGAATTTCCTGCCGTAAAGGTACGGTCGAAAAAAATTAATAGCCCAATGTATTGCTAATAGTTCTTTCTCTATTACAGATTTATTCAGATCATGTTTTGACAATGTTTTGCTCGCATATGATATTGGCAGATCTGAGCCAATTTCTCCTTGTGACAATACTGCTCCTAGCGCAAAATTAGATGCGTCTGTTGTCAATATGAATGGTTTTTTAAAATTTGGGTATTGCAAAATAGGTGGACTCATTAGTTCTGATTTGAGTTTGTCAAACGATTCCTGACAACCTTCGTCCCATACAAAGGGCTTACCTTTTTTTAATAATTGGTTTAAATTTCTTGCTATATGTGCAAAGTTTTTTACAAAACGCCTATAATAGTTACAGAACGCGATAAACCTTCTGACTTCATCGACATTCTTTGGTATTGGGTAGTTTTCTATTACATTATGCTTGCTGGGATCGGTGCGTATTCCTTTATCAGTAATAAGGTGACCTAAATAAACCACTTCTGTTTTCAAAAAGCAGCATTTGCTTGTATTCAACTTCAAATTATATCTTCTCAGTTTCTCAAAAACTTTTGCTAAATTGTCGTGGTGATGTTGGATGCTGCATCCAAATACGATTATGTCGTCCACATATAAAAATGCTTCCGCACTCAAACCACTTAATGCTATTGTTAGCATGCGCTGAAAACTGTTGGACGATATTTTAAGTCCAAAAGGTAGTCGTGTAAATTGGAAGTGACCATTTCTTGTCGAAAATGCAGTTAATGGCCTAGAGTCTTTATGCAAATTAATTTGGTGGAATGAGCTGGTCATATCCAACGTAGAAAAATATTTAGCCCTTCCTAATTTATCTAGCACATCTTCAATTCTCGTTAAAGGAAATTTGTCATTAACAATTTTCTCATTAAGTCTACGAAAATCTACTACTAGCCGCCACTTACATTTATCTTTTGCAGATTTCTTAGGTACAACCAATAAAGGTGAGTTGTATGGACTTACTGATGGTTCAATAATCCCATCTTTTAGTAGCTGATCTACCTGTTCATCTATTTCCTTTACTTGTGTCTCAGGCAATCTATAGGGTCTCGTATGTACTGGTGTGGAATGTGTTGTTTGTATGTGTTGCGTATAAAAGTTATTTACAGTGAGTTTATCACCTTGCACGTGAAAAATTTCATTATATTTAATAATTATGTCTACCAGAGATTGTTTTGCTGCGGAGTCTATGGACTCAATATTTAAATCACTTAAGATCTTTTGTATTCGATCTTCTTGTACTGAGGTAACGTCATCTTTATGACTGTATATATAGTAATCTTCCAAGTTATTAGTTTCTAACTCTATATTACTCATTTGAACATCTTTATCGGTCGTGTTTAAAATTTTTATATGTTTCGTTCCTAATGCTGGTATTATACAGTTTGCAACAAATACGCCTGGAACTATTTCCTTGTTCATAATAATGCTGTCTTTGCTCGTATGTATATTAATTGGTACTATCGATTCTGATCGCGCTGGTGTGCAAATTTCAGTGTTATAAACGCATTTTGTGTTTATTGGTACTATAAATTCTTCATCCGCTACGTTAAAAGTTGTGGTGTACGTGTCAAAATCAATTTTGCACTTACATTTCTCTAGTATGTCCCGTCCCATTATTCCATCAGTGGGTATAGGAAAATCATCGGAAACTACGTGAAACCTGTGATTTACGTGCTTATTTTCAAATTGCAAGCTTAAATATGCCGTGCCAATACTTTCCATTGTATCTAACGTAATACCACTTAATTTTGAAACATTTCTTTTGTCTATTTCCTCAATATCTCCTTGTTTACATATAGAAATGTCTGCGCCTGTATCTATCAAAAAACTGAGGCTTCCTTGTCTACCTAGGAAATTCACTCTGATTGCATTGCTTGTTGTTGTAGAAAGTTTAAAAAGTTTAGGCTCCGGATAACACTTTGTGTTATCCTGCCGCTCTAGTTTCCCTGTCTATTGTGTCTGGTTGAAACATTATTTCTACTTGACGCTGTATTCCTGTTGAAAGCAAAACTGGGATCATATCCTTGCACATACCTATTGTTGTAGCGTTGGTGAACATTATTGCGGTTACCATTGTTACTCATATTGTTGGAACTGCCATAATTGTTATTGTTGTGAGTCCTGTGACTGTTATAATGGTTCCTTTCTCGACTCCTATCACTAAAACTGTAGTTTCTGCTTCTATTGCTACCCGTATTTGAAATGTTGTTATTGCCACATTGGTTTAGACTTCGAGCATTATTGCTGATGTTACGATTATCGTTATTATTAGCGTTAATACATCTGCATCCTGATCCACACTGAGGTCTTCCCGTTTGCCATCTTCTAACTCTAAAGATGCCATTATCACTTGTTTGTCTGTTCCTTTCAGCCGTCATACACTTCTCTACCGCTTCGTTCAACGTTTTAGGACCACTTGCAATTAATATGTCCTGATACTCATTGTTTACACCTTTTATAAATGCATTAAGTGCCATATTATCTGTCATCTTATATACTGCGTTTTTTGTTTCTTGGCTCGGATTGTCAAGTGCCCTTATCTCAAAATTGCTTAATTGCTCAGAAAGCAAAACGATTTTTTCCCTGAAAGATGATATATTTAAATTGCCTTGCCGTATCGTACCAAATTCTGTCAGAACCTGTTGCAATGTTCTTGGGTTCGGATAAGATGTGACCATCAAGGATTTCAAATCTTCAAAAGTGACTGGTCTATTAGCACGCCCTATTATGCTCCGTACGTGAGCTGTGAGCTTAAAATTGTAAACGTATTTAACGAAGAGTTCTTTATCTTCCGCCCTCAACATGTCATGCAATAACTCTGCTTGCACTAAAAAATCTTCTAATAATTCGTAAGAACCTTTAAAAGTTTGCAGGTTTTTACCTACAACTGAAATATCGAATTGAGACATATTTGAAATATTACCAGTATTTTCAATTATCTGTGAGTCTGTGCTCGATTCTGTTGTATTAATATTTTGCAATAGTTTTAATAATCTATTGTAAATTTCGAAAAATTCTACCGCAAACAACTTGCTCTCCTCTTTGTCCAAAGTTTCAAGAACCTTATTAACTTCCTCCTTTATTATATTTAACCGTGCGAGTTTTCCAATTTGATAAGATGAGGAGTAAATTCTATTTTTGCTTTTTTTTATATTTTTTTCCAACTTTACTAACTCTGCAATACATTCATCAATATACTCCATAAAAAAAATATATATATATATATATAATAATAAATATATATATACTGTTTTGTTCTTCTACCTATGCGTAAATATTACTTTAATAAGAAAAAAAAAACTTTTTTGTTTAAACACTATAACTTGCAGTGTGTAAAATGATACAAAAAAAAATTATGTTATGGCAATGCTTTTACCAAAAATTATTTTCTTTGTTTTTTGATGTGTCAACGCTGTTTTATGTTTAACGCTGTTGTTGGTATTTTTGTATGATTTGCTTACATCGAGTTTTTAGAATTTTATATTCACGCAAAAAAAAAATATTCATAAATGTTCAATAAAAGTAGAAATTATTCATTTTTTTTTTTATTCAAAGTGAAAAAAATAGTGTGGTTAATACGTTTATATACAATTTTGCAAATAAAAAGAATGCAGGTGAAAAAAAAAAAAAAAAATTTTTTACAATAAATTTTGGTGCCTGTTAATCAAAATGTTTTTCTTTCTTTTCGATGTTTACTCATCTCTTCTTCGAGGGAATCAATCTGCCGCCATGCCTCAGATGCTGCTTCCCAAGATGGTGGAGGGTCTGCATTCACAACTGCTCTTAATGCAGCAAGTTTTCTACGGCAGCGTACCAATTTCCCACCTCTTTTGTGCCTTGGCAACTGTACTTTCGGAATCCTGGTGAGTTCCTCCTCTTTTTTTTTGCGCTGCGCTCTTTTTTTGTATTCCTCTATTGTTATTTTTTTTGGTCCAGCTTCAACAGCAGCTGGTGTATAAACTGGTGCCTCTTTTGTTCCTCCCGTTGGTGAATATTCTTCCACAGGCAGAGGGCTTAAATTTGGCAGGATCGCCATATACTATATTTATATTCTTTTGTTTTTCTAAAATTGTGCCGGCGCTAATGAACGCCACTGGCATGTAACAAAAAGGCAGTTTTATATGCCAATTAAATTTTTATCTTTTTGCCGAAAATAAAAGGCAAAGTTATTGATCAGATTGATAATTTTATTTACATATCAAGAGCTTATAAATAAACTTAACGGTACTTAAAAACTACAATACTTAATACTACAATTCCAATAAAATAAATGTTGTTATTATAATTCCAATATTTATTATTTTATTAAATAAGTGTAATTAGGGTTCTACAAATTCATGTAAATATTATTTTGATAAATAAATATAATTAGGGTAGTACAAATTTATGAAATACTCTACAATATATATATATATATATATATATATATATATATAAATATATATATATATATATATATATATATATATATATATATATATATATATATATATATATATATATATATATATATATATATATATATATATATATATATATATATATATATATATATATATATATATATATATATATATATATATATATATATATATATATATATATATATATATTTATATATATGTGTATATGTATATACAGCTATGGACGTATAAATGGCACAATATCTAAATATAAGAAAAAAATGATTTTAGTATTGAATTATTTGGGTTTTTGGTATGTAAAAGTATTTTACCGTTAATATTTGGTACTGTAATCTTTATTTCCGATGACCGCTTCGCACCTACGATCCATACTTTCCACAAGTTTTTGGCATTTTGCTTTGGGTGTGGCATACCAAGCTTCTTGCGCGGCTGACCCACAAATCGTCCATATTTTTATAATTTTTTTTCGCGATTTCAACCTTGACTTCGTTCCAAAGGTTTTTTATTGGATTTAAGTCAGGACTCTGGGCTGACCAATCCAAAACGTCGATCTGCTCTGCACTAAACCAATTTTTTATTAGTTTGGAGGAGTGTTTGGGCTCATTGTCTTGCATGAATTTCCACTTAATTGGCATTGAATCGAAAGCGTATGGTTCCATATGGTTTTTTAAAATGTCGAGGTACTGAAACTTGTCCATTTTCCCATTAATTTTTACAAGAGGACCTACGCCATGCCAAGAAAATGCACTCCATACCATAATGCTACCTCCGCCGTATTTTACCGTCCTCTGAGTGAACCGATGTCCTTTAGGACGATGTACAAAGGTTCTGCCATCTGGTCTTATTCTATTTATTTTAGTTTCATCACTCCATAATACGTTTTTCCAAAAACTAATAGGTTTTTCTTTGTGCGTTCTGGCGAAGACTAGTCGTTTGGAAATATTCTTTTTTGAGAGGAGAGGCTTTTTTCTGGAAATTCGCCCAAAGAGATTTGCCTCATTTAATCTTCTTCTAACAAGTCTGCTAGATATTTCCGCGCCCAAATATTCGTTAATTTTAGATGCTATCTGTCGTGAGGACTTAAATGGATCAATTTTCGCCATTCTGACAATAGCTCCATCCGTACGCACATTTGTTTTTCGAGGCCTTGGCTTTCGAGTTTTACCCTTAATCAATACATCGGGGTTCTCAACACATGATTTGATTGCGTTATACACTTTTTTTCTAGAAACTTTCATTACTTCAGCAATTTCTGACACTTTTTTGCAGTTCATGCAGTTCATGCAGTTTCCATATTATTCGCCTTTCCTCAGTTGTTGTATGTTTGCCTGAACCCATTTTTAAAAAATTTTAACACTTTACAACTATTTTTTAACTAGGAAAAATAAGAAGTGGTTTGAAATAAATTTTCGCGAGAACTTTTTATAAAAAAAATATAACGGTGAATTATTAACGAAATATAACGGAACATTTGAGTGTTGTTGAGATAATTAATCTTACAACGAATAATAAGAAAACAAAAAACTTGTATTTTTGAAACTTTTTTGTTGTAAAGCGCGTGAATTTATGCTCAATTGGAGTTTGTGCCATTTATATGTCCATAGCTGTATATATATATATATATATATATATATATATATATATATATATATATATATATATATATATATATATATATATATATATATATATATATATATATATATATATATATATATATATATATATATATATATATATATATATATATACAGTGTTGGAAAATATAATAGAAACGACGTCCAGTGTTCTTTATCTTCTTATAAAAAAATTTTATTTTGGGAATCTATATATTTTTTTATAACAGAACACATTTATGTAAAAAAATAGAAAAACTCAGCTGAGTTGTATTTGTGTAACAAAATATACGACGGGACTCATTTCATTGCCCTTGGAAAAAATAATAGAAACAACAAACTTAAAACTCATTAACATAAAACTTGTTCTTTAAAACAATAAACAAAAAGTTTAAATGAAATCTAAATTATTATTTGGTTGTTCCACCCTTGTTTTTGATAACTTCGGTACAACGTCGGCCCATTGAGTCTACCAACCTAGCACATACTAATGGGTCTATATTGTACCATTCGTCCTGGACTTTCTCCCACAAATCGGTTTTATTTCTAGGCTTATATCTAGCAATTTTCTTTTTCAGAATGCCCCAAAGGTGCTCGATGGGGTTTAAGTCCGGGGACTGCGATGGCCATTCCAACAGGTGGACATTGTTGTCTTTGAACCATTTCTTCACTATTTTAGATGAATGTTTGGGGTCGTTGTCCTGCTGAAACTGCCACTTCAAAGGCATTTCTTCCCGGGCGTATGGATGCATGACTTTCTCTAAGATGTTTGTGTAGTCGACAGCACACATCTTATCCTTTACCCAGAACAACGGCCCAACACCTGACGATGAAAAGCATCCCCAAAGCATTATATTCCCTCCCCCATGTTTAACTGTTTTCAACGTGTGCTTTGGATCGTATGCAGTGTTTTTTGGGCGTCGCATATGCACCTTGCCATCAGAGCCAAACAAATTAATCTTCGTCTCATCAGACCATAACACGTTTGTCCAATTTCTACGCAGAAGATGTTTCCTTGCAAACGATAACCTGCAGTTTAAGTTCTTTTGGCTAAGGCACTATATGCCTTCAAACCCGCAGATATCAATCTATTTCGGATTGTACGACTGTTTACTGTTGCGTTTAACGCATTTTTTAGGTCTTCTGAGGACAAAAATGGATTTTTTTTTTTGACTCTCGAATGAGCAGTTGATCAAATTTCTTTGATGTTGCGCGTTTTCGTCCTCGGTTTTCCTCCGTAGGTTTAAAATGAACCGCAGAAAATACCTTTTTTTTCGAGCATTTCATTAAATCAGCAATCTGAGACATGGAAAGGCCATCATTTTTTAATTTTTTTATAACTTCCCTTTCTTGAACTGTACAATGTGTACTACGACCCATCTTGAATGAGAAATTAATAATTTATGAAAAATTTACTGCTGTAATGTATCACTGTTTTACATACCTTCCCCACAAAGTATAAAACACTTTTTAAAAAACAAAATTTTATTAATTTAAAGCGGAATTATTTAAAGTTTCCGAAACGTTTCTATTTTTTTTTCCAACGAAACCACGTGGACACTGCACTAAATGAATACTAAACTTAAAATTTTTGCGATCACGCATACAAAAATGAACTCAAAATTAGGTACCGTTATCAAAGAGTAGAATACAGTACGTGTCTGGTGAAATAATTACCTTACAAGCTAAAAATTTGATATAAAATGGGCAAGTAGTTGTCGTTTCTATTAATTTTTCCAGCACTGTATATATATATATATATATATATATATATATATATATATATATATATATATATATATATATATATATATATATATATATATATATATATATATATATATATATATATATATATATATATATATATATACATATATATATATTTATTTATTTATTTAATATATATTCTATATATTAATATATAAAATACAATAAAGTAAGGCGCAGGGTAACGAGACCATATTGCGCGTCTAATTAAACTAACTATTAATTATGAAAAGGGTTTTTAATACAAAATATACATCTGTATGTGTATGAGGACAAATTAAAACTAAAAGAAAAAATATATTAATTCAAAAAGTTTTTTTTTTTTTAAATTAGATTAGAGCTTTTTATGCAAAAAAATAATCTAATAAAAAGAATTCATTTGAGAAAAAGAAACGGACATCTAAATGTTATTTATGTTATGTTTCGTAAAAGATTTAAAAATGGCTGCAGTCTGTTGAGGTTTGGAGCAATCCAGTGCATGTTCAAGTGGAACGGGCAAACAGGATACTGGACAATCCACAAGAATATGAGGTACGCTATTCAGCAAGCCACAGAAATTGCACATCGACGGATTCGAGTTATCATAATAATGTTGTGAGTTATATAAACATTTTCCTACTCTTATACGGGCAAGAGAAACACACTGTAATCTTGAATAATTGTCATGGTATCTGGGTCTGGATATGTCTGGATTATGAGTTTTTAAGAAGCTATGGCAATTATTCCATTCTTCCTTTAGTGTATTCAAAAATGAACTTTTATAAATGTTGGTTATAACCACGCTGAAACATGGCATTTCCATGACTAGAGGCATGGTGATTGCTTCCTTCGCCACTTTGTCCGCTAGCTCGTTGCCGCTTATACCCAAATGTGATGGTATCCACATAATAAGCAGAGGCTGAATTATACAGAAATTTCTAAAAATACTATTATATAAATCATTTTTATTGTAGAATATAGCCTTGACTGCGCTAAGGCTGTCGGTGCATATGATAGCTTTCTGGTTATTTTTGACAGCATGACTAATTGCTGAAACAATTGCAGCAAGTTCAGCTGGGAAAATACCAGAAAATGGAGGCAATTGGCTCTGTTTAACCACCACCCATTCGGAACCGGGCTGATGTTGAACCACTGAGTAAGATGTTATTCCATTTTGAAAAGATCCGTCTGTATATAATTCAATATCAGCTGAGTAGGTTGATATCTTCTCAGTTATCAGTCTCCTAAAAATTTCGGGATTAGTATTAGATTTTTTGTATACAGATAAACTAAAATCAATTTCAATCGCATGATTTTCTTCATATGAAGCTACCGGCTTAGAGGGTAAAGGAATATCGAACTTTTTAAATAAAAGCATGATGCTATGCATTGCGCTGAAGCTTTTCTTATAGTCAGTTATGGTATCCCAAAAGGTATTGTGCAAACCATCCTTCGGATCTGTTATGGATCTTGCTGCCATATTTATTGATCTTTTATAAAGCAAAGTAGAAAAGTCTAGTGATCTCGATTCAACTCTGAGAGACGGTACTGGAGTTACCCTCAAGAGACCCGAAGCGGTTCGAAAACAATTATTTAATGCTGCATTTATCTTAGCGATATTTGTTTTCGAAGTCCAACCATAAACGGTTATGCCGTGCTGAATCAAACCATAAGCTAAGGCTTTACATATGTCAATAGCAATATCAATATGGGGGCCCTTTTTCTTAGAACATATTAACTTTAGGATGTTATTAATTTTTCCCAATTTTTGAACTAGGTATTTAATATGACAGTTCCATAACAAGTTTTTGGTAAACATTATTCCAAGAATTTTTAATTCATTTTTGAACTGCACTACAGCGTCCCCAAATTGAATAAAAGGTGGGCAGCAATTTCTTCGTCGACAAACATGTAGTATCTCTGATTTGCTTACTGGTATTACCGCTCCGCGCGAATTTGCCCAGTTCTGGATGCAATTGTTCAGATGATTTAAGTGATTAGAAACAGTTTCATGATGCCCTGAGGTTACAGTAAATAAATTGTCCGCATATATTCCAATAAAATCCATACCTGGTATGCTTTGAATTGATCTTGCTAGAGAATTCATATAAATAGTGAAAAGCACAACCGACAGAGGTGAGCCTTGTGGAATCCCGTTGTCAAGATAGTATGGTTGCGAAAGATAGCCATCAATTTTTACCATAATTTGGCGATTAGACAAAAAGGATTTGATAAGCTTAATAACTAAAAAAGGTATACCCCAGACACACAGTTCATCTAGAACGAAAATTGAAACCACTCTATCAAATGCTTTTTCGATATCAGCTGACACAACCACACTGTGCTTTCTTTTCGATAAATTTTGCCGAAGTTTATCTTCAAGTTGATGGACCAAAGTGTGAACCCCATACTTGGGTAGGAAGGCATGTTGCAATGATGAAATTTTCTCCCTAGCCTCCAGAAACGCATTGCAATTATTTTCTCTAACAATTTGGATAACACAGGTATTAAAGATATTGGCCGATAACCTTCTGTACCATTTGGATTTTTCCCCGGCTTAGGAATAGGTGATAACAGGGCAACCTTCCAGTCGTGTGGAAAAGTGCCGCTACTCAAAATATCATTATATAACTTTATAACACGTTTTTTAAACGGGATTGGTGAATTCCTTATCATTGAATATGTAATTCTATCAAGCGATGGTGTTGTCCCTTTGACCTTGCTAAGTGCCACATCCAAATCATCAGGTGTTATAGTTTCAGAAAGAAATGTGTTTTGATGGGAAACTTGTGCTTCAATGTTATCTAAATAAGTTTGTTTTCTTAATATGGTGTTATCATCAAAATTGTTATCAGATCCGATCGAACACCAAACTTCAGCAAATTTATTAGCAATGTTAACTGGATTAGAAAGAATAGTATCATCGTGAAATAAAGTTGGAAAATTACTCCTTTTTTCAGATCTTATGCCTTTCATCCTAGACCATAGGATTTTAGCGTCCAACATTGGGTTGAGCGAATTTAGAAAATTATTCCATGTTTGACGCTTCGCAATCCGCGATTCCCGCTTTACCAGTGCACACATTCTTCTAAAATTTAATGCGTTTTCCTGTGTTCTATGTCTTTTGAATATATTGAATGACTTATTTTTTTCTTTTATTAATTTAGCAATTGAGGAATTAAACCAAGCCGGAGAATTATTTAGTTTGGGGTTTTTGCTCTGGTATATTGTTTCGTTTGCCGATTTTCTAATAATTCTCTTAATTTGTGCAGCTTCTCTATTAATATTCATCGACACAGGAAATTCATTCATAACCTTCATTACTTTATTAGCGAAAAGAGACCAATCAGCTTTGTCAACCATAAATCTCGGATGGAAAAGTTTTTTGTAAGTATGCTTATTATTTTCAATTAAAATGGGAAAATGATCTCCAACTTCAGGAGTACTTAAGGTTTTCCAAAAAAGGTTGGCAGCTAAATCAGAATTTGCCATTGAGACATCCACACAGGTAAAAGTTCCTCGAGTGTTGAGTAAAGTAGGAGAACCATCGTTCAGTATTACTAAACCAGAGTCGTCGGCGAATTTTTCCCAAAGACTACCGCTGTGCGACAAACTTTGAGAACCCCATATAGGATTTTGAGAATTGAGGTCTCCAACAATTAAGTGTTGTTCAGGTGACGTTACACCTATAGTGGTTATCAAATCTGCTGTTAATGTTATGTCGTATTCTTTATAAATATTTGTAATATACAAGTTGGAGCTACCTTTAATAGTGATAGTTTGGAAAAGGAGATCACCATTAGATTTAACATGCTGTGTGACATAAAGATTATTCAAAACTAACAATGCGATTCCAGCTTTGGCATAATTGATATTTTTATTGTGATGAAAAATGTTGTAACCTGATAAATGCAAATATTGTAAATTTCTGGGAATTATGTGGGTCTCTTGAAGCGCAATAATTGTGGGTTTGTGTTTAGAAACTAGGTTCTCAAGTGCGTATTTGTGTGTAATAAAACCTTGGATGTTCCACTGTAATACAGTAATATTCAGCCCAATATCCATTTTCAATGCTAATTAAATCAATTACTCGCAACTTTTCTTCTTACCTTTCTTTTTAGGCATTGTTTTTTTAAAAGTTTCTGGTGTTATTAAAACATTAAGATTAGTATATTTTTCAAATATACTACTGGTTGGTGTTAAAACGTTAACACTATTACCATTAGGTGGAGTTTGCAATCCACCATCATTAATGTTGTCAATGATCATGTCAGTTGAAGTTTTGTATGCTGCTTCATTAAAATTGCTTAGTATTTCGGTCGTTATGTTATTATTGTTATTGTGATAAGACTTTGTTGGATTTTCAATGGTGATGCCGTTATTTTTTTTGGAAATCTGTTGATGTGTTGTTGGAATGGTATCAGAGTTGTCTTTGGAAGTTAGAGAAATGATTTCATTTTTTTTACTTTTTTATATATATATATATATATATATATATATATATATATATATATATATATATATACATATATATATATATATATATATATATATATATATATATATATATATATATATATATATATACATATATATATATATATATATATATATATATATATATATATATATATATATATATATATATATATATATATATATATATATATATATGTATAGGTAAAAACGTTCCATACAAACACATGGATATACATAATCAATATAAGAATTTAATACGGAGATTGGCCAGAAATTATCCACCCAAATATGGTGTACTGGGCCAGCGGAAAACCAGGGTTCAAAAAGATTTGACCCCTTATAATTTGAGGTGCAACCTCTGGGCCTATAACCAACGCTACTTCAGAAGATTTATTAAAGTTAGGGTCTGCCAACTGCATTCCCGCAAAATTATTTTTTATTAAATCGGACACCGTTTCGACCGGAGTTTTGATACCTTTCATCCGCTTGATTTTCACCGTTAACATAACATGTTGCGATGAACCATGGAGTATAGAGCTGACTTTTAACCGAGCTATGCGGTCGCTCTCCATAACGGAGGTACGCAGCTTAAGCGTCTTTACCAAGTCCTCGCATATATAACTCATGCTACAAGAGAGGTCTATTACCGCTCGAAGTGGAATATGCTTATCCAAAACCTGCAGCTGTACTCGAACGTTCGGGGAAAAGTTCACGATCTGACGTACGGACAGAGACGAGACAGTAGTGGTCGAAGACAGAACGGTTTTCTTTTTCACGCCGGACTTGTTAACCGGATGAAGCATCGAATTATGCTTGTCATCGCATTTTCCGCATTTGCCCGTCCTTCTACAATCGCGAGCCGTATGATGGAACAATAGCGATGTAGAAGCACCATTCGCAATCTTTTTTTATTTGTCATAAATTGGAATTTACGGCATGAAGCTAACGAATGTTTGGAACCACAAATAAATTTTAACAACCCGACCTAACTTCCAGGAAGTCGGTGAAAGCTGTTCATGTCTAACTACAACTAAGTCATTAACCGAAATGTCACGTTCGGGAGATTTCCATTTGTAACGTTTGTGGAGTCCCGTCAAATACTCTTCTTTCCAACGGAGACAAAGTTGTTGAGCTAGCGCTTTAATCTTTCTATACCTATTCACAATACTAATAGGTGACTACAAAATTGATGGTTCAGGCGGACCCACGATGGGCGAACCTATTAAAAAATGTCCTGGCGTCAGAGCTATAAGGCCATTCGGATTATCGCTCATAGAAAAAAGTGGTCGTGAAATAAGGCACGCTTCAATTCTTGCGAGGACCGTAGAAAATTGCTCGAAGTTATATTTTAAGTTGTAAACCTCTTTACTTTCCAGCGCCAGCTGGAATGAACCGCCACGAAAGGCCATTTATCCCATAGGTTGAGCACATCCTAGCGCGACACTCAGCCAAAAAAATTCTAAAATCCCTTTCTAACTCGCGGGACGCACCAACGAAATTAGTACCATTATCCGAAAATATGGTGTTAGGACAGCCCCGTCTTGAAATAAAGCGATTAAAAGCTGCCAGAAATCTGTCTGTTGACAAGTCTGTCGTACCCTCCAAATGCATGGCTTTCGTTGAAAAACATACAAATATACGATTTTAACGTTTGGTTTGATCTGCCGCCTAAGCATTTCATATCAAAAGGACCAGCAAAGTTCACACCCGTCGTGGTAAACGGTCTAGCTAACGTAGTCCGTTCCGGTGGTAAAGCTGCCATGATCTGACTACATGAGCGCTTACGGTCTATAACACAACGTTTACACCGGTTGACTACCGCACGAACAAGCGTTCTTAACCGTGGTACCCAATATTCTATCCGCAATATTCGGAGCATTAACTGATTTCCTCCATGAATGGAAATCTTGTGAACAAATTCAACTAAAAGTAGAGTAAACCGGCAAGTATACGGGAATAAAATAGGATGCCGCTCCGTATATACCAACGACGGCGATTTTGCCAAACGGCCATTCAAACTCATGACCCCTTCATTGTCTACAAAGGGGTTCAAAGCCAATAGAGAACTCTTCGAATTAAGAGCCCTTTTCTCCAAAAGGCATTCATATTCCTCACAAAAATTAATTTTTTGCGCTAGTATAGCCAAACGTAATTTTACCCGTATGATCTCTTCATCCGAAATAATGAAAGATCTATATGTCCAGTGACCCTTCTGGTCCCGATTTGTGTTGTTATAAAATCTAAACACATATGCCAATACACGAAGAGCAAGATCAAGTGATGAAAATCTTTCTAAAACGTCTTCATATTTCGAAAAAAATTATGCGTGAGCCTTCACTGCACGAGCTTCAAGTACCAAGTGACGAGAGATCTCGAATATTCCAAGTAGCTTTATCTTGCCCAAGCCAACTAGGTCCAACTCTGATGGGGTAACACCTCGACTGCCTAAATCAGCAGGATTATCCTCTGACTTAACATGGTGCCAGTTATGATTACCAACGATTTCTTGGATTTTTCAAACTCTGTTCGCAACGTAGTCCAATGGTTCGCATCTTTTTTCAACCAAGAAAGGACGATCGTTGAATCCGTCCAACAATAAATCTGGTCGAGCGGCATCAATTTCGCTTTTAACAGTTTTCAAAAGCTCTGAAGCTAAAACTGCCGCACAAAGTTAAAGACGTGGTACAGAAACGTGCTTAATGGGAGCGACTTTCGTTTTACCATCCAATAAATTTGTTATGACTTCACCACGTGGGGTTTCAATTCTTATATAAATCACCCCCGCGTATGCCTTTTCCAAGGCATCAGAAAAAACATGAAGTTCGGGTTTTGCTTCAAGTTCATAACGCACCCATCATTTGTATATTATTCACTTCGTGATACGAAGCAACAAATTTTTTCCATTCAGTCTTTGTGACTGGCTTAAGTGCACCATCAAACTCTATATTATCCATCCAAACTCTCTGCATAATTATTTTTGCAACTATTATTACCGGTCCTAGATCCGACAGGATCAAATAACTTTGCAATACTTGACAAAACTTGCCTTTTAGTGTAAACGGATCTCACTGGAATAGGGTCGACATTAACGCTTTACTACGTAAAGAAAATTTATGTGTACTATTTTTTGCATAAAATATAGAAGTTTTTATAATTTAAAATTAATAAATTTAGCAAGAGTGCAAAAATAAAAATAACGTTAGTGCTTTTGTATTTATTTGTTTGTCGTACAAACATACATAAATACGTATATAAATTGTTGTTGTTCATTTTTGTTACAAAGTGCACCCTACAATAATTGCGTTGGGTCGGTTCGACTAGTGTTCGGTTTGTAAAGGACGAATAAATTGTTTCAACTTCAAATTAAATTTCATTTAATTTAAACCTTTTTAGAGATGTATATTAATTTGATATCAATACAAACAAACAAATTTTTTTTTGAAGTTTCCCAACACTTAGTTGAATTTGTGAAATATATAAAAATAAATAATGGCTTTTTCTGCACTCGATAAATTTACTAGAGCTTCTGATGAGCGATGTTTACACGTTCGAAGGGGATTACCTCTCGTGGCCTTCTTTTAGAGATTTATTTACCTCGTTGTATGTAAATAGCTCGCGTCTGAGTAATATTGAGCGACTATGCCATTTACTAAGAAAAAGTAGTGGTGAGGCAAAAGAGATCGTTTCAAAATGCCCCCTTTCACATGAAGGCTTTTATATAGCGTGGGAAAGCCTTAAAGCGGCTTATGAAAACCCTCGTATGTTGGTCAATAATCAACTTAAAGTCCTTTTTGGTCTTCCAATAATCGAAAAAGAGTCTTCATCGGCTCTTAAATCATTGCAACGTGGTATAAATAGTTGTCCGTCGGCTTTATCTATTTATAAAGTGAAAACTGATAATTGGGGTCCGCTTATTGTATTCATATGTATACAGCGACTTCCCAAGAACACAGTAACTCTGTGGGAGCAGAGCATAAAGGATAAGTTTGTCTTATCCAATTAGAAAGATATGCCTTTCTGACTGAAAGGATTCAAACTTTGGATTGTTTGCGTGATATTAGAGAATCACCACATGAAAACAGAAAATCCTATCAGAAAGTGAAAGCTCTTCATACGAACTCTTCTTCTACAAATTCTTGTGTTCCCTGCAAAAATATTAACAACTATTTAAGGGATTGTAAAAAATTTAAAAGTCTTTCGGTTTCGGAAAGATTTTCAGCGGTGAAAAAATATCATTGTTGCGTCAATTGTTTATCACGGACACACGAGGTCAAGGAATGTAATAGCATTCGTACTTGTTCAAATTGTAGCAAAAAGCATCATACGTTGCTGCATCGGAATTTCGTTCCTTCTGAAGGCGCGGTTAGGAATGCGTCTTCAGCAAATATGGCTGTGAATTCCAGAGCTAATTCTCAGCAAGCGAATTCTATACCCGTAGAACCTTGCCTGCCTTCGACTTCTACGGGTGCTGGCTCCTCAGCCACCTTCAATCGGCAGGCTTATCACATAGCGCAAAATCGAACAGTGTGTGATAAATTCAGTGTTAGGGTAAGTATTACTGAGCACTTCTGCCGTTTTGCTTACGAGCATCAAAATGCCTTTTTTGGTTATGGTAAGTATTACTGAGCACTTCTGCCGTTTTGCTTACGAGCATCAAAATGCCCCTTTTGTGAGAATTAACAAGTCTATTTGAATAGCAAATTATTGCTGACTTTATTAAACAAAAATAGCGGCTTATATAGTACAATTTTATAGTGGTCATCATTTTCATAAAATTAAAAGAATTGATACAATATTGCTGTATATCCAATAAAATAATTTATAAACAAAAATGGTATTTGGTTACCATCCAAATTCTCACAATCAACAAAAATATAATTATACATTGAACTTGCATTTTCTGCTGACCAGACATAAATTTCCTTTGATTTATTTTTCTTTGAACAATTTGTATTTTTGGTTTTATTATTACAGTGTTGCGCATAAGTGCACATACACTACACCCTCAGCCTTTTTGGTTTTCGGTATTATTAAAAATATAAAAAAAAATATGGTATAAAAAGATTTTTATTATTTATGTGTTTAAAATGTCTTAGTATCTAATTATATTTATTTATTTATGAAATAAAATTATTTTAAAGATTGCTGTATTTAAAAAAAAAAATTTTTGTTACTTAAATCTTATTAATATTTACTTAAGAAATAAACTTTTTTAAGTTGTTTTTATGTATACTTTTAACTTTTGTTTCATCTATTTCTATAATTACATTTAGGTCATCTATATTCAGTACTTTATACGGACCTTTGTATGGTTCATCTAGTTTTTTTCTATTTTTGTTTTTTTACCAAAACTAGGTCTCCTATATTTAATCTTATTCTGTTTTGTCTTTTTTCTGATTCTAATTTTCTCCTATTCTTTACTTCTATTATTATATCTCTAGCTTTTTGCAAAGAATGACGAAGTCTAATTTTAAGTTCATTTAAGTAATTTTCTAAATTGTAAATCTTTTTGGGTTCACTCAATTCGTCACCTGGTAGTCTGGAAAGTTTCCCATATACCAGTTCGAATGGTGTATAATTTGTATCTACATTGGGAGTTGTTTTGAAAGCGAAGGCATAGTATGGTATCCATTCATGCCAATTGTTGTCTTCCACAAAGTTTAGAAAATATTCATTTAGAACACGGTGATTGTGTTCTACTGTTCCTAAGGTTTCATGGTGGTAAGGCGTCGAGAAACTCTGTTTTATTTTTAATAATACACAAATCTCTTTCATTAACTCATTCGTAAATTCAGTACCTTTATCTGTTTTGAGAATGTTAAACAAACCGTATTTTAAAATGACTTGTTCTACTAGGGTTTTTGCTACCGTTTTTGCGTCTTTCAATTTAATCGGGCAAGCTATCACATATTTCGTCAGTTCACATTGCATAGTAAGTATGTATCTAAAGTCCTCTGACGGTCTTAGTGGTCCAACTGTGTCCATTACTATAATGTCAAAACTACTTGATGGTGTATCTGTTACTGAAAAAGGTTCTTTTGTATGCCTTATTTGCTTATTCTTTTGGCATGATTCACATGTTCTTACATAGTTTTTAACCATTTTGTTCATGTTTTTCCAAATAAATCACTGTTTTAATTTTGTTAATGTCTTTCTTATTCCGAAATGTCCACCATAGGGTGAATTATAAAATTCTTCTATTAATCTGTACTGTTTTATGTTATCATTTACTCTTTTTGGCATTCTGTATATAATTAGGTGTGTTCATTTACTAAAAATTTTCACAAATTTGTAACAATTATTACTAGAAAGCGTTCATTAACCCAAAAAATTTGCAACGAGAGAACGTCAAAAGAGCGTAAAAAATTGAGAGACAGAAAACTTATTGCAAGTTTTTGCAAGTAAAATTTTTACTTGCAATAATTATTCAAACAGCTGTTTTGCGTTTGTGTTTACAAAACAATATTTCTAAATTAAGTTGAAAATAAAAATATTTTGGAAATTATAAGAAATTGTAAATGTATGTAAACTTTTAAAACGATAAAAAATATTAAAAAGGTAATAAATTTATTCTTGTGTAACTTGGCAACAACAGAGGTAAAATAAGACGTCTACTGGCAATGAACTAAACAACACAGTACCTGGCACATCAGTGGCAAAGGATGTTCCGGCAAATTTACTTGCTTGAATGAGTTTAAAACTTTTAGTGGAGCAATTAAATTAACACTTAGATCCTTCCATTTTTAATTACAATAATATTTTTCTGGTGTTAAGCTCTGAAATGTTTTTGTTTTTTGTTTCTTTAATTTTTACACACATACTTTACACTTTGAAATTAATTTGAAATAAAAATGCTATTTATGCAGGCTGTTATAACGTATAAAACGGCCCATACATGTTTTAATCCAATTGTTAATTGAGTCTTTCCATTGAATTGATTCTTGGCAAACACTCCATAAACTGAATAGAAAGATTTTCATTCAACTATCAGATTCAATGAAATTAAAAACAATTTTAAAAATTATTAACGGTCTCCTTGCAAAAAAAAAACTACAAATATAAATTTTGATGGCTGATCAGGAGACTCGAACACACACAGTACAATGGAATTGAGAAACTTACTAACCAATCTGAAAAAAATCAAAATCTTTTGATGTAGCTTCAACCAACTCGACAACTGCGTGTATTGACAAAGCCATACCCGCCTTGATTTGCACAACAACCGACTCAGTTACGAATTAAATTGAAACGTGTATGGGGTGCTAATTAAAAATAGATATTTTATTCAAAAGAAGCTAATCACCCTTATAGTGCTTGGCGTATTTCGACTATGCCTAGGACTGGATTAAATAAAATTGTAAAACTTTTCGAGTACAGCTTGTACTCGAAAAACGCCAGTCAAGACAATGCTGAAGATAAATGACCATAATCGCATTATTTTCCTAATAATATACATATATGTATAATTTCTCCAAAAGATATAAGTACTTATATATTCCTATACACAACAACACTACTCTAACTTGCGAATTGTTGCTTGTAAAGTGTTCATTTACTTTTTCACATTTTTGAGACTAATTTTGAAAATTGTCTTGTTACTCTCTCGTTGCTAATTTTTACTAGTAAAGTAAATGAACACACCTATTATATCGACGTCATTATTTTCTAATTTGTTATATTCTTCTTTCAACTTTTCTACCGGTATATATTTAAATATTTCATCATTATCATATAGTACGTACTTGTTATTCTTCAATTTCTTAATTTTCAATAAAAGTTTCTCCATAAATGTTTCTGAAAACATTGGATTTTCGCTTTCATTGCATATCACGCGTGTAATTTTATGATTATATTCATTCTGCAGATTATTATTATTATTTTCATATATAAATTTTATTCTTTGAAGCTTCTTTATATCATTTATTGATATGCATTCCCACATATGGAGGTGATCAGTCTCCTGTTGAGATATGTAATTCTTTTTTTTGTTCTTTATTTTAATTTTATATTCTTTATTTTTAGTATTCTTATTAAGCATGCTACGTGTTATTGCCAGAGTTTTTCTTTCCTTTTCATCAATACAGAGTGGAATCATTTCTTTTAATATTTTTGAGTTTATTTCAATACGAGATAACGCGTCTGCGTTAGTGTTATTTGCTCCCTTTTTATACCCTTCACAAAAATGTAAAGGGTATACATATATAAGTTTGTGATTCCGTTTGTAATTTCTACAGTTTTTTTTTTGCGACCCTATAAAGTATATATATTCTGAATCAGAATTAATGGAAAAGTCGATTAAGCGATGTCCGTCTGTCCGCTGTTGAAATACCGTTTCTGTGAAAACCATTAGACTTAGAAACTTTTTTCTTTCACCATTCTTTTACCCCATCGATTCATGGGTTTGCTATTGAAATTCAGTAATATCGGTCCACGTATAGCTGAGATATATTCAAAATTCCGAAAAAAGCCATTTTTTTTTTGCAGTTTTGTATGAAAATTTTTGAAAACAAAAGTTGTTCGTTTTGCTTCAAACTTCACACACTTATTAAGCATGGTGACTAAAAGACAAAAAAATTTTTTTTTCAGATATCGGTCTATATATACCCGAGATATAGCCCAAATCGGTTTTTTAATGAAAATGTCGCATAGGCGAAGCTAAATAACTTTTTTTTTGCTCAAAAGCAGTTCTGGTAATTATATAAGGTTACATAAATATGGAAAATGAAAATTTCCGATATCGGTCCATATATACCCGAGATATAGCCCAAACCTGGTTTTTCATGAAAATGTCGCGTAAGCGAACCTAAACAACTTTTTGGTGCTCAAAAGCGGTTCTGGTAAGGAAATAGGCCATATGAATATGAAAAATGAAAATTTTCGATATCGGTCCATATATACCCGAGATATAGCGTAGACCGGGGTTTTCATGAAAATGCCGCGTAAGCGAACTTAAACAACTTTTTTGTGGTCAAAAGCAGTTCTGGTATTGAAATTAGGTTACATAAATATAGAAAATGAAAATTTCCGATATCGGTCCATATATACCCGAGATATAGCGTAGACCGGGGTTTTCATGAAAATGCCGCGTAAGCGAACTTAAACAACTTTTTTGTGGTCAAAAGCAGTTCTGGTATTGAAATTAGGTTACATAAATATGGAAAATGAAAATTTCCGATGTCGGTCCATATATACCCGAGATATAGCCCAAATCGGGTTTTTCATGAAAATGTCGCGTAAGCGAACTTAAACAACTTTTTTGTTCTCAAAATCATTTCTGGTAATGAAATAGGGTCATATAAATATGAAAAATGAAAATTTTCGATATCGGTCCATATATACCCGAGATATAGCCCAAATCGGGTTTTTCATGAAAATGTCGCGCAAGCGAACTTAAACAACTTTTTTGTGCTCAAAGCAGTTCTGATAATGAAATTAGGTTACATAAATATGGAAAATGAAAATTTCCGATATCGGTCCATATATACCCGAGATATAGCGTAGACCGGGGTTTTCATGAAAATGCCGCGTAAGCGAACTTAAACAACTTTTTTGTGCTCAAAAGCAATTCTGGTAATGAAATAGGGTCATATAAATATGAAAAATGAAAATTTTCGATATCGGTCCATATATACCCGAGATATAGCCTAGACCGGGGTTTTCATGAAAATGCCGCGTAAGCGAACTTAAACAATTTTTTTGTGCTCAAAAGCAGTTCTGGTAATGAAATTAGGTTGTATAAATATGGAAAATGAAAATTTCCGATATCGGTCCATATATACCCGAGATATAGCCCAAACCGGGTTTTTCATGAAAATGTCACGTAAGCGAACTTAAACAACTTTTTTGTGCTCAAAAGCAGTTCTGGTAATGAAATAGGGTCATATAAATATGAAAAATGAAAATTTTCGATGTCGGTCCATATACACCCGAGATATAGCCCAAATCGGGTTTTTCATGAAAATATCGCGTAAGCGAACTTAAACAGTTTTTTTTGTGCTCAAAAGCAGTTCTGGTAATGAAATAGGGTCATATAAATATGAAAAATAAAAATTTTCGATATCGGGCCATATATACCCGAGATATAGCATAGACCGGGGTTTTCATGAAAATGCAGCGTAAGCGAACTTAAACAACTTTTTGTGCTCAAAAGCAGTTCTGCTAATGAAATTAGGTTACATAAATATGGAAAATGAAAATTTCCGATATCGGTTCATATATACCCGGTGTATAGCCTAACAGGTTTTTTCATGAAAATGCCGACTAAACAACTTTTTTGTGCTCAAAAGCAGTTCTGGTAATGAAATAAGGTTATATAAATATGGAAAAAGAAAATATCCGATATCGGTCCATATATACTCGAGATATAGCCTGAACCGATTTTTCCAATAACATTTTTTTTTTTGCTGAAAAGCAGTTCTTGTCATAAAAGAAGGTTACGAAAATAGAGAAAATTAAAATTTCTGATATCGGTCCAGATATACCCGAGATATAGCCTAAATCGGGTTTTTCATGAAAATATCGCGTAAGCGAAATTAAACAATTTGTTGTACTCAAAAGCAGTTCTGGTAATGATATAAGGTTATATAAATATGGAAAATTAAAATTTTCGATATCGGGCCATATATACCCGAGATATAGCCTGAACCGATTTTTCCATTAAAAAAATTTTTTTTTTTTTTTGCTGAAAAGCAATTCTCGTTATAAAAGAAGGTTACTAAAATACAGAAAATAGAAAATTCCCATATCGGTTCATATATAACCGAGCATATTTAGGTCACATTTTTAATATACTATACATATTCGTGACTATCGTGAAGGGTATTTTAGATTCGGCCCAGCCGAATATACTACACTCTTACTTGTTGTATATAATATCAAAGTCATAGTCTGATAATTCGAGTCGAATTCTGGTCAATTTTGAAGATGGATTTTTATGCGAGTATAGTGCAATAAGGGGTCTATGGTCTGTTACTACAGTAAATTTTCTGCCATACAGGTATGGTCTAAAAAATTGTATTCCCCAATGAATTCCTAATAGTTCCTTTTCGATAACTGACTTATTTCTTTCATGTTTGTTTAAAGATTTGCTTGCATAAGATATAGGCATGTCGTTGCCAATTTCTCCTTGTGAGAGTACTGCTCCTAAAGCTACGTTTGATGCGTCTGTGGTCAGTATAAAAGGTTTCTCAAAATTAGGATATTGCAATATAGGTGGGTTCTTTAGTTTGTCTCTTAATGTATCAAATGATTTTTGACAATCTTTTGTCCATTCAAATTTAACTTTCTTTTTAATAAATTATTTAGACAAGTTGCTATTTTAGCAAAGTCCGGAATGAATCTTCTATAGTAATTACAGATCTTCTAACTTCATCAGAATTCTTTGGAATATGATACTGTTCAATAATTTCATATTTTGCTGGGTCGGTTCTTATACCGTCTTTTGTAATAAGATGTCCTAAATATAGGACTTCTGGTTTTAAGAAGCAACATTTTTCAGCATTTAGTTTTAAATTGTACTGTTTTAATCTTTCAAATACTCTTATGAGATTTTCATTGTGGTGTTTAAGGCTACATCCGAAAATAATTATATCATCTACATATAGGAATACTTCAGATTCCAAACCAGATAATGCTATGGTAAGCAGTCTCTGAAAACGGTTTGATGATATTTTTAGCCCAAAGGTTAGTCTATTGTATTGGTAGTGACCGCTGTTAGTGGAAAATGCTGTAACTGCTCTTGAATTTGTATCTAGTTCTATTTGATGAAACGAACTTGTCATATCCAGAGTTGAAAAAAATTTTGCTCGTCCTAGTTTGTCTAAAACGTCTTCTAGTCTTGTTAGGGGGAATTTGTCGTTTACTATTTTGTCATTTAAACGTCTGTAATCTACAACTAAACGCCATTTCTTTATATTATTTTGTCCTTTTTTAGGAACTAGTAATAAAGGAGAGTTGTATGGACTAATTGATGGCTCTATTATATTGTCTTGTAGTAGTTTCTGTACTTGTTTGTCTATTTCATTTAACTATGAATGTGTTAAACGGTAGTTTTTTATGTATACTGGGGTATTGTCTTTTAGTTCTATATTTTGTTTGTAAAAGTTATTAATGGTTAAGGATTCTCCTAAATGAAATATTTCTTGGTATTGTTTTAATATGTCGTATAAAGCTTTGCGCTTTTCGTCGTCAAAGTCTTCGAATTTAATCGTTTTTAGTAATTCTTGAAATCTATTTTCTGGATAACGTTTGTTGTCCAAATGATTGATTCTATAAATGTTATAGTATTGTAAGGGTATTGTAGCTAGTTTAAGATATGACAATCGTATGGGTGTTTCTAGTGTATTCACTAGTGTGTTTGTGGTAAAAACATTTCTCAAACGGTTAACGTACAACATTCCCTTTTCAGAATCGCTTCGTGCCCAGTCGCCAGTTGAAGTTCGCAAAGGTGGCTTACCTATTACGGGTCTTTTCAGACCTTTTGTCGCTTTCCATAGCGAATAATCGGATTGAGGAGTACCATCAAGACCTTCCAGATAATTTTTGAGGGAAGCCATTCTTTGGGATTCAAGCAAATTTCTTAACTGAGTTATGCATTCCCGTAGCCTAGTTTTAAGCTGGGGAGACCTGTGAAGTTGCCACTCTCTTCTAACTCTTCTTTTCTCTGACAGAAGTTGATCAATTTCAGATGAATAAGTTCTATTGCTCACATTTCTAGATCTTATATGGTTAGTGGTAGCATGTTGTACGGCTTGATTAAGGTGTTCAGAAAATTCGTTAATCGATATATGAATATCCTCAGGCGTTCTCAAGGCAATGTTTTCCGTACAATCAGTACTCAAATATTTTTTATATTTTAACCAATTAACTCGAGAGACGGTCCACGCCAAGTCACAAAACGGGGAACCAACCCCTTGGGGGAATGAAACAGAAACTATAGTTGGAGAGTGATCTGATGACAATGAAGGTTCCACTTGCATCCATTCTGAGGGAAAATTTTTTGTAACTCCAAAATCTATAACGTCTGGCATCTTTCGTTGGTCTGACGGCCAATAAGTGGGGTGTCCACTTGAAATCACACCTAAGCCCATTTTGGAAACGGTGTCAAAAAGCACGCGGCCTTTCGGGGTAATTAAACGTGATCCCCAAAAAGTGTGTTTAGCGTTATAGTCGCCAGCCGCTAAAAATCTAGGATCAAGTGATTTGAAAAAATTTCAGTATTGGCTTTCTGTTATTGAAAAGCGTGGCGGTGAGTAGATCGAGGAAATAACGATTTTTTCATGCAAATATTCGATGCATATATTAGTTGCTTGGAGATACTCCTCACATGTCTCGTTCATTAAAAAGTGTTTATTTTATTTTTTTTTTTTTAGCTTTTTTTTATTTATTGAATCTTCACAATGTGAACTAACAATAAGTATTCAAATCTTATTACTAAATACAATAAATTAACTAAGTCCAGCCAATGCTAGAAAAAAAGTTTTATTATGCGCTAGACAAAAAGTTTTATTATGCGCATATTATATCGGTAAAATCACCTACTTATCGCTCTGATGGTGGCAACGGTATCCCTTCTTCTCAACCGAGTGTGACCACTAAAATTAAGTATGTTTCGTGCAAGAGGGTTTGGGTGAAGTTCCAATTTGCTGATATACCTTGTCGCATGCTTTGAAAACTCACCTTTTACCAGTGGAACACACAGATCCTTGTGAATTCGGGAGTTTTTTACGTACCATGGAGCTGCAGTAATTGTTCGAAGAATTTTGTTTTGTCGCCTTTGAATTTTTTCAATGTTTGACGCTGAGGCGGTGCCCCATAATTGATTTCCGTAGTGCCATATAGACTTTAGTATTGCGTTGTATAACAAAAGTTAGCAATCTAATTTCAATGCAGAATTTCTGCCCATAAGCCAATTTAATTGCGCTGCTTTTAATTTTAGCTGAGTGACTTTCGCGTCAATGTGAGGCTTCCACGTTAACCTACGGTCGAGATGAATACCAAGGTACTTGACTTCATTTTGCTGCGTAATAGGTGAATTGTTAATTTGGATAGCTGAACATGTTTGTCTACGCAGTGTGAATGTAACGTGAGTACACTTTTGTTCATTGACTTTAATTTTCCAAAGTTTTAACCATATCTCTAATATTGAAATATACTCCTGCAATTTTCGCGAAGCTGCTTGATGGTTTTCATGTACGCTGCAGAATGCTGTGTCATCTGCAAAAGTTGAAGTGTGAATACCACATCTGGTTGGCATGTCAGAAGTGTAAATTAAATATAGAGTATGCCCCAGAATGCTACCTTGGGGAACTCCTGCCTCGATTGGCTGAGTTGGGCTTACAAAGTCGCCTTCTCTGATGACAAATTTACGGCCACATAAATCCAGAAGCTTGTGAGTGTTTGCAGGCAAATTCAACTTTATTTTGTGCATTAATTCCTCGTGCCACACTTTATCAAAAGCTTGGGAAACATCAATGAATAGAGCTGAGCAATACATTTTGTCCTCAAAAGTCTTTCTTATAACATTAACTAGTCTATGCGTTTGTTCTATGGTACTGTGTTTAGCCCGAAAACCAAATTGATGATCCGGGATGCATCCTACATCATTCAATATTGGAGTCAACTTCGCCATTAACAATTTTTCGAAAAGTTTTGAAATTGTTAGCAGTAGACTTATTGGTCTATATGACTCTACTTTAGTGGGATCCTTCCCTGGCTTGGGTATCATAGTAACCATAGACACCTTCCACTCTGCAGGATAGTATTCTAGGCGCAAAATAGCGTTAAAAATGAAAAGAAGAATTCTTCTAGCAACACGAGGTAACTGTACAAGCATTTTGCCAGTAATTTTGTCAAAACCTGGAGCTTTTTTTGAGTTTACTTTATTTATAACGTTTTCGACATCTTGAAAACTAAGTCTCAAAGGCACAGGCGGTCTAACAGCATATGGCGGAAATTCAGCGACATCATCCACTGTATCATTTGCAGTAAAAACGTTTTTCAAATGATTAACATACACCATCTCTTTTTCAGAATCACTTCTTGCCCAGTCGCCAGATGAAGTTCGCAAAGTTGGCTTACCTATTACGGGTCTTTTCAGACCTTTTGTCGCTTTCCATAGAGAATAGTCGGTTTGCGGGCTACCATCAAGACCTTCTAGATAATTTTTGAGGGAAGCCATTCTTTGGATTTCAAGCAGATTGCTTAATTGAGTTATGCACTCCCGTAGCCTGCTTTTAAGCTGGGGAGACCTTCGAAGTTGCCACTCTCTTCTAACTCTTCTTTTTTCTGACAGAAGTTGCTCTATTTCAGACGAATACGTTCTATTGCTCACATTTCTAGATCTTGTATGGCTAGTGGTAGCATGTTGTACGGCCAGTTTAAGGTCTTCAGAAAAATCTTTAATGGATATATCAACATCCTCAGGGGTTCTCAAGGCAATATTTTCTGTACAATGAGTACTCAAATATTTTTTATATTTTAACCAATTAACTCGAGTGACAGTCAACGCCAAGTCACAAAACGGGGAACCAACCCCCTGGGGGAACGAAACAGAAACTATAGTTGGTGAGTGATCTGATGACAAATCCAATGAAGGCTCCACTTGCATCCATTCTGAGGGAAAATTTTTTGTAACTCCAAAGTCTATAACGTCTGGGATCTTGCGTTGGCCTGACGGCCAATAAGTGGGGTGTCCACTTGAAATCACACCTAAGCCCATTTTGGAAACGGTGTCAAAAAGCACGCGGCCTTTCGGGGTAATTAAACGTGATCCCCAAAAAGTGTGTTTAGCGTTATAGTCGCCAGCCGCTAAAAATCGAGAACCAAGCGATTTGAAAAAAATTGAGTATTGGCTTTCTGTTATTGAAAATCGTGGTGGTGAGTAAATCGAGGATATAACAATTTTATCATGAAAATAATTAAGGCATATATTTGTAGCTTGGAGATATTCCTCACGTGTCCCGTTCATTAGATAGTGCTTAATTCTGGTCTTTATCCAAATTGCCGAACCGCCGCAAGATCTTCCACGGGGATCTTTTGTGTCATATAATGTGTAGCCATTAATTTTGAAATAACTGTTGGTTGTGAAATGGGTTTCAGCAACCATCATTATATCGATCTGCTTTTCCATAAGGTAGTGCTCAAGTTCATTTTTGTGTTGGCGAATGCCGTTTGCGTTCCAGAAACATATTTTTAACCAATTAATTTTTTAAAATTGCCTGTAAAATAGTGGATTGCATTTTTAGCATTTCCTGCATCATGTTTGTCGTAGAGACGGTAAAAGTGTTAATGGATTGAACAAGAGTCTGCAGAGTTGCCTCTAGGTTACTAAAATTTGGATCGGAATTTTGGGGCTTGGGTTCCTGGCTCAAGTTTTGGTCGGATTTAACCACATTAGCATATGAAAATTGTTTGGAATTCTGTGTGTTTGTGTAGTTGGTTGAATGGCCTACCTGGGGAGAAGTGTTTTTACTAATGATATTTAGCTGCTGGGCTGCTCGAGAAACCGACGACTTATTTCTCATTGACCGCTTAAAATGAGTATAGACAGGGCAACCTCTACAGTTTGCAGTGTGGTTACCTCCACAGTTACTGCATTTCTTAACACTTGCGTCGGCCTTTGGCTTATTGCACTGAGTTGTGCCGTGAAGTTCGCCACATACAACACAAACAGAGGGAAGTTTACAATATGCCTTAGTATGACCGAATTCCTGGCAGTTTAGGCATTGAACGGGCTCTAAACGCTTGTGCGGCTCCTCAACGGTAAACCTACGATGAAGAAGAAATTTGAGGTTATAAATTGGGTGAGTTTCATTCTTTTTGAGAATAACATCCCCTGGTTCCAGTTCAACCCTAAACATGGGTTGAGGAATCTTTTCACGGTTCCGCATACTTAGCACATTTTTTACTTTAAAGCCTTTATCTAGCAGTGCAATCTTAACCTCATCCGTGTCTACATTAGGGTCAATACCTTTTATAACAACCTGGAGGCCTTTAGCACTTTTAAGTTGATAAGTATAAAAAGATCTTTTTTCTTTTTCCAGAGCGGCAGAAAGTTTTCGGTAATCATTTTCACAGTTGACTTGAATTTTTGTTTCACTTATTTGTCCGTGCTTAACTGATGTTACGTTGAAGGTGTCTTTACCAATTGCCGTAATAAGTGCTTTTACCAGCTCACTAGAAGTAGGTTCTCTCAAGTATATTGGTGGCGGCTTAAATGTTTTTTTTTATGTAGTTGGCTGGTCAGTCTGAAGGATAGCAAACCTATTACTATCCGTTGCCGTAGTCCTATTATCATCTTTGGAAATTTTCGGATTTGATGATATTTGAGCGGATTTGGGGCTTCGCTTACGTTTAACCACGGTTACATCCTGTCCATGCCTACTTGTGTTTTCGGCTTATCTGCAATAACTGAACTGGTGGATGGTTGATCTTCTGTTGTAACAACAATGTTTGGCGAGCACGAACGCGTGCGTTTTTTATCTCTTAGAGACAGGAGATTGTCCAATGATTTTTTCAATGATTCCTCTTCAGATATCCAGAGGTTTTTTCTATCCTAGTAGTACCTAGTAGATGCAATTCTCAGAATTGCATCTACTAGGTACACTCATGCAATTTTTTATTTTATTTTTTTTTATTTATATTTTTTTAATTTAAAAGTATATAAAAATAATTGTCACAAATTTTTTCTTTTGTATAAATTCGCTCTTCCACTTATTGCGGTTTTTCAAGAAATCAAAACTTTAATGAATAGTTTTTGTCCCACTGGGTAGGTAATCTTCACGCACAATAACAACAATAACAATCCACTGCCACTGCACTTGTTTTATTGAAATTGATTTTATTGCTTAGTTAATGAAATGTGAGGAATTTATTTTCCCGTTGTTTTTTTTTTAAATAATTTGTTATTATTTTTACAATTTTATACAATATATTATTGTTTTTATATGTAAGTTTAAAAAAATATTTTAGCACAATGATTTTTTTTTGTTTTTTTTTTTTTTGTTCACTTTTAAATAACACAACCGTGCGGTTGGAGAATCACAGAGTGAATCAAAAAAGTGTTTAATTCTGGATTTTATTAGAATTGCCGATCCTCCGCAAGATCTTCCACGGGGATCTTTTGTGTCGTACAGTATGTAGCCATTAATTTTGAAAAAACTGTTGGTTTTCAAATGAGTTTCAGCAATCAACATTATATCGATTTGCTTTTCCATAAGGAAGTGCTCAAGTTCATTTTTGTGTTGGCGGATGCCGTTTGCGTTCCAGAAACATATTTTTAACCAATTCATTTATTTAAAATTGCCTGCAAAATAGTGGATTGCATTTTCAGCATTTCCTGCATCATGGTTGTCATGGAAACCGTAAATGTATTTATGGATTGAACTAGAGTCTGCAGAGTTGCCTCAAGATTGCTAAAATTTGGATCGGATTTTGGAAGCTTGGGCTCCTGATTCAAGTTTGGTTTATCGGATTTTACCACATTTGCATAAGAAACTTCTTTGGGGGTTTGCACGATTATATGGCTGGCTGACTGACTCATCTGGGGAAAACTACTTTTAGAAATGATATTTGACTGCTGGGGTTGGTTAATGGGTATTGATGGCCTGTTTGTCATTGACCGCTTAAAGTGATTGCAGACAGGACAGCCCCTGTAATTTACAGTATGATTACCTCCACAGTTACTGCACTTTTTAACACTTGCGTCGGCCTTTGGCTTATTGCACTGAGTTGTGCCGTGAAGTTCACCACACACAACGCAAACTGCGGGCAACTTACAATAGGCCTTAGTATGGCCAAATTCTTGGCAGTTAAGGCATTGAACGGGTCCTAGACGCTTATGTGGCTCCTCAACGGTAACCTTACGATGCAAAAGAAATTTAAGGTTATAAATTGGATGAATTTCACCTTTTTTTAGGACAACATCCCTGGGTTCTAGTTCAACCCTAAACATGGGTTGAGGGATCTTTTCACAGTTCCTAATATTAACAACATTTTTTATTTTAAATCCTTTTTCTTCCAGTCCAGTCTTAATGTCATCCGTATCTACACACACCGTATCTATACACCTTTAATAACTACTTGAAGGCCTTTAGCACTTTTAAGTTGATAGGTGTAAAAAGATCTTTTCTCTTTCTCCAGAACGTCAGACAACTTTCGGTATTCATTTTCACTGTTTACCTGGATTTTCGTTTCGATGATGCTGCCATGTTTTACTGATGTAACGTTGAAGGTGTCTTTGCCGATTGCCGTAATAAGTTGTTTTACCAGCTCACTAGAAGTAGGCTCTCTCAAATAAATTGGTGGCGGTTTAAATGTTTTCTTAGATGTTGTTGGCTCATCTGTTTGGAGTATAGCAAATCTATTACCATCCGTTGCCGAAGTCCTATTATCATCTTTACAAATTTTTGGTTGAGATGATATTTGAGCTGATTTGGGGCTTCGCTGCCTTTTAACCACGGTTATGTACCTGTCCATGCCTACTTGTGTTTTCGGCTTATTAGCAACAATTAAACTGGAGGATGGTTTATCTTCAGTTGTAACAACAATATTTGGCGAACACGATCGCGGGCGTTTCCTATCTCTAAGAGACAGGAGACTTTCCAATGATTTTTTCACAGATTCTTCCTCTGAAATCCAAAGGTTTTTTCTACCGGAGCTAAGCTCTTTTTCAGAATTATATCTGATAGGTACACCCGTGCAATTAATTGTTTCTATTTTATTTTTATTTACAAATTTAAAACGGTAATAAAAAAAAATGTCACAAAGTTTTTCTTTTAATAAAAATCACTCTGTACCTATTACGGTTTTTACTTAATCCCGTTTTATTTTTTTTTTTTTACTTTGCGATCAAAAACAAACACGTCCGTTCACTATCGAAACTAAAAAACTACTTTTGTTAGGTTCATCTAGGCAAAATGTGACATCGCAGTTCTTACGCAATGAAGCTTCACTTTCTCGTAAGCCGGATATTAAAAGGATGTATGTTGACGTTGTTGAAGAATATTTGCTTTTGGATCATATGAGTCCAATAGCCGAAGATTCTTCTAATATCTCTTGTTATTTACCACACCATCCCGTAATTAAAATGGATCGCAAAACAACCAAACAAAGAGTGGTCTTTAACGCTTCGAATAAAACTTCCACTGGAAATAGCCTGAATGATTGCCTTTATGTGGGACCCACATAACAAGCAGATCTGGTTCTGCTTATTTTACGTTGGCGACTTTTTAGATTTGTTGTCAATTGTGACATAACTGAAATGTACAGGCAAATTAGACTTGATGAAATGCAAACACATTTTCATCGTATATTATTCAGAAATTCTCCTACTGAGGATATAAAAACATTTGAGCTGCAAACTATTACCTTTGGGGTCAATTGTGCACCCTATCTGTCCATTCGCACACTACTACAGCTAGCTGACGATTGTGAGAATGAGTATCCGGTTCGAAGGACCAAATGTTTGCGTGGAATAAATAAAAGCAGTTTGTTTAAATTTTTTAAAATAGAGATATGTTCTAGATTCTACTTTGAAGTGAAAATAGTTTGAAATCACTTCAATTTGAAGCTTTGGTGTTCTACATTCTACTCTACACTTTTCATTTGTGTTTTGTTTTCGAACATTAATTTGTAGTGAATTGTATGGTTCTTGAAACTACTTTTACACAAAAAGTAGTAGTTTGAAAACACTTTTTAATTTTATTGTGAGAATGAATTATTTTACAGAAAGTATAATTACAATCCCATTGAAATAAGAAGGTTAGATGACGGAATATTTATTTCAGATACAATTGTGCATATATAGGGTGCTTTTTTAAGGCCGATAGAACTTGAAATTGTAAAAAATAACACAAAAAATTAAATTGTAATCAAAATTTTTTTTTATTCGAAAGATCAATACGTGACATTAACATTTGAAAATGATTTCGGGCATATGGGCACCGCGGCTGTTCTTGACGAAGCGCATTCTGGACGTCCAATTTTGGGCCACTTTTTCGAGCACTGCTGGCCGTATGTCACGAACAACACGAACAATGCTGGCCTCCAAGGCGTCAATTGTTGCTGGTTTATCAGCATAAACCAGTGACTTCACGTAGCCCCACAGGAAATAATCGAGAGGTGTCAAATCGCACGACCAGTAAGTCGATGGTTGCGTTCGCCGTATGGCACGTAGCGCCATCCTGTTGAAACCACATCTCCTCCGGATCAATGTCATCCATATTTTCAAACAAAAAATCATTGATCATGGTGCGGTAACGATCTCCATTGACCGTAACGCGAGCTCCGGCCTCATTTTTGAAGAAATAAGGTCCGATGATGCCACCAGCATGAAAACCGCACCAAACAGTGCATTTTTCTGGATGTAATGGAGTCTGTAGGGTCTCTTGTGGATTGGTCTCACTCCATATGCGGCAATTTTGCTTATTAACAAACCCGTTAAGCCAAAAATGCGCCTCATCGCTGAACACAATTTTGCGATAAAACAACGGGTCTGATTTTCAAAGTAAATTTGGATAATTTCGTAGCGTTGTTCAAGCGTGAGTCTATTCATGATGATTTGTCAGAGTATACTGAAACAAATAAAAAAAATGTTTCATCAAAATTTAATTTTTTGTGTTACTTTTTACAATTTAAAGTTCTATCTAGCTTAAAAAAACACCCTATATTTATAGGGAAAATAAGGAGAATATTATATAAAAAACTAATATTTTTTATTTTATTAACTAAAGTCGATTGGCGATATCCTCTCTTATTACAGCGTTTACGGAGTCACTAACTCGTCCCAATCATCCGCACCACTTATGTCTTTTGTTTACCACAACCCGCGATATCAAACTTTTGCAGAAAATGGCACTTAAAAAATTACGATCATCGTTGCAAACGGAGAATTTGATAAACCTAACTAAAGGCCGTATCAGATAAAGCTTTTGCTTCGCTTTGCGTAACGATAGAACAGAGTAACGCACCCCACACTGCGTCGATGCTCCAGTGAGTCAATAGAGTTGGATACCCTACTGTCACCGATGGGCTTCTTCGCCCTCTCCTGCACACGGTCGAGTAACCCCAAAATAGACTTTGAGGCACCGGCCCAAACATGAGAGTTGTATTCCATTTTCGGTCGGATGTAGGTGGTATAAATACTAAGGAAGTCGGACGGAGGGAAGTACATCTTACACCGTTTCAAAAAACCTAGGCACTTGAATGCTTCTTTATCTGACATGGCCTTAAATTTTGTTCTTATAAAAGAACAAGCATTAAATAAAAAATTTTCCACGTCGTTTTTCTGGCAAAAAAAATAAAATGAAATTGAAAATATGGTTCATTTCAGTACTGGTTTGTATAAAAAAACAAAAAAAATTGAAAAAATGGTTCGTGTCAGTACTAGTTACTGCACAATTTATCGAAGTTTTATTTTCGAAGTTCAGTTCGAACGAAAGAATGTAACACCCAAACTACTACTTTTTCAGAACAAAAAATATGAAAAGCTAACTTTTCAAATCATTTTTTATTTTCATTCCACTACTTTTCTGGAACATGCCGGATAAACTCAACTTTATTTATAATTAATTACCTTTGCTGGCAAAATTGAAAAAGATGTTGCTGTAATGGCGGCAAACGAACAACCAATAACTTTTTTTTCTGAATACGCCAAACTTTGTAGCTTACAATCTTTATAAACGATTACCGTTAACGGTTAACTCGGTAGAATTTGTGTAGAAACTCCCACCCCAAGATGTATAAAAAAAGGAGTTACGCAAATTCTAAAGAGCCTAACAGAAAGGTATAAAATTAAATCAGACTTAAACAAAGTGTGTGAAGTTTGAAGGAAAACCAACAAATTTAGCAAAAAAAATGGCTTTTTTCGGAATTTTGGATATATCTCAGCTATATGTGAACCGATATTACTGAATTTCAATAGCAAACCCATGAATCGATGGGGTAAAAGAATGGTGAAAGAAAAAAGTTTCTAAGAGTAATGGTTTTCTTAGAAACGATATTTCAACGGCGGACAGACGGACATCGCTTAATCGACTTTTCCATTAACTCTGATTCAGAATATATATACTTTAAAGGGTCGCAAATGAAAATTCTAGAAATTACAAACGGAATCACAAACTTATATATACCCTTTACATTTTTGTGAAGGGTATAACAATATTTCTTGGCTAAAGCCAAGTTTGAACTTGAGCCTGACGTATGATACCATCATATAATATTAGAAATATTATTATTAATCTAATATCAATTAAAATGACATTGAAAATTAAAAACTATATATTTTACATATGTAGTTTGTTCTATACGAGTATTTTAGTTTTTTATTGGTGGTACCTACGTCGTACAGACAACTGGAAAACATACAAAAAGAATTAATTTTTTCAAAGCAATTTAATAACAAAGTTTGTAAAAACAATACCTTACGTCTTATGCGTGAAAAAACACAAATATTTTTAGTTTTAATGCTTAGAAAAAAGCATCATTGTAAAAATTAAAAATAAATTTATTTTTCCGATTTTTTTTTTTCAGAAAATTATTGAAAATAAAAGTAAAAGTCCAAAATTAAATGCAGTTTTTAAATAGGTTTAAGCAGAAGGTTCTTGGGGCTTAGTTAATCGTTTTGCACCCCGATTGGGTGGACCTTTGGGCTTAGAAAATGCTGGGCGATGAAGCATTTTTTTGGGATGTAATTCTTCTTGTAAAAATTCTTCAGTAAGTTCAGCACCCGAATCAATTTCTAGCTGAAAGTAAAGAAAATATACTCGTACATATATCTACTTAAACATTTAATTAATCGCAAAGCCTGTTTATAATCTAATTTATTACTGATGAATTTATAATTAAATGCGCCTTGTCCTTTTATGCTTCTTGCATTAAATTAATAAATATATAATTGGTTACCTTCTTTACCACTTGTACGCCAAGAGCATATAATGTTTCTAAGAAAGGTTGTTTACAGCTGGAATACATCATTCTTTCTCTTACTGAGCAAGAGTAGCCGGGCATTGAATAAATAAAAACAAATGACTCTAAATAGTCTCCTTCATGTGTATGTTTAAATAAATACAAATGATAACGTGCATGATCATTTGGTATTTGTTTAGGAAGCTCAGGCAGTAATACAACAGCGCAATTGGAAACATGTATTAGCTCCGCATCTAAATCAATACGAAACTGTAAGTAATCATAGGATCCACAAAGTAAGTCATGGACAGCCTGCTTCGTTGCTTCAGACAAAGGGCATGAGATGCCTCCTAATGTTTGATGACGGGACTCGGTATTTATTTCAGTATTTATTTCAGTTTTTCTTAATTCTGCAATCTCTTCCTCACGGGCAGTAAGAGGAGCAGGTGCTGCAAAGGTTTTTTTATGTCTAAGATATCCTTCCAGAGTAGATTCATCTTTGGATGTAGCATGCACTTCTTCAATGATGTGAGCAGAACCAAATTCTTGTTTGAGCGTTGCTTTAGTGGAAGCATATACCATTTTTTGGCGAATGGAAGCTGTGTCGGGTACCCAACTAAGCAATAACCAAGCATATCCAAGAGAAGACTTGCTATCTAATCGATATAATATATAACATGGTACGTCATCTTCAATTAGAGCAGTAAGTTTATCGAAATCTTTTTCCCAGTCTTTTTTTACTTCGGCGGTGGTTGAACAACACAATTCCTCTAAAATAAAAATATAAATAAATAAAAAGTTTCTGAATGTTTCTAGAGCATACCATTTTCAATAGACACTTTGATAACACGTAGCTTTCCATTTTTAGCCTTTCCAAAGATTCTTAATAGTTTTTCATTCGCTATATTTACATACGTAAAGAGAAACAATGCATGTTGGTTCTTTATGGAATATTTTTTCGCAAATTACCTTTAATACCGGTTTGATGAGACATATTGTAAATAATATTTTTTTGATAATTTATATTGCTAAATTTTCGTCGATGTTTTTATTTTCTAAATTTCTTTTTTACTCCTTTTTGGCACAAATCAAGGCGAATTCATTATTAGGTGGATGCATCGGCGAATTCGGTTAATATGGCGGCACTTTCTCTGTCAAGTTTTGTTTACCTTTATCCAAGGCCATGATACAAAAAACAAGGTAGCCGCTTCGCTACAACAATACAACAATAAAAAAAACAACAGGTATTTTGTTTGTGTAAAAAGGCGAATTCACACTTAAGCTGTCAAAAGTAGTTGATAACGAACATGTAAAAAAATTTAAATGGCGCCGAAAAAGGTAAACAAAACTTGACAGCAAAAGTGCCGCCATATTAATCGAATTCGCCGATGCATCCACCTAATAATTAATTCGCCTTGTCCAAGGCGAGTTCATTTTACCAGGTGAAACTGGGATTACAATAAATACAACAATGCAAAAACAACATAGGCATTTGTTGTTGCTTGAGCGGCTGGTGTGTCAAAAAAATTTTATAGTAAATATGTACATACTAAAGGGCTGCACAGAATGTTCTAAAAAACAGTGCTCACTATTGTGTAGTAGTTCCAAGCAAAATCCAAAACAAAACCTAACAAGAAAGCAAATAAACGATGAATAACAGCAAGCACATTGGCATTTGAGCATATTGCGTCTTAAATATTTGTGCTTGATACAAATACAAAAACCTTGAACAACAACAACACACACACATGAGCATCCTGTGCATACAGCCCTTGTGCACTAATGCAAGGATAAAAACCATGAACAACAACAACAAATTTTGCAAACAAAACTGAAGTAGAACATTACTTCAATGCTTGAATTTCTACTTCAAATTTGTTCTATTTCATTTGGTTCTACTTGTGTTTGGTTCTGTTTGTTCTAAATGCTTATAAGACAGTATTCGTTTGTGTGTTTAGAACAGTTCGACACTGAAGTATTTGTTTTGAAATGTGAAAGAAGACGATGGGTAGTACCCAAGCCGAATTAATTATTAGGTGGATGCATCGGCGAATTCAGGCGAATTCGATTAATATGGCGGCACTTTTGCTGTCAAGTTTTGTTTACCTCTTTCGGCGCCATTTAAATTTTTTTACATGTTCGTTAACAACTACTTTTGACAGCTTAAGTGTGAATTCGCCTTTTTACACAAACAAAATACCTGTTGTATTTTTTATTGTTGTAGCGAAGCGGCTACCTTGTTTTTTGTATCATGGGTAGTACCATGATACAAAAAACAAGGTAACCGCTAAACTTGAAAAAGGTAAACAAAACTTGACAGCAAAAGTGCCGCCATATTAATCGGATTCGCCTGAATTCGCCGATGCATCCACCTAATAATGAATTCGCCTTGGGTAGTACTTGAAAATACTACGATGTTTTGTAACACATTTTTATTGTGCTTGAGCAGCCCTCTAGTACATACCATGATACAAAAAACAAGGTAGCCGCTTCGCTACAACAATACAACAATAAAAAAAACAACAGGTATTTTGTTTGTGTAAAAGGCGAATTCACACTTAAGCTGTCAAAAGTATTTGATAAAGAACATGTAAAAAAATTTAAATGGCGCCGAAAAAGGTAAACAAAACTTGACAACGAAAGTGCCGCCATATAAACCGAATTCGCCTTAATTCGCCGATGCATCCACCTAATAATTAATTCGCCTTGGTACATACATACACACACTTACACACTTTACTTGCTGATATGTTTGTTGTGAGCAAACCACCCTGTCGGAAAATCAGTTAACTTTAAGTTAACTGACACTTGGATTACTTTTCAATGGAAGCAACTAACTATTTTAACATTGTAATGTCCCAGGAAGTAGCCAATTGTCCGACTTTAGACTGCTTTTCAACTAACTTACAGTTAGCTAGCTAAATGCTAACTTTGAGTTAACTTTTTGAAGCTAGCAATATTTTTAAGCCAACCATAACTTAGTTAGTTTTAAATCAACGAAAAGTTAATTGTTGACACTATAGGTGAATAACAGCTTTTTGTAACTAGCTGACACCTAAAAATCATTCATTCATGTAATATTTTTTCGTAATAAAATAAATTAGTCAACATTTTTAACGTAAATATTTGTAATTGTTCATCTTTATATTACATATTACACCAAACAAAAAATATTACGTTGCATGTTGCAAAAAACTTAAAAATTTCAGAAATAATTTAAATAAATAATATTGTATCAAATCTTTGTTTGTTGGCGTATACATTACATTCCCTTTTTAAATAGGCTTCTTAAATGTCTTTTGCTAACGACTTCCATTCTTGCACTTTTTATTAAAATTAAAACAATATTAATATCTTTATTATTTGACATATGTACTTACATAAAAAATTTTATTTTAGAAAACTTCCACAGAATTGAAAAATTTATATGTACCTAAATAAAAAGACTTCAATATCACGCAGCAGTGTTAACAATAAAATAAAACGGAAATCTGCGGCGCCTACTAGGTGGCGACATGTGAAAATGCATTTTTGCATTGTGTACATGATAGCTTAAAATTGGTTCATAAAAATTAATTAAAAGTTTGCTATCTTTGTAGTCAGCTACTGATTATCCGACAGGGTAGAAACAGATTTTGACACTTGATGTTTTACAAATAGAAAAAAGTAGTACATCTGTTTTTTCAGTTTCACCTGGTAAAATGAATTCGCCTTGCCTTTATCGGCACCAAGGCGAATTAATTAATAGGTGGATGCATCGGCGAATTCAGGCGAATTCGATTAATATGGCGGCACTTTCTTTGTCAAGTTTTGTTTACCTTTTTTGGCGCCATTTAAATTTTTGTGCATGTTCGTTATCAACAAGGCGAATTCATTACCAGGTGAACTTAACAGCACAGGTGACTATTTTTTGCTTCTCGCGGTTTTTCCAATGAGACTGTCAAATTTTGTTTCTTTTGTTTACAAAACTTTTTCGCGCCATTTTAATCTGAAGGTTTTTTGCATGATTTAGAGCAATTTCAAGAAATTTGTGTGAATTTAAAAGTGAAAAACTAATATAATCTGTGATTTTAATTACAAACAATTATAAAAGCTTATATATAACGTTTATATAAAATTTTTTCTTTGCTGAGCAATCTTAGGCGAATTTAGATTATGACATTCACGATATGTTTTACAATAACAAAATACATAGTACTGAATTCGCCTTTCCGCTTGCATTCACCTGTATAAATAAAGTCGCCTTGGTTATCAACTCCTTTTGACAGCTTAAGTGTGAATTCGCCTTTTTACACAAACAAAACACCTGTTGTTTTTTTTATTGTTGTATTGTTGTAGCGAAGCGGCTACCTTGTTTTTTGTATCATGATTTTACCGTCTGAACCATGATACAAAAAACAAGGTAGCCGCTTCGCTACAACAATAAAAAAAACAACAGGTATTTTGTTTGTGTAAAAAGGCGAATTCACACTTAAGCTGCCAAAAGTATTTGATAAATTACATGTACAAAATTTAAATGGCGCCGAAAAACGTAAACAAAACTTGACAGCGAAAGTGCCGCCATATTAACCGAATTCGCCGATGCATCCACCTAATAATTAATTCGCCTTGGTCTGAACCATGATACAAAAAACAAGGTAGCCGCTTCGCTACAACTATACAACAATAAAAAAAACAACAGGTATTTTGTTTGTGTAAAAAGGCGGATTCACACTTACGCTGTCAAAAGTAGTTGATAAAGACATGTACAAAAATTTAAATGGCGCCGAAAAACGTAAACAAAACTTGACAGAGAAAGTTCCGCCATATTAACCGAATTCGCCTGAATTCGCCGATGCATCCACCTAATAATGAATTCGCCTTGGTCTGAACATGGTATTATGCCAAGGCGAATTAATTATTAGGTGGATGCATCGACGAATTCAGTTAAAATGGCGGCACTTTTCCTGTCAAGTTTTGTTTACCTTTTACGGCGCCATTTAAATTTTTGTACATGTCTTTATCAACTACTTTTGACAGCGTAAGTGTGAATTCGCCTTTTTACACAAACAAAATACCTGTTGTTTTTTTTATTGTTGTATTGTTGTAGCGAAGCGGCTACCTTGTTTTTTGTATCATGGTATTATGCATGATACAAAAAACAAGGTACCCGCCAAGGCGAATTCATTACCAGGTGAACTTAACAGCACATGTGATAATTTTTTGCTTCTCACGTTTTTTCCAATGAGACTGTCAAATTTTGTTTCTTTTGATTACAAACTTTTTGGCGCCATTTTAATCTGAAGGTTTTTTTGCATGATTTTGTGCAATTTCAAGAAATTTGTGTGAATTTAAAAGTGAAAAACTAATATAATCTATGGTTTTAATTACAAACAATTATAAAAGCTTATATTTAACGTTTATATAAAATTTGTTCTCTGCTGAGCAATCTTAGGCGAATTTAGATTATGACATTCACGATATGTTTTACAATAACAAAATACATAGTACTGAATTCGCCTTTCCGCTTGCATTCACCTGTATAAAGTCGCCTTGGTAGCCGCTTTGCTACAACCATGGTACAATAATATATAGGTAGTGTCGCAACTGTGGCCGACATTTTTATACCCTTCACAAAAATGTAAAGGGTATTTATAAGTTTGTGATTCCGTTTGTAATTTCTACAGTTTTTTTTTGCGACCCTATAAAGTATATATATTCTGAATCAGAATTAATGGAAAAGTCGATTAAGCGATGTCCGTCTGTCCGTCTATCCGTCTGTCCGCTGTTGAAATACCGTTTCTGAGAAAACCATTAGACTTAGAAACTTTTTTCTTTCACCATTCTTTTACCCCATCGATTCATGGGTTTGCTATTGAAATTCAGTAATATCGGTCCACGTATAGCTGAGATATATTCAAAATTCCGAAAAAAGCCATTTTTTTTGCAGTTTTGTATGAAAATTTTTGAAAACAAGAGTTGTTCGTTTTGCTTCAAACTTCACACACTTATTAAACATGGTGACTAAAAGACAAAAAATTTTTTTTTCAGATATCGGTCCATATATACCCGAGATATAGCCCAAATCGGATTTTAATGAAAATGTCGCATAGGCGAAGCTAAATAACTTTTTTTTGCTCAAAAGTCGTTCTGGTAATAAAATAAGGTTATATAAATATGAAAAATGAAAATTTCCGATATCGGTCCATATATACCCGAGATATAGCCTAAACCGGGTTTTTCATGAATACGCGGCGTAAGCGAACTAAAACAACTTTTTTTGCTTAAAAGCAGTTCTAATAGCAAAATAAGGTTATATAGTTATGGAAAATGAAAATTTCCGATATCGGTCCATATATACCCGAGATATAGCCTAAACTGCGGTTTTAATGAAAATGTTGCGTAAGTGAACTTAAACATCGTTTTTTGCTTAAAAACAGTTCTGGTAATGAAATAGGGTCATATAAATATGGAAAAAGAAAATATCCGATATCGGTCCATATATACTCGAGATATAGCCTGAACCGATTTTTCCAATAACATTTTTTTTTGCTGAAAAGCAGTTCTTGTTATGGAAGAAGGTTACGAAAATAGAGAAAATTAAAATTTCTGATATCGGTCCATATATACCCGAGATATAGTCTAGAACGGGTTTTTCATGAAAATATCGCGTAAGCGAACTTAAACAATTTGTTGTGCTCAAAAGCAGTTCTGGTAATGATATAAGGTTATATAAATATGGAAAATTAAAATTTTCGATATCGGTCCATATGTAGCCGAGATATAGCCTAAACCGATTTTTCCATTAAAAAAAATTTTTTTTTTTGCTTAAAAGCAATTCTCGTTATAAAAGAAGGTTACTAAAATACAGAAAATAGAAAACTCCGATATCGGTTCATATATAACCGAGCATATTTAGGTCACATTTTTAATATACTATACATATTCGTGACTATCGTGAAGGGTATTTTAGATTCGGCCCAGCCGAATATACTACACTCTTACTTGTTTTTTCTGTGATGATAACTATCAAAAGTGCACACATACACACACAGTTTTTATTATTGTTTACAATTTGAAAAACTTTTTGAAAAAAAAATGTTCCAATAATAATTTTCAAACGCAAAAACAGCTTCAAACACAACAGACAGCTTTTTCTTGATCTTTATTTATATATTTAATGAATTCGCCTTGGGTGGATGCATCGGCGAATTCAGGCGAATTCGGTTAATATGGCGGCACCTTCGCAGTCAAGTTTTGTTTACCTTTTTCGGCGCCATTTAAATTTTTGTACATATCTTTACCAACTACTTTTGACAGCGTAAGTGTGAATTCGCCTTTTTACACAAACAAAATACATGTTGTTTTTTTTATTGTTGTAGCGAAGCGGCTACCTTGTTTTTTGTATCATGTATTGTACCATGGCTACAACAATACAAAAATAAAAAATGCAGTAAATAATAAGCTGCCGAAATTTGTTATGCGCCGCCGCCGCCGACTTAAAATTGAGGCGCCTCCGCCGCCGAAATTTTTGCCTCGGCTTGTTTCTCTGATGCTGTGTGTAAAAAGCAGAAGCCAAAGATGAGTTTTAGACAAAGTTATAAACTGGTCACAAAGAATGCCATTAGATGGTTTCCAGGCCATATGGGCAAAGGCTTAAAACAAATGCAGCAGAAACTAAAATCAGTTGACTGCCTCATAGAAGTGCATGATTCCAGGATTCCTTTTTCGGGCCGTAATCCCGAGTTCCAGCACACAATAACAGGTGGTGCGAAACCTCATATTCTGGTTTTAAACAAGAAGGATCTAATATCATCCAGAGATCAGAAATATATAACAAAAGCATTACAGGAAGAGGAACAGTTAGTGCATGTTTTATTTACAAATTGCAAGGACCAGCAATGCAACGGAATCCGAAAGTTAATACCACTAGCAACTGATTTGATATCAAATTCAGACCGTTTTAATAGAGAAGGAGAAAAAGATTATTGCGTGATGATAGTTGGAGTGCCGAATGTCGGTAAAAGTTCTTTACTAAATGTTTTGCGGAATCGGCACCTGAAGAAAAAAGGAGTAGCACAAGTAGGTAGCATAGCAGGAATAACCCGTTCAGTAATGGAAAAAATAAAAATAAGCGAGAGCCCTTTAATTTATATGATTGATACACCAGGTATTTTAGAACCACGCATAAGCAATGATGAAATGGGTATGAAACTGGCATTAGTTGGATGTCTGCCAGATCATTTAGTGGGTGAAGATTTAATAGCTGATTATTTGTTGTATTGGTTGAACAAGCATCAGCGTTTTGATTACGTTCCGGTAATGGGCTTAGAATCCCCTTCGGACAGTATAGCTGAAGTTCTAGTTGCTTGCGCAAACAAAATGGGAACTCAAAAGAAAGTTAAGAGAAGTGATGGACAAATATATATCATACCCGATATTTTAAGCTCTGCGAAATACTTCATTAAAATATTTAGAAATAATGGCTTCGGCGGGTGTAATTTAGATAAGAAAATAAAAACAAACGTTTAAATACGCATGCCAGATTTTATTTTTAAATTTCATACATTCTAAATACATATTTTTGCATGCAATATTATACTCCAGGTTGTATGATAGGCACGTCTATGGCAATATTGCCAACTCCTGGAACTGGTATAGAATAGGATACTGCGTTGCTATCGACGCTATTTCCACTTTCGTTCAAATCCTGTTGCATGGTTATGTCTACCGTATCTGCTGAAACCGTGTCAACGATTGGAGCGCCTGATAAACCCACATTACCATCTGCATTTAATATTCTCAATTCGTCTGGAACACCTAGCAGGCGATCATTAATATTACGTTGATATATAGACCGTTTCTCGTAAAAGTCTATAATAAATTCAGGATTTTTTTGCTTTAATTCTGAACTGAACACTAAATCAAATTCATCGCAAAATTGCCATTTAACCAAATACACAATTTCGCCCTTTGTGTCAGTTGCTCCCACTATTTGTTCTATTGGTAGACCCCTTTCATATCCCCGAGGTTTTTGTATTTCTTCTACTTTTGGTTTCTTTTCACCACGTTTCTTTGATTTTGCTCTTGACTCTTCGAACTTTTGCATTAGTTTTGGGCAGTCGCAATTTTCCTCCGGTTCCCACGTATTATCAGAGTTTGGATACCCACGCCATTTAATAAAGTATTCAACTTTTCCGTCGGAGGTAATCCTTTTATCAACAATTTTTTCAACTACAAAGCCAGTTTCTTTAGGTGTGCTTTTCACCATTTTTTTATAATCAGATTTAAAAATTTTGAGAATTTTAATTTTCACTCTAGAAATGTATACAACCAAGGCGAATTAAATATTAGGTGGATGCAAGGCGAATTCATTATTAGCTGGATGCAAGGCGAATTAATTATTAGGTGGATGCATCGCGAATTCAGGCGAATTCGATTAATATGGCGGCACTTTCGCTGTCAAGTTTTGTTTACCTTTTTCGGCGCCGTTTAAAATTTTTTACATGTTCGTTATCAACTACTTTCGACAGCTTAAGTGTGAATTCGCCTTTTTACACAAACAAAATACCTGTTGTTTTTTTTATTGTTGTATTGTTGTAGCGAAGCGGCTACCTTGTTTTTTGTGTTATGGGTGGATGCACCGGCGAATTCAGGCGAATTCGGTTAATATGGCGGCACCTTCGCTGTCAAGTTTTGTTCAAGGCGAATTCATTATTAGGTGGATGCATCGGCGAATTCAGGCGAATTCGGTTAATATGGCGGCATCTTCGCTGTCAAGCTTTGTTTACCTTTTTCGGCGCCATTTAAATTTTTGTACATGTCTTTATCAACTACTTTTGACAGCGTAAGTGTGAATTCGCCTTTTTACACAAACAAAATACCTGTTATTTTTTTTATTGTTGTATTGTTGTAGCGAAGCGGCTACCTTGTTTTTTGTATGATGGTTTTGTTTACCTTTTTCGGCGCCATTTAAATTTTTGTGCATGTTCGTTATCAACTACTTTTGACAGCTTAAGTGTGAGTTCGCCTTTTTACACAAACAAAATACCTGTTGTTTTTTTTATTGTTGTATTGTTGTAGTGAAGCGGCTACCTTGTTTTTTGTCAAGGCGAATTGATTATTAGGTGGATGCATCGGCGAATTCAGGCGAATTCGGTTAATATGGCGGCACTTTCGCTGTCAAGTTTTGTTTACCTCTTTCGGCGCCATTTAAATTTTTGTACATGTTCGTTATAAACTACTTTTGACAGCTTAAGTGTGAATTCGCCTTTTTACACAAACAAAATACCTGTTGTTTTTTTTATTGTTGTAGCGAAGCGGCTACCTTGTTTTTTGTATCATGGTTTTTTGTATCATGAGGTGGATGCATCGGCGAATTCAGGCGAATTCGATTAATATGGCGGCACTTTCGCTGTCAAGTTTCGTTTACCTTTTTCGGCGCCATTTAAATTTTTGTACATGTTCGTTATCAACTACTTTTGACAGCTTAAGTGTGAATTCGCCTTTTTACACAAACAAAATACCTGTTGTTTTTTTTATTGTTGTATTGTTGTAGCGAAGCGGCTACCTTGTTTTTTGTATCATGGTATATAACTTGACGCTTGTGTATAATTACGGCGGATTCGGCTTATGTACAACTTGACCAAGGCGAATTTATTATTAGGCGGAATCATCGGCGAATTCGATTAATATTGCGGCACCAAGGCGAATTAATTATTAGGTGGATGAATCGGCGAATTCGGTTAATATGGCGGCACTTTCTGTGTCACGTTTTGTTTCCCTTAATCGGCGCCATTTAAATTTTTGTACATGTTCTTTATCATGATACAAAAAAACAAGGTAGCCGCTTCGCTACAACAATACAACCTTGATACAAAAAACAAGGTAGCCGCTTCGCTACAACAATAAGAAAAACAACAGGTATTTTGTTTGTGTAAAAAGGCGAATTCACACTTAAGCTGTCAAAAGTAGTTGATAACGAACATGCAAGGCGACTTTATACAGGTGAATGCAAGCGGAAAGGCGAATTCAGTACAATGTATTTTGTTATTGTAAAACATATCGTGAATGTCATAATCTAAATTCGCCTAAGATTGCTCAGCAGAGAAAAAATTTTATATAAACGTTAAATATAAGCTTTTATAATTGTATGTAATTAAAATCACAGATTATATTAGTTTTTCACTTTTAAATTCACACAAATTTCTTGAAATTGCACTAAATCATGCAAAAAAACCTTCAGATTAAAATGGCGCGAAAAAGTTTGTAAACAAAAGAAACAAAAGTTGACAGTCTCGTTGGAAAAAACGCGAGAAGCAAAAAATAATCACCTGTGCTGTTAAGTTCACCTGGTAATGAATTCGCCTTGCGAACATGTTAAAAAATTTAAATGGCGCCGAAAAAGGTAAACAAAACTTGACAGAGAAAGTGTCGCCATATTAATCGAATTCGCCGATGCATCCACCTAATAATTAATTCGCCTTGCAATACAACAATAAAAAAAACAACAGGTATTTTGTTTGTGTAAAAAGGCGAATTCACACTTACGCTGTCAAAAGTAGTTGATAAAGACATGTACAAAAATTTAAATGGCGCCGAAAAAGGTAAACAAAACTTGACTGCGAAGGTGCCGCCCATGATACAAAAAACAAGGTAGCCGCTTCGCTACAATAATAAAACAATAAAAGAAACAACACGTCAAGGCGAATTCATTATTAGGTGGATGCATCGGCGAATTCAGGCGAATTCGGTTAATATGGCGACACTTTCGCTGTCAAGCATGATACAAAAAACAAGGTAACCGCTTCGCTACAACAATGCAACAATAAACAAGTAAGAGTGTAGTATATTCGGCTGGGCCGAATCTAAAATACCCTTCACGATAGTCACGAATATGTATAGTATATTAAAAATGTCACCTAAATATGCTCGGTTATATATGAACCGATATCGGAGTTTTCTATTTTCTGTATTTTAGTAACCTTCTTTTATAACGAGAATTGCTTTTCAGCAAAAAAAAAAAAATTTTTTTTAATGGAAAAATCGGTTTAGGCTATATCTCGGCTACATATGGACCGATATCGAAAATTTTAATTTTCCATATTTATATAACCTTATATCATTACCAGAACTGCTTTTGAGCACAACAAATTGTTTAAGTTCGCTTACGCGATATTTTCATGAAAAACCCGTTCTAGGCTATATCTCGGGTATATATGGACCGATATCAGAAATTTTAATTTTCTCTATTTTCGTAACCTTCTTTCATAACAAGAACTGCTTTTCAGCAAAAAAAATGTTATTGGAAAAATCGGTTCAGGCTATATCTCGAGTATATATGGACCGATATCGGATATTTTCTTTTTCCATATTTATATGACCCTATTTCATTACCAGAACTGTTTTTAAGCAAAAAACGATGTTTAAGTTCACTTACGCAACATTTTCATTAAAACCGCAGTTTAGGCTATATCTCGGGTATATATGGACCGATATCGAAAACTTTCATTTTCCATACCTATATAACCTTATTTTGCTATTAGAACTGCTTTTAAGCAAAAAAAGTTGTTTTAGTTCGCTTACGCCGCGTATTCATGAAAAACCCGGTTTAGGCTATATCTCGGGTATATATGGACCGATATCGAAAACTTTCATTTTCCATATTTATATCACCTTATTTTATTACCAGAACTGCTTTAAGGCGAAAAAATTGTTTAAGTTCGTTTACGCGACATTTTCTTGAAAAGCCCGGTCTAGGCTATATCTCGGGTATATATGGACCGATATCGAAAATTTCCATTTTTCATATTTATATGACCCTATTCCATTACCAGAACTCCTTTTGAGCACAAAAAAGTTGTTTAAGATCGCTTACGCGACATTTTCATGAAAAACCGCAGTTTAGGCTATATCTCGGGTATATATGGACCGATATCGGAAATTTCCATTTTCCATATTTATGTAACCTAATTTCATTACCAGAACTGCTTTTGAGCACAAAAAAGTTGTTTATGTTCGCTTACGCGGCATTTTCTTGAAAACCCCGGTCTAGGCTATATCTCGGGTATATATGGACCGATATCGGAAATTTTTATCTTCCATAATTATAAAACCTCATCTTATTACAAGAACTGTTTTTAATCAAAAATAGTTGTTAAAGTTCGCTTACGCGACATTTTCATGAAAAACCCGGTTTGCGCTATATCTCGGGTATATATGGACCGATATCGAAAATTTTTATTTTTCATATTTATGTAACCTAATTTCATTACCAGAACTGCTTTTGAGCAAAAAAAAGTTGTTTAAGTTCGCTTACGCGACATATTCATGAAAAACCCGATTTGGGCTATATCTCGGGTACATATGAACCGATATCGGAAATTTTTATCTTCCATATTTATATAACCTTTTCTTATTACCAGAACTGTTTTTAAGCAAAAAAAAAATTGTTAAGTTCGCTTACGCGACATTTTCATGAAAAACCCGGTTTGGGCTATATCTCGGGTATATATGGACCGATATCGGAAATTTTCATTTTTCATATTTATATAACCTTATTTTATTACCAGAACTACTTTTGAGCAAAAAAAAGTTATTTAGCTTCGCCTATGCGACATTTTCATTAAAATCCGATTTGGGCTATATCTCGGGTATATATGGACCGATATCTGAAAAAAAATTTTTTGTCTTTTAGTCACTATGTTTAATAAGTGTGTGAAGTTTGAAGCAAAACGAACAACTCTTGTTTTCAAAAATTTTCATACAAAACTGCAAAAAAAAATGGCTTTTTTCGGAATTTTGAATATATCTCAGCTATACGTGGACCGATATTACTGAATTTCAATAGCAAACCCATGAATCGATGGGGTAAAAGAATGGTGAAAGAAAAAAGTTTCTAAGTCTAATGGTTTTCTCAGAAACGGTATTTCAACAGCGGACAGACGGACAGACGGACATCGCTTAATCGACTTTTCCATTAATTCTGATTCAGAATATATATACTTTATAGGGTCGCAAAAAAAAACTGTAGAAATTACAAACGGAATCACAAACTTATAAATACCCTTTACATTTTTGTGAAGGGTATAACAAGGTAGCCGCTTCGCTACAACAATACAACAATAAAAAGAACAACAGGTATTTTGTATGTGTAAAAGGCGAATTCACACTTAAGCTGTCAAAAGTGTTTGATAAATTACATGTAAAAAATTTAAATGGCGCCGAAAAAGGTAAACAAAACTTGACAGCAAGGCGAATTCATTATTAGGTGGATGCATCGGCGAATTCAGGCGAATTCGGTTAATATGGCGGCACCTTCGCTGTCAAGTTTTGTTTACCTTTTTCGGCGCCATTTAAATTTTTGTACATGTTCGCTATCAACTACTTTTGACAGTTTAAGTGTGAATTCGCCTTTTTACACAAACAAAATACCTGCTGTTTTTTTATACCCTTCACAAAAATGTAAAGGGTATTTATAAGTTTGTGATTCCGTTTGTAATTTCTACAGTTTTTTTTTGCGACCCTATAAAGTATATATATTCTGAATCAGAATTAATGGAAAAGTCGATTAAGCGATGTCCGTCTGTCCGTCTGTCCGCTGTTGAAATACCGTTTCTGAGAAAACCATTAGACTTAGAAACTTTTTTCTTTCACCATTCTTTTACCCCATCGATTCATGGGTTTGCTATTGAAATTCAGTAATATCGATCCACGTATAGCTGAGATATATTCAAAATTCCGAAAAAAGCCATTTTTTTTTGCAGTTTTGTATGAAAATTTTTGAAAACAAGAGTTGTTCGTTTTGCTTCAAACTTCACACACTTATTAAACATGGTGACTAAAAGACAAAAAATTTTTTTTTCAGATATCGGTCCATATATACCCGAGATATAGCCCAAATCGGATTTTAATGAAAATGTCGCATAGGCGAAGCTAAATAACTTTTTTTTGCTCAAAAGTAGTTCTGGTAATAAAATAAGGTTATATAAATATGAAAAATGAAAATTTCCGATCTCGGTCCATATATACCCGAGATATAGCCCAAACCGGGTTTTTCATGAAAATGTCGCGTAAGCGAACTTAAACAACTTTTTTGTGCTCAAAAACAGTTCTGGTAATAAAATTAGGTTACATAAATATGGAAAATGGAAATTTCCGATATCGGTCCATATATACCCGAGATATAGCCTAGACCAGGGTTTTCATGAAAATGCCGCGTAAGCGAACTTAACAACTTTTTTGTGCTCAAAAGCAGTTCTGGTAATGAAATTAGGTTACCTAAATATGGAAAATGAAAATTTCCGATATCGGTCCATATGTACTCGAGATATAGCCCAAATCGGGTTTTTCATGAAAATGTCGCGTAAGCGATCTTAAACAACTTTTTTTTGCTCAAAAGCAGTTCTGATAATGAAATAAGATTACATAAATATGAAAAATGAGAATTTCCGATATCGGTCCATATATACCCGAGATATAGCCTAGACCGGGTTTTACATAAAACTGTCGCGTAAGCAAACTAAAACAACATTTTTGTGCTCAAAAGCAGTTCTAGTAATGAAATGAAGTTATATAAATATGAAAAATGAAAACTTCCAATATCGGTCCATATATACCCGAGATATAGCCTAGAACGGGTTTTTCATGAAAATGCCGCGTCAGCGAAACTAAACAACTTTTTTTGCTTAAAAGCGGTTCTGGTAATAAAATAAGGTTATATAAATATGAAAAATGAAAATTTCCGATATCGGTCCATATATACCGCAGATATAGCCTGGAACGTGGTTTTCATGAAAATGCCGCGTAAGCGAACGTAAACAACTTTTTTTGCTTAAAAGCAGTTCTGGTAATCAAATAAGGTTATATAAGTAAGGAAAATGAAAATTTCCGATATCAGTCCATATATACCCGAGATATAGCGCAAACCGGGTTTTTCATGAAAATGTCGCGTAAGCGAACTTTAACAACTATTTTTGATTAAAAACAGTTCTTGTAATAAGATGAGGTTATATAAATATGGAAGATAAAAATTTCCGATATCGGTCCATATATACCCGAGATATAGCCCAAACCGGGTTTTTCATGAAAATGTCGCGTAAGCGAACTTAACAATTTTTTTTTTGCTTAAAAACAGTTCTGCTAATAAGAAAAGGTTATATAAATATGGAAGATAAAAATTTCCGATATCGGTTCATATGTACCCGAGATATAGCCCAAATCGGGTTTTTCATGAATATGTCGCGTAAGCGAACTTAAACAACTTTTTTTTGCTCAAAAGCAGTTCTGGTAATGAAATTAGGTTACATAAATATGAAAAATGAAAATTTTCGATATCGGTCCATATATACCCGAGATATAGCCCAAATCGGGTTTTTCATGAAAATGTCGCGTAAGCGTACTTAAACAACTTTTTTGTGCTCAAAAGGAGTTCTGGTAATGGAATAGGTTCATATAAATATGAAAAATGAAAATTTTCGATATCGGTCCATATATACCCGAGATATAGCCTAGACCGGGGTTTTCAAGAAAATGCCGCGTAAGCGAACATAAACAACTTTTTTGTGCTCAAAAGCAGTTCTGATAATGAAATTAGGTTACATAAATATGGAAAATGGAAATTTCCGATATCGGTCCATATATACCCGAGATATAGCCTAAACTGCGGTTTTTCATGAAAATGTCGCGTAAGCGATCTTAAACAACTTTTTTGTGCTCAAAAGGAGTTCTGGTAATGGAATAGGGTCATATAAATATGAAAAATGGAAATTTTCGATATCGGTCCATATATACCCGAGATATAGCCTAGACCGGGCTTTTCAAGAAAATGTCGCGTAAGCGAACTTAAACAATTTTTTCGCCTTAAAGCAGTTCTGGTAATAAAATAAGGTGATATAAATATGGAAAATGAAAGTTTTCGATATCGGTCCATATATACCCGAGATATAGCCTAAACCGGGTTTTTCATGAATACGCGGCGTAAGCGAACTAAAACAACTTTTTTTGCTTAAAAGCAGTTCTAATAGCAAAATAAGGTTATATAGGTATGGAAAATGAAAATTTCCGATATCGGTCCATATATACCCGAGATATAGCCTAAACTGCGGTTTTAATGAAAATGTTGCGTAAGTGAACTTAAACATCGTTTTTTGCTTAAAAACAGTTCTGGTAATGAAATAGGGTCATATAAATATGGAAAAAGAAAATATCCGATATCGGTCCATATATACTCGAGATATAGCCTGAACCGATTTTTCCAATAACATTTTTTTTTTGCTGAAAAGCAGTTCTTGTTATGAAAGAAGGTTACGAAAATAGAGAAAATTAAAATTTCTGATATCGGTCCATATATACCCGAGATATAGCCTAGAACGGGTTTTTTCATGAAAATATCGCGTAAGCGAACTTAAACAATTTGTTGTGCTCAAAAGCACAACAAATTGTTTAATTGGTAATGATATAAGGTTATATAAATATGGAAAATTAAAATTTTCGATATCGGTCCATATGTAGCCGAGATATAGCCTAAACCGATTTTTCCATTAAAAAAATTTTTTTTTTTTTGCTGAAAAGCAATTCTCGTTATAAAAGAAGGTTACTAAAATACAGAAAATAGAAAACTCCGATATCGGTTCATATATAACCGAGCATATTTAGGTCACATTTTTAATATACTATACATATTCGTGACTATCGTGAAGGGTATTTTAGATTCGGCCCAGCCGAATATACTACACTCCGTAGTGTAATGATGGAATAGTGTATTTCTCGAAACCATGAGGAGTCGTGGTATCAAAACCTCTTCATATTTATACTTTTATTTAAGTATTCTTACTTTTTGAGCGTTGTTCATCACTTTTTTCACCGGAAGTCGAGTTTCATTACAGATATGTTGTTGATGTATACTTTGTAACATTATGATTACCGATCCGACCTTAAGTTGCGTATTGTGGTTGAAATGCCAAAGTGGAATTTACGATTGCTAATATTCAGTAATTTCTTTCAAAATACTTGCTTATATTTAGTAACACTATGATTACCAATCTGACATTAAGTTGCAGATTGCGAAGTGGCAACCTAGGTAAAACTCGGTTGTATAGTTGACGACATCATATTGGGAATGAAGAGAGTCCCTGAATTTAACATCACCGATCGCCGACATCACGTCTGATCAAGTAATCGTGATTTTTGTAACTTTACTAAATATTTGAGAGCACATTACGGATGAGCTCAGATTTGCATTCGGTAAAATGGTAGAAAAGGATGGTAAATTGAATACAACCAACATATTGGTGAAATAGATATGATTGATATGAATTGTGATCAGATATGAATTGTAATTGGTTGAACTTTTTTTTTTGTTAGCTTCAATATATAGAACTCCGTGTAAATGAAATTAATACATATCTATTGCAATGGTTATCCATTGTTCGTATTGTTATTATGGTCTTGAGTTCAGAAAAAATAAAATTTACGTGTTACTTTAATTATTCTTTCTCAAGGAAAAAGTGGACGTAGAAGTAGACGTTGACAACGTTGCACAAAACTATTTCTCTCCGTAAAAATTGTGTTTAAAATAAATTTAAAAAGTGGGTGTGATACAATAAAGTTTTCGTTCCGAAAAACACTTAAGTAGGTTATGACGAAGACTTCATAAGAAATATTATCCTAATCATCGGTCCAGACCTTTCATTTAGACTTAAAATTTTATTATATCATAGATAAGTACATATGTACATATGTATATACGTTAAAAATCCGCGTTATCTTCCGTGATATAAGGTAACTTTTTAGGAAAAACTAAGACTTATAATATCTTCTATCTCGATCTCGCCGCACTAAAAGAAGACCATTCCTGTAGACTGCCATTAATTTCCCAGAGCGAAAATAACAAAATTTTGGTACCAAAACATTTTTTTTCCAAAAAAAAGTTTTTCGCGTTTATCTCCCTAAATAAGCGTCCTAGAGCGAAAATAACGAAATTTTGGTACCAAAACATTTTATTTCCAACAAAAGTTTTTTGCGTTTATCTCCCTAAATAAGCCTCCTAGAGCGAAAATAACGAAATTTTTGTAACAAAAATTTAAAAAAAAAGTTTTTCGCGTTTATCTTCCTAAATAAGCCTCCTAGAGCGAAAATAACGAAATTTTGGTACCAAAAAATTTTTTTTCCAAAAAAAAAGTTGTTTGCGGTTTTTGTAACAAAAATTTAAAAAAAAAAAAAAAAGTTTTTCGCGTTTATCTTCCTAAATAAGCCTCCTAGAGCGAAAATAACGAAATTTTGGTACCAAAAAAATTTTTTTTCCCAAAAAAAGTTTTTCGCGTTTATCTCCCTAAATAAGCGTCCTAGAGCGAAAATAACGAAATTTTGGTATCAAAAAAATTTTTTTTTCCAAAAAAAAGTTGTTTGCGTTTATCTCCCTAAATAAGCGTCCTAGGGCGAAGACAACGAAATTTTGGTACCAAAAAATTTTTTTTCCAAAAAAAGTTTTTCGCGTTTATCTCCCTAAATAAGCGTCCTAGGGCGAAAATAACGAAATTTTGGTACCAAAAAATGTTTTAAAAAAAAAAAAAAAAGTTTTTTGCGTTTATCTCCCTAAATAAGCGTCCTAGGGCGAAAATAACGAAATTTTGGTACCAAAAAAATTTTTTTTCCCAAAAAAAGTTTTTTGCGTTTTTCTCCCTAAATAAGCGTTTTAGAGCAAAAATAACGAAATTTTGGTATCAAAAAAATTTTTTTTCCAAAAAAAAGTTTTTTGCGTTTTTCTCCCTAAATAAGCGTCCTAGAGCAAAAATAACGAAATTTTGGTATCAAAATAATTTTTTTTTCAAAAAAAAGTTTTTTGCGTTTATCTCCTTAAATAAGCCTCCTAGAGCGAAAATAACGAAATTTTGGTACCAAAAAATTTTTTTTTCCAAAAAAAAGATTTTAGCGTTTTTCTCCCTAAATAAGCGTTCTAGAGCGAAAATAACGAAATTTTTGTAACAAAAATTAAAAAAAAAAGTTTTTCGCGTTTATCTTCCTAAATAAGCCTCCTAGAGCGAAAATAACGAAATTTTTGTAACAAAAATTTAAAAAAAACAAGTAAGAGTGTAGTATATTCGGCTGGGCCGAATCTAAAATACCCTTCACGATAGTCACGAATATGTATAGTATATTAAAAATGTGACCTGAATATGCTCGGTTATATATGAACCGATATCGGAATTTTCTATTTTCTGTATTTTAGTAACCTTCTTTTATAACAAGAATTGCTTTTCAGCTTTTTTTAATGAAAAAATCGGTTCAGGCTATATCTCGTGTATATATGGACCGATATCGAAAATTTTAATTTTCCAAATTTATATAACCTTATTTCATTACCAGAACTGCTTTTGAGCACAACAAATTGTTTAAGTTCGCTTACGCGACATTTTCATGAAAAACCCGATTTGGGCTATATCTCGGGTACATATGGACCGATATCGGAAATTTTCATTTTCTATATCTAGGTAACCTAATTTCATTACCAGAACTGCTTTTGAGCACAAAAAAGTTGTTTAAGTTCGCTTACGCGGCATTTTCATGAAAAACCCGATTTGGGCTATATCTCGGGTATATATGGACCGATATCGAAAATTTTCATTTTTCATATTTATATGACCCTATTTCATTACCAGAACTGCTTTTGAGCACAAAAAAGTTGTTTAAGTTCGCTTACGCGGCATTTTCATGAAAAACCCGATTTGGGCTATATCTCGGGTATATATGGACCGATATCGGAAATTTTCATTTTTCATATTTATGTAACCTAATTTCATTACCAGAACTGCTTTTGAGCACAAAAAAGTTGTTTAAGTTCGCTTACGCGACATTTTCATGAAAAACTCGCTTTGGGCTATATCTCGGGTATATATGGACCGATATCGGAAATTTTAATTTTCCATATTTATGTAACCTAATTTCATTACCAGAACTGCTTTTGAGCACAAAAAAGTTGTTTAAGTTCGCTTACGCGACATTTTCATGAAAAACCCGATTTTTGCTATATCTCGGGTATATATGGACCGATATCTGAAATTTTCATTTTTTATATATATGTAACCTAATTTCATTACCAGAACTGCTTTTGAGCACAAAAAAGTTGTTTAAGTTCGGTTACGTGGCATTTTCATGAAAACCCCGGTCTAGGCTATATCTCGGGTATATATGGACCGATATCGGAAATTTTCATTTTCCATATTTATGTAACCCAATTTCATTACCAGAACTGCTTTTGAGCACAAAAAAGTTGTTTAAGTTCGCTTACGCGACATTTTCATGAAAAACCCGGTTTGGGCTATATCTCGGGTATATATGGACCGATATCGGAAATTTTCATTTTCCATATTTATGTAACCTCATTTTATTACCAGAACTGCTTTTGAGCAAAAAAAAGTTATTTAGCTTCGCCTATGCGACATTTTCATTAAAATCCGATTTGGGCTATATCTCGGGTATATATGGACCGATATCTGAAAAAAAAATTTTTTGTCTTTTAATCATAAGTGTGTGAAGTTTGAAGCAAAACGAACGACTTTTGTTTTCAAAAATTTTCATACAAAACTGCAAAAAAAAATGGCTTTTTTCGGAATTTTGAATATATCTCAGCTATACGTGGACCGATATTACTAAATTTCAATAGCAAACCCATGAATCGATGGAATAAAAGAATGGTGAAAGAAAAAAGTTTCTAAGTCTAATGGTTTTCTCAGAAACGGTATTTCAACAGCGGACAGACGGACAGACGGACAGACGGACAGACGGACAGACGGACAGACGGACAGACGGACAGACGGACAGACGGACATCGCTTAATCGACTTTTCCATTAATTCTGATTCAGAATATATATACTTTATAGGGTCGCAAAAAAAAACTGTAGAAATTACAAACGGAATCACAAACTTATATATACCCTTTACATTTTTGTGAAGGGTATAAAAAAGTTTTTCGCGTTTATCTTCCTAAATAAGCCTCCGAAAATAACGAAATTTTGGTACCAAAACATTTTTTTTCCAACAAAAGTTTTTTGCGTTTATCTCCCTAAATAAGCCTCCTAGAGCGAAAATAACGAAATTTTTGTAACAAAAATTTAAAAAAAAAGTTTTTCGCGTTTATCTTCCTAAATAAGCCTCCTAGAGCGAAAATAACGAAATTTTGGTACCAAAAAATTTTTTTTCCAAAAAAAAGTTTGCGGTTTTTGTAACAAAAATTTAAAGAAAAAAAAAAAGTTTTTCGCGTTTATCTTCCTAAATAAGCCTCCTAGAGCAAAAATAACGAAATTTTGGTACCAAAAAAATTTTTTTTTCCAAAAAAAAAGTTTTTCGCAATTATCTCCCTAAATAAGCGTCCTAGAGCGAAAATAACAAAATTTTGGTACCAGAAAATTTAAAAAAAAAAAAAAAGTTTTTCGCGTTTATCTCCCTAAATAAGCGTCCTAGGGCGAAAATAACGAAATTTTGGTACCAAAACATTTTTTTTCCAAAAAAAGTTTTTTGCGTTTATCTCCCTAAATAAGCGTTCTAGAGCGAAAATAACGAAATTTTGGTACCAAAATTTTTTTTCCCAAAAAAAGTTTTTCGCGTTTATCTCCCTAAATAAGCGTCCTAGAGCAAAAATAACAAAATTTTTGTATTAAAAAATTTTTTTCCAAAAAAAAAGGTTTTTGCGTTTATCTCCCTAAATAAGCGTCCTAGAGCAAAAATAACGAAATTTTGGTACCAAAGAAATTTTTTTTCCAAAAAAAAGTTTTTTGCGTTTATCTCCCTAAATAAGCGTCCTAGGGCGAAAATAACGAAATTTTGGTACCAAAAAATTTTTTTTTCCAAAAAAAAGTTTTTCGCAATTATCTCCCTAAATAAGCGTCCTAGAGCGAAAATAACAAAATTTTGGTACCAAAAAATTTTTTTTAAAAAAAAAGGTTTTTTGCGTTTATCTCCCTAAATAAGCGTCCCAGAGCGAAAATAACAAAATTTTTGTACCAAAAAATGTTTTTAAAAAAAAAAGTTTTTTGCGTTTATCTGCCTAAATAAGCGTCCTAGAGCAAAAATAACGAAATTTTGGTATCAAAAAAGTTTTTCGCGTTTATCTCCCTAAATAAGCGTCCTAGGGCGAAAATAACGAAATTTTGGTATCAAAAAAGTTTTTCGCTTTTATTTCCCTAAATAAGCGTCCTAGGGCGAAGATAACGAAATTTTGGTCTCAAAAAATTTTTTTTTCAAAAAAAAGTTTTTCGCGTTTATCTCCCTAAATAAGCGTCCTAGAGCGAAAATAACGAAATTTTGGTACCAAAATTTAAAAAAAAAAAAAAAAAAAGTTTTTTGCGTTTATCTGCCTAAATAAGCGTCCTAGAGCAAAAATAACGAAATTTTGGTACCAAAAAAATTTTTTTTTCCAAAAAAAATTTTTTTTCTAAAAAAAAGTTGTTTGCGGTTTTTGTAACAAGAATTTAAAGAAAAAAAAAAAAGTTTTTCGCGTTTATCTCCCTAAATAAGCGTCCTAGGGCGAAGATAACGAAATTTTGGTACCAAAAATTTTTTTTTCCAAAAAAAAGTTTTTCGCGTTTATCTCCGTAAATAAGCGTCCTAGAGCAAAAATAACAAAATTTTTGTATTAAAAATTTTTTTTCCAAAAAAAAGTTTTTTGCGTTTATCTCCCTAAATAAGCGTCCTAGAGCAAAAATAACGAAATTTTGGTACCAAAAAAATTTTTTTCCAAAAAAAAGTTTTTTTCTAAAAAAAAGTTGTTTGCGTTTATCTCCCTAAATAAGCGTCCTAGGGCGAAAATAACGAAATTTTGGTACCAAAACATTTTTTTTCCAAAAAAAGTTTTTTGCGTTTATCTCCCTAAATAAGCGTTCTAGAGCGAAAATAACGAAATTTTGGTACCAAAAAAATTTTTTTTCCCAAAAAAAGTTTTTCGCGTTTATCTCCCTAAATAAGCGTCCTAGAGCAAAAATAACGAAATTTTGGTACCAAAGAAATTTTTTTCCAAAAAAAAGTTTTTTGCGTTTATCTCCCTAAATAAGCCTCCTAGAGCGAAAATAACGAAATTTTGGTACCAAAAAATTTTTTTTTCCAAAAAAAAGTTTTTTGCGTTTATCTCCCTAAATAAGCGTCCTAGGGCGAAAATAACGAAATTTTGGTACCAAAAAATTTTTTTTTCCAAAAAAAAGTTTTTCGCAATTATCTCCCTAAATAAGCGTCCTAGAGCGAAAATAACGAAATTTTGTTACCAAAAAATTTTTTTTTTCAAAAAAAGGTTTTCTGCGTTTATCTCCCTAAATAAGCGTCCCAGAGCGAAAATAACAAAATTTTGGTACCAAAAAATTTTTTTTTTCCAAAAAAAAGTTTTTTCGCAATTATCTCCCTAAATAAGCGTCCTAGGGCGAAGATAACGAAATTTTGGTACCAAAAAATTTTTTTTCCAAAAAAAAGTTTTTCGCGTTTATCTCCCTAAATAAGCGTCCTAGGGCGAAAATAACAAAATTTTGGTACCAAAACATTTTTTTTCCAAAAAAATTTTTTTGCGTTTATCTCCCTAAATAAGCGTTCTAGAGCAAAAATAACGAAATTTTGGTACCAAAATAATTTTTTTTTCAAAAAAAAGTTTTTTGCGTTTATCTCCTTAAATAAGCGTCCTAGAGCAAAAATAACGAAATTTTGGTATCAAAATAATTTTTTTTTCAAAAAAAAGTTTTTTGCGTTTATCTCCTTAAATAAGCCTCCTAGAGCGAAAATAACGAAATTTTGGTACCAAAAAATTTTTTTTTCCAAAAAAAAGATTTTAGCGTTTTTCTCCCTAAATAAGCGTTCTAGAGCGAAAATAACGAAATTTTGGTACCAAAAAATTTTTTTTCCCAAAAAAAGTTTTTCGCGTTTATCTCCCTAAATAAGCGTCCTAGAGCAAAAATAACAAAATTTTTGTATTAAAAAATTTTTTTCCAAAAAAAAGTTTTTGCGTTTATCTCCCTAAATAAGCGTCCTAGAGCAAAAATAACGAAATTTTGGTACCAAAGAAATTTTTTTTCCAAAAAAAAGTTTTTTGCGTTTATCTCCCTAAATAAGCGTCCTAGGGCGAAAATAACGAAATTTTGGTACCAAAAAATTTTTTTTTTCCAAAAAAAAGTTTTTCGCAATTATCTCCCTAAATAAGCGTCCTAGAGCGAAAATAACGAAATTTTGTTACCAAAAAATTTTTTTTTCCAAAAAAAAGTTGTTTGCGGTTTTTGTAACAAAAATTAAAAAAAAAAAAAAAGTTTTTCGCGTTTATCTTCCTAAATAAGCCTCCTAGAGCGAAAATAACGAAATTTTGGTACCAAAAAATTTTTTTTTCCAAAAAAAAATTTTTTCGCGTTTATCTCCCTAAATAAGCTTCCTAGAGCGAAAATAACGAAATTTTGGTACCAAAAAATTTTTTAAAAAAAAAAAGTTTTTCGCGTTTATCTCCCTAAATAAGCGTCCTAGAGCGAAAATAACGAAATTTTGTTACCAAAAAAATTTTTTTTTCAAAAAAAGGTTTTTTGCGTTTATCTCCCTAAATAAGCGTCCTAGAGCAAAAATAACGAAATTTTGGTACCAAAAAATTTTTTTTTCCAAAAAAAAGTTTTTCGCAATTATCTCCCTAAATAAGCGTCCTAGAGCGAAAATAACGAAATTTTGGTACCAAAAAATTTAAAAAAAAAAAAAAAGTTTTTCGCGTTTATCTCCCTAAATAAGCGTCCTAGAGCGAAAATAACGAAATTTTGTTACCAAAAAATTTTTTTTTTCAAAAAAAAGTTTTTTGCGTTTATCTCCTTAAATAAGCCTCCTACAGCGAAAATAACAAAATTTTTGTATTAAAAAATTTTTTTCCAAAAAAAAAGTTTTTTGCGTTTATCTCCCTAAATAAGCGTCCTAGAGCAAAAATAACGAAATTTTGGTACCAAAGAAATTTTTTTTCCAAAAAAAAGTTTTTTGCGTTTATCTCCCTAAATAAGCGTCCTAGAGCGAAAATAACAAAATTTTGGTACCAGAAAATTTTTAAAAAAAAAAAAAGTTTTTCGCATTTATCTCCCTAAATAAGCGTCCTAGGGCGAAAATAACGAAATTTTGGTACCAAAACATTTTTTTTCCAAAAAAAGTTTTTTGCGTTTATCTCCCTAAATAAGCGTCCTAGAGCAAAAATAACAAAATTTTGGTACCAAAGAAATTTTTTTTCCAAAAAAAAGTTTTTTGCGTTTATCTCCCTAAATAAGCGTCCTAGGGCGAAAATAACGAAATTTTGGTACCAAAAAAATTTTTTTTTCCAAAAAAAAGTTTTTCGCAATTATCTCCCTAAATAAGCGTCCTAGAGCGAAAATAACAAAATTTTGGTACCAAAAAATTTTTTTTTTCAAAAAAAGGTTTTTTGCGTTTATCTCCCTAAATAAGCGTCCCAGAGCGAAAATAACAAAATTTTTGTATTAAAAAGTAAAAAAAAAAAAAAGTTTTTTGCGTTTATCTGCCTAAATAAGCGTCCTAGAGCAAAAATAACGAAATTTTGGTATCAAAAAAGTTTTTCGCGTTTATCTCCCTAAATAAGCGTCCTAGGGCGAAAATAACGAAATTTTGGTATCAAAAAAGTTTTTCGCTTTTATTTCCCTAAATAAGCGTCCTAGGGCGAAGATAACGAAATTTTGGTCTCAAAAAATTTTTTTTTCAAAAAAAAGTTTTTCGCGTTTATCTCCCTAAATAAGCGTCCTAGAGCGAAAATAACGAAATTTTGGTACCAAAAATTTAAAAAAAAAAAAAAAGTTTTTTGCGTTTATCTGCCTAAATAAGCGTCCTAGAGCAAAAATAACGAAATTTTGGTACCAAAAAAATTTTTTTTTCCAAAAAAAATTTTTTTTCTAAAAAAAAGTTGTTTGCGGTTTTTGTAACAAAAATTTAAAGAAAAAAAAAAAGTTTTTCGCGTTTATCTCCCTAAATAAGCGTCCTAGGGCGAAGATAACGAAATTTTGGTACCAAAAATTTTTTTTTCCAAAAAAAAGTTTTTCGCGTTTATCTCCGTAAATAAGCGTCCTAGAGCAAAAATAACAAAATTTTTGTATTAAAAAATTTTTTTCCAAAAAAAAGTTTTTTGCGTTTATCTCCCTAAATAAGCGTCCCAGAGCGAAAATAACAAAATTTTTGTACCAAAAAATGTTTTTTAAAAAAAAAAGTTTTTTGCGTTTATCTGCCTAAATAAGCGTCCTAGAGCAAAAATAACGAAATTTTGGTATCAAAAAAGTTTTTCGCGTTTATCTCCCTAAATAAGCGTCCTAGGGCGAAAATAACGAAATTTTGGTATCAAAAAAGTTTTTCGCTTTTATTTCCCTAAATAAGCGTCCTAGGGCGAAGATAACGAAATTTTGGTCTCAAAAAATTTTTTTTTCAAAAAAAAGTTTTTCGCGTTTATCTCCCTAAATAAGCGTCCTAGAGCGAAAATAACGAAATTTTGGTACCAAAAATTTAAAAAAAAAAAAAAGTTTTTTGCGTTTATCTGCCTAAATAAGCGTCCTAGAGCAAAAATAACGAAATTTTGGTACCAAAAAAATTTTTTTTTCCAAAAAAAATTTTTTTTTCTAAAAAAAAGTTGTTTGCGGTTTTTGTAACAAAAATTTAAAGAAAAAAAAAAAGTTTTTCGCGTTTATCTCCCTAAATAAGCGTCCTAGGGCGAAGATAACGAAATTTTGGTACCAAAAATTTTTTTTTCCAAAAAAAAGTTTTTCGCGTTTATCTCCGTAAATAAGCGTCCTAGAGCAAAAATAACAAAATTTTTGTATTAAAAAATTTTTTTCCAAAAAAAAGTTTTTTGCGTTTATCTCCCTAAATAAGCGTCCTAAGCAAAAATAACGAAATTTTGGTACCAAAGAAATTTTTTTTCCAAAAAAAAGTTTTTTGCGTTTATCTTCCTAAATAAGCGTCCTAGGGCGAAAATAACGAAATTTGGGTACCAAAAAATTTTTTTTTCCAAAAAAAAGTTTTTTTCTAAAAAAAAGTTGTTTGCGTTTATCTCCCTAAATAAGCGTCCTAGGGCGAAAATAACGAAATTTTGGTACCAAAACATTTTTTTTCCAAAAAAAGTTTTTTGCGTTTATCTCCCTAAATAAGCGTTCTAGAGCGAAAATAACGAAATTTTGGTACCAAAAAAATTTTTTTTTCCCAAAAAAAGTTTTTCGCGTTTATCTCCCTAAATAAGCGTCCTAGAGCAAAAATAACAAAATTTTTGTATTAAAAAATTTTTTTCCAAAAAAAAGTTTTTGCGTTTATCTCCCTAAATAAGCGTCCTAGAGCAAAAATAACGAAATTTTGGTACCAAAGAAATTTTTTTTCAAAAAAAAAGTTTTTTGCGTTTATCTCCCTAAATAAGCGTCCTAGGGCAAAAATAAGGAAATTTTGGTACCAAAAAATTTTTTTTTCCAAAAAAAAGTTTTTTGCGTTTATCTCCCTAAATAAGCGTCCTAGGGCGAAAATAACGAAATTTTGGTACCAAAAAATTTTTTTTTTCCAAAAAAGAGTTTTTCGCAATTATCTCCCTAAATAAGCGTCCTAGAGCGAAAATAACGAAATTTTGTTACCAAAAAATTTTTTTTTTCAAAAAAAGGTTTTCTGCGTTTATCTCCCTAAATAAGCGTCCCAGAGCGAAAATAACAAAATTTTGGTACCAAAAAATTTTTTTTTCCAAAAAAAAGTTTTTCGCAATTATCTCCCTAAATAAGCGTCCTAGGGCGAAGATAACGAAATTTTGGTACCAAAAAATTTTTTTTCCAAAAAAAAGTTGTTTGCGGTTTTTGTAACAAAAATTAAAAAAAAAAAAAAAAGTTTTTCGCGTTTATCTTCCTAAATAAGCCTCCTAGAGCGAAAATAACGAAATTTTGGTACCAAAAAATTTTTTTTTCCAAAAAAAAGTTTTTTGCGTTTATCTCCCTAAATAAGCGTCCTAGAGCGAAAATAACGAAATTTTGGTACCAAAAAATTTTTTTTAAAAAAAAAAAAGTTTTTCGCGTTTATCTCCCTAAATAAGCGTCCTAGAGCGAAAATAACGAAATTTTGTTACCAAAAAAAATTTTTTTTTCAAAAAAAGGTTTTTTGCGTTTATCTCCCTAAATAAGCGTCCTAGAGCAAAAATAACGAAATTTTGGTACCAAAAAATTTTTTTTTCCAAAAAAAAGTTTTTCGCAATTATCTCCCTAAATAAGCGTCCTAGAGCGAAAATAACGAAATTTTGGTACCAAAAAATTTAAAAAAAAAAAAAAAGTTTTTCGCGTTTATCTCCCTAAATAAGCGTCCTAGAGCGAAAATAACGAAATTTTCGTAACAAAAATTGAAAAAAAAAAAAGTTTTTCGCGTTTATCTTCCTAAATAAGCCTCCGAAAATAACGAAATTTTGGTACTAAAACATTTTTTTTCCAACAAAAGTTTTTTGCGTTTATCTCCCTAAATAAGCCTCCTAGAGCGAAAATAACGAAATTTTTATAACAAAAATTTAAAAAAAAAGTTTTTCGCGTTTATCTCCCTAAATAAGCGTCCTAGAGCGAAAATAACGAAATTTTGTTACCAAAAAATTTTTTTTTTCAAAAAAAGGTTTTTTGCGTTTATCTCCCTAAATAAGCGTCCTAGAGCGAAAATAACGAAATTTTGGTACCAAAAAATTTTTTTTCCAAAAAAAAGTTGTTTGCGGTTTTTGTAACAAAAATTTAAAGAAAAAAAAAAAGTTTTTCGCGTTTATCTTCCTAAATAAGCCTCCTAGAGCAAAAATAACGAAATTTTGGTACCAAAAAATTTTTTTTTCCAAAAAAAAGTTTTTCGCAATTATCTCCCTAAATAAGCGTCCTAGAGCGAAAATAACAAAATTTTGGTACCAGAAAATTTTTTTAAAAAAAAAAAAGTTTTTCGCATTTATCTCCCTAAATAAGCGTCCTAGGGCGAAAATAACGAAATTTTGGTACCAAAACATTTTTTTTTCCAAAAAAAGTTTTTTGCGTTTATCTCCCTACATAAGCGTCCTAGAGCAAAAATAACGAAATTTTGGTACCAAAAAAATTTTTTTTTCCAAAAAAAATTTTTTTTCTAAAAAAAAGTTGTTTGCGGTTTTTGTAACAAAAATTTAAAGAAAAAAAAAAAGTTTTTCGCGTTTATCTCCCTAAATAAGCGTCCTAGGGCGAAGATAACGAAATTTTGGTACCAAAAATTTTTTTTTCCAAAAAAAAGTTTTTCGCGTTTATCTCCGTAAATAAGCGTCCTAGAGCAAAAATAACAAAATTTTTGTATTAAAAAATTTTTTTCCAAAAAAAAGTTTTTTGCGTTTATCTCCCTAAATATGCGTCCCAGAGCGAAAATAACAAAATTTTTGTACCAAAAAATGTTTTTTAAAAAAAAAAAGTTTTTTGCGTTTATCTGCCTAAATAAGCGTCCTAGAGCAAAAATAACGAAATTTTGGTATCAAAAAAGTTTTTCGCGTTTATCTCCCTAAATAAGCGTCCTAGGGCGAAAATAACGAAATTTTGGTATCAAAAAAGTTTTTCGCTTTTATTTCCCTAAATAAGCGTCCTAGGGCGAAGATAACGAAATTTTGGTCTCAAAAAATTTTTTTTTCAAAAAAAAGTTTTTCGCGTTTATCTCCCTAAATAAGCGTCCTAGAGCGAAAATAACGAAATTTTGGTACCAAAAATTTAAAAAAAAAAAAAAAGTTTTTTGCGTTTATCTGCCTAAATAAGCGTCCTAGAGCAAAAATAACGAAATTTTGGTACCAAAAAAATTTTTTTTTCCAAAAAAAATTTTTTTTTCTAAAAAAAAAGTCGTTTGCGGTTTTTGTAACAAAAATTTAAAGAAAAAAAAAAGTTTTTTGCGTTTATCTCCCTAAATAAGCGTCCTAGGGCGAAGATAACGAAATTTTGGTACCAAAAATTTTTTTTTCCAAAAAAAAAGTTTTTCGCGTTTATCTCCCTAAATAAGCGTCCTAGAGCAAAAATAACAAAATTTTTGTAACAAAAAAATTTTTTTCCAAAAAAAAGTTTTTTGCGTTTATCTCCCTAAATAAGCGTCCTAAACAAAAATAACGAAATTTTGGTACCAAAGAAATTTTTTTTCCAAAAAAAAGTTTTTTGCGTTTATCTTCCTAAATAAGCGTCCTAGGGCGAAAAATAACGAAATTTGGGTACCAAAAAATTTTTTTTTCCAAAAAAAAGTTTTTTTCTAAAAAACAGTTTTTTGCGTTTATCTCCCTAAATAAGCGTCCTAGGGCGAAAATAACGAAATTTTGGTACCAAAACATTTTTTTTTCCAAAAAAAGTTTTTTGCGTTTATCTCCCTAAATAAGCGTCCCAGAGCGAAAATAACGAAATTTTGGTACCAAAAAAATTTTTTTTTCCAAAAAAAAGTTTTTCGCGTTTATCTCCCTAAATAAGCGTCCTAGAGCAAAAATAACAAAATTTTTGTATTAAAAAATTTTTTTCCAAAAAAAAGTTTTTGCGTTTATCTCCCTAAATAAGCGTCCTAGAGCAAAAATAACGAAATTTTGGTACCAAAGAAATTTTTTTTCAAAAAAAAAGTTTTTTGCGTTTATCTCCCTAAATAAGCGTCCTAGGGCAAAAATAAGGAAATTTTGGTACCAAAAAATTTTTTTTTCCAAAAAAAAGTTTTTTGCGTTTATCTCCCTAAATAAGCGTCCTAGGGCGAAAATAACGAAATTTTGGTACCAAAAAATTTTTTTTTCTTTTT